>CM037471.1:8844183-10127591 GCA_021014325.1 Plazaster borealis | reverse complement strand
GCTTACTGTATGAAAATGAATGACATAACAATGCAAATCCATGGTGGACATGCAAGCTGGCCGCCTAATTTTCTTGCTAACCTGTGAAATACACTTACGTTTAAGCAAATTTTTCTGCTATAGTTAGCATGAAAATTTGCTTACCGTTAAGCAGCGCTATGACATTGGCCCCTGCTCGGCAAAACTAAGTAGCTACATGTAGGAAACCAGTCATCAATTAACCCCTTAACAATGATTTTAAGCAGCTTGGGGTTGTACGCTCTCCAGGGAGTTGAGAAAGTTAGAGGAATGGTCTAAGAAGTACATGTATGTCCAGTGAACAATAATAATAATGTTGAAAAGCGCCTTCGTCTAGCTACTAGGATATGTGCGCTATATAAGAACCAATTATGATTAGTAGTAGCAGTATGGTCGACAATGAATTTTTACTAAAATATTTTAAGTTCTTTTCTAAAAATTGTACAAACCTTATAGCTATTCTGTGTGCCATTTTGGAGTTCAACACAAATTGTGCACATTAAAAATGCAAGATGCATTAAATGCTGCCATAAGCTACAATTATTGGTCATTGGGACATCTAAGATGCCATAAGCACAAATTGAACTTGATGATTTAATAGTTTTACTAACTCAAGGCTGCTCATACAAAATGGTGATCAACGAAACGTAAACCTACAAAGCCACAGCAGTCACAATAGATTGTGTAAAAGCTGCCCTCTATCCGTACATTGCCCAAATAAACACTGAAATGGTACTTTACAGCATTCGTATATATATTTCAGATATAATTTATTTATTTTCACAAGATTTCACAAATTAATTTAAAAATAATTAAACGTGATGATTTAATATTTTGAAGGAAGAAAAAGTTAGCATACAAAAGCAGGCCTGATACTTCATGGGGGCAACGGAGGCAATTGCCTCCATATACCCTTATCATTGCCTTGGTGCCCCTTGAAATGTTACAGGAGAAATATCCATTTCACTCGTAGTGGTGCCCTTAGCTAAGAAAAAAATAAAAATACCTTGCCCTTACAAGAACGAAGTATCAAGCCTTATATTGGACATGAAAACATAAAACTAAAATTTGAAGCATTTTGATGCTGTAATAGACCATCCATGATCAGAAAATAGTAAGACCACTTGATAAAACATGTATTAGTTACACAACAATTTTTTTAATTTCTCTTGAACAAAACTTCAAAAGAAAATATAATTTGGAAGACTGACTTAACTTTTGAAAACGTCTCAAGTACTTGTCACAAGATTTTGCGAAAAGTGGGATTAGCATAATGTTTCAAGCCTAGCAGAGTCTTTCTTGAAGGCTAAATTAAAACACAACTCACACATTTACAAGTAAAACTATTTAACGAAACACATGCAACTGCAACTTGCCAAAAGAGAGGAAAGTGCCAGTGACAGCAACACTTTGTACAATGTTGGGGTTTTTTCAGTTTTCAATGTCACAGCTCAGAAACGAAAAATGTGGGAAATCACTCAGCTGGTCATCTGCATGCCTGTTAAAGGCACTGTACACGTTTGGTAATTACTCAAAATATATATTAGCATAAACTGACTTGGTAATGAGCAACAGAGAGCTGTTGATAGTATAAAACATTGTGAGAAACGACTCCCTGTGAAGTAAGGTAGTTTTTGAGAAAGAGGTAATTTCTCACTAAAATAATAAAAAATTCTTGCAAGAAGTTTTTATTCCTATCTGAAAGCACACAAATTTGTACAACAAGGGTGTTTTTTCTTTCATCATTTTCTTGCAACTTTGATGACCAATTGAGCCCAAATTTTCACAGGCTTGTTATTTTATGCATATGTTGGGATACACCAAGTGAGAACACTGGTCTTTGACAATTTCAAAACGTGTTCAGTGCCTTTAACACTAATACACATATAATGTGTGTGTTATGTTGTCACAAAAGGAAAGACTCTGCTAGGGTCGAAGTGTCAGGCCTCTGCAGTCTTTTTGTAAATGCATCATACCACAGGTCATTTTGGTTGATAAGCAGTTTGCAATTCAGCTAATTCCTTCTTCTTTTGTCATTAGGACTAGATTTTTTCAAAATATTGACCCACTTTACCCGACGTCATTACCACAATAAATCTTGGTTGCGCCATTTTGGGAGTTAGTTTCCCTATGCGTTATGTATTGCGTATTTTAAGTGCCAAGCAGGCATTTCCATGATCACCATATCTTTACTTACAATTTGACTCCCAAAATCAAGACAGTAAGTTAGTGCTAGGTGTCAATAGACCTACTATATCAAATTCAATAACTCCCTTGGATATGAAACAACATTGACCATATCATAAAGCTGTTTAGCAGGAAATTATAATATTACTAAGCAAAACCAAAGCAGGGTACCGGTCATGAAAATACCAATGAATGGTATTTTGGCTGGTAACTTATTTCTGCTCAGCAAAACATTTTCTGTGCCAAGTGAAGTTTTTTCTGCTTATTAACAATTTTATAAAATTTTGCCTAGGTCTTTAGTCCGATTTAGACCATTTTCTTAAAGTCGACTTTATGGAGAATTTGTTAAAGTATTCTTATTATTCCTGAGAATTTCCTGAAATTTGTTTACTTTTTTAAGAATTCCTTCAGGCCTCTCTTTTCCTGAGCATTTAATTAACTTATCCTTTAAAAACAAAAATATTTAGTTAAACTGAAGCTTCATTTTTATTCCCGGGGCCTCGAAATGATCTGGAATTTGGACATGGTCTCTGTGTACGAAATGAAGTTTGACCCCCGGGCTTTCAAATTTATTCCTACTTTATTAACATCTTTGAATTCTGTAATCAGGGTTTTAAATACGTTTGAACTAAATAAATTAGTTGCGGCCATATTCTATTCAGTATGTATTGCCATGATACAATTTGTATTTTTTCAACAATTAAACATGTTAAATGTGTTTAGTTTCTTTCAAATTATCTTCAGTTAAGGGACACATTCAAATTGATACATGTATAGTGGGAACATGTAATTTCCAGCATATACAGGCATGATATCAATTTTGGTCCTTAGAAAAAAAGTAGGACAATTTTGAAGAGTACAAGGGCTGACCTACATGTACCATAAAGTGAAGGCTCAAATTAATAGACTTTACAGGGTTTCCTAATAAAAAAGTGTATGTTTTTTCCAAGGGCAAACAAATCGGAAACAGAACAAAGTAGGCAGAATATCATGCCTGCATGCATTCATCAATAATCATGGATGATTATGCAAATGAAATACAAATTTGTGGCTGTACCTTTGCCAACATACAACTCCCACAAAGTGATATATGCTCGGGTTTTGTAAATCATTTATGCCGAGATGCTTTGTTTGGTACCCAGGCTCAATTCTCACTCCCACAAGTGTGACGTTTAAAAACTCGGCTTTACTTGGGATTCCCAGGTCCCTAGTTGGCAAAAACGTCACCCATGGGAATCCAGATGTTCTTGACTTGGGTTGCCTGGTAGAGAAACTCCTCCCCCTGTCCCTGCGACTTGTCCGTCCACTCACGGTCCTTCCCGTAGCTCACCCAGGTTCGCTTCAGGTTGGTAGCCGAGGACCACTCTACGAACTTTGACCCCTCAGCTGAGCCAAAGTACCACATGGACTGTATGTCTTGGTGCTCTGCTAAGGTCTTTGTTAGGTGATCACGGTTACCAGTGATGATGTTCACCACACCGCCAGGCAGGTCAGATGTATCAAACACCTACAAGGAACAAGTCACGTTTTAAAATAATTTCCCTCATTAATTGGAAACAATTTTGTTCGACACCACTTTGGCATGTGTGTCAGACGACTTTCACCAATCCAGTTTTTGTATCCCCCCACTTCTAGCTCATTTCTCATCTTTCCTGTTGATTTGCCATTATTACCTTCCCTTTCTTTGTCTATCATATACAGACGTCTCAGCTCCTTTTATTCATTTGTTAATTTCAAACCTTCATCTACTTTGAGATCACCTTTTTCCTACTCTTTGACTCAAGTCCCACTCATGTTTTCAACATTTTCAAATTGTTTGTACTTCATTTACCCTTTGAGATAAGACTCAGCAACTGTCTAAAATGCAGCCAAGATTTTGCAAAGATATCCATTCTTTCTGATGAGTACAGGAAAAAAGAAGAGCTTTAGGAAGATCAAGCTTACCTGATAAAAGTCCAAGGCAACGGTGGGGTACTTCTCACTTGGAATAACCACGACAGCGTTACCCCTGATAACAGCGGGAGCAAAGAGGGAGACAAATGCCAGGAGGGGAGAAACATCCGGACAGGCGATCCCGATCACTCCCATCGGCTCATGGATCTTGACTGTAGCACCGTACAGTAGGGTTTCCTGAACCAAAAAAGGAAAAAAGTTACTTTTTTTTTTAAAGTTACATGCAACTCGAAATCACTCTTAGTTACATGACGGATGGAGTGGTTGCTATGTGTAACATCAGTGTAAACCTTAGCCCTACGTAGGTCTCTTCCTCTGTGCTGTACACAGACACATGAATACAATAATGAAAGGCCTCCGGGGTAGGTAAACCTCTACTTATCCAGAAAAAAAGGGTGTTTTATCTTGTCATTTAAATAAACCCAGAGATTGAACAGTCCATCAAATCTCCCAAGATACACAGCCATTTTTGGTGTCCGCCACATTTCAGCAACCTCGTTGGTTGATCCAGCTGACAGAGAAAGCTATTGATGTAAAAGTCTTCTCTGGGTGCTATGAGCCCTCACACTCCCAAATCCTTCTGTAGCCTCTTTTCCGAAATGAAGGATTCAGAAGGACTGGTGGCTGTAGGCCAAAATAACAATTGCTCATCACTGAGTCAGGCATTCCAATCAATCTTATCAAAGTCCACACAATTTGGTGTGGAGTGACATTTGGGTCATCTTTGTTCAGTAGGCAGTTTGCAACAGCCATTTCTTTTTGAAAAAAAAACAGAACAAGAAGGGAATTGAATGTTGCGAACTGTGGCGTGTTGTGGCCGAGCGGTTTTGTGCATTGGACTCAAGTTCTGGTAGCTGTGTCATCAGGGTGTGGTTTCGAAACCCGGTCATGACACTTGTGTCCTTGAGCAAGCCACTTACATGTAACTATAAGTACATGGGTACCAGTGAGGGCAGAGGTGGTTCTTGTGATTGATTAAGCTTGGTGCCCTACATATTTGGCAGTACGGGCTGTATACTCCCAAGGGAGCTGAGATGGTTTCAGGAATGAAATAAATGGCCCAGTGACCAGGGGTACTAATGTTGGAGCGCCATGAGCATCACTGACGAATTTGAGTGCTATGTCACTATTATTATCATTATCACCTACCAAAATGTTCTCTGGTATAAATGCAAAGAAAACTGACGTTACGACCCCAGCAGAGTCTTTCTCAAAGGCTACAGTAATATTTCTGACTAGTTTACCTGTACGCTCCCTCCATACTTATCAGCATAAGCTCCCCAGTAGAACAACCTTTGGACGGACAAGTCAACCTCTCTCAGAGCGTCCTCCATGCTCTGACCGGTCATTCGACAGAGGTCACTCGCAACCTCGCTGCGTCGAAGCTCTAGATTCTCAGCCATGTAGTAGACGATCTGAGCACGGTTATGGGCAGCTCGCTTTCCCCATCTTGTTGAAGAGGCAAAAGAGAAAAATTGCATAAATTTGAAGGACTTCTTTAAAAATAAAAACCTTACCCCAAGGCACTTTGACAAATTATTTCTCAATGTTAGGGATCAGGTTGGCAAAGTGGTTTCTTTCCCTGCCTTTCACCTCTGTGGACCTGGTTTGAATCCCACCTCAGACCGGAGCTCGTATTGGGATTTGGTTTTCAGTCTCTACCTGATTGCGTGCGTTTCCCCTTTTCCTATTCATCCTGTTATGAGCGCTAATGTGTCACGCTAAGCTGTTGGATGTGTCATGAAATAACTAAACATCAATCAAACTCTTGGGACTCTGACGGTCATGAAACTATCGTGTGCAAGTCCGCAATCTATTTTTATTTGCATCATTTTACTGTTAATTTTCGCAGGCTTCTGCTCATAATATTCTAAGACGATGACTTAAGTATGTCATCATTCTCTTCAGCAGAAGATTTTGTACCAGTAATGTGAGCAAACTACAAGCTCGAGTTAAATAACAACTGTGCCAAGTGTAAAATATTAAGTCTGAGGGGTGACAGGTAGAGTTCTTCCTCAACAGTGGTCTGCAGACTAAAATGAGGAATTCCATTTCACCATCATGACGTCACTCCAGAAAGCTTCCCAGCTAGCAAATCATTTTTTCATTGTGACAATGATATTCTCAAACACAAAAATATTCTGAAAATTAATCCCATGGGTGAGCACGGAAAAATGTCTGAATTCCCAGCAGTAATTGGTTAAAAGCGAACACCAGTGAGATCAAACAAAATGAAAGGCCATCTTTAAAGGCACTGAACATGTTTGGAAATTGTCAAAGACCGGTGTTCTCACTTGGTGTATCCCAACATATGCATAAAAAAACAAGCCTGTGAAAATTTGGGCTCAATTGGTCATCAAAGTTGCAAGAAAATGATGAAAGAAAAAACACCCTTGTTGTACAAATTTGTGTGCTTTCAGATAGGAATAAAAACTTCTTGCAAGAAGTTTTTATTATTTTAGTGAGAAATTAACTCTTTCTCAAAAACTAAATTACTTCAGAGGGAGTCGTTTCCTACAATGTTTTATACTATCAACAGCTCTCCGTTGCTTGTTACCAAGTAAGTTTTTATGCTAATATTTGTTTTGAGTCATTACCAAACGTTTACGATACCTTTAAGGGTTTTCTAAAGAAAGAGATATCAGTACAGGAATTGGATGAGAGGTTAAAGAGAAGTTTTTTTTTTTTTTTTGAACTACATGTAAGACTTCGCTTTGGGCAATAAATAAAACCAATTAATGCTGATCTCCTGTGAAGCGCTAATAATTATCCTTACCCTGGGGCAGCCTTGTGTGCAGCTTCTACAGCATTCCTCATGTCTTTGCGATTCCCGTCTCCTACCAGTGCGATCACTTCCCCGGCAGGGCTGAGGATCTGGCGAGAATACTGACCGTCGGGGCGTTTCTGTGCGCCGCCATAGTACACCTTGTATGTGCGGTCCACTCTGTCAAACACACAAAATGACGCGTTTTTAACAGTGCTCGGAATAACACAGTTTCCTTTACGACCTTACAGGTATTGTACACTTTTGGTAACAGCTCAAAATCAGTGTCCACATTTTGTGTGATTCAACATATGCATGAACAAACAAACCTGTGAAAGTTTGAGCTCAATTGGTCATCGAGGTCACGAGAAAATAGTGAAAAGAGACCTTATGTGTTTTCTGTTTTTTCAAAACATCGCGCGTGATAAAAACTATTGTTTTACTCATTTCTCAGAAACGATAGCATTTTAGGCAGAAATATTTTAAGGAACCCTTTCAACCATTACTTACTTTAAATCATGTAACTTATGTGTGAATCTGTGAACATTTGTGTTTTTCGATCTTACCAGTAGTGTACAGGGCCTTTAACAATAACTGTATCTAGCATGGAGTAATCTTTCATAACTCAGAAATATTTTGTCTAAACCCAAGATATTTGCTTAATATCTCAACAAATCAAATAAATTGTAATGTCAAACCTGGGCATGTTCTGGCCATCAACAGTAATTTCATTTTGAATAGGTATTGCCGTGGTAACTGTAGCCGGAACGTAACTACCAAACGTCTTGTAGTTGACATCAGCAGGAGTTGGACGTGCCTTTTCAGACCACGTCGGCATCACATACTCATATAGGCCCTGTAAATAACAACAAAAGACAGAACTAGCGTAATTAAGTGTTGGCGTGTCGTGGACGATTGGTTAAGATCACTGGACTCAAGCTCTGGTTTTCTGATCAGCAGAGTGTGGGTTTGAGTCCCGGTCATGGCACTTGTGTCCTTGAGCAAGATACTTGACTACAATTGCTTTGTCCTTCGGATGGGACATTAAGCCGTAGGTCCTGTGTACTAGGATTGGTAGAGCGCCTAAAAGAACCCATAACACTTATTGTGGAAGAGTAGGGGTTAACTCTGTTAACAGGTTTCCTCAGGCTTGCGAGCTACAGTGATTAAGTTCACTTATGAGGCATCCTTGGTTTCATTACCAGAAATATATATAATAATAATAACAATAATAATGGAGAATTTAATGCTATGCATCTCGGAGCCATTGATTTTAATCTTACAGGGGAAACAAATAATCCCTTTTTGAAAAAGATGAAGGCTCTGAAAAAAAAAAGCCAGTTGGTTTATTCCGAGTATTAAGTTGTATGAAATAATTATCTGCTCAAATCAACCTCCCTACAATCTCATAATAATGACTACAGAGAAACTAGTTGGAAACTTTGAGAATAAATTAACTGACACATTTTGGTCCCACCAACTCTTCCCGAAAAAAAGAATGCGCCATGCACAAAACGTACAGTGCAGTGGGTTTTAACATTTTTAACACTTTTTGGGCGTGCAGTTTTTTGACTGGTCAATGCATAAATGGATAGGTCTACTCTCGCTCAATGGCGCAACCTTCAAGCCTCATTCTCACCTCTTTTCCGCCATCTCGTCCGTACCCGCTCTGGCGATAACCACCGAATCCACTGGCAGCATCGAACATGTTATGACCGTTCACCCACACACTCCCTGCCTTCATGCTAAGGGCTACTTCCAGTCCTAGACTGACATTCTCCGTCCAAACGCTAGCGGCCAGGCCGTAGTTTGAATTGTTCCCCAATGCCACCGCCTCTTTGGCTGTCCGGAAAGGGAGGATGACGACGACAGGACCAAAGATCTGGATAGTAAAAGGTCATGGGTCATATGGCAGGGTGTGTGACGACAAATACATGTAGATTACAAAGGTCAAAGGTTCCATGACATAATCTATGACAACAAGATGATCTAAGATCTATAGTCCGAAGGTTAAAGGTTATGATGGATGGTCTGTGCTGACCAAAGAGCTCATGTATAAAGGTCAAAGGTTACATGGCATGGTCTGTCTGCACTGACTAAAGATGTAGAAGTATTAAGTGAAGTCACTGGTGATCACTGTAACCAATTCATCATAAAGCAGCCATCTACATGTATTTATGTTTTTCACAACCACAGCACACCATCTTCAAATTAAACAAATGTATGTTGATTCCAATAAAAACCTTTATTTAGTCATTTTTAGAACAATCCAGGATTTTTGCATATGAAGGTGTAAAATCATTCGTCACAAGTAAAAGTCCTATATGCATTCAGAAAAATCAAATCGTCTCTGGGAGTATTTGTTTGGCTATTCAGGAGAAAAAGCGTTCTTGTAACTCACGATTTGATAGAAAGGAACTAAAGAAGACAAAAAATACTTTTAAAGACAATTTACCTCTTCCATGACGACCTTTGAGGAGGTCTGAACATTGTTGATGATTGTTGGCGGGTAGAAACAACCATTCGCTGGAACACACTCCAAGTTTTGAATAATCTGTAACAGCGATCAAAAGCACCTTGATGATGACATTCTTGCATCGGGACCTTGGAACTTAATAAGTTTGGTTCTTCAAACAGCAAAGTGGATCGGGGTCGTAAATGTGTATCGTGTACACAGTTCCTGCAGAACTGGTTCTTGTAATCATTCCAACGAATTTGACCATGAGCTGAATTCCAATTAAACTGTTCAGTGCTTATTTTGTTTGACAGGTTCAACCAAAGAGGAAACTCTTTTGAAATCTTGTAAACAGCTCTATTGCTATTTTATAATTTAAAGCCCTCTACAACAAAAATCTCCCATTCTTGAAGACTTGACCACATTAGTTGCACACAATTTGTCACCAATGATAATTGAAGAAAATTCAGCCTTTGCTGTCATCAAGCTTTCATGATTTAAACACATGTAGAAAAAAGGAGAAAATGATAATAGTGTGTATTTATTGTGTGCTTTTTCAAGCCAAGTTGACCCCTCAAGGTGCCTAACAATATTACACCAATGTTCATCTGGCACTAAGCTTTCCTAAAACCATTTCAACTCTTAGGAGTACTGTCGACTCTCGTTATAACAAGATCGCTTGGACTGGCCAAAATACCTCTTTATAACAGTCACAATGTTATAAGAGGACAGCAAAACAAAGAAACACAAAGCTGAAATGAGATTTTGGACTTGAGAATGTACTTCTTTATAAGCAGAACCTCTTTATAACGTGCTCTTTATATCAAGGATTGACTGTATGCAGCACCATTCAAGATGATGGCTCACAACACAAACAAAAATTGAAACAAGAAATTTTCTGACCAGGAAAAAAAAAAAATTGTCCGTATACCTCTGCTCCTTCTGCTCTAGCTTCTTCCACATATCGTTCTACAGTCGCTCGCTGCGATGGATCGACTACTGCTCCGACATCGATGGATTTATCCAGAGAGTCTCCCAGACGCAGGGACATGATGCGATCCCGTAGTTTCTCCAGCATCTTATCTTTAACCGTCTCTTGGATGAGCAGGCGAGAACCTGCACTGCACACCTGTTGAGAAAGATCATGGGGGGGGGGTTCATTTACAGTTACAGCATGGTTTACATAGATAATGAAGTGTCAGGGCGTCAAGCGGTCTAGCGCACAGTTCTCAAGTTCTGATGTTGTTAGAGTGGGGTTCTTCCTATTGGATGTTAAGCCTTAGGTTCTGTGTGTTGTATAATGCACACACAAAAAACACCCCAATGCACTTATCGTTAAGAGAAGAGGTTTGCACCGGTGTTTCTGGTATGGTTGGCTGCAGTTAGCACTGCATCCCCTTGTTAACCCTTACAATTTTCTATATGGGTGTCATAAATCAAACAAAGCTCTGCATACCTGTTGGAAAAATACTAAACAATTTGAAATTTGTCGGGAGTGATTAAGGGGCTACAGGTCTCTCTATGCACCTACCTCTCCTTGGTTGAACCAAATAGCATCCACCATGCCCTCCACAGCAGCATCAAGATCCGCTGAGTCAAAGACGATAAAAGGCGACTTGCCCCCGAGCTCCAGGGAGAGCTTCTTGCCGGTTCCTGCAGTCGCCTTCCGTAGGAGCTGCCCAACCTGATAATGTTAAATATGGGTGTCTAAGATTCACGGCATCATAAAAGGGAGTGTCTCAACAGTAGGATCTCTTAAGAATTCCAGCGGGTGCACATGGACAAGTCCGTAAGACTAACACTCCGTTGGAGCGTTCAAAATGCCAACGCGTCAATTCTTTTGTGTAAGAATGTAAACCATTATAAGGTGCTACATGTACATAAATGGGTCTCATACTTCAAAAAAATAGCTCTACCTAAATCCTGTTGAATAACAAATAATTAGCGCTTTGAAACGCCCCTGGGGATGTGATAAAGTGCTACACTGTACAGTACATGTATATAAGAACCCATATTTTGTGTAAATTTGTTTTATTAGTTTCAATCTGAAACCTCACCGATTATAAAGTTCATACAAGTACCAATCCTTCAGAAAAATATTTCAGTCAAGGAAACAGTATTAAAAAAAACCACATAAACCTTTTTTTGTTGTTGTTTTCACCAAAACGTGATAAAATTAGAGGATGGGAAAATTAGATTATTTTTGCAACAAATAATGATGTGCTTTTCGTTAAAGTTTGTAAAATTCTTTCCATGACTTGGAACTGACATACACATTTGATAGAACCATTCAGAAATGGTGATCAACTGCAAAATGACGTCATGTCTTTACCTCCGTTGAGCCAGTGAATGCCACCTTATCTATCCCAGGATGCCCTGCAAGCTTGCTTCCAAATGCACCATTCCCCGTCACCACATTGAAGACGCCTGGGGGTAGACCAGCCTCGGCACAGATCTGCGCAAACAGGAGAGCGCTCAGACGGGTGAAGGTGGCCGGCTTAAGAACGACCGTGTTTCCCATGGCTAGGGCGGGGCAGACCTTCCACGTCAACAGCATCAGAGGGAAGTTCCAAGGGACAATGGCACCCACCACACCTGGTGAGAAGTAGGTTGCAAATTCAATAGGTGGCAGCAGATATAACGGGGTAATTGTCCATTGTTTCTGTAGCTCTAAACATTCGCACATTTCTGTCTGCACAATCGATTTTCCCGTTATGTCTGCTGTCATTAGCCGTGAAGTAAGTCGGGACTTCACACGATCTCCCAGCCATTTTACTACCACTAGGTTTCCTCAAAATTGATGAATGATTTTTTTCCCGATTTCATATTTCTGCTGCAGGTCTAATGAAAGACATCACAAATTTGACAAACTATTCATGCACACCTGAAGTAATTTCTTTCTACTTTAAGCACAATCTAGTGAATTGGGCTGAAACAAGCAAATTTCTGGCTGTTTACAACCAAAAACAAGCAAAAAATAAGCACAAAAACAATTTTCTTCTTTACTAATTGGAGTGACAACCAAGGAAAGCAGTGCCGTGAAACTGAGCCTATTAGAGCTTAACTGCCTCATTATTAATGCAATATTTGTTAATTTACACCAATTTTTTTTACCAACGGATTTCCAGCCACTCATCTCGGTGTCCATTAGCTCCGCCCATCCTGCATGATGATAGAAATGGCGCACCACCAATGGGATGTCGCAATCTCGCGTCTCTCTGATTGGCTTGCCGTTGTCGAGGCTTTCCATGACGCTGATAAGGCGTTGATGTTTCTGCACGTGCCGGGCAACACTACAAAATGAAATAAAAACATTGTTCCTTCACTAGGGACTGCCCACTTGCCTACAGGTGACCTCAATCCTCCAACACTTTACACTAAAATGTTGGGACTTACAGAACAATCAAATGCCTGACCCAAGTTAACGAAATCCTTCGCAATCTTCCAATTTATGAAAAGGAATTTTGATGATTCTTCTGTAATTTGTTGATTTACACAACCTTGGATTATGTAGAAAGTTTGCTTACATTTTTTTGTTTGAATGTCCTGTAGAAAATGTTAACCAATACTTTTTTCAAGGTACATTAGATAGGCCTATTACAAAAGCTTTTAATTGTCAAGTTTAGATGCAATCTGTTTGAAAGGACAGGAATCTGGGCTGCCTCAGTCTCTCTCAGTCTGGCGTGTCTGGAGTGTCATGGCCGAATGGTCTAGTGCACAGGAGTCACGATCTGGGCCCAATTTCACAGAGCTGCTTAAGCAAAAATAATGCTTAAAAATTTAGCAGAATACCAGTCACAAATTGTACATTTGACATGGTAGTTTGGCCGGTCACCTTATTCTGGTAAGCATAATTTTGTTGTGCTTACAAGTAGCTACTTTTTGTGCTTAAGCAGCTCTATGAAATTCGGCCCTGGTGTTGTCAGAGTGTGGGTTCAGGTCTTGGTCACGACACTTGTGTCCTTCACCAAAACACTAAACCATAATTGCCTGTCCTGTGTGTTGTGTAATTCATATAAAAGAACCAATTACACTTATTGTTATGAAAAGGGATTTGCTCTGGTGTTCTGGCATGGGTAGCTGCAAATTTTGCCACAGCACCCTAGCAAGGTGCTGTATTATTATTCTATGTTTCTGGCAATGAAACCAAGGATGCCTCATAAGTGAACTTAATCACCATAGCTCGCAAGCCTGATTAAACCTGTAAACAAGGGTGCTTGCTAGTGCTACGTGAACTAGAAACACTGGGGTTAACCCCTACTCTTCAACGATGAGTTTTCTGGGTTATTTTACGTGCACTACCAATCCTAGTACACAGGACCTACGGCTTAATGTACAAGGACAACGCAATTATGGTAAAGTATCTTGCTCAAGGACACAAGTGCCACGACCAGTACTCTAACCCAAACTTTCCTGATCAGAAACACCACAGCTCGAGTCCAGTGTTCCTAACCACTCGGCCTCGACACACCATAAATAGGTCTCATGGATCTCATCACTCGAACTTGGCTCTGTATACCTGTTGTTAAATAATAAGCACTTTGAGACGCCCGTAAATAAAACGCTACATAAGAACCAAGTATTCCATGTACCTGTAAAGATGTCTTGCTCGGACATGGCCAGGCAATTGACTCCATGATGTATACGCTTTGGAGGCTGCACTGACAGCAAGTTCAACGTCTTCATCTTCACCTTGGATTGTTGTGGCTAGGACTTCCCCATTGGCAGGTGATTTGGTGGTGTATGTGGCACGGCCGGTTGGTTTAACCCACTGGTTGTTGATGAAATGACCCAAACTTCGCTTGTGGCTTTCAAGCCATGCCTGTAGAAAAAATACAAGTTGTGAAAATTCAATGTCATACAAAAACAAAGCAACACTAAAGAGTAAAAAGTAAACAAATAAGGTCAAGCTATGTGTAATTAATTTATTAGGTTAGTGTGAGTTCAGACAGTGCTCAACTACATTTACAAGGAGCTATGCATAATTGTAAACAGGTTCTTTTCAGCCGGTTACACCAGGAGGCTCAACAGCAACTAAGCAAACCATGTTGTTTAGTTGTTGATGAGCCTCCAGGTGAAACAGTATGTGTACAACAAATAAACTGAACCACTCCTTTTTTTTCTTCTTTTTTATTAATTCATTATTTAACCCTAACTCCCAAAGCATTTTTACTAGAATCCATCCCTAACCCAACACATTCCAACAGCTTACACTACCATGCGATGAGAACTGTACCCAATCAAGAAGGGACGATACACAACCTAACACACTCCAACAGGCCTTTTTTGTTTGATTTTGTTGGAGTGTGTACACTTGGCATGAGCAAAATTTGATCAGTGAAATCACACAGTACCCAACTTAACATAATCAAACAACTATCCCCACTCAAACAAAATTACACATCATTAGACCATAGAGGTACATTTCACACATCCACCATACCCAATCAAATTCCAACACCATTACTTGCAGCAAGGATACACAATCCCACAGAATCAAACACCCAATCCTAACTTCACTGTACCTAACCTAACAAAATTAAACACTTTGCCCTGTTTGAATTTGTAGGGCTAGGGATTGTTTGAATTAATGTATTATTATTATAAAGGGATTCATTCATCAATATACACCACATACAAACAATCAAACTGTGACAATTTCATCAATGTTTTATCAGTGATTTTGTGAGAGCTCATCCCAGGCATAAATGTTCATATTTTATTTAGTTCAACTTCGGTTTTTCAAAGACCTTTTTCTCAGATTTCAGAAGACAATCAGAAAAAGAAAATACAAATTCAGTGCTCCTCTACAGTTCACACACATGAAATCTAGGCCATCGTGCCATTTACTTTTAGTAGATAACTATACTATTAATTTACTGAGCACAGTGCACTATCACTACCTAGCGACGCGTGACACTCCCTCCGATGATTAGCGAGTCCAAAGTATTTATTCGCACTAATGTATGGGGCTACCAGTAACCAATCAAGTTAACTTTTAATTCAAGTTTATTTGATCGGTAGTTATTTAATAAAATATGTGTAAAAAAATCCCTTTAAGTAACACCAAAGTACTGTTCGGTTAACAGTTATACTTGTGCCGAGTTAGCTGCTTCAGGATTGGGCCCATAATCCATGGAATCAAAGATTCCAGACACCGTTGTGATGCTTGAGGTCAAGTCAGCTTGCGCACTGGAAGCCGCCATCTTGCAACAATATTCTGACGCATTTTGAACAGCGCCCTCTGTTCTGTGTAGAATAATAAGGGGGGGGACGAGGTTCTTCACTGGTCTCAACCGATGTAAGTAATGTGATTGCACTCTATCGTCGGGTACCAGCTCTAATTATTCGGGAGGTTCGAGAGAGCTGTGTGATGTGGGGGAGCTCGAGGAGTGCCAGCCAGCAGCCGAAAAATGCAAACGCAGTATCCACATTAATTTACATACAGCTAGCTAGTGTGGAGATTGATTTTTGCCACGAAATTATTGATTCTATACAGTGATGACAACGGTTTCCCATCCTTAGGACGGTGTGAATATTGCAGACCCTTCTGAGGAGAGGAACATGAAGCTTTATCGCAGGATTTGATGCCCTTGACGCCACAACCCTGACGACTATTTACAAAAATAATTCGTGTGAAGGAGGAAGGAAGCAGGAGTGCAGAGAGACAGGCTTTCTTTCATCGGGACGATCACCGACAGACATCATTGGTAAAACATAAACAATTACTCATAGAATGACACATTCAATTGACAGCTACATGTAAATAATCCCCATCAAATAGTAAATAATCTGGACTACCCAAAATCGGCGTAATATTAAAGGTTTTATTTGCATAAAATTGTATATTTGTAAGCTGCGCATGGCATGAGATGACAAGAAAATCAGTTTAAATCATGTTCTGTTTCGTGTTTGGAAATATTTCTTAGTCACGTCAGTTGTCGCTGTTTTGTACTCTTCCTACCTAGTCAAGAGTCCACAATAGGTTGTTACGATATTGTGGTCTCCACTGGAACCACTTACCACGAAATAGTGTAACAACTTGACACTGATAGCCTGGCAGAAACACCATAAAATAATAATCTATATTCGTAACAAAAATGAAGAAGGGCTAATAACTCTTTCAGTGACTGCGTTTTTGTTGTGTTTTGACCCTAAAATGCAATTTTTTTTAGGTTTTCAAAATACAAATTGAAGTTGAATTCAGTATTTTAAACATTGAACTTTATCACTACTTCTAGAAATAATACTAAAAGGAGTCACATATTTTGGGCCTCCGTAATAACGCTACGTTACAAGAGGGCAGAGGCTTCCAGAGCGCATCGCTATGCTTGGTGAACAGTGGTGCCTGTGCGCCACGATGAAATGAGGAGTGGTGTTTTGTAACACCCCTTTCACAGAATGGTTGGTACGCGCGCGCATTCTTTTCAGGTTGGAGCATTGAGTGTGCTTTGTTGACAGCAAAACAGCCGCGAGTATTGAGTAAGAAATTTTGGGGGGGAGGTTTTGCATTTAATTCGGCAAAAGTGATGCGCTAGCATTATGAATACGTACAGTGTGTTGAGAAAGTTTTAGGTGAGTAGTACAAAGGAAACTGAAGTTAGTGCTGGCTGAAGACCAGAAAATGTTGAACTATCAATTCATGACCAATTTGAAAACGTAAGCATCCCACAATGTGTGACTCCTATGACTCACAGGGGAGCCTTATAGTTCTAGAAGTAATCTCGCACAAGCATATATATAGGCCCCCTAGTGTCCAAAATGAAAAAAAAAATGTAAGACGAAGACTAAAACTGTAAAAGGCCTTAGCACGTCACACGGGGCAATTTTTACAGGCAACTTGGAGGCAACCAACTGTACTGATCATACAAAAGGATCTCTCCAGTGGCACAGGGGACATTTTTCATACAGTGTCTTTACTATCCCAAAGAAACTTATTATGTGAAAATTCAAATGTGAATGTTAATCCTTCGTGGAGATTGCCTGTAAATTGCTGTGTGTGACATAACCCTTAGAAAAGGGGTTTGTTTGTTTGTTTTTATTTGACAATCTCCACAAAATTCTTTAAAATACTTCAAATGGACGAAAACAATTTATAAAATACAGACAAGAGTCCAAAAAAGAAAATTTAAAACCGAGGAATTGTCGAGGATAACACAACAAAGCTTTAAGCTTATTTCATTTGGGCTATTGACTTGGCTTTAAAAGAAATTAAAAATAAACTGAAGCCAAGGGTTAGAATTCTATTAAATAACAAGTAAATCTAACACCATGAATACTATACCCAAAAAGTGCTGTGTAAGCCCTGCAGTATAGTGTGTCTAAATTTGTGAAACCCTTGTATTTACTTCATGGTGAAACTATCTTTATTTTACACTGAAATACAAGTGGGTATCACACAGGCTCGTGAAATTTGTCCAGGCTTGTTAAATTTTATGCAGACTAGTCAAGTACACATGTAGGCCTACCAGCTTACTTACTAGCCCCATGGGCTACAGTGTAGTCTGAGGAACAAAATATTCATGCAAAGCCTGCCTCAAAATCACATGCATAAAATTATTGTTTCTGTGGTGTACACTGATTATGTGATTAACACAAAGACTGTCTTTAATTAGATGTTAAATTTGCATTGGGGATAAATAATATTATTTGGTTTTACCCATACACCAATGTTTGTAAATCACTGTATACTCATTTTTTTTTTTGAGTTCTGTGAAAAGAATCCACAGGCATACGACTCAGACGGGATTCGAACCCACAACCTTTGCCATTCTAGAGCAGATGTCTTACCACTAGACCACCGAGATTGCCCAGTACATGTAGTTAGTGGCAGGCTGTCATTTGTGACATTTCCCAGAATAACACACGCCAGTTCAAATAATGTGTGAGTGTGCAGTCTGTGATGTACATGTAGCTCTCAACTCAAACATTTCGTCCAACAGGATGTACAATGTAGCAGCTACTGTTATATGGCTTGTCTAGCCACTGAGAGACAGATTACCAATAAATCCACAATCTTATCAAAAGGGAGTGATTTCTATCCTGGATTACAAATCCTGGCAAGATAAGAAGTCCATTAGCTCATCACAAGTATTTGCTGTTTGTAGATAACGTCAGTCCTAAGAGAAATCCACTTCATGTCAAAAATGAATTACACTTAAAATATTATGTCCGTAATTACAAAAAATACATCATCCAGATCACTGGGATTCAAGAATGGTAAACAAATTTTTTAAAGGGAAGGTGGTACCTTTGGTAATTGCTCTAAACATTAATGACCATAAAGACTTACTTGGTAAGAAGCACTGCAGCTGTTGATGACATAAAATTGTGAGAAAACAATTCCCTTCAAAGGAACAGGGTTTTAGAAAGAGGGATTCAAAAAACATTTCAATCTGAGAAACGTTTCTGCGTGGAAACATTTCTTAGATTGTGTATTCCAGTTACGGATTATTCTTCCTACGTGGAAATAACCGCTCCAGATTTTCGGCGATATCTCAAAAAGGCTGTTAGCCTACCTTTTGAAATGAAATTTTCACACGAGTTAGTTTTATTGTATTATCTACATTTGATTTATATAGGATTAAAACAACCCAACAGTTCCAAAAACAATAGGTATACTGCCTTTAGTGACCAACTTTTTGAAATTCATTTGTTCAGGCAATGTGTTCTACAGTGTATTTCGATAGTTTTCAAAAAGTGTTTTTACCTAGAGTGAGAGCAAGTGGTACAGTGTACACATGACACATACAATATGTAATTCACTCACCTATATATAAATAAACCATTTGCGAGTTAGATTTGAATAATGATTGGTTCATGTACAATGACTTGAGTTACCGTTTAAGTTTGAATTTCTCTGACTTACTTTGCAATGTCAAATGGTTCAGGGCAAGCTCCAGATGAGCAAACCCTGGCAATATTGTGCCATACACATTCATTCAAAATTGTGTGTTTGCCGTCTCTTACAATTTATAAGACTGCCACTCACTGCATGTTGTGTAATGAGTTTTGCAAGTTATTACATGTATGTCTTCTGAAGCAAACCGGTGAACTCATTTAACATTAAAACAAAACTAAGAATAACTATAAAGAGTTTGCGGGTACAACCATGTATCAATCTCCATAGGGAGAAGTGGTTTGTTTTATTTGTTTTTTTATGAGATGTCACCTGACATCACTTCAAGGTGAGGGCTACACTTAACCCAGATCAACTGTCACCAGGGGCACGCCGCCAGCTACACTCCTGGGGCTGAAACAGGGTTACCCCCTTCACAGTCCGTAAGGATGTAGGCATGGGTATCATCCACTAGGATGTATGGCTGATAAGAGCAGAATGCTCTACCTTCCCAACTTTTTACAAAGCAATTATGGTTAAGTGCCTTGCTCAAGGGCACAAGTGTCATGACTCAGACGGGGATTCGAACCCGCACTCTGTTGCTGACAACACGAGAGCTTGGGTCCGGTGAACTACACTGCTCGGCCACGACACGCCAACCCCTGTTGGTGTTCTAAGAATAGTTTTGTTCTCCAGCCGTTTTTGGTCTCCGTTTTTTGTTTTGAGAGCAAAACGGCTCTTCTCAGAGCCAACACTCCTCTCAAAAGAGATTGAAACATGGTTGTACCCGCAATTGTTTACTTTACATGTACTTCTTGTTTTCCACACCATTCAAAGCTTCAAACATCACTTGTTTTCAAAAATATGTTCAATTTTGACGGTGTGGTCATCATTTGGTTTTTGTCAACGTAATGCTTATTAATAGGCAAAGTTAAAAAGAAAGATACAATAAAAGTCACCTGTGACAGCTGAATACAGTGTCTACTTGCTGAGAAAATAGCAAAAAACTGTCACTGTCACGAACGTGGAAATCATCCACGTTTTATAGCAAGGTGACAGGGGGTACATGTGAAACGATTCATGCATGAATCGTTTCTCAGATTCAAATTGTTGTTATTGATTTGTTATCAACTGGGGCATTTCAGACGAAATAATTTTGCAGGATGCTTACTACCAAATTACATCATTTTTTGGGGGGTCATTAATGACCCTACCTTTAAAGTCTTGCATAAAGTTACATATTGAAAATAATTTGTCTCTTTGGACTCTAAATCCACCAAAATAAACAAGAATTGATATTAAGAGTTGAGAGAATTTTGTTTAATATTTACAAATTTTAACAGCTTGTAATTTAATCAAGGTGTATTTCTAGTGCACAGAATTTAACATTCACTGCTTGATAATGTAATGCACAACATTGCAATTTCAAAACAGTAGGCGCTTTCCTGTTCTCAATGTGCTTCATAGCTAATAATGAATAATGCCGTTATGTCATCTTGTAATTTATGGCTAACCCTCCTTAGCTGACCTCGGTTGAAGTGGATTCATTGACGTCATTGCAAGCAGCGCTGTGATATTGCAATCTGGTGAGCCGTGTGTCAATACGGTGAAAATTTATTGCAGCGCCGCTGGGCACTGCCAGGCAGATCTAGGCATTTGGATCTCTCATCTCATGGTGATCCAAGATGGGTTGAGCGGTGGTTCTTTTAGTTACAATTGTAGGGATGGTTCAGTGTTTGATCATGGTTTGATTGTGGAAAAGGGCATTATATCGTTGTGTCTGTGCATAAACATTCTATCTCCTAAAAAAGCACTACATTGTACATTGTACGCGCGAGTTTGAAGTTGTCAAAATGTTGTATCTTGCTTAAAATAGCCTGGATGTACACACAAAACAAGTAAGCGCCAAGATACGTTATTGCACGCAGCATTTTGGTACAGTATGAGCTACATCGCTTAATTGCAAAATTGAGATTTTTGCTGAAGCGACAATATCTTGAATACACAGGATTCTCCCCATGCGCAAGCTAGTGAATAGGGCTGTAATGCACAGGTTGCACAAACAAGAAGACCATTCTTTAAAAATTTGTTTTGTCTTTGTGTAGATTTACAATGTAAGACCAAATTTACAAAAGTCTCAAAATAAAACCATTTAAAATGATCCAGATATATTTTAAAACCAAACATAAACATCCAGTAAAAACATTCCGAGGACCTCGTTTCAACTCAAAACCTGCTTCAGCCAAACTCAAATTTTGAAATTTTTGTTCAGAATGCCCAACCGTTTTGAAAAATCCTAGGGAGAACAAACATTTTTGGGGGGTTTATCCTTCTGGATGAAAATGATCTACACAAATTGTTTTCTCCGAATAATATTAAACCAAGATTAATTAAAATACAAGTACATAATGTACTAAAATTCAGTAGTAGTATAGGCCAATGATTTTCCGTTTCAGAAAAGTGCAAATTCCGTTTTTAAAAAACATGAATTCCGTTTCAGACAAAATAAATTCCGTTTCATGTTCTTTAATAGATAAAAGGTTGTTAATACACAGGGAATCGATTATAAACATAACTTTTGTATAAGATGCACTGCTGACTTCTTAAAATGTTAATTTGAATTGAAAATTTTCCTGAAAAAGATCGTAAATTATTTTTTTAAATCAACGGCCGATTCAGTTCCGGAGTTGGCAATTTCTAAAAATGTAATGCACTGACTCACTGACTGATCGCTGCAACAAAAACAAGAAACATGTAACAGCCGTTGCTGTGTACTTCTCCTCCACACAGAAACAAATTGTCAGCCATTTTGTTTTCGCTTTGGCGACAAAATGTTGAAAGTTTATGGTTGATTTTAGACCTTTCCAAGATGAAAAATCAATGTCTGTGTTCATATAGAGCGTAGGTAAGCTAGTTTGAGTATAATCGTTGATAAAAGGGAGGGTGAAAATGCAATTTGGGTGAAAAAAAATGTAAAGATCGTGCCGTGAATGTGATGATTTTGCCCTCCGTCTCACATACATGTTCTGTATGTCAGGTCGAGTCAACAGTACGATCTTGTAACTTTTTACGGTCTGATTTCTGATGCTTTTTTAGTTTAACAAAAAGAAACTTAATAAAGAATGCAGTGTTAAGTTAGCTTGCCTGATCAATTTCAATAGGTTTGGCTTTAATAACATGAAAAAACCCAACGTTTTTGTCACTATATTTACAATTTTTTTCACTTCAAACTCAAATCCCGTTTTCCGTTTCAAAGGGCAGATTCCGCGAATTCCGTCAGTTTTCCGCGATCGCGGAAAGTCATTGGCCCTAGTATAGTAGTAATGTAGCACTTAAGTGCTGTGAGCAATAACAATTCCTGAAAATTATAATTTATTTACATATTCCATGTTCAAATTCAACACCTTTTAAATTATGTATGTCTTTTCATGTATTTCTGATAAATATTTACTACTTAGTGCAAAAATGCCACCTGCTACCGATGGCAAGTGTGCCCACAGGAAGATGGTCAAAATTTACTTATTGAACTGATGTAATAATTGCAACGGAGATAAAGAACATTATGTTAATTTTTATCCTTACAGTGATAAGCACTGTATACCTACAATGTAGTGCTTTTTAACTCAGTGGGAAAAATGTCCGCAGGCTACACGAGTAGAATTCAAACCCATGAACCACGCATTCTAGAGCAGAAAATGTATTTGCTGCACTTTACATTGTTGTAAACTATATGTGTGTAAGTACTCTGTAGTTTGTTAGTCCAAGATTCCCACATGCCTTAGCCGACTATCGGCCTTGGCTTTATGGTCAAGGGTACAGCCGATTCAAAATAAACACAAACCATTTATAACCATTTTATGAAAAGGTTTGTTTTCCAAAATGTATCAATGAGAACCTTAGTCAAATTTTATGGAGCTGCTTTTAAAAGCATAACAAGTAGCTTAGCACAACAAAATTATGCTTACCAGAATATGGTAGCCAGCCAAAATACTGTGTCACATATGTAAAAGCTGTGACTGGTATGCCTTTTTTGGCTTAGCAGAAACTATTTAAGTCGCTGTTTTCTGTTTTAAAAGCAGCTCTGTGAGATTGGGCTCTGGTGAGGAGTCCTCATTTTAAAATGAGTCCTCATTTTAAAATGAGTCATGGGGCCGAATTCACAAAGAGTTAAGATTGATCTTAACTGTGTATCAATCTTAATTGCTAAGCAAAGTGTGATGCCACAATACAAATCATTCTGGTAATATTGACAACCCATCTTAAGATGAATCTTAGTGCTTTGTGAAATCGAGCCCTGGCTGTCTGATGTAAATTAACGATGGAAAAAATGTACTGTATAAAATGTACATGTACACATACATACACTGTACTGTACGTGTACATGATCATTAAAAGTTAATTAATTGATACATTATGTATTAGGATCATGTAAAATGTTAATTGTTGATACAGTGTATATTAAGTCCAGAGGCAATGTAATGCGGTCAACAATATTTTATGTGTGCACATAAATTTGTATTATGATGTAAGTGTCCATTTACAGTATGCCCAAGTAAAACAAAGATGTACAGTGTACTGTACACATCTCGGTCACTCAGTATTACGCATTGATTCACAAGCTTTAGCAGGCAAGAGCATTAATTATTTAAGGTAATGCCTCCATTGTGTACTGTATAATGTACACATGTAATTCATGATCATGTTAAAATGTTAATTATTGATACTATGTACTTGTGTAAAGTCCAGAGGCATTGTGCTATACACGTATGTAATGTACATGCATGCAATATATAATATCAACATTTAATAATTACATACTGTATGTGTTTACTATACATAAATTTGATGTTTGTGTCCATAAATAGTATGCCCAAGTAAAAAGAAGATGCGTTTTACACATTTCTCTATAATACATTGTACAGTACAACCACATTGCTCAGTCACTCAGTATTACGCATAATTGATTCACCAGCTTTAGCGGGCAAGGGCATTAATTATTTAATGCCTTCATGTGTACTGTATATATGTACATGTACACAATGTTAAAGTGTTAATTACAGATACATTACTCGTGTAAAGTCCAGAGGCATTTGTACCTGCAGGCAATAATGCAAACATTGATTAATTTTGTGTATATAAATTTATAGTACGAATAGTGTCCATTTACAGTATGCCCAAGTAAAACGAAGACCTAGTGCTTTACACATTTCTCTATACATGTAGTTCATACATGTACATTGTACACTACAGTACAACCACATTGCTTTCAGTCACTCAGTATTACGCATTGATTCACCAGCTTTAGCGGGCAAGAGCATTAATTATTTAAGGTGATGCCTCCATGTGTGTCTGCGGGTAGTGTCTACAATTGCTTTTCATCTCACATACACGGCCATCCCTTTTTATCGAGTGGACTCGCCCCTCCAGCCTTAAACATCAAATTATTAGAAAAATAAATTATCGCATGCTCACAGCGTACAGTGTTCGTGTGAGGGCCGCTGTATGTTTGCTCACATGATATCGCCTCTCTCTGAAATGTCAGAATGCAGTGCAGTGTTCCGCACAGTCAAGCAATACAAGTCTACATCTAAGCTAGTGAGGCATTTTAGATAGTATTGCGACGCCTGTTTGTGCATTAAACGAGGAACCGTCTACGTCACACAATTTGATGAGCCAGGCATTTGGTTATTTACCCCAACGTCAGGAAGCCGTAGCAGCACGGGGGGCTGTGTTCGAGTTTAGCCGTGCATAAAATCAACCCTGAATATTATTCCATCTGTGTGTATCGTTTGACGTGGTTGAAGGGGAGGTGGAGGATTGCTGGCTGCCCAGACCAAGGGGGGGATCGTGTCTCTTTGCAGGCGTCGGCTGTGATGTGGAGGTGGTCATCCTCGGCTGGTTCCCATGGAAATAAGACACTTCTGAAAGCATTTTGTTTTGTATTTTTGGTGCAGATCGATTTCTAGGGAATTATTTGGCAGCTGTTTGATATAATTCATGATCTATTGGATTTTTAAACTGATCATATTGGGTGAGTGGTTTACAAAAGTAATGGAGGATACTATAGATCTGTATTGATGAATTTTCATTTTGGAATACGCTGTTCTCGAGACCAAAATTTGTTGCAGATTTTTATTTAGGGGCCTAAATGTAAAAACATTGGTGATACAATTATGTAATGGTTGTTAGCAAATATTTAGGGAGTAGTGTTTATTTAATACTGACATGTTTGTGTTAGTTTCTCTACAGAGTACAAACTACGAACTTACAGTAATCTGGTAATGTTGTACAGGAACACACTGTATACAGTTGTGGTACGAGTGTGTATGTAATAGTACAAATCGTCACCATTTTCACAAAGCGACATGAACATGTTGAAAATCAAAACAAATGGCAGGCCTGGGTTTTTTTTTTAGGTTTTTTTTTTACAGCAAGTTGCATGATCTAATGTAATGGTTTCGTCATTATACTAATTAGCACAACCGACGTACATGTACCACCATGGAGGAAGATTTCCTTCCTCCATGGTATCACTAGGTTTGTCATTTTGCGTTGCCATGAAGTGTCATATCATCACTTTAACCATTGGTATACAAAGTGCTGGTTTTGTCATTGTTTTACACAAGAGACACTGTTCTTACCAATTACAGAGTTTTGAAAATAGACATTTGATCTTTATTTGTATTTGACATGTGTTATATATGTTACAGTGTATGCAGTTGGACATTGTGGGTATTAGTTTTTCTTGAAAACCTGACCAGAGAATTTTGTCAAATAGGACAAAATTTTTACCAGTTGACATGGTTGAATAACAGGACTCTAATTTAACACTAGACCACAGGCATGAGGCCAGTGGCTTTTGCGTCGGGCCAGTAAACTCACGACCGGACAAGCCCGGTGGTCTTTTGTTTTTTAGTTGAAAAATAATACTTCACTGTGTAAATCATACCTTTGTGAAAAATGCTGGCTACATGTATGAGTCTGATGAATAGTATGTTTAGTATCGAAGTGTACCCATAAGACAAATCTTCTCTCAGTGCTTGTTCAACTCATTTTGATTCTGGTCTTGTAAAATAAATTAAAGGTGGTCTTTTGTTTTAAGTTGAAAAATAATACTTCACTGTGTAAATCATAACTTTGTGAAAAATTTTGGCTATTAGTCTGATGAATAATATCATTTAATTCTGTTAAAGGCACTGAACACGTTTGGTACTTGTCAAAGACCAGTGTTCTCACTTGGTGTATCCCAACATATGCATAAAATAACAAGCCTGTGAAAATTTGGGCTCAATTGGTCATTGAAGTTGCAAGAAAATCATAAATGATGAAAGAAAAAACACCCTTGTTGTACAACTTTGTGTGCTTTCAGATAGGAATAAAAACTTCTTGCAAGAAGTTTTTATTATTTTAGTGAGAAATTACCTTTTTCTCAAAAACTACGTTACTTCAGAGGGAGTCGTTTCCTACAATGTTTTATACTATCAACAGCTCTCCATTGCTTGTTACCAAGTAAGTTTTTATGCTAATATATGTTTTGAGTCATTACCAAACGTGTACGATACCTTTAAGTATCGAAGTGTACTTAGGACAGATCTTCTCTCTGTGTTCAACTCATTTTGATTCTAGTCTTGTAAAATAAATTCCAGTCCTGTAAAGTTTTGAGCTTCCAAGCCCTGCAGTTTTGTGTATTTTACCTCCAAATTCAATCCCTGAGTAGGCCTATGTTTTAAACATATATGTATTCAACCATGTCAACTGGTGAAATTACGTACGTACGCATGCACGTACGCGTCACATACAACTTATCAAATATCTCTATTTTCAAAACACTAAACTACATGTACACGGTGAGATTATATGAAACATGCTCTTCTATTATAAACCAAGGATGTGTACAGTCATGACAGTTAAACTGTAGGAAGCTGTCCAATCTGTACACATCTGATGTACATTAATTAAGAACCAAACTCACTACTCTGTAGACACATGTACAGGCGTCTTTAATACGTAAACAGACTAATTC
Organism: Plazaster borealis; assembly: GCA_021014325.1. Taxonomy (NCBI): domain Eukaryota; kingdom Metazoa; phylum Echinodermata; class Asteroidea; order Forcipulatida; family Labidiasteridae; genus Plazaster; species Plazaster borealis. Next base: position 10,100,353 of record CM037471.1, on the reverse strand, counting down.
TTGTGTTCTTGTGTTTTTAACGATAACGTTAAAAATTTCATGTCGAAACATCTATCAGGTACTTTACATGTATGTGTACCAGTGAATTTAAGGTTGTGTTCACAGGTGTACATGTACAATGTATTTGCTACCTTTGTTATGATAAGCATAAAGTGGCTGAGGGTCAAGCGCACTAGACTCAGCCTGTCCTTGTGTTTCTGATCAGCAGAGTGTGGGTTCGAGTCCCAGTCGTGACACTTGTGTCCTTTTAGCAAGACACCTACATGTAACCATTATTGCTTCGTCCTTCGGCCATAGGTCCCGTGTGTTGTGCAATGCACGTAAAAGAACCCAGTTACACTTATTGCTAAGAGAAGGGGTTTGCCCGGTACTGGTAGTGGCTGCTGGATGCGCCGCAGCACCTTGTAAACCCTTATGAGGTGCTACATGTACATGTACATAAAAGGATCTTATAATTTAAAAAATCTTCAAAAACCTAATACATAGTAAGCACTTTGAGACACCCATAGAGAAAGTTATTAATATTATTATCATTATAAATACAATGTTAATTGCACATTGTAAACTGCACACCTGTACAACATGGTTCAAGGTTTTCCATTGTACATTTGTGTTATGTGTTAAAGTACACCCAGGTGTTTAACAATAATAATAAGCATGTGCTTTATAGGCATTATTTCTAAGCGCTCATAATTTTGTTCTACAGGTATGTGGAGCTACATGTATGTTCTAAATTAGGTGACCCATTCAAAACTTGAAATCTGAAATAGCTGGAGGAACAAAGTCATTTATAATGGTATATATCAATTAATAATGTATTTTTTTCTATTTTTTCAGGCAGTGACGTTGAGCCTCGTTGAGCCGTTCCTCAGTCATGGATCAAGTGGGGCACATCATACTACGGAAGCTGATGGAGGGTACCGATCCAGCCGCAGTCCCGGCTCAGGATGCCCAGGCCCCTGAAGTCGCAGGTACCAGTGCACCCGGTGGTGGAGGGGTAACAGAGGGGGGAAAGAGTGGCACTGTACTTAATCAGTTTGGAGACAAAATTATGGAAGAACTTAATAAACTACCACGTGAGTAAAATACTGGGTGTTCATTCGCACTGTGGATATGGTGCATGTGGTTCATTTATGTTTAGTCTAGTGAATGAAAGGCATGGCTGAGTGAATCGTGAAATATCAAGAGGGGCTTGAATAGCCTCACTACCATGGGCAGCGCGTCGTATTGATACCTCTCGTTACTTACCCCTGGAAGGGAAGCACTGACAGACATGCTTCCTACTTTAGTCTGATTTCCGATTTTTGGGCTCGTGGAAAAACAAAATTATGATTAAGTAGCCTGAAAAGTTTATTCAAGCCTACACTATACATGTAGGTTAGCCTGAATAAAATGTGAACTTCCTACTTTTTTCCAAAAACCAAATATGCCTGCACTGAAAAACAACGCAGATTGGCTCCCAAAAGTGACTGCTCTGCGTGCATGCTTGTTTAAAACGTTTGAGCGCTTGTAGGGCGCTTAAGATGCGCGTGTCAAAATGCAAGTATTTCAACGCAAACCACTTCAAATGAATCATGTTTTTACGCGGTAAAAAAAACACCACAAAATCTCCCAGATCGAACTAACAACAGAGTACTGTACGTGTGTCTACCGGTACATTGTGAAAGACACGTGTGTTACTGTACAATGAAAATGTGGACGGCATTGATTCATTTGGATGAATATATGAGATTGTGTCCTAGATCCCCCAGGAGTTCTTATGAAATCACAGGGAGAACCCTTAGGAAGCTAAATAGATATGGACAGTGGTAGATGTATATGAAGAGCATGCATAATGTACTTTACTTCATTGCTCAAATCTATTGATACTTCAACTTATTGGGTGTTGAAGAAGACACACTTTTAATTTCTCATCCCCAGGGTGAGTAGTCGTTAATATGAAAAGGGGGGGTGGTATCGATAAAAAGACGGCCTTGATTCAAAGAAAGTGGGATTTGTACTGTAGTTGAAGTACACAGCACAAACATGACAAAAGAGTTCCCATGGTTACTGGATGTCATATTACGGCGTACTGTGTACGGGAGCTGCTGGTAAGAAAATACTTCATGAAATGAGAACGTTATTGAGGCAGAAAGAAATTGCAGAGAAAAAGGAGGGGGAATGGAAGAGCTTAAAAGTTGAGTAATAAAAAGCATTATCACATTGCGTTCAACACGGCCATTGGATGTTAGTGTTCCATTGATCATTGTCAGGCGGAAGGGTGAAAGATAAGCATGTTGTGTTTGCACTGTCCAGTTTTAAAGGCACTGGACACTATTGGTAATTACTCAAAATAATTGTTAGCATAAAAACTTACTTGGTAATGATCAATGGAGAGCTGTTGATAGTATAAAACATTGTGAGAAACAGCTCCCTCTGAAGTAACGTCGTTTTTGAGAAAAAAGTAATTTCTCAGTAAAATATTTGAATTCATTTCGAGACCTCACGCGTGAGGTCTCAAAATCACATCTGAAAGCACACAACTTCGTGTGACAAGGGTGTTTTTTCTTCCATTATTATCTCGCAACTTCGATGACCAATTGAGTTCAAATTTTCACAGGTTTGTTATTTTGTGCATACATGTATGTTGAGATACACCAAGTGAGAAGACTGGTCTTTGACAATTACCAAAAGTGTCCAGTGTCTTTAAACTATTCGTTTCTTCTTGTTTGTGTCACATTTTTCAAATGAGTAAGATTGTAATTTCTTTTCTTTTTTCTGCGGGATAATTCTTAGTCTTTGAATATAGACTGATCTTAATTAAGCTCTGACCCTTGAGGAATTGACCAATTATAACCACAAAAAGACGTGCCCCAAAGTAAGAAATACATTGATCACCCAGCACTTTCCCAATCTTGGATTTTTTTTTTATAAAACCATAATTTAAAGTCATTCTACCTGATTTTAAAATTTGTGTAAAATCCCCAAACAAAACTTCTTTTTTTTGTATAGGTCAAATTCACAAAATTCATAAAACAAAACCATTTTAACTACTCCAGATTGCACAGTCTACGAGCTTTTAACACCAAACCTAAACATCATGTAAAAAAAAAAACACTCCGAGGACCTCTGTAGTTCAAAGTGCTTCGGCCAATCCAGGGGGGTGGGGGAGATCCTAGTGTCCTAATTTGTTATGCAGTACATGTGTTGTTTTCCAAATTTACTGATGCTACCATTTGACCTACATCTAGAATGGATACAGATAAACATTGTGCATCAAACTATAAAGCAAGCATTGTCTGGTCTGGGTTTGTTTACCTCTAAAGCTTGCAAAAAAAATTTGGAGAGAGGGAGAGTAAGAGAGAAACAAAGGACGACGAAGATTATGAGGATTTTTTGTTCTCAATGAGATTTTTGTTTTTCTCTTTTGTTCCTAATACATTTGATTTGTCTCAGTGCCAATGTGGGCCATCATCACGATCGCTATCGTCGCCGGTCTCTTACTGCTGTGCTGCTGCGGCTGCATCTGCGTCAAGTGCTGCTGCAAGAAGAGGAAGAAGAAGGAGGGCAAGAAGGGATTGAAAGGCGCCGTGGACCTGAAGAGTGTCCAAATGCTAGGGGCTGCCTACAAAGAAAAGGTCAGTTCGAAGGTTTTTGGTCTTAGTCCAATAAATGGTTTGCTGAGTTCCACCATTCTGCTGCTTTTGATTGTAAATACTGCTAAATCTACTTGTATGCTTTTGATTCAGCTAGGGGGAAAAAATGAAGTGGGCTGAAGGTCAACAGAGTTGATTCCAACAGCAAGCCAAGGGGCACTCAACTTCGTGGTAGCTCAACCATTGAATTTGCTTGTTGCATTTTGTTTATCAAAATTTGCCTCTTTGTGGAATGGCGGAACTGTGAGTGTAGGCGGAGGCCGAGGTCGCATTCACTATGCATGTTTGTTTTGTGAGAACTTGGGTGTTGCTGAGGTCAAAGATGTTTTTATTTCATCATGAATTGTTTGAGTGAGGTAATATTCAGTTTCTTAAAACAAAAGGAGATATTATTACAACTGGAATTTTAACATTGCATTCATCGTAGGGAAATAATTCAGAAGTTACAACAAGTCGCACTTCAAAGGTTCGATGTATCTTTCTGCACACGAGCGTAAAAAACACAAACATTGAGCATGCAAGCTAATCTGGCATGCGCACTGTTTACGTACTTGACATTCACAAAATATACTTGACATTCACAAAATAGCACTGTACAAAGTTTGGTGCCTGTCCAAGTCAACTGCCTAAGAAAGTTGGTGCCAGGCTAAGTTGACAGCAAAATAGGTGTGAACGAACAAAGACGTACATGTAAGTGCTCCTCAATGCTCATACTTGGGAGTTTTACAACGACCTTCGTTAACAACTAAGCTCCCAATATACCCTTTGTGCAAGTTCCAGAAAATTTTGAAACAGCCAACTTAAAAAGACTTAATTTCTTGAACAGATTTTTATCAAAAGTTAGCTTGGAATAGGCAAATTTTGATTTTGAACCATCAAAATACTTGGTAGAAAAATCTCTTTCGACGAAGCACAATCGCGCAATGGAACCAGCACCCCATGATTTTTAAATAAAAGTATACACGCTGGGTACACTAGGCCATGTGGCAAGGGACATTGTTCACAAAGAGATATCTCTCGCGCGCACAGATACTGAGACTTAAGCCCGGTTCATACTTCCTGCGAATGCGAAGCGAATTTGACGTGAATTTGACGTCATAACTCTGTTTTCGCTATGAGTATTCGCATAAGTTGAGCACGGCTCAACTCTTGCAAATTATTCGTTGCGAATTTGTGACATCAATATACGCTCCGCATTCGCATTCGCAGGAAGTATGAACCGGGCGTTAGGTGTTGCGACTCTTTCACAATTATTCCCCCATGCATACCTACAGTTCATGGACATACTATTGGCAAATAATCAACTGCTTTGAATTGTTGTTAACCATCCCATAAAGAAAAATGAGGTGGGAAAATTATTCAGTATGCATTGAATTGTTCGGTCGGACCTTTGCAACCTAGTGAATGACGTTAGTGGATATTCCCATAGAAATTGTCATTTCAGTTCTGCTGTATTATTTGATTATTTTATTTTCTTCTAATGATTTTTTGCAAGCACGCTGTGATTTGTGTGATGCACAGATTCTATGCTTTACATTTATATAGAACAAAATTACTCCATACAGTGACAATTTCATTTACATGTATATTCCCTTTACGTAATTATTCATTTTCCCGGCATCAGAAGATGATGGGTGGAAATTGAACCGACACTGATGCGTGACTTTACTTATTTTGTGGGGGCAGGTTACTCATTTACATACGATCCATTCAGAGGAATGGTTTTAGTTCAGTCAAAATGCTAGAAAAGCATTATATTTTGTTGTTTTGAGGGTGTAATTTGAGGTTTGGGTTGGGTTGGGAAACGGGACACTGTGGAGTGGGAACAATGCAGGGATTCAAGACAATTAATAGAGGAACTGTTCGACCTTGTTCATGGTGCACAACACTTGACATGAAAGAGCGAAACCAATTATGAATGCATTGATGGACCAGATGTTAAGTTTCATTTTAATTTGTATCCAAATACCATTAAGGTTGCGAGGAACCATATCTGATAATGGTTCCAGTGTAGAACCATTCCGATAGATTACACTTGATTAAATACTTGATACATGTAGTGTACTTCAACCTGAAAATCAGAACCCGTGACCATACAGCCCCGTCAAAAGCGACAAACCTTTTAAGGTTGCAATGGTTATTATTGTTCGAAAAAAACAAAAATTAAATTAAATTAAAATTAAGTAATTAAATTGGAAAAGAAAATGGAGGTCTAGTAATGGTACAAAACATCATGTACATGCACATTCCATGTTGGGTATGCGTACGTGCATTCGCTTTCTTATATACAGTGTAATGGCAAGATATTGATCTTCCCTGTGCATGTGTGTAGGGGACCGCCATAATAGCAGGTGTTGTATACAGCATGAATAGGGTCGATTACCAACCATGACGGTATTGTGTGTCGCAACGCCGCTGAGTCACGGGGTCTTGCCTAGCCTGCACGGAGTCACGATTGTTGGAATGATGCATGAAGTTCATTTTATTACGTTGTCATTTTTGGGGATCATTTTGTTGTTGTTGTTCCATCTAATTAAAAAGAATTTGATTATTTTGTTCTTTTGTTTTTGTTTTCAATGGGAAGTTATACATTTTTTTTGTTTAATTTCAGATTCGTTTGGGTTTTAAATTGTGTGTTTTAATTAAATATTTCCAAAGTCTATTTTGGAAATGAGACCCATGTTGCCTGAATTTTAATTTATAGACCGGAAAAAATTGTTCTGGTTATTTAATTTTATAGTTAGAACCTAACTGCTGTTATCGACATTTGTGTTCCAAAAAACCATTGCGTTCTGTTTATTTATACCGATTTATAATGTAGTTCAGTTGATTTCATAGTGTCACAGAATTTTGTATGTATTTTCCAATCAATTTCAAAAAGGAATGCTATTTTAGAAATCGTGTTGTTTGTATGAAGTCACTAAATGTCCTTCTTCATTAGGTGCCAATTTTCCTGCCATATTTTGACGGTTCACACTGGGTCAGTGATCAGAATATTGCGTTTGGAAAAGGCAATTTTCTCCCCCGTTAAGGGCACGTCCAGGAGGGAAATTTCATGTCTAGTGGATTATATCAAGGGGCACCAAGGAAATAACCAGGAGGAAATAGCATTCCGCACTAGAATGCTAAAAATAAAAGCAAAGTACCCGGATCTTAGACAAACATGTCAAATTTCACTAACATACGCGCGCGTACATGTCCAAGTCAGGGATGCCAGTTTTCCGGCTATTGTCGGAATTCCGGCTTTTTCAAATTTTCCCCAAATTTTTCCGGCGCTCCGTGTTTCATCAGGCCGGAGAAAATATATTTTGTTGAAAACAGATTTCCGGCGCTCGTTTGGAGCGACTCGTGTTTAATGATAATATGTTATGGAAGCGCCCTCAAGCGTTCGTACATGTATAAATGCCGGAAGTATTGAGCGAAGACTAGACTTTTCTGTCGAATGTGTGCGTGGTGCCGTATGGTATGTACTGATGTATTTTGTGTGTACATCTATACACGATCTTTGGACCGTACATGAAATCGCTCTGAGAATTTTGTTTCGCGGACGATTGGCGTTACCATTGAGACATACCGACTGAGTTTTTGGCGTAACATCGAGTCATTATGGATGTTGAAAGAGAGGCTAATTTGAAACAAATTGATCGAGGGGTAAAGAATAAGTTTAATTGGCGGTGGCTGGAGTCGAAAGACAGTGGGGGTTATTTTTTATCAGACTACATGAGGAAGATCGACAACGCGGGTAAATTTTCTTTTTCTTTATGTTTTATATAAAAAAATCACTGTTATGTTTTTTTAAAATTGTTTTTTGGTCTGAGCGGCGGGGGGGTGACCCCCTTTCCTTCGCAGCGAATTTTTTTCAGGCTCTGAAGGAAAGAGTCACTGGCATCCCTGCCAAGTTTTATATTTACGCGCGTGTATTGACTATACTACTAGTTCTGACAGCCAGGTTTTTGAGCAAAAGTGACGTCATTTGTGCGGAGTGCTATTGCCACTCTGTTAATGCTGTGCAGTATTAAGGGGCTTGTCAAACAATACAACTTTTACAGGCAACTTGGAGGCAACCAGCTTCAATGCATGTTACACAGGACCACTTTTGTAGCACATGAGTATTTTGTCAAACAATGTCCTACGATCTCCAAGAATAAAATGTGAACATTCAAATGTGAATGGATTCTCTTCTTGGAGATTGCCTGGAACTGGTTGCCTGTAAGTTGCATCGTGTGACTTGACCCTCAGGCCCTGGATAACAACTGAATATTATTGGCCACCCTTTGTGAGTGTTTGAAGGGGATGAAGTGCCATCGTCTCTCACATGAGTCTCTGTAGCTCAATATCAAGGAGGGTGTTGGCATTTTCACCGTTCATTGCCTGATATGCAAAATCAAATTGATACTTTTGAACTCAATTTGGGGTCAGGGTGTTAAAGCAAAAATTGGGGAAGATGCATTTCTTCATGATAGAGCTGATTTTCTTACGCAGTTACCTTGTAGATCTAAGGTAGGCGAAGTAAGCATTGGATGCACGTAATCAGTTTGGAAAAAATCAACAGAAGAAGAACAAAATTAAATTCCTACCTTCAGCTCCCCTGAGTTATTTTCATCAAAAATGTTTTCTTGTAGCCCCTTACCAAGAGTGGAATAAAAACAACATTTAATATAAAAATTCTACTTGTTTTGATAAAACTTGAAAAGAAATTTACAATGTGGAATTGGAATACAATTTCTCATCTTACACCAAAAGTGGAGTGAGAAACCAACCTGAAATTTTCTCCCACATTGATACACTGAATGAGTTGAAATTGTGTAAATTCTGGAACATGATGCGTACTTACCAGGCATTTTAATAAGGTACACATGCTCCTTTTTTAAGAGCCGAGTTGCCTAAAGAGAATCCTCTGACCTTCGACCTGGAGGCAGTAAAGATACTGTTGGAGCAATGCAGATGGAAGAAGCTTATTAAATTTGCCTCAAAGCACAAACCTCATTATCATGACTGGATCAATGGAGCTGATGGTCATAATCCCCGCCACTCCCTCCCCCCCCCCCCTATTCCATGGCAATCTCTTTATAGCGGGATTGCTAGCATCCTTCCATTCCAGAGATGATAAATGCTTTTTATTACCAAACTGTTAGTGTGTGTTGTGTATACAATGACCGAGTGCTGCACTGGCAATTAAACAAAGAGTGCAGTCAATTTAGGATGCATTAGTGCTGATGTAGACGCTTCATTATGTCATCACAATGCAACACAATTATGACAACAAAACTAATCAAATGAAATGCGCCTTTAGAAATCATGCATTCCCAAAGTGCAGCACACTGATAATTTCTTTTATGCCAACAACAAAAGAGAGAAAAAAGAGAATCTTCCCCCTCCCCCCCCCCAAGAAAAATAAAAAATAAATAAATAAATATGTTATCAAGTAACAAAATGAAATGTAAAACATTGTGCCTGCAGTAACTGTACCTTGTGGGCTGTTCATTCCATTGAGCCATCAATACATGTATTTTAACAGCTTTAGCAAAATATTCGGCTTGCCTAAATATTTGAGGTTATGATATGTAGGCTATGAAAAATGTTGGTTAATTGAGAGGGACAAAGAGAGTTGCCAACATTTTCACGGTCATACAAAGAGTTTGATTTTGGTGGGTGTTTTTAAAATGGTTGATATTCCCACATTAGAATCAACAGAGGAAACACGAAGCCTGTTCAAAAATAAGTTTTGAAAAAAAATAGCAGGAATTTACATCGATTATGCTGTTTTGGGTTTTTTTTTTATGGGGGGGGTGATGATTGGAAAAGCAGGTTACTGTAGTCTTTATATTAATGGCCAAAGATACCGACACCCATAACTTGATAAGAGCTACTTTTCCCCCTCTAGTGGAGGGCAGGGGATCCTAAAAAGTGGTTCTCTCTGTACAACCTTAAAATTGTTGAAAACATTGAACGACCCCAACTTGGGATTTCTCTTCAACGTTGACAAGTTGATTGTGAGTGTGTTCATGAGCCTAATCAATAAAACCGTCAGCACACGGCCAATACGCTAGTCTTGTTTGGCGACGCTGTTTTTTTTCTATTAGTCACCGGTGTAGGGCGCAACATTCCACTGGCTCGGAGGCTGGCTCAGAGGGACTGGGCAAGTCTACCAATCTGGATCAAAACAGTTCGGTTTGAGCAAGATGTTTGTGTGATACAGATATCTCTTCTCCAGTAATTCGTTTTGCGATATTGGCGACTATCTAAACAAAATTAACGTTGCCAATCAAGACTACCAATACGTACGCTCTTGAGCCAAAACGTTTGGGCAGCGCCATAAGCGCCAGCGAGTTTGCTCACCGGCATTTTTGTGTTTTGTTGTATGAACAAATTTTATTCAATTCAAGGCCGCGTCCGAATCAAGCGGCTTTGGCTGAGGCTGCAATGTTTAATAAGGCCAAACAAAAAACCCTGTTTGTTTGTTCACAGAGGGTCCTCAAAAGGAAGGGTGGGTCGGTCGATTTTTTATTTTAATTTTTATTGTGGATATTGTATTTGGGAATGAACTCTTTGGTATTAAAATATTAAGTCCAAATACAAAACACAACAATTTCACTGCATTGAACTCTTTTATTAAATGTCTTTGAATAGTATTTTAATACTAACAATTGTTCAACTAGCAAGATTTTATGTTGTTGATGTTGAGATGAATGCTTTTACCGAAGCTACCAGCTGATGAATGCATAGCACTTCTGCAGTACTGAAATTTCACCAGAATAAAAAGTTAGGAATGAATAAACATTGTGGGTTGGTAAACTGCTTTATATTCAATATTGGTTTCTTCCTGTTTCTACATTTTGTGATAAAAAATGTTGAGAATTATAATGACAATTTTCAAAAAAATAAAAATAAATTGGAAACACAAAAATCTATCGCGATGCAAATGACGGTCGGTCAGAGCGGCCGTAGCTACTGCCGAAGCCATTCCATTCGGACACGGACCTAAGAAGGGTTTCGCGTAGGTGTAGTTGTGCCCTGAGCAAGAAATGTTGAATTTCAGGCAACAGTTTCACCTCATTTCCTAACATAAACTTTGTATAAAAAAATATTAACAATAATAACTGGACTAAAATGACTGGTTTAATTTTAAGTTGCTCACCTCACAGTCATTGCTTCATTTCAGTTAATAACAGTGCATTTCTAACAGCGGAATTATTTTTCACTCATCTGTATTGCGATATCATTCACCTTCTCTTTTTCTGTTTTTTCTCACTTTTTTTCCACCTTTTGTCCACAATTTACGTGATGTGAGTGGTTCTTTGATTATACTTCATTCCTTTTTTTCACAATTTTGAGATATATTGATTTTATGTTTTGATTTCATTTCTGTTTTTCTTTTATCTTTTTGACAACTTAATTTTGTATTTCATTTTTCCTTTTATTAATTCTTCTAATAACTTGTGTTTTTGCTGGTCTTCCCATTAATCGTAAAAAAATATATATTTAAATAAACAAAAAAATCCAAGTTGAGAAATTTGGAATTGTCTCGTGAATAACAGACGGGAGGAGCCAGTAACATTTTTAAATATGTTATAATGTTCACATTCTAATTGTATTTCCTGTTATTTTGTGTATCTTCATAAATAAACCCAGCATTATGTACAAAATATTTTTGAATTGAATTAACTCCAAACTTGGCAGCAGAAATGGTTACTTTCAGATCGTTGCACTAACTGAATTTGCTTCTGTGCTTTTAATCTATTGCATGGATTGTCCAGCTCAGTATCTTGTTACAAAAATACATCGTATTTTTGAAAGATATAGTTACATTTGTATGTACATGTAGTAATTCATTTTATAGCAACAATCAAACAGCATATTAGAGTGTTCGTACTTAATCATCACCTAACAAAGCATTTAAACTGCATGTTGCATTTTTATACTTTGTTGCCGTTGTTATTTCATGTATCATGCCATGACCAATGTGAATGTAATGCTTGCTCAGTATTTTGTGCATTAGTCTACGACCACTGCAATTTGTCTTGCTGATTGCTACAGTACATTCATAAAGCCACATTTCTATTTGAACGGAATGAATAGAATGAGCATCGTAAACTGATTGACTATTTGAAAGTTGTCATAACAAGAACTTTATTTTGTCACAGCATTTGACTATTTAAAAGTTGTTATAACAAGAACTTTATTTTGTCACAGCATTTGACTATTTAAAAGTTGTTATAACAAGAACTTTATTTTGTCACAGCATTTGACTATTTAAAAGTTGTTATAACAAGAACTTTATTTTGTCACAGCATTTGACTATTTAAAAGTTGTTATAACAAGAACTTTATTTTGTCACAGCATTTGACTATTTAAAAGTTGTTATAACAAGAACTTTATTTTGTCACAGCATTTGACTATTTAAAAGTTGTTATAACAAGAACTTTATTTTGTCACAGCATTTGACTATTTAAAAGTTGTTATAACAAGAACTTTATTTTGTCACAGCATTTGACTATTTAAAAGTTGTTATAACAAGAACTTTATTTTGTCACAGCATTTGGCATTCTTACCGTCGGGTTTACATTATTGAAGCATAGAGCAAGAACCAGATTGAACATATTGAAGAACTGGGCCCAGTTTCATGGCTCTGCCTATCATGGAATTCTGTGCTTACGAACTGAGTGCTTTACAGGGCGTTTTAAAGGCACTGAACACGTTTGGTAATTGTCAAAGACCAGTGTTCTCACTTGGTGTATCCCAACATATGCATAAAATAACAAGCCTGTGAAAATTTGGGCTCAATTGGTCATCGAAGTTGCAAGAAAATGATGAAAGAAAAAACACCCTTGTTGTACAAATTTGTGTGCTTTCAGATAGGAATACAAACTTCTTGCAAGAAGTGTTTATTATTTTAGTGAGAAATTACCTCTTTCTCAAAAACTACGTTACTTCCGAGGGAGTCGTTTCCTACAATGTTTTATACTATCAACAGCTCGCCGTTGCTTGTTACCAAGTAAGTTTTTATGCTAATATTTGTTTTGAGTCATTACCAAACGTGTACAATACCTTTAAGCACAGAAATCTGTGGTAAGCAGAACCATGAAATTGTACCCTGACCTTATTAGATGAAACGACTTACAATTTTACGTACTAGTGTTTCATCACATGCCTACAAAAGATCCTAGCAGGTGAAGGTAAAGCAGGCACAAATTGTGCATCAGCACCTTCTGTTTATTGGATGCCTTTTGTTTTGTGGACATTGATAAGCAGAAGAGTGTGATCTGTAATAAATTTATGTGTAAATTACAAAGAAATATAATGGTAACCAATGACTTGTGGCATAATTTATATACAGTACTTCTACACAGAAATTATATTCTTCCTACATGTACTTTAGTCTGTTTTTTCAGATTTTTTTTTTTTCCCCTGGAAAATCAGAATTTTTTTATTTAAAAGGCCTGAATAGTGTATTATTAGAGCCTACACCATGTGGACATGTAGGTCAGCCCTTGTACTTGATAAAATGGTCCTACTTTTTTTCCAAGGACCAAATATCATGCCTGTCTACAGTAGTGGATGTGAGAAGTGTGACTGCTACAATAGTCTACCCTCATTAACCCCCGTACTGTATGCTGTACATTGTATGGACATAGAATGTGCACCATGCATATACCTGCTCGTTACACAGTATATGTATATAAGCCTCTAATCGTGTTAATTAACATAAATTATTCTAAACCATTTGACTGATCAGTTTACCTTAGTATTATTAAAGGTGCTCATTAACATGCATTTGTTAATTTTCCTTTCTTACACACAAGTGCATGTTTGCGAAACATGTACACTGTATTTATGAAACATAATGTAGCCTATTAATTTTCAGTAAAACCCTTGCGGTTTATAACTTGAATTTTCAGTATCATTAGTTTTTTTCATTATGAAACTCTTTAACAGTTCTTTGCTTTTGTATTTTTTTGTATTAATAATTATGACTTTTAAGTAATTTTAGGAGTGCCATCTGAACTGAGTGGCATCATATGTACAAGCATAAACATTTTTAGCTATTACGAATCTACAAGCATACACGAAGCATACACATTTTAAGTTGTTACAAATCTACAAGCATATCACAAGGCATCATATGTAACTTTGGTCAAGCATACACATTTTCAGTCACTACGAATCTCCAAGCTTAAACGAGGCATCATATGTAGCTATGGTCAAGCATACACATTTTAAGTCACTACGAATCTACAAGCATATACAGGAGGTCAAGCATACACATTAAGTCAATATGAATCTACAACCTTATACAAGAATACACAAGGCACATACACATTTTTAACAGCAATTATAAAATTGGGCCCAGTAATTGCAAACACATAATTATATGTAGTGAGCTTGACAAAATTGGTAGCACCTTGATAGCTGCCTACAGCCAATGCTAATAAGTCAGGCAAGTTGTATTACAAGTCACAATTTTATGCATCGGTTGATTAGCATACAATACTAACAGGGCTAGATTTACTCTACTGTTCTAGATACAAGCAAGGTTTACAGGTAGGAAGAAGCTACAGGATATGAGGATAGACAGGGGCAGGCAACCAGCCAGTGTAGGCATAGATGAAGCTCAGGAGAAGGTTTCACTGTTACAAGTTCAGGTACCAGACCCACGTTAACGAAGATAAGATTTATGTTGAGATGCTATTCGTTGCTCATATTTCATCAATGGGTAATGATAGAAATAAGTTTGTAGGAATTTGGGTAAGTTTTGGGTAAAGAGAATGTAGCTTTAAATAAGTTTGTAGGAATTCGGGTAAAGAGAATGTAACTTTAACTTTTAATCTGATTTCTGATTTTTTTGCCCACAGAAAAATCAGTAAAACTGTTATTAAAAAGCCTGAAAGAAAAGAAATTCTGAAGGCCGAAAGTCATGCCTAATAAAAGATGTTGGGGTTTTTTAATCTATTTTGTTTTCCATTCTGGCCACGAAGATCATATCTCTTGGTTTGCATATGATTTAGACTGTCGGACGCTGTTAATATCTTTGTTGTTGTCGTGGAGCTTACATGTACATGTAGGCCAGCCTTTCTTCATTTGTCAGGAATTGGTTTCTTTATTGACGTGGGATTTACAATGTTTGGTAATAATAATAATAATAATAATAACTAGTTCTTATATAGCGCATTTCACAATAACGCCTCAATGCGCTTTACATTAGTGCCCTGTTCATTGGGCCGATATCATTCCTTTGTTAAAGGCACTGAACACGTTTGGTAATTGTCAAAGACCAGTGTTCTCACTTAGTGTATCCCAACATATGCATAAAAATAACAAGCCTGTGAAAATTTGGGCTCAATTGGTCATCGAAGTTGCAAGAAACTGATGAAAGAAAAAACACCCTTGTTGTACAAATTTGTGTGCTTTCAGATAGGAATAAAAACTTCTTGCAAGAAGTTTTTATTATTTTAGTGAGAAATTACCTCTTTCTCAAAAACTACGTTACTTCAGAGGGAGTCATGTCCTACAATGTTTTATACTATCAACAGCTCTCTGTTGCTCGTTACCAAGTAAGTTTTTATGCTAATATATATTTTGAGTCATTACCAAACGTGTCCAGTGCCTTTAAATGATCAACCTTAAAGGTATCGTACACGTTTGGTATTTATTCAAAATAAATATTAGCATAAAAACTTACTTGGTAACGAGCAACAGAGAGCTGTTGATAGTATAAAACATTGTAGGACATGACTCCCTCTGAAGTAACGTAGTTTTTGAGAAAGAGGTAATTTCTCACTAAAATAATAAAAACTTCTAGCTAGAAGCCTTTTATTCCTATCTGAAAACACACAAATTTGTACAACAAGGGTGTTTTTTCTTTCATAATTTTCTTGCAACTTTGATGACCAATTGAGCCCAAATTTTCACAGGCTTGTTGTTTTATGCATATGTTGGGATACACCAAGTGAGAACACTGGTCTTTGACAATTTCCAAACGTGTTCAGTGCCTTTAAGGTAGTATTTATTTTGATTTGTGTTTAGTTCATTGCACACAAAAAGCAACTTTGTTAACGTCATGGGTTATTTATCATGTTAATAAGCCATGTGATCAAATTTCCCACGTGATTTTTTGGTACCCAATCTGCCCCAAGCATGCAAGAGCAAATGATGTGGATGGGAACCAGTGTTGGCTAGTCTCATCAGCTTTAATTTATTTATTTGTTTATTTATTTAAAACGTCATGCTGAGACGAATTCAACCAAAGGGTTGTTTTTCAAGGGGCCGTGAAAACGAACAAAAATCGACGAATAACACCTCATCAAATAAACAAACAATAAATGACAAAAAAAGTGTGATAAAAGTTGACACAATAATTCACTCAAAAAGCAAACAAATAAAAAACAAGGCCCAGTAACGAAAGTAAAAACACAATGATACAGAAGGATAACAGTATACATAAAATTTGAAGGGAAAAAAAGATAAAAATACAAAAAAACCTAACAAGGACAGGCTTAATTAAACAGTTAGGAAATAACAGTAGGCCAATTGGAAACAAAGCAAAAATGCAACTTGATATAACAAGTTATGCCGAGTCTGTTGTTAAAAAAAATGCTTTTTGTCAGTTTGCTATAATGTAATTTGTTTATATTTTTTCTTTACTTTTAGTTTATCATTTCAATAGATTGTTTAAAATGTGCCCTAGATTAAGACAAATCTTAATTCTTTGAGTAAAAAGACTTTTCGTAATTATAATAGCTGTAAATTTCTTTCTGTAATCTTTATTCTTTGTTAATCCTCTGACCCTGCCAAATTTAATAGTGTGACCGGAGTTTAATGGATTAAAAATTGTGCCGTAAAGACAGGAATTAAAAAAACAAAAATCAAAAACAAGCACAGTGAATAATCTTTACTGAAAGAATACGGCTTAGAGCCAGATGTTTATGTTTGCCATCCCGGCATTAAAACAGTCCCTCGTGTGTCTTTGCCATAGTAACCATAACGTCAAAAACACGACTCTGAGTATATTGTAATTGGAATGCTCATCCGGACTGCAGATTAAGTACTTCTCAGCAACACTCCAACCAACAAAATATTGCATGCTGTGTCTAACAGGCTGCGCTAATTAAATATTGCTCACCTTTTGGCATTGTTAGGGTATTGTCTTCATGAAGGTAAAAGAAAACAAATGAAACGGTTGGAGATAATTGACAGTTGAAAAAATGCCTGGCATTATACTTGCGTAAGAGTATTGCCAAAATTGTTGGCTGTCCTCCAACCCCACCAAATGTAATATTACGTAATATCTATTCAATAATTTGAGCTGTGAACTGAAATTAATTTATTGAACTACAAACAGAATATTAAATTTGGCAAGGTCGAAGGTTGGAAAACAAATCATGGTGGACATTTACCTAAACTAAATAATAACATGCGCAATGTATTTATACATGTGCTGATGCTGATTAGCGGAAAAATGTTTACTAAAAATATTTTTTAAATAGTCGCACCAAATTAGAGCAAAAACTTTGTGTCGCCCAAATGTTTTTCTACCCTTTCAAGACAACATTTTATTTACTGTTGGAAATAGCCTGAATCATTCCCTTGGGAGGGTAAAAGTTGTGCACAAGTCTATATTGAAGTGTCACCCTAACAATTCAAAAATTATTTTTAATATTTTATTTATTTGTACAAATTCACAGGCAAATGTACACATTAAGAAATTCAAATGGAGCAAGAGTATGGCAATAGATAACAAATATGTTGTTTATAAATAAAACAATTTAAAAAGTAATAATCAGAGATAAAATTCAAATGTGGAGGAGGTTAGACTGGGGAGGGAAAAAAACCTTTTCTTTTAATCATTTCAGCCTGCCAAAAAGAGTGATAGAGGAAGGAGGAAAAAACAGCAACAACAACACATACAATGTAATCTTTTATTAATATTTTTGTTTTCCCTTACACCGATGTGTTTTAAGCACTGTATACTCGGTACTTTCCCGTGTTCTGTGAAAAATTCCACAGGCAATTCAAATCAACTCGGGGATTCTTTATCACCTATGCAAAATTAACATCTATTAATAAACATACCATGAGGTCAAACAATGTAGAAGTGCACATGTGTATACGCCACGCACAACTCTCAGCCAATGATAGGTCTTCTTTGACCTCAGTGGGGGCGCTGTTTCACCAATTTTGGATAGTCTGTTCAGTTCGGCTCTTCCTCTTGGGCTTAAAGTAAATGCTGAATGTAATTCCATCTCCAGTCAAATTGATTTTTTGAGCTAATTTCATGAAAACTCGCTCAGTACAAAAACAAAAATGTATATCAATGCTCGGAGCTCCTTGTTTCCTCCGAGAAAAAAAAAAAGAAAAAAAAAATGGCTAAAGTTTGATTTACATTAGAGGAGTCAATGTCTACATGAATGGGATTGTTTATTAACTAGAGACTGATGCTTACCAGTGAGGTTTCAAATGGCAAAGGTGAAGTCCATTTGACTCTCATTATACTGAGATTGCTGGGACTGGCCAAAATACCTCTTTACATAACAAGAGTGTTGTTATAAAAGGACAGCAAAACAAAGAAACACAAGCAGAAATGAGATTCGGGACTTCAGAATATACTCTTTATAAGCAGAACTTCTTTATAATAGTGCTCTTTATAACGAGGGTTGACTTGAGTAGTATTTCTGGCACCATTACGGTAAAATGGATCAAACAAAAAGCGTAAACGTTATTAATTAAAACAATGTACTACAGAAACCACATCCAAGCTTCTACCCACTTACATAGGGTATTGAATTTGAGGAAGCTTTTTGAAAATTATGTGGACCTTAATCATCATGTGGCCCTTGATTTTTCTCAAATCCAAATAATTGTAACCAAACTGATGCTGAAAGAAAAAATAGTCTGGTTCCTTTTTTTGCAATGAATATTAGCGTTCGTTCCTGTCATTGGGTACAGGGAGCATGACCAAGAGCGTGGCATTATTATAAAGGGTTTATTGTGTCGCGTCATTGTGGCAAGTTCCTAACTCAGCTTGGTCAAAAGGTTAAATCTTGCACACTTGTTTTAAATGCACAATTTGTTCTATACAGCAAGATAATAATCTCAATGTTTTTGTGCTTGAATCCATGTATGATTTTATTGCACTAAGAAAAATCATAATTGCATAAAGGCCAATCAAGGTCATATCATCATATGACCTTGTTGGACTGTAACTTTGATATGACGTTTGAAGAAGAAGAAAAGACCCTGGGATGCGTATTTATGGCCTAATACTTTGTTCTTGTAAGGACGAGGCATGTTGTCCTTAGTAAAGGGCACCCCTCGTGGAGTGTCGTGGCCGAGCGGATAAGAACACAGAACTCAAGCTTTGGTGTTTCTGATCAGCAGAGTGTGGGTTCGAATCCCAGTCGTGACACTTGTGTCCTTAACCAAGACACTTAACCACATGCTTCGTCCTTCGGATGGGACGTTAAGCCGTAGGTCCCGTGTGTTGTGTAATGCACGTAAAAGAACCCAGTGCACTTATCGTAAAGAGAAGGGGTTCGCCCCGGTGTTCCTGGTTTGATCGGCAGCATATTGCGCCACAGCACCTTGTAAACCATTACATGGTGCTATGTAAAGGAATAGGTCTCATACTTCAAAAATGTAGCCCCGCATACCTTGCGGGAAAAACTTACTGTTTGTCTGTTCAAGCGCCTTGAGTACCTTCTTGGTAGATACGTGTGCTATATAAGACTATATTATTATTATTATTATTATTATTATTAAATAATTCTGGAACATTTCAGAGGGCACCAACTTGACCAATTGCCTCTGTGGAATATCAGGCCTACATTTTCATCAGATGAGCTCTCTTGTCTGTTAGGTGCAAACTCGTTACTTGCGTTATGACTAATGAGTATCATTGTGCACTAATAACAATTTGTAAAGTACCCCCCAAAATGTTGAAATGCATTCTCTGTATACGTGTACAGCCGGAAGCAAAAGCAGATGCCTTAACCTGTTTTGTTAGGAACTGGGAAATTTAACACCTGGTTCGTACAACTCCGGTTAGTGACGTCGTTATGGCCAGGATTTCATTTTCAACAGAGCACTCGTAGAGGCAATATTCGCCCATGGAGTGATTATTAGTTTGCAATAAATTATTTGAGAAGTCCAGTGCTTGAATTCATGGGTAGCAAAAGAATTTCATGAATATTTCATACAGAGATAAAAATGAAAAAAAAAGAGAGAGAGTTTTGCTTCATCTCGTTTCTTAGTGATCCCTTTTTGTCCTCCTTTTTTTTAAAATGCAGATATGTACTGAATCAGGCCTTGAATTTCGTCTATGACAGGTTAAGGCAATTTTTTTTTTTTTTTAAAGGGCACTTCCATTGGAAAATCTTAAAGCGTATACGAAACTTTTGAAGGGGCACCAAGGCCAAGACCAGGGCAATGGAGGTCTTGGCCTCTGCGGCCTTTTTGTAATTTCCAGGCCTGTCCTGGGGCGAATTTTTTTTCCCTGAACCTTTCGGGCAGTACAGTGTACATTTGTACGTGGGCCATTGACCAATCAAAAAGCAGTATTATGTGATGTCCTCCCTCTGATTGGCTTAAACTCCACAGACACTACCTGAAAGGTTTAGGGGAAAATATTGCGTTCTAGGGATACATAGAAAAAGAAGATTGATGAAAGTTATACAATGTTTTAATTGCTCCACTCGAAACTTGTAATTCTGATAATTTATTTGTTCACTTGCAATCCTTTTTTTTTTCTTTTTTTTTCCGCCAGCCTTTCAGCAATTTTTTCTTTTTATATATTTGTTTGCATGCAAAGAGGTGGAATTATCGTAGGAGTTGAAATGCAGAAATATGGTTAGCTTTTGGGGCTTAAATATGCAGCCTTTTTGTCCCTAGTTATTCATAATGGGACCGACTTCCTTGAGGAGTTCAGGTAAGATGTGCCGTAGGAGATGTTTATGTGGGACAGACTCTTATTCAATTACCGTACAGTGCTCCAAAGCATAATGTATAGTCTACAATGTTGTTTTCCCAGATTTTATTTCAGCTTTTAAGGGAGAAAAATTTTTTTTTCTTAGTCATAATTCTCCATTTGCATGTGACTAGTATTGTAGATTGCAAATGTTTGTTTTCAAATGTTCGTTTAAAAAACTCGGTCACAGAGTGTGATATTTTACTTTTCATTCTCCTGAAGACGATCAGAGCATACTAATAATTGAAACACGGGGTTCTTTTCAGAACCACCGCAACTCATGGTATCTCCACAAACGTCACAAGATGTTAAGCCCAGTTCATACTTCATTCGAGGGCGAATTCTCATCAAATTTTGATGTCACAACTCTACACTCATTCGCAGTGAATGTTTCGCAAGAGTTGAGCACAATTAAACTTCAGCGAATTGTTTGAGGCAAATTTGTTTCATCTAATTTCGTTTGCATGCATTAAGTATGAACCAGGGGCCGATATCACAAATCACTAAGATTCATCTTAAGATGAGTTTTCAGTATCACCATAGTGATCTGTATTGTGACATCACACTTTGCTTTTTAGCAGTTAAGATTGATTAGCACTTAAGATCAACTTTAGCTCTTTGTGAAGTTGAGTCACACTTTAGAAGCTAGTTAAACAGACACATTATAATGAAGCTACGACAGAAAAACTTTTTTATAAATTTTTACCTTTTACTTTATTGAAAATCAATGTTTTGTCATGCCTACTGGTCAAGTTCATCTTATCCCAGATTCTGTGCAGCTATAAACACCATGCATAGTCTCAAACCCTACTTCATTGATTAATTTTATGTGCGGCTTCTAATGCCCTCTGGGGATTAAAGAACAAAAGTATTACCCTTAATCCCTTTAGCTTAAATTTCTTGATCCAAAATTTCTTAAGCCCCCTCCCCATTCCTGGTCAGTTTGATTTTTTCTGACCTCGGATGTTTACATGTACAAGTGACAAGATGGCAACTCGTGAATAATGTCCATATAGAACATATACATTGTACAATATCAAAGCACGTACATGTAGTGTCATATATGCTATTTGCATTGAAAATTTGAACGGTTCATGTGTAATTTATTGTGAACACACCAAAATAATAGAACACTATCCATACATCTACATGATGTACAATATAGTGTACACCAACCATGACTACATGTACATTTTATGCACAACAATACAATGTACATTTAGGTGTGTCCGTAGCTTCTGTTGACCAATCGTATACTGGACTATGCACAGTAAACCTGTAAAGACAGGATGTATGCAAATGAGCTAAAAACCTAAAATCAATAAACTGAACAAGCGTGTACATTTTACATTTTACGTCCTTGCCCTGTGGTCCAATTATATTGTTTTTAATTTGTTTTCAGATTTGCATTTTAAACATGCAATTTAAGGATTAATGTTGTTATTGAGTTGACATGGCCATAATCATTCAGTAAAACACTATCCAAAATAACGATGTAATTAACACTCGAGCCTTAATGACAACACAACCATGGAGAAGGCCAAGTTACATTATTGAACGTGTAGTTGGGGGAGCCTTTTGTCAGGATACAATTATGGAAATCTAATTAGCATAGTGCCACTTCTGTCAGGGGGGGGGGGTAGTGGTGATAAACGATTCGGGGAATTATGCAAATCAAATTACTTTATGATTTATGAGCTGATTTGAATTTGCATAAACATACTTGTACAGTATTGCAAATAAGCCCAACTTAGTTTGAATGCACATGTATGTCAATCTAGGTTTCTTATTATTTTTCTCAAATAATTCACTTGAAAAAGTTGATTAACCTTTTCAGACTTGAAGTGGTAACCCAGGCAAACTCCCAGCTATTTCCTGGGAATTAGCTACCCCTGCTTGGGAGTAGGGTTTTAAGCAAAAATAATCCAATGGTTACCCCTTTAAAGGTATTGTACACGTTTGGTAATGACTCAAAACAAATATTAGCATAAAAACTTACTTGGTAACAAGCAACGGAGAGCTGTTGATAGTATAAAACATTGTAGGAAACAACTCCCTCTGAAGTAATGTAGTTTTTGAGAAAGAGGTAATTTCTCACTAAAATAATCAAAACTTCTTGCAAGAAGTTTTTATTCCTATCTGAAAGCACACAAATTTGTACAACAAGGGTGTTTTTTCTTTCATCATTTTCTTGCAACTTCGATGACCAATTGAGCCCAAATTTTCACAGGCTTGTTATTTAATGCATATGTCGGGATACACCAAGTGAGAACACTGGTCTTTGACAATTTCCATTTCCAAACGTGTTCAGTGCCTTTAAGTGTTCACACAAAAATTGCATCACAAGTGTGAAACGAACATGGGGAGATTTTGAGGTTAAAATTTCCCAGGAATTCCCGGGTTATTGCCTGGGAATTGGCCAGTGTGGGAAAATGGCTTTCGAAACATTATGTTGTCACACTAAAAATCTCCTGATGTTATGATAACACACCAAGACGAAACGGCCAGACATTGATCTGTAAGTTAATGATGTCAGTGATCCTCCTATCAAGCTAATCTTGATGCAGCGGACTGGAGCGAGCGCTGGAGTATTGAGCTACGTGAATTACGTCAGCATACTTATACATGTAGTGGGAAAGGCTTGTTAGTGTCTGCCATCTGGCTGTAACATATGGAGCAGAGACGGATGCTTCCACATCGATTTAAAGACGGAACAGATTTCCTCTTTTTAATTCATGGGATTAATCTAAACGACGCCGCTTTTCACCAATTAGTATATTTGTTATTTATATAAAAATTAATTTATCTTCAAAGGGTTATCATTGTACCCAAAAAAATTTTTTTCTTAGTTTTCCTCATTTCTATTTATTCATTTCTTGTTTACTACTTACTGCAAGAAAACCCTTTCCATGGTTTTTTCCTGCGGAACACTTTTGGCTGCCATAAATCTCTATGCGTAAGGGTGAATGCTGTACTGAAATTGTCATGTTCACATGTGGAATGCACACAACTGTAAGTTGTGATGTTCAAAATGGTAAGGTATATAAATTGTGAGTGCAAAGACACATTAGTTAAAATCAAAAAGGGTTTTGTGTTAAGCTTTTTGGGATGCCATATTTCTAACAAATATTTTCTGATCGATAACTGGTTTTACTTTTTATCTTTTTAATTCTAGCACATCATACTGCACAAACACCCATACTTGCATATACTTGTACATTGTACACTTAACGTGTACATCCACATGTACATCCAGTCACACTAGTGTACATCATACGGACTCTCGAAACTGGGTAGTCGTTAAAAGTCAAGGGTCACCTTGAATGTGCTGCAAACATATGTTCGGTTGTTCCTTATTTATTTAGACTATCCTCCCAGTTTATGTTGGGTTTACCAAAGCAATTGTGGATTGAATGATCAAATACCAAAGTGTAGTTATTTCTTAGTTGTGTTGCTCTCCTTTCTGCTCCATTGGAGCGGAGAGTTTTTGTATTATATTTCTTCTTTTTTGTAAAAATTTGTCTTTTCTTATTTTTTTCATTGATAATTTATGGATCAATTTAATTTTTCGGCTAAAGAATGTTTTTGTTGTAGGTTTTTTATCGTTGGATGAGGCAGCAGAAGCTTTTGTTTTATTTTATTTATTTTTATTTTCTGACCTTCTCATCGTGCTTAGAACCCCAGTTGTAGTATTGTGCCTTTGGGTGACATGAGCCCCTGATTAGAGAAATAACAATGCAATTCTGTGCATTAAAATGGTTAAATACAAAATTTTTTAACTAAGGAGCAAGTTCGGGTGGCTGACCTCAGTCGACTGGATTTAACCATAGTTGATCTATAATGTTACTAGAACGCTGCATGGTTTGACTAGCTAGTCCAACTGGATCAGCCTAGCCCCGGAGCACTGTTTCTCTAGTCAACTCGCGAAGTTTTGTCACCTTTTCAAGTTTGGTAGCGTGACAGAGAAAGTTTGGTCAATTTTTTGCAATCACACACAAAGTTAAGGTTAACAAATCTTCTATAGCAGTGGTTAACGATAAATTGTAGATTTTTTGCAAATAAATTATGTAAATCATTAAGATAATAACTGTTATTGCAGAATTATACAAGTTTGTTGTTTATGGGTAAATAATTTGTTTCTGTTCACTACGTTGTTGCTGTTTAATTCGATGAATCAATGGACTAGACGCGTTCGAGCGAAACACAGACCACGCATGCGTGATTTAAATGGCAAATTGACGAAAGGTTAGCACCCGAATTTGCTCATAGATGGAGGGGAAATGTGATGGAGGAATTAGTGAAGTACATATCTGGGTCAATGACTTGCTTGGTCACAAGTTACTGCTTATAATAAATATTTGAGTTCCTCACTCGGACTATAGAGACAGGTGTGTGTCACATGATTAGGACAAGCTTTTACATAGTTATGAAAGCGACAGTAAACATCCATACACATTGCTGAATGAATGTGTATGGCTTAATATTAACAGGCTTTAACAATCTGGAGGTTGCCACAAAAGCTTGCCCCGAACCATTTGACACAGCAACTGTCTCTATAGTCTGAGGAATTCAAAATATAAGCTCTCACTTTTCATGCTAGTGAGTGTGACTAAGCAAGTCTTTGTACCAACCAGACATTATTCAAATCTATTCTCGTCAATGGCTCATTGACATTCCGCAGACGAAATTCAGTGTTGCTGGCAAACACCATACACAATGTCCAATGTAGCACAAAGGAGTCCAGTCTTTGCTAAGCTTGCCCTGAACCATGTGGTGTAGCAGTTCAGTATTTTTTTGTCTGAGGAATTCAAATTGAGCCTTTAATAGTGACCTGACAAGTCACTTTATCAGACATTATTCAAATTTAACTCACAAAGGGCGCATTAGGTGTTAAATGTTTGATACATTTACAGTCAAATAATATACAGTGTTATTCAGCAGACCCTGTGTCTATTGTCCACGAAAGATGGAAATAAATAAACTCATAATTTGCTAAGGAAAGTCCGGCAGTACACCAGTCAATATAGCCATGTGTATCACATGGAATTTTGGCTGGTAATTTGGCCAGTGCTCAGCATTGCTCTTGATGCAACTGGCTCCAGGTAGTCATCTCATAATTATTGACTGATTATTTGTTTATTTTTTTCCATTACATATGAATGTATCAATCGTATTATAATTTGAGACATTTTGTCTTTATTGAAGATATTGTAAATGTTTAACCCAATGTCTACACCACTGCATGTCCCTTTTGTCTAATTCTGGATATTTCTTTTTAACTAACTCTATTATTAACATCAAGTACATTCTGTAGAAATATATTTTAATGAGAACGTATGAATGTATTAGTTATTAGGTACATACACTGTACATGTATGTATGGCCCATTTCGAAACCACGGCATCGGCTATGGCTCTGGCTAGTCTGTCTGTAAATTGAAAACTTGCTTTCAGTACAGAGCTTCAAATAGGTGGACGAAGTCTAAGCCGAAGCCAAAGCCAAAGATGTAGTTTCAAAACTGGCCTATGTTATACATGTTCTGTTTTTCATATATGTTGTCATGGTTCAATTTGATGGCGCTGCTTGCTGGGGTCTTCTATTCCAACACTCACAAACAGTGAGCAGAGCTGCAAAGTGGGTCTTCATGTCTTGATAGTGAAAGTGAAGGCTGTGTCCAAATCAAGCGACTTATGGCTACGGCTGTGGCCATTACCTGCGTTGGCAATGGGCTTGAATAGACCTTTTCAGCCAGCCACAGCCACAGCCGAAACTATCAATTCGGACATGGTCTACGTATGTAGTTCTCTACAAATGACATCATTGAGACAAGAACGGTGTAGATAATGTAAAAGGAATTAAAACAATAAAACGGCTTGCCAATACAATATTTGAGCAAAAATTGTCATGTTATAATTTACAAGAACAAGAAACTAACCCCAAATATACATGTAATTAAAAATGGACTAAAATAATATATTTTTAATATATCACATGGATTGTATATGAAATAAAAAAGTGGGTTACAAAGAAATACAATTTAGAATATCAGCATTCAATTTAAAAATTGGGTCTGTTTTAGATCAAAGTATTTGCGAATTCCATGCACACAAGAACGCAGATAAACAAATGAATGTGTGGTACATGTGTGCATTTTTATGTTGCTATAAAATCACCCACGGTTATCGATAATGATATATATGATGTTTTCCGTGAATGCTTTAACCAGGTTCAGCCGGATGTGGAAGATCTAGATAATGGCGCGGATGAAGACGGTGATACAGACTCTGTTAAGTCAGAGATCAAACTCGGAAAGCTTCAGTTCTCTCTGGACTATGACTTCCAGGAGGGAAAGGTCAGATTCATATTTAATTTTTTGTCATCCATTCATTTTCAGTACAGGGACCAGAACCCAATTTCATAGAGCTGCTAAGCACAACAATTTGCTTAGCATGAAATTTCTTCCTTGATAAAAACAGGATTACCAACCAAATTTCCACGTGATTTTCAGGATAAGCAAACAACAGCTGAATACCAGTAACAAGCAATATGCAACACATGGAAATTTGGTTGGTAATCCTGTTTTTATCAAGGAAGAAATTTCATGCTAAGCAAATTGTTGTGCTTAGCAGCTCTAAGGGCCCAATTTCATAGAGCTGCTTAAAGGGAGGTTATACCTTTGGTAATTACTCCAAAAATTAATGACCATACAAACTTACTTGGTAAAGAGCACTGGAGAGCTGTTGACATTGTATTTGAAGTAATGTAGTTTTAGAGAAAGAGGTAACTTTTCACCAAAAAATTTGAAGTTGAGGGCATGAAGCCTTTCTCAACTTCAAAGATTTTCGGGCATCTGAAAGCTCCCAATTCTATGCAACAAGGGTGTTTTTTCTTTCATTATTTTCTTGCAACTTTGATGACCAATTGAGCCCAAATTTTCACAGATTTGTTATTTTATGCATATGTTGAGATACACCAAATATGAGGTTACTGGTCTTTGACAATTGCCAAAGGTATACCCTGCCTTTAAAGGCACTGAACACGTTTGGTAATTGTCAAAGACAACATACGCATAAAATAACAAGCCTGTGAAAATTTTGGCTCAATTGGTCATCGAAGTTGCAAGAAAATGATAAAAGAAAAAACACCCTTGTTGTACAAATTTGTGTGCTTTCAGATAGGAATAAAAGGCTTCAGGCCTGAGTCTTTTATTATTTTAGTGAGAAATGACCCCTTTCTCAAAAACTACGTTACTTCAGAGGGAGTCGTTTCCTACAATGTTTTATACTATCAACAGCTCTCCGTTGCTCGTTACCAAGTAAGTTTCAATGCTAATATATATTTTGAGTAATTACTAAACGTTTACAGTGCCTTTAAGCAGAAAATATTGTTTAACGGTTTTCTACTCAGCAGAATGTGCAGGTTACCAGTCAAAAGTAGTACATGTTAAGTGGTATTTTGGCTGGTAACCTTAATCTGGTAAGCATAATGTTACTGTGCTTAGCTTCTTTTTGTGCTAAAGCAGCTATCTGAAATTCAGCCCTCTTAGTTACATGCGCAAAAATCTGAGAAAAGGGACACGGTAAAAGTACATTCATCCTGCAATGAACATCTACATGTACATGTACATTGGTTGACTGCTCGTGGAGGAGACAACATCATCTTAAAACCCTTGTGCTGTTGCTAAGGATTTACTATGTTGGGTAGGGCCTGATGGAATAATGGTGGGTTTTTTTAAAGTTTTGTTTTGGATGGTTTTCTTTTTTTAAAGTGGTTTTGCCTTGAAATGGTCATATTTTAAGTTATTGTACTGATAATAATTTGTATACTTGGTGGTTTCTGTGCGAAAGTTATCAAGTGGGCGAGCATCTCGTGTCTAGAAACTTAAATTATCCAAGGGAAGTTTCTACTCCAAGAATAACTTTGCTTCATATGAAAGTCATGAGCGTGGTTATTTCCACTTCTCAGCAGGTCGTCTGTGAAGAGCTTTTCATGCCATTGTCTTGCCTTTGCAATCACAAAGCGACACAACTGATAAAACTTGCTTTCATTTGAAATTTCCTCCACCTCCACAGTTGAACGTCTCAGTTGCTCAAGCAGCCGATCTTCCAGGAATGGATTTCTCAGGGACGTCTGATCCATACGTCAAAGTGTACCTCTTACCAGACAAGAAGAAGAAATACGAAACCAAAGTCCACCGTAAGACGCTCAACCCGGTCTTCAATGAAACCTTTACATTCAAGGTGGGTAGCATTCTTGATTTGTTTTGTTTTGTGATTGGTTTGTCTGTAAAATAAAAACAAAATGAGAAAGACAAGAACTCATGGATTGACGAAACAAAGTGATATCAGGGACTAAAAGAGTGAAGCCCCGGTTCGAATTGCGAAAGCAAAGCGAAGTTCCTTGCGTTACAATTTGAAAACAGTTTGTACAAGAGTGTTTGCTTCACATAATTCGCTTTACATTCGCTTTTGCGTGAAGTATGAAGCAAGCTTGAGCTGATTCAAAATACAATTTGTGGTATTTTAACTTGAACCAGTTTTCCTAACAGCACATAACCTTTCAGCTGATAAACTGATTTCTGTTCTTCCCCCTTCTTTTTTTGATCCTCTGTCTTCAAATAATACTCTGAAATGTGTTTTTCAGGTTCCATACAGCGAGATCGCAAGCAAAACGCTGGTGTTTGCCATCTTTGACTTTGACCGCTTCTCACGGCACGACCAGATCGGTGAGGTGAAGGTCAAACTAAGTCAAGTTGATCTGGGGAGCGTCGTGGAGGAATGGAGGGATCTTCAGAGTGCTGAAGTGCCTGGAGGGGAGGTAAAGAAGAAAACATTCAACCACCTTCTCGGACAACTATTCTTGTTTACAAAACCTCCTTGAAATTTTCACTTCAAGAGACCCGAGTTCTGAAAAAGAGGGCGCAGCATTCTTAATTGAAAGAGTTTCAAGAAATGCATTGAGCAAACAAATATCATTGATGTATTATCACAGTGGGTGCTCACATTTAAGAAAGCATTTTTATTGATAATTTTTGTTATTACTATGAAAAAACAAATATTATGACACCACCTAGTCTTTCCTAACGTGGGTGAAACTTCTCCATCTTAAGAGCTTTCTTAAAGGAGGTGTACACCGTTGATATTGTCATGAATGCTAACAAAAAGGGTTTGAAATTGCACTTCTTGTAAAGTCCGGGAAATATTGTGAACATTTTATATTCAACTGATTCACCTTAAAGGGGCTGTGTTGTCACGAGCAAAGCAACCTGTGGCTGTACATAGAATGATGAACTCTCTCCCAGTTACTGTGCGCGTGCTGTAACTGGGTGAGATTTCATAAATCCATGAAAAGCCACAGGCCTGCTTTGGTCATGATGACACAGCCCTGTTAAAGAAAACATGTACAGAATCCAAAAAACATTACAAAATAGTGTCCCTGCTACATAAACAATTATTATTTGTCTGCAACCCAGTGTTGCACCTGACCAGTTAGAGTCTATTGAGGGCGCCCTTCATGGAGTATGCTAGAAATATTATGTGTAGAGAGATGTATGTGACAATTTGTCACCTAGGGGTACAAATGGCATTTTCTTTGTCGTACAATTACAATTTGACCCTGGGGCGTGATTCGTCTAATTTATTGTTGCGGTTCAGCATACTTGCATGTAGCTCCGGGGATGAACTACAATCCATGTTGTTACATGATTCTCAAGGGATATTGATTGTCCGTAGAGCAGGGGTCGCTTAATTTATTGTAGGCATTTTAAAAACAAAATCTTCACACCCCGCTGTTTTTACATTTTGCCTGTCTGGCACAGTCCTATTGTAAAAAACAAATAGGTGGAGAGGTGAGGTCAAAGAGTGGGGCTGGAAAATAATGCACAGAATCAGAGACGGGTGAAGAGGTCTTCCTTCTTCAACAGTGGAACAAAAATAGACTAAACAAAAATAAGACATGTGTATTGTCTTTGGTGTCTTTGGAAAAGATGCTTGTGCAAAACCATTTAAAAGAGGAAAGGCTGGGGTTTTTTCTTTCTATTTTTAACAGAATCTGGTCAAACATCACCACTATAGTTAGTCATTTAAGAATGTGTGCTGACTGCATGATACAATTGCATTCCAAACAAATTTGTACGGTATACTCTGCTCTGTTTCTCCTGAAGACGAGCAGAGGGGACTGTTTGAAATGTCGAGACCAAAACAGCTCGTTTCTTTTGAGAGCAAACACTCCTCCCCAAAGAGATGTACACATGGTCGAACCCGCAAGTTTACTAGTAATAGTTACATCCTACATTTTTAAACTGATGTGAAGGTACAATGTACATCAACCGGCAAAAAGCTTGAAAATGAGTATGGTGTCACAGCTCGTCTCTTTTGAGAGCCAACACTCCTCCCCAAAGAGATTTACACATGGTCGAACCCGCAAGTTTACTAGTAATAGTTACATCCTACATTTTTAAACTGATGTGAAGGTACATCAACCGGCAAAAAGCTTGAAATTGAGTGTGGTGTCACAGCTCGTCTCTTTTGAGAGCAAACACTCCTCCCCAAAGAGATTTACACATGGTCGAACCCGCAAGTTTACTAGTAATAGTTACATCCTACATTTTTAAACTGATGTGAAGGTACATCAACCGGCAAAAAGCTTGAAATTGAGTGTGGTGTAACAGCTCGTCTCTTTTGAGAGCAAACACTCCTCCCCAAAGAGATTTACACATGGTCGAACCCGCAAGTTTACTAGTAATAGTTACATCCTACATTTTTAAACTGATGTGAAGGTACATCAACCGGCAAAAAGCTTGAAATTGAGTGTGGTGTAACAGCTCGTTCTTTTGAGAGCCAACACTCCTCCTCAAAGAGATTTACACATGGTTGAACCTTCAAGTTTACTAGTAATAGTTAAATCCTACATTTTTCAACTGATGTGAAGGTACATCAACCGGCAAAAAGCTTGAAATTGAGTGTGGTGTCATTGCTAGAGGTTGTGTGTAGATGAGAGGCCTCTTGAGTATGTGGCTAAATAAATTCTTAATACATTCTCCACACTTGAGATGCGTACGTGTCGTTGCGAAACATGGTCCATTATGGCCGAAACCAGCCCCCCTAGTGCAAACATTCAAGTTGTTGACAAAGTCTTGTCTGCGCAGTGCTTGGGTCATGCACTAATTCAGGGCTTGCATGATGGTTTTGCTTTTGAGTGTACAGCTGCTGTTAGTGTACGTGACTTTTCAACTTGCCACTCTGATGTCATATGGTTAATAATGGCTCTGGCTGTGGCTAAGGTTAAGGCTGGATACTTGCTGGCTGGTCTTGTGGTTAAGACGTCGGGCCCAATTTTATAAAGCTTGTAAGCCAAAAATCTTTCAGAGCACAGCCAAATCTTGCTAAGCAGAAACGGGTAACCAGCCAAAATGCCATTAAGTTTACATTGCTACGACTGGTGCCCCACTCATGTGTTGTGTAGCAAAGAAATTTGCTCAACTGCGTTTTTTTCTTAATAGCTCGATGAAATTGGGCCCTGCTCTAGAATTTGGGGGTTGCGGGTTTGAATCCCTCTTGAGTAGTATAGCATGTGGACCTTTTTTTCCCCGCAAAACCAGCAGTGATGGGAAAACCTTAAAAAAAAAACCAATTATTTCTAATGCAAATTAATACATCTATTAAAAAGTAAAATTGTTTTCTAAATCTCATTCTGTAGGGCAAGTCGGAGCTTGGCGACATATGTTTCTCGCTACGCTACGTGCCGACAGCCGGAAAACTGACCGTTGTCATCTTAGAGGCCAAGAATTTGAAGAAGATGGACGTTGGTGGACTGTCAGGTAAATATGTGAATCACCAACTTCAACAGTTTAAGTATGTCTGCTGCTGGACAGGCTATGAACTAGTTACGCGTCATTGCGAGTAAATGTCTATCCCATAAAATCATTGGGTTTGTAAGACCAGTGTCTGTCTTTTTCCTTACGGATAAAGACAGGGGACCAGTCTAAATCCCAGGTTACCCCAGTAATCGATTGTGTTTCTTTTGTTGGATTTGATCAGTTCCGCAAAGGGGTTGCCACATTAGCCCGAACATCTGACGTCACACTTAGAGGCTCGTGAATAACGCCAGATAGCGGCCTTGAGCAACTGGCAGGATCCTGGTAGTTGCTACCATTACATTGAGTATAAACAATATTACATGCAAACCTGCGCACCTTGTCCAATGAAACCATTGGACATGTAAAACCAGTCCCTGTCTTTATCCTTGCGAATAAAGACAGGGGACCAGTTTATTGCCACATGGGCATTCATAGTCTGTTCAGGAAGGACCCTAGGTGGCAGCAGACATTCTTAAACTTTAACATTGTTTTATGTCAATATTGACATGTAGTTCTAGGCCTGATACTTTGTTGTTTTAAGGGCAAGGCAGTTTGTCCTCAGCAAGTGGCACCTCTGTGAGGGAAATGTAAATTTATTCGGGAACATTTCTAGAGCACCAAGGCAATGACAAGGGGCATGGGGGCAATTAGTGGCAACATGAAGCATCAGGCCTGTAGCAATGGATTCACCCGCTGAGTCTGCTGCCACCTTGTGTTCTGAAAATCTCCCAATGATCATCATTGTCCGTGGTAGGTTTCCCTGTTCAACTTTAACCCTTTAGAGACCTTTGCGGCCGGAAACGGCTTATACCAAAATGCCCATACATGTAGCTGCAGCAAACGGCTGCAAGATCTGACATGTTTTCACTCAAAAAAAAGGTCAAAGTAAAGGTCATGTCTTGAATTGTTTTCCATGTTAGAATAGTATCTCTGTTTCTAAACAAAACTGAATTTCTGTTTCATATTATTTTTCAGACACTTTTACATGAAACAAATCGTGTCAAAAACTGAACAATATTAGCCGTGTCTGGGCGTATGGTGATGATTATACAGAAATGAATGGTCTCTAAAGGCTCAAAGAAGAAAAAAACATTCACATGTCCATTTTCTTGGGACGGCAAGATGTCTGTTGTATGTACTGCCGGCGTGTTCCTTCTTGCATTCAGTGCTTTTGGTGGCCTGTGAAAATTGCCCTTTTTGACAAAGCCTTCAAAAGACTGCCCCGGACATGTACACTGTACCTATGCCATAGGAATGTGTCAATCTCATTCAAGTATTTCGTACTGGAGATTGTTAGTGTCTTCAGTGGGGGGAAGATGGCTTTAATTGGGGTAGAAGTATACCCCAATTAGGTTAGCTTGGTTGACAATGGCACAACTGGGGACTGGTAGTACCTGCTGTTTTTGCTTTTAAAACATAATTACCTTGCATGGTAGGGATCTGGGGCCGGCTGGGTGTCAAGTTGGATAGGATTTGTGCTCACTTTAGGGTTGACTTGCTTCTTGAGAAAGAAAACAAAATATGCTCGGGTGTGTTAGCTCCATTCGTAGAGCATTGCCTTTTATTACTCCCAGGCATGATGTAAATAAGTTCAGAGCAGTTTATCATTACCCGACCATGACCGGGGATTAGTTTATTGAGTCATGTTGTAAGTACAATAGTTCATGTAAAATGTTGATCCCACTTTCAAGGGCAAGTAAACAATGTTATTTACTAAAAAAAAGTTTATTTGTTAGTATTCCAGAGATGTTTATTGTTAAATAACCCCAAAGCAGTTTGGGGTTTTTTTTCCTTGGATCAGGAGATTTCTGGTTGTTAAAATTTTTGTTCCTAAACCTTTTCAACCATAGCTGCCAGAATCGGCTGGTACCAAAATACCCACAAATGGCTGCAAGATCTGACCAACTTCCACTCAACCCAAAAAGTCAAAGTAAAGGTCATGACCTGAATTGACATTTTCCAATGGTATCAGTGTTTCTAAAACAAAACTAAAATGTATTTTTTGTATAGACTGTGCAAGTTTCGCGCAATTTTGAGCTTCCGGGACCATTGTGGTCCCAACCATATGGAGATTTACATGGGCAAGATTTTGTTTTGACAATTGTTTTATTTAAACGTGGTTTATGACATGAAAAATATATGTTGTTGGGAATGTAATACTTAGTGATAAAAAAATATGGAAGTAAAATCAATTCAACAATATAACAAAGAAAACCCAAGAACTAAAATTTAGAATTCTGTGCCCACCTCCAATCACAAAACTTATGTAAACGCTTGTTTTGGATGGCCAATGATATTCGCCAGATGCTGTAATTCGAACGCGAAGCCTTTTCATTGCAGTCTATGGTTGTTGAGGCATCAGCATCCTCTATAAACTGTGTCAAACGTTAATTTTACGCCCGTGTGACCATCGCGAATCCACGTAAGTGGTTTCTGAAAAGTTAAGACCAAACAAGCATCCTTGTCCCAGAGTTTTAATTTTGGTTCAATAATAATTAACACATTATTTGTGTATTTATTATAAAAACTCAAACTGATTTTATAAACATGTAATGAGTATTTTTGTTGTTCAGATGTTATCATTAAATATAATTTAAAACAAAAGATTTGATTTCAGAGAAAAAAATGTTCTTCGTTGACGTGTTTTCCCGTTCTGATTCGCGCGAGACTTGCACAGTCTATTAGGGTTTTGTTTTTTTCAGACACTTTAATAAGAATTTTTTTTCTTCAAAAAATCAACAATAAATCAACAATGGTGATGGTTATACAGAAATGAATGGTCCAATGCTCCTCTGCACGCTAGAGAGTTAATATTCTGAGCCAATATTGTGACAAACAAAGATAGTTTACTGTTTTTAGGACCATGCAGTGTGTATTGATCTTGAAGATCAAATGTACACAGGTTGTATGTGATCTAAGGATCTGGGTTGTGTACATTCTTTATTCATCAGTTTACCGTGTGTCGTGACCAAGCGGTCAAGTGCACTGGACTCCAGCTCTGGTGTTTCTGATCAGCAGAGTGTGGGTTTTGAGTCCTGGTCAGGACACTTGTGTCCTTAAGCAAGACACTTAACTAATACTGCTCGGTCCTTCGGATGGGACTTACAGCCGTTGGTCCCCTGTGTTGTGTCATGTTTGTGATAAAGCGTATTATATATATTATTATAGTTTTAAGGTGTGGTTGTACAATCGCTCTCCTCTGCACTCGTAAACCTCATTTGAGAAGTGCAAAAAATAGCTCTCCTATAAAATTGAAAGTGGATTTTTAAAGACTAGGGAAAAACAGAATTGTTTTCTAAGCAAGTAATAAATGTGGCGCTTATGTACTTTGATCATGTAGTAAAATATAACAATGCGCCAATCAAATTGTAAATGGAGTTACGTGTTAAAGTATGAGACCTATTCCTTTGCATAGCACCATGTAATGGTTTACAAGGTGCTGTGGCGAAATATGCAGCCAATCAAATGATGGTTTTTAATTATATTTTCCACCTCTCCTCTCCCCCTGCCCCCTTGTAGATCCATACGTCAAGATCTCACTCTACATGAACAACAAGAGAATGAAGAAGAAGAAGACCACGATTAAGAAGAGAACTCTCAACCCATACTACAATGAGTCATTTGGGTTTGAGGTACCATTTGAACAGATACAGGTATGGATGTATTTTGGAATGTCTCATTTTTAGGAGCCCCGGGGGAACATTAGTTGGATTTGTATGAGCCATTGGGGGGGGGGGGACACTTGATTAGATGGGTAGATAATTTGTTTTGATTTTATTTGAATAAAAACAACCAGAAGCTGATAACGTTCAAATTTACAAAGTTAAACTTTTTTTCTTTTTTTTTTCTTAATTTTGGGTTGAACAAAGAAAAATTGACTAAAATTGACTCTGGATTAACTTGCCTATGCTCTACCAACTGAGCCATCCAGCCCTAATGTTATTTTGTCTATGTCTTTCTTCGGGGTGCCAGTCGGAAGCCATTCAACATGTAAATGCCGTATAACCAGGGATCACACCCAAGTTTATGTACAACTTGGGAAGCGGCAGCAGAGGGGTAACCTTAAGGGGATGCGACTTTTTATTACTAAAATCAAGTACTAAACCACAAGGGAAACTGACTGGGTAAATTTGATTAAACAAAGTCATTAAATCTTCTATTAAAAAAAAAACATTAAAAAAATGTTGGATAAAGATCATGGCCGAGGTTACAAATGCTGCAGCTAAAAGGATGTGTATTTAGTGATTAACAAGAAACAAGAAAGCTTCTTTGTATAATCCTGGTTAGTGAAGGTAAGGCAAATTTTCTGTAGTGCTCAGTGTTGCACTTGTTGGTTTACAAAGCTCGACACTGAAGGTGAGCTAAAGTTGTTGTATTAAAAACATCGTGGCTCTTGGAGGGGAGTAAGTATTGATTTGTGGGTCAGATTTGAATAAGGGCTTTGTTTTGAATTGGTATTCATAAATACCCCAGTTAGTTTAGGCTGTCCTATTGGTTGAGATGTGGTCACATGACCATTCAAGACCGGTTTTAAACGGCTGATGAAGACATAACTGGAGCTGTCGGCACACTACCTTACGCGGGCGCTAATTTACACAGAACGCAGCAGGCGCCCGTGCAAATAACCGATGACATGAATTTAATTAATCATCCATGTGCATCCTAGTTTGGCCATTCTATCATTTTGGCTGCACTGGAAAATATAACAAGGATGGTCAAATCATAAGAAAAGTCTCTCATGGTTTTACTTTTATGGTCTGCCTTCTAACAGAAAGTCACCCTGGTCGTCACCGTGGTGGATTATGATCGCATGGGTAGCAGCGAGCCAATCGGCAAGGTTGTCCTTGGGTGCAACGCCACAGGGGCGGGGCTCCGTCACTGGAGTGACATGCTTGCATCGCCACGACGGCCCATCGCACAGTGGCACACACTGCAGGACATGGATGAAGGGAAGTAGAGACCCAGGCTTACTGCCACTGTTAGCATTTACAAAGATGTAGAAAAAAACACTTATATATGGTACTGTTTATCCACCTGCCACTTAACACAGATTTTTAAAGTCTGAGGTTCAGACTCATCTCGAGTCAATCCCTCTGTGCTGTCACAGTTAATGAACAGTGGGGGGGCTAATGTATTAATTATTATAGTGACACAAGAACCAGAACTGTGTTTAAGTAGTCAATATTAAGTAGTTGACAAACACTATGTGTAATGTAAACTGCAATATGGGCATATTCATGGTCTTAAGTGACAAGTTGCAGAAAGGGAAGTAAAGTTTGTTGGTGAGTGCGTGGAGCTGTGTGGTTAAAAGTCATTGCATGTGTCAGTGTTTTCCCTGCATGTCGAATCTGAATCAGCCCGCCTCCATACATGTTCTTGTCAGCGGCTGACCTGATCGTTTAAAGCAACAGGCCGGATACTTGGTGGAGGCACTGCATGCCCCTGGTCAGAGCTGTGTATTGAGAGAGTTGCGACATAGAGGTACCAGTTTTCTTTGGTTACGTGGGTGCTGGATGTCATTTTTGGTCCAAATGCAGCACAACCCAATGCGCAGTCTAGTCTGGTACCCTGTGTTCGCCTATGCAGGGTTTTTTTTTAAACACAAAATGGCTTGTAATCGCAAGTTGCCGCAACTCTCCCATAATATGGCTTTGCCCCTGGTCATTGCCTTGGTGCCCTTTGGAATGTTCCAGTATAAATTTAGCATTTCCCTCATACAAAGGAACAACCTGCCTTGACCTTACAAGGAACGAAGAATCGGGCCTGCACCAATCTGCCAGCCCCTCTGTGGACCTGTGGGAAAAAGAAAAAGGGGAAATAAAACAGCAAACCTCTTTTTTGGATAATAACGAGAAATGGATATGGAGATTTGAATGAGCAAGCATTTAATGTACAGCGCAGGAGTTAGTGTGCTGAGTAAATATTGCTTCACACTCCACTTTTTACTTTCAACCACCCTGTGCTGGTTACCAAGCTGGGGGGACACTGCCATTCATGTGATTGTTAACGCATGCCGTAACACATGGGGTCAGTACCTAAACAGTAGTGGCATTATAGTATGAAGATTAGGGTCAGCATTTCTCTGGAGCAGTTGATTTGAATTGTCTGCCTTCTCTCCACTGTCACGCTGGGGATTTTGATTTCTCTTTTGTCCAAAAGGGTTGTGTGTTCAAGCACTGTGATTATGCCCTACTCATGCTCGTTTTATCCAATATCACTTAAACATTACGAACCTGTCAAAGGAGAAAAAAAAACTTCATTCAAAATGGAGGAATTTTGAATCTTTTCTAAATTTGTATTCCACGTAAAAAACAAAAACTATTGATAATAACAGACTATTCATTTCCTATGTAACTTCTTTTCCGAAGACTGTATTCATGTTACCGAGATATATCATTGGTTTTTTTGTGTGTTTTTTTTTTTACTTGGAAATTGTTTGTGGTAATATTTTATCTCTGACAGTGATTAGTTCACTTGTGGTTAGGTTCAAATGGTATGACAGTTTTGACCAACAAAGTGGCTTCGGTCAAGAGTTAATGTGTTTCTCACGCTTAGTGTTCCAGAGCTCAGATCAACTTGACTTGGGACACTGTATCCACAAGTAAAGACCACACAATTCCTCGCTTCCTAATTAGTATTCACAGCAACTTGTCTTCATTTTGTACCCAGATCCTGGGGAATTTGTTCAGTAGACGCATCACCCTTTTTTTCCAGAACAATGTCGGTATTCAAAGGAATGCCAAAGTGGAGCCGGTAGTGTATTTATTTTGTGACTCGCAAGATAATTCCAGTTGTAATCACTGACCAAATGTTTACTCGCCATTCCATGCTCACAGTAATTCCAACCCTGTACATTCCTTTACTGGTTTTTATAACTTTTGAAGCCTGTGATCTGATATCATGCAATCAATTTGGGTTTTTATGCTGACACCACAGTCACCGGCCAAAGTCATGAAGCTGTTATACATGTTGGGGCAATAAACTTGCCAAGCACAGTAAAGTCTTGCTCAGCAGAATCAGGTTACCAGCCAAATGTCATGTAACATGCATTCTAGTTACTGGTTCCCTGTTAACTTCTGCTTAACCATATAATAAGTTAGTTTTCTAGCAGGCATGATATTCTTCCTACTTTAGTCTCATTTCCAATTTTGGGGACCTTGGAAAAAATCAGAAAAACTCTGATTAAATAGCCTGAAAATTCTATTAAAGCCTACACCATGTGTACATGTAGGGCTGCCCTTGTACTCGATAAAATATTCCTACATTGGTGAATGGAGAAACACAAGAACATGGATCAGTAAAACCTATGTCAATGCATTTTTTTCAAAGAGCTACCACTGGAGTTGGGAAGGCATGCACTGCCAGTCAGACATAAAGGTAATTCGTTTTATTTCAAGGGCTATGAGGGTACTGTTGAACAGGTCCTGCTTCCTTTACATTGGAACAATCACAAATTTGTCATGTACAGCAGAGCTTGAAAACCTGCACTTAACAACATCAGGTTAAATTCCCCGTAAACTATATTACAGAATGTTATGTAGATACAAATATTTAAAAGAAACCTTGTGAGTTTGTTTTATTGTAGGAAACTGTATATGTGTTGAAATATATTATATTTTTGTGTACCCGTGCTTGAGTTTTTAGTTTGATATTTAAAGAATAGTTTACGTAGGGTAGACGTCCGAAGGGTAGTGAAGTACTTTTCTCACAAGTTTAATTTACTCGTACAGACCATTATGAGAACTGATACTAAACTCTGGTCGGCATGTTTCAGATATTGAGTAAAGCAGGGTGTGATTTTTTTTGGATTTTTTTTTGGGGGGGAGAAACCACCAAATATTTCCAGTTCATTGTAATGCTATCAGGGTTTTTTCACATGATGATGTTGTTTGGTTTTGATGTGTACAATAAGGTTTATGCCCTTGTGTACCCCATATTCCAAAAAAGGGCCAACACATCTACATGTATTCAAAACTGTTTTAAAAAAAGGAGGTTGCCAATTGTTTTCTATAGGCGTTCAATGGAAAGTCACTGTAGGTTTAATGTTGTAACCAAGAGCAGATTGGGAAAACAGGTTTTTTTTTCTGGAAGTCCGAAAATGATGTTAGTGCTCGATCTTGACTGTAGGTCTGTATAGGTGACTAGGGCCCTTTCACACGCCTACAATTTTCCTGGGAAATCCACGGGTGATTTTGGTTGACCTTTTCACACTTGAAATGCTTAGCCTGGCAAAGTCCGGGGAAATAGCCATTTATCAAGAAATAGCTACTCTTGCTTTGGAGTAGGGTGAAGCAAGAGGACTCCAGGTGTTACCATACTGACTGAGTGTTTGCCATTTCTCCCATGAAAATTGAAGCAAGTGTGAAAATAAACATGGGGTTAAAATTCCTTACAAATTTCCTGGAGTTTTAAATTGGTTCTGTGATGCGAACAGGGTCAGATTTTATAGAGCTGCTTAAGCATAAAAAGTAGCTAAGCACAACTAAAAGCTTACTTACCAGAATAAGGTTACCAGCCAAAATACCATGTCACATGTACTATCTGTGTCTGGTATCCTGCCTTTTTTCGCTTAGCACCTGTTGAGCATTATTTTCTGCTATGCAGCTCTATGAAATTTGGCCTCGGGCTCAGATCATCCACATGTAATGTACTTCGTGCAGTCATGTCGTTTTTTAAACCAGTCGAAGTGCAACCAAACTCGGCCGAAATGAGGAATAAGTTTTCGTTATCGCTATTGGAGTTTGTTGGGGTGTTTTTTTGTGGGGGTTTTTTTGGTGTTTTTTTGTGGGTTTTTTTTTTGGGGGGGGTTTGGGGGGGCATTACGAAATATATGTTCTTTCAGTACATTCCTGCAGGCCTAATCTAGAATTAGTCCTACGTAGGAAGTTTCAGCAGTTGCGTACCATGTAAAAAACAAAAATAAGAATGATCTTTGTAGAACTGCTGTAAATTTGAAAAACTCCACCGTTACCAGTGTGCTGGAGTTTTTTGTTTTTGTTTTGGGGGGTGTTTATTTTTGAGAATGATACAGATTTTGCCGAAAGCTTTCTATCATGAAGTATTTTCTTTTCTTTCTTAGGAATTTATTGTTTTGTCAACAAAGGGTAAAGTGATCCTATAGATTGTTTTCTTATTAAGTAAAATTCACTGGTTAGGTTTAAGTCAACATAATTTTGTTTCAAACGGCCGTTAGATGGTGGGAATGGACTCGGTGTAAACATGGCTCTCATACGAGGCAAACAAAAGAGAAAAAGGGGTCGAGATGAATACAAATTATATTGTTTGACTTTGTGCACTGACCTTAATCCTCAAAATGTGAACAGTGCCATTTTAATATAAGGCATTTATGGTCGCACAAGATCCAAACTTAGCAAAATCGCTCTTTAAAAATCATTGTTTTTCCAAGATCAACTTTGTCAAAAATAATTCAGTTCAGTAGAATTTGAAATGCCCTTTTCTACTGGAATTCATATGTAAGAAAAAAAACAGACAAACAAACAAACAAAACTTTGGATATCCCAGCTTCTTAAGTGAGATGTATATGCAGATAAATCATGGGCCATTCCATGATCTACCGGGCCATTTTCCTCCATTCATAATATTAACAGGAAAAACAAGACTTTTGTTTCTTTGTAAGTCTTCAAACCATTCATGTTGTTTAAAGTATTGTATGATTTTGTTGACAACATTGTTCGTGTGCCCCTCCCAAAATGTTCCCATAAATAACACAATCTTCCCCTCTTGTACGGATGTACGTGTAGCCCCTGAAATATATGAAATCCTGCAAACAGTTATAAGATTCCCATACCACAGAAAACACAATGGGAGGGGGGGGGGCACACAAACAGAACCAATTTGCATCTTGTGTCAACTCGGCTTTGTGGATTTTATTTCATGGCCTTCCAACTATAGTGAAAAGAACAAGTGTTACAGCGTCCAAATATGATCCAACTGGGAACTTTGCGCTTGGCTAAGTCTTAAGTCCGACATAAAGCACTTTTATGTTTTGCTACCGTGGCCCGTTACATAAGGGGGATTTTATCCATTGCCTTTACTAGGGTCTACGCATGCACCTTCCTTTGTCCAACCTTTGATTGAAAAAAGGTCAAACCAACATGGTTCGTTTGTCATAGGTTCGTTCAGTTAATAACAACTCTTTGAAAACTCTCTGATTTTCACTGGGGTCACCTTTGCATGATGTTACGCTTCATCTCCCCACACATTCCAACGCAAAGTTTATTTTTTTAAATTATTGTTGACTTATCAGAGTTGTTGGGCATAGCTTCGGGAAGGTGTTCCTACTTTATGTCTTACTAAAGATGGTGGACTCTAAAAGGGAAACCAGTAGCTGTATTCTCCCTGGACTCCAGCATGCACTGAGGATCCATGTCCTCCAATGATGTCACAGCTACTGGTTACCTTTTAAGGGTCTACCCCTATAGTGACTTGATTAGAGCTAGCTGTGCATATATGCAGCATGAAAGACATGACATCATTCTAAGATTACTGTGAGAATATTAGTTACATACAAGTGGTCGTTTTGTCGTTACGTTGTGAGGCAAATACAACGTTGAAGTTTGTGGTTTGTGCAATGTTTAAATTATCTGGCAGTCTTGTGGGGGGGTCAGTTCACATACTGAAAGCAAATGCTGCTGGGTTAAAAATGAGTATAGATTAATAAAGTAGAGTTGATTTGTAACTTGATACATTGAATTGCCTTCGGAAGGTGTATTGAAATTTAAAAGACAATACTAATTAAGAAAGAACTCTTGAATATCAAGTGGAACGTTTTTAAAGGTGAATGCTAATTAATTACATTAATTATGACACCCCATCCCAAACACGGTTGTCCTCTTAACTTAAGAATGTTACTGTTTGTCTTTTTGAATCGTGAATTGTACTCCTGGTTCATAAAAAACCACGAAACTGAGCAAAAGTATGAAATATTGGTTTAATAGAAGAACCAGTATTGAACTTGATTTCATGACAACAAACGAATTTTTAGAATATTTTCAAAGAAATAGATACAACTTTTACCCAGATATACCACTTTATGTTAGTGATAAAATAATAAAAAGTTCACTTACCTAACTATTGTTTGATTTTATTTTTGTGTGATTTTTAATTAGAATTATTCAATGTACTGTCGATCACGGGAAATACCATTCAACTTATTAATATTGCC
Organism: Plazaster borealis; assembly: GCA_021014325.1. NCBI lineage: Eukaryota > Metazoa > Echinodermata > Asteroidea > Forcipulatida > Labidiasteridae > Plazaster > Plazaster borealis. Next base: position 10,056,716 of record CM037471.1, on the reverse strand, counting down.
ATATATTTATTAGTAACCAGTAGCCCTACTGATGTTATGTGTATTGTATATATAGTTGGTGCCATGTTGAATATTAATTGCTAGAAACAAAAAGACGTACTAATGATTTAATAGATGCTTTGTGAAAGCAATGATTGCAGGTTTTAATTCACAGCTGATTTCCACAGAAGTGGTCGATGATGCACTTGTCGACCCACTAGAAGGTTTCGAGTATAGTCTTTGTTCTGGTTTTTTCATCAGAATTTAGACCAGAACAATTTGGAGAAAAACCTTATTTATAGTTTAGTCTGTATGAAATGTCCGTTTTGATCAAACTGATGTGAATATATTGTGGACGACGGAGTCCTTGTGAAGGTAGTTGAAGTAAACTTCTTTTTTTCCCCTTAGTTTCACGCTGAACTGCAGTAGCGGAATCTCAGAATATGTCAACAAATTTCCACTTTATCATGTTCATTCCGAAGACTTTATCTGTATTATTATTGTTTATATATATATTTTTTAATTTAAGCCGCAGTTTTTTCTTTTATGGGAATGATTTCAAAGTGTGAAAATCAGCTGTGTATTAAATAGAATACTCCGTGGTTGATTCAAGTTCACAAGATCCAATTGGAGGGGGGTGATCCTCATTCTAAAATAACATAATAATTGTGCTCAAATTGATGGCAAACCTGCACAATGTCAAACTATGTTGACCACTGTGGTAAGTTGTATTGCCTAATCCACATTGTTTGGTATAGGAAATAATGTGTGCTTTATTCAGTTTGGCTACATAATAACCACTGGTAATGTCACCTAACATTTTGTGAGTTGTTTTAGTTACTTTCTTCTATTTGACCAAATATTGTATCTGCCATATCTAGAGTTATGATATTTTCCCAGCTGGAGTAACTTTTGTAATTCCTTCAAGTTTAACCATGGAGCATTCAAACGTTTGACTGCATTTGTTGTATTTTATGAGTATTAGCTGCTAATTGTTTATTATATCGTGATAACTTGAGTGCTATGTGTATTATACATATAATATAAATAATAAATACAAATACATGTTTATGCCATGTATGCATTTTAGTGATATCTCGTTTACAATATTAACCAGAGATGTGTTCCAAAACGCCATAGTTACTTCAAGACGACCGGGCATGGCTACCGCCATATGCTCGCTCTTTAACTCTCAGACTGATATTTTATATAGGGGGTTTAGATATGTTGTTGTACACGTAAAGAAGGGGGAACGAAAAGCAATATTAGCAAAGTGTGGGACACAAAAACAAACACAGTACAGTTTTATCAAGAGTGACTTCTAATTTCGCCTTTTCTGGATTAGCCAACAAAGGGGTTGAAAAAATAGCGCATGTTTGCACATTTTTTGTGGCGATTTAGAAAATCCTCTGAAATTGTGGACTTTAAGGATCGTAAGGTGGCAGTAGACTTACAAGGAAAATTGAGTGTTCTCTGAAATAATTACCAAGCTCAGAACTACGTAAACAATGAACAATAATCTTAATGTGGTATGTTTGCTGCCACCTAGCGTTCAAAAGTCTTCCATCAACATCCGGGAGATTCGGGGCTTTTCTGCAATCTCCTGATTATTATTTTTCCAAATGACGAACCGGGGCCCAATTTGTACTAGACACAGAGCAGGAAATATTGCCTATAGACCCATTGCATAACGCGCAGCGTACTCACGTGCGCCTATCCTGGGTGTCATTTTGGGTATACAAACATGCACAAAAGAGAGTTTTGACACCCAAAATGACGCGCATTGTTCGGAGGCGCGCTCCGGGTCTATAGAAATCAATGGATCCCCTTGCATAACGCAAAACGCTACAGATACGCTGAGGTCACGCGCACGTTTTTACGCACAGAGAACAGCTATCGTCCAAACTGCCTCCTTTTTGAGAGTGTGACGTCATATGCAATGGGTCTATTGAATGAACTGCTGTAAGATAGAATCGGCCACCAATCTTTGTGAACGCTGTGATATTTCAACATTTTTGTCTGTACTTGGCGAATTGGTTTACGTGTAGCGGGTTTGGATAAAATTGGGCCCCGGTGTCGATGTAAATGTACAGTACAAATACAATGTAGGCCCGTGGATTCAATTGCTGATCAGTTTGTGTTTATGTTATTATTGCATGTCATTCCCAGTAGATGTAAACTGTATGTATATAGCTGAAAATAAATATACAAGTTAAAGACAACCGATCCACGTCATTTATGTAATATTTTGTTCTGGGAGTAATACAGTGGCCATGATTTTACAGGTGTTTTTTTTTATTCTCCCCATAGGATAACCCTACCGTAAACCCTAAAAACTTTCGGGTTAGAGTTGACCCGGGTCCCGTGGGGCCTGACCAATTTCTGGGTCAGTATGATCCGGAATTTGTGTTAAAAATAACCCAGAAATGGGTCAAACTGACGCAGAATTCGAGTTGAAATCTTTTAACCACTGCCCGGGTCAGCCTGGCCCGGGAGTTTTTAGAGTGTGTCTGATAAGTGGCAAAGGCAGATCCCACCCTCCCCAAAAGGCCATGTCACATAGGGCAATTTTTCAGGCAACTTTGTGGGCAACCACTCGCACTGTATGCAAAAGGAACAATTCGGCAGCATTTAAAGACAATCTTCTAGCTGTAAATTACTATCCTCAAGAAAATGAGAAAAAAACAAGTCTGGAAAAGAATAAATTCTTACTTTTTACAAGACGTTCCCAGCGTATCCTTGCAGCAATTTATTATGTCTAAGCATAGAGTGTGCCAGCCATACTCGTGCCTATTACAAATTGATGATTCATATTGATAAGGACTTTTCCTTGGGAAAAGCACATAGATATTTTATCCTCCAAAATCTCAAAAAACGGTTGGCATTATGAACAGATTGAAAGGGTTTTCTTTTTACCACAAACAATTCTCTTTACATTGTACATTTCATTAATTCTTCCATATTATTTAAATTGTGCGTTACTTTCTATGGGGACACACAATCGCACAATGTAACAAAGTTTTTACTATTGCAAAAGACAGCCGTTCGCATTATCACAAAAAGCAACTATCTAGCTCATTCAGCTCTATTATTTGCGAACTTTAGTGCTGAAATTTAACGACCTGTATCGTCTGAAGTTGGGTAAACTTATGTTCAAGTACAAACACGGCTTATTATCCGCCGACAGCTTTAATAACATGTTTACTCCGGCTTCATCAGAACGTTCCCATGGCACTCGTAGAACATTGAAGAGTGATTTTTATGTAAATTTCAATAGACCCTCACTTCACAAAAATCGGTCTTACGCAACGTGTCATTTTATAGTCTTCATATAAATTTTAAGCAACTGCTACAATTGGTACATTTTCAAGAAAGTTCAGAATTAGACCTGCTGTTAAATATAGGTTTTCCCGGCCAATTTCAACAAAAATTCATTCAATTTCATTAACACGCTTTCAAATTCACGCGGTTTTTCTAGTTCAGTCAAACTAGAGTTTCTCTTTCGATATTATTGCTTTCAATTTCGTTTTCGTGCACCCATGATTCCATTACTTTCATTCTATTTCGTTAATAGGCATTCAAGATCGCCATTCTTATGTTGAATATATACCACCTTTTCGCAATAGGTGCAATCAAATTCAGAGTCATCGAAGCGTTCAGGATTTTGTAGCTGTTGTTTTTTCTTGTTCATTATGGGCAACGGATTTCAACATTCGACCATTCAACTTCAACACGAGTAGGGCCTATGATACGACTTATTTGAGCTTAAAGTGAAACATGTTTCTTTTACTGGTATTTTTTTGTTCCCGGATGGCATTTCCATGTTATGCGTTTCATTCAATTCTTTTTGTCTTAATTGCAATACTTGTTACTGGTGCCTTTGTTACCCCTTGACTAAACATGAAATAATGTGTCTTAAAGGCACTAAAATACAGCTTACAAACTTATGGCCCTTAAAAGTGATTTGGTTTTGATTTGAGATTGCTTGTATGGGTCGTTATTAAGTTTTTGACGTTTTCTTCAACCATGTCAAAATGAAAATCGACAAAGGGATTTGTTATGAGCTTATATTCACATTTTAACTCTTGAATGCTGGTGTAGCTCAGCATTTATTTTCTAACGGAATTGAATGAGCCGGGTATTAACAAAATGAATTTTTGTTGAAATTGGCCGGGAAAACCTTTACTAAAGTTGTAATGCAATTACTGCACACGACGCCCTGCTGGACTATTTCGGTACAGTGTCAAATGTATCTACACCTGCCTGGAGTTTAATTTTCATCATCTGGAAACTATATTTCTCTATATCTGATGCAATCATCTGCAAAAAGGCGGACTTTTTATGAGATGCCATCCGGGAGGTCGTTGTATATGAAAAACAACAATGGTCACAGAACTGTTCCTTGTGGCACTCCTGATGTTACCTTAGGTTCTGTTGAAGCGGCACCTTCTAGACTACATTTTGATTGCGTTTAGTTAGAAAGGTTTCGATCCAAGATTAGATGTTATTTCTATAATGGCAATATTATGAAGCTTGAGGAGAAGGCGTTTATGTGGCACAGTGTCAAAGGCCTTACGAAAGTCAATGATGATAGAGGTTAGCTTGGCTCATTGAATCCACAATATTTCGAAAGATCATCTATCAGGCCTGCTAGTTGGGTCTCACAAGAGAGTCCTTTTCCAAAACCGTGCTGCCTGTTGTATATATATATGGTATATAGATGGTTCATCCGATTGATGAGCCTGTACATCTAATAAAGCATGACTTCGAATCGTTTATAGTGTTCATTGGATTGTGAACAAAATAACAAAAGAAAAACCAGTCACAACAGGAGGGGAAAAAAGGATAGGCGAGCGATAGACATTTTCCCAAACGACTGATTCTCGGTTAGTACTCTTTACGTGGACTCTACACAACCGTTTGCTGTGTGTGTGGGTTGGTACCACCGGTTTCAAAATGACCGTTTCAAGCTATTTTGTTGTTGTTTTGGTGGTTGTGTTCCTCGGAGTGACGTTTGCTAAACCCACTCACGGAAACAGCTTCCTCCAAAAGTTGGAATCTTTCAGGACGGCTAAACAGCGGCATTTCATGAATGTTCCTTCATCTCAACCGAATGGTGAGTTTAACCATGAGCTATAAAATATGTTGTAGTCGAGACCACAAAGTCCGAGACCGAGCCGAAGAGGAGACTTCCCCTCCGAGGGGGAGGTGGGGACATCAATACGGGTCCAGTATTTGTATTTAGGGTGATATTGGGGAGGGTCGCTAATATTAGTTTTCAAACCCTGATTTCTGAATGTGAATATGTACACTGGTGCCATAGACTACTTCGCATACATTTTATTTAGGTTTTCCATGGATTCTTTCGCAAAAACATTTAACATGGGCGATAACCAGCATGCCGGCCTCGTTTTAAAATCAGATCGGTGTCATAGGGGATTTTGTCCCCGGTGTGTGTGCCCTCCGTACAGTAAATTGCCATGGACATGAAGGAAATTGATTATGAGGGTTCTATCAGACGAAATGTCTACACACTTTCGTTGTATGGGGGACATAACCTCCTCGGGGAACAGAATCTCCCGTGCCACACCCGTATGCTGGTCATGAATAACGCCCATGTAAAAAGAAAATTGCAAAAAGTTAGTCCATGGAGCCTCTTTCAAACCTCGGTTTGGGCTCCGGCTATGGCATGGGCTCCTTCAATTCATCATTTTTGGATTAGTGTATATTTCGCATGCCATTTCCTAAAACAAAAACGGAGCCCTGAGCCGGCGCCCGAACCGAGGTTTGGAAAAAGTCCTTTGCCAAAAAGTTGCTTCTATAATAGTGTTTGTTCATAGCATTATAGGGTGTAATCTAACAGGTCATGTGTCTATGACGTCACACTGTTTGCGGAGCCTTGCCAAATAATGTCCACGTTAAGTTTGATGGTGTGTGCCTTGATTTCAACGAGCTGCCAATTATTATAAAGAACAGCGGCGTAACTAGGGTAAAATTTCAGGGGGGGGGGCACAAGAGGGTGCACCATTTTTTTCTAGGGGGGGGGGCACTTCTGGCCAATTTTCCGTTTGCCCTTTTCTTTAAAACAAGGCCATGCCCGTAATCGGGGGGGGGAGGTTGGACGGCCCCCTAAAAAATAACAAATAAATGATTTTTACAAAATTTCGAACTTTTGAGGGGGGCACATCCTCCTCCCACCCCCACCCCCTGCGTCGCTACGTGACGGGCGGCGCTTACGCGCCGATGTACATTTTCTTTTATATTCGCCTTTCAAAAAAATTGTTTTGAAACAAATCCTGGTTTCATCGCCTTTTTTATGTTACTTACTATTTTTTTACAAGATAATCTGGCGTGAGTGTAAAAAAAAAATGTTTGTTGCATATAAATGGGAAAAAATAAATTTAAAAACATCGAAATTATCTCATCAAAGCGTATAAAATGTAACATACTCTGGAAATTTCCAATCACAAAAGTCCAGATTTCAAATGGGGGCATGTACATCAATATGGGGGCGTGCCCCCCCTTTAGTTACGCCAGTGCTAAAGAAAATAACATTTTTTATTTGAATTGTCTTTTACAATTACGCTTGCTTTATTAGCTATGATTGTATGGATTCGTAATCATCATCTTAAAGTTATAGAGTCATATTTTGTATAATGACCCCGAAAAACAATTGTGTAATTTCTATCCGAAAGCTTACTTGTTATAAGAATGGTATGGTAGGTCTAATAAGCATCCTGCAAAATTAGTTCGTCTGAAACAATAAAAGTTTGCAACAAATGTGAATCTTCAAAACTCGCCTCAAGGCAAGTTTAGATTCAAATTTACATGGTGTCCGTTCGTGAGCGCTGCGGCCGGAGATGCGGCTGGTACCCGTATTCTGGATGAAATTACCGTCTGGGAGTTTTTGCTGTTTTCTCAACAAACGGACACTGTATTCAGCTGAAACTTTCACAGTTGACTTTATATTGCATCTTCATTGACAAACAAATCAGCATTACGTTGACAAAAAACAATCTATGACCCTATCACCTAAACATTTAGCGCTTCGTCTCACACCTAATTTAGTCATACCGGTACCTTTCCCGTTAATATCTGGTTACTGATCGTTAATTTCTTGCCAGGTAGTGTTTATTCCTGCCAAGTACTGTTCACACTTGTCAATTAATACTGTCCATTAACTTCTTGTCAAATACTGTACATTAAAGGCACTGAACACGTTTGGAAATTGTCAAAGACCAGTGTTCTCACTTCGTGTGTCCCAACATATGCATAAAATAACAAGCCTGTGAAAATTTGGGTTCAATTGGTCATCGAAGTTGCAAGAAAATGATGAAAGAAAAAACACCCAAATTTGTGTGCTTTTAGATAGGAATAAAAACTTCTTGCAAGAAGTTTTTATTACTTTAGTGAGAAATTACCTCTTTCTCAAAAACTACGTTACTTCAGAGCGAGTCGTTTCCTTGTTTTGAGTCATTACCAAACGTGTACGATACATTTAACTTCTTGTCAAATACTGTCCATTCCGCAGCGGATAACTATTTGGCACCGGACACTATCAATAGGCCAACCTCTGTGGGCTTTTGACGACGCTATTTGACAGAAAACACCCAACAAGTATTTTAAACCATGCGCGTTGCCACCCCTACTGTAGCTGACAGCACAAAGTCAACAATTAGCTATATAACAAATAAATTTTGTAATCAAATATTTTCAATTTTGTGTGTTGTCTATCCTCATATCAATGCAAATAAGCAGGAAAAATGTCACTTGTCGGAGAAACTTCGTTCAACCCGTTCAGCTGTTTGAATGCTTTGCCCAATCCCTTCTTTTTTTTTTACAAATCCCTGGCGGCATAAACTTTTTTTTAAAACAGCTAGCCACCCGAGATGGAATGAAAAAAAAAAAATTCACAAAAATGTTTACATTTTTTTTATGATTGATAATTGCAGACCATCAGAAGAGAAAATAACTTCAAGAAGATGTGAAAGTATATGAGGCGCCAAGTGTAAACTTATTATTTAACGCTATTATTTTGATAGTGTAAACCGCCCGTTTTTCTTGCTATACTGTCAGCTAAAGTACCTTTATTAGTCAGATTTGTGGTGAAATTTGTTATTTAATGAACAGGTATTATCGAAAATGAACCAATTACAAGGTATCTGGTGCATGCTGCCATCTTCAATTATCCCTTTACGTGACAAACAACCACTGATCTTTGTTATTCTTCAGTACGATTTGTTCTTTTCTTTTTACATTATAGGAGTGGTTTCGATGGTCCAAAAGAAGTCAGATGGCCTAACTGGGAATGACATCGCTGTCGAGACAAAGAATACGATGAAAAGTGTCTTGCATGGCTCCCTTGTTAACAATATCATAAATAAGCTTACCAGCGATGGGTCGTCTAATGTTCTTTACATGGGAGATATCCCTGAGAGTAACGATGTGGAGAATCACTTTGGAATTGACAAAAATCAGATTGGAAAAGATGATCTTGATGAGTCAGGCAAAGTGATTGGATCTGGTTCAGGATCAGTCAGTGGAGATAGAATGGATTTGGAAATCGACCTGGAGAGTGGATCTGGTTCCGGTTCTGGAAAAGGTGACAGAATGGGATTGGACATTGAGCAGGAGAGTGGCTATGGTTCCGGTTCTGGAAGTGGTGACATAATTGGATTGGACATTGACCAGGAGAGTGGCTCTGGTTCCGGTTCTGGAAGTGGTGACAGATTGGGTTTGGACATCGACCAGGAGAGTGGCTCTGGTTCCGGTTCTGGAAGTGGTGACAGAATGGGTCTGGACATTGACCTGGAGAGTGGATCTAGTTCCGGTTCTGAAAGTGGCGACAGCATGGGATTGGACATCGACCTGGAGAGTGGATCTGGTTCCGGTTCTGGAAGTGGAGACAGAATGGGTTTGGACATTGACCAGGAGAGTGGATCCGGTTCCGGTTCTGGAAGTCGAGACAGAATGGGATTGGACATTGACCTGGAGAGTGGATCTGGTTCTGGTTCTGGAAGTGGTGACAGAATGGGTCTGGACATTGACCTGGAGAGTGGATCTAGTTCCGGTTCTGAAAGTGGCGACAGAATGGGATTGGACATCGACCTGGAGAGTGGCTCTGGTTCTGGAAGTGGTGACAGAATGGGTCTGGACATTGACCTGGAGAGTGGATCCGGTTCCGGTTCTGGAAGTCGAGACAGAATGGGATTGGACATTGACCTGGAGAGTGGATCTGGTTCTGGTTCTGGAAGTGGTGACAGAATGGGTCTGGACATTGACCAGGAGAGTGGATCCGGTTCCGGTTCTGGAAGTCGAGACAGAATGGGATTGGACATTGACCTGGAGAGTGGATCTGGTTCTGGTTCTGGAAGTGGTGACAGAATGGGTCTGGACATTGACCTGGAGAGTGGATCTAGTTCCGGTTCTGAAAGTGGCGACAGAATGGGATTGGACATCGACCTGGAGAGTGGCTCTGGTTCTGGAAGTGGTGACAGAATGGGTCTGGACATTGACCTGGAGAGTGGATCTAGTTCCGGTTCTGGAAGTGGAGACAGAATGGGATTGGACATTGACCAGGAGAGTGGATCTGGTTCTGGTTCTGGAAGTGGTGACAGAATGGGTCTGGACATTGACCTGGAGAGTGGATCTAGTTCCGGTTCTGGAAGCGGAGACAGAATGGGATTGGACATTGACCAGGAGAGTGGATCTGGTTCCGGTTCTGGAAGTGGTGACAGAATGGGTTTGGACATTGACCAGGAGAGTGGATTTGGTTCCGGTTCTGGAAGTGGAGACAGAACGGGATTGGACATTGACCTGGAGAGTGGATCTGGTTCCGGTTCTGGAAATGGTGACAAAATGGGATTGGGCATTGACCAGGAGAGTGGATCTGGTTCCGGTTCTGGAACTGGAGACAGAATGGGATTGGGCATTGACCAGGAGAGTGGATCTGGTTCCGGTTCTGGAAGTGGAGACAGAATGGGATTGAGCATTGACCAGGAGAGTGGCTCTGGTTCCGGTTATGGAAGTGGAGACAGAATGGGATTGGGCATTGACCACGAGAGTGGCTCTGGTTCTGGTTCTGGAAGTGGAGACAAAATGGGTTTGGAAATCGACCTGTTGAGTGGATCTGGTTCCGGTTCTGGAAGTGGCGACAAAATGGGAATGGAGTGACCAGGAGAGTGGATCTGGTTCCGGTTCTTGAAGTGGAGACAGAATGGAGAGTGGATCTGGTAGCGGCCGTGGAGTTGACCAGGAGTTGATAATATTACATGTAGCTCTTTTAATGTGGTAAGGGGATTCAATCATTTCGTATTCTGATCAGATCAGTTTACACATTGTTGGGTTATGAAGTTAGTTCTAAGGCTAAAATTTGACGATGCCATGGTATTGTTTTGAACAATATTTGTAAACAAATTTTGTGTCCTCCACCCACAAATTTGTTAAAAAATCTCACAAATTCCAAGTAAACAAAGATGTAAAAATGAATGGTGATCGGGGTGATGTGCCTATTTCACAAAGCTGCAGCGTATAGACAGATACATGTATGTTTACTTAGTAAAATTTAATCAGTGGGTAAAGGGAGCGGGGCACCAGTTGCATCAATTTGATTTTTGGTTGTGCTGGTAGCCTGTTCCTTCTGCTCACTTTGATATTTCTTTGCTAAATATGCAATTTGTCATGCCAGGATTTGAAAAACCCATTGCATATGACGTCATAAGCTCAAACAGTGTAACTGGGGGGGGGGGGTGCACGTTCCCCAATGATGTCGATGCTCCCCTCCCCCAGGTAACACGCATACAGTGTAATCGTACCCTGGTTTTAGCACTGGTTTTGCGTGGTTCTAAAAAAAATTGTAAAACAATTTGTTTCAATATTTTAGTGTTATTGCTTTTGTTTAAAAACAAAAATCAAAGATAAATTGTTTGCTGGGGTGATAAATCATTGGGCGATGAAAACTAACTGATTAAATTGAGAGCATTTGTATTTTAAATTGACATTTTTTATATGCTTTATCTTGTAGAGTGGACAGATAACTGTCAACTGTTCTTGTATTTTGGTTTATTGTCCAAGTTCTTGAATGGGCTGCAATATAAGTGGAACTGACCAGTGCCCAGAACGTGTAGCCGAATCGACAAGCCATCGCTGTAACACAATTAGTACGCTTAAAAGTAAAAGATAAATTTAAAGAGTTAAAGTGTGTCACAGCTTCATTTTAAGTGTGCGCATTGCGTGCACCATAACTTGGCCAAAACGGCCAATCAAACCCGCTTACTGGATGGATGGTTTATCCTACAACAGCTAGTCTTGATTGGCGACGTTCGTTCAATGTAGTCGCGGTATCACAACACGAATTACTGGAGAAGACACGAATCCCTCAGCACCAGTCAATGCTGCGCCCTCTACCGGTGACTAGTAAAAAAACTATAGAGTCGCCAATCAAGACTATACAATAGCATGAACCTACCGACACACTTACTTCATGGTCTATTTGGAACCATGAGAGGATCCGTTACATATACAGCGGTGTCGAAGTGACTTAACAGCGGCTGGCTAGTCGAATTTGAGGTCATTCCATATAGAGCTGCTAAAGCAGACAAAATATATATCTTGACAGATTTTTGCTAAAGGAAAAGATAAACGGTGTAAACCAGCCACAAAAAAGAATACCTTACAAAAACGACATTGTTTTTTGGCTTGTAACCTTTTTTCCTGTAAGCAAATTCTTTGAAATTATCACATTTTGTTGCAATGGTTTTGAAACTAACAGCCCATCGGAATTATTCTGGTTGTGGGTTTAGTTTTCTTTTAAGAATACATTTTATAAAGATGCACATCCAAAACGGATATTTGCGGGTGAAACTTGCCAGCTGTCAAAGACGTTTTGTATATCAAATGTTATATACACACCAAAAAATATATAATAATTATATGTAGGCCTGTAGTAAAGATTTTATGAAGATATGTAGACTGGGGACGTCTCGATGGTATTCGAACATTTTTGGGGACTCATTCTGATTTTAACCATATTCTATTTTTGTATTAGTTAAATAGCTATTTGAGCGAAATGTTTTCAAGGGGAATGCTTTTTAAACTTGTTTAAGGGGATGTTTAAAGGAACGTTACAGAACTGGTAATTAAATTTTTCTTTATGATCACAGATTTACATAAAACTTACACGGTCTAATGATGATGATAGTAGAAAACATCCCTAGAAATATTTCTGTCTGAAATGCCATATTTGATGAGAAGTAAATAAAACTAATTTCAGATTGGAGTTAATCGCTCGTGAGCGTTTTATTCCTGCATTGTATAACACATGCAAATGTGTAATCGGTTTTTCACTATTTTCTCGTGGCCCAGATGGCCGATCGATCTCAAACTTCTACATGGTTTGTCAGTTTATGTATATGGTGGATTATATAAAGTGCTTACACTGCCAGTTAGCAAAAACCAATTCTGTAATGTTCCTTTAATGGGAATGCTTTTTAAACTTGTTTATAATGCGTTTGTTTATCTTTTCAAATTGTAATTTGATATTTTTGCACTTCTGAATTCTTCGAAATTATCGATCAAAAAATTTGGCCCCAACCTCAAGGTTTGATAAAACTATAGCTACACTTCTGCCTTTGACGGTGTGCGCCAAAATGACAACACGTTGGTGTCATTTGTGGGATGTTGCTTTGTAAAACCTCCATGTAGCAACAAAGCGACTATACAAATCGGAGCTCCCACAAACAAATGACGTCAAAAATGGGTGATGACGTAACGGGGCTTTTTCGTGAATTGTTCTGAAAAGCACCGGAGAAGGGTCTTCAAAATTATTGTTTTTCACAAATAAATCTGTTTAATCTCATGTGAACTCAATTTCCTTATTGATTGAAAAACATTGTAAATGAATTTCAGGAAAGATCACTCATTGCCGATTTCGTTCAAGCTGGTCTTTAACTTGTGTTGAGTCGTTTGTGAGTAATTGAAACCATTTATAACAGCTTTTTTCTAACTCTATAATTGAATTAACAAAGTGAAGTGATTTTCAAATTATAAAACACGTACTCTGTAGTCATTTTGTTGGTCCATTCCTGGACTGTCTGCTTAGAGGGCCCATTGGAGGAAGAGTCATTGGCTTTATAAAAAAAAACGGGGTTTTTTCCAAGGTAGCAATTATATCTGGAAACTAAAATAAATTATCGGTTTGCGATAAACCAATTTAACTACGTGAGCCAAATCCCATTAATGCTTAAAGGCCCTGTACGCTATTGGTAAGATCGAAAAACACAATGTTCACAGATTCACACATAACTTACATGATTTAAAGTAAGTAATGGTAGAAAGGGTTCCTTAAAAAATATTTCTGCCTAAAATGCTATCGTTTCTGAGAAATGAGTAAAACAATAGTTTTTATCACGCGCTATAATTTGAAAAAACAGAAAACACATAAGGTCTCTTTTCACTATTTTCTCGTGACCTCGATGACCAATTATAAGCTAAAACTTTCACAGATTTGTTTGTCCATGCATATGTTGAATCACACAAAATGTGGACACTGATTTTGAGCTGTTACCAAAAGTGTACAATACCTTTAAATGGGGTTTTATTTATTTATTTATTTCCATCAACTTAGGCTGGCCAAAGTTAACATTGCAGAACAATAGAAAGACGTCACAGGTTGAGGTTAAGAAGATGATACGCACCATTCGTGAGACAGGAATGGCCCAAGTGAGAAGCCAAAAAGGGGAGCTTACCTCGCTCGGGCATTTACATAAAGAGTTTTCACTAGCCAGTATCAAAGAGGATTTTGACCCCTGGTGCAGTGAACTACATTACATGTGATCTAGTAAGACAATATGACAACATTTAAAAAGCAAAACCTAAAATATACAATGTATCATTCTTACATGAATGAACAGTCTCACATTGATTCACGGTCTTGTGTGGTTGAATATTGTGTCAAATCTAAAAAGTAAATCAGAAATTCTATGCAAATTTCATTTCATTTCTTCGCAGTCAACAGTAACTAGATATTCCCAAAACCAGAACTTCCAGATATAAACAGTCCTCCATTCATTGTATGCTTAGCCTTCTAAATGCAGTCCCCCATTTTTGTTTACATAAATCTGTGTTAGTTAATCCCTTTTTAATTCTTGTCTCCAGCTTTTTGCTGATTTCAATTTATACAAAATAATTTATTTCCATATTGTTCTTTTTTCTTTTTTGAGTGCTCTCTGTTTTGAAATTTTAAATTAATTGCTTGAAATTATCTTTATTTTATTTTAATTTATACTACTTATTTTTGATGTCACTATTTGTAAACTGAATATTTCCAAGAAGCATACAAGGCACATCAGATATTGCAGAGCAAAAAGCACACTCATCCAGGGGGACATGAGAAACCACATTAAACATTCTAAAACACAAACAAATGTACAATAAATTATAAGGATGGTGGGAGTGAGCTGAGAGAATTAAACAACAATTTGTTTATTTCATGTTTTTATTTTTTTATTTATAGATTTTCTGGTTAAAGTTTCATATGAAACTCACCAGGTTAAACAAAAAAGATCTAGTGAGTATCAAGAAAAGTTGTCATATCTTGGGATTCAAACCATATTGTAGCTGCTTGTGAAAATACATTCAGGTAAATATTTATGGAGGAAATTTGTTTGAAATTGTATTGCTAGAATTTGTTCATAACAAGTTCAATCTGTACACAACAAATACTACAATTAGAAGTGGCCAAATTTACAAAAATACTGAAATAACTTACCAGTAGCTTCAAGGTGTGGAAATCATAAACAGACAAATATTTTGTTAACAAAACTGCAAAAATGTTAATAACAAATGGAAAAGACATGCAAACCTTATTTAGAATGAACAAAAATCTTGAAAGTTGAACATAAGTCACCTAAAACTTAACTCTTCGGTCGTCATGCACCATTTTCTTTTCTTTACCCCATGCTGCAATTTGTAACTCACAAATCCTGAACTAAGCACCAGTGGAATCAAACCACTCACATCCGCTCTCAATGGTAGTAGTACAAGAAAATTGCTGCCATACCAAGAGAACTGTGTGTCAATCTGAAGTGCTTTGTATTAGTTACAAAAAAGTGAGTAACAACTGAACAATTTGAAAAATATATATTTAGGAATACAATTGTTGTTTATTACTTCTATTTTTATTTACAATTTTCAGTGGGTGAGCATTGTGATGCTGCAGAGTATGAATGCTCCGCTGATGTTGATTTGCTACCTTCTTTCATCACGCATGTCATGGTGGGCATATGATGTCTGTTTTGGGGTGACTTCCTCAGTTTGGAAACTTTTCGGTGAAGGAAAATGGTTGGGACTGCAGTCTGTTTTATCTTTCTGTCAGTTCGCAATAACTCACTGTGTTACTAAAAAGTATCTTTAATTCAAACAAATTATGTTCAAAAGTAGACTTATTGACATGTTATTGAGTCTGGATTTAGTGATACATATTATTCTATTATGTTGTCAAGTATCGAAGTATAGACCCGAGACCTTATACATACACTTGCCCATAACATAAAGTAAAATGAGATAAATAGTTTATTCTAGTCAGTTGGTGATTATTAAAATAAAAACCGTTTAATGTACAATAAACTGTGTATTTTTTCTCATTTTGATTCTGGTATATTTCTTTTTTAAATGCGTCTAATTCCAGTGCAATAAAACAAGCCCAGCCTGCGGTCTTGGCACCAGGCACTGTAACGGAAACTATCGTTAACCATGTATTATTTTATCATTAAAATAATAAATAACCATCGCGGGACAAAAGTTAATCTGATTCTGATGATGGAAATACGACACCACCGACCAACTAATTTCGCCGATGGATTGTTAGTTTATAACGACGTACCTAGCAGTAACTGGGGTGATGTACTCTTTTAATAAAAAACAATTGACGACTGCAGATTAATTGTTGTCAAAATAAAAACAATTAAGGAGTAGGCCTACAGCGCCCCAGTTATTAGTTAAGTTTATAGGCCTAGGCCTACTACTTTATACTTAGGCCTACCTCACAAAGGCATGAATTTGAGTAAGGGGAGTAAGGATGCCAGTTGGTTGCTCCGCTTCACATTCACTTCCCAAACTTCTCTCCTCGCTTTATCCCATGGGAACCGATACATCTTCAAGCCAGTTATAAAGTGCAACCCCAAGCACTACATCCCGGCATTTTGCTTGCGAGTCTTTGGTCCCGTTCCTTGTTGTTGTCGTCGTACACAGACCGTCCGTGTCGAGCTTAGTACAGCGCAGCTAGTTGATCGGTTGTTGTTGTTCGTTCCTAGCTGTGTTTTTTGGACCGAAAATGGCGCCCAGCAACCACGTGACCAAAAAAACTGGTCCCTCTATGTCGCAACTCTCCCAATATACGGCTCTGAATTTTGGAGGGCCCTTTCGTATCAAGCCATACATGTGCATTTTCCCGACCTCACTGCATGGGGGAAAAGAGGGAAAGAGGGGGGGGGGCGCAAGGGTAACATGCGTGTCACCGGTCCCACTTTTCAAAAATACCAAGCTCCACCTACACAACTGGAAGATGAATTAGCGCATGGTCTCGAGGGAAGGAGCCATTCCATTTTAGGGGGGGGGGACATTAGGTTCCCACGTATTTGTCTTAATGTGATTGAAACAGAGTCATACACTTTCAAACCTTCCTAGTAGCAGTACATGGTGACGATTTTTACTCCCCAAACCACATTCAGAAGTATTTCGGAAAACCCGAAGAAGAAATACTGCTCAAACCGCTCACTGATCGCAAGGCGATAGGCGACCTGGATCCCGTGGTCACCAGGTCTCTTGTTACTAATCCCAAATCCTTTTTATCAAATCATAGCGAGCCCCAGGTTTTTTTTTTTTTTTTTTTTTGGGGGCGTTAAGCTATAAATACCATTTCCTATCATCGCACTTCCATATAAACTTATTGAACAGGCAACCTGAGGATCAATAAACGGACGTATGTGCAGCACCGCCATCAAACATGGCAAGCAGGATCCGACGGTGTCCGGCATCTCTCTCCGGCCTGATCTTATGGGTGTTTTGGCTCAAACTGACGGCAGCTAGTGACGGCTCGCAGGGACATTACGAAGGGGGATCTGTCACATGGATGGCAGATCAAAACCAACCAAGGAATGTAAGTGAAACGCTCATTTATTTTTTTCAGCGTAAATTTAGCGTGTCGTGGCCGAGCGTCAAGCGCACTGGACTCAAGCTCATTTTAGGGCCGATTTCACAAAGATCTAAGATTAATCGTAACTGCAAATCAATCGTAGTTGCTTAGTAAAGTGTGATGTCACAATACAAATTACTATGGTGATACTGAAAATTTGTCTTGCGATGAATTTTATTGCTTTGTGAAATCGGCTCCAGCGTTTTTGATCTGCAGAGTGTGGGTTCGAGTCCCGTTTGTGACACTTGCGTCCTTAAGCAAGACAATCAACCATTATTTCTTCGTCCTTTGGATATAGGACATAGAGCCGTTGGTCCCGTGTGTTGTGTTAATGCACGTAAAAGAACCCAGTAGGCTACACTTGTCGTTACCAAGAGAAGGGGTTCGCCCTGTTGTTTTCTGGTATGCTTGGCTGCAGATAGCGCCCTAGCACAACAATGTGCTATGTTGCTGTGGGCTGTAAAGTGGTCTTACATTTCAAACATAGCTAGCTCAGGCATACGTTGTAGAACAAACTAGAACGCCCTAAGACGCCCTCGGTGTGATAAAGCGACACATAAGAACTGATACTATTATTAATATTGTATTAACATTTGTGGATGAAGAACAAACAAAAATGATTTGAAGACTTGAGCACGTTCTTCTCTTTCTTTTTCAGTTTATTATGTCTTATGGTTTCTCATGTATTTGTATTCTTATAATGTCTTGTGTAATCTCATTGACCTATAAGGTTGCAAAAAATCGTGATCGTTTTGCAGAGCATGGGTTTATATAATGTGAAACCAAACTTGTGTCATTTTTTTGAACCTAAGACCAACTGCAGCCATCCAAACTGCGGGTTGGTAAAGATTGCCTCAATGTAATTTGGTGTACGATCATCAACCACTGCTTTTGTTGACCTAACGAATGGTGTCTTTCAAATGGACAGATTTAACGAAAGGCTGCGTCTGCTGAAAACTTATTATTACCAAAATTTGATAACTGTAATAGCTTCCAAAACTCTATGAATAATAATTTTTCTTGTTTTCCCGATGCTTTGCATTGTCTAAAACCAATGGATTTAATGTTCAACTCATTCCAGTAAAAACTAAATTCAAAACTTGTTCAAAGGGAAAAAAAACACCTTTCCTGAAAGAATGGATCTATATATTCTCCCGTCTCTCTTTCTGCAAGGTAAACATCACGTTCCAGCTGAACTTCAGACACAGTTACTTCAACGGCTACCTGCACGAGCAATGCAGCGACGCAGCGATTAGCGAGAAGGAAGTCCTCAGCACGGAGGGCTCGTTCCGGGTAGACGGTGAGAGAGTGACCTGGGCGAACTACGTCTGCACCGACTACAACGAGGAAATTAACTGGAGCACAGGTAGCTTCACATTCACGCACCGTCTGGCTCCAGAACAAACAAGTATTGATGTAACGTAGGTATTTCAGGGTTTTACATTCTTTCCCTCCCCTCCCCCGCAGAACTTTGAGAGTGATATCTTATGTTATTAAAGGTATCGTACACGCTTGGTAATGACTCAAAACAAAGCATAAAAACTTACTTGGTAACAAGCAACGGAGAGCTGTTGATAGTATAAAACATTATAGGAAACGACTCCCTCTGAAGTAACGTAGTTTTTGAGAAAGAGGTAATTTCTCACTAAAATAATAAAAAAACTTCTTGCAAGAAGTTTTTATTCCTATCTGAAAGCACACAAATTTGTACAACAAGGGTGTTTTTTCTTTCATCATTTTCTTGCAACTTCGGTGACCAATTGAGCCCAAATTTTCACAGGCTTGTTATTTTATGCATATGTTGGGATACACCAAGTGGGAACACTGGTCTTTGACAATTTCCAAACGTGTTCAGTGCCTTTAAGTAGGTGATGGTCAAAATGAAATTCAAAGGTTAATAACCGTGTTTTGTATGTTTGTTTGTTTGTTTACTTGTTTATTTAACTGTTTGTTTGGGTGTTTATTTGTTTGTTTTGTGATGAGTTGAGACACTACGCATTCCGTTTAGTTCTCATGAAATCTGTGTTTTATCGGTTAGCCTAGTTGTTCATGAATACCATGTAGATAAACAAAGAATGACAATTTTGATATTGTGTAATATACCAAGATATGACTCAAGGCATATCGGTGACATGACTATTGTCATATATATGTACCAGTTTTATTACTTGTTGCAGTATTTCCTGTTTTGCCTGTTTGTTCGCTACTTACAATGAAGTTAAAGGGTGTGTACAACATTGGTAATTGCCAAAGACCATGTATCCAAACTCGATGTGACCCAACATATACATGAAATAACAAACCTGTGAAAGTTTAAGCTAAATCGGTCTTCGGAGTCATTAGCAAACAGTGAAAAAAAACTTATGTGTTTTAATTTTTTTCAAACATCGGAATTTATCCTGCAGGATAATTACTATTATTTTACTCATTTCGTAAAAACTATGGCATTTCATGCAAAACTATTTCAAGGGAAGTTTTCTACCATGACCATCTTTATACCATGTGAGTTGTGCAAATCTGTGAGCATTTATATTTTCATTCTTACCAATGTTGTACACACCCTTTAACATTGTCTTCATTCCAGTTACGAGGAGTGTTGTTGGCTGACAGAGATCGCCAATAACGGGCAGCATGTCTCCGAGGGCCGGGGTTGGAACCTCGCGAGCAGGGTCGATATCTCTCCTCGCCCGGACAATAACAAAGTGAACAACCCACCGGTGTCATTGTCTCTGCCCGTCTACAGGATGAAGAAGGGCTGCCCTGGTGTATTGTACATTCCAGGTAGGCTAGGTCCAGATATCATTTTTCAGTTGTCAAATTTTGAGATCCGTATTAAAGGCACTGAACACGTTTGGAAATTGTCAAAGACCAGTGTTCTCACTTGGTGTATCCCAACATATGCACAAAATAACAAGCCTGTGAAAATTTGGGCTCAATTGGTCATCGAAGTTGCAAGAAAATGATGAAAGAAAAAACACCCTTGTTGTACAAATTTGTGTGCTTTCAGATAGAAAAAAAAAACTTCTTGCAAGAAGTTTTTATTATTTTTAAGTGAGAAATTACCTCTTTCTCAAAAACTACGTTACTTCAGAGGGAGTCGTTTCCTACGATGTTTTATACTATCAACAGCTCTCGATCCGTTGCTTGTTACCAAGTAAGTTTTTATGCTAATATTTGTTTTGAGTCATTACCAAACGTGTACGATACCTGTAACTTAGTGTGATTATTTTCCCCACAGCAATAAAACTTATCTACAAAAACGAAGTATGGCATTAAAACTATAATGCTAATAAAATAGCACACTACACAGTCCCACCCAAAATCCATTAAAAATTTAAATTAACGTGGCCAGTGTCTATAAACTTTGAATTATGCCTTATCCTTCGTGCAAGAATTTTTTCATATGGATTTTCGGTGTTTTTGCGCATAGCTTGGTCAATTCTGAACAGGTTTTGTTCATTCATAGGTTATATCACGTTCCGGATCATCATCTATGCGCCATACAACCTTTAGATGAAAAATGAGATAGCGTTTTTATGGATGCATACACACACGCATATAAATACAACATTGCGTGAATTACAAGATTGTAACTAGCAGGATACGCACGGGTTTCCCGCCAGTATAGTTTAAAGTATTGAATCTCCACTCCAATAATAACCGTGTAACAATTGACCCGGGGTCAACACGACCTTGAGTCGGTGAATCAGAAACAAAATGTTTGACCCTGATTCCTTGCCACTGCGATTTGAAGAATCATTCACCCCGTTCTGTTCAACCTCACTGAAAACTGGTATCGGCCCCCGGGTCTAGATTATATTTTTTAGGAATCGAGTTAAGCATTGTATCACCCTCTTCCACCCGCCCCAACCCACCTCTATCCTCGACAGAACACTGTATTCTTCTTTTTTAATTAAAATGTTATTGGTCATGGTTATGCTTCGTCTTCAGCATCCGATAGTGACGATGACCAAATACGGTGTAGATGGACCGACCGTGATAGAAGAGAATGCAATAAACATGATGGTGACGTGTGTGGCCCGTTGTATGTTGACTCCAAGAGGAAGAAATTGGGGGCAGAACTTGAAGAGGTGTGTTGCTTGATTTACTTTAACGTGAAAAACAAGTATGCAAATTAAACATCGCGCGTGCGCACTGACGCTATTCGCCCCTTGCATGCACGGTCAGCTATTTGCGTGTAGATCATCGACTTGAGAACAGCAGTGAACTGGAGGCAATATATAACTCTGTACTGTCACGGTAATGTAATGACACTTTCGTCCAAACAGAAAGCCTACATACAATACAAATGAAGCTTGATGTCGAAGTTCTAACACGCACATGGCGGATCCGTGCAAGTAGCGAATTGGTTGGCAAAATGAGGGAACATTGCACCTTTTTGTATTGGGCTGGTGGTGGCATGACGCATACGCGTGTGTGCGTCTGCCAACCATGCAAGTGCGCATGCGTGAATGTAATTAGCATATTTCATGGAAAGGCTTGATTACCGTGCCCCCCCCCCAGGTAACCCCATTTTAAATCTGGACGCTTCAGATTACAATATTAGCAGAATTTATTAAGGTTAGATTTTACAAGCTTTCTCTAAAAACTCCCGGTCATAATTGACTCGGATTCCAGGTCACAGGGGCCTGACCCTTTTCTAGGTCAGTGTGACCTGGAATCTGTGTCAAACTGACCCGAAACTGAGTCAAAAGCACCATGTTTAACCAGTTTTCCGGGTCAGCTGGACCCAGAAATGGGTCAGGATCCCGAGTTCCGGAATCCGGGTCAAGACGTGTGACCCTGCATGAGTTTAGTGTAACAACGTCACTGTTTTGTCTACTTTTCTTCAAATCGTCTTGATTTAGGGAAGTGTATAAATTATAAGTCTAACCTATGAAATGTCATCAAACCACGGGTACTCTTTTTATTAAGAATGATAAGGTTTTTAAAAAATCCAGCAGAATTGGTGCCAACTAAATTGTTGTAAAGTTTACGGTCGTTAAAATAGGGCAAAAGAAAATATTTTGCCATATTTAGAAAATTTGTAAATTCCACTTTGACTTTTAAATTGTAAAATCGACGAAAATTTGCGGGGTATTTATTCCCAGTCAGCATTTATTTTTTCCCTGCAATACTTTTTTAAATAGAATTGCCAATGTGGTACATTTTATTTTCAATCCCTGGCTGATTTTGCAGGACACCTGTAAGTTGACATTTAGAGCCAAGAACCCCGTCGGCATCTACGCTGTGTCGGTCATGCTTGAAGACTTTGCTCCTTCCGACCTTAGCTCGCCACTCAGCAAGATCCCGCTGCAGTTCCTCTTCGAGATCATGCCGAACAAGGGACCGTGTCGACAGCCTCGGGTACTGGGTGGCCACGGTGAGTGTGTGACGGTACCGGCCGGCGAGGAGATGCAGCGTACTATCTTGGCACAGAGTTCTTCGCCAGAATTTAAGTACGTGGCACTTTCCCTTTTTCATCTGAAATTAATTTATTGAGGCAAACATGCTTTAAAGGTATTGTACACTTTTGGTACAGCTCAAAATCAGTGTCCACATTGTGTGTGATTTAACATGCATGAACAAACAAACCTGTGAAAGTTTGAGCTTAATTGGTCATCGAGGTAACGAGAACATAGTGAAAAGAGACCTTATGTGTTATCTGTTTCTTCAAACATCGAGTTTTTATCGCGCGTGATAAAAACTATTGTTTTACTCATTTCTCAGAATAGCATTTTAGGCAGGAGTATTTTAAGGAACCCTTTCTACCATTACTTACTTTAAACCATGTAAGTTATGTGTGAATCTGTGAACATTTGTGTTTTTCGATCTTACCAATAGTGTACAGGGCCTTTAAAACTAAAGTACAAGTAATGAAAAGGTATAATAAGTTTTCAATCTGAAAGCTCACTGGTGTTAAAGTTCAAACCAGATACAAAGCCTCTCTATAATGTCAAAATAGAGAATAGAGACCCCCACCCGCTACACAAAATGAAGTAAACAACAATAACATTGCTTATTTTGATTATAGCAATCGAAATAAGCTCAATATGAACATGCTGAAAGTCCCTGACAAATCAAAAACCGCTTTTCGTTGTTTACACGCTGCACAAACTCAAATGTATAAATTGATTCTTTCTGCTATCTATATGTGACAACAACGTTATGATATTATTTTGTTTACTAATAATAATGCTAATATTACCTTGCCAATGTTGTCACATACCTGACTAAAAGAATAATTTTAACACCACAGTGTTTCAGTGCACTAAAACATGACCACAAGCGTCCGAAATTTGTGACACTTTTACAGGTGTTTGTTGTCGTGATAGAAAACTACAGAGAATAGGAATTCATCTATATGCTACTCTTTCAAAAACCAGTACTTATGTTATCCCTTTAAATATCAGTTGGGAACACAAATTTATGCCGATAAGAGAAGAAAATCACTGGTTTAGCCAAAGTAACTACCAGCATTTTAATTAGACTTATATACATGCACGCATTTTCGGGAAAACATTACTTTTTAACGGTTTTTACAAAGTTTTTACACATTACATTACATGGGCATATTCACTTACATTTGTTGCCTAAAAACGTCCCGATATGCCCATGGGGGGGGGGGGTGACAAAATGATGATAAATGATTTACTGAGAATTGTTTTAGGTCAATAGCCCGAATGAGATATGTTACGTGTGTGACGTCAGTAACGTCTCACGTGAAACTGACCTCTGGCATCTGACCCCAGTGAGACATAGAGAGTGAGACTAAAGAGATTTTCATTTTTTTATAGTGACTGTTTAGAATACACAAAATAATTGTCAATCATTGTTATTACAAGGCATGACTAAACAGAATGTCGAGATTTCTCGTTTACATGCAACATGGTATATAGGAATGTCTTTGTGTAAAAACAATTCAATTCTCT
Organism: Plazaster borealis; assembly: GCA_021014325.1. Lineage (NCBI taxonomy): Eukaryota > Metazoa > Echinodermata > Asteroidea > Forcipulatida > Labidiasteridae > Plazaster > Plazaster borealis. Next base: position 10,032,614 of record CM037471.1, on the reverse strand, counting down.
GGCAATCAACCATCTGCATTCTAAAAACTACCGGGTCAGAATTGAACCAGATTCCGGTTCTCAGAACGTCAAACCCATTTCTTGGTCAGGCTGGCTGGTTAATAAAAAAGGAAACTGGTTTAAACAAAATGAAAATCTATCTCGATTTCTGCGTCAGTTTGACCCATTTCTGGGTCATTTTTACATAGATTCCGAGTCAGACTGACCCAGAAAGGGTCAGCCCCTGGTGCTTTAGGAAATGTTCTTTAAGGTGATGGAAGCCAACAATAAATGTAAGTATTTAAATGAGGGAAGCTTAATTATGAGAGAATGAGAACTTGACGTTTTGTTTTTAAAGGTTTGTGACCAAACTCCCGGGTCAGAAGTGACTCGATTCCGGGTCTGAGCTAGTGAACCCGGAATATGTGTCAAAATGACCCAGAAATGGGTCCGAAACGCAGAATCAAAGTTAAAAACCCATTTGTAACCAGAGTCGGGTAAGCCTGATCCAGAAAAAAACCCCAGTTAGAATTTAAAACAATCTACAGCTTATAAGATGCCAGGAAAGTTTCAGTTTTTACTAAAGTTACGGATACGGGATTGGTTGATTAGAAAAGTAGATAAACTAACTTTAATCTGAAAGCATGTATTTTATAAACAAGTTTCTGTCTGAAATTCCCCCCAAAAAAGAAAAAAAATGCGAGAAAATCGTGTCTTCACTTCTTATTTGACTTTGCCACGTCAACATAAGTATATTATAGCTAAATAGCGTGCACATAACCATTGATGTGCTGATTGTTTTGAAGTTGGTCGTGACGTGTTGATTGAATGAATTCTTCCACATACCAATAATGATGTATACAACTGGCAGTGCCCCCCCCCCCCCAACAAGTGGGTCGTGCGTGACACCAGCTTTGCTATCAGGTTGAATTTAAGCTCAACAAAAAAGTGCAGTGCACGTAAAATCCTTGTCAAAACATTGGTAGTCCGTGTTTTTTTCTCCATAAAACGTGACCAGCTGATTTGATGACATTATTCATAAGACTTTTCTACGTGGTGTGTTGATGCAAAACTTGTGGGATAGGAATGAATGTAGGCCCTACTTTTTTTCTCAAACCAACAATGATAACCACTCCCCCGTTTTATTTTTTGAAAGGTAGGCTATTCCATATCCGATCGTTCAATAATAAGTCGCGACCTTCATGTTTCCTTCAGAGGGAGCGGGACGGAATACGTGCACGTACTAAAGCAGGAGGCAAAGATGACATTGTTGATAGCAGTTTCTTGATGATTTTATTAGTTACGGCGTCTTAGGTAGTAATGTGCCGCTGGGACGGGTTGATAGTTCTTGAGTGTATGGGGATACTTTGCAAGGGCATCACCGGGGTGAGGACAATATGATGTCATAGCCCGCTGGGGAAAAAATACTGATACTCAAGTGTTGCTTAAATCTTACCAGGCTTCTGATTGTGCATTCTAACGGGGGTTGATCATCTATTATTGGAGCCAATAACCCCAATTTAAAAGTGCAAAACGGACGTCGAAAATCTTATTAAAGCTGTGGTACATCTTCAATGGAATCAAACACGATCATGTGACATCCCTGACAGAACGCAAACTTTGTTTCCCTTCTTCCTTTTCACTCAAACATGACCATCAACAAATGATGGCAATTTCACGGTTGTATGGTGTGTTTATTGAAAACTAGGGGCTAGGAATTCCTTACATTGTATGCATTACCCTTTTACTGAAGGAGTTTTTGATTGTTCATCGGTAACATTGCCAATGAAGCATTGCATGGAGGTGGAGTGTATCGGTTCAGTTTATTTCCACAGTATTAAAATCAAAGCCACTATTAATGAAAAGATATTACCGGTATTTGGTACTTTGTTAAGAATAAGTATATGGACAATATTGATGAAACTGCAGGGGGTCCCATTAAAGAAACAAAGCTTGCACATATATTGGCCCCTGAGCTTGCGTGTGCACTGAGTCGAGATTGATGTTTGAAAGTTTTGGGCAAAGACACTGGGTAGAAAATTGGCCTTTAAAGGACATCATGTAAGCAGATAATTATGGCTTGATGCACAAGCCGCTAACAATTAAAGTATACCTACGACAAGATCGTCACAACAAACGAACAATAGATGAGCACAAACAACAATGGCAGGTCAGCAATAAGCCTAGTCAGCAATGGATGCAACAAAATAGAACAAAGTCTGAAAAGGGGGGATTTTTAGAAGCTTGAAGCTGATGATTTAATAGCGAATTCTAAAGCTCAAACATCTACTTTGCTGGGTTAATTAGGAACTAAGAGTTCAGTAAGAACTCAAACTTGTCCCGCTGTTTAGGGTCTTGGTGTAGTTTGAAAATCGATTCACAAACTACTCTACTGCAGTATAATATAAATGGCATCATTGTTTTAGAAGTGTCCCATTCTTTCCAATCATCTAATTTCAACGAACACACCATCGACAACTTGTCAAATTAGTTGTCGAGTTTTCGAGAAAAACATCGAGTAGGCCTAGGCCTATTTATGTTTTTGTAGGTTTGTGCGCATTCACACGTGTTGAGTGACATTTTTCTTTGCCATATGCCAGACGGACTTTTTTCTGTGTTCAGGTACCAAGTGCATAGAAGTTAGCTCTTGGAATAGCTACCGTTCGTTGGCGTTTTCACAATAATTACGCTTCATGCACCAATGTAAAGCAAGTTTCACTCTGAGCAGCTGTAAGTTCCAATCAAGTTCTCTAAATATTCCAGCTAAAAAAAGGGATGCTCTTCAAAATTAATTGCTTTAACCGATTTTTGTTTTTAAATACTTCTTACAGAATTATCAGTATCGACACAATAAAGTCTCGCGGCATCAGCGTATCCCCCGTCCAGAAAGTGGATGGGACCGATGCGGACTATTTCATCACGCTGACGTGGACACCGGCCATTGGTCAGCTCGGACGTCACCTGGTTTGCTACAGAGCTGAGGAGGAAGGGGATTTCACGAGTGACGCATCGTGTGTTTACATCAACGTTGTGGGTAAGTGTTAAAATGCGTGTATTATGACATTTGCTCAGTATTGTTATCACCTGCTTCATCTGATCTATCCTTTTCTGTCCAGGTGGCCCATAAAAGGGGCAACCATGGCCTCGCTCCTGAGCGCCCTATTCCTGGCTGGTGTCTTGGCATCATTCCAGCTTCTCCACCCTAACACTTGTCTCATTTTTTTTATCCACCATCCATCGCCAAGAACTCGCTACAGGGCGCTGAACTTTCTTGTCCTACCTTCACAAACCTATGACCGTATCTGAATTGGTGGCTGCGGCTACGACTGTTGCTAAGGACTTCCCATACTTCAGCCGTAGCCGTAGCCGTAGCTGTACAAATTCGGACACGGCATGTCATTGTGAGCAGAGTCGGGCACGTGTATGACGTAGTCTACGACGTAGTCTACGACGCCCCTAAACAGACACTGATACGTCACAAACATTTACGATACCATTGTGATAATTGTTGTTTCGGACATGTCGCTATAGAAGTTGTGAAATAGTAAGTTGTCTGATAAAATGTAAGTCTAGTTGTACAGATTTAGTAAATGTCCTTATCTGGGATGGGTGCTGTGTTCTACAATTTGCTTCGTTGTACCTGAATCATAGTCCTTGTATAAGCATAGAGAAGTCTCTGTCCTTTCTCTATGGTATAAGCATGGAGGTAGGATTAAGTAACCATCATTTCAATTTAACTGATGTAGACTTACGCACGGGCAAACAATTATTGGGGACTTTCAGGACGCTGGTTGGCAGCAGACTTTCCAGGGTGTTCTCAGAAATGATGAGTATGCTCAGAACTACACAAATAAAGACAATTTACCCGACGTGTCTGGTTCCACATAGCGTTCAAAACTTCCCCATTGTTGCATCAGCATCGCCTCCCAGCCAGCAGTTATGATGAGGGAAATGTTGTGAAGCAAAGTGAACTTTGAACAGGAAACCAATCTGAAGCTCATTCGGCACACTCAATACCTCCATTTAAAGGGGGCTGATGTGTCGTCGTGATCAAGCAGGCCTAGCCCGTGGCTGTACATTGAATAATTAGCTCTCACCTAATTAATGCACACACGCGCGCCCTCCCCCCCCCCCCCCCCATCTATGCGGAGCGCGTGCGCGCATGCTGTAACTGGGTAAGAATTCATAATTCCATGTACAGCCACAGGCTAGCCCTGACGGCCTTTCACTTTCGTATTATCTGTGAACAGCACAGAGTAAGAGTCCTCTATAAGGCTAAGCCACATGCCTGCTTTGATCATGATGACACAGCTCCTATAAAACTTAATTTTGATAGTTTACAACTTTGGCGTTGAGTTTCTCACAAATTCAAATAATCTTACCGCAGATCCGGAGCATTTTGTGCCCTTTTTTGTAATGACGTCAGAGTCTACACCAGTACCAGGATCAAATAGCACAGAAAGAGAAATCGTCATGAAGTTTAACAAGCAGGTAAAGTTTTCAATTTTTAATTTCAAAAAAATAAATAAATATGCAACTATGATTAATCCTCAAAAGCATTGCAAAAATATTAGGAGAAAAGAACACTTCTCACATGCTATCGGGATCTGAACAGTAATGTAATTTATGTTGTTAGTGAAATGTGATTTCTCACGTATATCAATCTTTTCAGACGGTCACTTATTCCTTATTTACTTTGATGTTATTTCCGATGGCATAGGACCTTGACACATCTAGTGCAATATATTTCAATAATTTGTTTCATTCAATTTCGTCGTCCGGTGTTGAGGCTATACAGAGGACCTTCATGGCTATACGTGAATAAAGAACACCCAAAACGCTGAGAAATTGCTAAATTGAAAGGGTACAGGCAATTTCACATTTTTCCCCAGTTTACAGTTTACAGGTCAGACATGTTATTTGATTCGTTATTGTAGAGATGTATTGGCCTCCAGGGGGGTTTGGCGCGCACTGATTGCACCACTCGGGGGATCGTTAGGAATTCACCTACATTATTAAGGTGAAGATTTGATTTCAGACAGATTATGGGTCAGGAAAATGTTTTCATGCCCTGTGGTTTTGCGGAAGGAAGAAGACGAAGACGAAGAAGACAAGAAAACGTTTCCTTAAAGGTGGAGTGCTCGTGTAGATACTTCAAGTGAAGCATCCTATTACTTTCATGATTTTCTTTAAATTGGTTAATTAGTTTCTCACAATTGTTTTCAAGAATGATGTAAATCTATGGTTTTTGTAAATCTGATAATTATGTGTTTATCAGGCTGAACAAAATAATACTAATATACTTGTATTTGTGATTGGTTAATTGATTTCTATGATTTGTAGCCATTTCGAACGGTGCACTGTAATTATTTCAGGTGCATGACTTTGCCAATAAGGTCCTCGCAACTCTTGAAGTTCCCCGATCATTCAGGGGGAAAACGCGTTAACTTCCTGCACTGTTTGGTCAATGGGGGCACAATGTTTTTGGCGGTAACCTTTTTACGCTGCATCCGATTGCCACCAAACTGTTCGACTTTTCCCAATTATCTAGGGTCATATTGTAAGAAAACAAAGTGTTATCGGGGTCAGCTGTTACCATGGAAACCATTTGTTTGACCTTGGGCCAAACGCTCTTCGAGTTTTTAGTGACTTTTTGTTGTATTAAAAAGACTGTCCACTTATTTTGGTTTTTGTGTTTGGTAAAAAGAAAACAGTGGTAGTTAAGAGTCACGTAATAGTGTTAAATGCATTGGCGAAATTAAAAATGTTTCCTATCAATTAATGAAGTGTTACACAATATTATCCAGAATAGGAAACTATTGCGATGGATGGGGTGGAAGTTGCCGGGTCGCCCGCAAATACTTACTCCACAAAGTCCTACAAGACTTCACCTTCTTTAAAGTCACCCCGGTGGATGGTGTCATAAACTCTTTCATGTCAATAAATGTGCAACAAATTAAATGAAGAGTCTATAATCGTTCTGACTAGATTTTAAGACCGAAGTTGCCTAAGTTTGTCACCATTCTGGACGCCGAGGGCGAAGTCATTTTTACGGAGGACACCAAAAGGAGTGACGTGGATGGAAACTACCTCAGCTTCACCCTTCCCTTCGATCTGTTTCTGGCGTACGGAGCAACCTACAGGATACAGGTCGACTCAGATGCAGTCAGGACAAGACGTCGGTGCGAGGCAAAACTCCTTCGGACGGAGTGGAACTTCACATGGATGGGTAAGCTCAATCCATCAATGATAAAGACAGAAAATCAAGGAGCTACACATAAACTGTCTTTTATAATTTTATTTGATTTTTTTTTTCTGTCTGTATCTTGTAGGCATTGTAACATTGTAAAATAATTTAATATGGCAGTACACATTGGATCCTCGCAAGCCTATTTTATTATCTTCATAAGTTGTCTGTTAAAAAAATCCTCTTAAACAACTATAGGGGCCTACATGAAATTTTAAATCATTCTGCCTTTTCGAAAGCCAAAGGAGAACCGTACCTTAATTTAAAACGAGCATTCAACAAATACTACCCCAGTAACAGAACAACGGAAACAACGAAGCTTAAATAATGTTTCGTTTCAGGACGGAAACTGCCAGCCAAAATCGAGGCTCCAATACGGACAGCCCGCCCGAGGGCACCAGGGTCCAGCCCGGTAGATTGCCATGGCAACTTCATGCAAGTCTTTGTCTCCAAGCGACTCTCCGGGGTCATTGACCCAAACACCATGCACCTCAATGATCAGAGGTGTAAGGGAATGGATTACAATGCAACTCATTACGTCATCGGGACGTCATACAATGGGTGTGAAACAGCCGTTTCTAAGGTTATTCTTTATGTCATGTCTTTTGGTCTGTCACTTGTCCATCGATTTTCAAATTCTAACCATTATTTAAAGCGGGAAATTGAATAGCCTTTGTAGGTCTTTAAAATTATAGACTCTGTAATTTTTCCCTTAAGTTCTCAGTTTGACCTCGGTTTGGGTTGATTGAGTTTCAAGGGAAGACAAAACAAAATGGCTGCCTCTTGAAAATACCAAGAACATGTTTAGAGGAGTGCAATTTTGGATAACGTAAGTACTTCAGTGCAAGTTGTTTAAGTCTTAGATTCATCTTGACGTTTCATTCAGCATGTTCTGACGGTAATCCGGCAAACACATCACAACGTAAAACTACCGGTACATCAAACTGTGGATTATTTTTTTCACAGGATTCTGGAAAGTAATGAGCGAAACACACATAAGTGTATGGGTAAAACACAAACACTATACACCAAACTTGATGATATGTTTTAATGCAATCGAAAACGTTTTGTTTGTCTTGTGAAATATCAGGAAGAAAACGGGCTTGAGATTGGTCTCGTCACCTTCGAAAATACGGCTCACATCCCACCCCAACCGTACCAATCAGGGAGCGAGATTACGCGAGATCACAACATCGAGATCCACCTCGGGTGCCGTGTCCACGAAAGCTCCGTGAACTATCTGTCGTTCGACCCCAACGTCACCACGCTCGTGTACTACGACGAAGGGTACGAAAGATACAACTTTTCGCTTGAGATGTTCGAAGATGGCAGTTACACCACGCCGTTAAAATCTAACACTTTCCCGATGAGGGTCCAGCTGCAGGACATGATGCACTTCGAAGCCCGCGTAAAGTGTCACCCTGGGAAGGATTGCTCCCTCGTGCTTGACAGGTGCTGGGCCACGCCCACTACGAACCCATTTGACTTCACTCGTTTTCCTTTCCTCGAGGATGGGTGAGTTGGGCTGGGTCCGAATTGGCGACTACGCCTGCGGCTGTTGCCTATGGTGTTGCTGTATATAGACTACGTCGCAAGTACTCAGTTCGAATGCGTTTGTCTCATAATGATGTGCATGCTATTTATTGACAAATTTTGGCCAATAATTAGACTAGCAAATGTATGCACTTCTTTCCACTGCTAAACCGCATGTGTACCGAGTGTTTGCGAATGCGGGCGTTCTATGTAACGATCAAGCCATGCACAGCCACAGTCGCCAATTCTGACAGAGCCTTAAATAATAGACTTTTGCAACGCTGCAGTGTTCCCAATGCCGAATACCGTTCTCAGTGTGCAAGAAGGTGGCAGACTAATTTCGTAATTTTGACCTCTCTGTGTTCTCATTGATTTGAATATTGATAAAATTGGTCCGTTGTTTTTTGATACTTTTTCAGGTGTCCCCGTGATGACACCGTACAATTGCTAGTCTCACCTTCAAGCAGTCGAAAGCGATTTTCCCTCAGCTCATTTGCTTTCCTTGGAGAACACCACATTAATGGCCCGGTAAGTCATTATAAGTAATGAATAACTCATACCCAATTCGTCATAGTGACCAGGCCCAACTTCACAAAAAACCTACTTCTTTAAAATATTGTTGATACAAATTATCGTGGAACCAATTACGAACAAAAGAAATAACACATAATAATGCTATAGCCTGTTTCTGCTTATAAAACTCTAAAAACTCCCGGCTCAGAATTGACCCAGATTTCGAGTCCCAGGGTGCCTGACCCTTTTCTCGGTCTGGCTGACACGAAAAAAGGTTAAGCAATTGGATTTAAATCGGCTTCTGCGTCATCAGTTTGACCCATGTTTAGGCCATTTGGACATAGATTCCGTGTCAGAAGCTGTAGCTCCATGGTCATACTGACCTTTCGGAAATGGGTCAGGCCCCACGAAACCCGGATCCGGATCAATTCTGACCCGGAAGTTTGTTGTGCTTTTTTAGAGTGTGTGCATTATTTTTCTCGAGATCAGCAGCTCTCTGAAAATATTACATACTTGTCCTTTGTTTGAAATTGGTACTCGTGTTTGGGGAACGGAATTACGCGAAAGTTCCAGTCTTCAAAATATTAACGATAAGATGTTATCGTTTCATGTGGAAATGCCATTATCCTGCTCTTTTTTCGCTCTGTTTTTTATTGTGACCTTTTATTGTGACATTATGCCATTATATCCACAAAGCTTGAGTTAGTGTGGACAACCTTAAAGGCACTGTACACACGTTTGGTAATTACTCAAAATATATATTAGCATAAAAACTGACTTGGTAACGAGCAACAGAGAGCTGTTGATAGTATAAAACATTGTGAGAAACGACTCCCTCTGAAGTAACGTAGTTTTTGAGAAAGAGGTAATTTCTCACTAAAATAATAAAAACTTCTTGCCAGAAGTTTTTATTCCTATCTGAAAGCACACAAATTTGTACAACAAGGGTGTTTTTTCTTTCATCATTTTCTTGCAACTTCGATGACCAATTGAGCCAAAATTTTCACAGGCTTGTTATTTTGTGCATATGTTGGAATACACCAAATGAGAACACTGGTCTTTGACAATTACCAAACGTGTACGATGCCTTCAACTCGGTTTCATCATTTGGCTGTTTGACTTAGCGAATGACGGTTTGTTTTGCATTCTTTTTTATTGAGTCTGTTTTGCACAGTGTCAATCTTTATAAAAACAATTACGACTGTTTATGTTTGGAAATACATAAAACTGACTTTCGGGTTCCAAATAATATAAAAAATACACATTAATCACATATTTCCAATAAAGCACCACAATAAAAAAATACTGTTCTGGAACACAAACTTATCTTTCAATCGAAGAATTTATCGTGTTTGTTGAGTAAGAACAAATACGACAATTCTCGAAGGTCTCTAGTATACACCTCCGCCTGGTAAAAAGCGCGGGGGTTATTGTTTACATCGGTATGAATTATTGGCAGAACGCGATGTTATCATTATTGAGAGACTAGACACATTAAACCACATGGGGAGACCCACATGAGTAGCAAAAAGGGGAATTCATGTTAGAAAATTGATTGATTCCAGATTTGCAAGTTGAAAGTAAGGCATTGTCCCGCTGTGATTCCGAGACACACCGCTGCAGTTGACACATAGCTCAATTTGTTGCGCGTCTGCTTACCGAAGGGAAAACATAATGCAAAAGGTCGCACGGGTGGCTTGCCAGGTGCGTTGATTTAATAGCCAAAACTTGCTGACATAAACGTTAAATGATTGTCAAAACTTACGCCGTGGTCTAAACTTAAAGAGGGGCTTCAAATTCAGTTTTGTGATGCATTCAAATTCCAATAGATGTCCTCATGGGAGTAGGGGGAAAAATACAAGTCTCTAACCTCACGTTAAAATGGTTTAAAATGTCATTTTATTTAAACGTGTGCGCGTGTATACTTCACAGTACCTTTATCGTGCGGACACCATCTTTGTAGGGTCCCCTGTGTGCAATTTATAATAATGCAGACTGAATAAATCTTTACCAAAAATGCACCAGACCATTTGCCCTTCCAGTCACTGTTTGGTTACACTGCTTAAAGTGAGAGAAATACAAAATGGATGCCCAAACTCTACAGAACTCCCGGGTCAGAATTGACCCGGATTTTGGGTCCCGTGGGGCCTAACACATTTCTGGGTCAATATGACCCAAAATATGTATCCAAATGACCCCAAATTGGGTTGGGTCAGCCTGACCCAGATCAGGCCCCTGGGACCCGGAATCCGGATCAACTCTGACCCGGGAGTTTATAGAGTGCATTAGAAGGGGGCTGTACTCTTTGCTGGGAAGTGAAAACGTGAAAACCTTGCTGATTAGATGACAAAAAGCTAAATAATCATAGAAGGCACGACTACCAATTTAGACTGTGCAAATATCACATGCATTCGAACGTTTTGGGGACCGACCGAAGGTTCCCATAATGCCCAAATAGGCCTCACGGGCGAGACGTGCCTTTGTCTATGCTAAAGACTCATCACAACGGAACGCGGTTGCAAAACGAACACACCAAGGAACACATTTAAAGATCAACTTGAACGAAATCACGAAAATTAATTTGACTCTTTACATTTGTTTATTTTGTATTAGGCCTAAGTTATAATTTGGTCACAAGTTTGAAGTTTTCTGCACTTCATTTTTGTTAAAATTTGATCGTAAAAACTAGCACCCCATTTTTGATTTTTGAACAAGTGTTTTTTAGCCGTTGGCGGCGCCCTCGCCTGTCGGAACAATACGGATTTGTGAAGATTGTTTATATTCGTCTCTACGCATTTACCATTTGTCTTGTTTGGATGGTTCCCGATGTTATCAAGTTTTGTTTTCAATAACGTGTGTAAGTTTGTATCATGCAGAGCAAAAGTGCTGTCGATGGAGTCCAGAAACAGCAAAAAGTGTCCGGAATTTGTTTGTGTTTTAATATTATTTTATTTTAATTTTCCGAGGTATCCGGCGATGTTTCTTAAGAAAGCTCGAAGGTACTTGAAGTTGTGAAAATGTTCCTTGAATGTTATATACAAAAGGATCACCTAAATAGTTACTTTATAAAAGCTTTCTGTTAAGTTGTTCACAGCACAAGGGTTGTTACCACGGAGCACCTAAAAGGACATTATGATGGGGGGGGGGAATGAACACAGAAATAATTTAATTTCACTCGTTCTCACGAAATCATTTCATTCTCACGAAATTATTTCGCTTGAAATCATTTCGAAAGCTCAAAATGATTTCTTCCACTCGAAATCATTTCGTCCACTAAAAATTATTTCAAGAGCACGAAATGATTTCAAGCGAATACAATAAATGATTCTGTGCTCTCGAAATAATTTCAGGCTCACGAAATCATTTCAGGTTCACAAAATCATTACAGGCTCACGAAATAATTTTGATCGCTCAATTGATTTATTTCGTACGCTCGTCATGTTTCAAAAGAGTATTAAAGAGGTGAAAAAGGTGGTTTGTTTTGATTTATGATTGCAGGTGTACGTACACTGCGAGATGAGGGTTTGTTACGCCCTGGAGTTTGATGCCGCATGCGAGACGATTTGCACCGACCCTTCGCTTGAGGAAATATTCGGCAGCGAGCGGGGATCGGGTGAAGTAAACCATCTGTTGCAGCACCAAGGTGGCACCTCCTCCGGTAAAACGTCTCTCTCTCAGGCTCACGTGACGACAAGACACGTCAGGGACACACGGGCGTCGGAAAGTGGTGGTGAGCATCGATATTGTTCAGGGTTTTTCCAACAAAAACAAGTGGAGTAATGCACAAATAAAAACAAGTTGATCGTGAATATTTTCGCAAGTTTTTAACTGTCAAGAATTCCTAAATGTTTGCATGGTGCTTCGATGAGCAGGTTGATTTTTAACGACACAAAATACTTGATCAATGAATTTTATTGTTTATAGCTCACTTCCACAACAGTGTAAAATAAGAGTTTACGGACCGAATGGTGGCGCTGCTTACCAAGGAATTGTCCCACGGCGCACCATAGGCTCAAAACCACGGCTTTCGCCCGGATTGAGCTCGGTCAATAATTTTGAAATGTATACTTTCAGCACGGTACCCCAAAAAGACGTAAGGTGCATATAAAGCCGGGGCCGAAGCCTAAGACGTGGTTTCGAAAAAATAATGGTGTTAAAGCGCATATTATTTTGTGGACTGTAAGCGCAGAATTCCGCTGTGCTAACACTGCCATGCAATTAGGCCCTTCTTGTCTACCTTCAACAGAATGAGCCGTTCCAGGTTGGGTACTAAAACCTTAAACTGCAAGATAGTCTTGCGCTATAAAAGATTGTTATGGTTTTTGGCCATTTATTTCTTGGTAACTAGTCTACTTATCCACCATCAATAAAATAATAAAAAATTGTTAATGTTAATTTTGGTTTGAGTTGGAGGAGGTTTCAAAAATAATAACGGTAAAGAAAGGTTTAAACATCGTGTTTAAAACAAACTATGTTTTTGTCATTAAAAATGATGGTAGGCCTACGCGAAGTCTTTACATTGTCATTTCATCATTGGTTTTGTTCAGAAAGCAACTATAAAAACTAGCTAAACTTATTTCATACAAAATCATATTTTAATTCAGCGCACAATTGTTATCTCTGATCATCTTAAACTTATGATATTTATCCAAACTGTAATTCTAATCTGATTTATTGTCACAGCTGGCTACCGTGAATATTCACCACTAGGCTTCAATGCAGACGTTGTTGAGATTTCCATGTTGGGAGGTATCATGGCCTTACTGATGGTCCTGGTCGGCATTCATTGTGCCAAATGGAGAAGCGACTCCAAAAAGACTAACGTTGACGTCTAGGGGGACTACAAAGTGGAGGAATGCCAGTCATAATTATTTCACTATGCGATGTAAGGGTGCTCATCTCGACGCGATGAACAATACAGGTGGTTCTCAATACAGTGCACCACCAAGAGTTTTCATTCGGTACCCTCGAGGCATGATTATCGTGCAGAGGAAATCGTTTCTTATCCTAGCATTATAAAATGATGAATGCCATCGTTACCCACCACGCCCAATGCACACAAAAAAACTTTCAACAAATCCAGCTTTATATCTTCAAAAGTTTAATTTGAACGGACGCTTATAGTAGCCTAGGTGAGTTGTGAAGATCGAATTTCCCCCAATAAAGGCATTCTAAAACATGGCTGCACCACCTGGGCAAACTCGTGGTGGCGCTGTTTCGTCAATCACCTATTTTGGAAGCATTTTCGTATCCGCGGCTGTTAATAATGGCTAGCCTATGCTTCGACGCGCGTCGACTCGGTGATCCTGCCGTAGCCGCTAACGGACAGGCCCTAATAAGGCTCCCATTGATCCGCAGTAACTCATTATCGGTAATTATGAATTATTAATAAACGTTAAGTCTGCTTCATATGAAAGTCCCCCAGCACTCAAATCTTGTTTTTAGTTTTCGAAGATCAAAAAATAAGCACGTTATGAGCATGGACAAAATCCGTTTCAAACATAAACAACTATTAAATTTGATGTACCGATCGTCATTGTAATGTGCGTTTGAATGAAGAATTTAAGATGGCACAATAAACTCTTCCCTAATCCGAACATGCATCAAGTATATTTGATAAATTACTCGGCCTTCCTCAGCTTTGGCTTGAACAAAAAATTGAGCCAAGCGGGTCAAATGTCATAATTGGATACACGTGCTGTTTGGTGATAGCACAGAGATAGCACCTTTAACGTGCATATTCAAAACTGGTCAACATGTGACTTTATATCAAACCAATCAGAGGTGTCGTTTTATCCTCTCACTGACGATAGAGTACAACTATTCTCCCTGGACCTTCCGTTAATGGAATCACCGTGTTGTCGTATATAAAGAGAAGACGTTAGCATTAAATGCATTCATAAACTGAAACGTAATAACAAGTTGGAACTGAATAAGTTTACTGGTAAAGAACTGTATAAAATCGTATAAAATCTCTTTCTGTGGTGGTTCTTAAAGGTAATGTACACTTTTGGTTGCAGCTCAAAATCAGTGTCCACATTTTGTGTGATTCAACATGCATGAACAAACAAACCTGTGAAAGTTTGAGCTCACTTCGAGGTCACGAGAAAATAGTGAGAAGAGACCTTATGTGTTTTCTGGGGTTTTTTTTCAAACATCGAGTTTTATCGCGCGTGATAAAAACGATTGTTTTACACATTTCTCAGAAACGATAGCATTTTAGGCAGAAATATTTTAAGGAACCCATTCTAACTTTAAATCATGTCAGTTATGTGTAAATCTGTGAACATTTGTGTTTTTCGATCCTACCAATAGTGTACAGGGCCTTTAAGTTAGGGTCATATTTTGATAATGACCCGAAACGATATTATTTTTATCAGAAAACCTACTTATTTAAAGATGGTAATGGTAGTAAGCATCCTGTGAAATCTAAAGTGCCCCCGTTGATTATAAATAATGTCAAAAATTTGAATATACAGATTGCCTGTATAGGCGACTTTTTGAACTTTTCGTGTGCCCGTTTGAATGCTACCCTCAGTACCAGAGGTGCGGTTGGTACCCGCTGTTACCTCGCTAAACGTGGATGGATTCGACGTTTTTACGAAAACCGTGACAGTTCTTGCTGTTTTCTCAACAATAGTCAACACTGAATTCAACTGAAACTTTCAAAAGTGACTTTTATTGTATATTTCCGGATACCTTTTGCCTATAAATCAGTTTTGCGTGACAAAAATGAAACGGTGACCCTACCTTTAAAAGAACCAGAGTTGAGATAGTAAAAGTCTTGATGTTTCAAACAGTGTGTCCTGGTCGTCTCCAGGGAGGGATTTAGTAGACAACGCTTGTTACCCGTTAACCTATTTCAGTTCTTACTTCCACGCCACGCAAAGCCTCAAATCTTGGTTGAATATTGTTGCTTTCTCAAAGAAGTTCAACAGTTTTTTAGAAAATGTTAATGAAATTTGTTGCGCTGTAAGTTGTTAATTTTCATAATGTTTTATTCTCTAGTTTTGTAGACCTAAGTATTGATTTTTGGCTTCACAAACTGCATTTCTTGTCGTGAATTTTGAATTTGCTGATTCGCATGACGTCAGTGGTAATGTTGTTTTGTAAAGGCTAGTATTTTGCAACCTTAAATTTGTCTGCGTATTAGGCCTACTATATAAATACTCCATCCTGCTTATTGTGCAGCCCTTAACTTTCAGTTTGTTTTCTAATCGCATTGCAATCATGCAAACATGTAAAGACGTTGTTTTATGACATTGTCGTGTATAGTTGCAAAAACTAAAGTTTTCCCAATTATTTTTCCAATAAAGTTGGTACACTGTGGTAATAGTGTCCCTTTAGCGTTTAAAACAAAGTGTAGATTCGCAGAGTAACTCTAGAAGAAAATTTTAGCTTTTTAGAGTTAAGCTTTTTGTTTGTAATGAAAGAGAAGGATAATCATCATTTGTATATTGTACATTCTTTTGAGAAATGTTTTTACAATTTGCAGCTTAGCACGCGGCCTACATTCAAAGTCTCCGTACTTTGTGTAATTTTTCAAACCGTATATAGGCCCTACATGAAATAAAAAATCTGTGAAAGTTTAAGCTCAATCGGTCACAGTCACGAGAAAATAGTGGAAACGCCTACCACTGTTTTTACTGTTTTCAAATATCAGATTTCAGACTTTCAATATCAAAGCTATAGTCCTTAAATTATCCCCGTTACTATAAATTATCGTTGGTGAAACTAACACTGTGTCGGTAATGTCATATACAGATACTAATCAATTTAACACCCCAGTTTGTGCAGTGTATGCAAGTCTCAATGCGCATGATCGTCGCGCAAAGGATTCTGGGTGAAATCTGAGTCGAAGCAACACCGGCAACCATCATGGTGCGCTGATTTTGAAGCAATGCAGTACACAACTACAAAACCTGGCATAGTTACATGTAAACTACAGCATGGTGTCCATATTGGCAGCTTGATTTGTTGTTTGACTGTACTCGGTTTCCCAAGATGCATTGCGGTATATTTTTAAGATGGCGCTTTTGAATAATATGGCCTATTGTTTTACTAATTTCCCCGAAACTAGAATTGTTTCATCACTCTGACCACCATAATGTGTCTATCCGTGAACATTATTACAACAAAAAACTTCAGTCTTTACAATGTTATGCACATCCTTGAAGTCACACAGTAAACATAAAACAATAATAACGCGTTGCGTTATTTTAGCCCTCTTGTTAAACGAAACAGTTACTAAAATAAAAACAAATCTGTCGGCTGGTATTTGTGAATAGTTAAAGAAGAACGAAAGGTCGTGCAATTTAATTCAAACAATTTAGATCTCTGTCCCAAATGTATCACAGAATTCATACGTAGGAGCTTAGACAAAGTCTCTTTTACTGGAGTATATCGCTCTTGATTATTTGAATCATTGGAATTTGTTGCTGTATATAATAATTAACTCGCTGTAATATCAAAGTAAATAATGCCATTACTTGTTTTTGTTTGTCAGTAGGGCATTTCAAAACCAGGGCTAAGGCGTGGGCTCCGGCTTCGCCTCTGTCAGTTATTTTGAAAACATGCGCTTTCGATACGGGGATTCAAACAGGCGGACGAAGCCTAAGCCGGAGCCCCAGTCGAAGCCTTAGTTTCGAAAACGGCCATAGTCACCATGATGACACATTTTATTCGTTAAAGGTATTGTACACTTTTGGTAACAGCTCAAAATCAGTGTCCACATTTTGTGTGATTCAACATATGCATGAACAAACGAACCTGTGAAAGTTTGAGCTCAATTGGTCATCGAGGTCACGAGAAAATTATGAAAAGAGACCTTATGTGTTTTCTATTTTTTCAAATTATCGCGCGTGATAAAAACTATTGTTTTACTCATTTCTCAGAAACGATAGCATTTTAGGCAGAAATATTTTAAGGAACCCTTTCTACCATTACTTACTTTAAATCATGTAAGTTATGTGTGAATCTGTGAACATTGTGTTTTTCGATCTTACCAATAGTGTACAGGGCCTTTAAAGGTGTGATACATTATTGCTTATGGTATAAAAATGTATGATTGATTTTTAATCTGAATACCAAGTTTAGCGTATATGCAAACTTAAAGGTATCATACAGAATTGGTAGTGCTGATAAGATATAGTCGCAGACAGTGTTCATGTTTTTGTGTGCTCAACCATACATAAAATATCAGACCTGTGAAAATTTGGGCTTAATCCGTTGTGTGGGTCAGGAGAAGACAGTGAAAAACCATGTAAAATTATCAGCATGTAAACACATTGTCCTTAATTTCTGAAGTAACAACCGAAATCAGATGTTGCGTTTTTTAGGTTTTTAAATATATTTTTGTTTAAATATGATTTCATTTCTGAGGGAAATATTTCACGGAAAAAATGTTTCTTGTATGAACTTCATAATCAGTGAGCTTGCCGACTAAAATTAAACCATGTTTTTTATCCTTACCAATCCTTTATAATACCTTTATACCATAGTGCATTTTTTTTGCAAAAATTATTTCCTCCTAAAATACTTGCATGATTTTGGGGGAAACTTTCCCAAACCTTCAGTAATTACTTCGATTTGACATGAAACAAAACTCAAATAAGCGCAATTTGAACGTTCCTTAGAAAAACATGAAAGTTATTTGGTCTTTTCTCAAACCCGTGAACAGCTAATGACGTCTTCACATGTTGGTGGTGTGTTCTGTTTAATAAATACAAGAGGAAAGAAAAATGATCTTCCAATATATCATACCTTTAATATTATGTTAATCAATTCAAAATATGTTATAATTTACTCTTCAACTTTATGGTTTTCAGAATAAAAGACAATTGAAAGTCACAATTGTTGTATGTATTATTTTAAAATAATAACAATAACATGAATCTCAATGTTTGAGAGAGTAGTTATAACAAGGGATGTGTGACATTTCTCCAAAAGAACGATGTATGGGAGTTTTTCCAACACCGGCGCACATTAAATGCATGGTTCGGTTTATGATTGGTATCGAAACTATTACTCAATTTCACAGGCGATGTGGAGTTTTTCTTGCCGTCGTGTGAACAGAACTTCGCACCGTACATTATTTCATTTACCGAACAAAAAAGTGATCCCACATCCTTGACTTTAGGTGACCCTCCGATTCTTTGTGACGTCACATGTCCTTTTGTATAAAGCCTTTCGAGAATATTTCTTCCCCTTGAAAATGTCTAAAAGTAACGTTTCATGGAAACTTTAGAGGGCAAGATGATTGCCTTCGGGATACACCTGGCCGGACTTATAGGATGCGATCCCCCGGGGGTGTTTCGCCATGAACACGGCGGGGCTGTCAGGTCCACTGCGGTTCCCGGAACATTATTAACTGGGGTTGAATCTTCCTCAAATATGGAGCAAGTATTGTTTACTGGTCTGTCATTGCACATTAATCTGGGTCAGTACCATTAAACAAGGGGGTTTGTCTTAACAAGGGCCAGGTGTTTAATTTGCAGAATTTACTTTCTGCTGAAATTACCATTTTCACAAAGAAATTAGTTATCGTTCTTTTCAACTTGAAAGTTAAACTGCGACTTCGGCTTTTTTCACGCGTTAAAAATCCACACCTAAAGTGAAGAATTTCCCCATTTCCCCATTTCCCCATTTCCTCATTCCCCCATTTCCCCATAGTGGAACGTTCCTTGAAAAACAAAAAACAAAAGAACTTTTTATCACCTTGATCGTCTACAGGTGGGCCTACCGTACACAGTAACCGACTTGAATGGAATTCACTGCGTTGATCCTGCACAGATAGAACTTCACTGACGCCTCGCCACCATCTTTCGTGTTTTAGGCTTCTCATTTTTAAGTTAAGAAAGTATTTTTGCTTGGGTTATTTTTATCCATTATTTAAAACCTCTATCTGAAATGGGGATTTTTCCCCTGTCTTTGTTGTGCCTTGTAGGCATGCTGGTGTTGCACCATACTGGTGCCTCTCATTTCAGAGGTGGAATCATCACCTGGAGGTCCCTACCTGACAACCCACGATCGGTAAGAGTTTGTTGATTTTCTTTTAGACAAAACAATTTATTGCTCCCTTGTAAATGTGAATACAACTTGTAAATGTGAAGAATTTTTATTTCATTCTTCATCTTTACAACTTCATTGAATATTCCCAAGAAACCGTACCAGCTTAAAAACGTGTTACGTAAGTGGTATAATAGTGACACGACGTATACACAGGCTCTTATGAAGGAAAACAAGGCATGGGGAACTTTGAGGCGGACCATAATTTATCACATTTTATCAAATGAAGAGATCTTTCATGATTTGTAACCAAAATAGTGAAAATACACGCCCAGAAAGTATTACGTCGCATACCCGGTACATAATCCCTCATAATGTTCTTTTTGGTATAGTATGCATTACTCAGGAACAAGATTCGTGTGGTGAAGGGAAAACGGCCAGCAGATTTGCAAACGGCCGCAATACGAATCTGGTATCTGGTGATCTACAGCTTTCAGGCTGTGTTTGGGGAGTTTCTTTTCTTTTTTCGGTGTGTTTATGTGTAAGCAGTTGTTTGCAGTAAGAATAACTAAATAAATATATATTTTTTTAAAGGTGATTTCTTGTAGAAGGCTTGTTTATTCGGATAAGTCTAAACAAACCAATAAAAAGAATCCTTTAGTCGTGCAATTCTTTATTTGATATGGCTTTGAATTATTGTTTTAATACTTAGAATGGGATTTACGTTTGCACAGAGCATAAACATGAGTTTATTGTAACAAACATCCGGAACAAAAAATCAACCCCAAAACAAACAAAAAACTAAACAGCCATGAACCCTAAAACTTCTTACCTGATGGGCCTACAAGAGATTATTAGAACCGAAGCAAAACAGAAACGATGGCTCTGATTTTTTAACCATAAAGATAAACCTAAATTAAAAATAAAGGCCATTTCATCGTCCAGATGGTTTTTCCCTTCAACTTTTAAAACTTACATTTTCACAAAAACTGCAGTGTGTTGACGGAGCCGGGAACTTCAATTGGGTAATATCAAAATTTGTGGAAATTTAAAGACAATTGCAGTAAGTTTTATTTCCACATCTGCCACCTTCTAAAGAAAAATTAATTTTTGATTTCAAACTGTCAGATCTATTTGGCTTTGAAGAATGTGCCTAATTGGATTCAACGTGTGAACATGGAACGAATATAAGGTTCGCTTTGATCAAATTTTATCCGCGAATTGGATGGCGGTTTGTGAAAGACAGTTCACCTAATTCAATCAAATAAATCCATGATTTAATTTGTCTTGACAAAAATAAGAAGGTTATTGGCACTTGACACTTGATATTGAAAAAGTCTGGTTTTCGCAGAAGAAAACAAACACACCCTGAACTAATACTATAGTGAAACAAAAACTGGTTCTCGCCTCGGCAGTAAGGGGAGCCCTCGTTCGTTTATTCGCACGTCTTGGAAATCCCCACGGGTGTCAGATGGCGTCAATACCACCTGTAGCGTTTGTTCTTTTCAATCAATTGGATTAAAACCCTCTGACATAGTTGTTTTTTATTGTTATCAAATTTGAATCAAAACAGTTCTCGGTAGAAGTTAAAGCGAAGACAATAACAAGGGCAATTGAGCCTTGACAAGTCCAGAGCGGAAAATAGTCCCCCGCTGAGATGGGGGGGGGGGGGGGTCCTCCAGCAAGGTGCTTTGACCGCGGCCCCCGCTCCGGTTCATCCTAATTATGAGTGAACTCGTCTTTGTTCTACTTTTTTTTGGAAGAGGATGATTTATAGTACATCAAATCTAACCAATTAGCTAGGTTTTGCCACTCAGCTCGATTTTTCAAAAGCGCTGGTAATGATCTTAGGTGGATATCGATGACTAATGAATCAATATTGTACTCACTGGTAAAGTAATGTGATATCACAAGACAAACCTTTCTCTCGGCTCCACCGGTAAAGACCGCTGGGACGGGATTGCTTGAACCATAGAGCAGCTTGAACAATGTATTGTTCAGGATCATTGATCTCTATTATATAAGAGACCAATGTTCAGGATGTAGTGATGCATGATGGGAACGACTGCTGCTGATCGGCGCAATGCACCCACAAAAACAATAAGAAGGCCTACGCATAATATGACCTCCATGGATAATGTAGCCTAAACGATCTTCTACAAAACCAATTTTGCAATGATAATTTTGAGATCGAGCTCTAGAATAGTGCAATAGATTTACACAATAGAGTTACATTATCAATGATTGGCCAAGTCGAATCTTTCGAAAACAGAAAAAGGTGACTGGGTTTTGTTTTAGGTCAGGGGAATGGCCATATCCATGCGCATGTGCTTACGGTTAACCCATCCCAGCGCCGTTGGATGAGGCGCAGCTGAGAGCGAGCAAAAACAATGTCATTTTATGGCAATGGTGAAAACTCGTATTAAATTCGTTAGCACTTTGTGGAATCTAGCCACTTGTGTTTCTTAGAACATTGTTGTTGACATTGGGGTTTTATTTTACTTTTTATTTAAACAATAGTTGCAATAATTGGCCCGCGTTCATAGGCAATAAATCAAAAAATAAACCCGGAGTAGCCGCGAATTCGTAAGTTTCTGAAACCTTATCTTGCTCCAAGAAAGGGATATCGCGGGGGGGGGGGGAGGCAATTTAATTTATTTCCTCATATCGAATTCTGACAGAGGGAGTGGAATAAATAATAAATAACGCCAGTGGGTGCGTGCTGCGGTCCCGATGAATTGTTCCCAACACATAAAGAGATTAGGCCTATTTGTTTTGTTGTTGTTGATAGTAAGAAACACAATCATACAAACAGCCCGTGAACATACATTACATTACATTATTATAATAATAATAATATTGTAGGTTTTCCCGGCAATTTTTTTCAATTTAACACTCGGCACATTCAACTTCGTTTTAAAATGCATCAGCATTCAACATTCTAAAGGAGTTACTCAATTTCAACAGTTTAGAATTCAGCGGTTAAAGGCACTGGACACGTTCGGTTTGTCAAAGACCAGTATTCTCACTTGGTGTATCCCAACATATGCATACAAAAACAAGCCTGTGAAAATTTTGGCTAAATTGGTCATCGAAGTTGCAAGAAATGATGAAAGAAAAAACACCCTATAGTTGTACAAGTGTTTGCTTTCAGATGCCTGAAAAATATTTTAATGGGAAATTACCTCTTTCTCAAAAACTATGTTACTTCAGAGGGAGTCGTTTCTCACAATGTTTTATTCTATCAACAGCTCTCCGTTGCTCGTTACCAAGTAAGTTTTTATGCAAATATATATTTTGAGTATTTTACCAAACGTGTCCAGTGGTCCAATGCCTTTAAATAAGATCATTCAAAATCATTAGGTCGCAAAGATCATTCAATTTCGTAAATACCAGCAGCAAAGGCTGGTCAACCAGTCAATCTCATCAAAAGTTAAACATTCAATTGAAGAAATAGCGAACACGTGCGTTGTCTATGGCGAAAACGAACCGAAGGGGAAGAACAAAGTCATCTGTGCACGAAAACGAAATTAAATGCAACTAAGCTATAAAAGAAAACCATAGTTTGATCAAACTATAGGTGAAATGCGTGAAACTGAATTATCTTTTGCTGAAATTGGCCGGGGAAAATAATAAATTATGGGAAATAATACAAAATAGAAGCATAAGCTATGATGTGCATACATACGTGTTTGTTTTCATTTCTGCGAAATGAACAAAAGTGGTCTCATAATGCTGTTTTCTAGACTTTGACATTTTATTTCAGCCATAAATTTTCTCTGGAGAGATGGAAATTGTATAAACTTTCAATCAATTAGCTCCCAGAAAGCGAGTTGATTTTTCCCCGACTACCAATTATGTTTCACATTTTTTTCAATGGTTTAGATTTTAAAACAATAAGAACGGCAAGGACCTTCAAGGATGTCACATAATTTAGTTAGGTTTGAATATCAAATTGATAACATTTTAACAGGTGGTGGTAGTACGTGTCAATTAACTATAGGGCCGGCCTACTGCCGCACCGACAACAGCTGCTGTTACACAGCAAGCCCACACTTCGAGGTGTCGGCATTGACAGATAGATTAGTCGGAACTGTCCAGTGCAAAAAAAAAAGACCAAACGATGGATCAATGGCGTAGGCCTACTGATTTGGACAATCACTCTGATAAAAGTGTTCCAAAAGTTGCATGCACTGTCCGTGTGGGCCGAATCCGAATTAGTGGCTAGGGCTACGGCTACGACTGTTGCTAAGGGTGTTACTATGAGGACATCAGTTACTTCATTGCATGATGACGGGGAAATAATAGCCGTAGCCGTAGCTGTTAATTGCCGCCATTCGGCACAGCAGCGGCCACAGGCAGGAACTATTCTGTATTCGCATGTTCATAGCTAGTGCAGTGGTGGCGCCCTTTAATGTTTATCAATATCAGTCTCAACAATCAACAACCCACGTGATGAAACTTTCTAGTCCATTGTGACATTGGGGTCAGGTCTGTTCTGAATCTGGCTGGGGGAAGAAGAACTTCTCACACCATTCGGTAGGCCAGAGATATTCACTTTGGCATTGCTTAGGTCTCATTCGCCGTAGTGCAGACGTTCTAGCAGGGTAAGTACTTACAGCCAGCATGGAGGTAAAACTTCGAAGAAGGGATACCAATACCAATTGCTCTTCTTAGCCCTGGAGGACGTCAGTGCCACATGCAACGGAGGAGTCCAACCTGGGCTACCCTTGCTCTGTGACCAATGGTGACCCTGGCCCGGTGTCAGCTCTCTGCAGTCTCAGAGGTTTGATGTCCCAACCATAGAGTAAGGACTCTATGTCCCAACGTACACAGGTCACGAACGTATAGCGGGATGTACTGGGCTGACACGGTCAGCAGGGACAACCCTAACCAGCTAACGAACTGTCTACACACAGTTTGGATCAGTTTTGTAGTGAACAGGGCAGGGACCTTCTTTTGATTCCTGTTAATGTTATTGTTGTGTAGCTGTTATTTTTCATTCATCTATGGTGACTGTGACTGTGTGAGTGTGATGTCAAACATTTTATAAACGTAGGACCAATCCGGGGTAAAACTCCAAAGCTGACTGCCACAACTAGGTCAAATTTTTGAAAAGAATTTGCTCAAAAAGGTTGTCTAAATACACACCCTTACCCTAAACCCTAAGTCCACACAGGTTGACAGAGAAATGTATACAGCCAGAAACAGGCAGTTTGAACAATTCTAAAGCTACCCTAAATATATGCGTTTACAAAATCTGAAGGGGAGACAAATAGAGAAGAGTGGGAACACTTTTTCCCCCGGATTTTATGGTTTTCTTTTTTAAATTGATTGTTTTTAAGTCAACCCCTATGAAACCTATTCACTGTAGTTTCTGCTACCCTTCCCCAATCGATTGAACACACCCTCAGCTGTATAATCACCCCCAATTTTTGTTAAACTGTCCACAAAGTGGCTGTCAGATGCAGAAATTAATTTCCGCAATCTGAATAAGACAAAAAACAGTTTCAGCTTAGATTTTATAATATTAAGGTTTCAACTAACGAATAAGGAATCATTCACAGAGTGTGGGTTCAAATCCAAGCCTGGCTGGTCATGAATAAAGTCATGATACATGTGTCCTTGAGCAATATACATTGTTTTGTCTTTCGGATTTGACATAAGGCTGTAGGTCCCTTGAACTGTGATAGGTAGTGTCACGTAATGTTCTTATCGTGGAGAGTAGGATTTACGGCGGCATTTCTGTTTCATTGCAAGCACCTCGTATGGCATTGATTGGGGTTTTTTTTTTTTATTAAAAAAAATTGTAAATGGTTCATGAAACCTGAACTCAAAGTATTTTCCCCTAAAGGCATTGTACACATTTGGTAATTACTCAAAAAAGAAAATAGCATAAAAAACTTACTTGGTAACCAGCAACGGAGAGCTGATTGATAATATAAATCAGTTTGAGAAACGACTCCTTCTGAAGTTACGTAGTTTTTGAGAAAAAGGTAATTTCTCACTGAAATATTTGAAATTGAAAAAGTCTTTTTCAGGCATCTGAAAGCACACAAATTTTCTTTCATTATTTTCTTGCAACTTCGATGACCAATTGAGCCCAAATTTTCACAGGTTTGTTATTTTATGCATGTTTGGATACACCAAGTAAGAATACTGTTCTTTGACAATTACCAAACGTGTCCAGTGCCTTTAACAGTGGTCCGCTGGCCAAATGCAAGTTAAAACACTCGAGGACCAGTCAGAATTCTCTTCAATGAGTCCGGCTGGCTAGTTCAGTGTTGAAAAGTATCTCTATTTTTTATGAAATATGGAAATATTATCTTGGCAATAAATTTGTAATCAAAGACAAAGTACAGGACTGGTAATTATTGGGGGGAAAAATGTTTGATTTGTTTGAATCCAAACTTTCACGGGGGAAAAGTTCATTATCAATGTTAAGATTAATCCTCCAGAGGAAATTCTGAAGACTAAGTCAATAAATAGCATTTTCAAGGCCCTTCAAAAATATACCATTGCTTATTTCCATTGCCACAAAACCTACAATCATAATAAGGAAACTCTACAAAAATCAAAGACAAACATGTTTTCACCGAAATGTAACCATAAAATAATAAGAAGAAACAAATTACAGGATGGTTTTATTGTGTGTTTGTTAGTATAGTCACTAGAGGATGAGAATTATTTAACTCTTCCAAAAAACAGCGAAGCTCTCTCTTATTTGTATTCTCAGATTGAGGTGACTTATCGCCTGGCATGGAAGAAGGACTTCATCGAGCAGAACTTTGATGTCTGCACGGCAGAGGCGGTTGAGGAGAAGACTGAGCTCTTTATCGGCAAGAGGCTGTACCTAGATGAAGCCATTGTCGTTGATGACATGTCTTACATCTGCACTGATTATAACATAGCTGGGGACTATGCCGCTGGTGTACAGACTTACATCATCCCTGTACCTGATGGTGTTTTATCCTTCGATATCAGGTTGGTATTTACTAGAAAACATTTACAGGGGACTTTTAAGAAAATAATGTTGGGGTTGAACAAAGAAACATTTACTAGAGCGAGATTTGAACTAATGACCTCCGGATTAACGTGCTCTACCAACTGAGCTATCTAGCCCTGTGTTGGCGGGGTCCCTATCTTAAACTTGGGTGTGATCCCTGGCTCTACGGCAGTTAACAGTTGTATGGCCTTTGACTGGCACCCCCCTCGAACAAAGATATTGACAAAATAGGGAGACCGCCAGCATAGGGCTGGATAGCTCAGTTGGTACAGCACCGGCACATTAATCCGGAGGTTGTTAGATCAAATCCCGCTGTAGTCAATTTGTCTTTGTTCAACCCCAAACTATTTAAAAAAATTACCCAGTCAGTTTCCCTTGTGGTTTATTGTTTGAAAATAATATTGAATAATAGAATTGGCTTTTTGTGTAGCACTTAAATACATCACACACTGGCGCTTAAAGGCACTGAACACGTTTGGTAATTGTCAAAGACCAGTGTTTTCACTTGGTGTATCCCAACATATGCATAAAATAACAAGCCTGTGAAAATTTGGGCTCAATTGGTCATTGAAGTTGCAAGAAAATGATGAAAGAAAAAAACACTCTTGTTGTACAAATTTGTGTGCTTTCAGATAGGAATAAAAACTTCTTGCAAGAAGTTTTTATTATTTTAGTGAGAAATTACCTCTTTCTCAAAAACTACGTTACTTCAGAGGGAATCATTTCCTACAATGTTTTATACTATCAACAGCTCTCCGTTGCTTGTTACCAAGTAAGTTTTTATGCTAATAATTGTTTTGAGTCATTACCAAACGTGTACGATACCTTTAAACATTATAACCCCATTCACTTGACTATATATTTCATTTAAGTAACAAACCACAAGGGAAACTGTATAAATTTGAATTAATTTGGGGTTAAATCAAAGGAAAACAGAAAGGTTAACATATTTTGTCTCCTGATCACAGCATTCGAAGTTGCTGCTGGGTGGCCCTCCAGAATTATCCAGTGCCCAGGAACTACCAGCTGAACGCTACTGTTAACTTGACTCCGAGAGCCAACCGTGGGAACCTGATCAACTCCTCACCTATAGCCTCTATCGTACCCGTGCAGTTTGTTCAACAATCATGCAACCATGTCATACGCATTCCCGGTAAACAGAACAATTCATTATTGTCTAATTTTTAAGATTTGAATTTGGTCGAACTTTAGAACCATTCAGACACACAGAGCTGAACTCAATTAGTACATGAGATATGAAATTTCAGTCTTTCATCTGAATTCAGACTTGTTTTCGTCTGCCTGATCAAACCAAATGTTGTATTTTTCTATAGATAAATAATCACGCTCTTTGATCTACTTCTCTAGCACCAAGGAAACTGTTTCCTTTTTACCTATAACTCCAGGTCTCAATTTTACAAAAGAGCTAAGATTCATCTTAAGAAGAGTTGTCAGTATCACCGTAGTGATTTGTATTGTAACGTCACACTTTGCTATTAGCAATTAAGATTTATTCGCAGTTATGCTCAATCTTAGCTCTTTGTGAAATCAAAAGGGTATCAAAAGTTGGAAGTTCCAACATCTAAATACATAAGCTCTGGATCCAAGTTTCAGACTTTTTGTCAGCAGTGACTCACACCAAAGTTAAACTGACTTTAGTGAGTTGCTGTGTCGGAGCGACCTTCAAGTTCCATTTATTGAAGCCTTTTAGATTGTCCGACCATTCAATGCCGTCCTGACTGATTGAAATATTCATTTTGCCAAACTTGTTTATACTGATTTTAGTGAGTGACCCTGACGGTGACATGGTGAGGTGCAGATTTGCCAACCCTTATCGCAACGAGTGTTTCAAAGTCTGCGGTGCATTGGAAGCCTCTAGCCTTGAGAGTACAGAGGTCAGTGGACAGAGGTGGCCTTTTTTTTAAAGTACAGTCAAAAGCTGCTACACTACATTTTGGAAGAATATATTTATTTTGGTCCTAATTTTGTTCATCACAAAATCAAGAAGTTGTTTAAATTAGGCATTCTTTTTTGTTTTCAACAAAAGTAAATTCACAAGGATTTTGTACATATTCATGTTTCAATTCAGCAGATCGAAACAAGAATAACAATAATAATAAGAAGGTATTTCTTATATATAGCGCTTTTCACAACTGAAGGGCATCCTGAAGCGCTTGTTATTTTTTTATACAGGTTCGCAGAACTATGTTTGGAATTATAAGAACCAATTCACATGTATGTTTTTACATGTGCTCACCTTGTAACAATTTACAAGGTGCTGTGGCACAAACATAATGCATCCAACAGTGCCAGAAACACTAGGGCGAATCCCTTCTTTTTACTATAAGTGTACTGAGTTCTTAAACCTGCACTGAAAACTGGGACCTGAAAACTGAGAAATGAGAACTGATTGTTGGGAAATAGTTGATGTTGCTCAGCAGTGTTTCAGAGGGAAGCATTTTACAGAACAAATGGGTTAGGGTGAGGGTTAGGAATAGGAAAATGCCTTTGTAAGGGTGTAGGAACAGGGGTGTCGGAACATAGGGGTGTCGGAATGTAGGTTTTTCAGAACATAGGGGTGTTGAAACATAGGGGTGTCGGAATATAGGTTTTTCAGAACATAAGGGTGTCGAAACTTAGGGGTGTCGAAACATAGGTGTGTCGGAACATAGGGGTGTCGGAACATAGGTGTGTCAGAACATAGGGGTGTCGGAACATACGGGTGTCGGAACATAGGGGTTTAACCAACTAATATCAGCTAATATAAGCTATTAATCAGCTGAGATCATGCTGAGAGTTTAAGAGTTTAACAGTCTGGAAGATTGGCCAGTTCTGCGGACTGCGGAGCCTGTGCCACACTACTGAATTCTGAGAAATGGTGTGCTCTGTTTTCCGAAAGTGACAACAGCTTTAGTGTGAAAGCTGCTTTTGAATGTTTGTGGATTTTTATTTTTTTACACAGACTGAGTGTACGTTGACCTACACTGGGCCGAATCAAGTTGGATGGTATGGTGTCACCATCATGATCGAAGATTTCAATCGTAGGAGACCCAACCGCCCTCTAAGTAGGGTAAGATTATTCATGGCAGGGGTGTAGCAAAGACTCTTTCAGTTGGAGATGAACAGGAGTTAGTCAAGATGACCATCTTAAGTCTTATATTCAGAATACGATATTCTATTTTTATACCACACACAGATTTTTGCCATTGGATTGGTGGAACACATGTCACGTGTCATTCATTATTTTACCATGTTTTGCTGCCCCCACACTCCACAATTTAATATGGCAAACTATTTGACACTTTGCAGCGTCGTTCCCAAATTAATCGTTCCCGCCTGTTCGTCCAAACGAGGCAAAGTCATCATGGCGGGAACGAGGTTTATGTCTACATGAAGTCGTCCACGTTGTTCAGAAGTTTTTTTTAGAATTTTCACAGTGTTCATTGGACGAGTTTCCCTGTCCATTTTGTGATAATTGTTAAAAAAATTCAAATGACAAGGATCTCTTTGTGAGGTATATAAAACAAATATTGTACGCATTTCATTTGTGCATTGTCGCAGAATATAATCACTCAGTGAAATCTGGCTTTTCCATTTATCTCGGCTTCACCTCATGAAATGGAATAGTCCAGATTTCACCTCGTGATTATATTCTGTGACAATGTACTCATATGCATTTCATATTTGTATAACAGACCATTACCCACAGCACTCGGTTGGTATACGACCCAATCGAAGACCAAATTTGCATATCAATCACGTGCCTATGTTGAAACCTGAAATGGGAGAAAAATGGTTTCCCCAATTTTCGTCTTTTTTTAAAACTGGTAAAAGCCAGATTTCAAGCTAAATTGACTGAATTCAACCTGCATGAACTACTCCAGTGACAAAGTAGGGTCTCTTCCCTTCAACCGATATTCTTTGGAAATGTATTTTCAAATTTGTTGGCATTTGCCGTCCAAAATGTTACACAATGTTTGTGTTTAGACAGGATGTTTTACTTGGTTCAATTAAAAAACATGCAGTTCATGACAATTGTACATGTCATGGTCATATTTCACAGCGCAATTCAGAGGCAACCAGTTCCAGGCAATCTCCAAGAAGTCACTTTCCACATAATTTTTTGGGAACAGTAAGATACTGTTAGAAAAATCTCTCTTGTGCTGCGGAAGTATTCATTTTGTATGCAGTGCAGTTGGTTGCCTCCAATCTGTAAAAGATTCCCTGTGTGACATTGCCTATATCGCCATCGACGTCAACTGTCTGTTATTTCATGGTTTTGGTAGACTTTGGCAGACAATTACACTGTGTTCATGACTGATGGTTACATGCAGTGATGTTTGGCCATGTAATGGTCTATTAAACTCAAATCCACCTGTCCTTCTTGTTGGCCTCCTAAAGGTGCCCCTACACTTCCTGATCAAAGTGACGGCAACCGATGAAAACTGCCACTGGCCAGAATTCGTCAGTCCAACCCCCGATAATGGAGAGTGTTTACCTGCGGCAGTCGGTCAACCCAAGACGATCCGTCTTGCAACAAGGAGCGAGAACTCCCTGTATGTGTAAGTTCTAATTAGACAAGAATTGATCACAGGATCAGCAGGAAAAGTGAATTGCTCATTTGTCATTCGGTCGGATAATGATAGTGCGATTAAACAAATTCAAAGTTGATGAAACTTGGTCCACATCCTTGCACAAATCTCATCACAAGTCATTAAACGTTCTGATATTAAGAATACTCCAGCTATGGAACTAACAAGGAGAACGTTCACATTATTACAAAACACACAAAAAACATATTTTAAAAGCTTTGCGCATGCGTATTCCCAAAGAGCATCGCCTGACTGAGAATTCAATTGATTATAATTAATTCTAATTATTTGAGTTTGACACGGCAAAAGTGCGACGTTTAGCGCAGGCCTAACCGAAAAGCTAACCCTATAAACATGGTACTCTTGCGAAAGTACCCTCCAACAGCAACCTATGGACTATGGTCAAACCAAAACAGATTTATAAGACAAGAATTGATCACAGGATCAGCAGGAAAAGTGAATTGCTCATTTGTCATTCGGTCGGATAATGATAGTGCGATTAAACAAATTCAAAGTTGATGAAACTTGGTCCACATCCTTGCACAAATCTCATCACAAGTCATTAAACGTTCTGATATTAAGAATGTACTCCCGAGATGACATGGTCAAGGGAACGATGCACCATGACTTGCCCAATTCTAGATACAAGCCAAAGAAGAAGAAGCAATAAGGCCTGCGCTAAACGTCGCACTTTTGCCGTGTCAAACTCAAATGATTTTCACACGGCAAAAGTGAGGCAATTAAAACGAATTGGTGACAAACGTCGAATTTAGTAAAATAGTTTGTCGCACTTAAAGTAATTCAAAATGGCGACGCCGGAGAAAATTGCTAAAGAGTCATGTTTCATGATAGCAATTCGAGCTGTGACAAAGTCATAATGATATTGTTCCGTACATTAAATGTCCTTATTATTACCATCGTTGGTGAGTGGCATTCATCGTCTTTTTTAAGAGTGTCAAACAAAATTGATTAGTTTAATTCTCAAACTCTACAGATATATGTTTGTTCCTGTGAGAAATTGTTTCCCTTCCCATCCCAGAATACTCCAGCTATGGAACTAACAAGGAGAACGTTCACATTATTACAAAACACACAAAAAACATATTTTAAAAGCTTTGCGCATGCGTATTCCCAAAGAGCATCGCCTGACTGAGAATTCAATTTGATTATAATTAATTCTAATTATTTGAGTTTGACACGGCAAAAGTGCGACGTTTAGCGCAGGCCTAACCGAAAAGCTAACCCTATAAACATGGTACTCTTGCGAAAGTACCCTCCAACAGCAACCTATGGACTATGGTCAAACCAAAACAGATTTATAAGAAAGAAAAAAACATATTTACAGGCCTGGATTTCATTTTTGAGGGCAAGGTCATTTTCTTTTTATAAAGAGCACTTCTATTGGAAAATTTTAAAGTCTATTGGAAACTTTTGATGGGGCATCACAAGGCCAAGACCACGGCAATGGAGGCTGTTGCCTCCATGGCTTCCGTGTAATTCCAGGCATGCATTTCATAAAGGTTTTTAAAAAAATAAACAAACATCTTGATTAAGACTTTGAAAGAAAAACAATCAATAAATTAAGGTTTGGTCAGAGTATCATGATGATCAGAGCAATGGACTAATCCAAGCGTTGAGCTTACACACCCTCAGATTTTTCAAAACCACCACAAGTAATTAGAGAAGTTAATTACATTGTGTTTCCAAACATCCTTACTTCCTACAAAGTCATTTATAGAGCCCTGATTTAAGAAGTATGAAGGAAATATCAGAATGGTTGACTTTCCCTCAGCTATGACTTGATAAGTTAGACTTGTTTACATAAGTGTTTATCTAGACTAAACATAAAAAATAAACAAGCACTTTCAGAGAGGGTATTTTCAATGTTTACCAATACTTTCACCTCATGTTTTTTCCTCCATAAAGCATCACAGGCATATCTACTTTTGGCCTTCCTTTGGGCATGGAAGTAACACCCCTGACCTCTGACCCAACTGACCCCACGACCTTTTATGTTGACCTCCAGTGGACTCCACTTCAGTCTCAGAGGGGGCCTCATCCCATCTGCTTCTCGGCGTTTGACCAAAAAGATGATCATGAGTATGTATTCAGCTTATTCATTTAGTTAATTTACCTAAAACAATTTTTTTTTTTACATTTAGGGGAAGAGCGCTGTGTACTAATGTTGTCACTTTTGCTCAAAATACAACGCTGTCAGACAAACATTCCACCATTTACGATCACCGCAGCATTGGCATACCAAACTGCACTAGTATTATAGTCAGTACAAAACCCATTTATTCTAGTGTGTTCACATTGCTGATGTTGTTCTTTTTTATTTGTGGAATAATTCTCTGGGGTTTTCGTCCAACATCTAAAACTGAAACTTCCTTGTCTTCTCTCCATGGGGGTTCTTGGCTAGTATAGTGATTAAAGGCATCGTACACGTTTGGTAATTGTGAAAGACCAGTGTTCTCACTTGGTGTATCCCAACATATGCATAAAATAACAAGCCTGTGAAAATTTGGGCTCAATTGCTCATCGAAGTTGTAAGAAAATGATGAAAGAAAAAACACCCTTGTTGTACAAATTTGTGTGATTTCAGTTAGGAATAAAAACTTCTTGCAAGAAGTTTTTATTATCTAGTGAGAAATTACCTCTTTCTCACTCAAAAACTACGCTACTTCAGAGGGAGTCGTTTCTCACAATGTTTTATACTATCAACAGCTCTCCGTTGCTTGTTACCAAGTAAGTTTTTATGCTAATAGATATTTTGAGTAATTACCAAACGTGCACGGTGCCTTTAAGTTTGCTTTTCTGAGAATCCTTGGAAGAATTAATTAATAAATAAATAAAAATTAATATTAAAAACTGTCGACATAATACAAGTCCAACAAATCATTCAGAAAACTGGACTTCAAAAGACAGTATTGAAGTAAGAACAAGGTGGATTCTGAATTTCTCCCTTTTTTTTGCAGATTTGCATCAGATCAAGTTTGTATGACAGTCCTAGTGGGTGGTAAGTTTCTTTGCAAAATGATATATTGAATTTAAGGAACACTGAAATTAATCTGCATGTAAGATGATTTTGATTTTCTCTTTCTCGTTGCGAAAATTACATAAAGTACGTGCATAGAGTTGTTGCAATATGCAGAAGAAAAAAAAACACACCCAGGGCAAGCCCTCTATAGACTGTGCACAAATCTTGCGCGTAATTTGAATACGTATACAACAGTTACAGGTTGAATGGCTTCTGACGGGCATCCCAAGCAACCCAAGCAAAGATGTTGACAAAATATTGAGACTGCCAACATTAGGGCATGTCATGGCCGAGCGGATAAGAACACCGTACTCAAGCTCTGGTGTTTCTGATCAGCAGAGTGTGGGTTCGAATCCCAGTCGTGACACCTGTGTCCTTAAGCAAGACACTTTACCACATGCTTCGTCCTTCCGATGGGACGTTAAGCTGTAGGTCCTGTGTGTTGTGTAATGCACGTAAAAGAACCCAGTGCACTTGTCGTAAAGAGAAGGGGTTCGCCCCGGTGTTCCTGGTTTGATTGGCTGCATATTGCGCCACAGCACCTTGTAAACCATTACATGGTGCTATGCAAAGGAATAGGTCTCATACTTCAACACATAACTCCACTTACCTTGTAGGAAAAATACTGAGCGCTTTGAGACACCCATCGGGAGTATAAAGCGCTATATAAGAACTGCATATTATTATTATTATTAAATACCTCAGTTGGTAGAGAGCTGGAATATTATATTTTTTGGGGAAAGTCAAATGTGATTTTGCTTTTGAAGAACCATTGACTCCTGGCTACTGCTCATGGTCATTCATTATTACCCTCCACTGAAGGGCCACATGCCAGGTGACCAGAAGGACACTTAACCCATGTGCTGTAGTTGCAATTTGGCCTGCCAATTAGTGAACTAAATGTTGGTTCTCCATCAAAGTAACCAAACTGCTTGACAATATATTTTATTCTATCATTAGTCTGTGCATGGAGGTACCTCCATGGTCTGTGTTTCTATAAAAATAAATTTCCAGTCAGTTTCCCTTGTGGCTTATTTATTACTTGAGATTAAAATACCTGAACCTTTTATAAAGTGCACGATTTTGTTTTCTTCTTGTGAAACCTTATGTTCCCAAATTGCTCCCTGAAAATAGAGAAACTTGCACAGTCTACCAACCATAAGTGTCATTGGGTCAAGCTTCAAAATTAGTTCAAAATACTTTCTACTCGTGTTGTGGCCGAGCGGTTTGGTGCATCGGACTTAATTTTGAATGATCTAGTCATCGGAATGTGGGTTCGATTCCCGGTCATGACACTTGTGTCTTTGAGCAAGGCACTTGATCATAAATGCTTCTCTTCACCCAGGTGTATAAATGGGAACCTGAGAGGCATGAGACATTATTGTGTTGGATTAACAACTTAGCGCTAATTTAAGCAGCTTGGGGTTGTGTGCTCCCCAGGGAGTTTGAGAAAGTTAGGCGAAATGTCAGTTCTTAAAGACTACGAAATTAGCTTAGCACAAAAACAATTTGGTTAGCAGACAATGTTACCAGCCACTCTACATACCTAGTTCCTAGCTTATTTTATCAAATATTAATCAACTGCAAGGGAAACTGACTGGGTAAATTTCACATAATTTTGGGTTGACAAAGAAAAATGTCTAGAGCGGACTTGAACCTGTGCCGGCACTCTACCAACTGAGCTATCTAGCCCTATTTGAAATGAAAAGTTGCATCCCCTTAAGGTGATCCCTCTGCTGTCGCTTCCAAGGTTGTATCATAAACTTGGGTGTGATCCCTGACTATATGAAATTTACAGGTTGAATGGCTTCCGACTGCCACCCCTAAACAAATACATTGACAAAGTAGGTATATCGCCAACAATAGGGCTAGATAGCTCAGTTGGTAGAGTGTTGGCATGTTAATCTGGACATCGCAGGTTCAAGTCCAGTTCTAGTTAACTTTTCTTTGTTCATCCCAAAATTAGCTCTTTTTTGTTCCTTAGCTAAACTGTTTAAGCAGCTTTGTGAAATTTGATTTATGTTTTTAAACTTTGAATGGGGTACTGAATAACTGTTTTGTTTTTTGGCAGCTCTTACTACACACCCTATGCCAGAGCTTTCCAGACCACATGCTGAAGAAGAAATGGTTTCCATTTTCAATGAAGAGTGGGAGATACAGTTCAATTCCTCGGTAAGTTTCACCGTCAGAAAATTATCCTAAATAATGCTGTGTTGAACAAAGACAAAACGACAAGAGCGGGACTTGAACCTGCGACCTCCGGATGAATGTGCCAGCGCTCTTACCAACTGAGCTACCTAGCCCTAATGTTGGTGGTATCTTTGTCAATATCTTTGTTCGGGGTTTCCAGTCAGAAGCCATTTAACCTGTAACTGCTTTATAGCCAGGGATCACACCCAAGTTTACACTACAAACTGAGCAATCTAGCCCTAATGTTGGCGCACAAAGACATTTAAAAAATAGTGAGACAGCCAACATTTGGGCTAGATTGCTAAGTTGGTAGAGCGTCAGGAGGTTAATCCGGAGGTTCGCAGGTTCAAGTCCCGCTCTAGTCAATTTGCCTTTGTTCAACCCAAAATTATTCAAAAAATTTACTCAGTCAGAAAATGTTCCTCTCTGACACTTTGCGTGTGTTTGTTGAAAACCAGAGGATTTAAGTAATTTGTTTACTACAACAAAACATTGATTTATCCAAGCATTATATTTTTTCCTATTTTAATCTGTTTTTTGTGCCTTCAGAAAATCCCTAAAATTATTATTAGAAAAACAATTTTAAATTCTAAACCATACTCAATACGATTTTCCTATATCATTGTCAAGGCTAGAATATTATGCATGTTAATCATTTGTTAAGTGTTGTAGCATCCCTGGTTGAATGTAGTGATGCATGAATGAACAACTGATGGTTGTTAATTCGTTCTATAAGCTGCAAGCTGAAGTAGGAGAGATCTAATAATAAAGGCTGAAGAGCCAAAAATAAATTAAAATAAAAAACGAAAAAAAGGTTTTTCCAATTTAAACAAACAAATACTCCTATTTTTAGACAAGAATCCAATCTTTTGTGGTAAATAAAATCCATGGTAAAAACACGAACAATTATTGATGAAAAGTAAGATGAAACAAAAAAACTTGATGTCTAAAATAAAAAAGGCGCATCCTCTTAAGGTGATTCCTCTCCTGCTGCTTCCCAGGTTGTCGTAAACTTGGGTGTGATCCCTGGCTACACCGCAGTTCAGGTTGAATGGCTTCTGACTGGCACCCCTTAACACAGATATGACAAAATAGGAAGACAGCCAACATTAGGGCTAGATAGTTCAGTTGGTAGAGCACCGGCACGTTAATCCTGAGATCGCAGGTTCAAATCTTTCTTTGTTCAACCCAAAAGAAATGGGGGGAAATTGATCCTTGAAAAAAATGACCTGAAGGAAAAAAATGCATTCTGCAATCCCAGGTCTTATTTTGATTTAGCTTTTAATCTAACGATAATGAGAGTGCATTTAATCTGTTTTATTTTTTTCTTTTCTTAAAAAAATAAAAAATACAAAAAGTGAAATAATGAAAGAGTGTAGGGTTGGAATGTTTAACCATTTTAACCAGTTATCTGTAAAAACAAAAACTTAAAAACGGCGAAGTCCGTTTCCAATTTCCTTAAAGGCACTGTACACATTTGGTAATTACTCAAAATTTATATTAGCATAAAAACTAACTTGGTAACGAGCAACGGAGAGCTGTTGATAGTATAAAACATCGTGAGAAACGACTCCCTCTGAAGTAACGTAGTTTTTGAGAAAGAGGTAATTTCTCACTAAAATAATAAAAGACTTCAGGCCTGAAGCCTTTTATTCCTATCTGAAAGCACACAAATTTGTACAACAAGGGTGTTTTTTCTTTCATCATTTGCTTGCAACTTTTCTGACCAATTGAGCCCAAATTTTCACAGGCTTGTTATTTTATGCATATGTTGGGATACACCAAGTGAGAATACTGGTCTTTGACAATTAGACAATTACCAAACGTGTTCAGTGCCTCTAATGTTTAAACAAAACTGACAATAACAAAATGGGACCTTCCTTTTTTGGCTCGCCTGTGAACAAATATTATCCCGCTTTGTTTTGTAACTGATAGTAACAATGATTAGATTTTTGAGCGACCTTTGAGCATTCCATAATAACTGATGTAAACAAGTGAATACAGGGCAAACAAAACTAAATTTCAAACTTGCAAACATTCATCTTCATCTTTTTAGATAACACAACACATAACACCCGAGGGCGCTATAGTCACAATCATTAAAGTTGAAGGCAACGAGCCAGTCCACACAGTCAATCTAGCCGCTGACACTAACGTCCAATTCCCACTCGACGAACCAAATAAAGTCCTCTTCACAACTCCGGGCTTGGCTCTCGAAGGAAGCACTGAGTATATGATTCGTGTGCACGAGGGCGCTGTTCTCAGCGCGGTGGGATGCAAGTCTGTTTCTGCTTTTCATGAGTGGCATTTCACAACTGGAAGTAAGTGCACCTTAAAACAAAATTCACTGACATTAAATAATACAGTTTGGCTTTTGAAAGAATCCATACATTCAAACAT
This sequence comes from Plazaster borealis, assembly GCA_021014325.1. Classification (NCBI taxonomy): domain Eukaryota; kingdom Metazoa; phylum Echinodermata; class Asteroidea; order Forcipulatida; family Labidiasteridae; genus Plazaster; species Plazaster borealis. The sequence goes on along the minus strand of CM037471.1, from coordinate 9,994,107 downwards.
CTTGTTTTCATGGAATAAAAAAACAAGCTGGTCCTTTTTTATCATCAAGAAGATTTTGCTTGTACCCATCTTAGAGTCTCCCACAGCAGGAGGTGAATTAAAGAAAAAAATAATAATAAATGCAGAGCTTTCAACTCTCCCTAATTCTGCAGAAAGTTCCCTGAAACCCCCCCCCCCCAATCTTTCCATGTTCTGATGAACAAATTTGAAATTCTCCCTGATTATGGAAACCTTTTCCCTATTATGTTGAATGTAATTCTAAATATCTCCCTGATTGTTGTACAAAATCTCCCTGATTGCAAGATGCAAATTATGGCAGCTCAGTATAAGAAATAAAAACAAATGAATAACAAAAGATCAAACAAAACCACAGTGTCAAAAGCTCTTAAAGGAAAGCTTGTATTTAAGCGGGTACATTCTTTAAAATGTTTTAACCTCATTTCTTCTTCATCAGGAGATTTGGTACTTGCCGCATCCCGTCTCCCTCCTGAGGAAGTCAGGAGGCAGACGGCCGTGCCAGAGTGTTTTGCTAGCTACATGGCCATCTATGTGTCCAAAGCTTGGTTATCATCGGTCAGCTCTCTGATCGACCCTGCAGGGATGCATCTTAATGTGCCGTCATGTATCGGAGAAAATTTCAACGAAACACACTACGTCTTGGGTGCTTCGCATGACATGTGTGGTACTGTCGTCACTGTAAGTTTATAACTGAGATACCTTGAACTTTAAAGTGCTTTGGAGAGTTTTTATTGTCAGCCAAGACATGACTGATTTTTGCTAATTTTGACACAAAAATAATAATAATAAATAATATGGCGGTTCTTATATAGCGCTTTTTACTCCCGAGGGGTGTCTCAAAGCGCTCAGTATTTTTCCTACAAGGTAAGTGGAGTTACGTGTTGAAGTATGAGATCTATTCCTTTGCATAGCACCATGTAATGGTTTACAAGGTGCTGTGGCGCAATATGCAGCCAATCAAACCAGGAACACCGGGGCGAACCCCTTCTCTTTACGATAAGTGCACTGGGTTCTTTTACGTGCATTACACAACACACGGGACCTACGGCTTAACGTCCCATCCGAAGGACGAAGCATGTGGTTAAGTGTCTTGCTTAAGGACACAGGTGTCACGACTGGGATTCAAACCCACACTCTGCTGATCAGAAACACCAGAGCTGGAGTTCGGTGTTCTTATCTGCTCGGCCACGACACGCCACAAAAGAACATAACACTCATTTGCGTTATCCGATGTACAAGTTCTTGTCAGAATTATGAGTTTCTGTCATAGGAAATGCATTTGAAAACTGAAGTTAGTGATTTGTGGTATGATTACACACTTTTAACGCATGGCAGCTTTTGAGATACATGTAGTAGCAAAAATGGTGTGTTGCAACAGATCAAGGGCGTGTAACAAAATGGTTTATCATTAGGATAGTTTGTAAGAAGAGAATGGCAGGGTAGAGGCAGGAGAGAAACCGTAGTCTCTCAGTCAAATCTGTGGATTTATTATTTTGTTATAGTCAGAAACAGATGACATTCAGGTTGTGGAGAACATCGTGTACATCCCACCTCAGCCAGACAGCCCAGGCTCCTCAATCACCAGAGACAAGAACATTGAAGTCCACGTGACATGCCGTCTCACGGGGTCACGGCTAGCACACGTTGAGTTCGACCCTAACGTCACCACGATCATCTACCATGAAGTCGGCTACGGGACCTTCAATTTCCAGATGCGAATGTTCGAGGACGGCGCATTCCAGAGGAAGTTTAGACCCGCAAACTTTCCCATCGACGTTGACCAGAGTCAGAGGTTGTACTTTGAAGCAAAGGTGGTGACGAACGAAGACTTGTCAATATTTCTGGATTCATGTCAAGCGACCCCAACAGCTAATCCCAGAGATCCCACAAAGTACATCTTCATTGATGAAGGGTAAGAAACATTATATGTACGTCATTCATTTACAAATTTACTGGTTTGAATGTTTGAATCGCCCAAACCCTACCATACAATAATAGTTTAACTTTGCAGGTAAATGTTTATGCACAAAATGTAAACCCATCACCCTTTTGGGGGTGGCACCACATCGAAGAGTAAACTTTTAGAAACAATTGCTTTTATATAAGGCCATATAAAAATAAAAAATTGTTGATCGTCCTTTTTTGATGGGAAGTGGGAGGGAGGGCGTTTTTTTTTGTTTTTGTTTTTTGACATTTGACAATATGTAATATTGAATTAAGGATAAGATATCATCATAATCACTATAAAACAAAGGGTTTGTGTGATTTTGATTTTTCAATTGTTTTGTTAAACCCTTTCAAATCCTAGATGACATTTTCTGTAAACATTAAAAACTAAAACGCAGCCTAAGTAAATATTTGAAGAATTTTTCTTGTTTTGCGAACATGAACAATCTTTCTTCAATCATCTGTTTCCTAACCTATGGATTTTGAAAAAATATCAGCTAAACAAAAATCTGGGAGCCAAGTTTGACTGAAAAGATCATTAAAAATACCGTTTTTTATGATTTAAAAAAGAAAAAAAAGAAAAAAGAAAATTGGGTTGGGGGGTTTTGTGGGGTCGGGTGGGGACGATCAACAATTTTGTTTTTTTATGTGGCCTAACACCCATTTGACCATGCGGTATGGTTGATTTTATAAATTTTTGAACAAAAATTCAAACTCACAAAATTCTCACTTTTCCCATTCCGCACAGATGAATGTCTTCAGTAGTCCGTCCTGTATCATTCAAAATCATAAAATCTCCAAAATTTTGTTGACCCACATTTTGAAAAAATGACCATGCTGGTATGGTTGATTTTATAGATTTTTGTTTTGATTTTATGGCTTCAGATGATACAGAACGGACTACCAAATATTAGTGCGGACTCACTAAGTTAGCCATAGTTTGAGATATCTGGAGAATTTTAAGAGCATGAATTTTGGGTCCAAAATCATAAAAATTCACCATGCCGGCATGGTCAAATTTTCAGATTTTGGGTCAAAATTTTTGTTTTGATTTTATCACTTCAGATAATACAAAACAGACTACTGAAGACATTCTTTCTGTGTGGACTCAGTAAATAAGCCATAGTTTGAGATATCTTGAGAGTTTTAGGAGTTTGAATTTTGGGTCCAAAATCATAAAAATTCACCATGTCGGCATAGTCAAATTTTCAGATTTTCTCTCAAATTTTTGTTTTGATTTTATGGCTTCAGATGATACATAACGGACTATCGAAGACATTTTATCTGTGCGGACTCAGTAAATTAGCCATAGTTTGAGATATCTTGAGAGTTTTAGGAGTTTGAATTTTGGGTCCAAAATCATAAAATCTCACCATGCCGGCATGGTCAAATTTTCAGATTTTGGGTCAAATTTTTGTTTTCATTTTATGGCTTCAGATGATACAGAACGGACTACCGAAGACATTTTATCTGTGCAGACTCAGTAAATTAGCCATAGTTTGAGATATCTTGTGAGTTTTAGGAGTTTGAATTTTGGGTCCAAAATCATAAAAATTTACCATGCCGGCATGGTCAAATTTTCAGAATTTGGGTCGAAATTTTTGTTTTGATTTTATGGCTTCAGATGATACATAACGGACTACCGAAGACATTTTATGTGTGCGGACTCAGTAAATAAGCCATAGTTTGAGATATCTGGAGAGTTTTAGGAGTTTGAATTTTGGGTCCAAAATCATAAAAATTCACCATGCCGGCATGGTCAAATTTTCAGATTTTGGGTCAAAATTTTTGTTTTGATTTTATGACTTCAGATGATACAGAACGGACTACCGAAGACATTTTATCAGTGCGGACTCAGTAAATAAGCCATAGTTTGAGATATCTGGAGAATTTTAAGAGTTTGAATTTTGGGTCCAAAATCATAAAAATTCACCATGCCGGCATGGTCAAATTTTCAGAATTTGGGTCGAAATTTTTGTTTTGATTTTATGGCTTCAGATGATACATAACGGACTACCAAAGACATTTTATATGTGCGGACTCAGTAAATAAGCCATAGTTTGAGATATCTTTAGAGTTTTAGGAGTTTGAATTTTGGGTCCAAAATCATAAAAATTCACCATGCCGGCATGGTCAAATTTTCAGATTTTGGATCAAAATTTTTGTTTTGATTTTATGACTTCAGATGATACAGAATGGACTACCGAAGACATTTTATCAGTGCGGACTCAGTAAATAAGCCATAGTTTGAGATATCTTGAGAGTTTTAAGAGTTTGAATTTTGGTTCCAAAATCATAAAAATTCACCATGCCGGCATGGTCAAATTTTCAGATTTTGGGTCAAAATTTTTGTTTTGATTTTATCACTTCAGATAATACAGAACAGACTACTGAAGACATTCTTTCTGTGTGGACTCAGTAAATAAGCCATAGTTTGAGACACTTGAGAGTTTTAGCAGTTTGAATTTTGGGTCCAAAATCATAAAAATTCACCATGCCGGCATAGTCAAATTTTCAGATTTTCTCTCAAATTTTTGTTTTGATTTTATGGCTTCAGATGATACAGAACAGACTACCGAAGACATTTTATCTGTGCAGACTCAGTAAATTAGCCATAGTTTGAGATATCTTGTGAGTTTTAGGAGTTTGAATTTTGGGTCCAAAATCATAAAAATTCACCATGCCGGCATGGTCAAATTTTTTTGAGAATTTGGGTCGAAATTTTTGTTTTGATTTTATGGCTTCAGATGATACATAACGGACTACCGAAGACATTTTATGTGTGCGGACCCAGTAAATAAGCCATAGTTTGAGATATCTGGAGAGTTTTAGGAGTTTGAATTTTGGGTCCAAAATCATAAAAATTGACCATGCCGGCATGGTCAAATTTTCAGATTTTGGGTGAAAATTTTTGTTTTGATTTTATGACTTCAGATGATACAGAACGGACTACCGAAGACATTTTATCAGTGCGGACTCAGTAAATAAGCCATAGTTTGAGATATCTGGAGAATTTTAAGAGTTTGAATTTTGGGTCCAAAATCATAAAAATTCACCATGCCGGCATGGTCAAATTTTCAGAATTTGGGTCGAAATTTTTGTTTTGATTTTATGGCTTCAGATGATACATAACGGACTACCAAAGACATTTTATATGTGCGGACTCAGTAAATAAGCCATAGTTTGAGATATCTTGAGAGTTTTAAGAGTTTGAATTTTGGGTCCAAAATCATAAAAATTGACCATGCCGGCATGGTCAAATTTTCAGATTTTGGATCAAAATTTTTGTTTTGATTTTATGACTTCAGATGATACAGAATGGACTACCGAAGACATTTTATCAGTGCGGACTCAGTAAATAAGCCATAGTTTGAGATATCTTGAGAGTTTTAAGAGTTTGAATTTTGGTTCCAAAATCATAAAAATTCACCATGCCAGCATGGTCAAATTTTCAGATTTTGGGTCAAAATTTTTGTTTTGATTTTATCACTTCAGATAATACAGAACAGACTACTGAAGACATTCTTTCTGTGTGGACTCAGTAAATAAGCCATAGTTTGAGACACTTGAGAGTTTTAGCAGTTTGAATTTTGGGTCCAAAATCATAAAAATTCACCATGCCGGCATAGTCAAATTTTCAGATTTTCTCTCAAATTTTTGTTTTGATTTTATGGCTTCAGATGATACATAACGGACTATCGAATACATTTTATCTGTGCGGACTCAGTAAATTAGCCATAGTTTGAGATATCTTGAGAGTTTTAGGAGTTTGAATTTTGGGTCCAAAATCATAAAATCTCACCATGCCGGCATGGTCAAATTTTCAGATTTTGGGTCAAATTTTTGTTTTGATTTTATGGCTTCAGATGATACATAACGGACTACCGAAGACATTTTATGTGTGCGGACTCAGTAAATAAGCCATAGTTTGAGATATCTGGAGAGTTTTAGGAGTTTGAATTTTGGGTCCAAAATCATAAAAATTGACCATGCCGGCATGGTCAAATTTTCAGATTTTGGGTGAAAATTTTTGTTTTGATTTTATGACTTCAGATGATACAGAACGGACTACCGAAGACATTTTATCAGTGCGGACTCAGTAAATAAGCCATAGTTTGAGATATCTGGAGAAATTTTAAGAGTTTGAATTTTGGGTCCAAAATCATAAAAATTCACCATGCCGGCATGGTCAAATTTTCAGAATTTGGGTCGAAATTTTTGTTTTGATTTTATGGCTTCAGATGATACATAACGGACTACCGAAGACATTTTATATGTGCGGACTCAGTAAATAAGCCATAGTTTGAGATATCTTGAGAGTTTTAGGAGTTTGAATTTTGGGTCCAAAATCATAAAAATTCACCATGCCGGCATGGTCAAATTTTCAGATTTTGGATCAAAATTTTTGTTTTGATTTTATGACTTAAGATGATACAGAACGGACTGCCGAAGACATTTTATCAGTACGGACTCAGTAAATAAGCCATAGTTTGAGATATCTGGAGAGTTTTAAGAGTTTGAATTTTGGGTCCAAAATCATAAAAATTCGCCATGCCGGCATGGTTTAAATTTTCAGATTTTGGGTCAAAACTTTTGTTTTGATTTTATGGCTTCAGATGATACAGAACGGACTACCGAAGACATTTTTAATCAGTGCGGACTCAGTAAATAAGCCATAGTTTGAGATATCTGGAGAATTTTAAGAGTTTGAATTTTGGGTCCAAAATCATAAAAATTCACCATGCCGGCATGGTCAAATTTTCAGATTTTGGGTCAAAATTTTATTTTTCATTTTATGACTTCAGATGATACAGAACCGACTACCGAAGACATTTTATCAGTGCGGACTCAGTAAATAAGCCATAGTTTGAGATATCTGGAGAATTTTAAGAGCATGAATTTGGGTCCAAAATCATAAAAATTCACCATGCCAGCATGGTCAAATTTTCAGATTTTGGGTCAAAATTTTTGTTTTGATTTTATGGCTTCAGATGATACAGAACGGACTACCGAAGACAATTTATCAGTGTGGACTCAGTAAATTAGCCATAGTTTGAGATATCTAGAGAGTTTTAAGAGTTTGAATTTTGGGTCCAAAATCGTAAAAATTCACCATGCTGGCATGGTCAAATTTTCAGATTTTGGGTCAAAATTTTTCTTTTGATTTTATGACTTCAGATGATACAGAACGCACTACCGAAGTCATTTTATTAGTGTGGACTCAGTAAATAAGCCATAGTTTGAGATATCTGGAGAGTTTTAGAGTTTGAATTTTGTGTCCAAAATCATAAAAATTCACCATGCCGGCATGGTCAAATTTTTAGATTTTGGGTCAAAATTTTTGTTTTAAATTTATGGCTTCAGATGATACATAACGGACTACCGAAGACATTTTATCTGTGCGGACTCAGTAAATTAGCCATAGTTTGAGATATCTTGAGAGTTTTAGGAGTTTGAATTTTGGGTCCAAAATCATAAAAATTCACCATGCCGGCATGGTCAAATTTTCACTTTTTGGGTCAATTTTTTTGTTTTGATTTTATGGCTTCAGATGATACAGAACGGACTACCGTAGACATTTTATCTGTGTGGACTCAGTAAATTAGCCAAAATTTGAGATATCTTGAGAGTTTGAGGAGTTTGAATTTTGTCCAAAATCATAAAAATTCACCATGCCGGCATGGTCAAATTTTCAGATTTTGGGTCAAAATTTTTGTTTTGATTTTATGACTTCAGATGATACAGAACGGACTACTGAAGACATTTTTAATCAGTGCGGACTCAGTAAATTAGCCATAGTGTGAGATATCTTGAGAGTTTTAGGAGTTTGAATTTTGGGTCCAAAATCATAAAAATTCACCATGCCGGCATGGTCAAATTTTCAGATTTTGGGTCAAATTTTTGTTTTGATTTTATGGCTTCAGATGATACAGAACGCACTACCGAAGTCATTTTATTAGTGTGGACTCAGTAAATAAGCCATAGTTTGAGATATCTGGAGAGTTTTAGGAGTTTGAATTTTGTGTCCAAAATCATAAAAATTCACCATGCCGGCATGGTCAAATTTTTAGATTTTGGGTCAAAATTTTTGTTTTAAATTTATGGCTTCAGATGATACATAACGGACTACCGAAGACATTTTATCTGTGCGGACTCAGTAAATTAGCCATAGTTTGAGATATCTTGAGAGTTTTAGGAGTTTGAATTTTGGGTCCAAAATCATAAAAATTCACCATGCCGGCATGGTCAAATTTTCACTTTTTCGGTCAATTTTTTTTTTTGATTTTATGGCTTCAGATGATACAGAATGGACTACTGTAGACATTTTATCTGTGTGGACTCAGTAAATTAGCCAAAATTTGAGATATCTTGAGAGTTTGAGGAGTTTGAATTTTGTCCCAAATCATAAAAATTCACCATGCCGGCATGGTCAAATTTTCAGATTTTGGGTCAAAATTTTTGTTTTGATTTTATGGCTTCAGATGATACATAAACGGACTACCGAAGACATTTTATCAGTGCGGGCTCAGTAAATTAGCCATAGTGTGAGATATCTGGAGAATTTTAAGAGTTTGAATTTTGGGTCCAAAATCATAAAAAGTCACCATGCCGGCATGGTCAAATTTTCAGATTTTGGGTCAAAATTTTTGTTTTGATTTTATGACTTCAGATGATACAGAACGGACTACCGAAGACATTTTATCAGTGCGGACTCAGTAAATAACCCATAGTTTGAGATATCTTGAGAGTTTTAGGAGTTTGAATTTTAGGTCCAAAATCATAAAAATTCACCATGCCGGCATGGTCAAATTTTCACATTTTGGGTCAAAATTTTAGTTTTGATTTTATGACTTCAAATGATACAGAACGGACACCCGAAGACATTTTATCAGTGCGGACTCAGTAAATAACCCATAGTTTGAGATATCTGGAGAATTTTAAGAGCATGATTTTGGGTTCAAAATCATAAAAATTCACCATGCCAGCATGGTCAAATTTTCAGATTTTGGGTCAAAATTTTTGTTTTGATTTTATGGCTTCAAATGATACATAACGGACTACCGAAGACATTTTATCTGTGCGGACTCAGTAAATTAGCCATAGTGTGAGATATCTTGAGAGTTTTTTGGAGTTTGAATTTTGGGTCCAAAATCATAAAAATTCACCATGCCGGCATGGTCAAATTTTTTAGATTTTGGGTCAAAATTTTTGTTTTGATTTTATGACTTCAGATGATACAGAACGGACTACCGAAGACATTTTATCGGTGTGGACTCAGTAAATAACCCATAGTTTGAGATATCTTGAGAGTTTTAAGAGTTTGAATTTTGGGTCCAAAATCATAAAAATTCACCATGCCGGCATGGTCAAATTTTCAGAATTTGGGTCGAAATTTTTGTTTTGATTTTATGGCTTCAGATGATACATAACGGACTACCGAAGACATTTTATCAGTGCGGACTCAGTAAATAAGCCATAGTTTGAGATATCTGGAGAGTTTTAGGAGTTTGAATTTTAGGTCCAAAATCATAAAAATTCACCATGCCGGCATGGTCAAATTTTCACATTTTTGGGCAAAATTTTAGTTTTGATTTTATGACTTCAGATGATACAGAACGGACACCCGAAGACATTTTATCAGTGCGGACTCAGTAAATAACCCATAGTTTGAGATATCTGGAGAATTTTAAGAGCATGAATTTTGGGTCCAAAATCATAAAAATTCACCATGCCGGCATGGTCAAATTTTCAGATTTTGGGTCAAAATTTTTGTTTTGATTTTATGGCTTCAGATGATACATAACGGACTACCGAAGACATTTTATTAGTGCGGACTCAGTAAATTAGCCATAGTGTGAGATTTCTGGAGAATTTTAAGAGTTTGAATTTTGGGTCCAAAATCATAAAAATTCACCATGCCGGCATGGTCAAATTTTCAGATTTTGGGTCAAAATTTTTGTTTTGTTTTTATGACTTCAGATGATACATAACGGATAACAGATTTTGGACCAATAAATTCAAACTATTAAAATTCTCAATATATCTCAAACTATGGCTACTCTTCCCATTCCGCACAGATGAAATGTCTTCAGTAGTCCGTCCTGCATCATTCAAAACCATAAAATCACCAAAATTTTGTTGAGCAAAATTTTGAAAATTTGACCATGCCGGTATGGTCGATTTTATAGATTTCGGACCACTAAAATTCAAACTAACAGAATTCTCAATATATCTCAAACTATGGCTACTTTTCCCATTCCGCACAGATGAAATGTCTTCAGTAGTACGTTCTCTATCATTCAAAACCATAAAATCACTAAAATTTTGTTGACCCAAAATTTGACCATGCCGGTATGGTCGATTTTATAGATTTTGGACCAAAAATTCAAACTCACAAAATTATCAATATTTCTCAAACTACTGCTACTTTTCCCATTCCACACAGATGAAATGTCTTCAGTAGTCCATCCTGTATCATTTGAAACCAGAAATTCACTGAAATTTTGTTGACTCAAAATTTGACCATGCCGGCATGGTCGAATTTGTAGATTTTTGACCAAAAAATCAATCTCACAAATTCTCAATATATCTCAGACTATGGCTAATTTACCCAGTCTGCACCTACGAAATGTCTTCAGTACTCCAATGGTATCATTTGAAACCATAAAATTACCCTGAAAAATTTTACCCAAAGTCTAAAAAATTTGACCATGTCGGCATGGTGGATTTTGTTGATTATGGACCAAAAATTCAAACTCTCAAAATTCTAAATATATCTCAAACTGTGGCTAATTTACTCAGTCAGCATAAAACAATGTTTTCAGTCGTCCTTTTTGTATCATTTGAAACCATAAAATAATCCAAAACAAATTTACCCAAATAATTATTGAAAATTTGACCATGCCAGCATGGTGGATTTTGTTTATTTTTTACCAAAACTTCAAACTCACAAGATTATCAATATTTATCAAACTCTGGCTAATTTACAAAGTCCGCACAATACAATGTCATCAGAATTCCGTACTGTATCATTTTAAACCATAAACTGACAAAAACTATTTGACCCAAATGTTGAAAATTTGACGATGCTGGCATGGTAAATTTGTGGATTTGGTGGATTTGTTGTTTTTGGACCAAAAAATTCGAACTCACAAAATTCTTCAAAATTTCTCAATCTCTCAATTTCTAATTTACTTAGTCCGCACAATAAAATGTCATCTGAAGTCCGTACTGTACCATTTAAAACCGACAGTTTACAGAAAAGAAATTGATCCGATTGTTGAAAATTTGACCATACCGGCCTTTTCTTATTTTTTAAAGTTGTATCCTCCAATCCAAATTACAAAGAGCTACTTGGATATTATATCAAACACATAATGACTGTTTTGCATTCGTTTCAGGGAAAGAATATTTTCATATGTGGAAGGACTCATTCAACTCAGCTTTGACTTTTTGAATGGAACATTCAATCTTTTGACTCACAAAAATATTCTCACAAATGCAACCAGATGCATCATTACTTACTTAAAATAAATTGACCATATCTTATATCTTGGCTAAAGTTCAACGAAAAGGCATCATTTTCTGATGCATTTTTATTGAACTTGTACCAAGAAATATGCTTTGTTTTAGTAAATTGTTCTATTTTTTGAAACTTGAAAAATAGGCCAAAGATTAAAAAAATCTTAAGGGGGTAGGTAAGTCCAGCATTTTTTTTTCTTCAAATTTTTTGTGATTTGTTGTTAAATGATGCGGTGGGCTTTTTTGATGCTTTTTCATTGAACTAGAGCCAAGATAAAATATATATTTTAGGAAATTTTGCTATATTTTGGAACTTGAAATAGGCCAAAGATTGAAAAAATCATAAGGGGTAAGTCCAGCATTTTTATCAAATTTGGGCCATTTTTTTTTCAATTTTTTTCAAATTTGTAAGGTGTCATTTATGCTCTAAAATGATGCAGTAGGCTGTTCTAATGCCTTTCATTTAACAAGAGCCAAGATATAAGTTATATTCTAGGAAATTTTGCTATATTTTAAAAGTTGAAATAGGCCAAAGATTGAAAAAATCATAAGGGGTAAGTCCAGCATTTTTATCAAATTTGGGCCAATTTTTAATGTGTGATTTTATGCTTTAAAATGATGCAGCAGGTTTTTCTGATGCCTTTTCTTTGAATGTGTGCCAAGATAAGCTATTTTTTTTTTGAAATTTTGTTGTTTTTTGGAACTTGAAAAATAGGCAAAAAATTGGGAAAAAAAGCATAAGGAGTATTAGTCCAGCAAAATGTTCCCTTTCTGAAATTGAAAAAGACCGGACTTCTATTGACCGAGCCAAAAAGATGTGTTGTTTAGTTGTGTGTTTCACTGAGTCAGATCTTATCACAGTTTCACTCCATTACAGATGCAAAGTGGATGACACAGTGGAGTTCCATTACCATTCTAGTAGTCTACGACATCGATTCTCTATCGAGGCCTTCGCATTCCTAGGAGAGAACCTTCATGGATTGGTAAGACAGCCTGGTGCATCTCAAGAACCATTGGTTCTTCAAATTGTTTAAGTTCCTCTTATGCAAATTTTAAAATCTCACTTGAAATTTGAAACAGAGTTGGTTGCTACACCGAAAGTTCTCCTCAGAACTTCACAATTTATAAGAGAGTATTTCTATAGTGTATCCCGAAACCTATCTGGACCAGATAGTACCCGAACCTTCGCATGTTCTCATTTCTACACCTGGGTGGAGAGAAGCAATTTATGGCTTGCTCAGGACATCCTGGTGTGTATATTATGTTGAAGTTATTTTGTTCACTGTGACATAGCGACGTGTCATGCGACAGACTCCGAATCTCTGTTACAATGTCTCACATCAAATTATTCGTAAACCTGGGTGGAGAGAAGCAAATTATGGCAAGTGTCCTGCTCATGATAACCCGGTGTGCATTTTATGTTGAAGGTGTTTGTTCACTGTGACATAGCGACGTGTCATGCGACAGACTCCGAATCTCTGTTACAATGTCTCACATCAAATTATTCGTAAACCTGGGTGGAGAGAAGCAAATTATGGCAAGTGTCCTGCTCATGATAACCCAGTGTGCATTTTGTGTTGAAGGTGTTTGTCCACTGTGACATAGCGACGTGCCATGCAGCAGACTCTGAATCTCCATGCGCAAGGGGCTGTCAAGACTCATCGGTCATTTCAAGGAGGGATGTCTCCCAGTCTGGTTCTTCTTCCAAGGCCTACCCAAACACAGACGGACCCATACGGATCAGGACCAGTGACAAAGGTGGGTGTCCAATTTGATATTAAAAAGTACATCTAATTATGATGTACATATGGACAGTAGTGGAAAACTGTACAGGAGGTAACCCTAAATCTTTACATTAACTGTTTCAAGCTCAAGCTCTGGTGTTTCTGATCAGCAGAGGGTGGGTTCGAGTCCCGGTCGTGACACACTTAAGCAAGACACTTCGGATGGAATGTAAAGCTGTAGGTCCAGTGTTTTGTGTAATGCCTGTCAAAGACCCCATTGCACTTATCGTAAAGAGAAATGACTTAATTTTTTCCCAGATGTCCCTGTTTTAATTGAGTTAGTGCTCAAAATGTCATCTGAGAAAGGTTATTTAGTGGGTGTTACATCCCCCCAACACCCCTCTGTTTGTTACACCCTTGTCAGGAACTCTTTGTCTTTTCTTGAATTCAGTGACTTGGAATCCAGTCCCAGCCTCCTCAGACTACTTCAACTTCTCCTATGTTGAGTTACCGATGCTGACGGCCACCGTCATTCTACTGTTTGTCATCTTGATCGTCTTAGTACGAGCTCTCAAAGCGATGAGGCGACACAAGAAAGACGTGCCTTCCTACCCTCACCGTGTGGACAGACTTAAACTACCATCTATCAAGATCCCCAATGAGTAATAATCTATGCATGTGACTTCTGTGTCAGCGGGCTTTAGCTTTACCTTGAGTCAATTAGGACAAAATGCGTGAATTTGAACGTGTGTTAATGAAATTGAATGATTTTTGCACACCCCTATAGGCAGAACAATTTTGTAAACATTTATAATTATAAACAATAATATACTTGCTATATATATTGTGTGTTTTTTGTGTGATCTTTATATTTTGGAACTTAATCATAAGGGGTAAGTCCAGCATTTTTATCAAATTTGGGCCATTTATTTTTCCAAACATTTTCAAATTTGTAAGGTGTCATTTATGCTCTAAAATGATGCAGTAGGCTTTTTTGATGCCTTTTCATTGAACAAGAGCCAAGATATAAGTTATATTCTAGGAAATTTTGCTATATTTTTGAACTTGAAATAGGCCACAGATTGAAAAAATCACAAGGGGTAAGTCCAGCATTTTTATCAAATTTGGGCCAATTTTTAAGGTGTGATTTTATGCTTTAAAATGATGCAGCAGGTTTTTCTGATGCCTTTTCTTTGAATGTGTGCCAAGATAAGCTATTTTTGAAAAAAATCATAAGGAGTATGTATGATACATGGAGGGATCTAAAGGATTTGTAGAAATAAATAAATGTTATCAAAAGACAGCCATAATTCAGCATGCTTGATGTAGTTGTTTTATTTACATACATATAAAATGAGAATCAAATACAATGCATAGTTAGAACTTAATTCACACACACACAACCTTTATGAAGCCCATAGTGACTAAAAATTAACAATTTCATATATCTTTAAAGATCAGGATTTTATACACCGTGTCAAAAACATTCATATTTACATACATTCCAGACAAAGATTTTACATTAAATTACAAATTGATGATTTCATATCCATGAAAAGTATGTTCATTTACTGGTGATCATTTCTTTCAAATACAGATATATTAGCACACTATATATACAGTGTCTCTCTGCAGAAAATCTTCCCAAACCCACACCTATAGCTACAAACCCTGCCAGCAAATAACTGCAAACACCTTGCCTTGTGAGATAACTAACATATCACAAGGGAGTAAATAGTGTATGTTTCCAGCTAGTATTCATTGAAAAAGAGAGCACTGCAATGAATGTACTCTCCCAAGAACTACATTACTTTCTTCTTAATAAATAAAGTAATTATGTTTGCTGTGATGCAATACAAAAACAAACAGACGTCTAGATCTTAGCACGCAAGAGCTTCATCCAGCATTTCAAAGGTACAGCAGTTTTCAGCAATGTACAAGCTTTTGGGCCATGCAGTAGTACTACTGGGTTGTTTTTAAATCTCAAAAGAGTTGTAACATTATTTAAAGATCTTTCTACAATACATGCATATAATGTGTGATGTATATGTAGGTTTTAAACCATAGCCTGGGCTCTTCCCACTTTGGGTAACTTTGCATACCAAGTCAATCTGTTGCATGACAATTTTATCAAGTTGAAAGAACTGCAATAGCCCATATGCACAAGCGCCATCTTAAAAATATACCGCATTGCATTTTTGGAAGCCGAGATACAGTTAAAAAATATATCAAGCTGCTAAGATGGACGCTGTGCTGTAGTTTACATGTAAATGTGCCAGGTTTTTATAGTTGTGTACCACATTGCTTCAAGATCAGCGTGCCATGATGGTTGCTGATGATGCTTTGACTCGGATTTCACCCAGAATCCTTTGCGCGCAGATCATGCAAATTGGGACATACATAATGGGTTATTAATGAATGCTTGAATGTATTTGTACTAAATTTGTTTTTAACTCTCCAACAAGTGACACAAATTTTATCAAAAGATCTATCAATGTATTTTTTTAATAAGCTGAACCTTAATTGTATCATGGATGCTCAGATACTACTAGTAACATGGAAACTAGTCGACTCTCGTTATAACAAGGTCGCTGGGACTGGCCAAATTACCTCTTTATAACAGGAACGTTGTTATAAGAGGACAGCAAAACAAAGAAACACAAAGCAGAAATGAGATTTTGGACTTGAGAATAAGCAGAACCTCTTTATAACAGTGGTCTTTATGACGAGGGTTGACTGTACATGTAGACTGTGCAAGTTAAGAATGTATTCATACGTTAAGAAAAGTGTGTGACTTTTATTTCCTTAAAAAATGTAAGTGGCAACCAAAGGTTTCCCCCAAAAAAGTGTTTGAATAAGAGAAATACCTACACGGTCTATACATTGACAGCAGCTGCTTCCGTAAATATAATGACTGCTTCAGGTCTGGATTAGATTCCCATCCACCATTTTGAATCTCTGCACTTTCAGCATGCTAGAGATTTCAACATGGCCGACGGAGGTAAAGCCAGACCTCCAGCTTGGTGCCAAAAAACAGCTCATAGCTCTACATATAGAGTGGGTGAAATATCCAATGCTGTCTTTTGTCTTTTGGTCTTTTTAGTCAAATAAAACAACTGGTACGAAGACAGTTCTTAATTGGTGTCCTCTATGATTGTCTGTATTGTATACATGTAATAATAATAACAATAGTTTACATCTTTCTCTTACAAACACAAGGCTAAGACCTTTCTGAGGGTGTTCCATTAAAGCTCATGTACAACATTGGTAATATTCAAATACCAGTATCCCCACTTTATGTGACCCAACATATACATGAAATAACAAACCTGTGAAAATTTAGGGGCAATCGGTCATCTGAGTCACGAGAAAATAGTGACCCCCCCCCATATGGGCGGTTGGGTTGGTGTAGTGGTATCTTTCCTCGCCTTCCACCTCTAGGACCCTGGTTCGAATCCCACCGGGGGCACTATGTGGACCGGGTTTTCAGTCCCTACCTGACTGCGTGGGTTTTTCCTGGAGTATTTCTCTGGGGTTTTCCTCCCACATCTAAAACTGAAACTTCCTTCTTTGTTTTCTCTCCATTGGGTTCTTACTAGTACAGTGATTAAGTTTGCTTTTCTGAGAGTCCCTGGCTTCACAACCAGAATTAATAAATAAAAATGAAAATGTGTTGTCACTATTTTAGAACATTTGAGTTTTGGTCTCGCAAGATCAAAACTAAGTTGTTTTACTCAATTCTCAAAAACTATAGCATTTCACGCACAAATATTTCAAGGGAATTTTTCCCACCATGAACACCTTTATACCATGCGCAAATCTGTAAACATCTTACCAATGTTGTGCTAACCTTTCAAGAAGACTCAGTACGATCTCTACACATGATAACACCAGTGTACCACATAAAAATAAAAGTCACCTTGACTTGTGGATATCTTCCATTTCAAAATCGGAATCACCAAAAACGTCTCACTGTAGGAAAGCCCTTAAGAAGTCGTTGTACGAGATCTTGCCCTCCAGACACCTGTCATAGTACGTCATCAAATGAAAGAACTCGTCTTCAGACAGATTGATGTTAAACTGACGCAGGACGGAGCGGAACTGCATGGCGGTAACGATGCCTGTCCCAGAGGGGTCGATCCCACGGAAGGCTCTCCTCATTTGTTTCCAGTTATCGATGATGCACTCCCGCACTCTTAGCATTGCCTGTATCATATTGCTGCTAGACGATCCAGGCTTGGTCTGGAATAGGAGAAGGGGGGTAGAGGAGAGTTAAAATCAGATTTCCCATTTTTATTTTATGCATTTATTTGTGGCGTGTCCGAGCGGTCAAGCGCACCGGACTCAAGGTCTGGTGTTTCTAATCAGCAGTGTGGGTACGAGTCCTGGTCGTGACACTTGTGTACTTAACAAGACACTTAACAATTATTGCTTCAACCTTTGGATGGGACACAAGGCTTTTGGTCTTGTGTGCTGGGTAATGCACGTAAAAGAACCCAGTTACACTTATAAGAGAAGGGGTTTTCCCTGGTGTCTGTGGCAGTGGCTGCCAAGCGGCCGCAGCACCTTGTAAACCCTTATATGGTGCTACATAAATGGGTTTCATAATTCATAAAAACTTACCGGGATCTTGGATGGGTGTATTCTGTGCCTAGACATGGAGGGCCTGTCCTCTCCTTCCTCAGCTACTGGTTGAAGTTTCAGAACGGAATGCTTCAAGAAATCCAGGTAACAAAATCTGCAAATCAACAAAATATTGCATCAAAATTCAGTGTTAATAATGTCACTTGTGAAAAGACTTGGTTTTCTATAACGGAGCTAAATGACAAAATACGTACTTAAAAATCCTGGCCTTGAGCCAGTTTGTCATGTGTGCCTTAATTTTATGCCCAAGGCTGGTACACATAAACATAACGGAGTGCCTCAAAAGGTGGCCATGTTCTAGGCGCAAAAGAACGTTCCCCTGGGCACAAGCACACAATCCATTGGACTGCCAGAATGTTCCGCTAGACCGCATCATTGTGCTGAAATATGGGAGCAATCCTACAGGAGTGAATACGCACATTAGTACTTTTTAATTTAATTTTACCCCTGAGATCGTACTACTTACTTTCCATTTTCTTTCAGGTCAAACTTCGTAGTCAGCTGATCAAACTCATCACCAGATAATGAAAAACCAAGACTTTCCAGGATACCTGAAAAAACAAAAACAATGAAGACAACATTTTCATAATGCATTCACTCAAATGTTAATACTGAATTCCTTTGTATTTTCTGAGCCCTTGCACTGAAATTCTTGTCCAATCAGTCGGTGTGAGGATGTGATTCAAAATTATCTTGAGGTATAAATATAATGGAGATGTGAATAGTCTTTAGGGCATACTGCATGAAGGGTTTGCCCTTAACTTAATCAGTGACTATCCAGCAGGACCAGTTACTTTGTCCTTTCTCTAGTCCACCAGCTTTAGCACAAGTCCACATTTCAAATGAAATGTGGATGCTTTCCAACACTGAACTAGCCAGCTTGACCAGTTAGTTTGTCCTTTCACTAATCCGTCAGCTTCTTCCCTTGTCCACTTAACCAGATATTAAATACGGCATGCTTTTCAACACTGCACTCGCCAGCTGGATCACTTGGAGAGAATTTGGACTAGTCCTTAACTAATTAAGCACTTTGACAGCAGACCAATGTTAAGGGAAAAGCCCTAGAACAACAAATAACGCACTCATCACCCTGGGTCAAATGGAAAATTTCATGACCTGGAACCTTTGACCCTAAAACAAGGAACAAGATTTAACCAGTGTAAGGCCATGTCCGAATTGGCGGCTACAGCTACGGCTAGATTTCCGCATCGTCGTGCATTGAAGTATATGACGTCCTTTGCAACACACTAGCAACAGCCGTAGCCGTAGCTGTAGTCGCCAATTCGAATATGGCCTAAGTCTCTGCAAATACAGAACAGAACCGTGTCTGAGAGGAAGAGTAGAAGAAGGGGGTGAAGGGGAAGGAGGACGGAGGGTAGGAAAACCAAACTCACCTCTGAAGTCCTCTCCATCCACTTGTCCTGAGTTCTCGGGGTCTTTGAGGCGACACAGTCTCTGGACCTCCTTCCACTGTTTACCCATCTGGTGTTTCAGCCTTTGCTCTGCATTCTCAGCGTTGACCAGAGGTGTGGTTAGACGCTGGATGGACAGCCTGCTGGACTGTGGATTATAAACATAGATCTGATTATAGCAGATAATTTATAGCTTGATTTTCAGTTTGATATTGCCCCAGCATAAATTGTGTTTTTACAGTTTCATGGAATTATTGAGTTTGTAGACAACATTGGCTTTGTGACTATGTGGGGCATCAATATCCCTATTAAAACATGTAGTCTTCTACATTTAAGAGCTGATACCTTACATGCTCAGACAACAGGATTGTGTGGGTGACAAGAGATTTTGGAAGTTCAAACAACAAACAAAATCACAAATTAGAGCCAAATTTCAAACAGTTTTTTAAAGCACAATTGTGGTTTTGCTTTCTACAAAAAGGTTGTGTACTGTTTGTGACAGAATAAAAATCTAGCTTTATTCTGTAAACCCATTGCAAATAATTATTGTCACTCTTTGCCTTGTACTGAAAACAGGGCGCGATCGCACCATTCTCCTTGCAATTTTGATTTAAAAAGATTGTTTACATTATCCATGGAGCCCCCATGCATTATCTTATTGTATGTGTACATGCTGTGATTGTGCGCACTGCGCCGATTGCCAGTACAATTGTTCCCATCATGCATCACTACATCCTGACTTGGATGAGACGAGGGCCCAATTTCATGGTTCTGCTTACCGTAAGCAAAGAATGGGCGCTTAAGGAAGCAGGGAATTCCACGCTCACGTCAAACGTACTTCACGGGTTAGCGGGGACTTTTTGCTTGTGTGCGTGCGTACTCCACCTTACTAGGCATTCTTCGCTTACACAGCTAGCGCAGAAATTTGGTGCTTGCACAGTAAGCGGGGAATGGTGATCGCAAGCGCAGAATTCGGCGGTAAGCAGAGCCATGAAATTGAGCCCAGTTGGGCCGAGTGAACCTACTCACCAGTCTACTCGATGCTCGCACTGCTGGACTGGTTGCAATCTGCCTGACTGGATGAACAGAGGATGCTCTGGGCAGCTCGGTCAATGAGTCAACCTTAGAGACATCCGAGTTGTCCACCATGTACTGCTTGAGAAACTTGTGATACTCCATGTTGCCAAACTCATTGACTGGTAGTGTGTTCCACAGACTGTCAAACTGGAAGGGGGTGGGGATCGGAAATCAAGAAAAAGGACAAATAAGCCTAAGAAGTGACTCCTGCTTTAAGTATTTAAAGATACTTCAAATACTTTTGGCTACAATCTCTTGTAGCTAGTGGTCTCTACTATTTAAGGATGGGCAAAAGTCTAAATTAATAATTTTCTATCTGTAACGGTAAAAAGCCTTGCCACTAATTATGCAGACATACAATTTTGTACTTCTGATGAAGGGGAAAATGCCAACAAAAGACAACCGTACGCAGTGTTTTTAAGTTTTCTGTGATAATAAAAATAAAGAATGAATAAGGGAAAATAATAATACTTTACATTTATACCGCGCTTAATACTTTGTTTCTAAACGGTACAGTATTTATCCTGCAAAGTATGCTGAGCTAAGTTTTGAAGTACGAGACTAATTCCTTTACATAGCACCATGTAATGGTTTTACAAGGTTCTGTGGTTCAATATGCAGTCATTCAAACCAGGAACACCAGGGCGAACCCCTTCTCTTTAAGATAAGTGCACTGGGTTCTTTTACGTGCATTACACAACACACGGGACCAACGGCTTTATGTCCCATCCGAAGGACACAGAAACTCAACAGCTCAAAATCAACTCAACAGCTAAGTTACACGCCTAAATTAGTAAAACAAGGGTTGCTGATCTGTTTCCTACATTTAAAGCATTTTTTTTGCCCTCAGGAATCCTTGTCTTGATGTCAAGATTACAATGTTTCTTACTTGATCAGGATTCATCCTGAATGCGATCTCATCCATCACCGTCTTGAAGTCCTCCTTGGACACCACCCCGATCTTAGCATAGTCCACTTCGGCAAACTTCTCAGTGAAACGATAGAAGCGCGCCGACACGGCCATCCTGACGTCCTTCTGTAGATCTTCCAGGGTGTACAACGGCGGCGATTGCCGGGACGTCTCCTCCTCAACTTTGTTGAGAGATTCAAACCAGCTGTTTGCAATCTGCAGATAAACAAATAGAATGGGATGAAAATCGCAGGCCCCAATTTTGTTGTTTTCCTTGTCTAACCTTTGTCCAACTATGACTAGGGTTGGTCTGGGAGTGGGTGGTATAAGTGGGCATTCAGCTTCAGATATTTGAGGAAAAACGTTTTGGTACATTGATTTATTGATGAGATATACTACAATTTGCGAGGGGCACATTATAAGATTCTCCTGTAGAAAGTAAGGTTTGTGAACACAATCTATCGTCGGCTCAGTGCTACAAGGCCGTTAATTGTAATTTCACATCTGTAATGATCAAAAGTTCATTAAGTGAAAAATGCAAATAGATTTGAAAAAAATAACTTAAAATCCACAAATAAATGTTTTAAAACGATGTTTCTTTTTGCCACCAATTACTTTGGAGACCACCCATGATCAAATAACTCCATTTACCATGAGCTCCAAAATATGCATAACAAATTTTACTGCATTAACGACCTTATACTCCTGAGCCGACAACATGTTCTAATATTCATTGGGATAAAAGATGGATGCTGATGCCAGGTTTTCTCCTGAAGACAATCAAGGCATACTGATCGAAACATCAAGTTTTTACAACATTAGTTTCTATTAGAACTGTAACTCACTGGAGAGATTATAAACATGGTGTTACCACAAACCTTTTGTGCTAAATTGTTTTTTCCGACCATGCAATTTTTTTTCTCAGGGGTGAGTTGTCAATGCTACCGAAAAGGTCTGGGTCCAATTCATAGAGCTGCTTAAGCAACAAATATTGCTTAACAATTTTCTGCTAAGCAAAAATACACAGGATACCAGTCACAAAGGGTACATGTGGATTGGTATTTTGGCTGGTAACCTTATTTTTGTAAGCATAATTTTATTGTGCTAAGCTACTTTTCTGCTTAAACAGCGCTATGAATTTGGGCCATGTAAGTAGAACTCAATTTTAGAAATAATAGCATTTCCATCTTTTAGTGACCCCTGGAGTTTTAGAATCCAGGGAGTTTATGAGAACAGTATCCTCAGCACTAGAGATCTGGATCAAACAACATAATGTCTTTATAGGATTTGAGGCATTGCATGGTGAGGTATCAATGTACATTTGGTTTGCGGTAACACCATGGGTATATCTACTTGCTAGGTAGATTTTGTTCTTTGAGAACTTGTCTTGCTTATTATTCTACTGCCGTAGAGTAGAATATTCGGAATTCGGGAGACTTCTCAGTTCTGAAAAGAACTGTCCTGCTGATTAACTACTACCTGGGCGGGAGGTAGGAAATCGGGCGGGACTACTACTTTCGCTATGTGTATCGGGGGGACTTCTCGTTAATAACTACACTGCCGCGGAGTGCGTCTAAATAGGTCTCAATGTTTCGACTAGCTTGCTCTAGTCATCGTCATAATTTCTTTACATCTGAAGAAAAAACATATGGTTGTTTTTTTACAAGGCGGACATAAAAAAGTCAGAATCCAGATAAAAGTCTAAAATTGCTCATTCCTGCTACTTATGAGAAATACTGAAAATCCACACAAAATCTCTCTCAAAAAGCGAACTTCTGAAGACACAACACTCCCTCTACCTCATTTTCATTGGTTGAGAACTCTTCCAGAAATGCCATGTAGCTCACAGTCAGGTCAGAGTTCACACGGATCTTCGTCATCAAGTGTTTGAACTGCTTGTCTGTTAGTTTAAAGCAGAAGTTGTCCAACACTCGACGTAGCTCCGGGGCGGATATACGCCCTCGCTTGTCCTTGTCAAAAGCACCGAATGCCTGCGGTGAGAGTAAAAGCAACCTGCGTTAAAAATTGTGATTTACAATGGAAGTAAAAACTTTTAAAGAAAAACTGGTACCATGGCTGGGTCTTAACTTGGTCTAGAGGATGAAGCAACCTGAACTTCTCAAGCGTTACTTTCAAGAAAAAAACCTTAGCATAGTCTGCCTCCCTTTGGTGAACCTCTTTGGCTTACATTTCAGGGGATTTTTTTCAGACCATTCAAGATAATGTATTTTTAAAAAGGGGTTGCAGTCAAAACCATGAGCATAAATTGACATTTAAAGGCATCGTACACGTTTGGTAATCACTCAAAATATATATTAGCATAAAAACTGACTTGGTAACGAGCAACAGAGAGCTGTTGATAGTATAAAACATTGTGAGAAACGACTCCCTCTGAAGTAACGTAGTTTTTGAGAAAGAGGTAATTTCTCACTAAAATAATAAAAACTTCTTGCAAGAAGTTTTTATTCCTATCTGAGAGCACACAAATTTGTGCAACAAGGCTGTTTTTTCTTTCATCATTTTCTTGCAACTTCGATGACCAATTGAGCCCAAATTTTCACAGGCTTGTTATTTTATGCATATGTTGGGATACACCAAGTGAGAACACTGGTCTTTGACAATTTCCAAACGTGTTCAGTGCCTTTAAGTCACCTCCTTCTTCTCTAACCGGGAAGTTCTTTCAGGAAGACTTTGCAGGAAAAAATTATTCAGAAAAGAAACAAGGTCTACAAAAAAACAATCTGCAACATTTATGAGTTTCATCACAACGCCAAGAGCCTTTGTCTGCATGGCGCCCACTTCTGCAAATTGGCTGTGTTGAGAGTTTGTTAATTTCAATTCTGTGCTAAGTTTCAGATGACCGATAATTTGAAACTTACAGATTTAAGGACGGGTAGTTGAGTGGACATCAATCTCTTGAGCTTCTTCAGGGCTTTATCCGGACCTAGTAGAGAGAAACTCTCCGGCCGAACAACGGGGTGGTTCTTCTGCCGATAGCGTGCCTCTCTACCCTCGTCAAACGCTTCCAGGAACTGTATATAGGAAAGTTTGCCCTTCTCTGACTGGACTCCGATTCTACAAAAGACAAAGAATATTTACATTGAATTGGAATCCACTTCCTGTATTTTTCCCACTGCTAATATTTACTTCTGTAGGGAATTTACTAATGTTACCGTGACTACATGAATCAGACAGTGGGTCTCAGATTCATTTTTGTCATTTACAAAATTGTTTCATACATCTTTCGTTAATATTAATGACAAATTTCACCTAGTCACGAAAATCATTTCAAAACAACAGATTTCTGATTCCTGTGGTCTCTATCCTCGGGAGCCCAATTCCATAAAGCCTGCAAACACAAATACTTGCTAAGCTAAGACAAATCATGCTTAGCAGAAATAGGTTACCAGCTGAAATGCCATAAAGTTTACATTGTTACGACTGGTGCACCACTCATTCTGTGCTTAGCAGCATTATGAAATTGGGCCCAGGACTCTAGTGGCTTTTAGGAATTTCAAGGGCAAACTCAAATTTCTAAAATTTGAACAACTGAACACCAACCTTTGTAAAAACTCAGAGAATGTGCTGTCGTCCACCAGATAGTTGTGGTCCAACAGGACCTTCTGGAGCTCCTTGACCGTGACGTGGCCTGTCTTGCTGAGGTCAAGCTGGTTGAAGGCATTCTGAAAGGAGGCATACTTATCCCGGAAGCGGTCCTTAAGGGCTTGCTCAAGCTGGGCGGCTGGGATGAAGGTAGCGTTAGAAGCTTGGTTCATGGTGATGTTCATTCTGGAGGTGTGAGACAAGAAAACAATGATTGGGTTTTGGAAGATTGAATTCATATCAATTCTCTTGTTTTCAATCAAATGCACCATCCAACTGATCTGTACACCTTTCAGAAGAACAAGGACGAACCAGTTATGTTTTATAAGGGATTTTGTGCACAAATCAGGCATAATATTTGGTTCTTTGAAAAAAGTAGGAACATTTTAAAGAGCACAAGGGCTGACCTACAGGATATTTAGTCACAACTTTTCTGACTTTTCAAGGACAATAAAAATCAAAAGTTAGACTTAAGTAGAAAGAATATCATGCCTGACAAATATGCACCCATCTCTAAAACAAACTAGTAACAGTGTTCTAATATTCGCTACCTTATGGAGACCAAGGACAAAACAATAAAGGGAAAATAAAAGTGTACAAAGTCTATGGGAAAATGTTAAGTGCAGGGACAAATGGAAAGAACAAAAGAATGCTCAACAACAGCCAGATGCATTTTTGAGAATGTGTGATTTTTTTTTGTGCGTGTTGGGGGGGGGGGGTCCAATTTGATTTCCTTAATTTTGACAGTATTTTAGACAGAAAAAATCATAAAGTAAAACCATTTAAAATGCTCTGA
The DNA here is from genome assembly GCA_021014325.1 of Plazaster borealis. NCBI lineage: Eukaryota > Metazoa > Echinodermata > Asteroidea > Forcipulatida > Labidiasteridae > Plazaster > Plazaster borealis. The sequence continues at coordinate 9,968,454 of CM037471.1, read as the reverse complement.
ATTGCATAGAGTGGAGCTTTTAAAGCCAAACTTATACATCAAGCAAAAAACATTCCGAGGACCTTGTTTCATTTCAGCGTGCTTCGTCCAAACTTGCAAAATTTTGGTACAAGAATGCCCCCCAGATTAAAAACAAGACGTAGGGAGAACCCTGATATAGTCTGGCTCCCACTTTTGCTAAAACAGGGAATCTGACCGCATGACCTGAGGTACTACTCACTGTTTATTTAGTTGCGTAATGTGATGGTTCTCTAAAGTCTCATAGGAGTCCTCAACGATTCTCCGGCTGACTCCGATCTCGTCTCCTGGAGCAAACGACTTGCCCATCATGTACAGGAAATGTTGATGGTCAATGTAACCCTTGCTGTCAAAGTCATACCTAAAGGGAAAAAACAAAAATTATTCCTTTCCTCATGAATGATTCATAGTCTTAAAGGTATCGTACATGTATGGTAATGACTCAAAACAAATATTAGCATAAAAACTTACTTGGTAACAAGCAACGGAGAGCTGTTGATAGTATAAAACATTGTAGGAAACAACTCCCTCTGAAGTAACGTAGTTTTTGAGAAAGAGGTAATTTCTCACTAAAATAATAAAAACTTCTTGCAAGAAGTTTTTATTCCTATCTGAAAGCACACAAATTTGTACAACAAGGGTGTTTTTTCTTTCATCATTTTCTTGCAACTTCGATGACCAATTGAGCCCAAATTTTCACAGGCTTGTTATTTTACGCATATGTTGGGATGAACCAAGTGAAAACACTGGTCTTTGACAATTTCCAAACGTGTTCAGTGATGTTAAGTGATGTTTGAAGCTTTGTATGGTGTGGATCATAAGAAAAACTACAGTAGTAAACTTGCGGGTGCAACCATGTATAAAACTCTTTTGGGAGAAGTGTTGGTTCGGAGAAGAACCGGTGTGGTCTCCACGTTCCAACAATATACTCTGCTCTTCTCCTGAAGACAAGCAGAGTATACTGTTCAAAACGTCCAGAAAAAATCAATTCTTCTCAGAATGAACACTTATCCCACAAGATACCAGAGTAATTGTATGTACCAGCAAATATACTACTGTAGTTTTTCTAAAAGCTTTCCTTTTTATGATATAAAATTAGATTGGAATGAAGGCAAGTACACTTCTTGAAAAATTACGACTCACTTTTTCCAGAGGAGTTCAAACTCCTCTTTGGTCATGGGTAGCATGAACGTATAGAGCAGATCTCTGAGCTCCTTCTTGGTGATGACTCCGTTGCCGTTCTTGTCGATGGTCATGAAGGCCTTGGCGAGGTCTTGGTATGTACGCTGAGCCTTGGTCACCAGGATGTCGTGAACCTGATCTGCCGCCAGCTGAGCTGGATCGAGGGTCTTGTTAAACCTGAAATCAGGAAAACGATAAAATTATAAAATGTGGACCTGGACGTCGGGATTGTGACGACTTGTGGACAAGATTTATAAATTATGAATCGTTTAAAGTGCCTTCATGTCATCCAACAGCCATCTTAGAGGTAAAACGATGATGAAACAAGGCAAACAAACAGCTAAGTATGCACGGCACACACGACGAGCCAATGAGCTACCTTCTTCTGCTCCCTACTTCAGCCATTTGGTCTCCTAGCGTGGTGTTCCGACATACCTGTGATCAGAGTCCAGCCACTTGTGGCTCCCTGGGGCGTCTACCACCTGAAACCTGTCCAGGAAGTCCCTGTAGCTCAACTTGGTCCTCTTATTGATGCCTAGCTTATTCATCAGCTTCTTGAACTCTTCGTCCGAGATGGTGAACATCAACATATCCATCAGGCGACGGAAGTCTTCCTGCTCGACGAGCCCATCGTGATTGTCATCCAGCTTATAGAACGTGGTGCGGAGGCTCTGTCATGTGGGTGAGAAAATGTCAAGGTCATTGGTGTGGATGCAATTGTTTTTGTTGGATTGTAGGTTTGGATTTTGAGGTGATCGGGGCCCACTTTCATGGTTCTGCTTGCCGCCGAAGATACTGCACTTGCGATCACCATTCTTAGCTTACAGGGTAACCTTCAAATTTCTGCGCTAGCTGTGTAAGCGAAGAATGCCTCAATGTGTAGTGCACACGCACAAAAGCAAAATGTCCCTGCTAACATGTGAAATACGCTTGACGTAAGCACGGAATTCCCTGCTTCCATAAGTGCCGATTCTTTAGTTAATAAGTGCCGAACCCTTTAGTTGATTTTTTTTTTAAGTGGAAAAATGTTGTAAAAACATATAACTGGGTCAAGTCGGTGTTGGTGGTATCTCGCCCTTATTTTCACCTCTGTGGAGCCTGGTTCAAATCTCATGGACCTTGTCTACGATTGGGTTTTCAGCCACTACCTGATTATGTTGGTTTTCACTAATTCTGGGCTTTCCTCTTAAAATGGAATCTGTCTGCATTGTATTATTCTTTACAGGTATCTTCAGGCCTACAGGCTACACTGTGCTAGTCACTTCTCACAGTTCCCGAAATGCACCAGAAATGAATAATAATAATATCAATAGTAAACAGAAATCTCAACCCATAACATAAATTAGATCAAATGCAATATCATACTTTCTCAGTGTACATTAACACTGATATTAGAATCTTGCTTTCTGGATGAATCCATACGTTGAAACTTCTCAGAATCATAGCAATCTCAACATGTCAAGTTAGAAAAACTAATTCAAATATCAAGTAATAAACCACAAGGGAAACTGATTGAGTAAATCTTAAATAATTTGGTGTTGAACAAAGAATTATTGACTAGAGCAGGATTTGAACCAACGACCTCCGGATCAATGTGCAGGAGCTCTACCAACTGAGCTATCTAGCCCTATGTTGGCGGTCTCCCTTTTTTGTTCAACCCCAACGACTGATTCAATCAGCCACATTAGTGATTCCTGATCGATTGATATAACACAAGCAAACTTACAATCATTAATCCCCCCACACCCTCAATCCAATCCACCCACTTACCCCAAACGCCTGTCTCATCTTGTCCAGCAGTAGACTCTCTACTTCCCCTGACGTCATACTTTGCGTCAGTAGATGCGTATAGCGATGATTAGGCACCCTCTGGATCTCATCACCGGGACCTCTCACCCTCGGATCCTCAAACTGCTCCACAAAGTCTGTGTAAGTCAACGGACCACGGCTGAAGCCGATGATCTCACATAGGCTGTTAAACTGGTCGTCATCCATGTACATTCCAAAGGACTTTAAGACCTGAGGGATTCGACACAAAGATGGCTTTAATAACGTCTTTTCAGTTATTTGTCAAATCAGAGCAGAAAGAACTCTAAGACCTAGAAAGACCCAGTTGGCTCAGGAGCAGAAAGGACTTATACCCAATTTGTGCGTGTATGTCTTATAAGTCCTTTCTGATCTGAGCCGACGACTTGTTCTTCATACTTGTAAACAGTATGAAGGAAAAACCAAAACAATTTCTGGAAATTATACAAAATAAGCGCAGTATGATCTTTTGGTCAAGTGAAGAGTTGAAGGTCATATTTGTCAAAATGAAGAAAAAAGTTAACCAAGGCATGACCTGTTTTATATATTTCAAAGCACAAATGCAAGTTCTTCTTATTTTCCTAATAATGTTCCCAAATTTTTCCTCAGAAAAGAATTAGCCATATTTTTGGCATATGGAGCTGATCACACACAAACATAGTCTCTAATGAGTAAATCGACTTAGCCATCATCAAATTGATCGCCCCTCTACCCTCTCCTTTCCCACGAAACAATTCCAAGAGCGTGATTTTCCTCATCCACAGACCTGTCTGAACTCCTTCTTGTACAGCTTGCCTCGTCGGCTCTTGCAGTAGCGCAAGAAGTTATCTCTGATGCGTCCAGACTTCTGAGCCATCCGATCCTTGAGTTTCACCATCACCTCATCTGCTGACATCTGACTGGTATGCTCCAGAGCAGTTAGCTGAACATTCGTCAATCTAAAGTTCAAATCAATAAATCAACAACTTAAAAGGCTTGTTGTCAGGATATTAGAATAGTTCGTTGGAAAAAGGCGGCACAAATTTCATAAATGACATCAAGTCTGGTTCTTTTGTATAAAAACTTTAGAAAACATGTCTTCATACAATACGGCTCAGTTAATAAAGAGATACAAACAAATCTTGCTTTTAAGGTTATGCACACTTTTGTTCCTTGAAGACAAAGTAGAAAGGAATTATATGTGTGAAACCCATTGTTGTTAATAAATTTCTTTGGACAAGCAAACTGTTTTGTGCAAAGAAATGTGAGTTGTTGTTGTTTTGTATGTGTCAGTGTGCATGTTGAGATATTCAAACTGAGGGTTTCTAACAGAAGGGCCAGTACATCTAAAATTACTACAATACGGACCACTTTGGTCCATGTCTGTCTTGATAGCGTGAGGGGTCAAAACCAATTGGAAGCATTTACACACTTGTGTATATTATGCATATATTTGTTTGAACAAAGAAAAACACTTTTTTACACAAGTTTCAAGGTTGTTATGAATTATGTGACCGATTTATGTAGCACCTTATGTGGGTTTACAAGGTGCTGTGGCGCATTCAGCAGCCACTGCCAGAAACACCAGGGCAAACCCCTTCTCTTGGCGACAAGTGTAACTGGGTTCTTTTAAGTGGATTACACAATGCACAGAACCTATGGCTTTACGTCCCATTTGAAGGACGAAGCAATAACAGTTAAGTGTCTTGCTTAAGGAGACAAGTGCCATGACCGGGACTCGAACCCACACTCTGCTGATCAGAAACACCAGAGCTTGAGCCTGATGCACAAGACCACTCAGCCACAACACACTTGTTATTATTATTTATTCAGACTTCACAATCAGGAACATCAATATATCCAGATGGGCTCGAAGCAACAAAAGCAAAATGGCCGGTTTGCTTTTTATTTGTTTTTAATTGAGTTACCTATTAGCTAATTTATTTATTATTTGTATTGATGGATTGATTGATTTTTGTTTAACAGTGGGGAAGGAGATTGACAAACCTGATATCTAAGTCAGCCTGTCTCTGCTGTTCACTCAGATCACTCAGGACCTGTATTCTTGTACTGGGACCGACGAGATCACCAGGGGATACGTCAACACCCAGGTTAGCCAGGAATTCTCCAAATATGATCTTGCCGTCTGGCGATTCCTCACACCGACTCCATAATCTGTTGGGAAAAATGTGTCAATAATGATTTTATTGCCTATCATTGGCAGTCGAAGCAGTCGTTAAAGAGCAAATATAGAAACAGGCCTAGAATTTCACAAAGCCAACGGATACCATTGCCAGAGCTGCCAACATTTGCATCTTGCAAGAAAGATTGTGTACAACAATCAGGAAGATATTTAGAATTACATTCAACATAACAGGGAAAGAGTTTCCATAATAAGGAAGATTTTCAAATTTGTTCCTCAGAACATGGGAAGATTGGCTTGTTTTTAGGGAACTTTCTGCAGAATCAGGGAGTTGGAAGCTCTGCATTGCCTCTGCTGCCCTCGGTTCACTTGATCATATTTTTTTTACCGTATGAGGGCGCTTTCAACAGCAAATTTCCTTGCATCAGTTTTATCTGATTTTGATTGCCTGTATGTTGTTTTCTTGTATCAATTATGGCCAAATAATTAAACTAAATAAAAATGAGTAAACCGTTAATTTTACCTGTATCGCATCACAAAAATTTTGTCCACACACGCCCTCACATGGTCAAAAATACCGCAAATTTCACAGAGCTACTTTAAGCATAAAAATTAGCATAGCACAAAACAAGAAATAGGTTACCGGCAAAACAGTACACCATTGTCATGTGTTTCATTTGTAACTGGTTTCCTGCCAATTTGTACTCAGCAGAAATGTGTTAAGCAAGCTTTGCTTAGGAAGCTCCATAGAGCTGCTTAAGCAGAAACTATTGCTTAACAATTTGCTGCTAAGCGAAAATGAGCAGAATACCAGTCACAGATTGTACATGTGACATGATATTTCGGCTGGTAACCTTAGTCATAGTAAGCATAATTTTGTTGTACTTGGCTGTTTTTTGTGCTTAAGCAGCTCTATGAAATTGAACCCTCGTCCCTAGCCTTGATGCCCTCAAAAAGTTGTTGCATTTACAAAGACAGGCCATATCCGAATTGGCAACTACAACTACGGCTATGACTGTTGCTGAGGGTGTTGCATATGATGTCCTTTACCTCAACACATGATAATGCGGAAATCTAGCCATAGCCGTAGCAGTTAATTTGGACACGGCCTAATGTTCTCGTGAAAGTGTCATGTTCTAGTGATTTCGCCACTCCATGAACATAATTCCTCGTCTCGAAAGGAGTATACATCTTCGTGTTTTTTTTTAAAGAAATAGTAGACACAGAATAATGATTTACTTGAATGAACTTACACATCAAAATGTTCATCAGAGACTGGTAAGACATGCCGGCTGAGAATTTTCTTCAGCGGCTTGTATCCAATAGCTCCGGTCCCCTCGGGGTCGGCTAGACGGTATGCTGCGCTGACACTCTTCCAGTACTCCTCTATCTTCTCTCGTAGAATATCCTCTACAGTGGACCAGGCAAGGTTAGCCGGTGCCCTGTCATTCCACCGATGCTCCGAGTCTAACCATTTGTGACCCTCCTGTAAAAAATGTTTAAAAAATGAATCAAGAGATGCACAGATGGCCGAGTGATTTCTTCTCTGCCTTTCACCTCTGTGGACAGCGATTCAAATCCTGTAGCAGAACCTTGCATGTAGAATGGCTTTTCAGTCCTAATTTCTAGGTTTTCCTTCCATATCTAAAACTAACATTTCTTCAACATCTTCTATACACAGACATTTTTACGGGCCTGCAGGATACAGTGGTAGTCTCTTTTGAGGATCCGTTGGTTGCATTACCAGGAAAATATGATAATAATACTAAAAATAATAATAATAATAATACACAAGAGCAAGTCTTTCTCTTGACTTTCTTGAAGATCATATTTGAAAGTAAAGATCGCCATTAATACCAATCTCATATACAAATTAAACCTACATGAATTTTGTTGGAGGAGGTCAAATTTGATTGCTTACCTTCGTTTCACGGACTTCAAACAAATCTAGGAATGAGTGATAATCAATGCAGTTATCGTTATATGGGTCTAGCTGTGCGACAAGTCCTTTGAATTGCTGCTCATTCAGACGTATGGTAAACTTATCCAAGATCTTACGCAGTTCCTTCCTTGTTACCTTGCCATCTCGATTCTACAAAATGGAAATATGAAATATATTAAGAATCAGTCATGGGCAAAATTAAGATTTACTTGTTTATGTTTTGGTTTTGCCTATTTCATCTAGATGTTTGTTTCTTTATTTTTCTAGTTTTCGTTCAAACCTCCTTCTTAAAGTTCAGCCACTGAAAAAATATAAAGCAACGAAGGTAGGTGTGCTCTTGTTGAAACTGTTTTGGTCCAGTAAAAAGCCTTGTGGTCACGTAGAGATTTTCCTGGGATTCAAAGCCCTGTCTTACCTGATCAAAAGCTAAGAAGGCCTCCTTGATAGAGGGGTACATGTTAGTGACGTGTTTATGGAGGAGTCTTGAGATGTCCTCCACTTCCATCTCACTGTCTCCTTCTCGGATGGGATTCACTCTATTCACGAAACAGAAAAGAACAGCGAATAAGGTTTGAAACATTGCTTGGTGGGAAAACATAATAAAACAGTAAAAAAGTTATTTGGCAACATCCATAAGTACTTGTAAACTGCATAAGTTGCATCCAATATTAACTAGTTTATAATTTGTTAAACTGAAAATTGTATGAATATTGAAGATATAAAATATAGGTCAGATTTAACCCTAGCAGTGAAAAGGGTCTAATGCTACATGTTTAAGTTGTAAACTACTATTTTTTCAAAGAAATTGTAAATAACAATTCTGAAAACCACGACTAAAGTTCAAAGCTGGCTTCCCTAACTCTATTTTGATTACGACCTAAACTTTCACAAAGGTCATTTTAAAGGCAGGTTTTACTTTTCGGTACTGGTCTTTGACAATTACCAAAAGTATACCCTGCCTTTAAAGTCATGTGAAGTATTGTAACAAACACAAATGTGATAAAGACACTAACCCTGTCAGCTCAGTCTGAACATTGGGCCGATTTCACTGGCCACGGACACTTCTACGGTTAAATATTCTTACAAAAATGATAGTGGTAATAATAAATAAAACAATGCATCTATTGAGCGCTAAATTCGTTAATAAAAATGCTTCCACATGTTTTACATTAATATAAATTCAACTCACTTGTGATTGGGTTTGATTGGGATGGTCTGCCCATTTCCTTCAATTCTAGGATTCTGGAATTTCTCCAGAAAATGTTCCCACGGAATCTTGTGAGACGCTTTTAGGCCACACCTACATGAAAAGGAAAACAGAAAAATCTATTACTGCAACCCATGTTTACACAACAATGTTTAACCTTTTGTAATACACCAGCTGACTGAACCGTAAAGACATTATATTTCCCAGAGACCATTCTTTATGAAGACCATATTACTCTTTTTTGTCCACTTAAAAGTCAAGGAGGAAAATATTTGATGCTCCTGTTAAATTTTTGGAAATGTCGCAATGTGGAAATATTGTCGGGTGCTTGACCGAAGGACTCAAGACTATACAGCCTTCTGCCAGGCACGCAAACTACAACATTTTGTCCCAGCAGATAGTTTTAAGCAATAATATGGGTACTTTGAAAACCACAAATATGGCATACTGCAAGCATGATATTTTGTTCTCGTAAGGGCAAGCCAGTAAATAGAAAGGGCACCTCTATGAAATTTTTTTATACACGGTTATTTCAAAGGGCGCCGAGGCAATGACCAGGAGCATGGAGGCAATTGCCTCTGTTGCCTTGGTTTAGTATCAGGCCTGATACTGTTTTATGTTTGTTGCTAGAATTACTCCGAAGACATGTTTTTTTCTATTTCCTTTGGAGAACTTAACTTTCCTAAAATAATAATGGCACAAAACTGATCATACTTCGGCACTTAGTTTTATAGGAACACAAAGTTATAGCTATGGTTATTGTCTGTCTCTTTACCTGTCCATAAGTTGCAAAAATAACTGATCTGACATTGGTATCGTAAACTGGATTAAGATGCTCTTCAGGTCCTCTAGGGAAACAAAACCGTCTTGTCTTGCATCGAAGGCCATGAACATCTTCTTCAGATTGATGTAATTTTCCTTCAGCTGCAAAAGTGGAAAAATGAGAAAGAACATTTGTTTAAGAGTACAATGTATATTGTTCTTACTTGCGACAAGGCTTCTTTTCCTTGTTAATTGGCACTAGTTTTAATTTCCAAAGGTTTCCACTGGAACACTTCAAGAAGAACCAAGGCAATGTTCTTTGCATTTCTATTAAATCAGCCTTTTAACATTAGACTTCTAAAACTTACCACTCCAACCCTTTACATTCAAATTGTTAACTGAGATAAATGCAACTGTGGTCCCCCCTCCCCAAGTTTTTCCAATGGAGGTCATGCATTTGTCTTGAGGACAAACTTCAAGGCCTGTTGGTCTTCTTGAAATCCAGGAAAGTTCTTAAAGTTATCAATAATAATTGATAACATAAAAAAGTGTTGAATGTGAAATAGAAAATATGAATCATAGTACCCGCTTGCGAAGCTCAGCCTCGATTTGAGGGAAGGTCATCCCCCGTACAGTGTCGTCTGATCCGTTGAATACAGCCAACTGTTCCACTTGTTTATGCCGACTCTGTTCCTTCTCAGCAAATGAAACTAAAAGTATTTTTAAAAAGACATTGTTTGGTGATAAGTGTTTTATAAAGAAGAAGCCTGCCCCTTACTGGCCCAGTCCAAGGCCTCGCTCCCATTTGCAACTACTTCAATGAACAACAACTTCAATTAAAACTTTAGGGCAATGGGACTGATTCTGAATCTGTCAGCTGGTTGAAGATTCGCCCAGAACTGGCTGGATTGGAAACTGCATAAGGCGCTACGCTCTCCTGGGCATGCGGAAATGGATGAAGATTAGTATTTTATAAAGAAGCACGGTCCAATTTAATGGCTCTGCTACCACGGACTGCTTTACTACTGCAGAATGCTTTGCTTACAGCAGCCTGTAAAGCATATCATTCTATGAGCGGTAAGTGCAGAATTCCACAGTAAGCACGTAAGAAGCGGTAAGAAGCTCCATAGAAATAAACTCTAATGAGTTGTACTGGTTTTGAAGAAGAAAAAAAACTGATGGTGTAACAACTCAACACTTGTTCAGTATGCTCCAATTGTCTTCAGAAGGAAACATCAAAAACAGCCAACTCTACCCACACAGGAACCCTTTTGGTTGATGAGTAGCAACTATGTCAAAGTATTTTGCTAAAGAGCGCAAGTGCCCTGACCAGGATTTGAACCCATGACTCAACCATCAGACCTCAAACCCAATGCACTAAGCTGGTTGTCCACAAACAGTTAAATGAAGATCAAAGCATCTCAATGGAGAAAAATAAAGTTCCCATCATGTTGAAACATCGGACTTACATTGTTTAGTGCTCTCAGGAAACATGATATCATGACGTTTGACATTCACGCCGAGTCGCTGGAGGAACTCTCTGTAGTTCACCACACCATTATGATGAAAGTCATACCTAGACCATAATCTAAAAAGGAACAAAACGCATACAAAAAACAATCAAATTAGTATAAAACAGAGTTATGCAATCGGGCAGGTTAAAAAATGCTGCTCCCAAGTGTTAAATGTAAATAACTAGGCACCGAGAATCACACGTCGGCGCAGGGTAAAAAAAAAAAGTATAAAAAAATTGTTTTATCCTGAAGATGACCAAAGCAAATTGATGACAAAACAACTGTAAGATCCAAATTTTAGAGAGATTACGGTGCTACTTCAGGAGCAAGAACAACTCTCAACAGATCTTTCTCTTGTGTTACCCCAGTAGACTCGACTACCACTCACCGGTCGTACTGTTCGTCCGTCATTCGGAAACAGTAATTCTCGATCACTTTCCGCATCTCATGTTTTTGGACCTTGCCATCCCGGTTGTAGTCAAATAAATGCAGGCCTTTGATGAAGTTCTTCAAGTTGCCCGCCACCTTCTCTCTCAGTTGTCTCTCCAAGACGTCAATTCCCATATCCTGAGGTGACTTTGTGTAGCTATATCTATATTAAACAAAAAACATGATTTCATCAAAGCTGTGTTTTGTTTTCCTTTAGAGATAATGAACAGGCATGGGTATTATAAAATAACTAGTTTTTTTCTTTTTTTCATAAAGCTCCTGTTTAAGAAGGTCACACCAGTCCATATGTCCTCCAAAGAATTATTTCCAGCTGGGCCCTTTCGATATGGCTGCTAAAACATATTGGTTTAAACAAAATTCTGCTTAGGAAAATATAAGCGGGAACCAGTCACAAACTGTACACATGACATGGTGATTTGGTTGGTAACAGTTCACCAGTAAGCAAGTCCCTCCACCCAGCCGATTAAAGTCACGGAAAAGCTTCCTATAGCCAGTACAACACCACTCCTACATACAACATCTATGGGAGCACGCCTCCAAATGTGGAATGACAGACTTGCTACGGTCCCGCAATCCATCAAAATGGACCTAACAGCAGCCGAATGTCTCCCACCTGGAGCAGAGTAATCATACCAAATTGGAAGTGCCTCAACCGCCTTCAAACTGGAGTTGGACGGTCAAAGGACACAATGAATAAGGGGGGCTACAGCCAGGGATCAAACATCTGCGATTGCCGCACCAAGACACAGACACTGCAGCACTTGCTGCAATGCCCCTTGCGTACGGAAACCTGCACTGTTGCACACCTTACCCAAAACAACGCCACAACTCATAGCTGTGTACAACCACAGATAACAAGAATGTAGTGTGAGGACATGACAGAAGAGCGGTAAGCAACATTGTTTTGTGCTAAGCAAGTTTTTGACCAATGGCATTAAAAACAAGTTTTTCTGATTCGTTGACATTTATTACAATCAAACCAGACTTGTAAAACATCTATGGTAAACAAGTAAACAAGTAAATACAAACAGGAAAAGTTTACTGACCTGTGACCCGAGGTCATTTTCCAAGACTCCCTCGACCCTTCTCCGCTGCTGGCAAACCTATCCAGGAAGTTACAATACACGATGGTTCCATTGGCATTCGCTGGTACCTTGGCCACCACGGCATCAAACTGCTCCCTGGTGAGAGGGTGGCAGTAGGTGTCTAGGATCCTACGAAGCTCTCCCTTAGTGATGGTCAGACTTTGATCGATGTCGTAATTCTGGCATGCCTGGAATTGAGAGAGAAGTTTCGAGGCTTTAGAAATCAAATTGAAATTAGCAAGAATAGAATGACAATAAAAACAAATCAACAATTTGTCTTTAATTTAGTATCCAAGATGAAAAAAATAATTCATCTGTGCTGAGATTTCATTTCCACCAGGCCTGGAATTTCATCTTTGAGAGGGCAAGGCGATTTTGATTTTGTAAAGGGCACTTCCATCGGGAAATCTTAAAGTCTATCCATGGGAAATTTTTGAAGGGGCACCAAGGCCAAGAGCAGGGGCAACGGAGACCATGGCCTTCGTGGCCTCCGAGTAATTCCAGGCCTGTTCCATTATAGCTATGTCAGAGTTGAGGTGAAGGAAATGATTTTAGTTTTTGCCTCCTATCTGATAAAGCTAAGTGGGAGTCAAATTTGAGGAAAAGAAATCTAACAAGGATTGAAACTTTACTGTAACAAAAACAAAAGCTTGAAGCACAGAACCTTTAATGTCAAGACAATTTTGTTCCTTCTCTTTGCTTCGTCTAAAGTCATTTACAACACAGCACACATAAATGTATATTAAAGTTAAATACAATTGACAACCCGACTTGTTCAGCTGTATGCAAAGTAACGACAACATACAGTGTCAGGGTGCTTCGGAAATCAAACCCTCAAAAGAAACAGAAAACAAGTAAATGTTTAAGAATAGTTTTCTTAATAAATCAAAACACGTTCTTTCAATGGAATACATGTAATTACCGTTTGGTAATTGTCAAAGACCAGTATTCTCACTTGGTGTAATCCAACATATGCATACAATATAACAAACGATCGAAGTTGCAAGAAAATAATGAAAGAAAAAACACCATTGTTGCACAAACTTGTGTGCTTTCAGATGCCTAAGAAATGCTTAAGTCCAGCCTGAAGTCTTTCTCAGATTCAAATATTTTAGTGAGAAATTACCCCTTTCTCAAAATCTTTGTTACTTCAGATGGAGTCGTTTCTCACAATGTTTTATACTGTCAACAGCTTTTCGTTGCTCGTTACCAAGTAAGTTGTTATGCTAACATATATTTTGAGTAATCACAAAACGTGTCCAGTGCCTTTAATAATCGACAATGTTTTCTTAACACCCCTTTTGGCCATCACTCTGTGGCCAATAAGTCAGTCCATCTGGGAGAGACCCCTTTTGGCTATCACTCTGTGGCCAATAAGTCAGTCCATCTGGGAGAGACCCCTTTTGGCTATCACTCTGTGGCCAATAAGTCAGTCCATCTGGGAGAGACCCCTTTTGGCTATCACTCTGTGGCCAATAAGTCAGTCCATCTGGGAGAGACCCCTTTTGGCTATCACTCTGTGGCCAATAAGTCAGTCCATCTGGGAGAGACCCCTTTTGGCCATCACTCTGTGGCCAATAAGTCAGTCCATCTGGGAGAGACCCCTTTTGGCTATCACTCTGTGGCCAATAAGTCAGTCCATCTGGGAGAGACCCCTTTTGGCTATCACTCTGTGGCCAATAAGTCAGTCCATCTGGGAGAGACCCCTTTTGGCTATCACTCTGTGGCCAATAAGTCAGTCCATCTGGGAGAGACCCCTTTTGGCTATCACTCTGTGGCCAATAAGTCAGTCCATCTGGGAGAGACCCCTTTTGGCTATCACTCTGTGGCCAATAAGTCAGTCCATCTGGGAGAGAAGTACCCCATCTCCCCAACCTCGTCCCCATGGTTTACTTTATTTCCAACCATGTTTACAATAGTAAACCCTGGGAGGGAAACTCCTTACTTGGACCCTGATTGGACAACGACTGGTGTACAAAAGTCTAACGTAAACATGTTAAGTTGTACTCATCCAGTATTCACCATATTCACAGCAAGACTATTCTAATTTGCATACGTATCCTAACATTTTGGATATGCAAATGATCCAATACCAGGGTGAGAGAGCAGTCAACCTCGTACTGCTCGACACACCTTGGGGACGAGGTTGCCCATCTCCCCAGAACACAATTAAAGCTAAATGATGTCTATAATTAATTACCTGTTTCAAGTCATGGTAGTGCTGTCTGACCTTGTCTCTTATGAGCTGCTCAACTTCTATGATACTGAGTTGGGGATTTGGCGTGAGGACGACGGGTGATAACGGCGCTGAGGACGCTGGATACAAAGAAGACCAGATCCCCAGTTATTATGAAGATCTCACAATTTAATAACAACAATATATACACCCTCAGTTACTGTTTTAGGATTAGGTGAGTGGGCAAAAAAAAAAAAATTCAGGAAATAAAAATTCATGCTTAAATGCACAACAACAAACTTTTGAAAGCAATTTAAATTTTTAAACATTGAAAAACAAATGGGGGAAAAAAGAAAACATAAGCAATTGTAGCTCTTCAATTCAATTCTAAATTAGAATATTATATGTTTGAAATTCACAATTGTTACCTGAGCCTTTAAAAGAGACTCTGAGTAGGTTTGAAACGTGTGGCCAACAATTTGATGCATTCATTCCATAGGTCATTTTGGTTGGTAAAGCAGTTTGCAAGTAACGCTATTTTTCTAATTTGAATTTAAGGTATTCTTCCAACAACCAATGATGTAACCCATCCATTTGAGTTTATTATTTCAATGATCGTGTTCTCCTTTTAGCCTAAACAATTCTGCCTTGCCTCTAGATGGAGCTCTTTCTTCAAGGCGACCGTACTCAAACGATCCTCTGGATGCTCGGCTCCCAGGAGTGCGTAATCCATTAGACGTTTTGAGGATGTCCCTTGGTGTAAACATCACTCCTCCTGTATTTGGGCGTAGACCTCCCATACTAGAGCCTATAACCAAGGGAGTCGCCATATTGTGTCAACGACTAGAATCTGGTGGAGGAATTATACAAATTCAAAGAAAATTATTTTTACTTGTATGGTTGGTACATTTTGTAGCATGATAAATAATTTCAGTTTTATGGCAACCACTGTAAACAAAATTGTGAGGGAAAAAGTGGTGAATTCAAGGCGTTCCAAAGGCCCAGGCCTCGAAATTACAGACAGCAATGTGCCATTTCCGCGATGCCCCCGAGATCACCGACAATTCACGGCAATATATTGCCGTGCCCTTTTTATCCAACTGCCGTCGGTGGCCATTAGTAAAATTGTAACATGCCTATTAAATGTCCGGTTACACATTAGTTCGGATAGCCGTTGAACCACAGACCACATTGCGATCATGGTCTACACCGAACTCGATGTCGGTCACTTCGTACCCAAGTCACTTCGTACCCAAGTCACTTCGTACCCAAAATATCATACCCAAGTCACTTCGTACCCAAGTCACTTCGTACCCAAGTCACTTCGTACCTCAAGG
Organism: Plazaster borealis; assembly: GCA_021014325.1. Classification (NCBI taxonomy): domain Eukaryota; kingdom Metazoa; phylum Echinodermata; class Asteroidea; order Forcipulatida; family Labidiasteridae; genus Plazaster; species Plazaster borealis. The sequence continues at coordinate 9,952,853 of CM037471.1, read as the reverse complement.
CTCAATTGTCTGAGTCATGTGGCCGGCCCGCCGCGGCCGGCAGTCGAACTGGACAAAATACCTCTCCGAGTTCAATGTGAATCCTGTTTAAAATTTGGGGGGTAGGGGGAGGGAGGTGGTCTAGGGTGATGGTTTTTGTTAGGGAAGTGGAAATATCATCGTTGAAATGCCCCAAAGATGGCCGGGAAGCACACAACTCAAATATTCAGGGTTGGATGACACACGGGGGTGCGTGGAGTTCTGGTTATATTTTATGCAAAATTATAACATCGTACTCATAAACACATCGCTCTCGCTGCACTATTTTTTTCTTTTCTATGAATCTTTTCTGATCATAATATAAAAATTAAACCCGAATCAATAAATTTGTTTTGAAGAAAAACAAAAAACCCAACAGGACACTTTACACGGAGGTTGGTTTTAACAATCGTACCCAAGTCACGTCATACGCGTATGACTTGACTTGGGTACGAAGTGACTTGGGTACGAAGTGACTTGGGTACGAAGTGACCGACATTCGGTGTACACAATGCACAATCTGTGCGACACACAAGCAGTCACGTCGTTTCTGTTTTACAGGCTTGTAGTCTTTGTTATCTCATAACTTTGCGTTACATTGACCGCTCCGCCACAACACGCCACGATACACATCTATTAAATATGACAGCAAAGTAGGGACCTTCATTCTCAGTAGTAGTTTTATTATTAATCTACCAAAAACAAAACAAAAGACTGCTAGATTTGTTAGCCTAATAAAAAATACCTGCTTAAACCATAAGTTAAAATGTTTTCCCATGTTTGTTTATTAACACATAAAATTGTTGTTAAGAAATGTTTGTTCTGCAACATGCTACTGCTAGCTCAAATTTAGTGCAGGCAACCCATCAATCTGTCAAACTCAACTTAGGCCTACTTCTGAGTAAACTTATTTCCCGATCTTTCTGAACTCTGGAGTAGGGTAATGCAGATCTTGGCCACCGCAGTGGAGCTAGGTAACGTTTAACGTTGAATGGGTTTGTTAACCTGTTAATAATAAATATAGTTACTAGGGTCTAGGCCCACCAAATTCCTACACTGAGACAGTGAGTGAGAGAACCTGCATGTTCTCAGGCTAGCGCAGTGCGGTGTGTTGTGCCGTACTGCTGGGGAGGTGCAGGCTATCGTGCGTGCGTTAGGCCGACGGTGATAAAAACCCCTAACAACAATCCTAAAATTGAGACAACCCCAATTCTCACTTACTTTCTCAATCTGCAGTTTATAGATCCAAACTTTTCACCAAGGCATTGTTTTTCTTCCGTCAAATGAGTTGGATTTTATTTATCTCTCGGTAGTCGTGTGCTCTCACCGGCTAAGTTTTGACGAGAAGTTACAGCTGGTACCCCGTACGTAAACAAGTCAATGCCGCGCTATACGTTGAGAGTCAAGGGAGCCAACCAAACAACAAGTTGCCAGTGATGATACCACGTGATCAATCAGTTGATTGAGTGGTTGCTAGGCAGTAAAGTGCATGAGCTAGCTGCTGGGGCCGGCCGCAGATTTTTTTTTGCAGTAGCCAGCTTAATAAGTCGATAAATGATTGTAAGACACAATAGGCAAACTGTCTGTACCAACCATGTCAGTAAAACCCCCTTTTAAAATTGCATGTTTCGTGCCAAATGATGTTTTGCCATAGAAACTCATCTTAACTTTATGGGAGAATGTCCAAGGGAAGACGATGTAGCCACGAAGACAGTTCTGATTGTTTTTTTCACCAGGAAATGTGTGCATCAAAAATTGAACAAACTCTGAACACTAACCCCTTCTTTTTAATCCACTTAAAGCACCCCCCCCCAAATGAGATAGACAAAATGCCCAAATAAATGGTTCAATACATTTAATACCCCCTAACTTATGTCTTTCCCCCACCCCAAATAAAAATGGCCTCTATGCTTCAAGTTCACATCAATTTGACACTTTTAACCACCAAAGGCATTCCTGAAACCATTTTAACTCCTTGAAAATATGCAGCACCAGTAACTAAATTGGCTGGCATCTGTGGGGAACAAACTAAACCAAGTTGTACCCAAGTACATGGGCCCATTCACTCCTGGATGAAGAGAAGCAGTAAAGGTGTTTTCATTTTGCTGATGACTCAAAAACCGGGACTGGTGTAACAAGTTTACATTTTGGTGACCAAACTAATATAGAGCTGCTTAAGCAAAAAAATAAGATAAGCAAAACAAAATTTTGCTAACCAGAATAAGGTTACCAGCCAAAATACAATGTCACGTGTACAATTTTTGACTGGTATCCTGCTCATTATTGCTAAGCAGGGATTTTTTAAGCAGTATTTTCTGCTTAAGCAACTCTATGAAATTGGACCCAGAACTTGCGTGGGATCAAATGGAATCAAAACAACTGCAGACAAATAAACAAATACAGTTCAAGAACCAGCACAAACTTTCAAACTTTTTCTCAGTATATTGTTTTACTTTAATACTACATTCATTGCACACTTTAGTCGTACTGCTTAAATGCTTTACTGTTATACCTTAGGAAAGACAAGGTTCACTGCCACTCGGCATAAAGTGGCCAATTTGAAACAGGGAGAAAACAGGGGTATCACCCTCCGATTTTCTAGCTCCAAATTTTGAAAGAATGGTTTCATTTTCTTCATGAATATTCAAAACAATAATGATCTCAGTTTGCAGTAACACCATGCGTATCTACTTTGCTGTGTAGATTTGTTATAAAATATAGCAAGTCAAGTTCTCAAGAACAAATCTACACAGCAAAGTAGATATATTTTTACAAATGGTGTTACCACAAACTGAATATAACGTTGATACCTCACCATGCAATGCCTTAAAACCCATAAACAATGAGGTAAAAAACAAACAAGTACGCCTATCAACAATAATAAACAAAACCAAGTATAAAACAATGAAAGAAAACATTAATAAACAAATCATTTCATATTTTAAACTTTGCCAGCATTAGCTCAAAATCACTCTTGATGATTTTTAACAATCACGCACAAATACTGCTTCACCTTATTTTTTTTAAATACATTTTATGCACATCATTTCGTTTTATATACAGACACATAATTTTGTTACACGATTCCACATTTAGTTCTTTTCTGAGTTACTTGAAAATGACTCCCGGTCAACTTCTCAAATCACAATCAGCCTGTCAATTTTTTTGATTAAAATTTACAAAGTGTAATCCTATTAGGAAGATCATTTGCCTTCAACACGAGAGGAAGCCTTTTATAGTCTCTAAATTGCCTTTTCAAAAAAAAGAACATCTGCCAGCAATTCTAACGCAGCATTATATTTGATGCATACTACATCAGGGCCCAATTTCATAGAGCTGCTTAAGCAGAAAATATTGCTTAACATTTGTCTGCTAAGCAAAAATACACAGGATACCAGTCACAAAGGGTACATGTAAAATGGTATTTTAGCTGGTAACCTTATTCTGGTAAGCAAAATTTTGTTGTGCTTAGCAACTTTTTATGCTTAAGCAGCTCTATGAAATTGGGCCCAGGATTCAACTTCATAAAGCCTTTAACTCAAATTCAGTTTTGCGATGAACTCATTTCCCAACAGAAGTGGGAAAAACATACTACAAGTCTATTCCCTCACATTAAAATGATGTAAATGCCATCAAATAGAACAATATTTTACGCCATTCTAATGTGATTGGAGACTTTAAACCTTTGTCCATCACAATACTGAATTTGACCAAAGAAACAGCCCCTTGGCAAGAAAAACAATTTGCTCACCACAGAAAAGTCTCCCTTTGCTGAAATGGAGTACCAGCCAAAATACACTTTAAAATACATTGTTCATGGGGTACCCTGCAACTTGTTTTGAGTAGCAAGAGCAACATTTTCTGCTGAACAGCTTTATGAAATTGGGCCCAGGTTTGTTGTGGTCTTATACAGAACATCTTCTGATAAACATTTTATCTGAACATAAAACAAATTTCAGAACATTCATTAACATAATTAATTTTGCCCTGTGTTGACTGCAAGGAAGGGCAGTGGAATTTAAAAACAATTAAATATCAGAGCAAACGATATCATCTTACTTGTTTTATATTACATGAATCAATAACTTTTGTTTAAAACTTTTGTTAAAATCATTTTTGGCCAAGCTTTGTGTTAAATGTTTTTCTCCAATTCAATTAATTGAAACAAAACTGGAACTGGAAGAAAAAAATAGTCTGGTCCCATAAAATGTAATGGGAATAAGAAGTATCATAGTTTATATGCATACAGGGAATCCAACAAAGATAGCCACACCAATGGACTATGCAAGTCTCATGAATAATTTGAATATTTGTACCCTTTAAATGGTTTTATTTATTTAAAAGAGTGACTGTCGTCATGATCCTAGCAGTGTGGCTGTACAGTTACTGCACATGCTGTCACATTACAAAATAATAGTAATGGTGCCGATCGTGATGTGATGGCCAGCATGCGCGTGGAATGAAAACCCTTTATAGGAAAACCCACAAAATCAGGTAGGGACTGAAAATCAAATCCACATGCAATGCTCCACTCCGAAGGGGGATTCAAACCACAGACCCCAGAACAGACTGGGCAAAATCTAAGTCAATTTTATGCCCAAGATGTTGTTTCCTTCACATGTTAACTTAACAGGGTTCTTACATTCCTGGAAGTGGGAATACACAAGAACTCACAGTCTGTATACAGGTATATGGCCTCTGCTCTATACAGACCTGTTGCATATGACGTCACAAGACCCAAACAGCGCCCTCACTAAGGTCAATGAAGACCTACTATCGACTGAGAGTTGTGCGAAGCGCGTACACGCGTGCACGTTTCCATTGTTTGACCTCAGCTATGGCGGCTTATGCGAGGGGTCTATAACAAAAATAATGTTAATATTTATTGTGCACATTTTATCATAAACATGTTCAAAAGAGCATTACAATCTAAAACACAATCAATAAATTAAAGCACATTAACACAAAAAGCAATCAATGATCCCCGCTCCCACCACCCATCCACTGCTGTCTCACTACAAAAGACAGAAGTAATAAATTAAACCAATGTACAGCTTACATTTTATAAGTCAAAACAAAAACTAAACTGACATTATTCAATACATCTTTTCACAGGAAAAGTATGAATCCCATTCGTAAAACTCATTTGCATTTTTTACACGTCAGCATGTCTTTTTGAGTACATTTTTACATACACGAATTACTAGCACCGCACAAGTACTCTCCATTAATCTCTTGTTAAAAACATTAACACCAAACTTAGGAAGGAATAAATACGCTCTTACAAAATATAAAAAACTAAATTAAACATTTTTATAGTTAAAGTAAACAAGGTGAGTTTCTTTCTACATAAAACCCTTCAGTGAGGGCTGGTAACACAAAGTCATGGCACATGTTATTTATATCACTAATTTCTCCAAAGTGCAATGCCCTCGGGGAGTCACAGTCCTAAGCTTGATATCCAAGACTGGACCCTCATAGGGGGTCAGGTCCCAGAGTTGTGCATTTTTTATTTTTTAGGTGCTCAAAAATATTTTCACTCATACTTTGTGCACGAAATTGAACAGACATACAGTATACAGACCTACCAAGATATTACCCTATGATAAAGTGGAGTTATGTTCTTTGTAGCAGGCTTCCAGATTCCTTGCTAACAGCCTGTGTTAGGAATGCGGTTTCCACCAACCCTCCCCCTGCCAATCAAAATGTTTGGCTACTGGAGGTGCCAGTAACTAGTGGTACCTTCCCCCATTTTTGTAATTCCTTGGGGTACTCCCTCACTTAAAGGTTAAAAAAATTACATACAATCTACAAAAATAAATTAACAAATATTAGCAATGGAATGACACAATATTTAAGGTTATTACTTTATAATAAAATGACATCATAAAATTTAAATTATTTCAAAGGTGGGTATTATATCTTGTGTATTGATTGTGAATAGTGTAGATGCCATCATGCACAGAAGATAAGCGTGTTTGTCATACAACCATTTGAAAGATTCAGGACTCCAAATTTGTGGTCTTGTGTTTGTCAATTCGCCGTATTTTTGACCACGTGAGGGCGTTTGTGGACCAATTTCTACGTGATGAAAAACAAGTAAACAAACGGTTTTGTTTAATTTGTGTTATTATTATGTTTATGTATTTCATCATTGATGCAAGAAAACTACATACATGCAATTAAAATAAGATGAAACTGTAATTGTGTTGCAAGACATTCCCTGAAGAAAGCGCCCTCACGCAGTCAAAAATATGGTCAATTAAATAGTATTACCTCAGGGTGTATTGTCCTTTAAAAAAAAATATATATTCAAATGTTGACTTTGATATCCACAATACCGAGGAAATTTTACTTCTACTACAGCTTGTTCAAACAAAAACAACTTATATGCTAAACTGTGTAGATAGTTTCTCTTCATTTTAATACTGGTCTTGTTAAAACGTTCTGGACCAGTAGAGTTTAGTGGACTGATGGATTTCCACCCTCCTCAAATTCCAACCCTGTAAGATATTGCAAGACCAGACAGATATCAAAAAGCTACGCAGTATTAGTAACCAGACCTTGCTCACCAAAGTGAATATGACTACCATCCTGTACCTAGGTGTGACGTAACTCCACTAAAAGCCGCGCCCAATTCACACAAACTGGTTCCACTGATTACCAGATGTCAACACAAAATGCAATGAGCTAATTTTTCTTTGAGGATTTATGTATAATTGTAAATGACATTTTGACTTGCCTTTCACCTAATGAATTCCAAAGACTCAAGACCGCTACAGAATTGTTGGCTTGGGTGAAATTACACAGAAGTGTACCACAGCTTTGGAGCCAGAAATAGCCAAAACATTGCACATGCAGCAGTAGTATGGGAGAGTGTGTGACGGAATGACTAACCAAATGGATTATGACATAAATACTGACCCCTTTCACGATGCGGAAGGCACCTCCGCACAATGCGCGTCTACCATTTCCACTATTTTGGGAGTCAATTCCTTCGTGTACATTTTGTCTCTTAAAATGGCAGATAGGTGCATATAAGTGCACTGCACTTCATGCAAGGGATCAACACCCAACAGAAAAACAAATGAGTACTGAATAAACAGATCTGTATAACAGTCATCGGGGTGTGGTTTTGAATCCCTGTCACGACACTTGTGTTCTTGAGCAAGACACTTGACTTTAATTGCTTCTCTTCACCCAGGGGTACATGGGTACCCGTGAGGGCAGAGATGGTTATTGCGCTACATACTTGGCAGCACAGGCCGTATACTTCACAGGGAGCTGAGATGGTTTAAGGAATGAAATAAATGGCCCCGTGACCGGGGTAGTGATGTTCATGCGCCATGAACATCAGAATAGGTGAATATTGTCACTATATAAATGTCCACTATTAGTATTTTTAATAAAACTAGCAGGATACCAGTCACAGCAATGTACACTATGTGATAATTTGGCTGGTTACCTGTTTCAGCTGAGCAAGATTTTTGCTGTGCTTAGCAAATTCTTGAGTTTAACAGCTTATTTTAACATTAATTTTTCAAATTAACATTTTGTCAAGACATTATGGAGCAAGTTCGGCTGGATGACTAGAGTCGACAAGACTTAACCTTGTCAATCTAGATGTCACTCGAACACTGCATGGTTGAACTAGCTAGTCCAACTGGATCAACCTATAGCCCCTGAGCACTGTTTTTCTGGTCAACTAACAAAGTTACGACAATTTGACAAGATGGCTGTTTAGGTTACGTAACAGAGAAAGTTTTTTTAACTTTTGCAATCACATAAAAAGTTGGTTTAACAATAAATGGTAGGTTTTTGCCAATGAAATAAGTCAATTAATAAGATAATAAATAATATTGCACTATATATTATGCAAGTACTTTTTTTATGGGCCAATACATTTTTTTCTGTTCGATACATCGTCGCTTTGTTGGGTTGCCATATTTTGATGAATCAATCGACCAAACGCATTCGAGTGAAACATAGACCATGCATGCGTGATTAAAATGGCAAATTCAGTAAAGGTTAGCACCTGAACTTGTTCACTAATGAAAACCTCATCGTGGAATATCTTTACATCCAATTTTGAAGACTGAAATGATTATTATACATTTTTTGGAATTGGAAAATAATTGGTCCAGCGATTTTTCCGATTTTCCACGCCATTCTAAGTTATAATTCGCAAATAACATAAAAACTGAAAAAAACTTTCAAAGCACCTGTTGATTTCTGATCTCAACCTATCAGATTACAGCATATACTGGAATTCCAGCCCACTACTTGTGGGTAACTTGTCCGGTAATAGCTTGTCGAATTTCTCATTCATGTGGACGGTGAAATAGTACTTCCAATACCCAACGCGATCCTCTGAAATAAAAAGAGAAAGACGATCATCAAATTATTTAAGGGTAAATTTACATCTTCAAACTAATAAAAACTGAACAGCACATCCATAGGAATGACACTGCAGGATTTTAAGGACAAATGTCGGTTTGAAGAATTAGATCACCGTAAAAGACAGACAATCACTAAAATCACAAATTGTTTTGTTCTTTTGAGGAAGACTCTGCTAGGATTGAAACGTGAGGCCACTTTCAATTGTTTGCATTTATACCACAGGTCATTCAGGTTGGAAAGCAGTTTGCAACAGATTGTCAAACATGCCACAACTGATGTATGGTGCACCACAGCCAAAACTCTGTGTTTGTAGAAAATTACAATTAAAGTTGAACCAATTTTCAAACTGCTGTTTCGGAGACTGTTGACTACTTTTTAAACAAATTTGTAGTACCAAAACAAAGCTGACTTCTTCATGAGTACAGAACTGTCAATGTGTTTTCAATCTTGCAACTGTTTTGATGAGTTGTTAATTCCTAAACATATACATTACTTTGTGAAAAGGGAAAAACTAGACATGCACGCAGCGCTTTGTATACAAACGAAAGCATTCCTCACTTTGTAAAAACACTAAACTTAAATATGGTAACAGATACGTCACTTCTTGAAAATACATCAGTCGTACTACGCATTTTGGCTCCTTTTTTTTCTAATCACTAAAAATGCCGAACAAGATATCAAAATTTAAACACTAAATTTACAACAATCCTAAACGATCAATGACTATAGAACTAACCTTTGCGATTGTACATCATTTCTTCCTCAAAGTGTGTGCAGATGTCTTTGAGAGCCTCCGGTGTTAATGGTCGCTCGAGGAAGTTGGCCAACTGCTGCACGCTGGAGCTTGTACTCTGAGGACAAAACAAAAAAATATTCACAGCATTGATTTGATATTTGGTATGAAGTGAAAAGTTATATGAATAAATTTATAACTTCCAGTGCGACATGTGTACAGGAAATTTGAATTTGGGATTCCTGGCCGTACGGCAGTTACAGATTGAATGGCTTCTGACTGGCATCCTGAACAAAGACATTGACAAATAAGGAAAGCCAACATTAGGGCTAGATAGCCGAGTTGGTAGAGCGCCGGCACCATAATCCGGAGGTCGCAGGCTCGAATCCTGCTCTAGTCGAACCTTCTTTATTCAACCCAAAATTGTTTAGTTTCCATGGCCCTAAAAAATGATAAGCTGGAAATTATGTTATAAGTGCAATGCAAATGTATTAAGCAAAATGTAATTAATGATAAGTGCTTAAAGCAAACAGCTCCTTATATGGGCATAGTTAACAACAACTTTCAACGGATAATTTTGGCTAAGATTTCAACTTACCATACGAACGTCTTCATATTTAAGGAAGAGAAAGTTGTCCTCTTTCCTTTGGTCCCACCACTCTAGGACATGTTTGAAGTAGGAACCGTACCCCACTGACATAAAACAAAAATTACAAGCTAGTTTAGCTCATCAGATTTATAAACCAACAGCCGATGGTTTGATGATGAACATTGTCTAATTTCATTAAAGATATAATACGAGATTGTAACTTGTAAGGATTAAAAAACATCATTGTTTAATTTTAGTCTGAAGGCTTACTGATCATGAAGTTCGTACAAAAACCATTTTTTCTGTGAAATACTTCCCTCTGAAATGAGGTCATATTCAAGTAAACTGTATCTGAAAACCTAACAAAATGCAACAGCTGATTTTGGTTGTTACAACCAAAATTAAGGACAAGGTGTTTACATGCTGAAAATTGTCTTTGGTAGGCATGGGCGACTAGTTGGGACTAATTCACTACACGACGCGCTTCAATAAGTCGTGACTTCGACACTAGTCACGACTATTTTCAAAACCAAAGATTGTGTATCCCCGCAGGCGCAAGATGGTGAAATTCAGGCTGAAATGTGAAGTATGCTTTGCAATAGACGCAATTGCAGTAACCAACTCTTTTGATGCTACAATATATCAGAGCAGACAATGACAATTTGGACTGGGTGACTAGTGAAATCCTCTACCCTAATGGTCGTGCTTCAAATAGTTAGGACTATTTTTTCAATAGACGTGGCAGTGCGGTTAACCGGGTAGCTGAAAAGCGGCAGTCGCGACTAGACATAGCAGTAAATTGTTGCGACTTTGACACTAGTCGCCCAGGCCTAGTCTTCGGTAGCCAATGTTAAAACATACCAAGTCCCGCTGATCATTAAAGGATTCAAACTAGCCTCTCAACACCAGATGAGCTCAGTGACTAGTGGATCTACTCTAGAATGCAGGGGGTATGGTTGCGATTCTCATCCAAGTAGCCTGTGGATTTTGTTCCACTCGGGTCTCAGCTATTAATGAGTATACATCTCTTGCGACACATCAACTTTTTAACTTGTATTATTATTTGGAAACTAAATTTCTGTATTTTTTATGATATGGACAATAACACGTCTAATCTAATCTTTCTAATCTAATCCAATCTAAAACTTACATTTGCTGTTGATGAAGCGATAGAAGAATTGGTGGAAAGTTCCCTTGTAGTGCACCATGCGAACGGTCCGGTGAAAATCATAGAAGGAACACATGACATCCTTTGGATTTCTGGCTATGTAGATAACCTTTGACAAAGGGAAAAAGATTGAACAATACAAATATTAACCCTCCTACTTTTTGGTAACATTTTCTTGCAGGATGACCATTTGAAACCATCCAACGGAACTATCTGCGTACTGTGCAGATGCATTCACCACATGATATTCCAGGCTGGCATAGTTTATATATCACTCAAGACCACAGTGGATGATATTGAGAGGTCAGACAGTAGGAGGGTTGACTGTGTATTGTGTAGATGCATTCGCCACATGATACCATACTATAGGCTGGCAAGGTTTATATATCACTCAAGACCACAGTGGATGATATTGAGAGGTCAGACAGTAGGAGGGTTGACTGTGTATTGTGTAGATGCCTTCACCACATGATACCATACTACAAGCTGGCAAGGTTTATATATCATTCAAGACCACAGTGGATGATATTGAGAGGTCAGACAGTAGGAGGGTTGACTGTGTATTGTGTAGATGCATTCGCCACATGATATCATATTACAGGCTGGCAAGGCTTATCATTCAAAACCACAGTGGATGATATAGACTGGTCAGACAGTAGGAGGGTTGACTGTGTATTGTGTAGATGCCTTCACCACATGATACCATACTACAGGCTGGCAAGGTTTATATATCACTCAAGACCACAGTGGATGATATTGAGAGGTCAGACAGTAGGAGGGTTGACTGTGTATTGTGTAGATGCATTCGCCACATGATATCATATTACAGGCCGGCAAGGCTTATTATTCAAAACCACAGTGGATGATATAGACTGGTCAGACAGAAGGAGGGTTGACGTGTACTCTGTACCGTAATCTTCGGCTTAAAAGCCACTCGATGTACAAGCCGCAGTGCCCAGAAATTGTCCAAACAAGATTTATGTGTCGGTGTATAAGCCGTCCGAAAGCACCGTGGCCAGCTGATTTTGTAGAAAATGGCTTGCAGAGTGTTGTGCCTTCTGTGAGTTTGCGTAGCCTGCTATCGCGTTGGTAGATTGATATGAGATTTTGGAGGTAGACAGGGGACATGGAGTTCAGGCATTTCCAAATGAGTACGAGGACCTTAAATTTTATGCGGAGCTTCACTGGAAGCCAGTGTAGGGTGAGGAGGATGGGAGTAATATGTTCATATTTCCTAATCTGCTGATGATGCGGGCAGCAGAGTTTTGAATTCGTTGTAATCGTCGAACCTGGTTGTGTCCTTGAGAATGGCAGTTGGAAGTCCATCAAGGACACATGACTTGGTAGGACTTTTTTTTGCAGCATTGTTGGAGTTCATCAAGGTTAGTGGGTTTAAGGGCTGTCATTGGGTATAGGCATTCACGAACAGGAATGACAGATTCTCCATCATAGTGTTCCATCATGTGTTTGTTGTTCTGCTCCACAGTCTCATGCCAGGCTTGATATGAAGCCCCATCTGTGCATGTTGGTATTGAGATGACCAATTCCAGTTTGCAGGCGGTTTAGGGAGGGGTCTGAAAAAGTAGTAATTTCAGTACGACCTTAAAAAACTGTTGGGAAAACTCTGGACAACCCCTTACCTTGCATTCCTTGTTCTTGACACCATCTGGCAGCAGCCCGTATGGCAGATGTGACTTGATGTAGCGGGGCGAGGGCAGGCTCTTAAGGGTCTCCAGCCCTGGACTTGGCGCCTCCAGGAAAGGGATAGCATCCTCTACAGTCTCAAGACAAATATCCGTCTTACGCAGGTCACCTCCCTCAAGAAGGAGGTAAATCAGATCTTGTAACCACACGCCTGGGAGAAAAAAGGTACCAGAACACTTTCAAATCCCTAACGTGCACTTCAAAGGCACCTGACTAAATGGAAAACAACATGTCTTCTGTGAAACAAATTAATTTTTCCCACTCTAAAGGTAACAAATTTAGAATACCAAAAACACAACTCAACAACACAAAAGAGTTTTAAACAAGAATAATTTTTTAGCAATATTTTTCAATACAAAATGCAAAATAATAAAATGAAGCACATACTGAAAGAAATCAACTTAATGGGAAAGCATACCACAGACCTGTATCTTGGTGCAACCATTTTGTTTTTCTCCAATTACAGCAATGTTACCATACTGAGGCTGGTAAGGAATAAGCAGTCTGACCATTTTTGGGGGTACGTACAATGCAAAAACTGTTAGTGGCCTCATGTTCTAATGTGTCATGACCGCACGGTTTAGAGCATCGAACTCAAGTCTTGATGGCCGCATCATCAGAGTGTGGGTTCGAATCCCAGTCGTGATACTTGTGTCCTCGGGCAAGACACTTAACTATAATTGCTTCTCATTACTTCATTTGTACTTAGGAGTGAATGGGTAACTGCGAAGGTAAGAGATTGTTGATGTGAATGATTAGCAAAGTGTGCACCATTTGGTTGCTGGTGCTGCATACTCCAAAGGAGTTGAGATGGTTTCAGAAAAGCTTAATGCCCAATGAACTTAACAGGGGTAGAAATAGTGTGGGGCACTTTGATACAAAGTTTTAAAACACTATTATGTTTAGACCTTAGCAGAGTCTGATAGGTTCGAAACATGAGGCCATTAACAGGTCATATTGATTGGTGAGAAGTTTGCACAAGTTTTTTCATTTATTATTCCCAAAGGGTGCATAACAGACAGCGTGGTCAAATGATGGAGGTCTGTCAGTTGAGATGAAAAACCTGTCTAATAACTTTCTGTTTTTCTTGCTTGTGAAAAAATGTCAGCCCAGAATTTCTGCAGACTCAAGACCCAAATCAATGGCACACTCTTCCTTTAAACATGTTACATCTTTTGAAAAAAATAAGGCCATGTAAAAGTTTTACTTGGTAGGCGTTCCTGCTTAACTACATTGTATTTGGGCATCCAAACTATTTGTTTTGATTGAAGTTAAAATGGTTCTTAAGCTGTTATGAAAATAATTTGTTTAATTAAAGGGGTAGTTTCCCTCATTGTAAAGGCAAGTCACATGTTGTATAATCACAGTATCCCAATAAACAAATGCTGAATCTGCTACAACCAAAGTTCAATTTTAACAGAATTGGTCTAAAATTTCATATATTTCTTACTTATTTTATAGCACAGATAATGTTCAGTGCTACTTGGACCCGCAAACCATTAATATAAAAAACTAATGTTGTTATTCAATAGCACTCCACACTCAATGTCACTTTTGTCCAAAATACCTGAATGTCAGACAAACCTTCCACCACTCCAGCAATCACAGCATCTGCATGCCAGACCGCAGTAGTAGTAGTCAGTACACACAAGTTAACATAAAGCTTGGACATGTACATGTACGCACGTTCGTTTATGAAATTTGACATGTTATTTGAGATCCGGTTACTGAGCTTTTATTTTTAGCATAATAGTGCAGAGTGCTTGTGAATATGTGAAGATTACAAAAGACTTCATAATTTTATTTAAAGGTCCATGCATGGAATTAAACTGAAGCCAGGAAGAAAACACCTGGTGCCACAGATGCTGGCCTTGATTGCCCCTTTAAATAAACTCCCATAAACTATAAGATTGTCCATTGGAAATGCCCTTTTCAGGCCTGATATTTCACAGCTAGTCAACTGCCTCCGTGCCCATCTTTATTGCCTTAGTGCCCCTTAAAATGCTGTCGAGTCAGCGCCCTTTCCCCATCCAACTACCCCCCAAAGGAAAAACTGCCTTGCCTTTTCAAGAATGAAGTATCAGGTCTTTGCAAAATTGAAAAGCCTGCATGGCCCAATTCAAATATGAAACTCAAGGTCAGAGGAACGCGACCAAGTCCCAAACTACTATAATTTTACATGGCCTTGGGGCTTGCATTAGGTCTACTCAAAGCCAACAAACAAATACTTTACCACATCCACACATGCAAGCTACTTCACAAGTGCACGACTACATGTATGTCAAGGGATTAAAAACTGGGTATATTTTAAACGTCACAGGGTGTACTCCTAGTGCATTCCTGGTGGTAATCTGAAAACAGTCAAAAGTGAAATGGCTGAAACAAATACATGAGAGATATCTTACACAAAATAGCAAACAATAATGATTGACAAGATTTTTTTGTTGATGTGGTTTAATAACACAAATCAGAACGAGCCACAACGCCATTTCCCTGACCACAGGTACATGTACAGCTGGGATTCTAGGGTTACAATTTTCTGCAACTAATCATACAGAATTTGGTCATTCTGCAAGCATAGGAGAAGCTTTCCTCCATGCTTGACTCAAACACAATTAAGGAAAACACGGTCCACGTTTGGGCAAGATGCCATAGGCAACCACCAGTTGTTCAAACATTAACATTGTTGGTAAAAAATTACATTTTGGGGTCATAAATGAGCGAGGGGCTGTCCATTTTGACATCTTTTCTGCATCCTTTGACCACCTGAATACACCTTGAAACTGTGTGGCACCATTACTCTGTTAGTAATTCACAAAATTGTATAAAAAGTCGTACAAAATAAAGGGGATTTGATATAAAATTATGTTTTGACATGTCTGACCTGTCACCACACTACACTAGTGTAGTAGTATAGTGTGGTGAAGGATGAACCCTTCACTTGGCCCAGGAATCATTTTTCATTCACAACATTTTTAAACTAATGTTTTATGTCTAAAGACGTACAAAAAAATGAACGGAAGGCATTATATTATATGATTATGAATGTGGACACATATTTTGATCACACTCACATTATCAGTTATAATCACATACTACACACATAGAATGAAAACATACCCCTACACCAGAAATCCTACTCTAGTAAAAAATGTGCATCTCATAAATCTTCCAAAATCATGCCCCAACCCCACCCCGGGGCCCCGCCCTCTTCCCCCACCCTCATCCATGTCTTCCATTTTTCTGAAGTTCTGTATGCAGCACAGTCACTCAACAACCCCAAGCCCAAAATTGCCGCTTACCTGCTCGCGGATAACTCACAATCCACACGTCATCTTTTCTCACAGGGAAGCTTGCCACATCCTGCATCTTTCCTCTGCAAAACGGTGGTAACCTAACCCCGTCGACCACGTAATACTGCATGATATCGTACTCATCGTCAATCGCTAGTTTGGTCGGCGATTCGGGTGAAGAGATCTGCGCCATCTTGAATCTAGAACTGACGTGTGAGGGCGTTGTATCAAAACAAGCGACAGTCCTCTTTCGCGAGAAGGGGGGGGGGGGTGCTAGGACCGAGAGAACAGTCCTCTAGGCCTCTATTCATCCAGTGAATTGGACCCCAGTCACGTGAGACTCAAAATTGAAATTACACATGCACTATACCGTGCTTCCAACACTCCTTTCTGCAAAGGTTTCCCAAGTGTATAACTGTATTAAGAAGGGGGCGGGGTCTGACCATGTCTCAGTTTGGCCTAGCCTACGTCTGTTGTATGTATAGGCCTATATAAGTTCATTATAATGACTGCGAAAGGGCAAGAACAAATAAACGGCTGCTCGATTAAGCTTTATAAACAAAAAAAACAAGAGTGTCTCATTTCTAAAAGATAAACAAATAAATAAATATAAATTTAAAAAAATACATAAATGGGGGGGGGGGGTGACCAGAAACAACAACAGCCAGAGATCAACAGCCGATTTCACGAAACTTTACGCGACTGCGTAATGTTTTAGTCCACTTGTGCAAGATTTCTAGTAGTATTGGTGCAATAAATGTTGCGCAAGTGGACTTACGCAGTTGTGTCAAGTTTCGTGAAATCATCTGCTGGACCGAGAACTAGCCCCCCAAACCGTTGAAAGTATGTGACTTGTCACAATGTTTGGATTAATTTGAATTGGACTGAACCATGCAGTGCACCGTACCTGGTCGGTCCAGTGCCCGTCGGTCCATTTCTCAGTGCATCATGATCAGCCCCACTGGTTGTTCTGGGCCCAATTTCATAGAGCTGCTTAAGCAGAAAATATTGCTTAACATTTTTCTGCTTAGCACAACTAAGCAGGATACCAGTTACATTTTTTACACATGAAATGGTATTTTAGCTGGTAACCGTATTCTGGTAAGCATAATTTTGTTGTGCTTAGCAACATTTTATGCTTAAAGGCATCGTACACGTTTGGTAATTACTCAAAATATATATTAGCATGAAAACTAACTTGGTAACAAGTAACAGAGAGCTGTTGATAGTATAAAACATTGTGAGAAACGACTCCCTCTGAAGTAACGTAGTTTTTGAGAAAGAGGTAATTTCTCACTAAAATAATAAAAGACTTCTAGCTAGAAGCCTTTTATTCCTATCTGAAAGCACACAAATTTGTACAACAAGGGTGTTTTTTATTTCATCATTTTCTTGCAACTTCGATGACCAATTGAGCCCAAATTTTCACAGGCTTGTTACATTATGCATATGTTGGGATACACCAAGTGAGAACACTGGTCTTTGACAATTTCCAAATGTGTACGATGCCTTTAAGCAGCTCTATGAAATTGGGCCCTGGTCTAGTTGCTGTGATTTCGTTGAATTTGATATCGCCCTCAAAGAGATTTATTGCAAACTCATTAGGCCTACACATGTTTCGGGTCAGGCGTCACAAAAAACCCAATAAACAAACAAACCAACAAATACCCCAACACCCCCCCCCCAAAAAAAAAAAACACCCCCTACACACACAAAAGAACAACAACCCCAACAAACAATATTTTACTACCCGAACACCTAAAAAATAGCGTTCACAAAAATTGTGTTGAAGGGGAGATTTATTGAAGAGACAATGATAGAGGTTCAAAAGTTTGAGACTGTTCAAACAATGACAAAGCCGATAACATTTTGTGCAGACAAAATACCCAGTGTGTAGTGGGCCTCAATTTTATTTATAGAGAATTTTAACTGTATAACTATATACCAATCATTTGGAAGTCTGAACTATGAGGAGCAATCTTTATGTCAACAAGAATCTGCACGATATATCTTTTACATCTTTAATGGGATGAATTTGGTTTGTCGTTATCTTTAAGTTCGTCATTAGGCCAATCTTCAAATTCATCGAGTCCACCATCGTTTTTCATAGTCCAACACAGATCGAACATTTATTTATTAATTCATTTATTAATATATATATTTAATTTGCATTGTATTAAGTTTAGGTCTACTTATCATTTGTTGTATGTCGTGACCCGCCGGTGGTTTTTATTTTTATTTTTTATTGAATCATTCTTATCTCATTTAAAGGCACTGGACACGTTTGGTAATATTGTCAAAGACCAGTGTTCTCACTTATCCCAACATAGGCCCCTATGCATTATATAACAAACCTGTGAAAATTTGGTCTTCATTGGTCATCGAAGTTGCAAGAAAATAATGAAAGAAAAAAACACCCTTGTTGCACAAATTTGTGTGCTTTCAGATGAAAAAGGCTTCAGGCCTGAAGTCTTTTTCAGATTCAAATATTTTAGTGAGAAATTACCTCTTTCTCAAAAACTACGTTACTTCAGAGGGAGTCGTTTCTCACAATGTGTTATACTATCAACAGCTCTCTGTTGCTCGTTACCAAATAAGTTTTTATGCTAATATATATTTTGAGTAATTACCAAACGTGTCCAGTGCCTTTAATGTTACACAGTCCATGGATTTAATCTATCTAATCTCATTAATGTTACATACGGTATGCTTAAATCGCCCTTCCCTTCAAAGTAGTCGGGAAAAGAATAATTAATTATACTTTTTACGAGCCAAACTTGCGTATTCTTGTAAACATTATTATTATGTCGACATAGAGTGCGCTATAGCCGCACTCGTACATGTACACATCCTTTTCACTTTTGAGTAGCCTCGGCCTATGTTAACTGGACAAGATTATGGCCTTCCTAAATAAAATGCTTGTATTTCTTTATTTGTAATGGTCAACACTAATTAAAGGGTCTGTATACGTTTGGTAATGACTCTGAAAATTAATGGCAATACAAACTTACTTGGTAAGAAGTACAGCAGCTTGCATAGTAGGCCATATTAAAATGCATTTTGAGAAACTTTTCACTTCGAAGTATTGCGGTTATGGAAAAGGATATCACTTTTTATCCCAGAAAAATTTGAATCTGAGAAGCGTTACAGTCAGGGGCGTCAATCCGTCTTGAAATGTGGGGGGACATCTGGATCATTTACGGCGTGGGGTCCAGGGGCCCGCTCAAGGGCCCCTGGTGGGGGTCCAGGGGCGAAGCCCTTGGCGGGGGTTCAGGGGGAGGAGCCCCCTGAAGCTGTTGGGCTTCAGCATGTTTGAACGACCTAGAAAAGCTCTCCTTGATATAATTATTTACATATCAAACGTGGACTTGGTTCACAGAGAGATAGAACAAGCGACACTTAAATAAAAGACCAACATACATGACATAGGCCTATTATTCTTATGGGCAATTCCACTGTGACTCGTGCTACAATTCAAGGTGTCTTTCTACATACTATATGCTCCAGGTATTAAACAACCAACATTCAAGTATAGTATTTTGACATTTTTTGTTGTTTTACTTTTGTATGCATGGGACAGCGGCGAACGGTAACTCGTGCTACACGCAGAGGACATGCCAAATTTGTTTACTCATTTTCATTTTGATGGTGTCCTATTTAGAACAAAAAACAATAAACTCTCCAGTGGCGGATCCAGGATTTTCCAAACGGGGGGCGTGAAAATGTACCAAGCAGCAAAATTAAGGGTGAATGCAATTTGTGGCGCCTGAGAACGCGTAACTCGAAGCCCTAACGGCATGGGTTCAGGGGCCCGCCTACATGCTCCGAAACAGTTAGGATTCTAGATGCTCTGTGGTGCGATCTCATGCAGGATCTGACCACTTTAACCAATTTTGTTTTTGCAAGATCATTATTTAATCATCATTTTCGAGTCATTGGGAGTCATCGAATCAGCCATCCTGAGTTATAAAATAATGCAGTCTTCAATTAATATTTATTCAGGGACAAAAAGTGTTGGGTGAGGAGGATCCTTCCTCCATGGTGAGACAAACGATATGATGGTGCAATTTTCAATATAATTAACCAAAAACAGAATAGAAACACTTTTTAAGCACTTCTGATCCATTTCACTCTTCTAAATTTACTGGAAAATGTTACTGTAACATTAATGGTGGGGTCTAGGGGTGAAGCCCCGATGGGGGTCCAGGGGGCGAAGCCCCTGGCGGAAGCTCTGAGCTTTTGGCCGTTTGAGGGGTGAAAAATCAAGCCTCTGTTTGCCTAAAACAGAGAAATAGACACACTTTTTATAAGCACTTTCGATCCATATCAATCTTCTAATTTTACTCAAAGAAAATTGTAATACCACAAATTTCACGTTTGGATCTGGTCGCTGCATTATCTGGTTTCATGCATATTCACATATTCACTACTGGGTAAGATCGTTTTTTCAAATTCAAGCTAGCTGTCGTATTATCCCGGACAAATTTGCACATCAGGTTTCGAATGTTACTTTGCTGTTGCAAATCTAAACAATTACAAGTGACATATCATGAAAGATTCATTTTGGCAGAAAGAAAAAATGTGAATGGTATAGTATGACAAAGAAATCCATCCTGCCTCTGGGGGTAAATTAACACCACACACACTTGTGGCTAATTTTTAAACAGGCAGTACTAAAAAAGAAAATAGAAAAGGGTTTTTTGGGGGGGCTGACGCCCACGCCCCCCCCCCCTGTATCCTCCCCTGCTCTCATGGATTGTAAAATTAAAATTTTTGCTTTGGTTCAGGAAACTTGTAAAGTCCATGGTTGTTTATGATAGGTTCTTTCGCTTTTGTCATCTTTTGATTTTCAGATAGAAAGTTTTATCATCCTTTTTTAAGGCCACTTCCAGTAACATACATTTCCACCTTTGTGCGTAACAATACAGTAAGCGATGAAAAGAAAAAGAAAGGATGTTGATTAAAATTTGATGAATATTTCTTGTAGGGCCTATGCCATATTATTTCAAAGATATAAAATGTATCAAATTTTAAGGACAACTGCTTAAGCTTAAAACAATGGGCCGATTTATAGAATATCTAAGTTATACAGGATGTTTCTACTTTAAAATACTCTATCAGAACAAATACAAATCTTTTACTAACAAACTGTTAAGCAAACTCAGAAAAAACATTAATGAGTTGTGATCCTGGCATGTGTTTGGAATAATATTGCTATTATTGTTGTTAATTATTAGACCTCAACAACACAAGAACAACAAATACAACACAAGGCAATAAAAGGAACAAAAACAACAAAAAACAGACAAAAACATAGCACCACAAAAATAATAAATAAATAAACAATCAAACAAACAAACAAACAAACAAACAAACAAGCGTCTTGCTGAAAATATCAATCCGGTCTTGTTGTAAGAGACACGATGTAGGCCGTGTAATCATCCTAGCAGATGACTAAATATAAAAATTTATCATGGAGTAGACTGCTTGCAATGTCCAGGGCAGTGTATACGCCCATTGCTTTGTGCTGATATTCATCGTTCAAGTACATCCAGGAAATGGCAAAATTACGTTAGAGGGTAGAGCGCTCAGCGTGTAAAGAGTGGGAGGGTCGGCGTACAAATTACAGAACTAATCTAAGGTCGATCTGAGCACTTTGAAAAATGTTCGTCTCCAATCACGCTGAGATTCAAAGTAGCAGGAGATATAGTATGCGTTTTAGTCCACTTGTCCGGCTTTTACACTAATGTAATAACGGCATGGGCGAAAAACATGGGGGGACATTTGATATTGTGTCCCCCACCCTTGAAAACTTGGGGGACATGTCCCCCTGTCCCCCCCCCCTATCTGACGCCCATGGTTACAGTAACGCTTCTCAGATTGTGTATTCCAAGTGCAGATTATTCTTCCTGCGTGGACCAACCGCCCCAGATTGTCGGCAATATCTCAAAAACGCTAGGGCCTACCACCTTCTGAAATGAAATTTTCCCAGTTTAGTTGTAGTTTGTTTATCTACAACTATATAGGATTGAAACAATCAGTGTGTTCCAATTACAAACAGACTGATCCCATTTCTTTGAACCGTTAGAGGATACCAGCCTCAAATAGTATCCGATGATCGGCCTAGAAGGCCTATGCAGTGCTTTGCAGGATCTTGAAACTGGAGAGGGTACTACCAATGCCTTGGACCCGGTGGGGGGGGGGGGGGGGCTTGGGGCTCCCCAAGTTCAACCAAGAAATTGCAAATTTGCATGTCATTGAGACTATTGATACAAAGTTTTTAACCAAAATCTATTTTTGATAAGCAATGGTGACTGCCCTGGTTCTTCGGGTCCTGGGGTCAAATGCCGCACATAGACGGCGTTGTCCACAGACTGACACACATTTTTGTTATCTTCAGATATTTTCGGTATAGGACTATAGGCCTACCATTGTTTAAAGGCATCCGCGTTTGGTAATTGTCGAAGACCATGTGTTCTCACTTGGTGTATCCCAACATATGCATAAAATAACAATCCTGTGAAAATTTGGGCTCAATTGGTCATCGAAGTTGCAAGAAAATGATGAAAGCAAAAACACCCTTGTTGTACAAATTTGTGTGCTTTTAGATAGAATAATAAAATCTTCTTGCAAGAAGTTTTTATTATTTTAGTGAGAAATTACCTCTTTCTCCCTTGTTGCACAAATTTGTGTGCTTTCAGATGAAAAAGGCTTCAGGCCTGAAGTCTTTTTCAGATTCAAATATTTTAGTGAGAAATTACCTCTTTCTCAAAAACTACGTTACTTCAGAGGGAGTCGTTTCTCACAATGTTTTATACTATCAATAGCTCTCTGTTGGTCGTTACCAAGTAAGTTTTTATGCTAATATATATTTTGAGCAATTACCAAACGTGTACGATGCCTTTAATATACATGTTTATTTAATTCTTTCCAAAAGGTAAACCTCACCACATCCAAAGGTCCTCCAAAGTTTTCCCATTCTACCTATTCACATTGGGGTTTTCTTCTTTTTAAAGATTTTTTTTAAAGAAACTTAAATGCCGTTCTGATATCAAGAGTTTGCTCAAGATAACCAGTGTGTTAAATAAACATGACCTCTCTACTTTAACCAGAAATAGAACGTGTTTAATAATGGGGCCCTTCTCCCCCGTGGCTGTCTCTGGAAATAGTTCAGCATTTTGACGGCTGTGACGAGTTGAGGAGCAGGCCTAGATCAAACCAAATCCACGGAGAGTTGAATCGAAAATGGAATTTCAAGACATATGGGATCGTAGTTCGATGACTTGGGCATTGGTTGTTGGTGCCGTAATTCTGTTTCTAGTGTGAGTATTAAATGAAAACGAATCCAAAGTGCATTCACCTTCCACTAGGTTAACCACGTGTTTGCTTCATGGTTTTATGAAGTGTTTTGTAACAGTCACGTATTACAAATTAAATTATTATGACTGTGTCGAAGCCAAAGGGTGCAAGATTTTTATGTTGTCGGCAGCTGGTTGTCGGCAATTATTAAAAAACAAAAATTAGCACAGTTTCTGAACGCCCATCAGTGACTATAAATGTTATTTTGAAATCCTTGATTAAGTATGTGGTCATACTTTCTTTGATAATGACCCCGAAAAAATGGTGTGTAGGCCTATACTTTTTATACGAAAGTTTATAATTAAAAGATGGTAATAGTAGTAAGCAAAATTATTTCCTCTGAAGTGCCCCCGTTGATTAAAAATCGGTAAAAGTTTATCGACAAGTTTGAATCTCTCCAAAGATCACCTTCAGGCGACTTTTGGAGATTCAAATTTTCGTGGTGTCTGGTGAATGCTGCGGCCATGGGATGCGGTTGATACCTGCTGTCATGACCTTGCTATAAACATCGACGAAATCGTCGTTCTTGGTGAAAATACAGTGACAGGTTTTTTTCTGTTTTTTCAACAAGTAGACACTCATGTATCCAGCTGAATTGTTTTATACCAATGAATTGTATCTTTATTGATAATTTAGCCTATAAATCAGCATTACGTTACTGACAAAAACCAATCTATGACCATACCACTAACAGTTAAATGGTAATATTTGGGATTTGCCCTTACACCAATATGTTTTAACCACCGTATATACTTTCCCGAGTCGTGAAAAAAATCCCCAGGCATATCACTCGGGTTGGATTTGAACCCACGACCTTGCCATGCTATAGAGCAGATGTTATACCACTATAGACCACCGAGCTAGCCCGGTGGTTAGAGGCAGTTCTAATGCTGCGGTCGTTGGTCAGGGGTTCGAATCAGAAGTATATGCCTGTGTATTTCTTTGGATCGGGCTATTTGGTCTATAAAAAGCACTTGTAACCGTTTGTTACCGGTATAAAATGCATATGGTTAGAAAGACATTATAAAAGTAGAATACAATGATCCACACAAATATGCCTCGAAATTGCGTGGTTTTCCTTTTACTTTGCGAAATAACAGGGTCGGCCATTTTGTGGAGTCAAAAATTTGACTCCACAAAATGGCCGACCGTGTTTGTTTGTAAAAGGAAACCCACGCAATTTCGAGACATATTTGTGTGGATCATTGTATTCCTCATTTTAAAACATTTTTCTAACCATGCATTTTATAACAAACGGTTACAAATGTTTTTTATAGACCAACTCGCCCGATCCAAGGCAACGTGTCCCTTTGGCCCACTGAGTATACAGTATAATACACCTCTGTGTACGGGCAAAAAAACAATAATGTTCTTTATCCCCGATGCAAAATTAGCATCAGTTAAATGATGTTTCACTAAAACGGGCCCACTGAATTTGATGAAATTTTGAAGCACGATTAGTGTGTTTATTGAAAACCAAAGAAGGGCAGATCGTATGAAATCTCACAGTTATTGTAAACCAAGGTTAAGTTTGAAACAACTTATAAACGGAATAACACGCCCTGGGAGCTGTCCACCTATCTAGAGTTAAAATCATGAACTTTTATTGTTATTTTAATTTATTTATTACACATCCAACAGCAAAAAGCGCCAACAACAGGGTGAATAGGAAACGAGAAGAAATGTTAAGTTTTGGATGCGGGAGGAAAAACCCCAATAGGGAAAACCCACGCAATCAGGTAGGGACTGAAAACCCAATCCACAGGTAGGGACTAAAAACCCAATCCACATGCAAGGCTATACGGTCTCGGAGGTGGGATTCGAACCGGGGTCCAAAGAGGTGAAAGGCAGGGAAAGAAACCACATGAGCCAACCTGATCCCCAAATGTTTGAATGTAATTGGCGTGTATCTTTCATTTATCACTAAATATTACTTGCTTTCGTTCCTGTAGCTATGACTGGTGGTCCCATCAATATTTCCAGAGACTTGGAATTCCCGTTGTTCCGTATTACCCGATCGTCGGAAACGGCATCCAATGGTTAATAGTAAGTCTGGTGTTTTATTCACCCATTAATTAACTTTTGGAACTTGACCAGCCATGCTTTGTTTTTGCGTACAAAGGTTGCCCTTGAGACAAGGTAATCATCAAGAAGGAAAAAAAAAAGTCAATTCATATCAATCCTCCAGAGCACTGTCAAAGTTTAGGAAATGGCATTTGAAGACCCTTTGTACTGCAATTAATCAATCGAAATAACATAAAATGAACAAAATCCCTCCGTAACCTTTAATGAGTTTCGGTAGCTGCTTACACACAGTAGGTTCATGCTAATATTTTAGTCACTCCGCCCACGAATGTACAGAATATATCGTTATTCACGAATTCCATTACCATCGGGCCCAAAGATGGACACGCTGAGAAAGTCTCATTGCAAATGCATTCCTCAGTTCCAGCGGGAGCTTCTGTGTGTAAATTTGACTAACCTCAGGTGTCATTGGCTTGCTAGCCTGGTTTGAAAACAGTCATCAACTTCCATCCATAGAACACATGCCCAAGAGATGGATGCACTTTTTTGGGCGGCGCCTTTTTTTTTAAGGCGTTGACCTTTTTTTTTTTTGGCGGCTACTTTTTTTTTTACGCGGAGACTTTTTTTTCCCCGGAGAATTCTTTTTTACGGGTGGCGAATTATTTCTTCTACTCGGCGACTTTCGGGTTGCTCTCATTTTCGATATCTTATGGAAACCAAGGACAAAACAAAAAGGAAAACAAATGGTCTCCATAGGGGAAATCTAATGACTGGGGTGCTCCACAAGGAAATTTGTGTACAAAGTATACGGGAAAACGTTAAGTGCAAAACATAGCACATAATGGCTTACTAAAAAATATTATTTTTTGTTTGTTTTTAATATGAAATACAGGGAGGTACGAAATTCTATGAAGAATGCATCGAGAAACATGGCAAAGTTGTTGGGTAAGGACGATTGGTGTTCTCATTGTTTTTATTTTTTTTTATTTTTTTCAGTTCACAATTATTTTGTTTGCGTCTTGGCCGAGCTGTTTAGAGCATCGAATTCAAGTTCCGGTGGTTAAGTCATCAGGGTGTGGGTTCGAATCCCGGTCATGACACTTGTGTCCTTGGGCAAGACACTTAACTATAATTGCTTCTCTTCACCCAGGGGTATATGGGTACCTGCTAGGGTAGAGGTTGATATTGTGTTTGAAAAATCCTTCGGAGTGCCACGGCAGCCCAGGGCTGTTTACTCCCTAGGGAGCTGAGAAAGTTTAAAGGAATGTTATTTGGCCCAATGACCAGGGGCACTATATGTAAAGCGCATTATACGTTATTGTAAAATGCGCTATGTAAGAACTTGTTATTATTTTTATTATTTATATTACGCTGCATCTTTTATGGCAACAAATTGCCTTTGTGTAGTCTAGTTACAATCCTACGTTACTATCCTATGTTTTTATTTTGCATTTTGAGCTGTGTCAAAAAACAACTTGCCTAGAGAGGGCGCACCATTTTGCACAAGACTTTCGATGGAAAAGCTTCTGAAATTGAGATGAACCCAAGGCGTTGATGACGCATAACAGAGGAAGAAAATGTTCCCAATGCATAGTTGTTGCTTTTATCGTTGTTGTTTTGTTCATGTTTGAGCCAGTATTCTGTTTTTATAAATTCCCATATTTTTTAAGGCTGTACCGCTTTCGGACGCCCATACTGTGTGTCACAGATGCGGACTTGCTGGAGAAGATACAGATTTCGCACTTCTCCAAATTTATGAACCATTGGGTAAGCCGAACGAATAAACCTTTTCCATTAAATATGTAAATTGAACATCACGCGTGCGCACTAACGTTACTGGTTGGAAACATGAGGGAAACCGATGGTTGTGTGACGATTGTCACGAATTTGCGACTACAGCTACGGCTACGGCTGTTGCTAAGGGTGTTGCTAAGGACGTCATATTCTTCAACGCATGATGACGCGGAAATCTAGCCATAGCCGTAGCCGTAGCTGCCAATAGACTGTGCAAGTCTCGCGCATATTTGAACTTCCGGGACCATTGTGGTCCCAACCATATGGAGATTTACGTGGGCAAGATTTTGTTTTGTCAATTATTTTAGATTTAACGTGGTTTATGACCATGAAAAATAAATATGTTGTTGGGAATGTAATACTTAGTTATACAAAATATGAAAGTAAAATCAATTAAACAATAAAACGCAGAAAACCTGATAATTAAACTTGACCTCAGCTTCCGGTTACTGCAAAAAACTAAGAATTTTGTGCTCACCTCCGATCACAAAACTTATGTAAACGCTTGTTTTGGATGCGCGATGATAATCGTCAGATGCTGTAATTGCAACGCGAAGCCTTTTCATAGCAGTCTATGATTGTTGAGGAGTCAGCGTCCTCTAAAAACTGCGTCAAGCGTTAATTTACCGCCCGTGTGACCTTCGCGAATCCGCGTTAGGGGTTTCTGAAAAGTTAAGATCAAATAAGCATCCTTGTCCCAGAGTTTTAATTTTGTTTCAATAATAATTTAACACATTATTTGTGTATTTATTATAAAAAACTAAAACTGATTATATAAACATGTAATGAGTATTTTTGTTGTTCAGAATTTGTCATTAGATATAATTTAAAACAAAGATTGTATTTTTAGAAGAAAAAAAGTTCTTCGTTTGACGTGTTTTCTCGTTCCGATACGCGCGAGACTTGCACAGTCTATTTGCGACTACAGTTTCGGCTACGGCTGTTGCTAAGGGTGTTGCTAAGGACGTCATATTCTTCAACGCACGATGACGCGGAAATCTAGCCGTAGCCGTAGCCGTAGCTGCCAATTTGGACACGGCCTAACGCTGAGGCATTCGCCAACTAATAGTGTATTTACGCATGCGTCAATGTAATTAGCATATTTTCATGGGAAAGGCATCCGTGGTCTTTCATGACATGTGAGTGTGACTATACCGTTATCACACGAGGCAGTTAACAGGTAATTTCCACAGTCTCTGTACATATCCAAGTTGTCACATAATTTCGAAACTTGGAACTGTTAAAAAAAGAAAAAAACTGACAAGAAAATGTATCTTGTATACTGCTGCAGTTTTACTACAGTGCAGTGCAGTTGGTTGCCTTTAAAGGCATCGTACACGTTTGTAAATTGTCAAAGACCAGTGTTCTCACTTGGTGTATCCCAACATATGCATAAAATAACAAGCCTGTGAAAATTTGGGCTCAATTGGTCATCGAAGTTGCAAGAAAATGATGAAAGAAAAACACCCTTGTTGTACAAATTTGTGTGCTTTCAGATGTAGGAATAAAAACTTCTGGCAAGAAGTTTTTATTATTTTAGTGAGCAATTACCTCTCTCTCAAAAACTAGTTTACTTCAGAGGGAGTCGTTTCTCACAATGTTTTATACTATCAACAGCTCTCTGTTGCTCGTTACCAAGTCAGTTTTTATGCTAATATATATTTTGAGTAATTACCAAACGTGTACGATGCCTTTAAAAATCACGTCTCACTTACAGGCCTAGATGTAATAATAATTATGAGATTTAATCTTTTACGTATAGTACCCAACTCTAAGCATTTCTCACTGTAAGTTAATTCTGCTTCAGTGGAAAAGACACAATAAATTAGGTACAAAATGCATACCATTTTGAAACAAAATAGTATCAGACACAATCCATTTTGTTCTGTTTATGGTATGGACATCAATACTGCGGTGTGATCCTGTGACCAACCCCTGTCCAGAAATCCCCATAAAACTCCCGTGACAATAATTCACCTATAATTATTATGAACTAACGATATTAAAGCTTTGTTGGAAAGTTTCCGTATCCGACTGCCACCTTTTCACTCATTGTCACCAAAAGCATCTGTAATTTAAGTAAATAAGATACTATTTTATTTCATAATAATGAATGAAAAAGTGGAAGTCGGATACGGAAATTTGTATTATTTTGTTGTTGATTTATAAAAACTCCTCGCCTCATCATCAGACAATCCCAGGAGCCGGTTGGCCACTGCAATCCACAATGCTGTACATGAAAGGACAGAGGTGGAGAGAAGTTCGGGCCATTACCTCGCCTGCATTCACCACGAGCAAAATGAGACAGGTAGGCGTAATGTTCTTGCACGAATTGGGCCTTGAAAGTCACGCCAGGCAATAATAACAGACAATTTAGACTAAAGCAAGACACTAGGCCTACCACAAGCAAAAGGAACACTTTGATGGTAAAAAGCCCCCTCTGAGGTTTAATACAGTTTTGCTAACAGTTATTAAAGGCACCGTACACGTTTGGTAATTATACTCAAAATATATATTAGCATAAAAACTGACTTGGTAACGAGCAACAGAGAGCTGTTGATAGTATAAAACATTGTGAGAAACGACTCCCTCTGAAGTAACCTTTTGAGAAAGAGGTAATTTCTCACTAAAATAATAAAAGACTTCTTGCAAGAAGTTTTTATTCCTATCGAAAGCACACAAATTTGTACAACAAGGGTGTTTTTTCTTTCATCATTTTCTTGTAACTTCGAAGACCAATTGAGCCCAATTCACAGGCTTGTTATTTTATGCATATGTTGGAATACACCGAATGAGAACACTGGTCTTTGACAATTACCAAGTGTACGATGCCTTTAAAGAGAATTATAAGGAAAAGAAATGATAATGCGATCAAGCTAAATGAGTCGTTTGTCGGAAATATCAGTATGGAGAAACAAGCCAAAACAGGCCAACAGGTGAAATTTTCAAACAATTTTTTGTTTTAAATTTAGATGCTCAAATATATCTTATTTTATATTGGCAATTTCCTTCCTAATAAATAACATCAAAAAGGGGTTAAAGTTAGCATTGAAAGAAAATGTGTCAATGTAGTTTCAATAAACAACTCGACTTCAAACCCCCTTTTCTCGGTTTCATTCTCTCGTATATCTTGGTGTTTCTACTTTCACAACTTTTGAACCAAAGGTGGTATCAACATGGGGTTTTAAGAGTTTTAAAGCATAGATTATGTTCTTTTTAAATGTATATTTGAAAAAAAGACCTGGGTCGACAAACGATTCATTTTGCTTGATCGCATCACATATTTTGTTTACTCGCAGATTTCCTGGAGCTGGTTTGCTGCCCGTTTGAAAAGTAAAATTTGCGTCTGCATTGCTTTTTCCTTCTTGCTGCCACCCCCCTTTTTGGGGGGGGGGTGGATTGGGACCCGGGGGGTTCAGTCGGGTGTTGAATTTTAGTCCCTGGTATTAATGTCGAGAGAAATAAAGAATTTGCTTAATACCAATGATCTTGATTGTATGGGAAAGGTTGTTGGGGGTGATTGTTCGTTCGGTTGTTTTTATTTTTTATTTTTACTTTGATGAATATGAGCGCCGGGTCTTGGTCAAAAGGTTTATCAATCAAAGTAATTTTGATGCTTTATTGATACTGTATAGTTTATCATTGTGTATAGATGATAGATATATTCAATGATTGCTGTCAACCTCTCCTCAAGAACTTTGAAAAAGCAGCTACGGAAAAAAAGCCTGTTGATTGCAAGAGGTAAGTGTGTCGAATCGACCAAATTGTTTGAGATGCTTGACAGGTGGGAAAAAAATATAGTGGTGACCTTAATTAAAGATTGACTATAATCATAAACTGTGCATTAGCATCAATATATGAATTGGTTGCACATACACATCAAGTATATGTGTTTTATAGCAGACTCTAACTTGACCTTCGGGACACGATAAGAATTGACCTGCAGTGGATAGCGATTTACGTGCCATTCACGTCGCCCAGATCTGACGTCGCCTACTTGACTTTTATTTTTGTATTTTATATAAAATATGTTGCAGTTTAGCTAGAGGATTTCTTATACATACTTTTTTTTTAAATCAAGAAACTTTTGTTGTTGTTTTGTTGTTGTTTTCGATGCCAGGGTGTTTGGTGGTTTCTTCGTGCAGACTTTGACTGCAATCGGCGTCGGTCTGGATGTCAAATGTCAGGAAGATCTCGATCATCCGTTCCTTACTAAAGTACTAAAGGCATTCCAACCCTCGATTCTCACTGCCTTACCCGGTAAGTTTCTACTTCCAATGAGTATACACGAGCATGCCCGAATGCTTGTAGGGTATCTCTTATGTTTATTAGCCTTTTTGAGATTATGGTGGGCACTTAGGAGAGCACTGTGTGGTTTGGATGCATATGCACAGATTTACCCATAGAGACATTCTCTTGGAGGGACAAGGTATATAACCAAGTCCCGAGGAGGGCTGACGTCCAATCCATCTTTTCTATCTAAGAAGGAGACTCCGCTGGTTGGGTGACATGCAACGAATGAATGATGGGAGAGTCCCAAAGGACGTCACGGTGAGCTACAAACTGGGAAGAGAGCAAACAGGACGACCATGCCAAGGATGCCTGCGAAATAGATCTGCAGTCATGTTCCATCACCCCCTTCCAATTGGGAGTCCTTATCCTTAAATCAGCCAACAGGCAGTGCTGGAAGCGAACAGTCATCTCCCGGAACCACTCACGGTGACGTGAGACACGAGGGTGACCAAAACGAGAAACGCTGTCGAAGGAATTGTTGGAGGGCTTCACAGGGTCAGCTCCAGAATGTGTCGTTCAATTAACCAAATTTGTCACTCGGTGGTTTACCCGAGTAAGACCCGATCATCCTGCTCGTGAAGCAACAACACAAAGTGTTAAACCCTCTGCTGCATCAGCCAAGCATTAATGTTTGGAGAAAATCGCGTTTAAGTTAAGCTAATTTTAAAATCATTGGTTCGTAGACTGTTCATCATTTAATCTTTGAAAGTTTACTCAATAAAAGGGAAGTGGAGATCTTAAACCATACAAATATGTTCATAACGTGTTTAATTCGTGATTGATTACTTTAACCCCCACTTGATTGATTACTTCTTCGTGGAAATTGTACAAGTTAGCGATCTGTGTGCAGCGCGTCGTGTATATCACACATTTTGGTTGTTCGTGTAGAAAGTTTTTGGCACTTCTTGAAAACGCAAAAGCCGGAGCACTCACGTTTGGCACTGTGCTGCTGTTTAATCAACGTAGTCGTGTACTTACGAAGTGACTAAAAGATTTGTGGCACTTCGTGAAAACGTAGGCCTAATTCCCAGTGCTTATGATTTTTGCCGTTCATCAACCTAGCATAATTATGACACTATATAGATGATTTTAGGACATATAGCTTGTAAGATACCGATCAAAAATCAAAACCACAAATAAAGTAAGTTTAGTTTTTCTACAGATTTTTCATGTTTTTGGCACTTGTGATGTTGCTGACGTGATGCTATCAGGCTCGGATCCGGGGGGGCAGGCTGGGGGCACGTGCCCCGGGGTAATTATTTGTTTGTTTGTTATATACCACCTATTTAAAAATCAGCCACAAGTGTGTGTGGTTTATTTTATTTTTCCCCAGCGGCAGGATGGATTTCTTTTTTATCTTATGCCATTCACATTGTTTTCTTTCTGCCAAAATGAATATTTCATAATATGACACTTGTAATTGTTTAGATTTGCAACTATAACATAAGCATTTGAAACCTGACGTGCCAATTTACACGAATATGCATGAAACCAGATAATGCAGCGACCAGATCCAAACGCAAGATTTGTGGGATTAACATTTTCTTTGAGTAAAATTAGAAGATTGATATGGATCAGAAGTGCTTAAAAAGTGTGTATATTTCTCTGTTTTAGGCACACACGGAGGCTTGATTTTTCCACCCTCAGCCCCCCTATAATACAAAATCCTGGGTGCGCCGTTGTGCCCCCCGATTTAAAAAATCCTGGATCCGCCCTTGATAATGTCACCATCCTTTTTTTAGTCATTCCCAAATAATAGTAACAAATACTTTTTATCATACGGGAGGTCATTCCTGTATCGGTTTCATTACAACAACATCGATTTGAATGGGGGAAAAATCAGAAAAATGCGCCCATCACTGGTCTATTACGGTTAACCTTGCACCTTACGTACAAAGATAAATCACATTTCAAAAACACTTAACATTGTGTATCTATCTCTCTTATGTAGTTATCTTTCCCATACTGGGCCCCCTCTTCAACTTTCTCGGTGTCAATATCTTTCCCAACGCTTCTGTTGAATTCTTCAAGAAGGTTGTAAAAGATTCTAGCAACGACCGCAACAGGATACATCAGGGTCGAGGTCAGGGACCAAACAAGGTACGTGAACACTTCAAAAACTGGGGTGTTAAAATTGACACCATGGGTGTTGTCACATACATACCCAAGAGAGAATCACAATTAACATCATAGGGTGTTGAAATAACACCAATGTAATTGTGTTGGCAGATATTAGTGTTATTTTAACACCCTGTGCTGTAAATTTTGATTCTTTTTTGGTATCTATGTGTGACAACACCCATTGTGTAAATGTTAACACCCAAGTTTGTGAAAAAAGTGGAAAAAAAATTAAATACAAATAAACTTAAGATTTACAGAATGGTGTGGGGTCCTTTTAAAAAATAAATAACTAATTCTTTTAATATTTGAACTTTTCCAGTAGGTCTTTTCAAAATATGATTAACAATGCACATCAAATTGATAAAATAAGGAATGGTTATCTTGTGTGTGTGTGTGGGGGGGGGCTGAATATCTACAACCTGAAAGCTCACATTTTTTGTTTCTGGACAAATTTAGGGAAAATGGAAATAGCATTTGAAGACCTCTTAAAATCAGTTGCTACTTTTGACCTCCAAAATCGAAATAAGCCTAATGAATGTTCACAAATCCCGGTCAAAAACATGACGACCCAATTAGCTTGATCGCATCACAAATGTGAAGGCTCAGGGAAATGTTAAGAAAATCCTGAAATGAGGAAAAATCCTGAGATATTACCTGCCATCCTGTTGGTAAGTCATTGGGTCGGACCTGCTGCACACACACACAGTTTTCACTACTTCCAGCTTCAAAGCTTGCATACGATATTGTATGTAATTTTACAAAAAAAATTACCAATTTTATCGTCCAAACACATTTCTTATGACAGAAACCTATCATTCTGAGAAGACCTCGATTCTTTCCATTGAACTTTTTTCGTATAAATCATCAAAGAAAAACTATGCTCACTACAACTCCTATGGGCTTCTGGTAATCAGCGGAGCAAGTTTGAGTAAAGTAGGCGTGGCTTACAGTGAAATTACGTCATTCTAATGAACACGATAGATGTGGAAACAATAAGATGGGAATAAACTTTACCTTCCCCAAAAAAAAGAAGAAAAAAAAAGAAGAGAAAATACGGAAGCGTATTGCCACCACATGAATTTTTTTAAATCTCTCTTATCGTGTACGTACACGATAACTTATCGTGTACGTACATGATAAGTCAAAAGTTATCGTATACGTACACGATAAGTTATCGTGTAAGTACACGATAAGAGAGCAATTTTTGTTATTCATGTGGCGACAATACGCTTCCGTAAGAAAAAGTACTTTTCCTTTAAATATATGTATTGTTCTATCATTTCTATTTTATTCTGTAGTATTTAGATATGCTGCAGCTGTACATGATGTCATCCGAGATCCCCGGTGCAGTCACTCCTCAAGAGGAGTTGTCTCCTGGCGACCCGATCAAAAAGCCCAAGAAATTGTCCTACAATGAGTTCCTGGCACATGTAAATGCATTCATAGACGATTCTAACATTGTATCAAAGCGTCTTGCACTATATATCCTGTCCATTTGGGTCTTACTCTTTAAAAAGCATTCCTGGATGGCCTATATAATTGATTATATAGGCCATTTTGTAACATTACAACATTGTATTATAGGGTGTTATTTTGTAGGGTTAAGTGTAAGTGTAATTGTTAAATATTGATATTGATGTTATCAATAATATGGTAAAAAGTGGTGGGTAGCCGTGTTAGTCGGGTAATTGCAGAAAAAAACTAGTTAGTCATTAAAGGTATAGGGTCATCGTTTGGTTTTTGTCAACGTTGTACTTTATGTATAGGCAACATTATAAAGAAAGATACAAACAAAGTCACCTGTTGAAGTTTCAGCTGAAAACAGTGTCTACTTGCTGAGAAAACAGCCCCCCAAAACACCAGAAACCAAAAACCAAAAAACTGTCACGGAATTTCCACACGAACGTCAAATCTACCTTTTAGCGAGGTACCAAACGCGTCTCTGTCCGCAGCATTCGCGAACGGATATCCTACCTTCAGAAATCTGAAAACGATTCATGCATGAATCCTTTCTCAGATTCAAAAGTTTTCATTGATTCACTAATCAGAAGAAATAATTTCGCAGGATGCTTACTACCGTTACAATCTGCATATAACAAGTAAACTTTCAGATAGAAATTACACCCCTTTTTCGGGGTCATTAACAAACCATGACCCTACCTTTAAAGGCATCGTACACGTTTGGTAATTGTCAAAGACCAGTGTTCTCATTTGGTGTATCCCAACATATGCATAAAATAACAAGCCTGTGAAAATTTGGGCTCAATTGGTCATCGAAGTTGCAAGAAAATTATGAAAGAAAAAACACCCTTGTTGTACATATTTGTGTGCTTTCAGATGCCTGAAAAAGGCTTCAGGCCTGAAGTCTTTTAATATTTTAGTAAGAAATTACCTCTTTCTCAAAAACTACGTTACAAATTTTCATCAGGAACTGAACAATTATAGCAAACTCTTTATTAACACTTAACAGGTTGTTCTAACACTTGTTGGAGTCCACGAAGCCCCTACTATTTTTCTGAGCTGCACCGCCTATCAGCTCGCCATGAACCCAGATGTGCAGGAAAAGTGCATCAGGGAGATTGACACAAACCTCCCTGATGGGGAAGACATCACATACGATTCCCTTAACAAAATGACGTACTTGGAGATGGTCATCATGGAATCATTTCGGATAAACCCACCATCTATACTGTAAGTATCTGGGTGTCTGTCAGGGGCCGAGTCACATCACGAGCCAACAACAAGCCCTCTGCATTCAAAATAATCACTTTGGTTTCACAAAAGGAATAAATGCTAACAGTGTCTTACTGTGAATATAGACTGTGGATGTTCTTTCGTCTTTGACTTGTGACACTTGTGGAATTTGACACACAGTCAGAGTGATACAAGTCTATTGCCTCATGTGACACACCTGTTAAGGAGAAACTTACACTCAGAAAAAGTCATCATCGAAACAGAAGTCTCTCAGCCTCTTAAAATAAAAACCAATGGGTGACACCTACAATTCCACTTTGCTTAGCCATTGGAAACACCAACACCAAACACCCCCATTACAATTGATTATTTTGGGGGCTACAAAGACGCACACACAGCTCTGTGTTGCAGTCACTCTGTGGACATTCACTTGTTCTGTACACTTAAGGGAAAACCTGTTCTTCAACACTGTAAACAACACTGTGTGGACGTGTGTAAGTCCACAGAGTGTTTTAAGTCCCTACATTATGTGGACCTCTTTCGTTCTCAGGTCCACACTTCGTATGTAGCGTTAAAACAACAGCATAACGATCAAACTATGGCTTCACCCTCTCTCTCTCTCTAAAAAAAATTAATCAGAAAAGTAAAAAGATCGCCAGATTTGGGTCAATTTGACTGTACAAAAATATATTTAAACTAACAGTATAGTAGGTATATTTCTCCAAGAGCAAAGACGCTAATGTATTTGTTTTTGTATAATTTTTAAGCATGATCTTTATTTGTGACTTTTGATTGGTTGGGAATGGGTCAGATGATGCGCGTTCTATTAGAACGCTCCACACTGCAAAAACTGAGGTGTTAAAATTGACACCATGGGTGTTGTCACATCATATACCGAACAGAGAATCAAAATTAACATAATAGGGTGTTAAAATAACACCAATGTAATTGTTTTTGCAGAGATAAGTGTTATTTTAACACGCTATGGTGTAAATTCTGATTCTTTTTGGCATCTACATGTGACAACGATGTCAATTGAACACCCCAGTTTTTGCAGTGCAAGGAGAAGCAAGTTTTACCTTCGTCCATGTTGTTACTGATCCACTCACAGCATTCAATATGTGCACATGATTAATGTGACACCGTTACTTTGACAGGGCCGATCGAGTCTGTAACGAGACGGTTACATTCGGCAAGTACACATTAAAGGAAGGCATGACGATATGTATCCCGTACTACTCTATCCAACACGACAAGGACTACTGGCCAAACCCGGGCACCTTCGACCCTGAGAGGTAACAACTTCTTGCGCGATGTTTTGACTAAGAGTTACTCGACGACTAAAATATCAGATTTTTAATAATGTTTAATTAAAATAAATTAAAACCTCAGCCCCCGGTGCAATTGCCAGGCGGGGGGCAAGATTGAGAGAGACTAAAACCTGACAGAAGAGCGAGCTATTGTACAGCTTTCTTGCAGGTGATAATGAGGACCAGTAAATCTAAGGCCGTATCCGAATTGGCGGCTACAGCTATGGCTATGACTGTTGCTAAGTGTCTTCCTATACTTTAATGCATGATGACGCGGAAATCCGACCGTAGCCGTAGCTGTAGCCGCCAATTTGGAAAAGGCATAACATACAGAATAAATAGCCAAGATTAAAGCATCTATAATGAGGTTTAAGAGTGCCAACCTTAAAAGAAGAAAAAAAAACATACATCATGGCGCAGCAAATCGTTGTTGGTTTCAATTTTATTTAAGTCCATGTGATCAAAGCGAGTCCGGATGGATAAAAATAGTCTGACTGCCCACACTGGGATAAGTATTTATTATTGTTAATAATGGTCATGGATACGAGGAACAAGACAGCAATGGTGGCTGTATTGACGATTTGACTTTAATTAGCTTTTTTGTCTCGTTAAAATTCCAGATTCAATGCCGACAATAAAGATTCCATTGATCCGGTGACTTTCACTACGTTTGGTCTTGGTCCCCGTAGCTGTATTGCTACTCGCATGATGGTCACTCTTGGCAAGCTGATGCTAGTGCACGTGCTCAGAAAATATCGCTTTCAAAAAGGACCCGAAACTCCGGTAAGAAGTTTTCCTGTATCCGCATGTGGAATACTAGACTTGATTTCAAGTCTGAGCCTGCGGTTATTTCTCTGCATCAGCCACGCAGAATTCCCGCGCAGATTTGCTATCACGCGCTCTAACGGAGGTTTATCCACAAGAGGGCGCTGTTTCAGCCAACAGCTCTGCAATAATGTATCGGCTACCACGATCACAGACTTGGAACCAAGTCTAGTGGAATACATGCATGCAGTATTTATTATAATGCAAAAAGACAATCAACATTTTAGAAAAACCTCACTGTATCACTTGTTTAAAATAGCTCTTTCGGGAGGTTAAAGGGTCTGTATACGTTTGGTAATGACTCTGAAAATTAAAAATATAATGGTGGGAAAAACGTCAAGAACTGGTTTGTTTGTCTGTGTGTATGTTTTTTTGTTTTAAGTGCCTTTTGGGAGTATTTTTATTTGTTTGTTTGTTGGGTGTGTTTTTGTATAATGTTTGTTTTGGGTGGGTGGTAGGTCTGTTTATTAATTGGGTTGTTTTTATTGGGTAATTGAGTATTGGGTGTTCATTTTTGTTGTTGATTTTTGTTTTGATGTTGTTGTTGTTTTCTTAGGGGGAAGGGGGTCAGTTATCTTGAACAAAAAATAAACATCTTATTCTTTTCTTCCCGTAGGTTACCCTAGAGTTTGGGAAGGTTACTTTTCTGGAGCCGAAAAACGTCTTTGTGCGAGTCAGTCGACGAGGAGAAAATTAAGAACAAAAGTTTGATTTGACTAAGTGTTGGCCGTTCATCCTTTTTAAATTAGTGGTTTTTTGAAACAGAGTCGGTTAATGCATGACTCGATTAGAATACATGTGACCAGGAGTCAATTTCAAACAAAATCACAACACGAAGCTGTGCAGCAGAAATATGATACAAGCCAAACTGCCATGTACGGGTTCACATCGCTGCAACTTGTGCCTCTCTCAATTTTGTTTACTTTTAAAGCAAACACATTTTGTTAAAAGAAAGTATTTCCGTTTGAAGGCATCGTACACGTTTGGTAATGACTCTGATAATTAATGGCAATAAAAACTTACTTGGCAAGAAGTAAAGCAGCTTTGGATAGTATAATGCATGTTGAGAAACTTTTCACTTCGAAATACTGCGGTTATGGAAAAATATATCACTTTTTATCCCCCAAAACATACGAGAAGCGTTACGCGTAACGCTTTTCAGAGTGTGTATTCCGTTTCAGATTATTCTTCCTGCGTGGACAAAACCGCTCCAGATTTTCGGCAATATCTAAAACGCTACCACCTTTTGAAATGAAATTTCCACAGGTTAGTTTTATGGTACATATCTACAACTATATAGGTTTGAAACAAAAAATAGGCTCCAATTACCAAACGTGTACGATGCCTTTAAAAGCATTATAAAACTGGGCTTTGGTCTATGCAAGAAACGTTTCCACCAGTTAGGTGAATATCAATCACCGTACAAGAGGTTCATTTTTAAATGTTTCAAAAATAGACACCTGCGTTTGGCCAAGTCGCCATGTGTGGGTTCGAATCCTGGTCATACAGCACTTGAGACCTCCCGTATGCCATCACATAGACCTTCATCAAATGGGCATTTCCACGGTAACTGATTTTTATAGAAATCAGAAAACTAGCTGAGGAATTTTTCTGACCTAATATTTGGAGAAGAGCTATAAATTCATGATAATAATTGTTAACACCATCTATACTTTCATTTGCATTATGTGCATTTAATGAATTTCATTACGGTAGTCATACACGATTTCAAAACAAAAGTAACACATTTTTATTTTGGGTTGAACAACGAAAAATTAACTAGAGCAAGATTTGAACCTGCGACGGCCAGATTAACGTGCCAGCACTAGAATGGCTAGTCATGATAATAATTGTACCATTAACACCTTCAATACTTTCATTTGCACTATATGCATTTAATATATTTCATTACGGTAGTCAAAAACGACTTCAACACAAAAATAACAGATTGCAATTTGGGGTTGAACAAAGAAAAATTAATTAGAGCAGGATTTGAACCTGCCACCGCCATATTAACGTGCCAGCACTCTACTGAGCCATCTAGCCCAAATGTTGGCGGCTTCCCTATTTTGTCAATATCTTTTTTCGGGGTCAATTTTTCAAAGGAGTGAGATCACACCAGTCTACAATTTTTCTTTGTTCAACCCAAAATTGATTAAAAGTTTCCCCAGTGGTTTGTTACCTGTTAACCAAAATAACAGCTACTCTTTTTGCTAAAGTTAGGGTGACTTTTCTGTAGACTTGTGCACAAAATTCACCCATTCTGTTAGAGAAACCCTACTTCCTTTCCATCCAAAACTCTGTAAAATAGAACGATTCAGCCTTGCACAAATTTGTGTGCTTTCAGATGAAAAAGGCTTCAGGCCTGAAGTCTTTTTCAGATTCAAATATTTTAGTGAGAAACTACCTCTTTCTCAAAAACTACGTTACTTCAGAGGGAGTCGTTTCTCACAATGTTTTATACTATCAACAGCTCTCCGTTGCTCGTTACCAAATAAGTTTTTATGCTAATATATATTTTGAGTAATTACCAAACGTGTCCAGTGCCTTTAATGTTACACGGTCTTGGATTTTATCTATCTAATGTCATTAATGTTACATACGGTATGCTTAAATCGCCCTTCCCTTCAAAGTAGTCGGGAAAAGAATAATTAATTATACTTTTTACGAGCCAAACTTGCGTATTCTTGTAAACATTATTATTATGTCGACATAGAGTGCGCTATAGCTGCACTCGTACATGTACACATCCTTTTCACTTTTGAGTAGCCTCGGCCTATGTTAACTGGACAAGATTATGGCCTTCCTAAATAAAATGCTTGTATTTCTTTATTTGTAATTGTTGGGAACTCAGTCAACACTAATTAAAGGGTCTGTATAAATGGCAATACAAACTTACTTGGTAAGAAGTACAGCAGCTTTGGATAGTAGGCCATATTAAAATGCATTTTGAGAAACTTTTCACCTCGAAGTACTGCGGTTATGGAAAAGGATATCACTTTTTATCCCAGAAAAATTTGAATCTGAGAAGCGTTACAGTAACGCTTCTCAGATTGTGTATTCCAAGTGCAGATTATTCTTCCTGCGTGGACCAACCGCCCCAGATTGTTGGCAATATCTCAAAAACGCTAGGGCCTACCACCTTCTGAAATGAAATTTTCCCAGGTTAGTTGTAGTTTGTTTATCTACAACTATATAGGATTGAAACAATCAGTGTGTTCCAATTACAATTTCTTTTAGGCACATGTCTATTCAGACTGATCCCATTTCTTTGAACCATTAGAGGATACCAGCCTCAAATAGTAACCGATGATCGGCCTATGAGGCCTGTGCTTTGCAGGATCTTGAAACTGGAGAGGGTACTACCAATGCCTTGGACCCGGTGGGGGGGGGGGACTTGGGGCTCCCCAAGTTCAACCAAGAAATTGCAAATTTGCATGTCATTGAGACTATTGATACAAAGTTTTTAACCAAAATCTATTTTTGATAAGCAATGGTGACTGCCCTGGTTCTTCGGGTCCTGGGATCGAATGCCGCATATAGACGGCGTTGTCCACAGACTGACACACATTTTTGTTATCTTCAGATATTTTCGGTATAGGACTATACGCCTACCATTGTTTAAAGGCATCCGCGTTTGGTAATTGTCAAAGACCATGTGTTCTCACTTGGTGTATCCCAACATATGCATAAAATAACAATCCTGTGAAAATTTGGGCT
Source organism: Plazaster borealis (assembly GCA_021014325.1). Taxonomy (NCBI): domain Eukaryota; kingdom Metazoa; phylum Echinodermata; class Asteroidea; order Forcipulatida; family Labidiasteridae; genus Plazaster; species Plazaster borealis. The sequence continues at coordinate 9,910,807 of CM037471.1, read as the reverse complement.
CAATTGGTCATCGAAGTTGCAAGAAAATGATGAAAGCAAAAACACCCTTGTTGTACAAATTTGTGTGCTTTTAGATAGAATAATAAAATCTTCTTGCAAGAAGTTTTTATTATTTTAGTGAGAAATTACCTCTTTCTCAAACACTACGTTACTTCAGAGGGAGTCGTTTCTCACAATGTTTTATAGCCTACTACCAATAGCTCTCTGTTGGTCGTTACCAAGTCAGTTTTTATGCTAATATATATTTTGAGTAATTACCAAACGTGTACGATGCCTTTAATATACATGTTTATTTAATTTTTTCCAAAAGGTTAACCTCACCACATCCAAAGGTCCTCCAAAGTTTTGCCATTCTACCTATTCACATTGGGGTTTTCTTCTTCTTTTTTAAAGAAATTTAAATGCCGTTCTGATAATAAGAGTTTGCTCAAGATAACCAGTGTGTTAAATAAACATGACCTCTCTACTTTAACCAGAAATAGAACGTGTTTTTCGTTCGGGTCCCTTTTCCCCCGTGGCTGTCTCGGGGGATATTTTCAGCATTTTGACGGCTGTGACGAGTTGAGGAGCAGGCCTAGATCAAACCAAATCCACGGAGAGTTGAATCGAAAATGGAATTTCAAGACATATTATGGGATCGTAGTTCGATAACTTGGGCATTGGTTGTTGGTGCCGTAATTCTGTTTCTAGTGTGAGTATTAAATAAAAACGAATCCAAAGTGCATTCACATTCCGCTAGGTTAACCACGCATGTTTGCTTCATGGTTTTATGAAGTGTTTTGTAACAGTCACGTATTACAAATTAAATTATTATGTGTCGAAGCCAAAGGGTGCAAGATTTTTATGTTGTCGGCAGCTGGTTGTCGGCAATTATTAAAAAACAAAAATTAGCACAGTTTCTGAACGCCCATCAGTGACTATAAATTTTGTTTTGAAATCCTTGATTAAGTATGTGGTCATACTTTCTTTGATAATGACCCCGAAAAAATGGTGTGTAGCCTATACTTTGTATACGAAAGTTTAATTAAAAGATGGTAATAGTAGTAAGCAAAATTATTTCCTCTGAAGTGCCCCCGTTGATTAAAAATCAGTAAAAGTTTATCGACAAGTTTGAATCTCTCCAAAGATCACCTTCAGGCGACTTTTGGAGATTCAAATTTTCGTGGTGTCTGGTGAATGCTGCGGCCATGGGATGCGGTTGATACCTGCTGTCATGACCTTGCTATAAACATCGACGAAATCGTCGTTCTTGGTGAAAATACCATGACAGTTTTTTCTGTTTTCTCAACAAGTAAACACTCATGTATCCAGCTGAAACATTTTTATACCAATGAATTGTATCTTCATTGATAATTTAGCCTACAAATCATACGTTACTGACAAAAAACAATCTATGACCATACCACTAACAGTTTGGGGTTTTGCCCTTACACCAATATGTTTTAAGCACTGTATATACTTTCCCGAGTCCTGTGGGAAAAAAATCCACAGGCATATTATCACTCGGTGGGATTCGAACCCACGACCTTTGCCATGCTGTAGAGCAGATGTTATACCACCGAGCTAGCCCGGTGGTTAGAGGCAGTTCTAATGCTGCGGTCGTTGGTCGTGGGTTCGAATCAGAAGTTAGTGATATGCCTGTGTATTTTTTTACACAGTGCTTAATAGGGACACCTTGCCTTGGATCGGACGAGTTGGTAAAAAGAAAAGGGTTTGTAACCTTTTGTTATAAAATGCATATGGTTAGAAAGACGTTATAAAAGTAGAGAACAATGATCCACACAAATATGCCTCGAAATTGCGTGGTTTTCCCTTTACTTTGCGAACTAACACGGTCGGCCATTTCACGATAAAGAAAAACCACGCAATTTCGAGACTTTTAAAACATCTTTCTAACTATATGCATGTTATAACAAACGGTTACAAATGCTTTTTATAGACCAACTCGCCCGATCCAAGGCAACGTCTCCCTTTAATAGGCCTACTGAGTATACAGTCCTAATACACATCTGTGTAAGGGCAAAAAACCCAATAATATTCTTTATCCCCGATGCAAAATTAGCATCAGTTAAATGGTGTTTCACTATAACGGGCCCGCCGAATTTGACGAAATTTTGAAGCACGATTAGTTGTAGTGTGTTTATTGAAAACCTAAGAAGGGCAGATCGTATGAAATCTCACAGTTATTGTAAACCAAGGTTAAGTTTGAAACAACTTATAAACGGAATAACACGCCCTGGGAGCTGTCCACCTATCTAGAGTTAAAATCATGAACTTTTATTGTTATTTTAATTTATTTATTACACATGCAACAGCAAAAAGCGCCAACAACAGGGTGAATAGGAAACGAGAAGAAATGTTAAGTTTTGGATGCGGGAGGAAAAAACCCAAATCGGGAAAACCCACGCAATCAGGTTATAGGGACTTAAAAACCAATCCACATGCAAGGCTCCGGTCTGAGGTGGGATTTGAACCGGGGTCCTGAGAGGTGAAAGGCAGGGAAAGAAACCACATGAGCCAACCTGATCCCCAAATGTTTGAATGTATTTGGCGTGTATCTTTCATTTATCACTAAATATTACTTGCTTTCGTTCCTGTAGCTATGACTGGTGGTCCCATCAATATTTCCAGAGACTTGGAATTCCCGTTGTTCCGTATTACCCGATCGTCGGAAACGGCATCCAATGGTTAATAGTAAGTCTGGTGTTTTATTCATCCATTAATTAACTTTTGGAACTTGACCAATCATGCTTTTTTCGCGTACAAAGGTTGCCCTTGAGACAAGGTAATCATCAAGAAGAAGAAAAAAGTCAATTCATATCAATCCTCCAGAGAAATATTTCGTCTGAAACACTGCAAAGTTTAGGAAATGGCATTTGAAGACCCTTTGTACTGCAATTAAACAATCGAAATAACATAAAATTAACAAAATCCCTCCGTAACCTTTAATGAGTTTAAGTAGCTGCTTACACACAGCATGCTAATATTTTAGTCACTCCGCCCACGAATGTACAGAATATATCGATATTCACGAATTCCACTAATTTACCATCGGGCCCAAAGATATAGACGCGCTGAGAAAGTCTCATTGCAAATGCATGCCTCAGTTCCAGCGGGAGCTTCTGTGTGTAAATTAGTCTGACCTCAGGGGTCATTGGCTTGCTAGCCTGGTTTGAAACAGTCATCAATTTACCATCTAGAAACAAATGCACAAAGGATGGATGCACTCAGAGTAAGTTCGTTCATCCTGAAAGTCTCATTGCAAATGCATGCCTCAGTTCCAGCGGGAGCTTCTGTGTGTAAATTAGACTAACCTCAGGTGTTATTGGCTTGCTAGCCTGGTTTGAAAACAGTCATCAACTTCCATCCATAGAACACATGCCCAAGAGATGGATGCACTTTTTTGGGCGGCGCCTTTTTTTTTAAGGCGTTGACCTTCTTTTTTTTGGCGGCTACTTTTTTTTTTACGCGGCGACTTTTTTTTCCCCGGAGAATTCTTTTTTACGGGTGGCGAATTATTTCTTTTACTCGGCGACTTTCGGGTTGCTCTCATTTTCGATATCTTATGGAAACCAAGGACAAAACAAAAAGGAAAACAAATGGTCTCCATAGGGGAAATCTAATGACTGGGGTGCTCCACAAGGAAATTTGTGTATAAAGTATACGGGAAAACGTTAAGTGCAAAACATAGCACATAATGGCTTACTAAAAAATATTATTTTTTGTTTGTTTTTAATATGAAATACAGGGAGGTACGAAATTCTATGAAGAATGCATCGAGAAACATGGCAAAGTTGTTGGGTAAGGACGATTGGTGTTCTCATTGTTTTTATTTTTTAAATTTTTTTTCAGTTGACAATTATTTTGCATGCGTCTTGGCCGAGCTGTTTAGAGCATCGAATTCAAGTTCCGGTGGTTAAGTCATCAGGGTGTGGGTTCGAATCCCGGTCATGACACTTGTGTCCTTGGGCAAGACACTTAACTATAATTGCTTCTCTTCACCCAGGGGTATATGGGTACCTGCTAGGGTAGAGGTTGATATTGTGTTTGAAAAATCCTTCGGAGTGCCACGGCAGCCCAGGGCTGTTTACTCCCTAGGGAGCTGAGAAAGTTTAAAGGAATGTTATTTGGCCCAATGACCAGGGGCACTATATGTAAAGCGCATTATACGTTATTGTAAAATGCGCTATGTAAGAACTTGTTATTATTTTTATTATTTATATTACGCTGCATCTTTTATGGCAACAAATTGCCTTTGTGTAGTCTAGTTACAATCCTACGTTACTATCCTATGTTTTTATTTTGCATTTTGAGCTGTGTCAAAAAACAACTTGCCTAGAGAGGGCGCACCATTTTGCACAAGACTTTCGATGGAAAAGCTTCTGAAATTGAGATGAACCCAAGGCGTTGATGATGCATAACAGAGGAAGAAAATGTTCCCAATGCATAGTTGTTGTTTTTATCGTTGTTGTTTTGTTCATGTTTGAGCCAGTATTCTGTTTTTATAAATTCCCATATTTTTTAAGGCTGTACCGCTTTCGGACGCCCATACTGTGTGTCACAGATGCGGACTTGCTGGAGAAAATACAGATTTCGCACTTCTCCAAATTTATGAACCATTGGGTAAGCCGAACGAATAAACCTTTTCCATTAAATATGTAAAATGAACATCACGCGTGCGCACTAACGTTACTGGTTGGAAACATGAGGGAAACCGATGGTTGTGTGACGATTGTCACGAATTTGCGACTACAGCTACGGCTACGGCTGTTGCTAAGGGTGTTACTAAGGACGTCATATTCTTCAACGCACGATGACGCGGAAATCTAGCCATAGCCGTAGCCGTAGCTGCCAATTCGGACACGGCCTAACGCTGAGGCATTTGCCAACTAATAGTGTATTTACGCATGCGTCAATGTAATTAGCATATTTTCATGGGAAAGGCATCCGTGGTCTTTCATGTGAGTGTGACTATACCGTTATCACACGAGGCAGTTAACAGGTAATTTCCACAATCTCTGTACATATCCAAGTTGTCACATAATTTCGAAACTTGGAACTACTAAAAAAAGAAAAAAACTGACAAGAAAATGTATCTTGTATACTGCTGCAGTTTTACTACAGTGCAGTGCAGTTGGTTGCCTTTAAAAGTCACGTCTCACTTACAGGCCTAGATGTAATAATAATTATGAGATTTAATCTTTTGCGTAGTACCCAACTCTAAGCATTTCTCACTGTAAGTTAATTCTGCTTCAGTGGAAAAGACACAATAAATTAGGTACAAAATGCATACCATTTTGAAACAAGTTAGTAGCAGAGACAATCCATTTTGTTCTGTTTATGGTATGGACATCAATTCTGCGGTGTGATCCTGTGACCACCCCCTGTCCAGAAATTTGGGGTACTCCCATAAAACTCCCGTGACAATAATTCACCTATATTATGAACTAACGATATTAAAGTTTTGTTGGAAAGTTTCCGTATCCGACTGTCACCTTTTCACTCATTGTCACCAAAAGCATCTGTAATTTTAGTAAACAAGATACTATTTTATTTCATAATAATGAATGAAAAAGTGGAAATCGGATACGGAAATTTGTATCATGTTGTTGTTGATTTATAAAAACTCCTCGCCTCATCATCAGACAATCCCAGGAGCCGGTTGGCCACTGCAATCCACAATGCTGTACATGAAAGGACAGAGGTGGAGAGAAGTTCGGGCCATTACCTCGCCTGCATTCACCACGAGCAAAATGAGACAGGTAGGCGTAAAGTTCTTGCATGAATTGGGCCTTGGAAGTCACGCCAGGCAATAATAACAGACAATTCAGACTAAATCAAGACACTATATAGGCCTACCACAAGCAAAAGGAACACTTTGATGGTAAAAATCCCCCTCTGAGGTTTAATACAGTTTTGCTAACAGTTATTAAAGGCACTGTACACGTTTGATAATTACTCAAAATTAGCATAAAAACTGACTTGGTAACGAGCAACAGAGAGCTGTTGGTAGTATAAAACATTGTGAGAAACGACTCCCTCTGAAGTAACGTAGTTTTTTGAGAAAGAGGTAATATCTCACTAAAATAATCAAAACTTCTTGCCAGAAGTTTTTATTCCTACATATGAAAGCACACAAATTTGTACAACAAGGGTATTTTTTCTTTCATCATTTTCTTGCAACTTCGATGACCAATTGGGCCCAAATTTTCACATGCTTGTTATTTTATGCATATGTTGGGATACACCGAATTAGAACACTGGTCTTTGACAATTACCAAGTGTACGATGCCTTTAAAGAGAATTATAAGGAAAAGAAATGATGATGCGATCAAGCTAAATGAGTCGTTTGTCGGAAATATCAGTATGGAGAAACAAGCCAAAACAGGCCAACAGGTGAAATTTTCAAACAATTTTTTGTTTTAAATTTAGATGCTCAAATATATCTTATTTTATATTGGCAATTTCCTTCCTAATAAATAACATCAAAAAGGGGTTAAAGTTAGCATTGAAAGAAAATGTGCCGATGTAGTTTCAATAAACAACTCGACTTCAAACCCCCTTTTCTCGGTTTCATTCTCTCGCATATCTTGGTGTTTCTACTTTCACAACTTTTGAACCAAAGGTGGTATCAACATGGGGTTTTAAGAGTTTTAAAGCATAGATTATGTTCTTTTTAAATGTATATTTGAAAAAAGACCTGGGTCGACAAACGATTCATTTTGCTTGATCGCATCACATATTTTGTTTACTCGCAGATTTCCTGGAGCTGGTTTGCTGCCCGTTTGAAAAGTAAAATTTGCGTCTGCATTGCTTTTTCCTTCTTGCTGCCACCCCCCTTTTTTTTTGGGGGGGGGGGGTGGATTGGGACCCGGGGGGGTTCAGTCAGGTGTTGAATTTTAGTCCCTGGTATTAATGTCGAGAGAAATAAAGAATTTGCTTAATACCAATGATCTTGATTGTATGGCAGAGGTTGTTGGGGGTGATTGTTCGTTCGGTTGTTTTTAGTTTTTATTTTTACTTTGATGAATATGAGCGCCGAGTCTTGGTCAAAAGGTTTATCAATCAAAGTAATTTTGATGCTTTATTGATACTGTATAGTTTATCATTGTGTATAGATGATAGATATATTCAATGATTGCTGTCAACCTCTCCTCAAGAACTTTGAAAAGGCAGCAACGGAAAAGAAGCCTGTTGATTGCAAGAGGTAAGTGTGTCGAACCGACCAAATTGTTTGAGACAATTGCATGCTTGACAGGTGGGAAAGAAATATAGTGGTGACCTTAATTAAGGATTGACTATAATCATAAACTGTGCATTAGCATCAATATATGAATTGGTCATTGCACATACACATCAAGTAGATGTGTTTTATAGCAGACTCTAACTTGACCTTCGGGACACGATAAGAATTGACCTGCCGTGGATAGCGATTTACGTGCAATTCACGTCGCCCAGATCTGACGTCGCCTACTTGACTTTTATTTTTGTATTTTATATAAAATATGTTGCAGTTTAGCTAGAGGATTTCTTATACATACTTTTTTTTTTAAATCAAGAAACTTTTGTTGTTGTTTTGTTGTTGTTTTCGATGCCAGGGTGTTTGGTGGTTTCTTCGTGCAGACTTTGACTGCAATCGGCGTCGGTCTGGATGTCAAATGTCAGGAAGATCTCGATCATCCGTTCCTTACTAAAGTACTAAAGGCATTCCAACCCTCGATTCTCACTGCCTTACCCGGTAAGTTTCTACTTCCAATGAGTATACACGAGCATGCCCGAATGCTTGTAGGGTATCTCTTATGTTTATTAGCCTTTTTGAGATTATGGTGGGCACTTAGGAGAGCACTGTGTGGTTTGGATGTATATGCACAGATTTACCCATAGAGACATTCTCTTGGATGGACAAGGTATATAACCAACTTTGAAGTCCCGAGGAGGGCTGACGTCCAATCCATCTTTTCTATCTAAGAAGGAGACTCCACTGGTTGGTGACATGCAACGAATGAATGATGGGAGAGTCCCAAAGGACCTCACGGTGAGCTACAAACTGGGAAGAGAGCAAACAGGACGACCATGCCAAGGATGCCTGCGAAATAGATCTGCAGTCATGTTCCATCACCCCCTTCCAATTGGGAGTCCTTATCCTTAAATCAGCCAACAGCCCGTGCTGGAAGCGAACAGTCATCTCCCGGAACCACTCACGGTGACGTGAGCATGAGGGTGACCAAAACGAGAAACGCTGTCGATGGAAGCAGCTACAAACTGCAGTGCTTCGACGTTCATCTGTCGGAGCTGACATTGTGACTGTCGCTCCCTGATAATGGCTTGATGGGCAGAAGGCAGAAGCCACCTCAAGGCCACAGAAGTGGGACTAGGCTATCTGTGAAACCAAACAGCTAAATTGGCGCACAAGTGGCCAATGAATCACAACAACAACCCTCGCATGTACACATTAACTCCTGGGTGAAGAGAAGCAATGAGGGAGGGAGTTGTTGGAGGGCTTCACAGGGTCAGCTCCAGAATGTGTCGTTCAATAAACCAGATTTGTCACTCGGTGGTTAACCCGAGTCAGTCCTGCTCGTGAAGCAACAACACCACGAATTGCCAAACATTCCGCTGCATCAGCCAATGTTTGGAGAAAATCGCGTTTAAGTTAAGCTAATTTTAAAATCATTGGTTCGTAGACTGTTCAACATTTAATCTTTGAAAGTTTACATATAAGGGAAGTGGAGATCTTAAATCTTACACATATGTTCATAACGTGTTTAATTAATGATTGATTACCCTAACAAGATAGTCTCTTCGTGGAAACTGTACAAGTGATCTGTGAGCAGCGCGTCGTGTGTCAACATTTTGGTTGTTCGACGTGTAAAAAGTTTTTGGCACTTCGTGAAAACGTTTGGCACTGTGCGTGCTGTGCTGTTTAATCAACGTAGTCGCGTACTTACGAAGTGACTAAAAGATTTTTGGCACTTCGTGAAAACGTAGGCCTAATTCCCAGTGCTTATGATTTTTGCCGTTCATCAACTTGGCATAATTATGACACTATATAGATGATTTTAAGACATATAGCTTCGTAAATTGTAAGATACCGATTAACTAAATCGAAACCACAAATAAAGTAAAATGTTTTTGGAAATTGTGATGTTGCTGACGTGATGTTATATACAGGCGCGGATCCGGGTGCGGGGGGGGGAGGCTGGGGGCACGTGCCCCCGAGTAATTATTTTTTATTTGTTTGTTATATACTGCCTGTTTAAAAATTAGCCACAGGTGTGTGTGGTGTAGTTTTTATCCTATGCCATTCACATTTTTTCTGCCAAAATGAATCTTTCATGATGTCACTTGTAATTGTTTAGATTTGCAACAATAACATAAGCATTTTGAAACCTGACGTGCCAATTTGCGTGAATATGCATGAAACCAGATAATGCAGCGACCAGATCCAAACGCGATATTTGTGGGATAACATTTTTTTTTTTGGAGTAAAATTAGAAGATTGATATGGATTAGAAGTGCTTTAAAAAGTGTGTATATTTCTCTGTTTTAGGCACACACTGAGGCTTGATTTTTCCACCCTCAGCCCCCCTATAATACAAAATCCTGGGTGCGCCGTTGTTCCCCCCGATTAAAAAAATCCTGGATCCGCCCTTGATTATGTCACCATCCTTTTTTTAGTCATTCCCAAATAATAGTAACAAATACTTTTTATCATACGGGAGGCCATTCCTGTATCGGTTTCATTACAACAACATCGATTTGAAAGGGGGAAAAATCAGAAAAATGCGCCCATCACTGGTCTATTACGGTTAACCTTGCACCTTACGCACAAAGATAAATCACATTTCAAAAACACTTAACATTGTGTATCTATCTCTCTTATGTAGTTATCTTTCCCATACTGGGCCCCCTCTTCAACTTTCTCGGTGTCAATATCTTTCCCAACGCTTCTGTTGAATTCTTCAAGAAGGTTGTAAAAGATTCTAGCAACGACCGCAACAGGATACATCAGGGTCGAGGTCAGGGACCAAACAAGGTACGTGAACACTTCAAAAACTGGGGTGTTAAAATTGACACCATGGGTGTTGTCACATACATACCCAAGAGAGAATCACAATTAACATCATAGGGTGTTGAAATAAAATCAATGTAATTGTGTTGGCAGATATTAGTGTTATTTTAACACCCTGTGCTGTAAATTTTGATTCTTTTTTTTGGTATATATGTGTCACCCAAGTTTGTGAAGTGAAAAAAAATCAAATACAAACAAATTTAAGATTTACAGAATGGTGTGAGGTCCTTATAAAAATAAATAACTAATTGTTTTGAAATTTGAACTTTTCCAGGTCTTTTCAAAATATGATTAGCAATGCACATCAAATTGATAAATTTAAGGAATGGTTATTTTGTGTGTGTGTGTGGGGGGGGGGGGTGACTATCTACAACCTGAAAGCTCACATTATTTGTTTCTGGAAAATTTGAAGACCTCTTAAAATCAGTTGCTACTTTTGACCTCCAGAATCGAAATATTCACAAGAGTAGTTGAACCATACCAAGGATGAGATTTGCCAAAATGTAAACATTCCTGAAAAATTGCTGATGGGCCTGGGTTCTCCGTTATTCTCGACCCAGAACCTCACAAAGGTTTACAGACTCTGTGCATCACACAAAACTACAGGTTTGGACATAATGTGGACTATTTCCCTTTCCCTTTCGTGATTGCTTCACTTCTTTCAAGTAAATGTGAAGGCTCAGGGAAATGTTAACAAAATCCTGAAATGAGGAAAAATACTGAGTTATCACCTGCCTGCCATCGTGTTGGTAAGTCATTGTGTCGGACGTGGGTGTATCTGCTGCACACACACACAGTTTTCACTACTTCCAGCTTTAAATCTTGCATACGATATTGTGTAAATTTACCAAAAATCACCCATTTCATCGTCCAAACACAATTCTTATGACAGAAATCTATCATTCTGAGAAGACCTCGAATCTTTCCATTGAACTTGTGAGTAAGATTTGAAACTTTGCGTGGTGGAAATACAATCTAGTAAGATTTGCAGTAACACCATGAACATGAGTAGAATTTGGAACTTTGCATGGTGGAATACAATCTAGTAAGGTTTGCAGTAACACTTGTACATGAGTATTTAGAACTTTGCATCAAAGAAAAACTATGCTGACTACAACTCCTATGGGCTTCTGGTAATCAGCGGAGCAAGTTTGGATGAAGTAGGCGTGGCTTACAGTGAAATTACGTCACACTAATGAACACGATAGATGTGGAAACAATAAGATGGGAATAAATTTTACCCTCCCCCCCAAAAAAAACAAAAAAACAAAACAAAGAGAAAATACGGAAGCGTATTGCCACCACATGAGGTTTTTTTAAAATCTCTCTTATCGTGTACGTACACGATAACTTATCGTGTACGTACATGATAAAGCAAAAGTTATCGTGTACGTACACGATAAGTTATCGTGTACGTACACGATAAGAGAGCAATTTCTTTTATTTATGTGGCGGCAATACGCTTCCGTAAGAAAAAGTACTTTTCCTTTAAATGTATATATTGTTCTATCATTTCTATTTTATTCTGTAGTATTTAGATATGCTGCAGCTGTACATGATGTCATCCGAGATCCCCGGTGCAGTCACTCCTCAAGAGGAGTTGTCTCCTGGCGACCCGATCAAAAAGCCCAAGAAATTGTCCTACAATGAGTTCCTGGCACATGTAAATGCATTCATAGACGATTCTAACATTGTATCAAAGCGTCTTGCACTATATACCCTGTCCATTTGGGTCTTACTCTTGTAAAAGCATTCCAGGATGGCCTATATAATCGATTATATAGGCCATTTTGTAACATCACAACATTGTATTATAGGGTGTTATTTTGTAGGGTTAAGTGTACGTGTAATTGTTAAATATTGATATTGATGTTATCAATAATATGGTAAAAAGTGGTGGGTAGCCGTGTTAGTCGGGTAATTGCAGAAAAAACTTGTAGGTGTAGATATTTCTCACTAGTTAGTCATTAAAGGTAGGGTCATCGTTTGGTTTTTGTCAACGTTGTACTTTATGTATAGGCAAAATTATAAAGAAAGATACAAACAAAGTCATCTGTGGAAGTTTCAGCTGAATACAGTGTCTACTTGCTGAGAAAACAGCCCCCCAAAACACCAGAAACCAAAAACCAAAAAACTGTATTTCCACACGAACGTCAAATCTGCCTTTAGCGAGGTACCAACCGCGTCTCTGTCCGCAGCATTCGCGACCGGACACCTACCTTCAGAAATCTGAAAACGATTCATTCATGAATTGTTTCTCAGATTCAAGAGTTTTCATTGATTCACTAATCAGAAGAAATAATTTCGCATGATGCTTACTACCGTTACAATCTGCATATAACAAGTAAGCTTTCAGATAGAAATTACACCCCTTTTTCGGGGTCATTAACAAACCATGACCCTACCTTTAAAGGCATCGTACACTTTTGGAAATTGTCAAAGACCAGTGTTCTCATTTGGTGTATCCCAACATATGCATAAAATAACAAGCCTGTGAAAATTTTGGCTCAATTGGTCATCGAAGTTGCAAGAAAATTATGAAAGAAAAAAACACCCTTGTTGTACAAATTTGTGTGCTTTCAGATTGGAATAAAAACTTCTTGCAAGAAGTTTTTATAATTTTAGTGAGAAATTACCTCTTTCTCAAAAACTACGTAACTTCAGAGGGAGTCGTTTCTCACAATGTTTTATACTATCAACAGCTCTCTGTTGCTCGCTACCAAGTCAGTTTTTATGCTAATATATATTTTGAGTAATTACCAAACGTGTACGATGGCTTTAAAGCTACAAATTGTCATCAGGAACTAAACAATAACAAACTCTTTATTAACAGGTTGTTCTGTTACTTGTTGGAGTCCACGAAGCCCCTACTATTTTTCTGAGCTGCACCGCCTATCAGCTCGCCATGAACCCAGATGTGCAGGAAATGTGCATCAGGGAGATTGACACAAACCTCCCTGATGGGGAAGACATCACATACGATTCCCTTAACAAAATGACGTACTTGGAGATGGTCATCATGGAATCATTTCGGATAAACCCACCATCTATACTGTAAGTATCTGGGTGTCTGTCAGGGGCCGAGTCACATCGTGAGCCAACAACAAGCCCTCTGCATTCAAAATAATCACTTTGGTTTCACAAAAGGAATAAATGCTAACAGTGTCTTACTGTGAATATAGACTGTGGATGTTCTTTCGTCTTTGACTTGTGACACTTGTGGAATTTGACACACAGTCAGAGTGATACAAGTCTATTGCCTCATGTGACACACCTGTTAAGGAGAAACTTACACTCAGAAAAAGTCATCATCGAAACAGAAGTCTCTCAGCCTCTTAAAATAAAAACCAATGGGTGACATCTACAATTCCACTTTGCTAAGCCATTGGAAACACCAACACCAAACACCCCCATTACAATTGATTATTTTGGGGGCTACAAAGAGACACACACAGCTCTGTGTTGCAGTCACTCTGTGGACATTCACTTGTTCTGTACACTTAAGGGAAAACCTGTTCTTCAACACTGTAAACAACACTGTGTGGACGTGTGTAAGTCCACAGAGTGTTTTAAGTCCCTACATTATGTGGACCTCTTTCGTTCTCAGGTCCACACTTCGTATGTCGCGTTAAAACAATATAATAACGATCAAACTAAAGGCTTCACACCCTCTCACTCTAAAATAACAAATTAATAAGGAAAGTAAAAAGATCCCCAGATTTGGGTAATTTGACTGTACAAAAATATATTTAAACTAACAGTATAGGCCTATTTCTCTAAGATCAATAGACATGTATTTGTTTTTGTATTTTGCAATAATTTAATTTGTGACTTTTGATTGGTTGAGAATGGGTCAAGTGAAGGGCGTTCTAACACTCCACACTGCAAAAACTAGGTGTTAAAATTGACACTATGGGTGTTGTCACATCATATACCGAACAGAGAATCAAAATTAACATAGTAGCGTTTTAAAATAACACCAATGTAATTGTTTTTGCAGAGATAAGTGTTATTTTAAAACCCTATGATGTAAATTCTGATTCCTTTTTGGCATGTACATGTGACAACGATGTCAATTGAACACCCCAGTTTTTGCAGTGCAAGGAGAAGCAAGTTTTACCTTCGTCCTTCTTGTTACTGATCCACTCACAGCATTCAATATGTGCACATGAATAATGTGACACCGTTACTTTGACAGGGCCGATCGAGTCTGTAACAAGACGGTTACATTCGGCAAGTACACATTAAAGGAAGGCATGACGATATGTATCCCGTACTACTCTATCCAACATGACAAGGACTACTGGCCAAACCCGGGCACCTTCGACCCTGAGAGGTAACAACTTCTTGCGCGATCTTTTGTCCAAGAGTTACTCGACGACTAAATATCAGATTTTTAATATGTAAAAAAAAAAATCAAACCCCAGCCCCCGGTGCAATTGCCAGGCGGGGGGCAAGATTGAGAGAGACTAAAACCTGACAGAAGAGCGAGCTATTGTACAGTATATTTGCAGGGCCCAATTTCATAGAGCTGCTTAAGCACAAAACAATTCTGCTTACCAGAATAAGGTTACCAGCCAAACTACCATGTCACATGTACAATTTTTGACTGGTATCCTGCTCATTTCTGCTTAGCAGAAAATTGTTAAGCAATATTTTTCTGCTTAAGCAGCTCTATGAAACTGGGCCCAGGTGACATAGAGGACCAGTAAATCTAAGGCCGTATCCGAATTGGCGGCTACAGCTATGGCTATGACTGTTGCTAAGGGTCTTCCTATACTTTAATGCATGATGACGCGGAAATCCGACCGTAGCCGTAGCTGTAGCCGCTAATTTGGAAAAGGCATAGGGGGCCTAACTCAATATACAGTAATGGCCAACGCAAGATTAAAGAATCTATAGTGAGGTTTTAGAGTGTAATTTCAAACTTAAAAAAAAAGAAAAACAAACATCTATCATGGCGCAGCAAATCGTTGTTGGTTTCAATTTCAATCCGAGTCCGGATGGATAAAAATAGTCTGACTGCCCACAATGGGATTAATATTTATTATTGTTAATCATGGCATGGAGGAAGTATAATGGTCATGGATACGAGGAACAAGACAGCAATGGAGGCTGTATTGATGATTTGACTTTAATTAGCTTTTTTGTCTCGTTAAAATTCCAGATTCAATGCCGACAATAAAGATTCCATTGATCCGGTGACTTTCACTACGTTTGGTCTTGGTCCCCGTAGCTGTATTGCTACTCGCATGATGGTCACTCTTGGCAAGCTGATGCTAGTGCACGTGCTCAGAAAATATCGCTTTCAAAAAGGACCTGAAACTCCGGTAAGAAGTTTTCCTTTCATCAACATGTGGAATACATGCATTTATGCATGCAGTATTTATTAAAATGCTATAAGACAATCAACACATTTCAGGAAAAGCTCACAGTAAAACTCTTTCGGGAGGTTAAAGGGTCTGTATACGTTTGGTAATGACTCTGAAAATTAATGGCAATACAAAGTTAATTGGTAAGAAGTACAGCGGCTTGGGTTAGTATAATGCATTTATAGAAACTTTTCACTTAGGAGTACTGCGGTTATGGAAAAAGATATCACTTTTTATCCCCTAAAATTTGAATCTGAGAAGCATTACTGACAGTAACGTTTCTCAGATTGTGTATTGCAGATTATTCTTCCTGCGCTGCGTGGACATAACCGCTCCAGATTTTCGGCAATCTCAAAAACGCTACCACCTTTTGAAATGAAATTTTCACCGGTTAGTTTTGTTGTATTATATCTACAACTATATTAGGACTAAAACAAACAGTGGGTTCCAATTACCAAAGGTATACAATCCCTTTAAGTGCTATTGAAATAAATATAATGGTGGAAAAACGTCAAGAAATTGTTTGTTTGTTTTATGTGTATGTTTTTTGTTTAAATTGCCTTGTGGGAGTATTTTTATTTGTTTGTTTGTTGGGTGTGTTTTTGTATAATGTTTGTTTTGGGTGGGTGGTAGGTCTGTTTATTATTTGGTTTATTGGGTAATTGGGTATTGGGTGTTTGCTGTTGATTTTTGTTTTGATGTTGTTGTTGTTGTTGTTTTCTTAGGGGGAGGGGGTCAGTATCTTGAACAAAAAATAAACACCTTATTCTTTTCTTCCCGTAGGTTACCCTAGAGTTTGGGAAGGTTACTTTTCTGGAGCCGAAAAACGTCTTTGTGCGAGTCAGTCGACGAGGAGAAAATTAAGAACAAAAGTTTGAATCAGTTCCCAATGTTGGCCGTGCATCCTTTTTACATTTATGATTTTTTTAAATAGAGTCGGTTAAAGCATGACTCGATTAGAATACATTGTGACCAGGGGTCAATTTTAAACAAAATCACAACACGAAGCTGTGCAGCAGAAATATGATACAAGCCACACTGCCATGTGCGAGTTCACATCGCTGCAACTTGTGCCTCTCTCAATTTTGTTTACTTTTAAAGCAAAACATTTTGTTAAATTAATGGCAATAAAAACTTACTTAGTAAGAAGTACAGCAGCTTTGGATAGTATAATGCATTTTGAGAAACTTTTCACTTCGAAATACTGCGGTTATGGAAAAATATATCACTTTTTATCCCCCAAAACATTTGAATCTGAGAAGCGTTACGCGTAACGCTTCTCAGAGTGTGATTCCAATGCAGATTATTCTTCCTGCGTTGACATAACCGCTCCAGATTTTCGGCAATATCTCAAACGTTACCACCTTTTGAAATGAAATTTTCACAGGTTAGTTTTATGGTATATATCTACAACTATATAGGTTTGAAACAAACAATAGGCTCCAATTACCAAACGTGTACGATGACTTTAAAAGCATTATGAAACTTGGCTTTGGTCTATGTGAGAAACGTTTCCACGGTTAGGTGAATATCAACCACCTTACAAGAGGTTCATTTTAAAATGTTTCAAAAATAGACACCTGCGTTTGGCCGAGTCACCATGGTGTGGGTTCAAATCCTGGTCATACAGCACTTGAGACCTTCTGTACCATTCATGATAATAATTGTACCATTAACACCATCTATACTTTCATTTGCATTATATGCATTTAATATATTTCATTACGGTAGTCAAAAAAGATTTCAACACAAAAATAACAAATTGTAATTTGGGGTTGAACAAAGAAAAATTAACTAGAGCAGGATTTGAACCTGCGACCGCCAGATTAACATGCCAGCACTCTTCTGAGCCATCTAGCCCCAATGTTGGCGGCTTCCCTATTTTGTCAATATCTTTGTTCGGGGTCAATTTGTTCAAAGGAGTGAGATCACACCAGTCTACAATTTTTCTTTGTTCAACCCAAAATTGATAAAAATTTAACCAGTCAGTTTCCCCAGTGGTTTATTACTTGTTAACAAAAATAACAGCTACTCTTTTTGCTAAAGTTAGGGTGACTTTTCCGTAGACTTGTGCACAAAATTCACCCATTCTGTTAGAGAAACCCTACTTCCTTTCTATCCAAAACTCTGTAAAATAGAACGATTCAGCCTAAAGCATAACATCCATTTGTCCATCATTCTTTGTGTGTAATGAATTAAAACACACACCAAGCAATGCACATTATTTTTACGGATAAAGCATGTGTACACGCAATTGCGCACAATGCAAGGCGGACACATGGATTTCCATCCTATGGAAACAAGGTTTAAGCCAGAATTAAGTAAAAGGGTGTCCAAATTTGCTGGAAATTTAAAAACTGTGTGTCCAAATTGTTCACTTACAATACATTTACATGTTAATGACAAATAAAACAGGGTGTCCAAAAATACACCCAGACTCCCAACTGGCTAACACTATGTGATGGAAGTGATTTAAGCTACTTGTGACAATAAAATTTGGTTTTAAAAGGTAAGAAAACACACCATGTAATGGACTCCATAAGACAAAAGACAAAAGAAAAATTACTTTAGAGCGTGGCCATGGTAGGAATTAAAATGAAATGCAACTGCTTTGATTTGTTTCCACATTATAAATTAAAACTCAAAAACATTGCCCCTATATCAACAGTGGGATAAAAATGACAGTTATAACATAATCTTGATTTTTAATAATCTACGCTTAGTAATCTTCAAGGCGTTTACGCCATATTACTTTGAAAGCAAGAAAGCACTCTGCAAAAAAACAAACGACCCGAAACATTTTTGTTTAATTATGATATAAGCTATACCTTTGTTATCCACAGTTGTCCAATTTAAAAAAGTTAAATGCTTTTACCTGTGTTAGAGAGTATAGCAGGTAAACAGTGTTTATGCGAAACAAGTGAGAGCACATTTTGTTGTGATAAAACACGGGAATCAGAATGCATTCCACTGAGTTCCGCCAGATGGCTCGGCAGGCTTATCGCAAAACTTTGTATTTTGAGTTGTTAGTCTTCGAGTAAAGTATTGTAAGTGAGCGATTGTGACGAAGTAATGTGTATAATGACTGTGATTAGAATAAAATATATTCACAATTGTCAATACTTTTTACGAGGTGTTAAGTAGCACTTCACGCTAATGATGTCATTAATGCTTGAAGGCACTGGATACGTTTGGTAATTGTCAAAGACCAGTATTCTCCTTTGATGTATCCCAACATATGCATAAAAAAACCTGTGAAAATTTGAGCTCAATTGGTCATCGAAGTTGCAAGAAAATAATATTTAAAAAAAGCATTTGCACAAATTTGTGTGTTTTCAGATGCCTGAAAAAAGGCTTCAGGCCTGAAGTCTTTTTCAGATTAGAATATTTTAGTGAGAAATTACCTCTTTCAGAGGTCGTTGTTTCTCACAATGTTTTATACTATCAACAGCTCCCCGTTGCTCGTTACCAAGTAAGTTTTTATGCTAATATATATTTTGAGTAATTACCAAACGAGTGCCTTTAAAATACCCCTCTGGATGGTCAGACAGACATTCCAAAACTCTTAACGTGATCACTGCAACCTCGTCCCCATGGTGTGTCGAGCAGTACCAGGTTGACTGCTCTCTCACCCTGGTATTGGATCATTTGCATATCCAAATTGTTTGGATACGTATGCAAATTAGAATAGTCTGGCTGTGAACATGGTGAATACTGAATGAGTACAACTTAACATGTTTACGTTAGACTTTTGTACACCAGTCGTTGTCCAATCAGGGTCCAAGGAGTTTCCCTACCAGGGTTTCCTTTTGTAAACATGGTTGGAAATAAAGTAAACCATGGGGACGAGGTTGTGATCACTGCTGTAGTATATAGTCAGTACATTGCATGTAAACATACTAAACATACAATTTGGACATGTACGCGCCCGTATGTTAGTGAAATTTAACACGGTCTGTCTGAGATCCTGGTAGCCTACTTATAGCTTTTATCGTCAGCATTAGTGCAGATAACATTGGAATGAATTTAACTAATTAACAAATAAATGAGTTTTTGAATATTCTTAATTTAAACGTTTGCATCACTCAATGTACACCACAACCATTTCATCTGTATAGATCATTTAAATATTTAAAAAGAAGGGGGACAAAATCAGATAATATCAAAAGATAATAATTGCAATTATCACCCATTCCTACCCCCCCCCCAAAAAAAAGGTTACCTTTTTTCTGTCACCAAATTAATAAATCTATGACATGTAAATTGTAAAAATCAAAACCATTTAAAATTCAAGTAGGTAGCAGTGTAGATAAAATGTAGATAAAATGATTGAATTCAATACAATGCCATTTCTCTCAGCAATGAGGATTAAAACAAGTAGGAGGAAATTGACAAACTTGACATGCTTGCAGTTCTAAGTATGATCCCCTACAAAAGGTGTCCTGAAAATACAAGCAAACCAAAAGTTAATAATAAAAAAAATAAGAACAATAATACCAAATTTGTAAAGGGCCCTCTATGTATGACCAAACATATTCCGAGGCGCTGGAAACAATGAAAATTTAAGACAAGTATACATTACAAGATACTTAAACAACCGAAGTATACAGGGGATGTAATTAAGAGCACAATAAAGAGAGATTTGCACACTAGCAAAAAACAAGTGGCTAAACACAATATATAGAGTCAGTCATAAGCAATGCCGAAAAAATTAATGCTACACAGAGATTCTGTAGCTTGGAGACTTAATGGTCCAGAGTTTGGTTGCATAAAAGAAAAAATAATACCACTTAATTAATTTTTTTGTTCAATGCTTGGTTGATTTGAACTTTTATTGCATTCATGTGCAATTCAATAACAACCGTCAACAAATCTTCCACCAACAATTTTTGTTTCTCTAATTTCTATTTTCATTTTCCAGTTAAAAGTAATGCTTTAAAAATTTGAGCTTGCAATATCAAATCAGTAAGATCTTTGTAAGAGCCCATACCAAAATATACATTGATAAAATTAATAATTTGTAAACGATCGGAAATAACAAATTGTGAATATAATTTTGTTTAATATATATGTATACAGGAAAGCTTTAATGCCTTTATTGCTGCAGAACAAAATAGTTTTTAAAAACCAATAACTTCACAGAATAGATTATGTTTTATCAGGATTTGCATAAACTGAAATAAGCAACTGTAATTGTAGTTGTATAGCTGTTGTGTTTAAAGGCATGCATTAAAATCCTTACTCCACAGGCCTTATTGCCTACAGGTGAGCCCAAAATCATCAAATATCCTCCTCTCCTAAATCACTCCACACCAAATCGTTCAGACTTAAATAAGATTGGAATGCCTGACCAAGTGATAAGCAATTGTTTATTGGGTCTACATCCCTCGGTCCTTCTGAATCCTTCATTTAAGCAAAGAGGATAAAGAAAGATTTGGGAGGGTAAGGGTTATGCAACCCCCCCCACTCCAAAAAAAAAAAAAAAAAAAAAAAAAAAAAATTCTAGAGATTAACCTTTTAAATACCAGGCAGCTAAATTACTTCTTAAAACAAGATATTGGGTAAAAAATACTTTCAGATATTGTGCATATAATTATACAGCCCCACTAATTTTAAACTCGCTACATTGAGTAAAGAAGATAAGTAACTTCAAAAATGATACAAACAATTTACATACTGGTGGCCAGGTGGACAGGCATGATATTTGGTCCATAGAAAAAAGCAGGGGAATTTGATTGAGCCCCAAGGGCTGACTTAAAATGAAACTATGGTATGTGGCGTGTCGTGGCCGAGCAGATAAGAGCACCGGACTCGAGCTCTGGTGTTTCTGTTCAGCAGAGTGTGGGTTTGAGTCCGGGTCGTGACACTTGTGTTCTTAAGCAAGACACTTAACCATTATTGCTGCGTCCTTCGGATGGGACATAAAGCCGTTGGTCCCGTGTGTTGTGTAATGCGCGTAATAGAACCCAGTGCACTTATCGTAAAGAGAAGGGGTTCGCCCCGGTGTTCCTGGTTTAATCGGCAGCATATTGCGCCATAGCACCTTGTAAACCTTTACATGGTGCTATGTAAAGTCTCATACTTCAAAAACATAGCTCCACAATACCTTGCAGGAAAATAACGAACGTTAAAGCGCCTTGAGCGTCACTGAATGACGGATATGTGCGCTATATAAGAAGCCACTACTACTATAGGCTTTCACTATTTAATGATTTTTCTGTTTTATCTGAGGCCCCCCCAAAAAAAACTAAAAATAAAAATGAAACAAAAAACAATCGAAAATCAGATAAAAGTAGAAAATGATGCCTGGTTTGGAACAGCAAGACATTTTTGTTATTGTTTTTAAGGCACTTAGATCAGGAAGCCTTAAAGCCTATGGTTTTGAAAGTGAACCAAGGTTTCGAATAGGCCTGCGGTTACCGAAGCTGAAAAATCAGGGCTTAATTACAGCAGCAGAAAAAGTTAACAAGGAATATTAGCTTGTACGCGTTTGTACTTCACTTCACGTCAAGCATTCTTCTCTTTTACACAGCCGGAGCGGATATTTTGTGCTAGTAAGCCAGGAATGGTGACTGTAAGTGCAGAATTCCGCGGTAGGTGTGACTTGACCCAAGTCAGGGTTTCTTCGAGTGCTTGTTCGTCTAAAATATATACACGTTTCTTCGAGTGCTTGTTCGTCTAAAATATATACACTACAGTCCACAATAAATATCACCGCTTTATTTCAGCACTTTGTTATGTGCCCCCACTTGCCGGTAATGTGCCAATCCACTCCGCACCCTATCCAAAGTCCGACTTGACGACTTAATGAATCCGCCAGGAGGCACCCCCATCCCCTCCCCTCCCCCGAGTGATCTATAGTTTTATACATAATGCATTTATGCAAAAGTTCAAATATGCAATGTACGCATCCGCTGCTGACAACTGAAATCGGTTTAATTTATGACGACACGTTCATTTTTGAAGCAGGTATTGACAAATTTAACTCCCTGAAGTTACGTCTGGAGGGCGCGCTTTACAAAAACCTCAATACTGACGACTCGGCACAAAACCCGACTTGAACCAAGTCTAGCGGTAAGCAGAAGTGAGGTCCCGTGATCGGACCAGATCCTTTCCACAACGTGACTGAACTGTTGAATCAGATTGGTTCGAACATCTTCCTTGAAACTGTATGCATTTTATGCTTAAGATTCTACATTGTAACTATTGTTATACACCAACATGATCAACCATACCTCATGTTTATGTATTTTTTAAGATAGGACCTTCTGATTGGTTCTTGAAATCGATATGTTAAACCACACCTCAAATTTATGTAGCTTTAAAGATGGGCCCTTCTGATTGGTGTTTGAAGTCAATATGTTAAACCATACCTCATGTTTATGTATCTTTACAAGATGGGCCATTCTGATTAGTGCTTGAAATCAATATGTTAAACCATACCTCATGTTTATGTATCATGCATATGGTCCATTCTGATTGGTGTTTAACATCAGTATGTTACGCCAAACCTCATGTTGATGTAATCTAGGCTGTTGATTGGTGGATATTTGTTGCTTCCGTCGACGCATTCAATGAGCGAATCGTAGTTAGGATGCCCAAAGAACGCGATGGACTGTCGAGGTTTGACACAATCCCCAGGGGCGTCTTCCAAGAGAACACGGTGTTTCTGAAATTTTAAAGATTTTTTGTGTAAAGCCCATTAGAAAAATAAAATTATTAACTATGAAAATCTAGAATAAAACATAATGACTAAACAATAAATTGATTGTGTGTAGGAACTGTGCAATTAATTAGCATTTTTAATTAGTATGTTAAATGTATAGCTTAGCAACCATATAAGACGTCCTATGTCAAAATTAGGCAGTTCTTGAAATAGCGAAACAGCATTAAATGTGAAGACAACTAAAAAACAGCAACCATGATTTCAGTGCAATATGATGTCTTGAACGTTCTATATGTCGAGAAATCCACCGTCAGGTGTCTTCTAGGCACCCTGCTAAATGCATCAAAATGCAACACAGTTGAAATTAAAACCCTGCTAAAATGCATCAAAATGCAACACAGTTGAAATAAAAACCCTGCTAAAATGCATCAAAATGCAACACAGTTGAAATAAAGACCCTGCTAAAATGCATCAAAATGCAACACAGTTGAAATGAAAACCCTGCTGACTGCATCAAAATGCAACACAGTTGAAATGAAATCCCTGCTAAATGCATCAAAATGCAACACAGTTGAAATAAAAACCCTGCTAAATGCATCAAAATGCAACACAGTTGAAATAAAAACCCTGCTAAAATGCATCAAAGTGCAAAACAGTTGAAATAAAAACCCTGCTAAATGCATCAAAATGCAACACAGTTGAAATGAAATCCCTGCTAAAATGCATCAAAATGCAACACAGTTGAAATAAAAACCCTGCTAAAATGCATCAAAATGCAACACAGTTGAAATGAAAACCCTGCTGACTGCATCAAAATGCAACACAGTTGAAATAAAAACCCTGCTAAAATGCATCAAAATGCAACACAGTTGAAATGAAAACCCTGCTGACTGCATCAAAATGCAACACAGTTGAAATGAAATCCCTGCTAAATGCATCAAAATGCAACACAGTTGAAATAAAAACCCTGCTAAATGCATCAAAATGCAACACAGTTGAAATGAAAACCCTGCTAAAATGCATCAAAGTGCAAAACAGTTGAAATAAAAACCCTGCTAAAATGCATCAAAATGCAACACAGTTGAAATGAAAACCCTGCTGACTGCATCAAAATGCAACACAGTTGAAATGAAATCCCTGCTAAATGCATCAAAATGCAACACAGTTGAAATAAAAACCCTGCTAAATGCATCAAAATGCAACACAGTTGAAATGAAAACCCTGCTAAAATGCATCAAAGTGCAAAACAGTTGAAATAAAAACCCTGCTAAAATGCATCAAAATGCAACACAGTTGAAATAAAAACCCTGCTAAAATGCATCAAAATGCAACACAGTTGAAATGAAAACCCTGCTAAAATGCATCAAAATGCAACACAGTTGAAATGAAAACCCTGCTAAAATGCATCAAAATGCAACACAGTTGAAATAAAAACCCTGCTAAAATGCATCAAAATGCAACACAGTTGAAATAAAGACCCTGCTAAAATGCATCAAAATGCAACACAGTTGAAATGAAATCCCTGCTAAAATGCATCAAAATGCAACACAGTTGAAATGAAAACCCTGCTGACTGCATCAAAATGCAACACAGTTGAAATAAAGACCCTGCTAAAATGCATCAAAATGCAACACAGTTGAAATGAAAACCCTGCTAAAATGCATCAAAATGCAACACAGTTGAAATGAAATCCCTGCTAAAATGCATCAAAATGCAACACAGTTGAAATAAAGACCCTGCTAAATGCATCAAAATGCAACACAGTTGAAATGAAAACCCTGCTAAAATGCATCAAAATGCAACACAGTTGAAATAAAAACCCTGCTAAAATGCATCAAAATGCAACACAGTTGAAATGAAAACCCTGCTAAATGCATCAAAATGCAACACAGTTGAAATAAAAACCCTGCTAAAATGCATCAAAATGCAACACAGTTGAAATAAAAACCCTGCTAAATGCATCAAAATGCAACACAGTTGAAATGAAATCCCTGCTAAATGCATCAAAATGCAACACAGTTGAAATGAAATCCCTGCTAAAATGCATCAAAATGCAACACAGTTGAAATAAAATCCCTGCTAAAATGCATCAAAATGCAACACAGCTGAAATGAAAACCCTGCTAAATGCATCAAAATGCAACACAGTTGAAATAAAAACCCTGCTAAAATGCAGCAAAATGCAACACAGTTGAAATAAAAACCCTGCTAAATGCATCAAAATGCAACACAGTTGAAATGAAATCCCTGCTAAATGCATCAAAATGCAACACAGTTGAAATGAAATCCCTGCTAAAATGCATCAAAATGCAACACAGTTGAAATAAAGACCCTGCTAAAATGCATCAAAATGCAACACAGTTGAAATGAAAACCCTGCTAAAATGCATCAAAATGCAACACAGTTGAAATAAAGACCCTGCTAAAATGCATCAAAATGCAACACAGTTGAAATGAAATCCCTGCTAAAATGCATCAAAATGCAACACAGTTGAAATGAAAACCCTGCTAAATGCATCAAAATGCAACACAGTTGAAATGAAATCCCTGCTAAAATGCATCAAAATGCAACACAGTTGAAATGAAAACCCTGCTAAAATGCATCAAAATGCAACACAGTTGAAATAAAAACCCTGCTAAATGCATCAAAATGCAACACAGTTGAAATGAAATCCCTGCTAAAATGCATCAAAATGCAACACAGTTGAAATGAAAACCCTGCTAAAATGCATCAAAATGCAACACAGTTGAAATAAAAACCCTGCTAAATGCATCAAAATGCAACACAGTTGAAATGAAAACCCTGCTAAAATGCATCAAAATGCAACACAGTTGAAATGAAATCCCTGCTAAAATGCATCAAAATGCAACACAGTTGAAATGAAATCCCTGCTAAAATGCATCAAAATGCAACACAGTTGAAATGAAAACCCTGCTAAAATGCATCAAAATGCAACACAGTTGAAATAAAGACCCTGCTAAAATGCATCAAAATGCAACACAGTTGAAATAAAGACCCTGCTAAATGCATCAAAATGCAACACAGTTGAAATAAAAACCCTGCTAAATGCATCAAAATGCAATACAGTTGAA
This sequence comes from Plazaster borealis, assembly GCA_021014325.1. NCBI lineage: Eukaryota > Metazoa > Echinodermata > Asteroidea > Forcipulatida > Labidiasteridae > Plazaster > Plazaster borealis. The sequence continues at coordinate 9,884,606 of CM037471.1, read as the reverse complement.
ATAAAAACCCTGCTAAATGCATCAAAATGCAACACAGTTGAAATGAAAACCCTGCTAAAATGCATCAAAATGCAACACAGTTGAAATAAAAACCCTGCTAAATGCAGCAAAATGCAACACAGTTGAAATAAAGACCCTGCTAAAATGCATCAAAATGCAACACAGTTGAAATGAAATCCCTGCTAAATGCATCAAAATGCAACACAGTTGAAATAAAAACCCTGCTAAATGCAGCAAAATGCAACACAGTTGAAATAAAGACCCTGCTAAATGCATCAAAATGCAACACAGTTGAAATAAAATCCCTGCTAAAATGCATCAAAATGCAACACAGCTGAAATGAAAACCCTGCTAAAATGCATCAAAATGCAACACAGTTGAAATAAAGACCCTGCTAAAATGCATCAAAATGCAACACAGTTGAAATAAAAACCCTGCTAAATGCATCAAAATGCAACACAGTTGAAATGAAAACCCTGCTAAATGCATCAAAATGCAACACAGTTGAAATGAAAACCCTGCTAAAATGCACCAAAATGCAACAAAGGATCCTGTTGCATTATGACGTGGCACTGCTGGGCATTAACCCTGCTAAATGCATCAATATGCATTGACGTTTGCTTGGGACTCAGGCATGGACCTGTCAAGGCCATGCAGAACCCTGCTACATGTAAATGCAGCATAGTGCAACATATTATAGGATTTGAGCCTGGACTTGAGTTAACTGCTAATTGCAAAAAAGTACAATGTACTTTTTACAATTTGATGCATTTTGTTGTATTTTGCAGGGTTAGGGTTACAATGTATCGGTCTGAAGTAGGTAGTATTTGAAAGCTCTTCTTCTCAACTATTTGCAAATAAACCAGTTTTGAGATTTGGCCAGCAATGGCCATGGAGTGTCACTCGCTATAATGTAATAATGGTGGTAAATTTATTTCCAGTCATTTTTACGCAGCAGGAAGAAATGCATTTTTAAAAGATTTTAAAACTTAAATCAGGAAAAATTCTTGCACATTTTAGGCCTTGCAGATACCCTGGAAAAGAACAGGAAAACTGTAAAAGAGCTGGGACTGGACAATTTGTGGTAGAAGCATTCGGTCGGACAGAGACGATTAGTTTAGGGGTTAGGGATAATTTATGAGGTGTGGTGAAGGTGAGGGAGCTGTTCATTCCCCATCTCCAACACCACCAACACCAACACCAACCAACACCGACACCAACACCACCATCATCACCACCACCAATCACTACCGACACCAACACCACCACCACCACCAATCACTACCAACAGCAACACCACCACCAGCACCACTACCACTACCAACACCACAACCAACCACCACCAACAGCAACACCATCACCACCACCACCACCACCACCAACAGCAACACCACCACCCCCACCAGCAACACCACCACCCCCACCATCACCAACACCACCACCACCATCACCACCACCACCAATACCACTACCAACACCACCATCATCACCAACAGCAACACCACCAACACCACCATCACCACCAACAGCAACACCACCACCCCCACCAGCAACACCACCACCCCCACCATCACCAACACCACCACCACCACCAATCACTACCAACAGCAACACCACCACCAGCACCACTACCACTACCAACACCACAACCAACCACCACCAACAGCAACACCATCACCACCACCACCACCACCAACAGCAACACCACCACCCCCACCATCACCAACACCACCACCACCATCACCACCACCACCAACACCACTACCAACACCACCATCATCACCAACAGCAACACCACCAACACCACCACCACCACCACCACCAACAGCAACACCACCACCCCCACCATCACCAACACCACCACCACCATCACCACCACCACCAACACCACTACCAACACCACCATCATCACCAACAGCAACACCACCAACACCACCACCACCACCACCACCAACAGCAACACCACCATCACCACCAACACCACTACCAACACCACCATCATCATCGACACCACCACCAACACCACCATCACCACCACCATCACCACCAACAGCAACACCACCACCACCATCACCACCAACAGCAACACCACCAACACCAACACCACCACCAACACCACTACCAACACCACCATCATCACCAACAGCAACACCACCAACACCACCACCACCATCACCACCACCAGCAACACCACCACCACCATCATCACCACCACCACCACCATCACCACACCAACACCACTACCGACACCACCATCACCACCAACAGCAACACCACCACCACCATCACCACCATCACCACACCAACACCACTACCGACACCACCATATATACACTCACCACAGCCAGGAACTTGTCAGCAGTCCACCTTTGCATGAGATCTCCGATATTCACTAGAACTCCATTCTCTACTAACTGTGCTTTGATATAGCTGCCCCCTCGGTTCCGCACCTTTAGAAGAAATTTTAAAATAAATAAATAAATAAACTAATAATTCACCATGGCTTCTATATTTGGTAGATTATGATGTCATTTTGTATATGTCTCATGGAGAACAGTGGAACACACTGATTGGTTCCCTGAGTAGTAAAAGAACAATAAACATTTCAAGAAGTTACATACAAAATAATCAGTCAAATAATGTCTGGCCCAAAATAACACGCACTAGAAATATCTACACAATTCAAAGTATGGGGGAGAGAAAAATGGATGGGGCGGGTCAGGGGTTATTTAATGTGTACAGGGAAAGAGAAAAAATGACCATAAAAATGGAGTCCAAAATTGAGTACAAATAAGAATACACAGCCTAAATGGAGAGAGAAACATTCATCGAAATGCAAGGATTAAATGAAGATCACCTCATTCTGTCAGTTACAATAAAACATGATGGCACTGAGAACATAAAGAGCGTGTGTTATACAATCAAGTGATTTATTTATTTATTTATTTTCCAAACCAACAGCAGGCGAACCACCAATTACGGGACAGGGAAAACAAAAATAACTGAATCTTTAAATTTACAGATAAAAACAAAATACATAAATGTTAAGAATTTAAATAAGAAAAGATAAATTAATATACAAATAAATAAATAATAAAAGAGACCTCATGTATCAAAAACAAATACAATCACAAAAGGAACAGACCCGTTATAAAAACAAATGCTACAAGTACACTGTTTTTGTGGATATATGTAGACTGATTTACCTCCAGACTTCACAACCTAGATAGAGGAAAAGAACACTCACAGAAAGTCAAGATAGCTGTGAAGATGCTGTAAAGATGTATAGCATTATAATTATTACTAGCTTATTCCACTTCTCAAAAATACAAACAGACAAAATACAAAATGAAATACACATTGCACAAGATAAAATAAGTAAGTAAGATCAAATATACAACTGACAAAGGCAAGTGGAGACGAAAAGGCTCAAGATAAAGAGTAAATATATAATTTTTCTTTTCGTTGGTAAATACTCCAAAAATTTGTCAACTTAAAAACTTACTTGGTTAGAAGCACTACAGCTGTTGATAGTATAAACTATTCTGAGAAAGGATTCCCTTCGAAGTAAAATTGTTTGGATAATTTTTCACCCCAAAACATTTGAATCTGAGAAATTATTTAGGCATGAAATGTTTCAGAATTCTGAGGGTTGGTGTCCATACATGAATGCTGCAGCCAGAGATGCGGTTGGTACCCGCTGTCACCTCGCTAAACGTGGATGGATATTTGACGTTCTTGTGAAAATACAGTGACAGTTTTTTACTTGTTTTCTCAGCAATTAGACACTGTATTCAGCTGAAACTTTCACAAGTGACCTTTATTGTATCTTTCTTTATAATTTTGCCTATAAATCAGCATTATGTAGATTAAAAGCAAACGATGACCCTACCTTTAAGACCAATACACACACACAAAAAGACAGCGACGAGGTTATGTCTTAAAGGCATCGTACACGTTTGGTAATTGTCAAAGACCAGTGTTCTCATTTGGTGTATCCCAACATTATGCATAAAATAACCAGCCTGTGAAAATTTGGGCTCAATTGGTCATCGAAGTTGCAAGAAAATGATGAAAGAAAAAACACCCTTGTTGTACAAATTTGTGTGCTTTCAGATAGGAATAAAAACTTCTTGCAAGAAGTTTTTATTATTTTAGTGAGAAATTACCTCTTTCTCAAAAACTACGTTACTTTAGAGGGGGTCGTTTCTAACAATGTTTTATACTATCAACAACTCTCTGTTGCTCGTTACCAAGTCAGTTTTTATGCTAATATATATTTTGAGTAATTACCTAACGTGTACAGTGCCTTTAAACAGTTTAGTGAAGACCTCATATTTTGTCAGAGAATAATAAAACAGTTTTCAAATGCAGCGGCTGACCTGTTCAGACAAACTCTACAGAACGTGTGGATGTGTAAACTGATTTACCTCCAGTCCAGGCCGTTCCTGGAAGAGTAGCGTAATCCCTCCATAATCTGAGTGTTCCCCGCAGCGAACCTGTTGCTCCTTCGGACTTACATCCGCGAGGGCGGGATAGTACAGGGTACGAAGCGTCGTGCCACTGTGCTCAAAAGCTTTAGAGTGGTGCTTCACAAATATCAATGGATCCTGTGAACATTAAAAAAGAGCAGTACATTCGTCACTATCAAGTCACTCCTGAAATCATATCCATTTCAGGAGGTCTACTACCGGAAACAACTGTCCTACATGTATGTTTGAGCTTAGGCGCCTTAGAGCATAACTGTTTATGATTTTGGTGCTTTACGTAAATGTCAATTGTATGTGTGTAAGAAACAATTCAGTTTTGTTTACCTAAAAAAAAGAACCAGGCAGAATCTGGGCAACTTTTGAATACAATACATAATTCATAATGAAATGGATTTAGAGTTGTTGTATGTACACTATGGGGGTAATATATTTGCATGGTACTCGCCAAACTCTCTCTTGCTTGCAAACTCTCTCTTGCTTGCACTTTCACCTGGTACGATTTCAAAAACTACTTATCAAACAAAACAATGGATAACGTCTGACATATTTAAGGTGAACATTTTAGTAATTACATCATTTTGTTCATAACCCCAACCCTCCCACATCCTCCAAAGCTCAATCATGCAGACCCAAATAGCAATAGACCCCTTGCTTATAAGGTCACAAGATCCCAAAAGCGCCCTCACTGAGGTCAATGAAGATCTATCATTGGCTGAGACTTATGCGCGGCGCGTACACACATGCACGGTTCCCTTGTTTGTCCTCAGCGATGGCGGCCAATGCAAGGGGTCTATCATTGGAAGAGCTATATATACCAATCTTTGTCAGAACATTTGGGAGTTGAGGTACCATAAAATAATTGGAGGGTATTGGAGGGTCTCTAGCCAAAGAACCAAACTTTTGACTCCACAAAATGGCGGACTGTAATTTCCAGTGATATTTGTGTGAATCATTATATTCTACTTTTTAACATCTTTCATCTTTTCAAAAATTCATGCATTCATTCATTCATAATGGTTTATCATACTCATGCATCACAACCAAAAGCTGAATTGCACCTGATTTACAGTAAAAACAACTAGACAATAAAAAACGCTGACAAAAAGGCCAGGTACAATGGGGACATGAAATACAAGAACACAAAACCATGTTCATTTTATAACAAATGCTTTTATAGCCCAAAGTGCCCAATCTGAAGGCAATGTGTCAAAAGTACACCATTTTTTACCGTTGTGCTGCTGCACTCAACCAAACAAGGATTGGCCTTCAACTAGGGTTGGCCTGTGTAAAAGGAGACCCGTTTAACCGTAAACAAACAATGAAATCCATTTCCAAATTTCCTTAGAATTGTTAAATTCAACAGTGAAAAAAAAAGACTTTCCTTTTCTTTAGATTGTTAGTCCCAGACACTATCCAGGGAGAATGATCGACATCCCTTTTGTTGGTGAAATGTTTTTTATCTTAATCCCCAACAAATGTAACACATTATTTTCAATCCCCTACAATTTGATGTACATTTTGCTTTGTACCCTGCCCCACTATGGTTTGTGGGTTTGTGACTATAAAGACTGGGTTAACAGTGTTCTATTTTTAATCCTGGAAAGTGTGTTGACATCTGCTCCTTTATGCAGGTCAGCCCATAGTTCTGATTGGAATCGGTAGAAACGGTTAAACGGAAGCCACCGGTTCCATTTAATTACCTCCATGGTTTAACCGTTTAGGAAAACGCACCACATTCAAATTGGCAGAGGAAACATATAAATTGCCATACTCTGTTAATTGAACACAACGAGCTGCCTCGCGGCTGTGTACTGACCTGAAGCTGGAGAGCATGACCCATGACCTCAAGGATTCGGTCATGCAGAACCAGGCAAGGATCCCAGAAGTCTGTCAAGACCTGCTTGAAGCCAGGACATTCCGAGTCGGTGGGCCACTGAGGGGTAAAAATGCAGAGAAAACCCAGTCAAGTTAAAGTTTTCTTGAACAATTCTTTTTAAAAAACCTTGTTCTTTTGTTAAAGGCATCGTACACATTTGGTAATTGTCAAAGACCAGTGTTCTCATTTGGTGTATCCCAACATATGCATAAAATAACAATCCTGTGAAAATTTGGGCTCAATTGGTCATCGAAGTTGCAAGAAAATGATGAAAGAAAAAACACCCTTGTTGTACAAATTTGTGTGCTTTCAGATAGGAATAAAAACTTCTTGCAAGAAGTTTTCATTATTTCAGTGAGAAATTACCTCTTTCTCAAAAACTACGTTACTTCAGAGGGAGTCGTTTCTCACAATGTTTTATACTATCAACAGCTCTCTGTTGCTCATTACCAAGTCAGTTTTTATGCTATATTTTGAGTAATTACCAAACGTGTACAGTGCCTTTAAATCACAACAATATCATTTTAAAAAATCACTTTTCTTTGTTTTATGTTTTATTACCATGTATTGATTGGTTTGGATTTACCAATCAGTGCATTAATGTATGAATGGACAAAAATAATAATAATAATAATAATAAATCTTTAAATAACGGTTAAAGTTTTTGATGAAATGCTTCAAGCTGGGACCTCCAGCGCCGCTGGGAAAACTGAAGGGTTAAAATGCAGAGAGGATTTGATCAAATTGAGGGGTCCTTTGAAAAACGAACACTCTTTTAAGTGACCTGCTTGAAAGTGGGATTTTTTTGAGTGGGTTGCCCACCAAGGGGTTAAAGGAACACATTGCCTTAAAATCTCTCAATATATTGCTTTGGAATTACTCTTTATCGTTTTTGAGAGTTGTTCATGCAACAAAAACACCTACAATGTATTGTAATTAGTGAGTAGTGATTAAAAAACTTTATTTGCCTCTTGAAATACAACCAGCAGAACATACAGTCTGTACAAAATTTGGTTCTACAAAATAGCAGACTGTTTTCTGTCATGAAATTACACAAAAAACACACAATTTCAAGAGATATTTCTGTGAATCATTATATTCTACTTTTAAAATATCTTTCCAATTGTTTTCATTTCAAAACAACTTTTTGCCCAACACGCCTAATCCGAAGGCAATGCCGCCCTTTAAAATGCACAGAAGATTGGGTCAAATTAAGGGTCAATGAAAGAACATGTATTTATTTTTAATTTGTTTATCAATCCATTCTTATCCAAGAAAAGTTCCAAAGGGCGGACAAACAAGGGACATAACAATGTATTGACACAAGATGCATAATCTACATCAGAGATAATCATAATAATGATAAACGATTAATTTCAACCATTAGAGTTAAATTTGCACCGAGAATATTATTTGGTTTTACCCATACAATGATGGTAAGCACTGTATTTTTCCAGAGTCCTATGAACAAAAAAATCCACCAGACATTTCACTCGGGTGGGATTCGAGCCCACGACCTTTGCAATTCTACATAAGATGTCTTACCACTAGACCACCGAGATTGCCCGGTAGCTAGAGGCAGTTCAAATGCTAGGATTCAAACTCCACCTGAGTAATATGCCTGTGGATTCTTTTCGCCGGACTTGAGAAAGTACCGAGTATACAGTGCTTTACTGTTTACACACACCGGAGTATGGGTAAAACCAAATAATATTAAAAAATTTTAAAGCAATTAATTTATGGCAAAAACATATGATTCCAACCTACATGTATGTCCACCGCCCTACCACACCCCCAACCCCTCCCAATCGAAATGTTCCCATACCCTTACACTCTTCCCCCCTCTTGTACAGAAGTACCGCCCCCCAAAAACCCAAAACAAAAACAAACGTAAAATTTTAAAAAATAAAAAACATCCTCGAAAAAATTCCTGAGTTTCCCAGAACACAATGAAGACAAAATGAGGTTTTGGGTTTTTGTTCTTTTACTTCATGCCACATATCGAGAACAAACATGCTAATTATAATCTGGAGAAACAATCTAGCTGAATTGGCTTACATTATTCTCATCAGCAGTCATCGGATGGTAGTTGAACACTTCCTTTAGGTCACCATGGGGGCGGTCTGGATTAAGACTGAACAAAAAAATACAACTTGGATTACATCCTTTGAAAGAAAGATGAGTGCCAGGCAGGAATTTCGAAATAGTGAATAGTGAAAAAGTGAATAGTGAATTTTTAAATTTGAACTTCCTGTTAAAAAGGTCATTATTTGGGTAACGTTTTTGAATAAAATGTTAAATTGTGTCATAAGCTACAAAATGGCACACAAATTATGACTTTTTGACATGTGGTTCAGGAGATATGATTTGTATTTTATTTTAGAGCTTCCTTCATTCAAGCAAACTTAAATAAGCCACGGGGCTAGCTCGGTGGTCTAGTGGTAAGACATCTGCTCTAGCAATGCATAGGTCGTTGGTTTGAACCCCATCTGAGTGATTTGCCTGTGGATTTTTTTCACAGAACTCGGGAAAGTACTGAGTTTATATAATACAGTGCTTGATTTTGGGTTGAACAAAGAAAAATTGACTAGAGTGGGATTTGAACCAACGACCTCCGGTTTAACGTGCCGGCGCTTAATACAGTGCTTAATACACATCGGTGTAAGGGTAAAACAAATTATATTCTTTATTCCCGATGCAAAATTATAACATTGACTCAAATACGTGATGTGTACTTTAAAAATGAATGCTGTTTTCTTATTCATTAATCAACCCACTGTTTTATTTCTAATTGAATAAAAACCTACCAAGTTAATAATGATAATAACAGACATAAGTATGCATGATACTGTCAAGTTCTCCAAAATGGTCGTCATTTTTCAATACATGTACATGAGCGTGCAGATTCTACTATCATCGTTTTAGGGTTATAATACATGGGTTCATTTCCACAATTGGGTCACTTCGTCCCGGTACCGCGGAACGTTCCTAATATTCAACAGTGGATTTTTAATGATCCCACAGAACGCTCCAGCGGTCAAACGTACGCCAACTGGAATACTCTACCGATCCAAATGGAACGTTCATACTGTTCCAACTTTTGAGACGCACCCTTAATAAAATGCATAAAAGCAATTTCAATAACTAAGTAAAATTGCATTTTATTAGCCTACATTACCATATAGGCCTATGTCATTGTGTAGCAGACTGTAACTGAATGTAATTTTAAAACTATGCATTTGAATTTTGTTAGATGCAAGGACAACGATGAAGTAACTGTTAATGATGATAGAGCCTAATAAAAAAATTGTTTGTTTTCGGTAACCCGACCATCTGTGCAAAAACCTTGCGAACGTAAACAATTTTATCAACATTTGCGACAAATGAAAATTTATTTTTTACCCACCGTTCAAAGCTTGCATTTTAAACATACGGAAATCTATTTAGAGAATAAAAATGTTTGAATGCATATTTTGTGGAGATCAATATTCATATCCGCAATTCCGAGAATTCTGGCAACAAGTTCGTCCTATGATTTCTATACTTTGCCGGCGCGACCCTGCAGCAGGCATCAGCGCATTTTATTTGATGTAATTTTGGAAATATTCGGATACTAAGACCATGAAAAAAAGCATGCAGTTGACTTAGGGGCCTGATATACTTTATGATACTGCATTTTAATATGCAACTGCAACTGCAACTTAATATTTTGTTTTTCCATAATAACTTTTTGGTTTTTTTTTTGGTTTTTTTTGGGGGGGGGTCCTTCCTACGACCGTCCCAAATTGTTCAGAGCATGTTACCGGAAACAAACCATTATTTAGGCCTAATGATGATGAATTTCATATGGAAATAAATGTACAATTGAATTGAGTTGAAGGAGGTATATATAACTAAACCTTAGGGTACCTTAAAGCAAATTATATTTTCCTTTATCCCCGATACAATAATGACATGGAATGTGAATTTACAACAAGTGTTCAATTTTTGTGTACTTTCTCACTTTTCTCGTTCCATTCGCACATATCCGTGATTTTCATTGGGATTCCGGGGGTATTTGTCTTTGACGCTGGCTGGAAGATGAAAGAATTCCTTTGATGCCTTCCACATCTGCTGGACCTTTTAAAAACATAAGTTTACATTGCTTGAATCAGTTATTATTTAAGTATCTTTCTGGTCAGGGATGAGACTTGATGAATAATGTGACAATTCCTGAACAATGGCTTGTGGGCCTGGGTTACCCCCTTATTATAGAACCTGGAACCTCCCAGATGTTACAATTCAGGAGCTTTTTAACCAAGCAAGACAAATGTTTCTGAGGAATTGCACATTGTCGACCATACTGCTGTCCAACGCACTAATTAGCCTGTATTGTAGAAAGAGGTAGCATGTCACTGTTGTCAGATAGGTCTCCCCTTTGTCTAGAGGGTGAAGCCCCATAAACCTCCTGGGTGTTATTATTACAGAACGAGGTAGCATGCCTGGGTCTCCCCTTGGTCTAGAGGATATATAGCCCCCTACCTGCCGAATGTTATTATTATAAAAACAAGTAGCATGCCTGGGTCTCCCTCGGTCTAGAGGGTGAAGCCCCCTAAACCTCCTGGGTGTTATTATTACGGAAAGAGGTAGCACGCCTGATGGGTCTCCCCTTATCTAAAGGATGAAGCGCCCTACCTCGTAAGTGTTATTATAATAGAAAAAAGTAGCATGCCTCGGTTGCCCGTTGATCTAGGTGAAGCCTCCTAATCCTCCTGTGATACTACAGAAATCGGTAGCATGCCTAAGTCTTCCATCCCCTTGATCTAGAAGATGAAGCCCCCCCTGAACAACAACGTTATTGGCATCTTTAGAAAAACTCATACTGACCTTTTCTTGTGGAAAACCTGTATTGATGACATAGAAGAAGCCTATGGTCCTCAAAGCTTTGTTGATGTTGTCCACAAGGGTTCGGAAGTCGGTATTTGTAAGGTCGGGTCTGTCCCGGGAGAGACTGTAAACACTGAAGTCAATGACTGGGATTAACTCCAATGAGTCCCCCATGTTGTATCAATTCTTCTGGCTTGAAGACTTGTAAGCTTCAGCTTTATACTATCTGCAAACACAAAGAAAACAAATAAGTGTTTTGGATTTAAGCAAAGATTTTCAAATTTCATGACATCTTTTTTCGAATTATGAAATTGTGGGAAGCACTTTTATCCCGGCTTTTTCGATCTAGTAATAATTTCAGTTTATCACAAACGTTTCAGTCTTTGGATAGACACAGAAATGCTTCTTTCGTCTCCACACCCCACACAACAGAATAAAGCAGCCTGTACACTTGGCAGCTTGCTCTGGATGAGAGCGTACACCCCAAAAAAAGAGCTTTGACAATGGCATGAACTTCATGCAGTGAAACAGGCCACTCAAACAGCACTCAGCAGGGTAGAGCTTTGCCTGACCTGGGGGGTCACTGTGCGTGACTATATCAATAATGCCAGATTGGGTTATAAATCAAAGCAACCATAGAAATCCGCACGGCAACGTATACAAATCAGTCATGAAGAATTGAAAAATCTCTTCTTGTGTGTACACTAGCCACTAGCCTACCTGATTACCGTACACAAAAGAAGTGGCATGACCGTGGGTAATTCTCATGGTTAGGAATTAAATACCTCCACAGGCAGGGCACTAGAAGTATTTCATCCATTTACTGCTCTAGTGTCTAGAAGTTGTATGTTACAAAAACATTGTTTATTGATTTTGTTGCCTCAACTGGAACTTTCAACTCAAAATGTATTCAATCAAATCTGTATCTCACACTAAAAAGACTTAAGCGATCAGAGTTTTATATGAAAGTATTTTTGAAGGCCAAAGTTCCTTGTGGTAATATAATGCTTCCCTTCACATGAGTTATTTCAGTTTATTATTTATTATTATATTATTATTTTTTCCCAGGCAAATCCAAGGCAGGGCTTATCTGGTTCTTGTATTTTGCCCTACGGGCTACTTTACATCTATTTGTTTGCTGCTGATTCTACATTTTGTTTATCTCGGGTAAATCCAAGCTAGACCCCCTTGTGGTTATTGCTATCCTTCATAAGATATGACCTCGTGTCGTAGTCGTACTGTGTTCAAATTCTTCCTTCCTGAATTTGTTAATTTTGTTTTGGCTGCTCGTATTTTTGTTTTAAAAAGTTAATCAGGATTCTTCCTACTCCTAGAACTATGAGGTTTGCTACGCTATCGTCTCCGCGAACGGAGACGATAGCGTAGCAAACCTCATAGTTCTAGGAGTAGATTCTTCCCAGCCAGGAGAATTTAAGTTTTCAAAATCCTTTGAAAAATTATGCCTGTCATCTATACGAGCAAATTTTACTTTTTGGCTCCATGGTACGAACGCAGAACAAATTTAGAGATAAGTGAGGTACAATACAGTATACTAAATACAGAGTATTGAAATGAATGTTCTAATTTAGGGCAGTCAAATATTAGTGAAATACTTAATAAACGATCGAGAGAACAACATACCCGCGACAGTTCACCCCCTCTTTAGTCTTGCAATGTACTGTAGCTCTCTCAGGGTTACAATGATATTTCCCAGTTCTCTGACACTGTCTGACACTTTATGCACAATCACCACAATAAACAATTCATTTTGCTGGTCTAAAAACTGGTATGTTTTGTGGAAAGAGATGATCGATAAAAATGTTCCCACGCGATGGATGTGTTCCGCGGAAAGTCTGGTAACTGGTGACACACAATGCACATGTTGGGCGCAAACTTCAATCCTCGCGCAAACTTCAGCCTCCGCTGAGCGCGCAAACTTGACGGCCCGATTTAACTTTGCGCGCGCAGGTTTAAGCCTGCGCACCAGATATTCCACGCAAATTTCAGGCCCTGCGCAAATTTGGTGCTTTTGCAAGTTCATAGAAAAGATATGAAAGTAAAGTTATGCTGGTTTCTTAAATTTCAGTAAAAAGTAATTACTTCAGAAATTAATTGAGATGCACTGCAGCTGTTGACAAGTATAAAAGCATTTTGAGAAATGATTCCCTTTGAAGTCATTTGGTTGCAAAGAATGAGGCCATTTTCACCCCTCCAAAGTTGAATCTTAAAAATTGTATGCCGTAACGTTTCTCAGCCATAAGAATGTGTACAAACTTGACTTAACAAGAACCGTTGTTTACTGATTTCTCAAAAACATTACGACGGATTTTGATGGAATTTAAAAAAATTATTTTAGGGTGTATATTTTGAAAACTTGATGGTTGAAATAAATGCATTCCCAAAACCAAATGTATATGGTCCCTTTAAATAGAAATAAAAGTATACAATGGGCAAATTCTTCTGAACTGACAGCCGTTGAATCTGCAGCGTGCATGCAACCACGCAGCGACGCTATCAGGTCATTTTATGCCGTGCAGTTCATGTCGAGCTTAACAAATGAAGCGCGCAAACTTCATCCGCACACGCAAATTTGCCGCACGCAAATTTCAATCCCGCAAGCTTGAAGTTTGCGCGGCCCATCTTGAAGATTGCCCGCGCAAGCTTCAAGCTTGCGCGGGCGGCTTGTTTGCGCCCAACACACACATACTTACTGTACATGTACGTGTACACGATACACGTAGCGCTACTTGGCCGGCCGGCTATCATTGCATTGTAAGTTAAAATCATTGATTGAATGATGGAGATCGATGGTTAGAAATGTATTACAAGAATGTATTACACGCTAAAATCTAACTGTTATTACTCAATAGGTCCATGATGGTGTCCGAGTGTGAAATTTTGTTGATGGTGTCACACGCAGAGTATGGGAGAAAGAGCAAAGTGGGGACGTACACCACCCCCCCGTTATGGGTATCTCTTCGATATATCATGGAGGAAGGAATATCTCTATGGATACGGCCGGAGGGGGGGGGGGGCGGGGCGGAAAGGGTATTACGCAATCATTTGCAATGCGCTCCAATTTTAAAAGAGGTGGTCTAAAAAATAAAATAAAAAAAGAGAGAGGTAACTGCAATTCGATATGACCAATGCTAAATATTGGGTCTTCAAGCAATATTTTCCAAACTTTTACTGTATTTCAGAGAAATTATTTCTTCAGGAGGGTTGGTACGTTGGCAATTGTCAAAGACCAGTATCTGCACTTTATGTGACCCAACATGTACATATACATGAAATGACAAACCTGTGAAAGTTTAAGCTCAATCGGTCATCAAAATAGTGAACAACCAAGTTATGTCATCACTATTTTCAAACATAGGTTTTGGACTCTCGAGATAACACTTAATTGTTTAACACAACAGAAGTTTTCCATCACGACCATCTTCATACCATGTCAAGTTGGGTACAAATCTGTAAACATTCATGTTTTCAAGCTTACCAAAGTTGTGCATACATTAACATTAAATCAATGAGATTCTAAATTAATTTTGTTTATAATTATGATTGCCATCTCTTTACTAATTCCTAATCTGGAGGTGGTTTATTGTCCAAGGAAATGTTGAAGGAAGCCGTTGACGACGTGGCAGACAGAAACTCCGCTGGACCGATTAAGTAAAGGAGCCGACAGGCACGTCTCTGACCACAGCTTACTGGTCAGCTTTGGACAGGCAGAGGTTGAGCTCCATCATCAAAAGGGTCACAATGAGTCAGTAACGAGTCTCAGGACTGCAACGATGAAAAATACTAACTTTTTAAAAAGAAAAAAAGAAGAAGAAAAAACAGGCAAGAAAGTTTACAAAAAAATTACAACAACAAAAATACACACAAGAAAAATGATAGAAATCAATTTGTTTTATCCTTGGGCATGCTATTGCATTTATTTTCTACATCAGAATACAGGGCTTTAAAATGTCAACACATAAAAAATAAGCATCTAATGAAACAGCTTGTTTACAAAAACAGAAAACACTTTTTTTAACAGATATGACGGCTGCTTCTAAAATACAGCTCCGCTATTTAAATAACCGTCCTTAGGAATGGGAAATGGTACAAGAAACTTTCAAAGTCATCCAGTCAGCCACAAAACATTCAGTTGTTTACACGATCAGAATGTCAAGGTCCATTGTGAATGGTGTCACTGATGAAGCAGAACGGTTTAAATGAGGAAGCTGCAGGTCCCAACTCAAAACCATTTCAAAATTACTCATTTTTCTTTTTTTAAGTGATCGCCTTTGTAGATGTGTATGTTAAGGACTGTTGTAACTGAACTCAGTTTCTTATCGATGTGACCTTCACTCATTGTGCATTGATCAAAGTTAATGGTAGACGGTTCAGTCCTACCCTAACACCATTATTACCATAACCATTTTGATGTTTCAAGATGGAGTGGAAACAAAGGCAGTGGGTTGCCAGCCAAGGCTTTCCCTGGTTGGGAACCACTGATCTTGACATTGTGAGCGGGTATACAGGCAGGGTACCAATTTCATAAAGCTATCGAACAGAAAATGTGTTTGGAAAATGTTTCTGCTAAGCAAAAGTTAGCAGAGAACCAGTCACAAACAGTATAACTTACATGGTATTTTGGCCAGTAACCTGGCTTCTACTAAGCAGGATACTCTGTAGTAAGCACTTTTGTTGATGTGCTAAACAGCTTTATGAAATATGGCCTGATAGCAGTATCACCCAATTGGGATAGTCAGAGAAACTGGGTTCCAATCAGGGTTGACATATAACCCTTTTGGGGTAGTCTGAGTAACAAAAATCCTATGACTGATACTGCAAGAGACGTACGAACAGTGCACAAATTGTTAATGTCCCTACGAATCAACACTTAGATTCTGAATGTCGAGCCCTTTTTGAAAATTTCTGATAGTACTGTCATTTAAACCACATGTGACTCTTCGGTTATTAATTTTACCTCACAAAATAATCATATCTTGTTCTAGGAGAGGATCCCCTGGTTAAAAACACTTTTAAAAATAATTAACATTTTTCTATACAATACTTTATGAAAAACATAAGTTAACTAATTGGAAAAAAAATATATATTAAAAAAAGAGTACTTGCGGCAACTGAATACTTATGCATGAGTACATGTTTATGATGTTTGTTTATTTTTTTTTACTAATGAAATGCCTACAGTTTTACAAGATTTGTACAAACTTATATGTAATCAATAAAAGAACGATCTTTCAATCAGAAAAAAACAAAAGGTTGTGCTAACAATAAAGCCGCACACAAAATCTACACATACATGTCATGGAGAAGTGAGAAGTTTCTGCTTCTCTTGTGCAAACTTCCCAAAACTACAGTTAAAAGAGAAAATCCAGCACAAAGCTTACACAAGAAGTTTATCAAGCACACAATGATGTGGTTTATAGCCAGGGCCCAACTTTATAAAGCTGTTAACATAACAACGTTGCTTGTATATAACAACATTGCTTGAATATTGTTTGTACCTGGCTAAGTTTCGCTCAGCAGAAGAATTTGCTATTTTCTGCGAAGCTTCATGAAATTGTCAAGTTAATGCTGAGGAAACATACTTATGGCCCTTTTGGAAACTATAGCTTGGGCTTTGTCTGCTATTAAGCAAGAAATGAGTGGGGTACCAGTTACAGCAATGCAAATTGTACGGTATTTTGGCTGGTAACCTATATCTGCTAAGTAAAGTTTTTCTGTGTATAGCAAATTTTCGTGCTTACAGGCTTTATGAAATTTGGCCCAGTTGTTTTGAAATCATGCACTTTTGATACAGTGCTTCCAACAGGTAGAAAGTCCACACGGCCCAAGCTGCGGTTTCAAACAGGGCTTATATGGCCTAAATTCAGGAAGCTGTTAAGCAGATGAGCTTGCTCATATAAAAAAGTAATTTGCTAAGATAAACCGGGTAACCGTCAGAAGTAACTTATATGAAGGCCATGCCACATGAAGGCAATTTACAGGCAATTTTCCAAGAAGGCAAACAAAAAATATACCTTTCACTTTAAACATAATTTTCTTGGGGATGGCTGGATACAGTTAGAACAAATGTCTCTGGTACTATCCAGGTGCTCCTTTTTAACACAGTGCAGTTGGTTTCCTGTAAAACTTGCCTTGTGTGACAGGCATATCAAATTTTACGCTAATCAAAATGTTTGTGTGCTTAGCAACTAGCGAACGTGTTGGCTGAACAGCTTTTTAATGAAATTAGGCCTATGTTTGAAATATTCAACAGGATCATCACTAGTTTAACCCAAATTATAATGAACCTTGCCCATCTATTTGAAATACACTGTTTCCCGCAAATTGACGGCTGCAAACATTCAAAGGCAATACACAGTGACTGGTAAACAATTAAATATGCATATGTACTGCTATTCTCAGCTTTGGTTAATGTTTCCCCCCTAATATGTTTGATTTGCTGTCTGCAAATGACGCCTTCTGAAAAAAAAAGTTTACTTCTACTATGAAAAAACAAATGTACAGGGACAAAAAACCTAAATAAAAATACGCTTTAAAAACATGTGGACATTTGGTTATGAGCACTTTCAATGGCACCACAGTTGCCAACTGTTAACTTTTTGTGGAAATCGCAAAGCATTTTTTTTCTTTCTTCAAGCGCATGATTTCTTGGTTCCTGGTCAATAACTGGCGGTTGTCTGCCCCAGTTTGCGTAACCAATATCGACCTGCAGATCAAATTTGTGCTAATTATGCAGTGTCCGAATGGAGTGGCTTCGGCTGACTGGCTGTGGCTTACAATTGTAACATTTCAGCAATACACACACAGCCTACACAACTTCATGAAGCCGCATCTACACCAAAATTGGAAAGTACTCCTTAAAAAGGGGGAAGGGGAATCCCCATATCCCTTCCCCTCTGCCCTGCAAGGATGAAGAGTCAAGTCAAGGATATAATTGCATGTATACACACATTAAAATGTTGTTGTTTTTTAAAGAATACAAAATAATTCATTCCACATGATCACAAAAGAATGTTTACCTAGTAAATCCACTGCTTCAATAGTACATCTAAAAACTGTAAATACACAGTACTGGAATACTTTTTCAAAATTCAATTGGAGGTACTGGTGTCATCTACATTAACATTAATTGTCATGTGTTGTTTCATACGCAATTGCATACAAACAAAACAATAAATTCAAAAGTTAATTAAATAAAATAAAATAAAAATCATTCCAAAACCTGGCTGTTTTTTCCCCCCTTTACTGATTCATCAAAGTGGCATGGTTAAAGATGATGCACAGCATTCCGTCTCAAAACAAAAAGTTAGTCAACTTTTTGTCTTGTCAAGACTTGCTTTACGGTGACAGCAATCTTCATGAGTGAATCTGAACCTTTCCATGTTCAAGCCAACAGATAATCTCATAAAGCCTGCAAAAGTCTTACTTACCAAAAAAATACCCCCCAAAAAACAAAACAAAAAAATTTCTGAGATGAGATCAGCAACTAACTGTACCTTATCTTTAAAAGTTACAAAATTATTCCGCCTCATATTTACAAGCTTAACAATCTGTCACTGTCTAGGTTATATACTCGGTAAAAAAATTATAATAATAATAAAAAAGTCACTCCTGCCCAGAGAGAACATTTGTATGGGGTGATGTTATATTCTTCTGCATGCGCCTTTAAACCCGGAATACATCTCTGTTGATAAAAGCAGGTACTCCAAACACACTCTATCTAAATATCATAGTCTTCTTCACTCCAGTACTGTCAGTTAGTTTCTTTGATGCTGGTCCAGTAGTACAATCCAATCTAAAAGTGGCATAGTACTGTGCTTGAACTTCAGTAGAGAACTTGACCACACTTATTTATCTGTTGAAAGTCCCGTCACAAACCAATGTGGCTGTAACACACCTTCAGCGTACTACCCAACACCTTGCCAAGCTCATTGCAAACGCTAATTTTAACCGCCACTCTGACAATCCCCACACAAGGAATTCTCTCGTATGTTTTTTTTTCTATCCTCTACTGTACAGATATTCAGTGGCGATTTTGTCTTGTTTTTAAGTGCTGTACCTTCTGCGAAGCGCGCCAGAGCCATGCATTGATTTTTGTTTGAATAGTAAGCAAAATTGAAGTACTTTTTAAAGTTATATATTCACATATTTGGCATCTATGAACCAGAATTTTGGCTGTCTAAACTCAGGAGTCGTTTCTTGCAATGTGAAAAAACAGCAGCTTAAGTAACTCTCTAAGTTCCTTTGTGTGGTAACGCCTTTTTTATCTTTCTTCTTCTTTTGGTTTTTGGGGTGGGTTTTTTTTGTACTGGCTGCCCATACTATGTACAACCTTTACTGTGACTCACTGATTATAACCACCTGTACATTTTCAATCAAATCGAAAAACAGACAAATAAATCTGGACTACACAATGTATTTTAGTACAGTACTTCACCTCGCCAGCAACAATCAAAATTCATTAATTTCTTTTTTTAAAACATTTAAAACTGAAACTAAAGTATAAAAAAAAAGAACATTTTGTGTGTGTGGCACATTTACTGAAGCCAAAAAGGTATTGGAAATTTTCTGTTGTAAAAACAAAATATATTAAATAGTGCAACACATAATAAACTACAATAAAAACTATTGGAAGCAATAATTAAAATTTATACAGCACTATGATGCAATTTTTTTTTTTTCATAGGGAAGAAAAATGGAGTAAAACGCGTCGCCATGCTGGAATTTAAATAACTGCATATTAAAATATAAATCATCTTAGTAAATTCCAGCACAATTTGGTGGTCATGGTGAAAGAAGAAATCCTGACAAAGACATGACAGTAGATTCATAATCAGGCACAGGTCACTTTCTAATGTTGTTTCTATTTCTTGTATACCGGAAATCTTGGCTGCGCGCCGACAAAAACCAAACTTTCAACTAGTAATATTTTGAAACATCCCATGAATGATTAATTCAGTCTGATACTTGTATATAATACATTGATAGCAATGGTTGACAACGCAAAAAGCTTTCGCCAATCTAGTACATTATGGTTGTTACTTGATAATACGGGTGTCTTGACAATTCTGGGGAGTATTTATCAACCCCTCTGTTGAGCCAATGGGATGGCCCTCACTCTCACAGGTCTGTGTCAAAGAAGGTCAGACCACTGCTGTCCGTAGGGGGGAGTCCATCCAAATTGATGTCTCCTGCGGGTGGCCCGAGGTTGGCAAGGTTAGGGTCCATACCATAGTCTGAATGGGGTCCGCCAAGGTCTAGCTCCTGCATCATGGGCTCTAGCGACATTGGTTCGTTGTACCCAGCTATCAAATCAAATAACAACAATAAAAGAAAATAATTCAGATGGATCGCCCAAACTTTTCAAGATGCAGAATTTTTTTTTTCCCCAACTGCATGTATCAAGAATTCATTTATAAAATGCTACAATTATAAACAAACTAGTTGGAAAACTAAATCAATTTTTTTTTTTTTATTATTTCGGCTCAACCATTTATGTTATAAACACTTTATACTCGGTGCTTTCCTAGAAATACAAGAAAAAATCCAAAGGCTACTCAGGTGGGATTCGAACCAAAAACCCTGCAGTCTTAAGCAGATGTCTTGACCACCGAGCATATTTCTTGTGATAAAAACATTGTATTGGTCCTTAAAATCATACTGAACAGTAGAAAACCTTACATTTTCAATTGATAACGAACGCCCATCTTTTTTTAACAGCAATGACCTGACAAAACTGTGCCGTCATTATTTTTTGTCCCAAAAGAAACTTGTCCGCACATGTCATTTCAGAGGGTGGTATAATCTATGTTTTTTGAAAGTGCATTTTGAAGAACAAAGATTTCAATAAATACGCTGTGCTTTTTCAACTTGTACTTTTCCAGAACTGCATGCACATGGTTTGCCAATCACATTTTGAAAAACATTTAGAGAATTTTAACACTAGTGGATATACAGTCGACTCCCGTTATAACGAGGTCCGCCGGACTGGCCCATTTTCCTCGTATTATCCGAACCTCGTCTTAAACGCAGCGCGCTAAATATAGATACACACGTCATCATTGTGCATGCACACAACACGTGTACGTGCATATACACTTGTGCTAGCCTGCACGGAGCTGTTTGCTTACCAGAACAGCTATTACGAGCATCCTGTACACAAGAATATCATTACTAAATGTCTTTTATTGAGTGATTAATCATGGAAATTTAATATTTTGTACAATTTATGATAACAATATAGCAAAGAGATGTCAACTTGCCGTTCAGCGACAGCGGATTCTGTACCGTAGCGCATGGTATGAACATGATGCATGCACTGAACGTTCATTTTCGTTGGTGATCGACATGAAGTATATGATAACAGCATGTCAAGCGTGGGACACCAGCGAGATGTTTCTGGAGTTCCGTTGCACATGGACTGAAGGGAGTGATGATTGTATAAAGGAGCTTGCTTCAGTTACTTTGCAGTTTCCTTTTTTAATATTGTTTCATTTTTCAATAAAGATAATGTGTTGTGATTTCTGTTTTTAAATATTATTATTGAATTACTAAAATCTGTGCGTATCTGTGTCTTTTAAAATAATTTCTTTTTAATTGTTATTCTTGAATTAATAAAATCTTTGCGTGTCTGTGTCTTTTAAATTATTTTTTTTTTATGTCATCTCTATCTTTTGATTTTATTTAATTAATTATTCCGGAAGGGCAACCTTTGTTTTTCTCTCTTTTAAAATTTGTTGGGAAATGGTGAATTAAATAATAGGCAACTCATTCAGGAGTGGGTTTTAGAAAATCTTTTGTTGGGGGCTATTTTTAATTGAAAAAAAGGCTCCACTAAAAAAAACCCTAGAACAGCGGTTATGTTTTTGAAGTTTTGCATGGATGGTACGAGCAAGGATTAATAATTAAAACCCCCCAAATACTGCCGAGTGCGTTCGCCGACATGAATTTATTAAATAAGCGGCATGTGTTTGAATTGAGAAGGATTGTCAGGGACTAACCTTTGGTGGTTTTAAGCCCTCTATTGCTTGGGTAAACCAGTCCGTTGAATAGACTGGTGGCACTCTCTACGAGCACCATGCAATTATCACCTCTATTGTATTCGGGGTTTAAGGGCTTCATGTCATTTCTCAACCTTGACGAAGGTAAGCTTTTCTTACACAATTATTCCGGGTCTCGCTAGAAAACGTCTGAAAACAATACATTTTGTCCCAGGGGACCGCAAAATTACCTCGTATTATCCGTGTTCTCGCTACTACCGTGCTCGTATAATCCATTTTTAAATGCATTGAAACACGCACGGGGCAGTTCGGGACCGGCAAAAAACCTTGTATTAACCGGAAACTCGTAACATGCGAGCTCGTATTAACGGGAGTCGACTGTATCACAAAATGACAAAGTTGAGGTACATGCTGGCCAGGCTTTGCTCGTTGTGTCTTTGTCAATCAATTGCAAGAATCGGACGATGGCAATGTTTCTTTGATTGCTGCAGGAAGTGAAAAATGAAAGAGGGAGGGGATGTGCTTGGGTTTCTGCACTTACCTTGCCCATGCATGGCTCCTGCTTGCTGCTGATGTCTGTAGTCACTGTGAAGACTACTGGCACTACTGTGATGGGAGAAGTCCTGCTGCATCATGGGCGGATCTGGCATGTCCATCGGCTGCAAAAAGACACAGGAGAGGGACCGGGTTATCATTAGATCGGCACTGGGTTATCATTAGATCGTGGGAAGCAATTCAAAGTCATACCAGAAAAAAAGGTGAAAACAGAGAGTACAACAGTAGAATGTGTACAATTTTGATAGTTCACTTCGGAAATGATTGCCAAACCTTAAATTACAGCATCGAACGGGGATTTCAAATGTGGATTAAATTTGAGGCAAACTTCATAGAACTTTTTAAGCACAAAATCAGAAGTAGAGATAGGTCACCAGCCGAAAATGCCATATGATGGCCACAGATTGTGACAGGCTACCAGCACATTTTCTGCCAACCAATGGATTTGCGAGGCACTTGGTTCCCCTTAGGAGTAACTGGAACGGAACTTTGATTAGCATTCCTCATCCCGATCAACATACCTCTCCCCAAGGAGCAGTGTCTGCCCTGAATAGCGAGTTGGACAACTCGACAGAGATGCGCTTCTTGTAGTCTTGTGGTTTATCCTCCGACATGCGGTACAGCACTGCAGCAGCGTAGGTTGCTGCCATGAGAGAAATACACAAAGGGACGGAATTAAAATACATGGTAATGTGCCAACAACACTCACTGATTTAGCCTTCAGGAAAGACTCTGCTCGGGTCGAAACGTCAGGCCATTTAACACTCATTGTTCACAAAATTGTTTTGAAACTTACATTCAACCTCAAACATAAATTTCCTCACATTTCTGCAAACAAGGTTTTCTTATGGAGAGAACAAACAAGTTTGTCTTGTTTTTTAATACATTGCTAAAAAAACCCAGAAATATTTCAAAGATAGGAAAATGAACCTTTGAGAAGGAGATGTGCTAAGGCAAGTACATGAGGCCTTTTTGCATAGGGGAAAAAATAAATCAAGGGTCTGACACAACAACAAAAGGCAATGAAGACACTTTCTTACTCTTTCAGTGCCAAGGTCATACATGTACGATCTATTTTATGTACTCAAAAAGTGCCATCAATCGTACATGTACGACCCATAAAATACATGTTTTATCACGAGAGGGAAATTATCACTCAAACGTAATGTACAATTTTGTACATGTACAACCTTTTTTTCTAGCTTTTATTCGGGTTCTTGCAAGAGGGCGCATCGTTTTCTGAGCTTTTCTAATGCACTCTATTTTTAGCTACGATCGATACCGCCATGGGTCGATCGATCAGCTGCTTGTTTGTAAATACACTTTGAAATAGTGGCAGCACCAAGGAAACGTACTAACTTTACTCAAGAAGAAGTTTGTGATTATTTAGCTGATTCATACAGTGAAAGGGATTATTTTTCCGATTCAGAGATGGAAGTATCAGACCAGGATGGTGAGTCAGAAGATTTTTACAGGGCATTTTAGGGTCAAAAACAAAACAATGCGGGCACTGAAAGAGTTAACAAATTCCTAATTATTCTTCTCACCTACTCCCTCATTTCGAGAGTGAAGAAGCTCGGTAAGAGGCGCAGTAGCCCCTTCCTGTTCAATGATCTCCGCCCCTTCTTTATCCTGAGCCAGCTCGCACAGAACCCCAGCAGTGACTCGTTGAATGTTCTCAATGTTGGAATACAGGAGCTAATCAAAGATAACACGACCAGACGAACGATGTTAACAAAAACTCACAAGATTGTCGTACATTAATAGAAACAGAACTAATGTTAACTTTTGTTTGAAGCAACAATTTGGAAGTAGTATTCAAATATCTGTGAGATATTCAAATGGCTTTTCCCCCATACTGCTGTACTTTGAAACTCCCTGCCTGTATCTGTTTTCAACCATCTTGCAATCTTTTCCAGGAATGTGAACAAATACCTTCTATCTCTTTTAATTTTCTCTATTTTTCTTATAGTCGTGAGTGGCCCTTTGGCCTTGTATTGGGATATTTTTTTAAATGAAAAAATTAATAAATAAATAAAATTATCACAAGAATGTTCATGATGGGACAGCTATCATACCTGCACAAACAGAGGCACTGTACTCAGGTTTCTGATGAGCATTCTGTTGTGCACATCCCTAGCCAGTATGTGCAGGGCACCGACTGTTCCCTCAATGATCTCTTCCATGCGTACACCGTCGGTGAAGGTCTGGCCGTTAGCACCACCAGACTGTCTCTGTAGAATAATGAACAATGAGACCAAAATAACATTCACTGCTTAGAGGTAACCTGCTATGTCATAAGTGAAAATCACTGCTGATGAACAAATCTGAACCTGGAATCCAGATCTTATGAAGTATGTAGAAATGATGGCATTTCCACCTTTTGATAACCCCTGGGGTTATAGAGTCCAAGGAGCTTTTGGCAAAAGTATCCTCAGCACTAGAGAAGTACATCACAACACATAAATTCTACTCGAGGAAGAATCTGCTTACCCTTAGAGAGTCCTGGTTCGCTCTCATGAGAAGCTGGACAAGTCGTGGGATGACACCATGTTCACGGAGGGGAGCGTGGTTGGCTGGGCATAGGGCCAGGTTACGCACCAGGCCAACAGTGGCCTGCAGTGAAAACAAGTTATCAACTTGAGTTAAAAACTTCAGTATGCACTTGCTTAAAAAGTTCAATAGATGTTTAATTTGCATCGGGGATAAAGAATAATATTTGGTTATACCTATACACCCAAGTAGTAGTGGACTTTTATTTTTAAAAATTCCACAGGACTCCTTAAAGTACCGGGTATACAGTGCTTTACACACATCAGTGTACGGGTAAAACCAAATAGTATGCTTGAAATTTATTATTGGTGACAAAAGTGCTTTTAACGGTCGAGAATAAATTATTAAATTGTGCTGACCTTAATGAGTGGCCAGTGTGAGGGTGCCTGAAGGAGCTTTGCAGCTGCTGGGATTCCGTAGTGAAGACGCACCGAGTTCTGAGCCATCTCAGCTTCTGGATGACGACTGGTCAAGTGGCGCAATGCACATACCTACAAAAATCAAGAAACATCAGCAATTTTAACTTACACATTTTCGTTTAATAAGCAAAAAATTAAAAAGGCAATCACAAAAATATTTCTAACAAGGTCTGGTTAAGCCGACAGGAAGTAAAACTTTTGAAATATATAAATAATACCTATGCACCGGGTGGAGTGGACCTTTTTCCCTTACGTAACACCCCAAAATGCTGAATGCCATTTTGAAGCTTCAAATGAAAATTGCACACTGACAAAATTGAGTTTCAAAACATTTTATTGACAAGATTGAGGAATAAATTCTTCTCTGCACACAAGGTTTTCCTAATCTCATTAAAAACTGCAAAGAACAACTTAATTCCAACATTTTATTAGAACAGCATAAATTTCAGGGGTTTTTTGTTTTCATCTTTTCAAACCTACCCCTGGTTCTGTGATTTCCTCCCTGTCGCCTGCCTGGATGACAACCCGTACCAGGGCCTCAATGCCGCCCACCTGGCACACCGTGATCTTGTTACGTGCATTGTTACAGGTCAGATTGGACAGGATTCCACAGGCACAGGTTACCACGCTGATGTCATTGGAGGCAAGGAGCTGTACCAGCATCTGAAGAAGGCCTTCGAGGTCGTCCTGCATGGAGAAACAAAAAGACGATGAGAAAAACAGTCCGAGACAATCAAGATTTTGATTTAAAAACAGGCATTTTAGCACTTACCCAGGCATGATATCTGACCCTCAGAAAAGGACAATTTTATCGAGTACAAGGGATGACCTATATGTATGTTATAAACTTGTATAGACTTTTCAGGCTATTTAAAAACAAGTTTGCTGATTCTTCTGAGGCAAAAAAAACCCCGGGAAATCAAACGTAAGTAGGAAAAATATCATGCCTGCCCTAACCACCCCCAAACCACCTGCACGGTTTATTTGATTCTGTTGGGACTGAGGACTACTCAAAATAACCGATTATACTTTCCCTGGTATCACGCTTAACACTGTAATCAGAGCCCAACAGATCCTAGTAAATCACTCAAGGAAGTTATGGTTATATTAACATTCATGAAACTACTTTATTAAGCAGTTCTTAAAGTTTGTACCACATTTTTAATTAAAATATAGGATTTGAACTGCCCCTGGCCACCGGGCTAGCTCGGTGGTCGATTGGTAAGATGGGACGTAAAGCTTTAGGTCTTGTGTGTTGTGTAATGCACCTAACACAACCCAGTCACAAGTATTGCGAAGAGAAGGGGTTTGCCCCAGTTTCTGGCAATAGGTTGCTGAATACGTCAGAGCACCCTGTTAACCATTAGAAGGTGCCACACAAATGGGTCTCATAATTCAAAACATAGCTTTGCTTATCCTGTTGAAAAACAAATAATTAAATGAATGCTTTGATACGTCCTAGGGGTGTGATAAACACTGTATAAGAACCCATTATTATTATTATTACTAATACATCTGCTATTGCATGGTAAAGGTTTGAATCCCACCCGAGTGATATACCTGTAGATTTTTTCACAAAACTTGGATAAGTACTTGAGTATACCGTGCTTAATGTAGGAGCTTAATGTACATCAGTGTGAGTGCGAAAACCAAACAATAAACATTTTTATAACTGGAGACTTGGGAACAGTTGACTTACCATTCTGACTGCAGCATCAGAGAGATTGCGGAGTGTCCAGAGACAGTTCTGCACAAGTCTGTTGCTCTGATGACCAAGCTGCATGCCCAGCGCCTGCATACCACCTGGAAATATTACAGGGTGTGTACAACACTGGTAAGGTTGAAAGTATATAACTTCACAGATTTGCACATAACTTACATGGTATAAAGATGGTCATGGTGAAAAACTTCCCTTGAAATAGTTTCACTTGAAATGCTATAGTTTTTTGAGAAATTAGTAAAACAATTGGTCTTTATCACTGGTGATAAAATCCAATGTTTGAAAAACAGTGAAAATATATTTTATTTTTTTCCCACCGTTTTCTTACGACTCCGAAGATCGATTTAGCTTAAACTTTCAGAGGTTTGCTATTTCATGTATTTGTTGGGTCACATCAAGTGTGGATACTGGTCTTGTACATTTGCTTTAAGACACGGTCAAAGATTTTTTTTAAAGTTCAATATGAGACAAAATACCTGATTAGTGAAACAATAGCAACACACTCCCCAGATTTGTACAATGATCAAAACTTCACATACTTGAAGCCAATATAAGGCAACTCTTAAAGGGGCTGTGTCGTCATGATCAAATCAGCCCCGAGGCTGTACATGGAGTAATGAACTCTCACCCAGTTACTGCCAGCGCACACCCTCCCTGTGTAGCATGTCTATGGAGAGCGCACACATGCAGTAACTGGGTGAGAGTTCACAATTCCATGTACAGCCACAGGTGTGCTTTGATCATGATGATACAGCCCCTTTAATTCATTTCCACATTCAATAAGGAATTGTTGCCAAGAACTTTTGGGGCAAAAAATCAACACTTTATGAAATTCCAATTTTTTTTAAATGCGTCATTGGTAATCACAATTAAGCCCACCTTTATTAACAATCTGAAAAAAACATGAAAAATAAGTGCCTTTTTAAGCCTTGCTTTTTTGGATAACCCCCAAAAATTTATACATCAAAATACAGCAACGTCTTGCAAACCAACCTGCTTCTACAATGGCCGGCTTGTTGCTTGGACAGACAGAGAGCACCTTGAGGACACGGCTTGTTGTCCAGAGAAGCTTCTCATAGGTGTAGGTACGCATGATGCGAACGAGCTGGGCTGGGCCTCCGCTTGCAAGAATGATCAACTATGTAAGACAGACAGAAATGGAGGTTAGAAGAATGATTTGTGGAAACAAAAAGTTAAGGTTAGGGTCTTATGTATTGACATTGAAACAACTTGGTCTATTCTTCAGTTGGATTACTTGCGCTACAATCATATTAGCTTGCACAGAATGTAACCACAATACCAGCAGCAGGGGTGGAATTGTACAACAGCGAGAACTCCTAAAAGTAAGCAAGGCTTTTTTTCTTCTCTTTTATCTAGAGACAAAAGCCTCTGAACATCCCAGTTGTGACATTATGAAGGAATTACAGACTCTCAACACCACCACAAATTGAAAAACTACAGGTCTGGACGCAAGACGGCTACGACTTGAAACCCTTGATGGCAGGTTCACACCTTCAAAGACATTTTGAAGGAAAAACAAGATAATACGTAATAAAATACTGACATCAGGAAAAATCCTGACAAATCACAGGCAGCAGCAAATTATCAAGCTAATCTCATTTGCTGTTAAGTTGGTACAGATAGCAATCCTATAAAAATACTTGCAATAGACGACATGACTAGAGCCCAAAGCCGCCGAGATTTCTTGTGAACGCAAAGTGAACTAGCTCAAGGGAAGAAAAAATCTAATCTTACATACAGCAGTGCGCTCTTTTATCAACTTTTCGTACAAGGAAGAGGGGCACATCTCTAAGATTATTCAGTTGTTATGTTTGCAATAAAGTCAAGTAACCTACAGGAATGATCAAGCAAGCTCAAGGTCATTTTTTTTGTAAGAAAACATTGACGATGTTTTCTGCTTATGTAACAGCTTATGGAGGGAAAAAACCAGCATGAAGTATTTTACCTTGCTTTCTTGGTTTCCAAAGGCGAGAATCTGCAGGCAGTCAGTACAGATGGCCAGGAATTTGACATTATTGCGTGCAAGGAGCATCACCATCTTCTGAAGGCCCCCAGCAAGACGTACAGCCATCTTAGATCCTTCTTGATGGAGCAGGAGATTGTGTAAGGTGGTGATGGCATAGAAGAGGACAGACTCTACAGTGGAGCTGTGTAAATACAAGAATAGAAGTTGACAACCTGCACTTCTTGAAATGATGCTCGTTGAGCCTGAGCACAAACTTCCATTAAAGACTTCAAGAAGATTTGACTTTTGTACAAAAACTCAGCAGAGCAACAATAAAAACTTCTTTGTACAAACAGCATTGCAATGGGCAATTTTATTAACAAGAAACATTTACAGGCGAGCAACATATCAAGCTTTATGCTTAATTTTTTACTGTGTCTGTTTGTTATCATTAGAGTCACTTTGGTTAACTTTGTCATCTGTTGCATGAAAGCTCCAAATAGTGAGTTTAAATAACTATCTTAAAATTAAAAAAATTATACCACATGTAAAAACTTTTAATGACGAAACATCAATCTCAGTTCATCTTCTCTTATCAAATCTATGACTTAAGACATCCAACTCACCTTAGGAGTTTAACAAGTGCAGGGATTCCCCCACTCTTGAAGATGGACTGCAGACCTGCACGGTGGTGTGAGAGGTTGTGCAGCGTACCCACTGCACATCGGGTCGTCTCCAAGTCATTGGAGTTGGACATGGCTCGAACGAGGGCTGCCACGACCTGGGGAGAGTTCATGATGGCATGGCGACTGGCCTCTTTCTTGGACAGTTGGTGGACCATCATCGCAGCCTGGCTGACGACGACCTGTAAACATAACAAGAAAGCATTTTAAGCAAACATTTAACTTGGAAACAGTGTTGTCCTCATTCAATTGAATTTGGAAGAGTCAAATAAAAGGAGGTACACAACTTTACTGACGTATAAAGGGGCTAAAATTTTCTTTTAAAGTCCACAGGGCTTGAAGCTCAATATTTTAACCTGACCAGAATTTATTTTACACGACCAGAATTTATTTTACACGACCAGAATCTACAAAGAATTTTACAACGTTAAACGTTTAAACTGGTTTTATTTGAACAAGCACTAAAAGGAGATTTATCTCATTTGTCTTGTGGGCGAATATACTTTAATACTCAAACGATATTTATCAGACTCAAAGTCAACATTTGAACATCATATCTTTTTTTTCAATTTAAGGTATTACACATTGAGGTATTATATTCAATTGAAAAACCCAAGACCGCTAGACCAGTCCAGTCCTGAGTTTACTGGCCTGACATTAAATATCACTGCCCTCGGGCCTGTGGTCCAGTGTAAAATTTGAGCCCTGATATAAAAATATTGTAACTATTACATATAAGTATCAACAGCTGTACAATTTCAAACAAGAAGTTTCTTACAGCATTCTGGAAATTTGTCAAAGTTCATCTGTGTTCAAACCAACAGGACATTTTTTGTACAGACAAGAATATTTCATAGATACAACCTAAACAGGGCTGGGACTGAAGGAGCAGAGCACACACTCATGAGTGAAATAACTACGGAGAACATTTCACCCAATATTCACATTGTAAAAAAAGTTAGTTTTCCCCCTCTTTACCTGATCTTCATCACTCAGGAGTTTTGTGAGTTCAGGGATGGCCCTGGTAGCCAGGTCAGCATCGTCCTGATAGTTGATGAGATTCACCACGGCGTGCTTCAGCATTTGCGAGGGCTCGGCTAAACGCTGCACGGAGGTCTGGTGATTGGGATCGAACTGTGTGGACGGGATCTGCACACCCTCCTCCAGCGTCTCGGGAAACATGGCAGCGCGAACACGCTGTGACCGGGTCTGATTCAGTTGCTGGTTCATTTCTGTGGATTAGAAGAGAGGTTAAGCATGTTAAGGGATCTGACAATTTCATCTTTTGTTCTGAATAAAACCTGTCTAAAAAAATCCTCAAATTCTCATAACTTTTGATACCTCACTTACAAACTGCAAAAACTCCACCACATGGTTAATTGATAACATTACTGTTACCTTTCTTGACAACTAAACAGTTGTCCCCACATAAGGCAACCTTTGAACTTTTTAACATAACTTCTGACCACTTCTCTGTCCTTACCATCCACTTGTTCCTGTGTGTATGCCTGGCCATAGCTGCTGTCCCAGTCAAACATGCCTTGACCGGCACTCATTTCAGATTCCTCGTCATGGTGACTCTTGCTGCTTACTGATGGAGCCTGCAAGGACAAAAACAATCATGGTAAGTCAGCCCATGCATGTACCATATAGACCTTTATCATTCGGCCACCATCCTGGTCATGTTCCCTGTATCCAACAACAGTAATGGATGCTAATATTCATTGTACGATAAGGAACCAGACTATTTGCCAATCCAGGCTCGGTTTGGTTACATTGCTTTGAATGGGAAAGAATCAAGATGGTTGCACCATGATTAAGGTTTAGTACACAGAAGCTGTTCCTATGTCGATGTTAGGCCTGTTTCTGATAAGTGTAGAAGATCTGGTGAATTGTAACTTTGCTACCAAAGACCTGGTATATTGCGACTTTCATACTCAAATCAATCCGAGGACTGCATTCTCTGAACGAGTATAATTCATCACAAACCACAGCAGCTATGATACCCCAACCTTCTTCATATCAAATAAATTTGTTGCCAAATGCCTATTGACCCAATACATCCTACGTCATAATCACAACAATCTCGGTTGCACCATTTTGGAAGTCAATGTTCATGCGTTTTATACAGCGCAGTGCCAACTTTAGGCAACGTGGCATTTACACACATACCTGTTGACTCCCAAAATGGTGAGTGTGGCACAGTCACCATGTGTGATGTGCCTGCAAAGGGTCAAATTAGGCCAAACATTAGGTGTCCACAGTTCATACTTGTATGCAGAAAAGGGTTCCTCTGATTGAACACTTCAAAACAATTTGTTTTTTAAAGGTGTCATCATTTACATAAATAAACTTCAACAATTGTAGTGGGGCTAATCGTTTCAAAAGAGATAACAAATTCACTGAATGCTACTATTAAGCAACTGTACAACATTAGTATTTGTCAAAGACCAGTATCCACACTTGATGTGACCCAACATATACATGTATTAACAAACCTGTGAAAGTTTAAGCTAATTCGGTCTTCGGAGTCGTGAGTAAACAGTTCAAAACCCCATATGTTTTCACTGTTTTCAAACATCAAATTTTATCACCAGTGATAAAGACCAATTGTTTTACTCATTTCCTAAATACTAAAGCATTTCAAGCAAAACTATTTCAAGGGAAGTTTTCCACCATGACCATCTTTATACCATGTAAGTTATGTGCAAATCTGTGAACATTTATATGTTCAACCTTACCAATGTTGTACACACCCTTCAACTTGAAATACATTTGACTAACCTGTGTAGTAACACCGCTCTGTATTCCAGAGTCCATCCCATAACCATGATGTTGCCAGTCTAATGTCTGTTGCATTGGATCCTGCTTTGGCAGATCGGAGAGTGCTGGGCTCCCATATGCACTCTGACCAGCTGGGCTGCCGACAAACTGCTTTTGCTGTAATCAGATGTAAAAAAGGGAAAAGGTGTGAAATAGGGCTTTACAAATGTTTATTTATTTCAAACCATAATGTAAGGATACAAAAAAAATGTTCACCTCAAGAGGGGTGAGAGTCATTGCTGACAAAACAGTCTGAAACTAGAATCCAAATTTAGGGAGGTTTGTTGAAATGATGACATTTCCACCTTTTATTAACCCCTGGAAATATAGATTTCAAAGAACAGCATCTTCAGGACTGGTGAAGAAGTGAAGTAGATCAAAGAGCATGGTTTCTTTATATCTGAAGAAAATAACAGCTTTTATCACCATGCAGACTTAAAAACGTCTGCATTCGCAAACTTAAAAATGTCTGCATTCAGATAAGAGTCTGAAATTTGTCTTCCCTGAAAAAACCCCAGTTCTCTCACACACTACATCATCTATTTGTTCCAAACACTACAGTTAAATCTTTGTCAATTTCCTGACAAGAGTTTGTTTTGATTGACTTAAACTCAGGCATCAAGGTTTCCACAATTTCCAAGCAACAGTCTGCTCATTGGAAGCTGAATCTCAAAAATAATGGACAAAATTATCAAATATTGTTCACGTTAATATATAACTTACAAAAGAATACTATACAATGAGATCAATATAAGCTGACCCCAAATGGTCAAATCTGGTTTAAAATGTCATGTTACCACCTGAAATAATAAGCACTGCAGATGTTAACACCTGGCGGGGCCACGCACACAGTAAGAGGGCTGGCCACCGACATCGTTATCAGAACCCACAAAATGAGAAGAAATATTTTCTCAGTCACTTAAATTATGACTTTCCTGAAGACGGTGTTTCCAATTATATGAGCATAGTAAATCTGACGCTTGTGGGCCAAACAGCAGTGAAAATAAACTGTTACTAGCGGCAGTCATGCACTACATTCCAATATGTATGTTCCCTTTGACTCAAGGCAATATCAACCTTTGATGTGTGTGACTTTATTCTCCTTTGGAGGGAATAGGGCAAAGCTTCAAGAAGCTCTTAAGAAAAATTGATATGCTAAGCAAAAACACCTAGCGTGGCACCTGTAAATACAATGCGAATTGCAAGGTATTTTGGTTGGTAACCTGGTTTCCATTTATTAAAATAAATCTGTTCTAACCACATTTTTTAGCTTGCCGACTTTAAAATAAACATTTGGGCCTAATATTCAAGTCATTCCCAGCTTACTGGGTTAAATACCAATATTACACTAAGCATGCCAGGTTTGCACACACATTTTTTCCGGCTATCCTTTGCACTTTGCCTAGATTGTAAAGTACAATGTAACACACATTTAGCTTACCAGTAGTTTTAACTGAAAAGTGCTGACTATTTTAGTGAATAATTGAATACAACTGGGATTGGAAATAAGAGATATTTTATATATGTACCATGCCTGGACTTACTCAGAAGCTATGGCCCTTTTTGCCCTGGTCTTGGCCTTGGTGCCCCTTCAAATGTTTCCCATAGTATTTAAGATTTTCCAATGGAAGCGCCCTTTTTTAAATAAAAATTGCCTGGCCCTCTAAAAGAAGGCCTGATGTACAACAAAAAATAAACTTTACAGAAAAGGAAATATTTGCTTTAAAAAACCTTCTGTTTAGATAACTAATTGTGAAACATCCTTGTAATATTACTGTGCATTGACTCAAAAACAATAACCATAAATTTGACAATTTATACATGGCATCTGTTTAGTGCTTGTGTATCGAAAGAGGAAATACAGATGTGGATATATGGTTGCAAACTATTCTTACCCTCTGTGTTTCCATCTTAGTATTGATGCTTGCTTAACTGCTAACACAGAAACCTGCACAAGAAAATAAAACAAATGACTCAATCACTGTATATTTCAATAACACATTTCAATATTCCACTTTCTTTTTGCTATTATTAAACCTAGTCATAATATGACACAATAGTACATCAGAATAATGAAAATGTGTCAGAACTTAAAATGTACAGCATAAAAGGGAAAAAACTATTACCAAAATAAACCGAATACAAATAAATATCTCTATAATCTTAAAGGCAAAGTATACCTTTGGCTTTTGGAACCATTTGATTGCTTTTTTAAATCCTAAATGTAGACATAAAATAAAACTAAATTTCATTTCAAAAGGTGGTAGTATTTTTGAGATATCGCTGAATATCTGTTATGTTCACGCAGAAAGAATAATCTGTAATTGGAACAACACAATCTGAGAAACGTTTCATGCAGAAACATTTCTCAGATTGAAATGTTTTTGAATCCTTCTCTCTTAAACCACATTCATTGGAAGGGAATCGTTTCTCAAAATGCTATACATTATCAACAGCTGTAGGCCTAGTGCTACTTACCAAGTAAGTTTTTATTGTCATTAATTGTTGGAATAATTACCAAAGGTATACCCTCCCTTTAAGATTTATTTAAACCCCTTAAACTTAAACTTCCTTGGGTGATTTACTAGGATCTTTCCTCACTCTCAACAAAATCAAACACCATAATGGTAACAACACCCAAACTTTGATTGTGGTGGTCCTATGTAAACCATAATCATTTTACTGGTGCAGTCCTCAGTCCAATAGAATCAAACAAACATGCTGTGCATTGTTGGTTAGGGGTGGTTAGGGCTTTGTGCTTAAGTTTATGTTTTCCAATTTATTATAGACTCAAATCAAAACAATATTCTGGGGAGGGGGGAATTTAAACAAACATGCAATCTGCATTAAGGAGTCTCAAAAGCAGCTTATTACACAAATTAATGACAAATAATCATTGTTACAAAAGTTGAAGGAATGGCCAGTGTTGTTGGTTATAAATGCTAATGGAGCTTGAATTGCGTGTACAAAATGCAATTACAGCATTATTTTATTGTCTACCCATTTTGTCCAGCCTCATCCCTCAACCAAACAGCCATGGAAACTCGAAGGACAGACCAACTTTGCACAGCAGTGGGTGACAATGTCATGTGTAGTGGGTCTATGGCCCAGTATTAATTCATCACCCCTCTTTTTGTACATTATTTCATTCACTGTTCATTCAACCCAGTTTTCCCATCAGGTTAACCTTCTTCTGATCTTCTGATAAAGCCCACCATCTTCACATCACAGCGTCAGACCATTCACCAACTTAATCCCTCCCTCAATTACCCCATTTTCTGTGAAACCATGTCCTTCAGAGGGTTTCTGGCCTGTTCTGTTTTCGACAAAAGATTTTTCTGTGCCATAATCACTTCTATTTTTTCGGGTGCTCTTCAACGAATTGCTGAACGTCTGGAAAATGTTTTACTGAAGCGACGTTCCTTTGCATTGAAATAAGTGCTTTCTTCATAGGAAATATTAACGCGATAGGCTCTTTCTCGAATGGGTTAGATAAATGATTACAGCTTATACAAATTTATAGTAAAAATCTATAGTATGGCACTGCTGTACTGTCATACTATAACGATTGTGAAGGCCATTACTGTTCACACAAGACTTGAGATCATGTAAACAGAACGTCACATTCCACTGGTCCAACATAAGCAAATAATTAACCATGAAAATTAGGTGAAAGGTTAATACACTCAATCCAGAAAAGTAGATTGTGGATCAGGCATTTTGATTACGACCACAGATCAAGATCCGGTGTCGCGTTTACACCAGTGCCTGATCCAGCTCTGATTAGATCTGGACCAGACACCTAGCAACTTAGAAACTTCCTTCTGACTCCAAACACAATGATTTACTCTTGACTCTGGACTCCTTATAAAAATATACTTCCAAAAATGTTACCAATGTGAAGCTAGAACATGCGAAAAATAAAGTACTACAGATGACGCCAATAACGAAGACAAAGAAATATGGAACAAAGAGGAACAAAATTGCCAAAATAGCGCTACAAGCCAAGCTTCGCATGTAACGATTATTTAAAGCAAGCAATGCTCAAAACGAAAACGAAATGTTCCACCGTCATGTGCACAGTCCATGTGCACTGTGAATGACACTACGGAGACACATACAACACAATAAACAAACAGCTGTCACACAAAAACACATGTAATAAGCAAAAAGCCCGCCATTCCTAACCAGAAATGATTA
Organism: Plazaster borealis; assembly: GCA_021014325.1. Lineage (NCBI taxonomy): Eukaryota > Metazoa > Echinodermata > Asteroidea > Forcipulatida > Labidiasteridae > Plazaster > Plazaster borealis. The sequence continues at coordinate 9,847,437 of CM037471.1, read as the reverse complement.
CATCGAATTGCGGTGTCTGATCCACCTTTGCGTTTACAATTGTTTTGGGAATCCACTTCGCTGGATGTGATCCACCACCAATTGCCAGGTTCAACCATCCTAAATAAAGGTGGATTGCAATTGCGGGATCTTGAACCCAGTCTGATCCTGCTTTTTTGCGTTTACACTAGCTAATTCACATCGCAGATCAGATCTGGGTCTGATTCACCTTTTTGGATCTAGTGTAACAGGGTCGTGTCGTAGACATGACCAATCAATTACGGTTGAAAATAACACATACAGACTTCAGTAGGTTAATTATAAACGTCTTTGAGACTGTGTTTATTAAAAATACTGATTTATGTGGATTTGAATTTTAAGAAATTAACCCTCATTAGTCGACAAGTCTTAAAAATGAGATGTTTTACTTGACCAGAAATATTTTCAACAATACATCTAATGAACATCTAATGAACATTTTTGTTTTGCTTCACATTCAGGAGGATGTTTGGAGGTTACAAGTGTCCATCAGTAATTTTCTTTTTTAAGCACTACAAAAAGTATTGTTTTTTAAGAACATTTAAAGGGGTAACAATTTTAGAATTGAGTACAAATTAATTCCCTTCAAATAGTTTTTATACAAAAAATACCATACAACCAACATTAAATTTAATCAAATTCAGTGGTTAGGCTATGTTTTGGCAAAATCACCTAAAAACTACCTTTATGTTTTTCCTGGAATTTGTGTGCCTTTCTGTAAGGCTTATTTCAATTGACACAATAAACACAAGTATCAGTTTAAAATTGGGTTCTTCAAATGCTATTTTCTCAACGTTTGACAGTAGTTCTGGAGATATTTCTCGGAAGGATTGGTACTGGTGTGTGGTACAGCCTTCACAATCAAAAAGCTTCAGATTGAAACAATACAATCCTGTATTTTTTCTTGATGAGACATACATTCTTATCTTAGTTCACTAACCAAATTATCCAAACATTACTTTAAAATATGACAAATTGTTGTTTTAGTGAATACTCAAAAACATCATTCCTTTTATTATAAATCTGTCTGCACCTGTTTTTAACCATCCTGACTGGTATCCAACAAACACCTACTTATAGGTCACTACAGGTCAAACCACCAACCCTTCTGACAAAGGGCTGGTCTGTACAGTCATTCAATATGCTTGGGGAGAGTGAGTGGCATTCACAGCAGGCCTCTGTGTACCCATAGGCTGACCTCTCCAGCCAGGAAGGTGAGAGAGAAAGAAATGGAAGACATTTTTTTTAGAGTGGAAAATAGAGGAGTCGGAAACTGATTTTTATATTATCAAGACATGGTAGATCATCCTGGAATAATGCGCTATTTCACCACTGGTTATTGTAATGACTATGATTTTTCAATATAAGATGTTAAAGTTTGGAATGATGAGGGAAGCCAAGCACAATTTGGAGAAGAATTACTAAATACTATCTTCAATAGTAAGGGTTTGCCCTTAACTTTGGGATTGGTCATTGAGGCCAGTCAGTTTGTCATTTCACTAGTCCACAAGCTTTCTTCACTGGTCCTTAGTTTAAGGTATTTTCCAACACTGTCAATTGTATGGGATTGGGGCTCGAGTTTGAAACCATAATATATTCCCTTCCAAGCAGGCAGTGGTTTACACCTTGTATCTTTGGGAAGCAATGAACTAGCCAGAATTTGACAGCATTTTGACTGGTCCTCAAGTGTTTAACTGGAATTTGGCCAGCAGACCACTGTGGGGAACACTGCACAGTGAAATATGATGGGGATCAATGATGCATGTATGACAATGAATGAAGTTTTAAATGGCACACCAAGACTTTTGCTTGTTGTTTGGTTTCTACTGAATTTCAAAGGGTGACTCATTGCAAGGAACAGTTCTGGTTAGTATAAAACTGCAACTTACAAGGGGGGAGGAGAAAACTTGGCAACAATGATGTGTAGTCATTGGGTCCATAGTAAAGCCACATAAAAGACATCCACTGTCATTTAAAGTGAACAACCTGCCATTCAATCTTTATTATGCTATCAGGTGTATCTCAAGTTAGGATCAATGGGGACACCAAGAATGGGGGACCCAGCTGATTTGCATAGTGTAATTCCCACACAATGGGGGTATAAGTGGGTTCCTGGGTTAAATGAGCAGGAAAATGTTAAGGCACACATAATGTCTTCAATGGGTAACTGATGCAAGGGAGGGTGGCCTCATGATTGAGCATTATACAGTACACCCACGCATATGGCACTTCTACCATTTATTTTTACAGTAGGATGGGCCTTCCACATGACTAAATTTACTTGTACAACAATCATGGAAAGAAACTTAGTTAATGAAATTAAATCTGAAGAAACATTCTGAAATTAATTTGAGCTTGCACACTTTAATTTCTACTCAAAATCAATTGAGTCAATAGAGAGACCTTTACTTCTCATTGCATTTGCAAGCTTATTCCCTTTTTGGAGTTACAGCTTGGCCTAAATGGGATTCAGAAGGATATGGGCTGTTTCGGGATGGGAATGTGATGATGAAGTATGTCACAGGAGAATTTTGAGGGATTTGGACCCTTTGGCTTTTAACTCTATACTTCTGAAGGATATAGGAGAATTAGGCTCTGTGCAAGCAAACAGGCCTAGTCAGTTAGGGTTAAAGTGATCCAGACTCACTCCGCGGCAGTGTAGTTATTAACGAGAAGTCCCCCCGATCCACATAGCGAAAGTAGTAGTCCCGCCCGATTTCCTACCTCCCGCCCAGGTAGTAGTAAATAAGAAGGACAGTTCTTTTCAGAACTGAGAAGTCTCCCGGATTCCGAATATTCTACTCTGCGGCAGTAGAATAATAAGCAAGACAAGTTCTCATAGAACTAAATTTACCTAGCAAGTAGATTTAAAAACTGAGAAGTCCCCCGAATTCTGAATATTCTACTCTGCGGCAGTAGAATAATAAGCAAGACAAGTTCTCAAAGAACAAAATCTACCTAGCAAGAAGATATACACATGGTGTTACCGCAAACCAAACATATAGTGATCCAGTCCCCTACTAAAGAAGAACTAACTTGCCCTTACAAGATCAAAGTATCAGGCATGCTTTACTACATTATGTTTTCAAAAGCAATTACACTATGGAACTACTTAGCTTTTGTAGTGAATGTATCTCTGTAATAAATGAATAAACAGGAATGTGATTGGCTGCTAAAAAAAACCCTGAACTTACATGTAGAAACCCAAATCCTTGTGGAAAAACCCTGAACTTAGAAACCCAAATCCTTGTGGAAGTCTACATGCTCTGTGAGCACTTCAGGGCTTCTTGCGGTCTATTTTGATTAATTTTTGGGAGCGATTCCTACATGTTTTTGAAGTCAACTTTGTTTTCATGTTTGATGTTAGAGGCAGCATGAAATGAATGCCTATTGACAAAACTACATATAAACTGAATAAACTGAAGTAACAGGTATGTAGTAAGTACATTCTTGTTTCCCCGCAGGGTTCTCCGCAGGATTTTTCAGAACTGTGGGGGCTTAAAAAAATATATATATATTTTCTTGGAAATTCTAAAATTATTACATCTCTTTCATGATGACACCTTCAGGACAGTGACAAAGAGCATTCTTCAGTGTCATCAATCAAAGGAGGGCTACTGCCTTTCATGTAAAATTGGCTGGGTACGAAATTACTTGGGTACAAACAGCTTGGGTTACAAAACAGCTTGGGTATGAAATGACCAAGGTCAAACATTGGGTAAAAAAATGACTTGTGTATGAACTAGCCCCATAAATAGTGCCAAAACACTGGACTCCCTCCGCTTAAGGAAGTGAGATAATTTGCACATGCGATTAATATTCTATAGTTAAGGTGGTATTCATAGCTCACAGCGCCACCACCGCAGAACACGAATCAGCAGCAAGCAGCGCAGAGTAAAACAGCGCACTGCAGTAACACGAAAAAGACTAGATACGATAGGCAATGCCGAGTTGTTTCAGCGAATCGAATCAGCGCTTGTAATCATGCACATCAGTAAATATCATGGCGCTGACGATGTTTAATCCAGTGATTTTCATAAAATTTCACCAAAACAAGAGCGCACATTTTCGAACTCTGTTTGCAACGACCATGGCGTTATGGTATCAGGTCACACCCGGATTTGCAAATTTATTGAGTAAAACAAGTTCATTAAAGGCCATTATTTTCTATGAAAAAACCGGGGAGGGGGGTTGGTGGTGGGGACAGCAGTAAATATTTTTTAAAAGACAACTAAGGCCTCAACATGTTACCCCTGCAGAATAATGGTATCGTCACCAGGAGATTAACTTGATAGTAATTTAGTTTACTTTTTTTAAAAATCCATCAGGGGTGCTACTTTTTTTTTTTCCCTATCCTTTGTGTTTGTTTTTGTTTTCTGTATCGTTGTTATTTTTGTACTTTGCTTTTTTTACCTGTGAAATTAATTAATGAAATGAAATGAAAGAATGGTCTACAGGCAACATGGCGGACATTCATTAGACATTGAGGATCAAGTTCGTGTTCCAAGAATTTGTGTCATGATTTTCAAAAAAGGTAAAAATGGAGCAAATCTGGCGACTAGCTGTCGAAATTGTACGTGTTGGACCAGATTGCCGTTTGCCGTTCGAGCTTGGCTCGTAACCCTCCGGCTTCGCCGTCAGGAGGAGGGTTACGTTATCGCAACTAATTTGTTGAGGGTTCATTCCAGCATAAAACCCCAAAACAATATGCATACAGTGGTACGGAGGTACTACTACTACCACCGTATAATTCATGCACAATAATAATCATCAAATGTAATCCATCATCACCGAGAATTCCGTTTATTCCGGCCATCTCTGTCGTCATGTCAATAATTAATTGTGATGAAAAACATGTCACAATCACATGTCAAGTCAACTCAGTCGACAACTCAAGTCAAGAACTACGAAAAACATATTTCTGGAAAACAGATTTTGTATCGGCATTTGGAGTATTTCTGTTAACAGACTTGGGTATGTTACAGAGCCTACTTTTTAGTGCAAAAGAATCAACGCAGATTTAGCTTAGCTAAATAAAACATGGACGGCTGACACTCAACCGCCATGGGACCGAACGCTGCACTCTGCTTGTTCACTGCATGAACCTGGTCAACAACAAGTAAATTTGAGGCATATAAATTTGCTTCAAAAACTTCACCCCGTAATTTTTGGAGAGAAAACATCCTAAAGTATACTTACAGGATAGTCATGGGTTCCAACAAACCCGCTCCGGTTCCAATTTGTAGACAAACTACAACAAATAGGCCGATTAAACTGAGAGAACTGCAAGTATTTCTGTCTCTAAATTTCGTCCCACACAAATCAAAGATGGCGAGTTTATCGAATGCAATGATACAACAAACGCTGGGCCAGGTCACCTGTCAATCAATCAATTCAGATTTACTACGCATAAAAAGTAGTTCCATGAGCGCGACTAAAACGGTGTCCACTAAAACAGATTGTGAATTGACGAAAAACTTATAATTAAATAACAAAAAAGAGTGTTTTAGTATCCAAAGCTGAAACAGTTAACATTCTTTGAAATGTTGAGACGATTTTATTTTCTGAAAATGTTTTTGGGTTTTTAAAATTAATTGCGGAGTAAATGAGTGAAACGGCTCTGCACTCATTCTTTTGGAATGTGTCAACATTGTCTGTGAATGTATGAACACAAACAAGTCAACAGGGTTCATTGTTCGCTTAATACTTACGAATTAAAGCTGAAACAAAAGCATACCAAGAAACAATAATTTCAAACGTTTATTTATTTTCGTATGTATTATTATTGTTTTAATTTTATTTATGCTGTTACATTGAATGAAGAGTGTGGTTTCTTGGCTTTCTATAGAGGGATGTAAGGCCCCGCCCTCATACATTCCACTTCAATGAAATGTATTATTGGTAATGACTAATGGATCGGAAATGACATTTGCGTGGAATTTTTTGTAAAGTCAGTTTCTGTTTTGCTCCCGGTCAGGTTTAGCACCTTTGACCCCACTTTCAACAATTTTAATTAATCCAGGGTCAACCCATAAATAAGTTCAACCCAAATCCTTAATTTGAGTCGTAATAATCCTGTTCTTATAAAAATAAAAACCCCTGAATTAAAAACCTTGATTTAAAAAACCTCTGCAGATGTGCCCCTATAAATTATAATATACATTGAATATTGACATGATTCTGTGGACCGTACAAATGGTCGTCACGGTATTATTCTGTCTAGGCCGTATGGCTACGACTGTTGCTAATAATTATGGTGTTGCTAAGGACCTCCTATAATTCAACGCATGATGGCGCGGAAATCTTACCTTAGACGTAGCTAGCTGTAGCCACCAAGTCGGACACATCTCTCGTTCGGGGAACCAGATCGGAATTATTAAACACTGCCCTCTTTCGTTTCGGACAGAATCTTAATGCTTCGATATTATTTTGCTCTAGGCCCAAGGCCTTAATAATTGCAGTTGATGTGGATAAAACTTCAGGATAACACGTACAGAGGAAAATCACGAGATTTTAAATAAAATTAACAGGTTGGTTTCCAATAGTTTTTTTCTTGATCGGGTCTTTTTTTGGGGGGGGCAAAGAATAGCGCCCTCATTCTGTTACCGTAGGCCTATATCCACCGATTTTATGTTTATATTTTATTACTCATTTGTTAACTTCCATTAATTTATTTCGAAATCTTAATCTTCAGTAATTTCGACTTGTCTCCTGACTTCGTAGTGGCGATGAAAAAAATTATTAGATCGTTACTTGTAGTGCAAACATGTTTTCGGATCGTACCAGGGAGTGTTTGTTTGGTTTGAAACAATCAACAGATATTTTCGGCCGTGACTTTGGGGTTTTGAGTAATACTCTACAATCCCGGCCATATCTCGTTGGGCCCCCCTGCCCCCTTTCAATGTTGAATCACATTGTTGCACGGTCTTCTGCGTTCCAGTCAACATTGAGCGGGGGGACGGGGGACGGGGGAGAGAATGTTTATTGTCAGACACTCAGAATGGTTATTGTAACGTTAGGAACGGGTGGCCCAAGCATTTTGGCCGGTATTGTAGATCTGCCAACATTAATAACTCACAATTTTGTCCTTCATTATAACGAGAGCATTCTTATGACAAATTGGTACAAGTCCCTGACTCTCTCCAACTTAAGTATAAAGCTTTGCAACCTTGATTACCTTCTCTCACCACCATAACAAACTTTTACAGGGAAACAGACAAGCAAAAGGTTATAATTAATCTGTTTTATTTCAAAAAGCTTATGCAGAAAAGTAAAGTTTAAAATAAAGTTTTCTTTGAAATCGTCTGTCACCTTAAAAGCGATGAGGAGTTAAAGTTCTTGTTGTCCAATCTGTGGGTCTGACATTATTTCAACGTAGTTGTTGCTGTATGAGTTACTCCATCGACCTTCACTGGCTCCTATCAGGTAGTCTTGTTTATCCATATTAATTTCCATCCCTTAAAACCCTGCGGCGAGTGACCTGTTTGGTTGCATGAACGTCCCTGTGGTACATTGTCAGCACATGCTAACAAGTTTTTGTCCATAGGTTAAGAGGGTTTGTTTTTCTTTTTTTCAACGATTTTGTTTTATCTAAGTGTGTTGTTTAACATGTCCAGGTATTGCCTGGGTTTAATAATTTAGGCAAAAAGTTTTTCAAGTTTTAAAATTGGTTTCATATAGGCCTACCATTGACAATGTTATTGACATGCCGATTTTGTACACAAAGGATGGTGGTAAGTTTTGGAGAGTTTTGTCCTGCCCTTAACCAAATCGATGTCCCATTAAAGGACGTGTGGTGTGGCATGGTCCAGCTTATATCATGGCTTATGAGCTGACCAGTGTGTCCGATGTGGTAAAGACAATGGAAATATTAAAATTATGTCAGCATGTATACTGAAATGTACCTCTTTGCAGGGAGTGGGACCTTGAATGTACATTATGAAGTTCCTTTTGTCTCAATTAATGAAACATCGGTCTAGTTGATCAGACCATGTCAAACAGTTTCCTGATGTTTTTGTTTACAAGAATAAGAATCACCCATTACTCAAGGATAATCATTGTGTGCCAAGGCGTTCCTTCCTGAGATAGGATACAAATAATGTTCTAAAGTTCAAAATCGAAGTCGAGCCCGCTTCCCTTCATCTTCTCTGCATAAACCATGTCGAAGAGGGCGCTCTGCTCGGGCGTAAACATGTTCTTCCAACCTCCGACTTTACCTGGTAATTGATAAAGTAATTGATAAAATGTAGTTAAGCCCCACATTGCGGTTAATTAAAATTAATAAGTAACTTCTAACCACTTTACTTCAAAAAGTGGCATACTTATTTTGTAAAGAAAAGTATATTGACTCTTTGTGACACCATACAAAAACAAATCACAGTCGGACAGCATCGGTCACTTTTTGAGTGACCGTTTTGATATTAGCGTGTAATCCATTTTATTAAGAAAGAAAAAAAACATGTTCAAATGGCTCAAACTATTAGATATGGACCCTTCTGACTAAATAAAACAAATTCAAGTCACTGCTTACAGCCATTGTACAAGTATGCAGAAGAAGCCATCTGGAAACCACAGATTGACCCCATGGTCAAGTAACTGCTGTTCAATTCCTATGGGAATTTTGGGCGAGCTGGGTCGTGGGGATTTTTTTGGTGACCCCGATTGTAACAAGACAATTTGGCATGCTATTTGGCTATAGGTGAAGTTGGGGGACTTGGAATTTTTAAGATTGTTGAAGAAAGAAAAAAATAATCGAGTACCGACTGTTTAATTATACACGGACACTTAATAAGTGACCGATAGCATCATGAAGTGTTTAAGAGAAACTTTCAACACACCGCTTCCCACGGCGTCAATCAGTCTTTCTAATTAATGTGAAGATATGAGATGGGTGATGGGCACAGCCCATGGCTCAACATTGGAAGCTGTGGTGGCGCACGTCGGCCGGGGGGCACCACAAAACCATGTTCTTTCGGGTTGTGTGCGCAATCTCCACCTAAATGCTATCAACAGTCCTTTTGGCAACAATCTTCCCACCCTTTGATTTTCTCTTCGTGCGTGCCACTGAAATTCGCTTAGAATATAAATTAATCTCTTAGCCAAAAGGGCCAATTTCTAGTCATAGCGCTGCTTAACGGTAAGCAAATTTTCGTGCTAACTATAGCAGAAAAATTTGCTTAAGCGTAAGCGTATTTTACTGGTTAGCAAGAGCATTAAGCAGCCAGCTTGCGTGTTCACCATGGATTTGCATTGTTACGTCATTCATTTTCATACAGTAAACACTGAAAGGTTAGCATGCCTTTCCGTGTGCGGTTATCAGCGCTATGAAATGGAATCTCGCACAGTAAGCACAAAATCAGCCGTTTTACAGCTCTATGAAATTTGGCCCACGTTACCAGAAAAAATACCATGCAATGTAAATTCACTAGTTCTCATGAGAGATACCTCAGTGAATAACTTTAAGACTTAAGATTTGCAATTAAGCAGGTTGATGAAATTAGTCTTTATATTTCTAAGAGAATTATTATTTTTCCCAAAATTTAATGTTCAGTAATAAACCACAAGGAAACTGACTGGGTAAATTTTCCGGAGGTCGCAGGTTGAAGTCCTGCTCTAGTCAATTTGTCTTTGTTCAACCCAATATTCAATGTTGTGTATACCGTACCTTTGTTGAGATATGGCAGGACACCGAACATACGCGTCAACTGTTTCCCCTTCTCCCCCTGCTCGTCCTCGATTTTATTGTAAGTTTTCTGCATCCCGCCGAACGTCACTTGTTCTGCGATGCTTGCGATGACGTCATCGCTGAGATCCTTGCCGAGGTGGGTTGCAATCTTACGAACATTTCCCGTCAAGTCCTGGTTTAATAAAACCGTAACGGAACGTTTTGCATTATTCGTAAAACAAATTCATGAAAAGTCATATTTTACTTTAAGTGGTGGCTCCGATTTTTGGACTATTTGACCCGACAATTTCGATTGAACTTCAAAATAGCTATTTTTATAGATTCGAGAAAGTTACACTTTTCATTTACAGGCACTGTACACGTTTGGTAATTACTCAATTAGCATAAAAACTGACTTGGTAACGAGCAACTGAGAGCTGTTGATAGTGAACATTGTGAGAAACGACTCCCTCTGAAGTAACGTAGTTTTTGAGAAAGAGGTAATTTCTCACTAAAATAATAAAAGACTTCTTGCAAGAAGCCTTTTATTCCTATCTGAAAGCACACAAAATTTGTACAACAAGGGGTTTTGTTTTCATCATTTGCTTGCAACTTCGATGACCAATTGAGCCCAAATTTTCACAGGCTTATTATTTTATGCATATGTTGGGATACACCAAGTGAGAACACTGGTCTTCGACAATTACCAAACGTGTTCAGTGCCATGCACGAAATAAAATCTGCCAATAATTAGTGGTAGCTAATTTTAAACAAAAAATAGTTCTTGTTGGGATCCCGTCATTATCTCCCGTCCATCAGCCATGTACTGACAATTTTGCTTGTATACATGCATTTTGTGCATTGTCCGTGGCATAGGCGAATGTTTTTGTACTTTATTTTTTCGTTTTGAAACAGCATCATCTGTCAAAATTCGTTCGGGGATTTTTTTTAAAGAAGTATTTCGGCAAAAAACGGGCCATGCAGTCAGACTTTGCAAAATAGATTGCTTTTGTAATTTTGTTAATTAATCGTATTTTTTAATGGTTGGAATGTGTGACATTACCTTATGAAGGTCTTCATACTTGAGGAATAAGACGTTATCATCATTTCTGTGTTCCCAGTAACCAAGCACGTGATCAAACCAAGAACCGCCAAGCACTGTATGAAAAAAGGAAAAACATGCCCAAGAGTATTGCGGCGACCCTTTCTATGGTGGCCCTGAAGGGACATCAAACATATATATTTACGTGAATATTTACGTTTGGCCCAAATTCGCAAATATTCACGTAAATATTCACGTAAATATTTGCGATTGTGGCACAAATCGTGACTATTCACGTAAATATTTACGTGAATATTCACGATTTGTGCCACAATCGCAAATATTTACGTGCATATTTCCGCGAATATTTGCGAATGGGGGCCAAAAACGTGAATATTTACGTAAATTTTCACGTAAATATATATGTTTGATGTCCCTTCATGGCCACCATAAAAAGATTATATAGCGCCGGGGTGCTTTTTAATCTTTAGTGTGTCTCATTAGGCTAGAAAGATTTCATTCAGGTTAATTTTGCTTGCTGCCTATAAACCGTGCATGCTCCATCTACATCTACATTGATACTCGGCATATTCCTTCAGTCAGGATGTGTATAGACCTTTATCAGCCATTATTTTGGTATTCTCCCATCCAAATCAGTGCAACCAAAACCGAGGCTGGAGGAGCAAAATAGTCTGGTACCTTTTTGGTATAATGCGAATGGATATTTTCTATTTTTATTCTGGGAACCTTACAAAGATGGTGGCAGAATGATAACAGAAAGTTGTGTTGGGGAGGGGCGGGGTGCGGTGCCACACGTTGCAGCTTTCTATGGTTGCAGGAGATTACGGGATGCAAAGAGTAACAATAACCTGGGGCAGTTAGGCAAGTGCTCCAACTGCTCCAACTGCTCCTCCTAAATGAATTCAACCATTATGGGGAGAACCGTGGGCCACTGTTCCCTATATTAAATTGATTGGATGGAGAATAATTCCATACGTGCCCAACAAAGTGCTGAGGGGCGCCATGGAGGCCACTCGACGAATGCAATTGGTATATGCCACGAGAACGAACATCACAATGGAGAAGGCTTTTTTCAATCAGCATTGCATTTGCAGCGTATAGCAAACTAATGTCCAAAGTTCACTTAGACTTAACAAAGCCCATCAATTCAAAGTTTACACAATAGGTTTGTACGCAAACATGGATGCAGGGTTTGGCGCTGTGGTCATTTTGTTGAAAACACTGAGATGTCTGCACTGTGTGATCATAAAGGTATTGTGTGTGTGGGTGAAATTGTACTGCGCTGGAATTGAACATCAACACGAGTCACGACAATTGTTTTTACTCGTTTTAGTTTAGTTTAGTTATCCAAAGCGGGGGTAATCCAAAGTGTTTGAAAGACCATACAAGATATGTGGCTCAGATGTCATAATATCCGCGGGATAAAAACTTACTTTGCCCGGACATGAGCAGAAAGATGAACCCCTCCCACGTCTGCAGTGACGGGGAGAGCAGTGACTTGATGAAATTGAAGTACGAAACAAGAAGATCCTTTGGGTTCCGGGCCAGGTAGATCACCTTAATTTCACAAAATACAGAGCAGAAAAATGTTTTTTTTTTAAAAATAATTACAAGTCACTAAAAAGAAAAAGAAAAGTGTATGGCACAGCGCGAGTGTGTTCACTGGGAACGTATAATGATGATGATATAATGAAATGTGAACTACTCACGAAATTATTTTTTAAATGAGCAGTAATGCATGTGCTAAAACAACTCTAATTAATCCATCGATGTTTTGTTTTCGTTTACTCTGTTTAACTTTGTGTCAATGCTCCCAAAAAGTGTTGATCAATTTGTTGTGAATTTACAATCGGTCAAAATAGGGTGATTCTAAAGCATTACATCTAAAATATAAATAAAAATGGAATAGTATGAGTGAAGGTCGGGAGCAAGGAGAGCTGGGAAGAGAAGTGAAGACACAATACAATAAAGCGATAGAAAAGAGAGATATTATCATTGTAGTGTTTTGCGGGTTTTGTTTTGGGGTTTGTTAAGGCACTGTACACGTTTGGTAATTACTCAAAATATATATTAGCATAAAAACCGACTTGGTAACGAGCAACAGAGAGCTGTTGATAGTATAAAACATTGTGAGAAACGACTCCCTCTGAAGTAACGTAGTTTTTGAGAAAGAGGTAATTTCTCACTAAAATAATAAAAAACTTCTTGCAAGAAGTTTTTATTCCTATCTGAAAGCACACAAATTTGTACAACAAGGGTGTTTTTTTCTTTCATCATTTTCTTGCAACTTCGATGACCAATTGAGCCCAATTTTTCACATGCTTGTTATTTTATGCACATGTTGGGATACAAAGTGAGAACACTGGTCTTTGACAATTACAAAACGTGTACGATGCCTTTAATTAGATGATACCCGGTATACCTTTGGCTTTTTCTCCCAGATTTGTGGCGGTAACATGTCTGCTCGACAGTGAGTAGGTATGCTCCTTATACCTGACGTAAGTTTCTCGTACATCTTATAACCGGGTACCCCACTCTCCACATTTGAAGGGTCCATGGTAAGTGTAGTCTCCAGTGCAGACGTCATCATGATTTCTCTGTTGAAATCCGACCGGCCCTCGTGCAAGACGTACTGTATGATCTCCCCAACCCAGTGAGTTCCTGGAACCAACAGAGTGATGGTGCGGTATATTATTAATTCGGTGATGCTCGTCTAGGTTTGTTATCATTTCGAGTAGAAGCCAAGACAATGGAGGGTCTACCTCTTAGACTAAGATTCTACCTCTTAGACTAAGAGAACGTACAGCATTACAACTGTGCTACCATTGTAAGAATAACATCTAGACCTCCATGGCTTTTTTGGAAACCATGGGCTTGGTCTCCATCCTGGGTGAAACCCGCGGAACTTGCGCACATTTTAAAAATAACTCCATGCGGAGCCTAAGTCCCGACCTCCATGCTAAGCCCAAGCCCTAGACGTGGCTTCGAAAAGGGCCATAATAAATACAGATCACTTTTAAAAACAACAGACTGGTCATTTTATATCCGTTTGATCATGGAGGGGGTTGTCGGTTAAACAATGGAGCAAAGACAAATTGAACGGGACATTTTCGAAACTTGTACTGGAAAACTCCACAACATTGTTGAAAGCAAAACATCAAAGCGGATCATCACCCGTGAAGAAAATACACATCGATAAATTATTCATATAAATGACGTAAAAACTATAACCCCAGCGCATGATCTCCAGACACTTACCTGATTTGGGGTATGTGATGTTGTAAATGTCATCCTCTCGAACCTCAAAAGTTTTGAGAGCGTCGAAATTTGAGCGTGGCATAACCCAGCTATAGTTACTACCGTTTAGCTGATGAACCCCACTTTTCTCGTAGTATTCCTTTATCTCCACAAACAATTCTTCGTGGGTTTTCCCGTTGATTTTCTCCGGGAGCATCGAGAGGAGGGGGTTGGTGGCCATTTTGTTTATTTTCACTGGTAGATTTGTTTTTAATGGAGGCAAATTAACCCGGATATAAAAGCCTGTACGAAACAAAACGCTTACTCCGCCTGTGTTTGGAATTAAATGACTTCCAAAGTTCCAGGGGCTCGCCGTATTTCGGGTACCCTAGATTCGTCCTTTTTTTTAGAGGGGTGTCTGACATTTTAAATACGTAATTTGGTAGTGAGCAACGAACAATTACTGACGTCATATAAGGAGTAATGTAAAACTAAAAATGACACACGATTAGAACCTATAGTCTGTATATTGTTAAGATTCAGTAACCGCTACAATAAAAACTAATGCTCAGTTCTGTACAACCCACCTCCATTTTGAATGCGCTCCCCCAGAAATAGTGGTCCGTCTTTTGTTTACTTTAACCTGTTATCGGAGATCTTTAGGAAGTTTCGCAAAATTGTTACGTAACTTTCGCCATTTATAGCTGCGTTCATCTGAAAATAAACAACAATGGGTATTGGCATAATGATAAGTGTGGATACTGGTCTTTGACATTACCAATGTTGTACATTTTGCCTTAAAGGCATCGTACACTTTTGGTAATTACTAAAAACAAATATTAGCATAAAAACTTATTTGGTAACGAGCAACGGAGAGCTGTTGATAGTATAAAACAGAAAACATTGTGAGAAACGACTCCCTCTGAAGTAACGTAGTTTTTGAGAAAGAGGTAATTTCTCACTAAAATAATAACTTCTTGCAAGTTTCCTATCTGAAAGCATACAAATTTGTACAAACAAGGGTGTTTTTTCTTTCATCATTTTCTTGCAACTTCGATGACCAATTGAGCCCAAATTTTCACAGGCTTGTTATTTTATGCATAATTATATTGGGATACACCATGGAGATAGAAATTTCTAGTTCTACCTCCATGGATACACCAGTGAGAACACTGGTCTTTGACAATTTCCAAACGTGTTCAGTGCCTTTAAGAAAATGTGAAGATAGTCGCGTACTCCTCTTGAATCAAGATAAAGTATACTCACACATTATTAAAGGATCCCAGAAATACTCCTTAATTTGTGTTTTCATTGTCTGCAAAATACACTCCAATGTATTTTTTCTTAATAGTCTAAACGTGCGAAACTTTGCATGGTGACGATACAATCAAGAGAGGTTTGCGGAGACACCATGTAATCAATCTGTTTATGAGCTGTGGTGGTTCCGAGAGAACCAGTGGTTAACAACTTGACGTTTCGATCAGTGTGCTCTGATCGTCTTCAGGAGAATGCTTGACTCATAAGTATTGATGTTGCTAGAAAAGCTACTATTTTCAGTGATCTCCAATGATTGTTTAAAGGTATAGTGTATACTTTTGGTAATTGTCAAAGACCAGTATTCACACTAGGTGTATCCCAACATTAGTATAAAATAACAAACCTGTGAAAATTTGGGCTTAATTGGTCATCGAAGTTGCAAGTAAACAATGAAAGAAAAAACATCCTTGTTGCACAAATTGTGTGTGCTTTCAGATGCCTGAGAAAGGCTTCAGGCCTGAAGTCTTTCTCAGATTCAAATAGTTTAGTGAGAAATTACCTCTTTCTCGAACTACGTTACTTCAGAGGGAGTCGTTTCCTACAATGTTTAAACTATCTACAGCTCTTCCTTTGCTCATTACCAAGTAACTTTTTATGTTAATATATATTTTGAATAATTACCAAACGTGTCCAGAGCTGAAAAGGAAAATAAGTAAATAATCCTACCAGGCAAAGTGCCGGTCCGAATACTACAAAAATGCTATTTCAATTCAGCCCAGTGGATACTGTACTTTTCCTGGGTCAGAATCCACCCGGATTCTGGGTCTCTAGAGAGAGCTTGGCCCATTTCTGGGTCAGGCTGTACCGGAAGCGATATTTATTTTACAAACTTCTTTTGATGGCGCCCTCTTTTGAATTCTCTTCCTCCAGCCCATGTTAATTTCCCGTATGGGGACAAAAAGTTCGTCTAGGAAAATAAAATATTGCGTCCCGGAAAACTGGTTTTAAAAATGTGATTTTGACCCGGATCTGAGTCAGTGTGACCCATTTCTTGGTCATTTTGACACAGATTCCGGTCACACTGACTCATAAATGGGACCCGAATCCGAGTCAATTCCGACCCAGGAGTTTGCGGGCCCGCACATCAAAACAACCGTTCTGAGTTTTCAACGAAACAATTTTAATTAACATTTTGTTTCACAAGCTGTATAAAACACATGACAGTACCACTCATTTAAAAACCATTTCTCATTCAAATAGTATTGTCATTTAATCTTCCAAAATTAACCAAAAACAAGTTAATAGTATTTGAGAATTAAAATATAAATTTGCATATATTATGAATATGCATTAGAAATGAATAATTCATATTAAGATTTAATTTATTACCTCTCCCACCCACTCACATCTACAGCGTGCGGTGTTAATAACCAACTATACATAATACATTTTAGTTTAAAAAAATGAATAATTCAGTGTACATAATGTTATAACCGGAAGAGAAAGTTGCTCAACTCATTTCTATTCTTATATAATGTTTAAAATTTGGAGCCAAACATATTAATCTTTGACCGGAAGTGCAGCCAGATAAATCTATACAGATCGTTGGGTTTGACTTTTCAAAATCATTTTATCCCTAATCATAATACTACTCACCTAAAGCATGGCTTATATAGGTAGGGTCATAGATTGGTTTTTGTCAACGTAATGCTGATTTTTAGGAAAAATTATAAAGAAAGATACAATAAAAAGTCACATGTGATGTGAAAGTTTCAGCTGAATACAGTGTCTACTTGCTGAGAAAACAGCAAAAGAAACTGTCACAACTGTATTTTCACAAGAACGTCGAATCAGTCACTGCTTAGCGAGTTAAATGTATCGTACACGTTTGGTAATGACTCATAACAAATATTAGCATAAAAACTTACTTGGTAGCAAGCAACAGAGAGCTGTTGATAGTATAAAACATTGTAGGAAACGACTCCCTCTGAAGTAACGGAGGTTTTGAGAAAGAGGTAATTTCTCATTAAAATAATAAAAACTTCCTGCAAGAAGTTTTTATTCCTATCTGAAAGCACACACATTTGTACAACGAGGGTGTTTTTTCTTTCATCGTTTTCCTGCAACTTCGATGACCAATTGAGCCAAAATTTCCACAGGCTTGTTATTTTATGCATATGTTGGGATACACCAAGTGAGAATACTGGTCTTTGACAATTACCAAACGTGTCCAGTGCCTTTAATAGCAGGTACAACCGCATCTAACAAGCCGCAGCATTCGCGCATGGACACTGATTCATGCATGAATCGTTATTCAGATTCAAATGTTTTGGGGTGAAAAATTATCCAAACCACATCACTTCGAAGGGAATCCTTTCTAAAAATAGTTTATACTATCAATGGCGACAGTGCTTTTCAACAAGTAAGTTTTTATGGGCATTAATTTGTGGAATATTTACCAATTTATGACCCAACCTTTTAAAGACACTGCACACCTTTGGTAATTGTCCAAGACCAGTCTTCTCACTTGGTGTATCTCAACATATGCACAAAATAATAAACCTGTGAAAATTTGAACTCAATTGGTCATCGAAGTTTTAAGAGATAATAAAAAAAAAAAAAACACCCTTGTCACACGAAGCTTGTGCTTTTCGGCTTGACCTCACGCGTGAGGTCTCGAAATGAATTCAAATATTTTACTGAGAAATTACTTTTTTCTCAAAAACGACGTTACTTCAGAGGGAGCCGTTTCTCACAATGCTTTATACTATCAACAGCTCTCCATTGATCGTTACCAAGTAAGTTTTTATGCTAACAATTATTTTGAGTAATTACCAAGAGTGTCCAGTGCCTTTAAGTTACACCCATCTGTTGTGCGAATTTTCAGAATGGTGACAACATATTGCCAATGTCTTAAACCTTTTGTAATCCATTTACTTCTTCTTCTTGTCTTTTCAAAATCATCTTCAAAGCTGAAACTACTTTAAAAAAACACCCATAAAAACTCTTAATTTTAAAGGATGCAGATTTGTGAAAAACAAGCTGTACCGTTCATTCATTTCACCATTCAAAGCTTAAAAGTGCACTCTCGGCCTATGTTCAGCTTGGTGTGTGCTACCTACAGTTAACAACCACGTATTTGATTTTCAACACAACATTGAGTGCTCCTTTAAAGATCAAACTATCTCACAACCATTTCGGCTGACCAACAGGCCCTAATTAGGCCTAACATTTCAGAGGGCAGAATTTTGCCCTTTACAAACTTTCCACATATAAAATAAATCCTGAATAACTGTTAATTTGAATCTTGAATAATATTGGAAAACCTAAATGTCTTTGGTTTTGAATAAACATTTAAATATTTTATAATATACAGCTCCTAGGGACTGACTTAAAGTGAAATCCCACACACCCCCAACCCCCCCCCCCCAAAGAAAACCCCACAAAAAAACAAACAAACAAACACCCCAACAAACAAACAAACACCCCCCCCAAAAAAACCAACGCAACACCCCAACAAACAAAACCAATAATCCCTACAAACACAGGAAAAGGAAGAGCGTTGAAATTACGATTACTTGTGATAAATTATGATAATTCATGCTAATTTGTGAAAATAAATTCATCCTAAACATTAATGTGTGCTAATTATCGAGATCTATGGTGCATCGATTCTCTAACCACATCAAACTGATTGCTATTTTGACACTGATGGGGAGATTATCTGATGACTAAGATGAGTTATAGTGAGGGTTAAAAAAAAAATTCTAGAAAGTTTAATGTTCAAGAAATGACACCCAATCTAGCATGTCTATGAATTTAATTTGGCTTCGCAGGACTGGCAGAAAAATCTCAAATTACTTAAAGCCAGAGTCCTGAGTATCGTTATTTTTTCCTTTTTAGATAATTTATTCATTTACAACTATTTGTACACAAATCAACAGAAACTACACTTATTTCTGCCTTCACTGCATCATTGAAAACCTGTGGACTAAAAACTTCCACAATATATGCGAACGGTTTTATGCAAATTACAGGCACTTTGGGCTCTAATATATTTGTGAATCCACACAATCTCTTCTGGACTGACTAAAAATGCAACACAATAAACTAAAATCTTATGATAAAACCTATAATAACACTCCTACTGAAATCACACATAACTAACAACAAAGTGCGCAGATATTTAAAAACGGAACAACACAAGCTAACAAAACAAATTCTAGACCAAACATATTTGTAGAAAAATAACTTAATATTCTTTTTAAATATATTAAATGCAAATTTGCTGATAAACTTCAGGGGATTACTCTTTGAGTTTCAGTTTTATTTTCACAATGTTGCTATTCAATTAATGCTTTTAAAAAATATTCTGAGGTCTACACAGTACACCCCTATTATATATATCTCTATCATACTGCAACCATTTTTGATATGTCCCTGGTGTACATCTGTTACGAATAATCGTTTCACAAAAAGAGGGCCAGAATTTGAGTCTTCATGAAACATTTTGTTTACGGAAAGTTCCAAGGGTAACTCATTTCTTGCATACATGCCACCCTCAAGTGGTACCAAGTTTTAATTTTTAATATACATATGTATTCCAGATCCTTTGACCCAATTATTCTTATTTTTTTCACTGAAGTCTGTTTCACACTGCACAAATAGAGGAACAAATTGATGTTAAAATGAAACAAAGTGATTGTTTGCATCACAGATATTCACTTTACATTCAATGTCGTGTGAAGGAATCGAGCTAAACGCCCTCATGATGGAACATGACTGTGTCTGCGTGCATGGTATGAATGATTGTCTACAACAAGAATGTTGGGGAAAAAACATACCCACACCCTTAAAACAAATACATTATCTAAGTACATTTGTCTGGTTACTGAACTGTTAAGCATCGCCACTACATTAACTTTGAAAAGCACCAGTCTAGATATGTACTATGAATTAAGGGCCCTTTTCCCAAACCAATACATGGGCTTCGGTTTTGATTATGGTTTGGGCTCCGACTTGGGCTCTGACTTGGGCTACGGCTCCAGATTAGTGTCTCGGCTGGACTGCATCTTGTGCTACAATTTGGGCTCCTTTGGCTATATCAAAACTTGGTGCTTCCAACACAGGGCTTCAAATTCACTGACTGACAAAGCCATTGCACAGTCATGTAGCTTTGTAATTGGAAAAAAACAAAAACAAAAAGAGGACATGGCCAGCCACCCTTAACTTTGTACAGTGTTTGTCTGTTTTCTACGGCACTTATTATTAAAGGGAAAAAAAGGATGAAATCATTCGATCAGCTGAAAAGTTACATGCCTGAATGCAAAAGTCAGACCCTGAACTACAGTTAACAGCCACAGTAGGGTCCAAGATGTCAAAACAATGAAAGGGCTCGAAAACGATAAAGGGGCTCTTTGAACCTAATACTTCTCCTTAATTGCAGTTCGGAGGGTAACAACTTTCTTAAATTACCGGCCAGAATTACTGGCCTGGCTGATATCACAGTTATTAAAAAATTAACACATTGTTCAATTCATACTTAATTTATAAAGAACTGTACACACCCTGATGCTTTATGAAATCTGGCCAAAAGAAATCTCCAGATGACACAAAGGGTATTGACAGATTAAGCATCGATTCACCCCATCTTGCGATATGACATTGACCCGTTATAACAATCAACACCATAGATCGAACTGTTCAACCTCGCCCAGCATCAGCAACTGCCTGGTAATGGCCACCGTGCGGATAACAACAGAAGCGATTCTAAATATTGAGTGCATACTCACATTGTGTCATGTGCACTCACAGCAAAACTTTGGCTCAATGCAGCTTTCAAAATGGCAGCAAATTTGTTCACCTTTTTGATATAAGACTTCAAACATCTTGAAATCATGACAGTGTTCAATTCATTTAGAGATTGTGCTTACAGATTGCTTCATTTAAATACACTTCAGTCAGCACCTGTGACTGCAAGTTGACCAACGCCGACAGCTGCACAGGATGACTCTTACCTTATCAATTACTAGTTGTACCACAGAGCAAGGTTGTACCATAAAAAAAAACTCTGCACCAAGCTTAACACCATGTCCAAACCTACTGCAACCAAGTCAAAAGATGCTTTAAAATACACAAGTCCAAATCATGTATTTTTCAGAGAAGTACAGTTGCCGAACACGCTCACCCTATCGGCTTTGAGAGTTGTTGTAATTCTATACCCTTGGGTTATCATCAGGAGCCTCCTCGATCTCCTTTTAGTTCTCGTTGAAGACGTTTACACAGACTCTCTTCAGCTGCTCAAAGCAGACAAACATGGCCACATTCCAAGAGCCGAGACGTACAAAGTTGGGCATGAATCTGGAATTGAAACAGTATTAAACAAGGTCAGTGCGAAAAAATTGCACCATGTATTATCCCCATGGATGTCTACAACTTGAACAATCAAAGAAAAGCACTCAATTTTGTGCTCAATTAATTGCAGAGTACTCAGCGATGAGTCTGTTGCAATGTGAACGATTTTCGGCAGTAGTGTAGCAGTCATAAACTGTTAAGCCAGTGAGTTTCCTGATACATCCATCTACTTAAGTCTCTCAGCGTTCTCCCTTAACAGTGGTCCACTGGCCAAATGCCAGTTATGACTTCTGAGGAACCACTCAAAATTATGGTGGTCCTGCTGTCTAGTTTATTGCTTCCGAATTCTATACAGTAGGCTTGTGGTACACAAAGAGTTAAGTTGCTTCAATACACTAACCAACCAACGACACTGATTGTATCGTATGGCTACAAACTCTTGTACCATACAAAATGACAGTGTTGACAGAAAATCGTAAAAGACGTAGACCAGCGAAAAATCTAACTGGTCCCACTGGTCAGCCACTGAAGAGTTCAGGGCAAAACCTGTTGCTGCCCAACGCCGTTGATCTTTCCTTGCACCGTGCAAAACTTTAAACAATTCTCAAGGCTTTGCCCTCTTGCCAGGCTTTACATAATGTCCACAGGTTGAATTGGTTAGATTAAGTTCAATGCCTCACAGTCTCCCTTTGAAGGGATCCCCGTCCTGTGAGGACATCACACAAGAACATTACAATAAGGTATAAATCAAACACCACGGAGGTCTTGCTTTTTATCCATCAGACATGTCAGAGATGTGATAGTACCGTAGCAACAGATCAAGATTGAAGAATGCCGAGCTTGACTGCATTCAAACGGCGGCCAAAACATAAAAGTTGAAGATTCACAATCAGTTGCTTTGCTAATTTCATTGCTACACAACAAACACCATGGTGTACCTGTCAAGACTATCCTACATGACATTTTGGCTGGTAACCTGATCATGCGTAGACACTTTGTGTGAGCCTTCTAGCTGGATGAAATTCAAAGCCACTGCCCCTCATGGAAATTGACCGTATTTTTGACCACTTGAGGGCGCTTTCTTTAGCGGATGTCCGTGCTTCCCAATTACAGTTTTATCCTATTCTGACTGCCTGTAAGTTGTTGTCTTGTATCATGCATGGCCAAATGATAGTAATAACAACAATAAAAAAGAAGTTGTTTGTTTTACTCTTTCAAACATTTCTCCTGCCAGTTTTTTTCACATCATCTTGTGAAATGTTGTCATGCGTTGTTTTTGTATGTAAAGTGTAGTTTAACAAAAGTTTATGCTATAAAGTAAGTTTCATGCCTGTACAGCACATTGGGGTCTTTTCAGGGATGAAATGCACTTTACAAGAATGATTTATTGATTTGCATCACGTAAATTTTGTTCACACAAGCCCTCACGTGGTCAAAAATACTGCACATTTCCATGAAGTGTTTTAACACTATACTTACCCTTTGTAAAATGCAAGTGGTCCACCTTCATTGAACATCTTGACAGCAACATCGATGGCGCCCTTGTACTGTCCGGGGGGTGAGTTCATGTACCTTGTTTTGACTACGTCCACTGGGGAGACGCAACACGTGGCTACGAACCCGGCGCCGAATGCAGACACAAAGTGCAGCGGGAACATGTCGGCCATGAGACCCGTCTTAAGGATGCGCTCTTTGATCATGTCGTAGGCGACGAGTTCGCTGGCGTTGACCACAGCATTACGTGTGACATTCGGTAACGTTCCTGAGAATAACAATTTGATTTTTTAGAGTGGTTAATTACAGCTTCAATTGGTCACCGAAGTTGCAAGAAAATAATGGGGGAAAAAACCACCCTTGTTGCATAGAATAGAATTGTGTGAAAAAATGGATTCGCGTAAAATAAGCTAAGTTTTCGAACTGGTAGAAGCCAGAAATTCAAACTTATTTTAATCAAATTCAACCAGTATGTGTGACTCAAACTCAATATTTGTACACCATTAAAGGCACTGATGCGCGAATGCTGCGGCAAGTGAGATGTGGTTGTACCTGCTATCAAAGGCTAGTGAGATGCGGTTGGAAATTGTCAAAGACCAGTGTTCTCACTTGGTGTATCCCAACATATGCATAAAATAACAAGCCTATGAAAATTTGGGCTCAATTGGTCATCGAAGTTGCAAGAAAATGATAAAAGAAAAAACACCCTTGTTGTACAAATTTCAGATAGGAATAAAAACTTCTTGCAAGAAGTTTTTACTATTTTAGTGAGAAATCACCTCTTTCTCAAAAACTACGTTACTTCAGAGGGAGTCGTTTCCTACAATGTTTTATACTATCAACAGCTCTCCGTTGCTTGTTACCAAGTAAGTTTTTATGCTAATATTTGCTTTTAGTCATTACCAAATGTGTACGATACCTTTAAAAAGAAATTTTAAAGATAGTATACAATAACAATAATACAAAGCATTTGTATGGTGCTATACAAAGAACAGACTGCCTTACAAAGGGAGGGAAAAAATGAAGAAAACTTTAATACAAAACCAAACCAATGACTAGCCAAGAAAAACAAAGGAAGAAGCATGTTAGGATGGTTCCGGGAACAGAGTGTCTTGAAGGGGCCTTTGAACACAGCCAAAGATGCAGCTTCTTTTAAACTTGTTGTATGCATACAGTGAATTGAATACCACAAGACTGCCGGACTTACACGGTCGCGAGTTTAATGGTCCGATGCTAAAATCACTGGCCTCAAGCCTGCAGTCCAATGTTAATTTCGAGCCATGCTGCTGCTCATTATAAATAAAACAGGAACCAGACTATTCTCCCTGTCAGCCTTGGTTTCATTACATATTTTTTCACATGGGAGAAAAAACAAGATAGCTGTGCCAGAAAACAGGTACCTACCCTTCCATAGTCCCCTAACTCCTTCAGTTCTTGCTATGGTTCGATAGGCGTGCATCGCTCCTGTGTACCTCTTAGGCTTGTTGGGGTCAATGTTGGTCTGTGCCTGCATGCGAACTTTGACCACGTCCGTCGGCTGGGCGAACGACACCGCCATAGCACCCGTTGTAATCCCGGCAAGGATTTTGGTAATTATATTTGTTCCTGTGTAACCTTTTGGATGATAAGTAACCGTGCGACTTTGAGTAACATAGAAATAAATGAATGCAAAAACTATTTTGTTTTCCCAACAGGAATGTTTTCAAAGCATTTTCTTCTTGTAACACGTTAGAACGGGGAAGTTACTTTTTCAAATGCTTTACTAGTACATTTTGATTCTCTTATTAACTTTTAAAGAGGAACTTCTCACCTTAGAATTTGAATGACCTTTTCTCAACAGACAATAATTTCATTTTTTATCTCTGGCACAGTGTCACTCAAATGTTCGCTTAAAAAATTGGGGTCAGGTGTGCCCAAAATACTTTTTGAATGCATGACTGGTCTGTACAACCCATAACATTTTGGATGTCAGGGTTACACAGTACTATTTGCAGCCTACCATGCCAGAAACATTGTGGCAAACCCCCTCTCTTGACAATAATGTGTACCAGGTTCTCCAACATAAGGTTCTCCCCAGGATTTTTCAAAACTGTGGGGCATTCTGGACCCAATGTTTGGCTGAAGCACACTGAATTGAAATAAGGTCTTCAGAATTTATCTCGGATATGCTGGAGCATTCTATATGGTTTTCTCTTGATGATTTTTTTTAAATAAAACCCCCCCCCTATTTTTGTTTTTGCGTATCACCCGAAATTTGCACGTATCGGACCGATACGCTAGCTTGTGCATGGGGAAAACCCTGAACATGTATTACCCCAACACACTGGACCTACTGCTTAACATCCCACCCGTATTTAGGTTTGTGTGTCCATGCTTTAGGACACAAGTGCCACAACCAGGACCCGATCCCACCCTCTAACAACACTAGGACCCGATTTCACCTGCTCAAACACAACAAGCAGCCAAGCGCAACTACATTATGCTTATGGCGTGTCGTGGCTGAGCGGATAAGAACACCGGACACAAGCTCTGGTGTTTCTGATCAGCAGAGTGTGGGTTCGAGTCCCAGTCGTGACACTTGTGTCCATAAGCAAGGCACTTAACCATTATTGCTGTGTCCTTCGGATGGGACGTAAAGACGTAGGTCCGGTGTGTTGTGTAATGCACGTAAAATAAACCGGTGAACTTATCGTAAAGAGAAGGGGTTCGCCCCGGTGTTCCTGGTTTGATTGGCTGCATATTGCGCCATGGCACCTTGTAAACCATTACATGGTGCTATGTAAAGGAATAGGTCTCACACTTCAAAAACGTATCTCCACTTATCTTGGAGGAAAAAAATACTGTGTGCTTTGATACGTCCATCGTGTGTGATAAAGCGCTATATAAGAACCAAGTATCATTATTATTATTATTACCAAAATATGGTTACCGTGACACAGAGCTTGAGCGTGTACTCAAGCAGCCATGTGCAGAAATGTATAAACTAATCGTGAGCTAGGTGACATGAAGCACAAGCAAGTAAAGAGGACATCTTCAACTTTAATGACCTATCCTTAAACACAAATTCTTAAATATAATGGGTAAACCCAAATCCTTCCTTGATCTCTCATCGTGCCCTAGCTCCATCACTCTGGAGGAAAATAGATAGACAGTTTCAAACCTGTCATCTTGCTGACTGATTGTGGTGTTCTATCAAACATGGTTTAAATATAGAGGATTTCACGTACTGGTCAAACACTTCTTGTCCAATTCCAGCATTTGCTATATCAGCTTCACCAAAATATAATTCTCTTCTTAAACATTTGAAGTAAGAGCAATAATCAAATGCAAAACTCTTTTAAATTTTTTCAACGAGAATTTTACAGATTTTGAAGTTGGTGTCCCTACTGTTCAAAGACCAATCAAGTCTCAATTAAGAGTTTCTTAATACTGTTTTCCTAATGACTTGTTTGAAATAGTCTGGCAGATTTGAACTTCATCGACAGCAAGTTGTTTGAATGATGTATGTTGACATGCAATTTCTTCTACATATCATATGGTAAGTGAAGTGAAATATTATCAAATCGTAAATGGCTTCACTGCAAACTGCTCTGATAAAAATGTTGTTAACCAACATGGGATGAAAACAGTTTGGTATTTCTGAATGAAATTTGATATGAAATGCATCTGATCATATGAATAAATAAATAAAAAAGCGTTTGATGATGACTAAAATTTGACCTCTAAAGACGGTGGGGTCAGTAGAGGTCAGCATGACTTAAACCATCCGGCAGGATAACACACAGCTTGATAAAGAATTTCAAAATGAGGCTCAAGTGTCAAACATAGACGGGTGCCTTTTTTTTAAAACAGTGAATTCGACATGGTGATTTTAGATTGCCAGCCAGGGAGTCAGAGCGATGGATGTGCTATAAAAGGCAGCGATGAGGAGAAACAATGATAGGACATGATTTAACCCACCGCAGGCGCTACCTGAGTACACCTGTTTGACCGAGTCGTAAAGACCGATCCGGATGGACGCAAAACACATCTGTCGTTGTAGGCCCGCCACCAGACCATTGTACAGGCTGCGTGGGCCCTCTTGGCGTATGATGGTGCCGATCGTGCCAAAGATTCCACGGTATTTGAAGTGGGACCGTTCTTGTTTGGCTTTGGCAAAGGAGAAGGACTTCGACTGGGCAGATGTACTCTCTCCTTGAATCTGATCAAGTGGAAAACAACTGTCTTAATTAATGCTGTTATGGTTTTTTTATATCATCAGCTTTGATTTGGAAACATTGATTTAAATGGAAGATAAGCAAAGTGGCTGCTCCATGATGAGGGGGTTGGGGATGGGGAGGATGGGGGGGGGCACCCAAGGGCAGATACATGTATATTGGCCAGTGGACCAACTGTTATATGGGAGCACACTGGGGGAGTTTTGGCAACACTAGAAATATGTTTTAGTTTTGCTCATTAGTAAAGGTTTTTTGTTTTTGTTTTAAAGAATCCTTTTGTCCTGCAATGATAAAGGTGTTCTGAACAAACCATAAACATGTTTTTGGCTCGATGAGGCTTGGTTTCAAAATGGCAGATTTGACAAAATAACAAAGGGGCTCCTGTCCCCCAAAAATGTCCGGCCCGAAGAGTTTCGTTTCTTGGAAAGTGCCGTCTGGTAAAGCGAAACTAGCCTCTGCTGGATCACCAGCGTGTGTTAAAAAATGACTAATCCAACAATTTAAATAAATACCCTTTTTTCAGAGTAAGTTCCATTACATGTACAGTACATGAAAATAAAATAAATCATTTGTTTGTGTGCAGTAAGTGAATTTGTTTACCAGCCAAGCAAGCACTTATGGAGTGTATACGTTATCATAAGCTGCCAAGGGGCGGTCAAAGAACAACATGGCCGAAAAGAATAAATGAAGACCTGAAAGCCACGGACCTGAACATCAAGAATCAACATACCTGGCACTTGGCAGCTGATAGAGTACAGTGGAGGACACATTACAGAGTGCGCAATGTCAGATGCACTTGACGAAAGCGCTTAGATGAGTCAGTGAATTTTATGTTAGAACCTTACTGCTTGTAATGAGCACCCAACACGCCCCCCTGCTTACCTGCAACCTGACCTTTGCCGTGTCCAAGGGGAACGTCCCAGCATCCGCTATACAGGCAGCCATTCCCGCACTGAAGAACTTCATCCCCAGTGTTGGGGGTATATCCGTAGGTGCCAGTCCGACCATTTTGATACCGGAAAATAATGCCTTTTCTTTACTTGTGAAAACTTCAAATTTAGCAAATGCAGCTTTAAAACTTTGTTTTCTTTTTACAAAATACTGTCCGCAATGTACACAGTAAAAAAATTAAGGCAGCTTTTCGTTGTTCGATTTGTGTGCATGTATGTGTGTGTGTGTGTGTGTTTTGAGCTTAGGAAAATGTAGAACGCATTTAATGCTTTTTAGTTCATTCTTTGATTTTCATACAAATTCAAATTTCTTATAAAAAGTTAGTATTGCACTAGTTTGAGGTATTAAATCTGTCTCTCTCTGTATAAAGTAAAAGAGAAAAAGTAAAAAATATAGTGAGCTTCCAGTTTCAGTAACTTGAATTTATACTAAATCAATAATATGCTATACTTGTAAAGTATCTTGTATCTACAAGACACAAATGCATCTGCTAAGTAAAGTTAATAATAATATTAATAATAAAAAGAGTGGCTTCTTATATAGCGCGCAAATCCGTCACTCAGTCACGCTCATGGCACTCCAACTTTATTACCCCTGGTCACTAGGCCATTTATTACATTTCTTAAACCATCTCAGCTCCCTTGGGAGTATACAGCCTGTGCTGTAAAATATGTAGTGCGCCAAGCTAGCTCAATCACAAGAATCATCTCTGCCCTCACAAGTACCCAGTTACCCCTGGGTGAAGAGGAGCAAATAAAGTTAAGTTTCTTGCTCAAGGACACAAGTGTCATGATGGGGATTCGAACCCACACCCCGATGACTCAGCCACCAGAACTTAAGTCTGATGCACTAAACTGCTTGGCCATGACACGCCATAGATGACGGACAAACATGAAGACTAACTGAGCAGAGTACATTGCTTCAAAGATTTCCATGCCAAACAATTGTGTCAGAGAAACCAGTTAAGTACAACAATAGGCACTTTTTGAAACCACGCCATTGGCTTACGCTCTAGCTTAGGTTCCGTCAGTAATTTTGAAAATGTACCATTTGGGGGCTTCAATCAGGCAAAGAGTATAGGCTAGGTCCAATGCCTAAGCCTTGGTTTCTAAAACGGCCATAGACACTTTGCATTTGCATCACAAACTCAAACAGCACAAAAATGAAGACTAAATCACTGGCTGGGAATTGTGCGAGGGGCGTACACCTATGCACATTCCCACTGTTTGACCCTAATCAAGGGGTCTATTCTTTATGTGGCATGTTTACCAGTTAGCCTTGTCGGCCAAAGTGAGTGGCTCTGGTGCTATCTGTAGGTAAATTTCTGTGCCTTACAACAATGAATGAAATAGGGCCCAGTCAGCAGGATCAACGGGAAGAGATATTAGACTTTATGCAATGACGTCATTCCGCTGCCATCTTCAAGTTAAATCTTTGGACCTTTTCCAAACCTAGACCCAATTTCATAGAGCTGCTTAAACACAACAGAATGCTGAGCACAACAAAACTATGATTACCAGAATGAGGTAACTAGCCAAACTACCATGTCACATGTACCATTTGTGACTGGCATCCTGCTCGTTTCTGCTCAGCTGAAAATTGGTTAGCAATATTATCTGCTTAAACAGCTCTATGAAATTTGGCCCTGCTCTTTGGATCTTAGGCTCCGTCATCCATTTACATTTTAAACAGTGCTGCAATACTTATCAAACGGAGCCTAGTGCCTGAGCCACAAGTGTCTGAATTGGCCGCTATGGCTACAGCTGGATTGCCGCATCATCATGCAAATAGGACGTTCTTAGCGACATCCTTAGCAGAAGTTGGTAGCCGTAGCTGTAACCACCAATCCCAATGAAGAGACAGCTATGTACGTGAGCTCTCTTCTTTTGATCTGGATCTGGTGGCCTAGTCGGGTGTACATCCTTGCATATTATTGGTAATTTATTTCCTTTGATTTTTTTTGGGGGGGGGGGGAACTTACCAAAATTTCAAGAAAAAAACCTTCTATATACAATCAACTGGACGCTGTCCCTCAGTACCACCTACTGCCGATTGTTCTCTTGATTTCTATGATCTGGTGATTCCTGATCACTCGATCTGCAGCTTGATTCGTCAAATCCGTCACATAAATTACTCTGGTTTTCGCTTGCCATTGGAGTTCTGCTTATATCTTTCTCAACTCTGCCTGATGATTAATCTGGAACGTACAACAACAAAAGAAACTTTTCTTTGTTAAACCCAAAATAAATTAAAATTTACCCAGTCAGTTTCCCTTGTGGTTTTTAAATTATTTCTATGATGAGATATCGCCTCACAAGGCCGGACGGCCACTTCAAGGTGAGGGCTAGACTTAACTGATTTGGACTGTCGACCAAATCAACTGTCACCAGGGGCACGTTGCCACCTACTCCTGGGGCTGAAACAGGATTACCCCCTTAACAGTCCATAGGGATGTAGGCATGGTAGAGCAGAATGGGCCAAAAAAAGTATTTCATGTTTAGGCTTATCAGTTGAGATGTTATGGCCTATAGATAGATTTCTAATAAATAATAATAATAATAATGGCTTCTTATATAGCGCTCATAGCCGTCACTCAGTGACGCTCAAGGCGCTTCAACTCAGTATTTTCCAAGGTTTGTGGGGCTACGTAAGTATGAGACGTACTCCTTTAAATAGCACCATGTAATGGTTTACAAGGTGCTAAGGCGCAATATGCAGCCAATCAAACCAGGAACACTGGGGCGAACCCCTTCTCTTTTCGATAAGTGCACTGGGTTCTTTTACGTGCATTACACAACACACGGGACCAACGGCTTTACGTCCCATCCAAAGGGCGCAGCAATAATGGTTAAGCGTCTCGAACCCACACTCTGCTGATCAGAAACACCAGAGCTTGAGTCCGGTGCTCTTATCCGCTCGGCCACGACACGCCAGATATTTCTCTTGTCAAACAAAATCTTATTCCAACACCCTTTCCTTTTAGACATATCATTTTTCTCAAGACAGTTGGTACCAATACCAACCTTATATTGCGTAAATAAAAAAGGTTTTACGATTTAAACTTTGTAATATATTTTTAAAACAAAAATCTCTTCCTTATTGCTCATTGAAATTGACATTGTCTTAGACATTGATGTAATGTACATTGTAAGTCACAGGGCTCAAACTTGGGGGAAAAACTCACAAGACCGCAGGTCTTGGGGTAGCTCAAAATATTTACTGGACCAGAATTTTGGTTACAAAACAAGAAGAAAAATGGCTATACACACTTTAACAATTGAACTGTTTGAATTTGAAAAAGCACTAAGAGAAGATTGATCTCATTTTGTATTATGGAAGAGTATTCTTCAATAATCAACAGATATATTTTATTTATCAGACTGAAGGTCAACATTTGAACACAAACACGAGACCGCCGGACCTGTCTGGTCATGAGTTTACTGGCCCGATGCTAAAAATAACTGGCCTCGGGCCTACAGGCCAGTGTAAAATTCGAGCCCCTGAGTCACTATGTAGTAGCTTAAAAATTAATCAATATTTTTTCTGGATAACCAGCAAATCTATGCTGCGTCATTGAAATAGAATTTACTGCCAGTGCGCATTCGCTTCTAATGAACGTTCAATAATGATTAAAAATAATGTCCACATTCACCCAATGACAAACACAATTAAATGCATACATCACACTAAGTCAGTAACGTGTAGCAATTTACTCCTAATACATCCATTAGTGTCTTTCCCGAAGCAAGAAGTGCCCACTTAAAGGTATAGGGTCAATGCTGATTTATAGGAAAAAATATACAGAAAAATACAATAAAAATCACATGTGAAAGTTTCAGCTGAATAAAGTGTCTACTTGCTGATCAAAAAACTGTCTCGGAATGCTTACATTAAAGTACACCTTTTGTTTTTTGTAACCATTCGATTGTTTTTATCCTATGTAGACATACAACAAAAACTAACCTGTGAAAATTTAATTTCAAAAGGTTAGCGTTTTGAGATATCGCCGAATATCTGGAGCGGTTATGTCCACACAGGAAGAGTAATCTGTAATTGGAATACATCTGAGAAACGTTTCATGAATTGAAATGTTTTTGAATCCCTCTCTCTTAAACCACATCTTAGAAGGGAATCGTCTCTCAACATGTTATTATACATGTACATTTAACAGCTACAGTGCTTCTTACCAAGTAAGTTTGTTTGGTCATTCATTTTTGGAGTAATTACCAAAGGTATACTCTCCCTTTAAGGGCCGTTTTACATCATATTTTTATGTACATTACAGCAGCTGGATTGCTCAGGGACAGTGTACAGTAATGCTCTTTTCTACACTTTCTTCAACCCCCACCCCCCCCTCTCCCCCGCTGTGATTAAGTGATTATAAATGTGCATTCCCCCTTGCTTGAGTTTGGTTTGCATGACCACAGCTCATCTCATTCTGAGGGCATTCAAACATGAAGTATTGATGAACTATACGCGTACGAGATAAAGCAATTACTAGCTGTATACAGATAACGCGAGTCAACTTAATCAAATGTGACGTGAGGACAAAAATTCAATACAGTCACTCAGCTTACAGTCCCCTCAAATGCAAATGAACAACACAGTGCTGAACATCAAAATAGCTCAATCTGACCTCTCATTACCGGCTGAGCTCCTTGGTGTTGTGGTTAAAGACAAACGGGGAGGTCATGGGTTAGAATTCCACCTGAGATGCCCAGGGATTTATTATTCCAAGTGATTCATCGCAAATCAGTTAGGGGAACAACTTTTTATAATTGTTTTATTATTATTATATATTTCTGGTAATGAAACCAAGGATGCCTCATCATAAGTTAAATTAATCACTGCAGCTCACAAGCCTTAGGGGAAACCTGTAAACAAGGGCGCTGCTATGTGAACCAGAAACACCGGGGTTAACCCCTACACTTCCACGATAAGTTTTGTGGGTTCTTTTACCAATGCTAGTACAAAGCAATTATGGTAAAGTAACTTGCTTGAGTCTGGTGCTCTTAACCACTTGGTTACATACTGTAAATTTTAATAAAAATAATTGTTTTTAAGGGGACATAGCTTTGCCATGCCAACAACTATTACATCATTAGCAGACATGACAAAACTGTTCTTCCTCGAGTTACTACAAAATAACTTACATGTACATGTACTTGACCAAAAGTACAAATTATTCTCAATTATCCTGTGAAATCGTTTACCCAGGAGTTGTTTCATTTTAAAGAAATATTCACTTGTTTGTTTTTCATTTTTAAAAAGCAATGGTCGGCCGACCATCTTTTGATCATTTGTGTGGTCTGTCTTACAGCTCAAAATCTTCACCATTTGCTCGATCGTTATTCTCGGCAGTCATGCACTGTTATGTGAACAGGTCGTTTCAACAAAATTTCATATTAAATCCTACCCAACAAATCCACATTTTCTGAAAAAAATATATAACAATTACCAATGATGCAATTTGATGATATTTGACGAATGTGAAATTTTTTGAAAAATGCGGGCTTGTGTTCCCCCTTATTCCAGACCTGGAACCCCTCAGATGTTACACTTCAGCAGGCTTACAGACTCTGTGCATCAGTAGAAATACAAAACTACAGTTTAGACACAATGTAGACCATTTGTTTCTCCCTGTGGTGACCGCTTTACTTCTCTCAAGAAAATATAAAGGCTCAAGGAGTTTTTTGAAAAAATCCTGAATTCAGGAAAACTCCTGAGAAATCACATGATGCTTTCAAGACTTAATTGCATCATTTTGAATTGTGTTGCCTCCATATTATCACGGAGGTAGACAATTAACTTATTTCGCCCAACAAGATCTTACCTGTTCAGTGAACACCTGCGAGAAATAATGATTCAACATCAAAGCCAGCTCCCACAACATGTATTCAACACCGTGAACCCATCTGCACAAAACACACTGTATACATGTAGGACGCTAGCTCAATGCATCATACTCTATGGTTTGTTTTGACAATGCAGATCAAGGCAGACTCCCACCCAGCCCCGATGATCATGACCTCTGCCTCTGGGGTCAAGATGATTGCATCATATTCAGCCAGCTGGCAGGGCCTACATGTAGCTCTCTTGCCACATTTATTATCACCTCAGTAGACACAGTGCAAAGAGCAATGTAGGATTGTATTCAAATGTACGTAAAACTACAAGACAATAGTAGTCTGCAGGATGAAGCGTTCAGTTGATAGGCATGGACATGATTGAGGAAGTAATTATAGATACTGGCATAGAGCAGCCCATAAGCAGCCCATGAGTAATTAGCCAAGAGTCTGACAATATTTTGTATTCGTCTCCATTACCATAATGTCATGTGTATTGTGCATCCATCATTGCATTTGGTATTGAGTTTATTTCCTTCCTCCATGATTATAATAATCTCCATCTTGATTTCAACCAACACACCATTGAACCATAGAGCAAGGACCAGACCATACGGTCCAATTCTCTATGATTGAACTATTCCTGCACTATTAATTTATTCTATTTAAATGTTACAGGGGACCATTTCTTGTTTTAAAATGAAGAAAAGCTGAACTGATGCAAGGGATTGTGTACACAATCATTATGCAGGGCTTATTTCAAGGGCTTATCAAGCAATCTGGTAATTTGTGAGGTTTTCAAATGCTATTTCTTGACTTTGGGTTTGACAGTGCCTCCAGACAATCATTATTCAGGGCTTATTTCAAGGGCTTTTTCAAGCTATTTGGTAATTTGTCAGACAAAACTATTCTTAACCGGAGGATTGTATGAGTATGAACTTTCAATTTAGTGAGATTTTCAGATTGATACTAGTAGTGTTTTTTGTTATCTGTACCAATTGTTGATTCATTAAAAACTGTTATTTAATGAAATGTAGTTCAGGCCTTATAAATGGATTGTCCAGTACAAAAACAACCTTTAGTCATCTACAGCCTCAACCAGTAGCTCTAGGAGTTGCAATTGACATGACTGGCACCTGGCTTACTTGTCACTCAGTGGTGATTTACGAAGTACACATTCATATAAACCTGCCATACACCTTTTATAACAATCAACACAATTGAGGGGTTAGAGGAGTGAAGGGGAAGGGGGATCCATTGTTGTTAATTTTCTAAGGTCAGTCAAGGTTTGTGGTTGATGTTATGGTAGAGCGAAGCTTGGAGTTTATGTTTGGTGTACTATAGGCCCACATCTTGTCAACACAACAGGTATGTCATGGTACAGGATAGGGTTTGTTTACCCTTGTTTCAAGACGATCTTCCCAACAACTGAGCAAAGCTCTTACAGCTTCATGGTTTTGGAACGCTCTCCCACATTGAAAAACTCATGATTTGACTCTTTCTCAAAGTCATTTGAAGATCGATGTGCATACATTACATGTGTACACTACCGTATGTTCCATGTTTTACACCTGGTGGTTTCTAATGAGTGGCAGATTTCACCATGTAGATTTGGAGTTTTTTCTTGTGTATTATGATCTAAATTGTTCAGTGCATAAAAATTGGAAGTTCCTGTCTGATCTGAACAGGGATATCAAGAGTAAAATGTATTAGTTTTAATTTGTTATTCTCAATGTTTATTTTAGAGCACTTATAGACACTGCTCTACACTACGAAACTAAATTGGAATTTGGACTCTGTCTTGTTACGAGAGAATACAATTATTTCTACACTGTATTACATGAACCTGTGCAAATATATTTTGATATTATAACGATCCCCGCAAACCTCCAAATGGCCAGACAATTTCCTGTACAGTTTTGCAATGGTCTGGGATAATAAGTCTGGCTTCCGGAAGGAAAATCAGATAGTACATTGTATGCTAACACCTGGCTAAGTTGCTCATCCAGTCAGGTGATGGTCAAAAATCCCTACAAGACCACCTGTCAAAGTTGAGGAAATAGCACTTGAACTTGAAGACCCAAGGAAACACTGAACATTTCCTTTGATTGCTGCAGTCAAAGCCTGATCTAAACAAAATGGGTGCACATGGGTGTACCATGCATGTACCATCCACTCTCCTTGTAAAAAATCTGATACTATCTGAAAAGTATACAATTGTTCAGTATACATACACCATCCACTTCACTTGTAATAAATCTGATAGAAATTTTCTTTCTAATATAGCGTGGGGTTGAACCAACGACCTCCGGATTAACTAGCCGGCGCTCTACCAACTGAGCTATGTATGTGTCTACCCTATGTTGGCGGTCTCCCTAGTCAGAGTATGCTAACAAAACATAAACGGCATACTGGCTGAATTGCTCATACAGTCAGAAAATGGTCAACAGGGTTTGAATTTAAAGGATATCCCACATGACCCACAACAATTCAAATTCCACTCTACTAGTCAATTTTTCTTTGTTCAACCCCAAATTTAAAATGTACCCAGTCAGTTTCCCTTGTGGTTCATTATTTGAATTTTCTTTTTTGTGAGTGTGAAACAGCCTTGTAATGTTAGTAACTTATAAACATGGATTTTCCCTACATTGTGACTGTCCGTACAGTAGGCCTAGATGTGTACACTGTAGTGTAAACCCTTTTCACACGACAGCAATTTAGCAAGGGTTCCTTGCTTAATTTTAGCATGGCTGCGAAATTGCACCTCGTATGAAAGGACCTAAGTATGTATAGGCCTACTGTCCATAAATTGCGGCAAATTTGAGAAGATTTCACTAGGGACCTTGGACAGTCCAAACATTGTTGTCCTGTCACACGAGGTGCAATTTCGCAAGGGACCCTTGCTAAATTGCTGTCTATGAAGAAGGCTTTAAAGTCTCTCTGGGCTACATACATCATTTGAGAAGATCATTACTGAAAACCCTCATCTTGCCCAATGGATGTATTTTGCATGCAAACTCCATGCTCTAAAGTACATAGAACACTGTCTAGAACTAATTCCACCCAGCAATCTGACTTCCTTCAAATACTTTCAACACCATTATAGTTTTATACCCATTTGTCAATATCATGGATAACAGCTTGATCTTTTGACTGACAAAATTCCTTACAATCTCAAATCAACCATGTAACCATACACTACACATACAATGCTTCCGTGACAAGAAGTGTATTTTGTGTAATTTTAGACCAAATTGTGAACGAAAAAAAGGAAAAAAGAAAGAAAACAAAATTATTTAAAAAGGACATTGTACTATGCATACTTTACACATCAGGACTACATACACTTGTACCACAGTTAAAAAATGGAGAAAAAACCCCAGATGACATTTCTTGATGACTGTACCTTGAAAAATTGAAGTGAACTACTCTTACAATGTACATGTACCTGTTGGTTGTGTGTCTTAAAGCACATGGACAGTATTTGTCAAAGACCAGTTTCCGCTTTTTATTCGACCCAACATACATCTAGGCCTACATGAAATACTGCAGAAAACAAACCTGTGAAAAATTCAGGCTCAATCGGTCATTGGAGTCACATGAATTAGGCCTGAAGTAGAAAAAACAAAACAACATGGATGGTTTCCACCATGACCATCTTTATACCATGTAAGTTGTGCATTAGTCTGTAATCATTTCTTTTTTCAATCTTACCAGTGTTGTGCACATCCTTTAAAGTTTTTGCAGCCACAAAATGCATTACACCTTTTGTATGATACGACATTACAATCTCAATTTATGTCTTAAAAGCAAATAAATTGCCATGCCGCTTGGGCAGTTACACAGATTATGTAAAATGAGCAGCTTACACTTTCACAGTTTAACAGTTTTTTATGCATTTTCAAAAATTAATAATTTTCTATCATCAAGAAATACATGAAACAATGTACCTCGCAAGTCTCCCCTTTTCTCTATTGTAAGCATATTTCTATTTAGTTTATGGTTTTATTATCGTCTGCAACACGATCGTACACATCAACACTGCTATCAATCTTGGACAAGTTTTATTAACAAAAGCAAACATACTGAACACAATAAAAGTAAGTACATCAAATAAAGTCTGCATCTGTAGGAACATCAGTAAGCCTGCATTTATTATTGTTTCAACCTGCCATTTGTGAATGTATGTTAGGCCTATTTCCTTCGTTAGTGTTGATGATAATGATAAATGTGGCAAACTGTAGCCTAAGAGTGGAGACCCTCTAAATGCATTCGTAAAATTGCATCACAACTTGCATGAAAATACCATCATCCCATCAGCAAACATTCCTTAGTCCCTGCTCCTTGGTCCCAATCAGTCCAACCCACCCTCCCCCCCCCCTCAGTAGGCCTACACTAAGTAGACTTGAAATCAAGTCATTTAACGTGCATTATATTATGCACCCCAGTGGTCAGTATTAGATACAACAAACAGTGACTTGATTTTGAGTCTAAGACTGGTGATAAACTACCTGAAGGCTACAGGTGTTATTTCACCATGCTTTCCCTGAACTTCAATCAATGTATCCTCATTATAAATGCAATGCTTGTAGTAGTGTTTGAGACCTACAGTGTATACTGTACAGTTGTAGTACCTCCGAGGTATTGCATAGTGTACATAATTAGGGATCAAAATTAAAGAGGCACTGTCACCGTGATCATAGTCTGCTTGTGGTTGGCCATGGAAACATGAACTCTCACCAAGTTACTACACGCGCACGCGTTAATCGTCTCGTCACATGCAAAAGCTTTGAAGGGCACCATCATTGTTATCGCGCGCACATGTGCAGTAACTCAAGGTGAGAGTTCAGAATTTAATGTCTGGCCACAGACTCGCTGTGATCACGACGACAGTGCCCCTATAACACTGGACCGCAGGCCCGATGCCAATGATTTCAGCGTCGGGTCAGTAAACTCACAACCGCACAAGCCCGGTGGTCTTGTGTTTTTCAATTAAATAATAATAGGCAATCTCATTGTGTAATTATCTTTGGGGAAAAATGTTGACTATGAATCTAATCAATATCTTTTAATTCTAAGTATAGTACTTGAGTTAGATCTTCCCTTAGTGCATGTTCAACACATTTTTATTCTGGTCTTGTAAAATAAATTCTGGTCCAGTACAAATATTGTACAAGCCCTGCCTGCAGTCTTGTGGATTTTTCTCCCAAATTTGAGTCTTGATAATATGCTAGTTATCTTTTTCACTAACTAGAATCATGGGTAAGAAAAAACAAAAAGACCCTCATTATCCCCAAATTTAACTATCAGATCTTTCTGAGGATCCCTGCGAGTGAGTCAAAATGAAGCATCAGGTATGACAACAAACATTGAGTAAAAACAAATACCGGAAACTTGGCATAAACAACTCAATTTTGAATATTGCTTCGTGTTCTTTATTGATCAGCATCTGGCAGGGATCTGATCAACAGCTGCTGTGCATAATATATTGACAGTCATTTAGAGGTGTGTTATCTGGTTGACCAATCATAGAGACCACTTAAGTGGGCGCGTCCTTGTCCAAAGTTTACTGATCAGATCATCAAACTGAGTGATAGTTAAAATGGTTAAATGCAGTTTGGTTGCATACATGTACCTTGTAATCCACGTACACATGGCTACATGTACAGTAGGTCGTATTTCAAAAAATGAAACCAGTCAATAAAAATAATTCCCTGTTGACTAACCCCCCCCCCTTAGAAAAATTGGTAAATTAAATCTGATTACTCCTTACTGATGATGAAGTGATGAGTAAAAATGGACTAGATCTTGTGAATTAAAATTCAATTTAAACATTAAATATTGTGCAAAATTTTGCTAGTCTACATGGAATTTCTTTTACCTTGCCAACTACTTCATTCTCCTGTCTAGTGTCATGTTATTAGTTATAAATGTTAAATCCCCAAATTATTTGTTATTTTGATTTTGTAGTTATTCAAAATATGCATTATTAACACATTCTCTGAATTTGTTGAGCTCGAGAATGAGGCTAGTCTTACACGTGCAATCATTGTAAGGGTTTCTGATCCAGCTAGTTGCGATAACGTAACCCTCCCGACAGCGATAGCCGGAGGGTTATGAGGGTAATCCAGCTGGCTCGAAATTTTGAAAACTGTGCCCAAAAGAAGGAATCATTTATAATAATTTGAACCCTGCGGTCACGTTTACAATACGTTAACATTGGTTGACTCAACAAAATCCTCAATTTTGGACGTAACACGAAGGGTGAGGAGCAAAGAGAGTTACCATTATCGCAAGTCTGACCATAGACAGATAGAGGTCTGACCGGTTCATGGTGGTAAAACCATGCAAGAAAAATAATAAGAAATAATAATGATAATACAAATAATAAAAATCTCGACGAAAACAATAGCTGTTCCGACTGCATCCGAACAGCTAATAAAAAACATTAATTCAGAACCTACCATGTTGCTTTTCCCTTTCCAGTTAGAAATGAAGGCAGCTAAATAATCGGCAAATAATCTGCTCGACTGCTATGACAAGCAAATTCGTAAACGACATACCTGTACACCATCCACTGTCGTCATGGTTGGATGGGACTTGGAAAGTGACTGGCATATATGATTTTACGCAATAATAAATGACTGGCGATAAACAACCAAGATTTGTTAGTTTCGTGTGTCATTTTGAGCCTCTTCCCACAACTCAAAAGAAATGCAAAATTCTGTACAAGTTACCCTCAACCCCCAAAAGGACACTTACCTGCTTTTCGAAGAACTGACGACAGAATAACTTCGAAGGAAAATCTATACCGGCGTTAGAAGCAAAATAGAGACCAGAAATATACACTGCAGTACATGTACTGTACGTCATGGGATCCACACGCAACAGAAACACTATAATCCGCTTTGGCTGGTAGACAGCAACACAAGTACCAGCGACTGTGTTCTGATGACCTCCACCACCAGCTGAATAATTTGGAGGTGTGTCTCTTATAGACCAATCAGCGTACACTTTTTGTGGGCGTGACGAATGACGTCTTTAAAGCAAGATAAACAAAGTCAGTTCCCAGCAGACCGTTTCACATAACAAAAGGTATTATTGCAAAAGACCCGGATAATGCTGACTGAAAAGTTAACCTTTGCCTGTTCTTTTTGTTGAGGACCTTTATGTTTGGACTCTGCACTGGTATTATAGCGAACAATTTGATTGCCAACAATTTGTTTAAAGAAAAGCAAGTGCAGCACAGTTGGTCTTCCTCCATGGTTAATATCATGGTTTTATTTAATTCCTACATTTTTAGTTTTTTTGCTTTACAACCGATCAAAGATCATTCCGATGAATTGACAATAGCCGTCTGTTTTGTTTGCAAAGAAATTATAGACACGCGTGTGTCACATGATCATGTTCAGAAGATCAGCAGTTCCTGAAATGTTGCAATAAAATGAACTCATCGAAACCACTGAGTCGTACGATAATCTGCTCGTGGCGGTCCTTCCGCCATCAATACTAGCCTGGCCTTGGAGGTGTCACTGGGCCGTGAAAAACAGCAGTCAAACTCTAAACACTCGCGGATTGATTGCGATGCACGGCACGGTCACGACTTTCATTTTTATCTCAACTAAATGTTTTACAATACCACGGAGGTAGAAACTTAGGTTGAAAATTCATCCGTGTTGGTTGATACAATTTAAAGGCACTGAACACGTTTGGAAATTGTCAAAGACCAGTGTTCTCACTTGGTGTATCCCAACATATGCATGACATTAAAAAGCCTGTGAAAATTTGGGCTCAATTGGTCATCGAAGTTGCAAGAAAATGATGAAAGAAACAACACCCTTGTTGTACAAATTTGTGTGCTTTCAGAAAGGAATAAAAACTTTTGCAAGAATTGTTTATTATTTTAGTGAGAAATTACCTCTTTCTCAAAAACTACGTTACTTCAGAGGGAGTCGTTTCCTACAATGTTTTATACTATCAACAGCTCTCCGTTGCTCGTTACCAAGTCAGGTTTTATGTTAATATATATTTTGAGTAATAACCAAACGTGTACGATGCCTTTAATACAGTGAAAGTGTTGTGTTTTGTGTTTGGACTTAATATTTTAATACCAAAGAGTTTATATTCCCAAATAGAATATCCATTAAAAGAAAATGAAACACAACGAATAATAAAAACAATAAACCGACCGACCCTACCTCTTGAGGACCCTATATGGACAAACAACC
Organism: Plazaster borealis; assembly: GCA_021014325.1. Classification (NCBI taxonomy): domain Eukaryota; kingdom Metazoa; phylum Echinodermata; class Asteroidea; order Forcipulatida; family Labidiasteridae; genus Plazaster; species Plazaster borealis. The sequence goes on along the minus strand of CM037471.1, from coordinate 9,805,108 downwards.
AATTTTGTTTTGGCCTTAGCTTGCCCAAATTGACGACAACATTATGCAAAAAAATGATGACAATTTTCTCACTGGCTTGAATGGTCTGTTTGATGAAAACCTTCAGAGGAATTGTGGAAAAACCGTTGGTTGTGATTACACACTGCGGATTGGAATTACCCGCAGAAAGGAAACATGTAAAATACACTGATTAAACACCCACCAGATATCCGCTAAATATCAATATACAGGTATGCCAGTACAATATAACAGTTTCCGCTTATAAAGAATAGATAATGAAGAAGCAGTGATGAAAAATCACGCATGGAGAACCCATTAAAGGCAGTGTGTACTTTTGGTAATTACTCCACAGGTTAATGATCATAAAAACTTACCGGGTAAAGAACACTGGAAGCTATTGATATTATAAAACATTGTTAGAAACGACCCTCTTTAAAGTAATGTAGTTTTAGAGAAAGAGGTAATTTTCCACCAAAAAATGTGAATTTAATACATCTGCAAGCACACAATTGTTCTATGGAACAAGGTTGTTTTTTTCTTTCAATATTTTCTTGCAACTTCGATGACCAATTGAGCCCAAGTTTTCACAGGTTTGTTTATTTCACGCATCATGTTGGGATACACGGATACACGGATACACCATAGAGAAAGGATTCTCTACTCTATGGATACACCAAGTGAGAAAACTGGTCTTTCGACAATTACCAGAAGTATACCCTGCCTTTAAAGTGGTTACGCAATCCACTGGAGTTGTGAGCAACACCATTATGTTGATAGAAAGTGGTCACAATGGGATTTTCCACGTCACATAAAAGGGGGTCATTGGTCATAATGGGGAGTGGCACAACCAGACATTTTTGTTGGGGGGGGGGCGGGGCAATGACATATTTTCTCTTTGGGAGGAGGCTGTTTATTATTATTATCCAAAGTGACCATTCATTTGTGTGCATTTTTCGATCTCCTTTTTTATTTTATTTTTGTTTTCTTTATATTTTTTTTTGGGGGGGGAGAGGGGAGGGACAAAGGTTCTGAGGGGGGCCTCCAGCCCCCTCCCCCCTCCTTTTTTCCCCTTCTAATCTCATGAGGGAGCGGCAAGGGTTCTGGTGGGGGGCCTATACCCTCCCCGCTCTCAGAATCCTCCCCCTCTTGCTGCACAAGAGGGGAAGAGTGTGTTAGAGTGTGTTAGAGTCGGGTTAGAGTATAGCAACATTTGTTGGGGGGGGGCAAGACTCCTTCTGCCACATAATTTTCTGGCAAGGTATTATACAAATAATGACTGCTTCGAGTGCTATGGTTAAAACTACGACACCTGAGGTGATCCGAGGCATGTTCCTTTCTCCCGAGGCAAGGTCGAGGGATCACCGAGGGAGTAGTAGTTTTAACCATAGCAAGAGTAAAAGCAGTCAATATTTGTTATCTAACACCCTAAACATATATTGTGCCTAGACATCAAGGTACCAAGAAGCTGCTGTTGCTATCGGTATAATACATTGGTTGCTACGGGTATAGTACCTTGTTAGCTGCGTGTCTAGCGCATAGCATTCGAGCAATTTCTAGTAAAAATAAGACATATCATGTGACGCACTCTAACCCAATCAAAAGGCAGAATATTTACAAGGGGTGTTATAAAGGGAAATAGTCTGACCCTTTTGAATAATAATAACAATTGACTGTTCTACAATAAAAGCGAGGCCCATACTTTTTCTCTTTTTAATTTTTTTTTCCAAAACCACGGCTTTGGCTTATGCTCTGGCTAAGGCTTCGTCAATAATTTTGAAGACATGTAAGCTTTCCTTACAGGACTTCAATTGGGCGAACAAAGCCTAAGCTTGAACCTGAAGCTTATCCTGTGGTTTCAAAAATGGCGTAATACACTTTCAAAACAACCTTTGAACAAAGGTCTGTTTATCTTTCAGTGAAAAAGAAAATCAAGATGACCTTTGAACTTCAGCTATCATAAAGTGACAAACCTGTAAATCATTCCAGATTCCAACCCCCCACCCCATATATTATTCAGTGCCAAATAATAAATACTTTTGTTTGTTCTTTTCCTAATCTGATAAAACAACAATGCAATAATCATATATAAAATTTAATCATCTTCAGAATTGCCTTGAGAAGAAACAATAACCTGAAAATAGTATAAAAATAATCATGGCTAAGTTATTAGAAGACATATAAGTTAATAATTATATTTGGTGGTCACAAAATGGAAAACCATTTTTTTTCCACTGACGCATCTCCATTGAATTATACACTAATTTATGTATTTATTTCATGATTCCTTTTAAAATCTGTCCAATCACCCCTTAGTCGACTAGTCCTCATCACAATTGAGAGGTATCGGCTCTTTCATGTCTCTTGTATCACTAATGAAGGAGATGCAGGAAATCAATCATTTTCAAAAGACCCGTTTCATGTTTCCATGTTTCTCATTCCCCATTAAAGGAGGATCATACTTTTGGTAATTGTCAAAGACCAGTAACTTCACTTGGTGTATCCCAACATATTCATATAATAAGAAACCTGTGAAAATTTGGACTTAATTGATCATTGAAGTTGCAAGAAAATAATGAAAGAAAAAACCTGCTTTTTTAAAACCAAAATCGCAAGAAGTGCTTAAAACTATTCAAGTAAAATGTTGCTATCAAGCCCTACTTTTGGGCTTTCCATGCCCACTGGATTTACACTGCTAGAGGTCACAGAAAATTGACCAATGATCGTGCTGATATGTCGGTCCATACCAGCCCCTTTGGTTTGAGGCACTGGGGTGGAGCGACTAGCCTGATGGGCAGACTGCGAGCAACGGAGAGCTGTTGATAGTATAAAACATTGTGAGAAACGACTCCCCCTGAAGTAACGTAGTTTTTGAGAAAGAGGTAATTTCTCACTAAAATAATAAAAGACTTCTTGCGAGAAGCCTTTTATTCCTATCTGAAAGCACACAAATTTGTACAACAGGTTTTTTTTTCTTTCATCATTTTCTTGCAACTTCGATGACCAATTGAGCCCAAATTTTCACAGATTTGTTATTTTATGCATATGTTGGGATACACCAAGTGAGAACACTGGTCTTTGACAATTACCAAACGTGTCCAGTGCCTTTAACCAGTTATCCCATTCTAACCTTTTAATATAAATTACTGAAGAAATATAAAAATCTTTCCCTAAACCTTAACCTGGGATTTTTTGTTTAAACATTGGCATTCAATTTTTTGTATTCAAATTGTGGCTGTGCATAAAGCAAATTGGTCTATATTAAAATAAAATAAAAACATTTTGTTTCATGTGGGCTGTGATTGTACATCGACCATTTTGTCCAGAAGAACAGGCAACTATGGTCTGGATTTAATAAGAAGTTTGTAAATATTAAGGAAACAGTTTATCCTAATGACAAATCAAGCTCTTATTTGATTACAAAATTTATGAAATATTTGGTGGCAAAATAACCGACCATCCTAGTTCACTGTCAAATAATAATTTTAAGTTTTACTTAAAGAAAGAAAAAAGAAATGGTGGGCACAACAAAAATAAACGCAAAAATGGCTTGGATTTGGCCTTCATTTTCAAAAAAATTCTCCCCCTGCGTCGCTGCCTGAAGGGCGGCGCTAACATGCTGATGTACATTTTCTTTCATACTTGCCCCCTCCCCCAAAAAAATAAATAAATAAATAAAGTAAGAACATTTTTGTTACGGGCCCGATAATTTGTAAACATGTATGGGCAAATGGCAGTTAATAATGCAAAAAGTTAAACATGGATCCGTGCATTATGAGAAAAAAATGGGCACCTCATCCAAACTTGGTTTAAGTTAAAGTAACATAAACAGAAAGGAAAGTTTTAGGTGGTTTCTAGTGATAAAATTACTGAAATATTGTTCATATACTCTCAGTGATGTGGCAAAGGTCTATACCACTCAGCTTGATTTTTCTAGCAGCAGAAGACTTGATCAAATATTTAAGCTATTTCAGTTTTGGACAAATCTTTTTACATGGATTCTAATTTTTTCATTAATCCAAATACTGGTCAATTGGTTAGGAAAAAAGTATATTTCGTTCCACTAAAAATGTGAAGATACAATTGTTCCTTATGAATCATGGCGGTTTTTTTTCATTTGCTGTTTTCTTTTCCCACTGTTACACATTAGCTTTTGTGCACTTTGGCAAAACTGAGTCGTTAATTATTATGTAACATTCACTTTAGTAATACATTGTTGTGACGCGCATACTGATACAGCTGGCCCATGGCTGAAGGCAGCGCCCATATTAATTCCTTGCGTAATTGGCTTGCGGTATGTAGACATGTTTGATCTTTAAATAAAAAAATTATTGGCTAAGATCACTGTGATGCATTTTAAAAACATATACCATGTATACACTAACACTAGTCTTGGCCCAAGACGTCAGTGATCGATAGCAGATAGTGTAATGCGCTCATTGTACATCATTATAGCGCGCCCTCTTATGGCAGGATTTAACCAACTTCACTGGCTCTCACTAACGTCTTGGGAATCCTGCAATGCAAGTTGCATTGTGGGCGTCGCCGTTTTATGTAAATAAGACCGTTGTCAAGGTTAGTGAGAGCCAGTCAAGTTGGTTAAACCCTGCCAAGTTGGTTAAATCCTGCTGTAAGAGAGCGCGCTATAATGATTTACAACGAGCGCAGTACACTATCCGCTACCGATCACTGACGTCTTGGACCAAGACTATGTATACACTGGCGAACACTGGTACAAGACATCCAAAATGTATCTTGGTTTTCAGAATATTTCCATAAAAAACTGGATATAAAATAATCGTCTCATTCCAACAAACATTCTGTATCAAGATATCACTTCCTTAGAATCCTAGAACATAAAACAAACTATAACCAAATATACATTATATCGTTCATAATAACCATAACGTCCTTCCTGATATTATCAACATAGCGGTATGGATTGGGTATAGATTACAGTGACAATGAATAACTAATTAGCCATTGATTCATTCTTTAATTTATTAATTATACATTTTACTTTCTAAACAAGACAAGAATGTCTAAACAATTGAGAGAGGTTTACAGTAAACACTATCTCTATTAAAATCTCTGTTATGAGGGCTTTAATTTTATACTTTTTTTCCCCCACCACAAAAAAGTGTTTCCTTAACTGGTAGATTTAAAGGGAAGGTATACGTTTGGTAATAACTCTGAAAATTAATGGCAATACAAACTTACTTGGTAAGAAGTACAGCAGCTTTGGATAGTATAATGCATTTTGAGAGACTTTTCACTTCGAAGTACTGCTGTTATGGAAACAGATATCAGTTTTTATCCCCCAAAAATTTGAATCTGAGAAGCGTTACCGACAGTAACGTTTGGTTTTTTCGTAAAAGTCCCATAAACGCTACCACCTTTTGAAATGAAATTTTCACAGGTTAGTTTTATGGTACATATCTACAAATATATAGGATTGAAACAAACAGTGGGTTCCAATTACCAAACGTATACAATCCCTTTAAATCTTATGTTAGTTTGTTTTAGTACATATTTGTTGAATACAAAATAGTTTCAAGCAAAGTATGTTTGCAACCTCCATTGTCGGAGTCTTGGATGTGAAAGCCCTTTGTTAAAGTACTTTTAAAATTACACATTTTCTCTAGGAAGTTATAATTCATAGTATAAACTTATAATATACATACTTTGCACAAAAGACCCCAAAAATAAATAATAATAATAATAATAAAAATAAACTTTTACTGCACCTCAACAACATATAAAATTTATCACAAAAATTCAAATATTCTTACATGAATATTATGTACTAAAGTAGTTCACCACAATAATCAGTCTATAACGCAATCTGTAGTCTGAGCTAGTTTTCAGTTGAGCGCACAACATGGGCCAAAGTCATAGTTGGATATTTAAAGCTAAAGCATAATTTGGGTAAAATTTCTCTTGCTGCATTCATACTACACTATAAACACACATACGAAATATACCTGAGTTACTTTCAGCTTTTATACACTCTTTTATCTTTGGCAACAATTTTCAGTTTAACGTGAATAGGTCCATGAAGCAGCGTTTGTCAAACAAAAAAAGGAAATGAAACAGTGCTGTAGTACATCAAACAATCTTGCCCAAGGTTGTGGTGCAATTCATAATTTAACTGATTGTAGATTTGCACTACAGTGACATTGAGTGACACAATGACATACATATCTTATGCATATGACGTCATTTGAGTAGGGCGCCTAGAGGTGGTAGCGTTTTTGAGATATCGCTGAAAATCTTGAGCGGTAATGTCCACGCAGGAAGAACAATCCATAATTGGAATACACAATCTGAGAAACGCTTCATGCATGAAACGTTTCTCAGATTGAAACATTTTTTAATCCCTTTCTCTAAAACCACATTCCTTAGAAGGGAATCGTTTCTCAAAAAAATATACTGTCAACAGTTGCAATGCTTCTTACCAAGTAGGTTGTTATGGTCATTAATTTTTGGAGTAATTACCAAAGGTATACCCTCCCTTTAATGATATAATTAGCGTACAAGCTATTTTGTGGACTTGACCGCTCATCCACGATCCTTGGGAAATAATTTACATTTATTTGATGCTTAGTACAATATAGCAGTACTTGTATGTAACAAGCCTGGAATTACACAGAGGCCACAAAGGCCATGGCCTCCCTTGCCCCTGGTCTTGGCCTTGGTGCCCGTTCAAAGGTTTCCCAAAGACTTTAAGATTTCCCAATGGAAGTGCCCTTTGCAAAATGAAAATGGCCTTGCCCTCTCAAAGATGAAATTCCAGGGGTCGATTTCACAAAACTCTTCCCAACTTAGGACTAGTCCTAGGCAATGCTAAGAGATAGGAAGAGTCTTAAGTTAGGACCAGTACTTAAGACTAGTCCTATCTCTTAGCATTGCCTAGGACTAGTCCTAAGTTAGGAAGAGTTTTGTGAAATCGACCCCTGGTCTGATGTAATCACAAGGTGAAACCTGGACTTTCCATCTCATGATGCAAAGCCAAGTGAAACGGAACAGTCCAGATTTCAACGAGTGATTAATATTCTGCGTTATTGTATGAATAAAATGCTTCCTATATTTGTTTAATATACCTCACACATACATGTTGATCCTTCTTGTCATCTGATATATTTTTATAAGATTCATAATTTATTTCAACAATAAATTACACAAAGTTTTGAAAATTATAAAGTTTATTTCAACAGTAAGGTATTAATTGGCTTATAAAGACATAACTGGAGCTGTTTAAGACTGGTTGGTTAAAGCACGTTTGGCGTTCATAGCCATATTGACACGAAAGCTTACGCGACGCGCTAATAACACATACATAACACAATCAATATAGTCCTCAATGTAAAATCTATAAGTACGCGCAAAGCGTAGCTGTCAAGCGTCCCAAGCAACTCCAAAGAGTGTTGTGGCAGTATGCATGGCAAAATAAAGGATGACACCTGCCGCGTGTTCCACCAATAAAATGGCAAGGATCTGCATGTATGTGTGTGGCATATAAAATAATGTATCAGTCTCAGTCTAACGTCCAGTCCACACACAGAAATAATCATTTTTTCAAGAGCCAGTTTGGGAATTTTTATTTTATATCATTATGCTCTTTCTCATGTAAAATCGTCATTACAGTAGTACCTAAAATACACCATATCCCTGAAACATTTTTGTGACTGGTCCTAATCAACCCTCCAAGCAGCCACGGGACAAAATTTTCATGCTGGATCCCCGGGGAGCGCATGAGCGGCACGGGAAATAACTGTGTTTTGGGGGCACAATTCTTGTTCTAACGGTCTGAACAGATGAATAGATGTTCCCTGGACCCACACACTAAAGATTGAAGCATTCTGGAAATTTACACCCTGGTTCAATACTAATTTTCAAAACATAGCACATTTCGAAAGGATTAAGTTTTTGTGCACACAATAGGATTTTTGTCTGCACGTTATAATGGGACCCAGCTTTCCCACACTATTTTGTCAACCTCTGAGTTTACTCACCCAGAAATCACTACAGTATCAAAAACAAAATCAGCAGAATTGATTTACACATCTTGTAGTAGTTATTAAAAAAAGTATGAAGCTGGTCCTTGCAGCTTCTCCCCGTGGCTGCTCGGAAGGTTTAATCAAGAGGAATGAGTAATAACCCAGTTTGACATGACCCATTTTTGATAATAATTAATAACCCTAGATTGCTTTGAGGTGAGGTTGTATCCAAGCATAGAGAAAGGACACAGCAAGAATACCCGTCCCCCTCTTAGCTAGTCTTGGTTTAAGACGCTCCTGTTGTTTATTATCTAGAAAGCTCTACTCCTGTTGTTAATTCCCTTGCCGGTAGAGTCGCCAATAGAGGGCGCTGTCGATCACGAATCAAATTTAGCATGTTCAAGAAAAAGCTATGCACATTGAATAGCAATCCATGACGTCAGCATAAATTATGCAAATACATCTTACGAGAGTGCCAAGACTCTCCTGTGATAGCAGGATGGAGATCTAGGGTGAGAGCACCCCCTCTTGTGGCGATGGATCGTTGGAAGAAATTAATAGCAGGAGGGTCTTGAACCAAGACTACCTCCTAGCTTGCCCAGTAATGAGAGGCAAGCCTCACCATTGCATTTAATAGGGAGTACTGTGATCTAATAATATGATGTTGTTACACATAAATTTTTCCATGGGATTATTTATTTTATTGCAGTCAATCTACTTGTATTCAATTCTCATTAAAGGCACTGTACACGTTTAGTAATTGTCAAAGACGAGTATTCTCACTTGGTGTATCCCAACATATGCATAAAATAACAAGCCTGTGAAAATTTGGGCTCAATTGGTCATCGAAATTGCAAGAGAATTATGAAAGAAAAAACACCCTTGTTGTACAAATTTGTGTGCTTTCAGATAAGAATAAAAACTTCTTGCAAGAAGTTTTTATTATTTTAGTGAGAAATTACCTCTTTCTCAAAAACTATGTTACTTCAGAGGGAGTCGTTTCCTACAATGTTTTATACTATCAACAGCTCTCCGTTGCTTGTTACCAAGTAAGTTTTGATGCCAATATTTGTTTTGAGTCATTACCAAACGTGTACGATACCTTTAAAGGTGCCTTTGTATTTTTTTGCAGAAGTCGAAAGTTGCCAAGTATAAGGTGCTTTATCTAATCATGTATCACTGCAAAAAACATTAAAACTAACATTCACTCCTCAAAATACATCCTCACATTATGCAGTTACTGTCAATAAATAACTTCTCACCCATACGTTGCTCTGCCAGTGTAAATCAAAATTTCAAATCTCATTTACATTATCTTTGCACAATGGATATTTTTATTTTGTCTTATGGGGGGTTCCTGGTAAGCGGGTCTTATTGAAACAATAGACTGTGCAAGTCTCGCACATATATGAACTTCCAGGACCATTGTGGTCCCAACCATATGGAGATTTACGTGGGCAAGATTTTGTTTTGTCAATTATTTTAGTTTAACGTGGTTTATGACCATGAAAAATATATGTGTTGTTGGGAATGTGACCTTTGGCTTGATGAATGCACCAGCAACGTTCCAAAGACTGATGAGTATTGTATTAGGTGACATGAACTACTCCCAAGTGTTAATCTACCTGGCGACATTGTGGTCTTCAGGAGGAGCATTTGCAATGCTTGGAGCAGGTGTTTTCAAGATTGAGGGAACACGATCTAAAGTTAAAGCCGTCGAAGTGTCACCTTTTCAAAACGGAAGTTTCGTACCTTGGGCATGTTATATCAGAGAAGGGGATATCCACTGACCCAGCAAAAGTCAAAGCGGTGAAGAAGTGGCCTACCCCCAAGACAAAAAAGGACGTCCGGGCTTTCCTTGGCTTCACGGAATACTACCGAAGATTTATTCAAAGCTATGCTCAGGTGGCCAAGCCCCTGTTTGATTTGATTGGTGGCCAACGTGGTGTGAAGGACGAGCCGTTTGTTTGGAGCGATGCTTGTCAAACTACATTTGAGGCATTAATCGAACGAATGACGACTGCCCCGATCCTTGCATTCGCCGATTATCAGCAACCTTTCGTGGTACAGACGGATGCATCGGGTGTAGGTCTTGGTGCTGTGTTGGTGCAGATGCAAGATGGCAAGGAGAGGCCAATTGCATATGCTAGTCGCACTTTAACTTCAGCAAGTACCCGGCGCATAAGTTGGAATTTTGAGCACTTCACTGGGCGCTGACTGTTAAGCTTAGAGATTATCTCTACGGGAACAAGGTCACCGTTGTCACCGACAACAATCCGCTGACGTATGTGCTGAAGAGTGCCAAACTGGATGCTCATGGTCAACGTTGGATTAACGACTTGTCTCTTTTTGATCTCGGTATTCCGTACTCCAGGGAAGAAGAACTCCAACGCAGACGCTCTATCAAGAATTCCACGAGAGGAGGTTACACGTGTCCTTGATGCAACAGAACAAAGGAAGGTGGTACACCAGGCAGAACCGGAAGATGTAGTTGCCATGGTTCAAGTTCAGTCCAATGAAACTGTTCCTCTTCGTCCAGACACTTCAGATGATGCCGAGACCCATGTCGACGTTACAGAAGACCTTTCGGAACCTGAAGAGCCTTGTGATACAGAGTGTGATGGTGACGTTATCAATCCTAAGAATGCCCAATTGGAGGATCTGACTTTGGGTAGAATCATGCATCTCAAAACCACACGACAGAGTGGGCCAAGAAGGCGGCAGTCCGATCGTGAATCAAAATCTGTCCAGAGACTACTTCGCTCCTGGGACCAACTTGACATCCAAGATGGACTACTCGTATACACCAGAGTTGAAGACGACCAAGAGAGAAGGATTCCTGTCCTTCATCAAGCATTGAAGAACCAAGTGATGCTCCGATTACATGATGGAATGGGCCACCTAGGTTTTCACAAGACCCTTCAGTTGGTCCAGAGGCGCTTTTACTAGCCTGGAATGTACACTGAAGTCAAGACACATATAGAAAAGTGTAAGCGCTGTGCCCTGCGGAAGTCTCCAGATGGTAAGAGATTTGCTGGCTTACACAGCATCAGAACGTCACGGCCATTACAACTAGTATGCATCGACTTCTTAAGTCTGGACCGGTCATCTGGTGGATGTGAGCACCTTCTTGTGGTATTGGACCATTTCACACGTTACGCACAGGCATACCCCACAAGAGACCAGAAAGCAACGACTATTGTTGTCGGGAGCCAACATTTTAAAGTTGGGGAGATTGTAGAGTGGTGGAACTTTACTTTGAAACTTTTGCTTCTAGTGCCATTACATGTACTACTAGATTAATTCCACCTGTTGATAAGAGCCCTTTCTAAGAATAACTTCCTTGCCCTCTAGCTATTTTTGGTAGAGATTGCACCAGACTATTATTGACCTTTGTACCCTGACTTAATTGTGGCTGATGCATTGTCTTGGCGGTGTAGACCAAAGCCATGAGGTCGGTGAGCAGTTAGGCAGCTAAGACAAAGCATTTGCTATCACTTGACACTCCTGCCCTTCAATGAAATCTGCTCAATAATCTGGTCTATGTTAATTCTGTATTTTTAGAGCAATTCACTGTTTAGTGCTGTGTGGGTTTCTCGTTGGGTTTTTTCTCGTTTTCTAATTTCATTTAGTCTTTTTTGTTTGTTTTTTACTCCAGTTCTAATCAGTCTCTTTGAAGTTTATTATTTCATAAGTTTTTGCAAATTGGTTTTTTCCTTGGCTGGTAGTATCTTTTGATCTTAAAGCATATTTTTAAGAACCATTTAATCTTGTTGGAGAAAGTCACAGTCACATGTTATCTTAATTCTTGCCAATTTATTTTGAGTTCTGTTTTTTTGGCTGTTATTGGAATTTAGCAAATAAATCACTGTTTAAAAGCAAGATTTTGTTTCCGTCCCAGTTTTTAAGTAGATTTGCGACTTTTCGTTAGAACCAGGTGATTTTCTGTTAGCGGGCCTTTTTGCGCCGCTACACTAGTTTTGGATGCGCGATGATAAACCACCAGATGCTGTATTTGCAACGGGAAGCCTTTTCATTGCAGTCTATGGTTATTGAGGCGTCAAGCGTTAATTTTACGACCTTGTGACCATCGCGAATCCGTGTAAGGGGGTTTCTGACAAGTTTTAACAAAAGATAAACAAAATAAGCATCCTTGTCCCAGAGTTTTAATTTTGTCTCAATAATAAATAACACAATTTTTGTGTTTTTATTATAAAAACAAAAACTGATTGTATAAACATGTATTGAATATTGTTGTTGTTCAGAGTTTGTCATTAGATATAATTTAAAACAAAGATTTGATTTTTAGAAGGAAAAATGTTCTTCGTTTGACGTGTTTTCTCGTTCCGATATGCGTAAGACTTGCACAGTCTACTGATGTCATCATCACAATAATCTTTGTTAAGCCATTTTTGGAGTCAATGTCCCTATGTACCCTTTGTATTATTCAGTGCATGTGCATCTAAGGCAATGTGGCGTCCAAAAATGGCTAGCGTTGCAGAGAGTAGCTGCATGTGACATTGGTGCAAGGGGTTAATAAGGCTATTTACCTGGCTAGGGTTTCCCTATTAGATCAAACTAGCTGCCCACATGAACTTCTAAAGATGGGTTACCAGAAAGATCTATTACCTTTTAGAGTCATCACACAAGGGCGAGTGGAATACCGAAAATTATAGTGCCTCTGCGTGTCATATCTAACGAAGCCGAATTACGCTATTATAAGCTGTGCATCAAGTTTGCTTGAAGATAAATTTTGTTATCACGCACATGCTCATGGAATACAGATAAATATATCAAGTCAGCATCCCATATCCAGAGCCCAAGGCAGTGCTGGATATGGGATGCAGACTCGCTATATTTTCATGAATGTATCTTCAAGCAAACTTGATGCGCAGCTTAAAATAGCCTAATAGTTAATACAGAGCGTTTGAACAAGGTGAATGGGCCATTTAATATTAAAGGGACACGTTGCCTTGGATCGGACGAGTTGGTCTAATAAAAAGCATTTGTAACCGTTTGTTATAAAATGCATATGGTTAGAAAGACGTTATAAAAGTAGAATACAATGATCCACACAAATATGCCTCGAAATTGTGTGGTTTTCCTTGAACTAACACGGTCGGCCATTTTGTGGAGTCAAAATGTTGACTCCACAAAATGGCCGACTGTGTTTGTTCACGATGTAAAAGCCAAACCACGCGATTTCGAGACATATTTGTGTGGACCATTGTATTCTACTTTTGTAACGTTTCAGTCACAGTGCTTTGAGAATTCCTTCTCTTGTCAGAGCTCTAAAAGATAAATTTATTACCGTTATTAGGCCACATAAAAAAGAATTGTTGATCTTCCCCGGCCGACCCTACAAAACCCCTCGACCCCTTTTATTAATTTTTTTAATCATAAAAAACGGTCTTTTCAATGATCTTTTCAGTCAAATTTGGCTCCCAGATTTTTCAGCTGATATTTTTTTAAAATCCTTAGGTTGGAAATAGATGTTTGAAGAAAAGTTATTCATGTTGGCAAAAACAAGAACAATTCTTCCAAAGTTTACTTAGGCTACACTGCGTTTTAGTTTTTTGAAAATGCTTACAGAAAATGTCATCTATAAGTTAGATTGGTTTAACAAAACAAATAAAAATGTCAAAATCACAAAAACACTCTGTTTTAAAGTGATTGTGATGATTCTTTATTCTTAAATTTCATATTTTTACCACGTCAAAAAAAAAAAAAAAAAAAAAAAAATGCCCTCCCACCCCCACCAAAAAAGGACGATCAACAAGTTGTTTTTGTATGTGGCCTTATCTTTGTTTGAGGGTTCCATTCAACCTTATACTGCCGTGCAAGCAGGGATCACACCCACTAGGGAGACCACCAACATTAGGGCCAAATACTTCAAGTGTTAGAGCGCCTGCACGATAATCCGGAGGTCACAGGTTCAAGTGCTGTTCTACACATAGTAAGTTTTCGTTTGTTCACCCAAAATTGTAATAAAAATGTGCCCGGTCAGTTTCCCTTGTTGTTTGATTACTTCTTATTTTTTATATCAATTTACCTGTGGCCATTTTAGAATGATTTAGTGACCGCCGTCCACTCTTCCTCATCATCATGTTCATGGAAAGATATTGCTTTCTTGACGGCCCATTCAACCAGAGTGTAAGATAGCTGCTGGCTGGATATACCGTACCAAAATACTGTAAATTTACTGTTGCTCCAACTGCCTTCTGAACGCTTGAAATACCTAGACAATGATCAATCAAAGTCATCCACAATAGTCACTTCACAAAATCAGATAACTGACAAAAAATTGTTTAAACTTAAAGCAAATGTACAGCATTGGTAATTATCAAAGACCAGTATCCACACTTGATGTGACCCAACATATACATGAAATAACAAACCTGTGAAAGTTTAAGCTAAATTGGTCTTCGGAGTCATGAGAAAACAGTGACCAACTCCATTATATATTTTCACTGCTTTCAAACATTGGAATTTATCACCAGTGATAAAGACAAATTGTTTTACTCATTTCCTAAAAACTACAGCATTTCAAGCAAAACTATTTCAAGATTTCCACCATGACCATCTTTATACCATGTAGGTTATGTGCAAATCTGTGAACATTTCTATTTTCAACCTTACCAATGTTGTACACACCCTTTAAGTATACATGTGCAGTTAAAACTGGACTACTAACTACAGTCAAGAAATACCACGTTTTATAGACCTTTCTTTTGCAACGTCACAGCCCAAGTTTTTGCCAACCGAGGTTGGAAAACTATGGAAAGCCATAAATGCAAAGCATAAGCAGATAGCCACAGTTTGTAATAATGTTACACAAATATTCAAAAATAGTGTTGATTTTGTTGGAAACAAAGCAACCAATCATGGTATGTATTTTTGGTTGATTGAAAGTTTACAGAAAAGTTGAATTTGGACACAACATTTGTTAACATGATTGAATGTTTTGCTAACATTCGGCCGTCCATGCCAACCAGCGCGGTTTGTTTATCAACAAAAGAAAGGTCTATATCTCTTTGTAAAGGCGACAATTAAAGGTTCTACATGAACCATTTTTAAGTAACTGCATTATCCAGCCAAACTCCTTCGAAACTTCCCTGAAAGCTCACCTCATGGTAATTGCCTTAAACATCACAGTTTAATTAAATTTTCTGTGTAAATTGTTCTTTATTGTCGTGCCTTGAGCGCCTACTTGTTAGGTGGATACGTTACCCTTTACACATGTTATTTTATTTACTATTATATTAAAGGTTGGCCTTTTACTACAGCACTGTGCCTCTCCCTACAACCAAACATTAGGCTGAACGAAGTACTTACCATGCATTGGCCTTGTTGGAGATTTTAGACCGCCAGAAGAGGCTTGGGAAATCTCTTCGAATACAATTCCACAACATGTCACTGGTTCCCTCCCCCTGTAGTTATGAAATGGTTTAAATTGATTAACATTTTGACTGATTATCAAATAGATAACTGTTTAGAGCAACCTCTTTTCCATGGGTGTATGACCTTGGGATACCTTTTCTTTCTTAATAGACTGTGCAAGTCTCGCACAATTTTGAACTTCCGGGACCATTGTGGTCCCAACGATATGGAGATTTACGTGGGCAAGATTTTGTTTTGTCAATTATTTTATTTAAACGTGGTTTATGACCATGAAAAATATATACGTTGTTGGGAATTTAATACTTAGTGATACAAAAGTATGGAAGTAAAATCAATTCAACAATAAAACGAAGAAAACCCAAGAATTAAACTTGACCTCAGCTTCCGGTTGCTGCAAAAAATTAAGAATTCTGTGCCCACCTCCGATCACAAAACTTATATAAACGTTCGTTTTGGATGCACAGTGATAATCGCCAGATGCTGCAATTGCAACGCGAAGCCTTTTCATAGCAGTCTGTGGTTGTTGAGGCGTCAGCGTCCTCTATAAACTGTGTCAAACGTTAATTTTACGCTTGTGTGACCATCGCGAATCCATGTAAGTGGTTTCTGAAAAGTTAAAATCAAATAAGCATCCTTGTCCCAGAGTTTTAATTTTGGTTCAATAATAATTAATACATTATTTGTGTATTTATTACATAAACTGATTTTATAAACATGTAATGAGTATTTTTTGTTGTTCAGATTTTATCATTAAATATAATTTAAAACAAAGATTTAATTTCTGAGAAAAAAATGTTCTTCGTTTGACGTGTTTTCTCATTCCGATACGCGCGAGACTTGCACAGTCTATAGACATGATAGAGAAAGTCTTGTCTCCTTATCTGTTACATCCCGCTACATGAACATGTATGAATGTGTTTAAAATGCATGCACTATGGGGTGACCACATAAAACATGATTCTATTAAACCTGTATATTCGGTTTGGGGTTGTTCTTTGAGAACTTGTCTTGCTATTTATTCTACTGCCGCCGAGTAGATTTCAGAATTCGGGAGACAATTCTACTGCCGCGGAGTAGATTTTGGAATTTGGGAGACTACTAAATTCTTAAAAGAACTGTCCTGCTTATTAACTACTACCTGGGCAGAAGGTAGGAAATCGGCCGGGACTACTACTTTCGCTTAGTAGATCGATGGGATCGATGGGATTAACTTCACTGGCGCAGAGTGAGTTCTTTATTGGTCTCAATGTTTTGACTAGCTTGTTTTAGTCATCGTCAGGAAACCTCTTGTGAAATGGCGTACATGCACATATGTAGGTAGCCCCATTAATAGTGCCAATTCTCTGGACTTCCTCCGATCCTTGGCCCTACGCCCATGTACCTCCAGGAGGTGACATTTGTTTTCGAAAAGAAACTCACGTTTTTATGCCGAGATTTTTTCCCCAGTTGTCACTTATTGTAGCTCATTTGTGGACAGCACATTCACGCACAGCGCGGCCGACGACCCGCTCATTCAACTTGCCAATAGCGCGGGGGTGGTTCGTGGGCTAAAGTCAGGTGTTCGTGGCGCTATTGGCGAGTTGAATGAGCGGGTCGTCGGCCGCGCTGTGCGTGAAAGGTAAACGAGAAACGTCTTGCACCAAGACCATAGCGCATTAGCAAAATCGCGGATGCCGGGCAGTCAAACCGTGTCAGTAATGCCGCCGATTTTCTTCATAAATTACACCAAAACGAGCGAGCTCTTTTTCGAATTAATGTGCTGTCCACCAATGAGCTACAATAAGTGACAACTGGGGAAAAAATCTCGGCATAAAAACGTGAGTTTCTTTTCGAAAACAAATGTCACCTCCTGGAGGTACATGGGCGTAGGGCCAAGGATCGGAGGAAGTCCAGAGAATTTGGCACTATTAATGGGGCTAATATGTAGGTAATAATTTCACCTCAGTGAGTGAGTACATTGTTCCTTGTCGTAGGAATCTTGTATAAAATTATTAAATAAAATAACACACCAAATTCATTTTGAGCAAATGCATAACGCACAGATGAGTAGCAACAATGTTAGTTGTTGAAAAATTCTTCAGACATCTCCAAGGAATACATGCTACTCAATGCTTCATGATAAACGGTTTTGTCAAATAACATACACAGGTTTATTATATAATAAAAGCCATTGCTATTTTGTCATGCATTAATCACTCGACACTTTTCCGCCCAATGTTGACAAACTAAAAATAAAACACTTCAATTGTTGTTGCCATGTGCACTGCATTGGTCCATCTTGTGGTAGTTATACTTCTAATGTGTATGTACCCAAGTGTACGAATACATAATATGTTAATTTGACAATGACTTCTGAATACAGGTTCAGGTACATAAAGTTTCATATTTTTGCTGCATGTACATGCACCGTCATGCCTTGGAATCTGCAGGGCCGAATTTTCATAGAGCTGCTTGAGCACAACAAGTAGCAAAGCACAACAAAATTATGCTTACCAGAATAAGGCTACCATTCAAACTACCATGTCACATGTACAATCTGTGACTGGTATCCTGCATATTTTTGCTAAGCAGAAACTGTTTCAGCAATATTTTCTGCTCAAGCAGCTCTATGAAATTGGGCCCTGTTGATGCGCAAGCAACATAGGAGTCCAACCTGAGCCGAATTTTCATAGAGCTGTTTAAGCAGAAAAAGTACAATCAATTATGCTTACCAGAATAAGTTTACCAGCCAATTTACCATGTCACATGTACAAATTGTGAGTGGTATCCTGCTCATTTCTGCTTAGCAGAAAATAGTTAAACAATTTTTTTTCTGCTTAAGCAGCTCTATGAAATTGGGCCCTGGGCTAGTTCAATTGTGTTTGCAATTGACAGAAAATATATCTTGAGATTGGAAGACTCTCGCAGCTTGAATGAACGTCTTCTTACCTGCCTTTGAAGACTTATTGAGAATTTATCAAGATATGGTATACCAACTCCTGCTTCTTGTGTAATGATGGCAACAGCACTGTATCCCTCTGATAGATACACTGTGTGTAGTCTGCTCTCCAGTTCTTTGAAGTAATTATCCTTCAGAACCTTACCAAATGACCTATTCACACAATATTATGACAACAAATGGAATAAAGAAAATCTTTAGAAGTTTGACCATGTCTTCCCTCTTGTTGGTCCTAAATGAATGTATATTGTATCTAGCAGGTTGATCCTCACAAGTAATATGAGAACAATTCATTTATATTTCGGGTTGAACAAAGACAAATTGACTAGAGCGGGATTTGAACCAATGACCTCCGGATTAACGTGCCGGCGCTCTACAAACTGAGCTATATAGCCCTATGTTTCCCTTGTGGTTTATTAGTAATAATAATAATATTTGCTTCTTTATAGCACTCATATCCCTCACTCAGTGAGGCTCAAGGCGCTTCAACAGTCAGTATTTTCCTGCAAGGTATTGTGGAGCTACGTTTTAAGTACAAGACCAATTCATTTACATAGCACCATGTAATGGTTTACAAGTTGCTGTGGCGCAATATGCTGCCGATTAAACTAGGAACAACGGGGCGAACCCCTTCTCTTTTCGATAAGTGCACTGGGTTCTTTTTACGTGCATTACACAACACAAGGAACCAACAGCTTTACATCCCAAGGACGAAGCAATAATGGTCAAGTGTCTTGCTTAGGGACACAAGTGTCATGACCGAACTTGAACCCACACTCTGCTGAACAGAAACACCAGAGCTCCAGTCCGGTGCTCTTATCCGCTCGGCCACGATATTCGAAATACAAAAGTTGTATCCCCTTAAAGGTATCGTACACGTTTGGTAATGACTCAAAACAATTATTAGCATAAAAACTTACTTGCAAGAACAGATTTGTACAACAATGGTGTTTTTCTTTCATCATTTTCTTGCAACAGGCTTGTTATTTTATGCATGTTGGGATACACCAAGTGAGAACACTGGTCTTTGACAATTTCCAAACGTGTTCAGTGCCTTTAAGGTGATCACCTGGCTGCAGCTTCCCAGGTTGTATCGTAACTTTGAGTGTGATCCCTAGCTGCATGGCAGTTAAAGGTTGTATGGCTTCTGACTAGCACCCCGAACAAAGATATTGGTCTCCCTATATGGAGACCGCCAACATAGGGCTTTGTTCAACCCCAAATCATTTATATTTCCTCACAGCAGTTTACATTTGGAGCAATTTATAATCAGCTCTTCCAAAATACATTTTGTGGCCTAGAAGGCCAGCAGGGATTTACTTTTCAATTGGAGAGGTAATTTTGTTTACAAACAAACACAAAAACCCTTTTTTGTAAGTGATAACAGTCAAACCATGCTTCAAACATAAATACCATGTTTTGTTTTACCTTGTAATTAGTTTGTTGAGTCTCTCCAAATCCACATCTTCCAAATTGGTATATTTTAAAATTCGCTCAGTCTTCTTGAACATCGTTCCAGACCCTGAATAAATAGAAAAGAAATAATACATTTTTCGTGGAATGAACTGCAACCAAACGGCCAAATAATAACACAAAAATAACTAGATGAGTTTACAGGTAGACTGCCCAAATGTTGACAGCAAACCCAAACAGATAGGATAACTTGTTACATGTAATATTTAATATTACCGGCTTCTAGATAACTTTTTAAATTTTCAGCTTATCAGCTACAAAAAGATGTAAATTATGAAGTACACAAAATGGGACAATCTATCAATTATCCAGGCCTTGAACAACTACCCCGCTTTTACTGTGGTGCCCTTTGCAAATTCCAATACAAATATACATTTTCCTCGTAGAAGTGCCCCTTACCAGAGGAAAATTGCCATGCCCCTTCCATAACGAAATTCGAAGCCTGATAATCACTAATGGAACCACATACAATTTTTAAAGAAAACTGCTAAGTCTTCTAAATGCGGTAAATTGTATTTGAATTTTGAAAATTACAATGTACTTTACTTTCCATGTACATGTTACACGCCCCTCCCCTCAGAAAAAGGTGAGCACAAAGGTAAATAAAAGGTGTTGTGGCCTTCATTTGAAGCTAGATTTCAAGCTAATTTGACTTGATTAACTCTTAGAAAGTAACTTTAACAAGTAAACTTGCGGGTGCAGCCATGTGTAAATCTCTTTCAGGAGGAGTGTTGGCTCTGAGAAGAGCCATTGTGGTCTCGACGTTTCGAACAGTATACTCTGCTCGCCTTCAGGAGAAGAACATGAAGACAAGCAGAGTGAACTGTTTGATGAGTGCACTTCTAATGCAACTTTTTATTTCAAATATCACTTGATATTACTTGATATTTGAAATAAAAAGTCGCGTCCTCCCTGGCAACCCCGAACAAAGATATTGACAAAATAGGGAGACCGCCAAAATAGGGCTACATGTATATAGCTTAGTTGGTAGAGCGCTGGCACTTTAATCCGGAGGTCACAGGTTCAAATCCCGCTCTGGTCAACTTTACCTTGATCAACCCCAAAATTACTAAAATTTACCCAGTCAGTTTCCCTTGTGGTTTATTGCTTAAACTTTATATATATTAGTCAGCGTTCAGATTCAAACAAATCAATATATTTTTCTTTTCTTTTTTTAACTACCAATCCTGTACTTTGTCTGTACATAAAACTATTTACATGTATATTTGATATTAAATCATGACTTAAACTAACCATGATGTGTAAATAACTCAGTCAGAATGGTCCTGGCTGATGTGATGACAACACCTGATAAAGGGGGAAGATGAGCCACCAGAGCAGACACAAGCTTCTTGGTGTGATGATCTCGGCTACTGCATGACTGCTTCATCAAAGCATCTAGATCAACTGGTATGTGAACTTCCTGAATTATCTACACAATTTAAATAATACATTGGTCATGAGGCTGGAAAACTCATTCATACTGATTTTCTAAAACCAGGTCACCAAATAATATGTAAACAAAAACAAGAAAGGAGAATTTGCAAATAAGGGTAAATACATAAAGATGTTTCTTCCAAATTAGCACAGAAACAACAGACATTTTGGGAGAGCAGGGTCCAATTTCATGAAGCTGTTAAGCAGAAAATACTGCTTAGCAAATTTCTTTGCTAAGCAAAAAACGAGTGCAGCACCAGTTACAACTATGTAAACTTTATGGAATTTTGGCTGGTAACGAGTTTCTGATAAGCAAGATTTTTCTGTGCTTAGCAAGTTTTTATGCTTACAGGCTTTATGAAATTGGGTCCAGTTGGCTTGACATCCTATGTATGAACCTGTATTCATAAATACCTTGTCCGACAGTTTATCCATTCTGATTGGTTGACAGGAGATCACATGGCCATGTTTAAGCCTGCGATACATAACACGGTGAGAAGTGTTTAAACATCCACTTGGAGCGCAAACTTAAGCAGGTGCTAAAGTACGCGTAACGCAATGATTACATACTGGTACTCAACCTAAAATCTGTTAATACGCAAGTGTATGCACAACCGTTGAGCGTCACATGCAATTTCTTCGCAAAACGAAGCCCGAGGACGTGTAAGGAATTGAAAATGAACAGAAAAGTTTTACAGAATTTTCATTGTATTACGCTTTTTAACAAAAAGGGCATGTATGAATGATGTGCGCTTTGAGACGCCCAAAGATAAAGCGCTATATAAGAATTAGTCATTATCAATATCACTATTATGAATGGGAATAAAAGAGTGGTGACTCGGTCTTAACCGGCCATTTAAAACCTTGCAGGGTCGTGGCCGTGCGATAAAGGACCTCGCCGTCGCGACACATTTATTCCCTTATTCTTACCCGTCCAGAGCGATCCCTTAAGCCACCTGTTGTGTTGAGGAAAAGAACCTTCATAGGCTGGACAGCTTTTGCTACTTCAGCTGTTGCATGTGCTGCATCTATGCTGACTAACTGTGAACTATCTGTTTCTCCTATGGAGCTGAGCACAGGTATATGTCCGGAGCTGTAGACAGGTTATAGAAGTATTTTGTACATTAGGGCTTGAATTTTACACTGGACAGCAGGCCCGAGGCCAGTGGTTTTACTGTCAGGCCAGTAAACTTATGACTGGACAAGTCCGACGGTCTTGTGTTTTCCAATTGAATAACCATGTACCTCACTGGGTAATATCCTGATTAGAAACAATCCCTGTTCAAATGTTGACTTTGAATCTGAAAAATACCTTTCAGTTCTATTGAGTAATGAAGAATACTTAATACCCAAAAAGACAAATGAGATAAATCTTCTTTTTTAAAGTCTTAGTGCAATTATTGTTCAGATAAAAACATTCAAATCATATTGCCAGGAATCAGGAAGTATTTTCTCATTTTGATTCTGGTTTTGCACAAAAAATGTTGGTAGTGAACATTTTGAGCTACAAGCCCTGTGGTTGTGTGGATTTTTCTCCCAATTTTGAGCCATGTAATACTGTAAGTGGGTCATTCTGGATAGTGGGGACATAAAGTGTGACATTTTGCCAAAAAGGGCAATATTTAAACCCTAAAATCTATTTTGTCTACCTTTCTCAGCATTACCTGATCTGGATATTGTTCATGCACACTTGCAATGAATAGTTTCACAAGTCCAACAAAGGATTGGTTGGATTATTGTTCACACTCAATGAAGATATATGTTGTCAAAATGTGTGAGTGAAATTCCCCCCAAATTTGGTGTCCTGTTACCAGAGGTTGATTTCACAAAGGGTTAAGATTGATCTTAACTGGGAATCAGTCTTAATTGCTAAGCAAAGTGTGATGTCACAATACAGATCACTATAGTGATACTGACAACTCATCTTAAGATGAATCTTAGTGCTTTGTGAAATCGGCCCCAGTTAACTTAAATGTGTGTTATATCTCTCTGTTTTTATTAATTTGTCTAATTGTTATTATAACAACCCTTACAAAGATTCTGCCTTTTTATTGGTTAAAAGCGCGTCACATGATATGTCTTATTTTTACTAGAAGGCCGCTCGTACTATACCCGTAGCAACCGAAGTACTATCCCATGGCAACCGTTGTACTGTACCCAGAGCAACAGCAGCTTCTTGGTACCTTGACGTATCTAGGCACAATAATTTATTGGGTGTTAGGCCTATAAAACAATATTGACTGCTTTTACTCGTGCTATAGTTAAAACAACGACTCCCTCGGTGATCCCCGGAGCGGTCCATTTTCCCTCGGCTTCACCTCGGGAAAAAAGAACACGCCAAGGATCACCTCTGGCATCGTAGTTTGAACCATAGCACTCGAAGCAGTCAATGTTTGTATACTAATTTCATCAACCTATAAGTAGGTCTTATCAGGGTATGAAACTCTCAACTTTTCTAAGAAAGCTGGTAGATATATAACACAAATACATTTTTTACTTCACATTGTAACAGGACACAAATATGGTGTCTGGGGTACATTTGGAACCAGAAACCACATTTTGGGGCTATTTCCATTGACATTGCTCTGAAAAGTCTGCATTTTATGAACTACTTAAGAAGATATATCTCTAATGAAATGATGAAAATCAGACCTCTTGAACATTGAATATGAGGCAAACAATATGAATGTTTGTGGATTTCATGTGTAACCAACACCGGTGTCTGTGTTACATGGGAAATCCGTAGCTTATTTGTGCCATATCAATGTAAGTTTCAATTGCAAAAAGTCCCTATTCAATTTCTTTAATATTGCTGTCTGTAAGTCTGTAAGTACACAGAAGGTGGTTAATTAAAGAAATTGTTAACGACAGTTCTTAAGATATAGCAAAAGTAAGGTACTGATTTCACATGTATTAGGGACACCGAAAGACTGGGTGTCCTGTTACGGTGCGACAGTTTATCCTTATCGTGTAGGAAGAAAATCCATTTGATTTGTAAAGTTAATGTTGTGAATTAGGTATTAGTGCTGCTCTAACACACAGAATATGTCTGTGAATGTGAAGAAATACACAAGATTTCACACTATGTGTGAAGTAGTGTCTCCGACTTTACGGAATGACCCAAGTGTGAAAAGGCCTTAAAGGGACACGTTGCCTTGGATCCGGCGAGTTGGTCTATGAAAAGCGTTTGTAACCGTTTGTTATAAAATGCATTATGGTTAGAAAGATGTTTTAAAAGTAGAATACAATCATCCACACAAATATGCCTCGAAATTGCGTGGTTTTCCTTTTACATCGTGAACTAACACGGCACGCCATTTTGTAGAGCCAAATTTTTCACTCCACAAAATGGCGGACCGTGTTAGTTTGCAAAGTAAAAGGAAAACCACGCAATTTCGAGCATAGTTGTGTGGATCATTGTATTCTACTTCTAAAACATCTTTCTAACCATATGCATTTTATAACAAACGGTTACAAACGCTTTTCACACACCAACTTGCCCGATCCAAGGCAATGTGTCCCTTTAATATACTGGCCTGATCGATGGTTATTCAAAGTTAGAGAAACTGTTCAATTTAATTTCTTTAACAAAAGCCATAGTTATAATCCTATAACAATTTGATGAAATTTGACCAACTTGTTGTTTCCATTGACACGTAGGCCAATCCTATTGTTGGGTAGGTTGCAATTAAATGAGCTGTGCTTGTTTAGAAACATAAATCTCTTCTGGCAGGCTTGAAACATAACATTGAAACATTACTGGAATGTCCAAGATCTCTTAAACATGGACAAGCCAATCTATTCTTTAAATTGGTGCCAAGCTAAAGCTATCAATAATACCTTAACAGCCAAAGTCATTATTATCCCAAGGACTGAAAGTGGCTAAAGCGTGTTACTTTTCCTAATCTTCCACTCCACAGCTTCGTGAATGCAGTTTATTAAAATAAAACAAACAGGGTATAAAATGATTTGGAATTAAATGAAGAAAAATTGACTAGAGCAGGATTTGAAACAACGACCTCTGGTTAAACATGCCAGCACTCTACCAACTGAACAGCCAGTTTCCTTGTGGTTTATTACTTGATATTTGAAATAAAAAAGTTGCATCCCCTTTAAGGTGATCCCCTCGCTGCCGCTTCCCAGTTTGTATCGTAAACTTGGGTGTGATCCCTGGCTACAAGGCAGCCAACGTATGGCTTATGACTGACACCCCGAACAAAGATATTGACAAAATAGAAAGAACACCAACATAGGGCTAGATAGCTCAGTTGGCAGAGCGCCAGCACGTTAAATCCTGCTCTATTAATGTTTTCTTTGTTCAACCCCAAATTATCTAAAAATTTACCAAGTCAGCTTCCCTTGTGGTTTATAACTTGATGTAGGGTATTCATTCAGTTCTTCACACTGTAACACTTTCAGACACCAAGAACCAAACTTCAAAATATGGAAACAACCGGTCGAGTCTCTACAGTTTAACAAATTTTACTTAAAAACCACACTACAATAATAAAAGAGATCCACATACCTGATGCACCACTCTAGTGCCTCCTTATTGACACTCTTCACCCGTCCGTGTGTACTCCCTTCAATAAGTTCTGCTCTAAGGACATTACTTCCAGAAAAAATAGGGTGAGCTGGTGCCCCACTGGCTTCAAGAAAATTAACCATAACCATGGTTTCTGTAGTTACTTTATGACGACTGTTCTACATGGCACAAAACAATACATACACATGAAATGATAAGTTTTACTTCACTTCATTCTTCCAATTTATTGTCATTAAATTGAAAGTGCTTATTTGCATGGAAATTCAAAGACGTGACCAGTGCCCAATTTCTGCTTAAGCAGAAAAAGTGCTTAACAAAAAGGAGCAGGATACCAGCAACAAATGGTACACGAGACATGCTGTTTTGGCTGGTAACTTAAATCGGGTAAGCATAATAGTTTTTGTGCTTAGCTAATAGGGCCCAGGGCTCGAATTTGGAGGGAAAAATTCAATAGACTGCTGGGCTTGTAGCTCCAATGTTTTCATGGACCAGAATTTGCTTTTAAAGGACCAGAAACAAAATGAGAAAAAACCACTATCAGTTTAACAATACAATAAACTGTTTTTATTAGGCACTAAGAGAGATGGATCTCATTTGTCTTATGGGTAAGTATACTTTGATACTCAACAGAAGTGAAAGATATTATCAGACGCAAAGTCAACATTTGAGCATCTATTTTTATTGAATGTATTAGTACACGGTGACATATTATTATTATGAAAAATGAAAAAACACAAGATTGCCGGACTTGTCCGATCATGAGTTTACTGGCCCGACACAAAAATCACTATCCTCTACCATAGCGGCTGCAAACGGCTGCAAGATCTGACATGTTTTCACTCAAACGAAACGAAAAGGTCAAAGTAAAGGTCATGTCTTGAATTGACATTTTCCAATGTTTTCCATGTAAACATAGTTTCTATGTTTCTAAAACAAAACCAAATTTCAGTTTCATATTATTTTTTCAGACACTTTTACAAGAAAAATTGTGTCAAAACTCAACAATATAGCTATGTCTAGTGATGATCATAAAGAAATGAATGGTCTCTAAAGGGTTAAGTTAAGATCAGAGTGGTTTGTAAAGTTTGAAATTTAATGTCAAGGCTTGGTGATCTGGCACTTTATCAAATTGCAATCATTTCTTTACTACATGGCTAGTACTACATGAAAAAGGTCACCAACATTTTCCCATTTCAATTACCTGTAACTCCTGTTCCGACATGTACGTCTTATCAAGAAGATTCGCCCCATGAACAACCAGTAACTTCATATCATTGCGGTGTAGGAAGGCCAGATTAGAGCTCAGAGCTTTCAACTGAAAAATAAGTAGAACATCTACTGACGTGACCACCCAACACTGGCAACTGCAATAATCCAGTCAAAGCATTTTATATCCTTCCAAAGATTCATGCTTGTTATTCTTGATTTTGATGGATTCAATAGTCTGCACATACATTTAGTTACGATATTTTCTTTCTTGATCATTCGTCTTTTGTCTTGAACAATCTTCATCTGACAGTGTTCTCCAACTTTGGAAATGAAAGGTTGGCGCTGGGGTGGGGGGCGCGCCTATGTGAGTGCAACGCTTTTCTTGCGCGGGGATTGGGGGCCGTCTAAGGGCCTGGAATTTGTTTTGTTTTTTTATTGTACATTCTCTGTGATGCACTCAGAGGTCATTCCTGATGGCCACTTCCTCCCGACTTCTTTGAGCAAAGGTTTTAAAGATTGCATTTGAACTCTGAAATGCATGAACTAGAAATAAAGTGGGGACAAAATTTGGCAGACCAAATTTAAACATTAGCGGCTACTTCTTAAACGTGGCGGGTGCCATGCCAAAAAAAGCATGGTGGTGCGTCAACCTTGTTTCACATGTTGGAGAACACAGCATCAGTACTGTCTCAACACTTACAATTGTGCACATACCAAAAATAGCATAAATTATGGAAAAAAACCTGATATGTCTGCTGCCACCTAGTGTCCCAAAGTCCCCCGCTGGATTAAATTCCTACCCACCTGTTCCGAGTGCTGAAATATCTCCTGGTCTACTTGAACAACTGCAAATGGATTGGTTTGTAATGAGCCACTTATAAGTTGAAACTGCTTCAGCCAATAACGTGCTTCCTTTTGGTTTGTACCAACCTGCGATAAGAACATAGTACAGGTGTGCACAAAAAGAAAATTAAATGTTATTTTAAAATTAATGTGGTTGCCTTTTTAAAAAGTTCCTACAGCAATTCACCCCAGGCTATGCCAAGGAAAACATTCATAAATAGTTACCCACATAGTGTTTGGAAACTGAAGTTCTACCTAAATCACAGATTAAAAGTTTGGGCGGGGAAATGGTTAGCCTATCTTTCATAGCAAGGGTCTTGGCAAATTTGCAAACTCACCTCTTCGAGAAAGCGTTTCAAATCGCGATTACGACTGCCATTCCCAGGATATGAATTACTACCAAATGATGATGCTATACAATAGTCACTTTTCCAACGTTGCAGCTGTAATCGATGCCCTGCCAGCTGCTGGATGCATCGGGTTCCTATATCTCTGACAGTCAGCCAACATCCTTTAGTATTTACACTTCCGACATTATATCTCTTTATTTTTCTAGTCTTTTTCTCTACATGATTGTGGCATGCATGAACATTGCTCATTGATTCATTGGTGGTTTTGATTTCTTGGTTCATCTTCAGCAGGACAACCGTTGTTGCATCATTGTTCCTGTGGTTTTCGCAAAAGGACTTTCGCAGACTAGTGCGAAGACACTTTCTACCTCTGTCAAAGTGACAAGTATTGGCAGTTTTGGACAGCGCTTTCTTCAGCATGATGCACGACAATTCATTCCCTCACATGTTGAAGTCGATCATTCTTTTCTGTATCAAATTGAAATTCAGACAATTCAGACAAATTTATAAATATTAAAACAATGAAGTCTAGCATTGATTAAAACTTCCTCAATAATTCACAAAAACTAAAAATGATAATAGTTGTTCCTAAAGTGTAATGATAAACATAACAAACTTCAAATACAGAATTTGTAGCTGAAGTTGTCTGGATGGGTACACTTAACCCCCAAGTTTTCAGGTGCAGTACAACTCCACCAGCAGAAGCACTTAGTCGATCAATAGTCTACAAAATGAACCTGTACATATGTATAGACCCCTTGCATACAACATCACAAGCTTGAGCAGCGCCTTCACCGAGGTCAAAAGGAAGACCTATCATTGGCTGAGAGTTGTGCGTGGTGCGTACACGCTTGCACATTTCCATTGTTTGACCCCAGCGATGCCAGCCTATTACAGGGTCAGGCCTGAGGATGCAGCTAGTGAATTTCATAATATTATTATCAATGGTAAACTCTTGTAAACTTGGCCCTGTATCTTTTTGTTTGTTGTTGACATCTAGTCTTTTACTCTACTACATATTAGTGCAAACTCTGGGGGTTTTTTCCTTCTTTTCTTTTCATCATAATGTAAACCCACAAAAAACCATTCCTTTTATTGACTGGTAAATTAATATCTCCTCTTATTAACGCATAGTACACGAGTAACTCCTCCTGTCTGCTGATATTACTACAGCGTGTACAGTGTTTACTTTGAAAGACAAACTGCCGGAATAGTATTAGCCCTGTTACAGTGTGTGATTTTGTTTTCTTAAAGGGAGGGTACACTTTTGGTAATTACTCCAGAAATTAATGACCATAAAAACTTACTTGGCAAGAAGCACTGCAGCTGTTGATAATGTATAACATTTTGAGAATTAATTCCTTTCAAAGGACTATGGTTTTAATCTGAGAAAGGTTTCTCAGATTGTGTATTCCATTTAAGGATTATTCTTCTTGCATGGGCATAATCGCTCCTGATTTTCAGCAAATTTCAAAAAACGCTATCACCTTTTGAAATGAAATTTTCACAGGTTGGTTTGTTTGTATCATTCATAAAAGGATTAAAACAACTGAACAGTTCCAAAATCCAAAGATATACTTTGCCTTTAACACATTCCAAAAAAGGTTTGAATATGCACAAGATTTACACTGTCTGTTCGTAAAACTTGATTACTACTTAGCATCAGTGTGATACAAATTCTCCAGAGAAATATTTCTGCCTAAATACTATTACACTTCAGGAAATAAAATTTAAGAGGTTGAAGGCCCAACAGATCACTGAGTGAGTTGCTAATTATTTTGACCGCAGCCATCAAAGCTGTACATATACTCAAACAATTTTGAGCCTAATAAATATTTTTCAATTTTGTTTCTGAAAAACCTTTTTGGATGCCAGTTTTTAAACATCACCCAATTGTTCCTAAACTATATTGATTGCCATTTTCAGAACCCTTCGGGAAAAAATGTCAGAAAGAGATGTTTTTTTTAGTGGGGTCCAAACAAGGAGTAAACTTGCTACCCAGACCAGTGCTTTACAGACCAATGTAATCATAGACTAACTATGTCAATGGAGGGTGTAGACCTATACATACACGACAGGTACTATAGATTATATCACTACTAAAAAGTATCTATTCCAGTCATGGTTCAGTCAACCTCAGTCGTGTGAGACCCCTCCATGGTCAGATCCTATGGTTATTTGCATGAATAGGTTAACGTGTCATGGCTGAGCGGTCTAGCACACTGAATTCAAGTTCTGGTGTCCCCACAATGTGGGTATCGAATCTCGGTCCCGGCAGTTACTGCTCTATACTGACTCCGACACCCCTATGTTCCGACAACACTATGTTCCAAAAACCATCTTGTGAGGGTTAGGGTTAGGATTAAGAAAAATACACTAGGGGTGGGTGTCGGAACATTGGGGTGTCAGAACATCAAGCCTGGAATTTCATCTTTAAGAGGACAAGGCAATTTTCATTTTGCAAAGGGCACTTCCCCCGGAAAATCTTAAACTCTATGGGAAACTTTTGATGGGGCACCAAAGCCAAGACCAGGGCAACAGAGGCCATGGCCTCTGTGTAATTCCAGGACTGGAATATAGGTTTGTAACCATCTCTGCACTTGTGTCCTTGACTGAGCAAGGCACTTAGCTACAATTGCTCCTGGGCATTTTATGTACACTGCCTTATGGACTCTGTCGAGTGAGGAAGTAGAAGTAGAAGTAGTTACTGTAAACCGATCCAACCACCCAAGTGCTGCACCCTGCGCCGCCATTGCTGGGACGCTGGCACTGCAAGGTTTTGTACACAAAGACATGGAAAAACCATCGTCTTCTAAACATTTTTATGTGGATTAGGTGTCTTTCTCAACGATTTACACAATTTCCCTGACAGGACAGCATGACATAACGATGTATAGAACACCGATCATGAATATTTGCAAGTTTGCATTTAAACACAACCAGAATCCTGAAAACAACGCAGACAATAGGCGAGTTTAAATGTGATAGACACGGAAACTGCACGGTCGGGTTTGAAATGTGTTACATAAGCAAGGTTTGTTTCAACAGAATTTCAGTATTCACTTTCTGTTTAGTTTCACATATTAATAAGTATATTCTACATCATTATGTCATGCTAACTTGTCAAGGAAATTTTGGAAAATTGTGGAAAATCTAGGAAGCACTTAAATTGCACAAAAAGTAAATCAGACGAGTTTTCCATGTCTTTTTGTACAAAATCTTGTGCTGCCAGCTTCCCTGCAATGGCGGCACGGCCAGCAGCGCTTGCTCGTGCAGGCTAAAAAAGATGGGTCTATAATCGTAACCTTTGATAACATACAGTAATATACCGGAGGGTTGCGACAAACTATAAAAAATACATATAGGAAGAGTATCTTGCTGGCGCTGGATTCTTTAATTAAGTAAACTATCATATAGCGCCCTCTTTGTTGACGTGTAGCCAAAATTAAGGTATTATAGGCCGTGTCCGATTTAAGCGACTTTGGCCGAGGCTATGGTTGTTGGCAGCGGCTATGGCCTTTGGCTGCAACAACGTTGGAGAATAGGCGTTACACTGCCGTAACGTAGTACGACCGCAGATGTCAAAGGACTAGTTACAGCGTCCCAATTACTGGGTCTAGCCAGATTCTATCCATATCCTATTTCCCTATCCGAAAAGGCTTTTTATTTGAAGACAAAAAAAAGTCTGAAATTGTTATTTCCAGTCAGATTCCCATCTTGTGAATAAGAAGTCACAATGACCATGTTGGCATGCAACCAGACTAACAATATGCCACATTTAATATGTGTAACTTTCTAATAATTCTATACAAGGCCTAGCCCCATTAATAGTGCCAATACTCTGTACTTCCTCCGATCCTTGCGGGGCAGTTAGTGGGCCAAGTCATGTGTTCGTGGCAGGCGCTATCGGTGAGTTGAATGAGTGGGTCGTCGGCCGCGCTGTGCGTGAAAGGTAAACAGGAAACATCTTACACCAAGACTAACGCATTAGCAAACATCGGGGAAGCCGGGCAGTCAAACCGTGTCAGTAAAGGCAATGCCTCCTATTTTCTTCATAAATTACACCAAAAAAGAGGGCGCTCATTTTCATCTTAATGTACTGTTCACAAATGAGCTACCATAAGTGACAACTGGGGAAAAAAGCTCGGCATAAAAATGCGAGTCTCTATTTGAAAAATATTGTCACCTCCTGGAGGTACATGGGCGTAGGGTCAAGGATCGGAGGACGTCCAGAGTATTGGCACTATTAATGGGGCTATGCTAGGCCCTACTACTACCACTAGTACTACTCTACTGGTTACTTAGCCCACCTTGTTGAGATGTAATGGCTCTCTTTTAACATTCGTCTCGTAACACTCACCATGTAATGGCGAGTGTTAGACAGAGCCATTACAGCTCAACAAGGCGGGCTACACTGGTTACTGTGCTCAAGGTCAAGGAGCAATAAACTAAACTGAATACGAAGTCCCCCCCTCTCAAAACACTAGACACAGTGTTTCATTTATCAATATCATTGCAAACACATGAACACTCTATGTGGTAGAAATCCTAAACGAAAGCCAGAGTGGCAAAATATATACTGACTTAGCCCCATTAATAATATTAATAGTGCCAATACTCTGGACTTCCTCAAGGATCGGAGGAAGTCCAGATTGCCAGAGTATTGGCACTATTGGGGCTAATTTAGTAATAGGCCCCTATACTGACTTAGCCCCATTAATTAACTGACTAAAATAATGTTATTCATATTTAATAACACAAACAAGTGCCACAAACGTATGTAAAAACAATTATGTTTGTTTGTTCTATATCAGTATCAGTGTCAGTGTCGCTGTCGGTGTCACCTAGTCAAGTGTCACCATGAATTCCTTCATTCCTCCATCCATGTGTCACCGTCAGTCTGTTGAATGTAATGTTAAACGTCATTCTCAGTAGGCCTATTGATTCACAGACGGGCACACTGTTCAGTATTCTGTGATATTACCTTGAACTAAATGTGAACTTAACAAGCTGGTTTTCATGTTTGAGCGATGTCTACAGTACAGCTTTCTCACCATCACCATCCAAGGCATGCTCAAAACGAACAGACGTTCTGCTTTCTGGGTAGCACTCTCTGCTTTTGGAATTGGGCTGCCGCCGCCGCCGCCGGTCGATGTTTTTGTGGGTCAAGCAAGTAGCGACCTCAGAGTAGAGAGCAGAAACACACGTACGTAACCCCCCCGAGTATGTCGAGCGCATTCTACGGATTTGCACAAGATTGCGCACAATTTACAGCTCGCCATTATGCGCTCGACATGCGCAAAAATACGCATGCGCGGCGGTCCCAGCGTGAGGTAGTTATGGAGTAGTTTACTTTCTAAACGCTAGGGGAATAAAAATATACATCGCCCTTTATGTTTATACATTACAGACGTGCAGTGCACATAAAGTTGAATTTGGTTGTGGGTTCGCACAAACACCATGGTCTTGGAAGCAAGACTAGGTAAGCTCCCAAACTTGCTCCATGAAAATGGGTGACAAATAGCGCACTCAATAGTGAAAATATTACCATTAATTAAAAAAATAAAACTATAGGGGTGCACCCCACTAAATAAACTCCCATAGCATACAGTGGAGAGTGCTAAATATTAAAAAATACTAAAACATTACTTAGAAGTCTCACAGCTTTTTACAGTAAAGGGAAAATTATCCATTGACTCTTGAACTTTTATCCTCTGCTTAATTTGATATGGGGAGTCCCAAGGCCCGTCGAGTATTCTCCCTCCAAATAAAAACACCCTTACACCGGTGTAATTTTCCAATAATTTGTTTAACAAAAATCGAATGAGCATTTGTTCCCCAAATACTTGAAGAAATTTGTTTTGAGTATCATTTATTTTTGGTTCCAAGAGCATTTAAAAAAATAAAAAATATGTGACCTTTGGCAAATATTTCCCTGCCCCAACCCCACCGTCTCCCCAGGTTGGAAGTCCTCTCGGATGAATGTCTTGTGTTAACAGGGGGAGACATACATATACATAATTTCTTTTTCTTTGTTTATGTTTCGTTCAAGTCTATGAATGCATGATCCATCCTTATATCAACAAAATGGTTGAAGCATGACTGCTCCCATCTCAGGGACCCAGTCAACAAAGTACGAATCCACAGTTTGTATCTTTATTTCATTTTCATTTTGATACATAATGAAAGCAACCCTTTTTAAAATTTTACAATAAATTACAAAATGTAAAGATACAACTACTCAAATTTAAATTTAATAAATAACGGATTATTTACAAACTAAAGATATAAATCATATTAATCAAAAGGCCACAGATTAAATACATTGAACAAAAAAGACAACTCAGTCAATTCAGGTCAAATACAGTAAAGCAAACAAAAACTAACTTAAACAGGCAAATATATAAAAGAAAAATACATCCTAAGTAGTCTTCAAACAAATCATACCAAGCACTCAGATATACAAAAGAAAAAACATCTACTAAAACAAACACTAAAACACTAACACACAAAAAGAAACTATCCTCTACGAATGGAAACTTAAAGGCACCGTACAAGTTTGGTAATTGTCAAACACCAGTGGTCTCATTTGGTGTATCCCAACATATGCATAAAATAACAAGCCTGTGAAAATTTGGGCTCAATTGGTCATCGAAGTTGCAAGAAAATGATGAAAGAAAAAACACCCTTGTTGTACAAATTTGTGTGCTCTCAGATAGGAATAAAAACTTCTTGCAAGAAGTTTTTATTATTTTAGTGAGAAATTACCTCTTTCTCAAAAACTACGTTACTTCAGAGGGAGTCGTTTCTCCCAATGTTTTATACTATCAACAGCTCTCTGTTGCTTGTTACCAAGTCAGTTTTTATGCTAATATATATTTTGAGTAATTACCAAACATGTACGATGCCTTTAAACAATTAGTTTGCATGCTAAATCTTGACTACGAATAGATACTAAAACAATTAAGCACAATACAAAAACATTCCATACTTCATTTAGACTGCAAACGGCTACTAAATCAAACTCATATAAGCAAACAGAAACTCTACTCACTAAAACAAGCACACAGATACAAGATTAGTTTCAAGGTTGCCTTTAAAATTTAGACAGATATTATTCTTTATCCCAGATACAAATAATTACATCTATTAAATTACTCTTTATAGATCTTCTCCAAATATCTGGAATCCCAAGTTTACATTGAGATACTTATAAAACTGAAGTCTCTCAAAGAAACAGTTTTAACATATTTAAGAAATGTTTTGAGAATTTCAACTGGAAAAGTATAGGAATTTAAATACATTATCATGTCAGCTTCAAACCATTGAAGGCACTGGACGCGTTTGGTAAGTCAAAGACCAGTATTCTCACTTGGTGTATCCCAACATATGTGATGCAATCAATCAAAATGAGTCGTTTGTCGACCCAGGTCATTTTTCATTTTGCTATACATTTGAAAAGAGCATAATCAACGCTTTAATACTATTAGAAACCCATGTTGATACCACCTTTGGTTTAAAAGTTAGGAAAGTAGAAACACCAAGTGATGCGAGAGAATGAAACTGAGAAAAGGGGGTTTAAATTCGAGTTGTTTATTGAAGCTACATCAGCACATTTTTCTTCCAATGCTAATTTTAACCCCTTTTTGATGTTATTTATCAGGAAGGAAGTTGCCAATATAAAAAAGATATATTTTGGCATTTAAAGTTACAAAAACAATATTTTTGAAAATGTCACCCCTGTTGGCCTTTTTTGGCTTGTTTCTCCATACTGATATTTCCGACAAACGACTCATTTAGCTTGATCGCATCACATATGCATAAAATAACAAGCCTGTAAAAATTTGGGCTTCATTGGTCATCAAAGTTGCAAGAAAATGATGAAAGAAAAAACACCCTTGTTGTACAAATTTGTGTTTTCAGATGCCTGAAAAAGGCTTCAAGCCAGAAGTCTTTTTATATTTTAGTGAGAAATTACCTCTTTCTCAAAAACTTTGTTACAATTCAGAGGGAGTCGTTTATCACAATGTTTTATACAATCACAGCTCTCCGTTGCTCGTTACCAAGTAAGTTTTTATGCTAATATATATTTTGAGTAATTACCAAACGTGTACAGTGCCTTTAAATGATCCTTATCATTTTGGTTTAGCAAGAGCATCAATCAGAATTTTGAAGGAAGCAGACTTGTATACCTCTAGCTTCAGTTTGGCTAAACAAAACCTCTCCCACAGAAAATAGATAGTGAGTTAAAATTAAAATGTCATGGTCAAGCCGTTTACAGTTCCGATGGCCGAGTCATCAGAGCGTGGGTTCGAATCCCAGTCATGACACGTATGTCCTTGGGCAAGGCACTAATAACTATCATTGCTTCTCATGACCCAGTAGTAAATGGGTACCTGCATATAGAGATTGTTGTTTTGAATGAGTAGCAACGTGTGCACCATTTGGTTGCCGGTGCTGCATACTCCAAGGAGTTGAGATGGTTTCAGGAATGCTTAAAGGCACTGGACACGTTTGGTAATTGTCAAACACCAGTATTCTCACTTAGTGTATCCCAATGTACATGTATGCATAAAATAACAAGCCTGTGAAAATTTGGGCTCAATTGGTCATCGAAGTTGCAAGAAAATGATGAAAGAAAAAACACCCTTGTTGTACAAATTTGTGTGCTTTCAGATATGAATAAAAGGCTTCAGGCCTGAAGTCTTTTATTTAATATTTTAGTGAAAAATTGCCTCTTTCTCAAAAACTACGTTACTTCTGAGGGAGTCGTTTTTCACAATGTTTTATACTATCAACAGCTCCCCGTTGCTCGTTACCAAGTAAGTTTTTGTGCTAATATATATTTTGAGTAATCACCAAACGTGTACAGTGCCTTTAAGGCCCAATGTACAGGGGTAGCAAAAGTATAAGGTGCTTTGATACAAAATTTAAAAGACCCCAATAAATGCCTATTTGTATTGATCTCCTGAAAACCTTACAGGAAAACATTTTTGTGAAAACCTTGCAGGAATTTTTTTTCTGAATGTCCAAAGTACAGTGTGTTTCAAATTACTTCTTGCCTCATACAAAACTAACTCTCATAAAATGGACACAAATACATAACATTTAAATTTAAATTCTTGGTTTTTTCATTAATGACTTGTGATAATAACGCTTTTAAAGATTCTTATCAAAACTTTCATATTTGATTGTAAAAATTTACCTGGCTTCTAGATTGTCAACAATATTCCTGAACAATAGTTCTATCGGAAATGCTGTTGTTTGTGTTATGAATTTAGTATTCAAATATTATTTCTTTAATTTTGCAAGACTAGATACAGGCTTTCTTCAAGTCATAGTTCATGTAAAAAAAAGCAACTTAAATGGTGTGTAACCATTTCACCCTTTTTGAGAAAATAAAAAATCTGTTTCTCAGGAATTTTGACAGTTAAGGATTCAAGAGCAAAAAGAGAACTTTGTTTGAAGGAAAAAAAACCATGAATCTAATAAGCATAAATTGAGAATAAATCATGTCTGAAAGGTATTCTCTCTTTTTAATCATAAATGGTTGGGTGATGAGATGTCATTCATCTAATTTGCATTTACACATACAAGATAGCAACAACTATGATATGGATCAGCAATCCGCCAAATTTTAGGCCGTAAAATTTCCCGCACTCAACCGAAACCCACCCGCAATTGAACACCCTGCTGCAGAGTTAACGTCATGTGTACACAGGCTAATCTTAACAGAAGTGACTTGTTTTTTTGAAGCAGTTTGATTTACTTGTATATAATATAATTATGAGGAACTGATAAAAAAGTTCAGAAAAAAATAGTCAGGTTTTTTTATATGATAGATCAGAAGAAAGAGGTACACTCTAAAAAAGCAGTGTAAAATGTTGCTGTGTAAAACTGTTGGGTACAAATATTGTGCCATTTGGTCATTATTGGGTAAAACAACAATTTTTGTTTTAACCCTCACTTGTGTAAAATAAAGTACACAGGTGAAAGCATAACACCGAGGTTCAAATCACTCAAGAAGTGGGTAAAAAACCCATTTTTGTTACCACAAGCAATGTAACTTTTGCACAAGTAGTACGAAGTAACTGAAAATGGGGTAAACTGCTCCTCGTGGAAACATTTTACCCATAATGCAAAGTGTACCATGCATTCGGACATAGCAAGTCGCAGGCACATAAATCACAATCAAAGAAGGATGGGGTGGACGTGAGGTCTTTGATGTCCGATGTTCATGTAACCACAAATGCCAAGAGAGAATTTTGACTTTATGGTAGTTATTCTGTTTGAGAAACAACCGTCTGTTGAAGAGGGAAAGGCATCATCTACACAGGAAAGCCATAGCATCTTACAAGCAGCAATCCAGTCAAATAGAGAAGCTTGGTAGAGGCAGTGCTGTTTCCTCACACAGTGAGTATTGATTCACAAGCACATAGCCTCATTCAAGTCTCCTCAGATGAAGAAGCTCATATACATCAATGTTGTCCTCTGAAGTTCTGTTGTCAAAGACGACTGAAGATAGCCTTTTTTTTCATTTGAGAGTATAAACTGAACTTCTGCTTGATCCATGAGGACAACAACATCCAGGAGTTGGTGATTGGATCTGACTTGGAATTGAATGTAAATCCGGGCTGGTTTATAGTTGATCATGCGACTTGACACGCAACCATAAAAACACAATTTATACTTATTGCTGAGGCATCAGTGACTAGTTGCTGAAGACGCTGGTGATAATCAGTGTTCAATGATTATCCTCCCGTGACCAATGAACCCGCCTTTAAGCATGACAAGTGGCTGCACATACACATGAAGTCCAAGGTAGCTAGCAAATTTCATGGAAATGCCATACAGGGCAATTAGACAATTGTACAATGTCAAATGCAGGTGCCAACTTGCAGTTTCATTTACTTAGTAAGGGCATCTCCAAAACAATACTAAAAACACCTAATACTTTTGTAATAAACAATAACCCCTTAACGCATATTACCAACTAAACAGCCTACTTTAACTACCTGGGAAGTATAAAACTCTGTCATTTACAATAAAAACTGTTCAAAGTTTGTGGTTCATGGTAAATTCATGGTAGCTATATGCATCCAGCATAGTAGCTGGGGTTCATGGTGCCTAGGGGCAAGGATGGTGCAACGTCACAAACTTTCAAAACCCTAGTAGGCCTACTATTTTGAAATACTGGTCATAACCTCAACCAACACAAACCACCAAGCCACCACTCAAAAACTAAAATAAA
The DNA here is from genome assembly GCA_021014325.1 of Plazaster borealis. Taxonomy (NCBI): domain Eukaryota; kingdom Metazoa; phylum Echinodermata; class Asteroidea; order Forcipulatida; family Labidiasteridae; genus Plazaster; species Plazaster borealis. The sequence goes on along the minus strand of CM037471.1, from coordinate 9,765,663 downwards.
AGTTCACTTGATTTATAGAGCATCTACACACCAGGCCTGGAATTCCACTGAGGCCAGAGAGGCCATGGCCTCTGTTGCCCTGATCTTCGCCTTGGTGCCACTTAAACAATTTGCAAATGAAAACGGCCTTGACTCCTCAAAGACTAAATTCCAGGCCTGACACACCTGGGGCACGTTGCCCACCACTTGCCCCCACACCACTAGCTACACCATTGCATGTATCTAAACTCACATTTTGATAACTCCATAATCAAAATTGGACATTTACAATCAATGCTTCTAAGAATTCTGTCATCACAGTTTGCTACAGACTTAACTATTACAATGGATCTGGACCCACACTCAATGACTCGGCCATCAGAACTTGAGTCCAGTGTTAAGACAACTTGATCATTTACAATCAATGCTTTTAAGAATTTTGTCGTCAAAGTTTGCCACAGACTTAACTATTACAATGGATCTGGACCCACATTCTGTGACTTGGCCATCAGAACTTGAGCCCAGTGCCAAGATAACTTGGTCATTTACAATCAATGCTTTTAAGAATTCTGTCAATCAAAGTTTGCCACAGGCCTAACTATTAAAATGGATCTAGACCCACATTCTGTGACTCGACCATCAGAACTTGAGTTCAGTGCCAAGCTTGATCATTTACAATCAATGCTTTTTAGAATTCTGTCATCAAAGTTTGCCACAGGCCTATAGCTATTACAATGGATCTGGACCCACATTCTGTGACTCGACCATCAGAACTTGAGTCCAGTGCCAAGATAACTTGATCATTTACAATCAATGCTTTTTAGAATTCTGTCAATCAACGTTTGCCACAGGCCTAGTACAATGGATCTGGACCCACATTCTGTGACTATTTTGCCACAGGCCTAGCTATTACAATGGATCTGGACCCACACTCTGTGACTCGGCCATCAGAACTTGAGTCCAGTGCCAAGATAACTTGATCATTTACAATCAATGCTTTTTAGAATTCTGTCAATCAACGTTTGCCACAGGCCTAGTACAATGGATCTGGACCCACATTCTGTGACTATATGGCCATCAGAACTTGAGTCCAGTGCATGCCAAGATAACTTGGTCATTTACAATCAATGCTTTTAAGAGTTCTGTCATCAAAGTTTGCCACAGGCCTAGCTATTACAATGGATCTGGACCCACACTCTATGACTCGGCCATCAGAACTTGAGTCCAGTGTTAAGACAACTTGATCATTTACAATCAATGCTTTTAAGAATTTTGTCATCAAAGTTTGCCACAGACTTAACTATTACAATGGATCTGGACCCACACTCAATGACTTGGCCATCAGAACTTGAGTCCAGTGCCAAGATAACTTGGTCACTTACAATCAATGCTTTTAAGAATTCTGTCAATCAAAGTTTGCCACAGGCCTAACTATTAAAATGGATAATCAATGCTTTTAAGAATTCTGTCAATCAAAGTTTGCCACAGGCCTAACTATTAAAATGGATCTGGACCCACACTCAATGACTTGGCCATCAGAACTTGAGTCCAGTGCCAAGATAACTTGATCATTTACAATCAATGCTTTTGCCACAGGCCTAGCTATTACAATGGATCTGGACCCACACTCTGTGACTCGGCCATCAGAACTTGAGTCCAGTGCCAAGATAACTTGATCATTTACAATCAATGCTTTTAAGAATTCTGTCATCAAAGTTTGCCACAGGCCTAGCTATTACAATGGATCTGGACCCACATTCTGTGACTCGGCCATCAGAACTTGAGTCCAGTGCCAAGATAACTTGGTCATTTACAATCAATGCTTTTAAGAATTCTGTCATCAAAGTTTGCCACAGGCCTATAGCTATTTATTACAATGGATCTGGACCCACACTCTATGACTCGGCCATCAGAACTTGAGTCCAGTGCCAAGATAACTTGGTCATTTACAATCAATGCTTTTAAGAATTCTGTCATCAAAGTTTCCCACAGGCCTAACTATTACAATGGAATCCTAGCTACTATGCTGGATGCATATAGCTAACATGAACTTTAAGAACCACAAACTTTGAACAGTTTTTATTGTAAATGAAAGAGTTTTTATACTTCCAAGGTAGTTTTTAAACTTAAAAGTAGGCTGTTCATTTGGTAATATGCGTTAGGGATTATATGTTTATTACAAAAGTATTATGTGTTTTTAGTAGCCTACTGTTTTGGAGATGCCCTTGCTAAGTAAATAAAACTGCAAGTTGGCACCTGCATTTGACATTGTACAATTGTCTAATTGCCCTGTATGGCATTTCCATGAAATTTGCTAGCTACCTTGGACTTTATGTGTATGTACAGCCACTTGTCATGCTTAAAGGCGGGTTCATTGGTCACGGGAGGATAATCATTGAACACTGATTATCACCAGCGTCTTCAGCAACTAGTCACTGATGCCTCGGCAATAAGTATAAATTGTGTTTTTATGCTTGCGTGTCAAGTCGCATGATCGACTATAAACCAGCCCGGATTTACATTCAATTCCAAGTCAGATCCAATCACTAACTCCTGGATGTTGTTGTCCTCATGGATCAAGCAGAAGTTCAGTTTATACTCTCAAATGAAAAAAAAGGCTATCTTCAGTCATCTTTGACAACAGAACTTCAGAGGACAACATTGATGTATATGAGCTTCTTCATCTGAGGAGACTTGAATGAGGCTATGTGCTTGTGAATCAATACTCACTGTGTGAGGAAACAGCGCTTTCTCTACCAAGCTTCTCTATTTGACTGGATTGCTGCTCGTAAGATGCTATGGCTTTCCTGTGTAGATGATGCCTTTCCCTCTTCAACAGACGGTTGTTTCTCAAACAGAATAACTACCATAAAGTCAAAATTCTCTCTTGGCATTTGTGGTTACATGAATGGATGTTTCTCAGGTTATACACACATTCATCAGTCTGTAACTAGTGTAGTAGAGATGTCTTCCTTTTATCTCAACATCCTGAAGATGAGTGGATGCCAGTCTTGTCTGACAAAAAACTGTTTTATTGATGATGAAATTCGGAGGTAGATATTGCAGTATCTAGTTATAGAGGATTTCTAAAAGGCCACTTTTATCGATGGATCAGTAAGGGTTGAGGGGACATCCAAGTTTGACATGATATTTACTCATTACAATTATAAAGACACCATGATAAATATTAATTGTTTTTAGGCAATTATTAGAGTTCATGGGTGATACCCTATTCAACTTCTGATGTTAACCCTCTTTCCCATAGCTCAAAAGATGTGAACATTCTGGAGTTATTTTGCCTTAGCACGGAAACTGTCAAAGTATGATCTGCAGGTGTCAATTTCATAGAGCTGCTTCAGCAGAAAAGTGTGCTTATTAGTAATGTTGCGCTATGAAAAAAAATTGCCAGGAAACCAGTCACAGACAGTAAATGGGGAATGGTATTTTGGCTGGTAACCTTATTGTGGTAAGCAAGATTGTTTTATGCTTCGCTGCTTTTTGTGCTTAAGCAGCTCTTTGAAATTGGGCCCTGAAATTAATCATCAGCCACTGATCCATTTTGGTCCACTTTAGGACCAGTTTCATTTAAAGTTGTTTAGCAGCAAATAAAACATATTGATTGGCAACTTCAAATGCTTAGCAAAAGAATAGCTGGGCAATTTCTAAATGATGTAAAATACTTATCATTTATCATTTTTACAAATGACTTGTTTCTGCTATTTAGAACAATCACATGCTAACCATTTTTACAAGGTTGTTTGAAATTGGAACCTTTTTTGCAAAAGGTAATGCCGAATGACCACAAACATAAGGTTTGGGTTTTCATACATGTAAATGACTTTTTGGATGTAAGAGGTTTTAAATTAAGTACTCACTTGCAAACACATTTTACCCTTCATGCATATAACTCCTTGAAATAGCTCAGATTTAGAAATCTGGAACAATAACTATTTTTTTCCAACCTGCAGTTTGTATGAATTCTGGCAATGTTTGTGATTTACTCCCGCCAAAAGGGACAAAACCAACCAAATAGGAACTAGTTAAAAAAAAATGCTTGAAAATTGTGTTAACATTGAAAACATATAGAGAATAGTTATTATACAGGAATTACACTTACTAATGGGACAAAGTCACTAACATCTGGGCTGTTTAACCTTTTGTGTGAATTGGTCTGAACTGCCAGCAGCTACCTGGTGAGACCTGCATCCTTGCTCTATATAATATGTAATGTATGATGCTGTATGACATGTATGACACATAAGTCCAACGCCAAAATTTGACCAACTTAAATATAAATTTAAATGTACATATTTCCAAAGTAACAAAAGGAATCATAGCAGTTCAGTACGCTATATGAAGTGGAATCCTTTGGGATGAAAATTTTCACTATATGTGAAAATTTTACTATAGCTTTTCACTATGTGTGACATTCCCCTTCGGCTTCACTGGCAGATAGGAATAAAAAAAAGGTATCTATGAAACACTAGAGTGTAAATTTAGATTTTGTCTCATATCAGTCTAGGTCAAGTGCAGAATTTTTCAGAGTTTTTTTTTTACCCGTTAATATACGCACTTCTTGGATCACAGCATAAATAATCAGTGAAAATGGTCTTCCATAATATTGGGAACAACATTTACATAGACTTTGTATAAGGAATGGTTTAAAAGCAAAATGATGGAACCTATTGTCTTTCTGTTACTTTAGAAAGTTTTTGCACTAAATCCTGATTATCCTGATCAGAAGATATTTCAATAATTGTGTCTGACACTAATTAATATTACATACCTCACACACAGATCCTTGTCTTTTGATTGGTAGAACACACGTCATGTGTCATTCTTTATTTTGCCAAGTATGCTGCCACAATCATTCCAAGATTAAACATAGGATACCTAGATAGATAGGACGTTTCAGATGCTTCGCAGCCTCATTTCCAAAATAATAATTCCACGCCCTTTTTTCCAAACAAGAAAATATTGTGTCACTGCGGACAAGGTTGGTGTCTACGTGGAGTCGTCCACATTTTTTAGCAGTTTTTTTTAATAGAATTTTCAGAGTGTGGGATGGACGAGTTCCCTGTCTATATTGTGTGTATTTGTGACCAATGACAAGGATTAATGTGTGAGTTAAACAAATACTGACATCATTTCATTCAAGCATTGTCACAGAATATAATCACTCAGTGAAATATGGCTTTTCCATTTCAGTATTTGTAAACTGTATTGTTCGGTCAGATAACAGTAACTGCTCACCTAACATGTATGTTTGCAAAGTTATGATTTGAAAAACATATTTCCATAAACAAATGTCTCACATTCCATCAGGGCTCGAATTTTACTCTGGACCACAGGCCCGACGCCAGTAGTTTTGGTGTCGGGCCAGTAAACTTTTGACCGGACAAGTCCAGCGGTCTTGTGTGTTTTTTTATAATGAAGAATTGAACAAAAGATAATATGTTCAAATGTTGAATTTGAGTCTGGTGAAATACCTTTCAATTCTACTGAGTAATGACATAATGAGGTAGGCCTACACTTAATACCCATAGAGACAAATGAAATCAATATTCTCTTACATGTCTTAGCGCTTTTTAAAAAATTACTTAAAAGCATATTAAACTGGGTCTGGAAGTTTTTTCTTATTTTGATTCTGGTCTTGTAAAAATAATTATGGTCCAGTAAACTTTTTGAGCCACAAGCCCTGTGGTCTTGTGAATTTGTACCCAAAATTCAAACCCTGTTCCATCCGTACATAAAAAGCTATTTCCTTACAATGTAACAATTACAATAGTAATATCAAAATGCGCTATAATTTGTTAGATGCAAAACATTTGGAGTGTTAAGGAGACTTATTTTAAACTCTAATAACTTATGATTTTTTGAGAATATTGATACAGCACCCACCTTAAAGGCACTGAACACGTTTGGTAATTGTCAAAGACCAGCGTTCTCACTTGGAGTATCCCAACACATATGCATAAAATAACAAACCTGTGAAAATTTGGGCTCAATTGGTCATCGAAGTTGCAAGAAAATGATGAAAGAAAAAACACCCTTGTTGTACAAATTCGTGTGCTTTCAGATAGGAATAAAAGGCTTCTTGCAAGAACTCTTTCATTATTTTAGTGAGAAATTACCTCTTTCTCAAAAACTACGTTACTTCAGAGGGAGTCGTTTCTCACAATGTTTTATACTATCGACAGCTCTCTGTTGCTCGTTACCAAGTCAGTTTTTATGCCAATATATATTTTGAGTAATTACCAAACGTGAACAGTGTCTTTAACCAAAAAATAATCAGGGGCCGATTTCACAAAGAGATAAGACTAGTCTTATCTGAAGTTAGGACCAGTAACTGGTCTTAACTTAAGACTAGTCCTATCTCTTAGCATTGCCTAGGACTAGTCCTAAGTTAGGAAGAGTTTTGTGAAATCGACCCCAGTTCTCCAAATAAACAAGTTCAACATATTGCTATACATACCATTTACACAGTCAAGTTTTTTCCCTCTTCCTTTTAGGTAAATTTCTTTGGTTCTGTCCAATCAGTATTAAAATTAATCACAATGGAAAAAGCATTGTGATTGTTAACATAATCCTGTCACACCCATGGTAAAATGCTGCTAAAGACGTTTGCCAGACCCGTTGGTCCGGCACGCGATGTCCATATTGAGGACAAAAGGTTTTTTAAATCACAAGCGTTTTTCTCTTAGCAATGAAGTTTAAAAAACCCAGGATGTTTCAAAGTAACTGAGAAATATATCCCTAGAGTAATGCCTCATTGACTAAAGGCTCAATGAGTAATATGAGTAATGTCTCAATGCCTTATAGAGTAATTACTCAATATATTGAGTACAATCTGAAAGTACTGCTGTCACAAGAAGTCATCTTCAGACTATGGCTTATATATCACAAGTTTGCAAAATGAGAATGGGGAACTAAAGTTGTGTAATAACTCAGATATTCAAAAGGATATTTATAAGAAAAAAAGTGTCCAGTACCTTCACAGAAGAAACTACACTTCACTCTTCAGCATCACTTTTAATTTCAGATAGGCTGAGACGAGTTCTTAGAAATGCCCACACTAGTTCTTGAAGATGCTCATCCAGTCTTGAAGATGCTCATCCAGTTCTTGGAGATGCTTGCACCTGTTCTTGGATATGCTTGATCAAACTAGTGTTGAAGAAGCTAACACCAGTGGCAGGATCCAGGGGAAGCTGTGGCCACCAAGCCCCGACCAGCAACTGACACTCCGGATCACCCTCTCCAAACCATCACTTGGGATGACATCTTAACTTGGAAGCTCCATAACAACAAATGCAGTCTTGACAGTCTCTTCCCATTCATCTTGCTCTGGGAGACAAAGCACCACCTCAGAAGGGCAACCTGTGTGAAATTATCTATACATTATTAAAAAAATTAAACATTTTGCTACACGCCATCATGGTTAGAGACATGACAAGACCAATGACAGTGTAAAAATTGTCGAAAAATTATAAAAAATTATTTATTTATTTGTCTTACCGCATGATCGTGGCTCATTTAGAGCTGCTATATGATAAAGTACATGAATTATTTCACAAATACAAATAAGTATAAGGGACAATAAGTGTTTGATTAATTTTTTTGACAATTAATTGGTTGATGTTTCTTGTTGCATTCTTATAGCAGCTCTATGAGGTCGGGCCCACTGAAGTCAGGCTTCTGCACTCCCGACTGTAGAACACCTCTTGAAATCTGAAACAGCAGGTTTACCATCATGGTAGAACTCCTTAGGATCAACACAAATACTTCAGCTCCTCAGGTTCATAGCTGCTTTGAGTTGCCAACTTCTCTCAATAACTGTAATGACACAAACTAGTTAAAAGCTCATCAGATTGTATTGTGGGTTTCTCTGCAAGTTAAAGCTACAGTAGAGTTTCTAAAAATTGCAATTTCAAGGATGTTTATAAACATGGTGCATTTTTTTAAAAATCCATACATTTTTGAAAAGTTCGAAATTCACACCATTCATATAACCAAAGTGACACTTAGTTTTATACTTGTTGATTTTCTTTCTGATAATAAAACTAAGCTATATATAAGCTTATAAAAGCAGTAAGCTTTTAAAAAACTGAAACAAAATAAATAACTAATTTTTATAAACAAATTCAGCAAAAAGAGGCACCATAAAGCCAATGATATCAACACTGCTAAAAAATCTTCTGAGGTTTCACTATTCCAGAAATGTGTTTATACTATTTGCTTGCAAAAATGTAAAGGTGTTTGGAAAGTGATCGTCAGCATTAATTTTAAACAGTTGATAGGAACTAAATAACATTTTGGCTATAAAAATGAGAAGGAACATGCATAACCTATGCTGAAAGCTGATCTAATGGAATTGGAATCAATAGTTTCCTTTCCAGTTATTGTTGGGGTCCCCTCAACTTCAAGCTTGGACTTTGTTGAAATTGAAATAATCTAACAACCATGACAGATATGTAGGCTACATTGTGTGACTCTGATAACATGTGGTCCTGTGAATAAAATAAATACATAAATGTATTTATTTATGTTGTGGAAATTCATACCAATAATATGTTCAAATTTTTAATGCGCAACACGCTATACTCCAAACAACCAAAAGGATCTATGGCATAGTGACTGCTTGTGTTACGCTAGTATACTTGTGTGTTTGTGTTGTGTTGTCATTTAGCCTTCGAGAAAGACTCTGCTGGGTCAAAACATCAGGCCATTAACTTTTTTTGTTTAATTTTTAAATCAAATTAGTGTTCATATAATTGTGTTAAGTTTAGTTTATTTCTCTTGCCTGGCAGATGCTCGAGACTGGTTTGAAAAAAACAATGTCCTACCTAGACCAACAAGATTGCCAATAATAGTTCAAACGTAATAAAGGAAGTACATGAGGTAGATCGCTGAAGGACAAAATTAATAATATGGACAAAACTATATCAATGATTATTTAGCAAAGCAGCAAACTTAAAAATAATTTTAAAAATGTACTTTTTTCCCCTTTTGGGGGATTGACATGAATGAGTATTAGCTACTTTCTACTGACCAGCTATTTATCTGCTCCAGTGGTTTTTGGCAATGTACCACTTTGAATTAGTTTAAAACTTGTTCAAACGATGTGTTTTTAAAGTGCTTATTTAAAAAAGGTACAAATTTCAATTTGTAGTATTCAGATTGGCTGGTTCATTGCACAACTGATGACGTATAATAATGTCCATTACAGAAACTTGTTCAACATTTTCTTCAAGATACTGAAACAATAAATCTTCTCCATGCCCGAGGACAATTCAAAACATTTTGGTCTCCCCCACCCCATCTCCTAAAACCGTTACTTTTCCCACTGAAATATATATATTTTTTTTCAAATGTCAAAACACACTTTTTATTTGACAAAACCTTATTGCCAAGTTGTCATGTAAATTTTGATTTATCAAGCAACAATTCTGTGTATAAGTCCTGATTCTGTTTTTCCAGCAGCAAGTTCGGTTTGACATTTACTTTGTTTTTTTGCAACCGGTAATGCATTTTATCAAAATTTGCAAAAATGTTTTCAAGAAGAATTGCCTTGCCGCTTAACTATAGGATGCACAAATGGAGGAAGTGCTCTTTTTTCTGAAAATGATTTCTTTTCTAGCAGTAAAATAAGTATTAAAAACGTTCACACTTTTTTTTTCTTTCTTTCTTTATACTGGCACTTTCAAAATTGGGATTTTTTCAGAAGACATTAATTGCAGGTGTTTTACTTTTAGGTGAAATGAGCTTGCAAATTATAACCCGTTTCAAAATTGTGAAAGTAAATTGAATTTTTTATTATCATTCCTCCGTACGCTTTAAATTTTGCAGCAAAATGTCATGGCCCAAAATTGGAAAAACATTTTTTGGGGGGAGGAAATTTTACCCAATAAGTTAAGCAATTTTAACATTCTGGGAATGTTATAGAAACTACAACCAATCAGATTTAAGCAGTATTATCAATCACTTGAGGGAGCACTTTAGACCCACTTCAAGCGATTGCAGCTTGGTTTAATCCTTGGACATAAATTGATCACTTTTTGTGTCCAAATCATTTCTTACAACATAGCAGGCTATTTTGGAGCAAACTATTTCGAAAGTTGAATGATATTCAAAAGTACAAGTCTATAAATTGTGCAGATGGCAAATTATTTCAATTTAATGTATCACTTCCGTATGAACAGGGTTTAATTTTAAGTGTGCAGCACGCATGCAAAGATAACTATATGCACTACTGTTTTATAAGGATTGCTGGTAACAATGCATTGTATACGAGGACAGATGGTTAGACAGCACTATTTATTTCACCATGGGGAGGAGAGAGAAGTGGTAATGTCAAGGAGGGTAACTCCCTACTTGGTGGGATCTTGCTGCCTTGGCTCCTGATCAAGAAGCCAAGGCCCTGGTCAGAGACTTGAACTTCATGGTGGCCACCTGTACAAGCTGTGACATGTGATCATGAGGCATTTCATCAGCACCTGTGAATAAGGAACAGAGCAAAGGCCACTGGAATGGCCGAAGTTCCAAGCCCCGTCTGCATGCCATGCCAACCTTGCAGCAACAAGTTAGGCAACTGATGGATGAAAGCTACGTTGATCGTCTGTGTGCCAGCCGGCTCTTCGTGCCTCAAGAAAATGTGTTCCTCTGAGTGTGTGCTTATCGATGGTTATGTGGGAACAATGTATGTATATATAATAATGTCTGCAAGACTAATGAACTCCATTACCAGGGTTCCAACAAGCAAGCTGTGAGCCTACAGAGTTGAGCTTGACATCTCCCGAGGTCCACACAAGATTTGCCCAGCTCCCTCTACGGATTTAGGACACCTAGGTACCGTCAGTGGACTAAATCAGTAGAGATCATCACTCTATACGTATCTTGTGCTGGCGCCATGGCCCCGTTCGATGCCCGCCTCAAGTCTGGACTACTGCACCTTACAAGTCTCCACCCTGTAATGAAGCGCCTCACAATCATTATTAGCCACATACATTCCCCCCACAGAACCACCGACAACCAGCCATCCAGAACAACCCAAATTCGAGAAGCACTATGACAGACGCGGCTGACAACACAGGCAACCACAATAACCCCATTCCACAAGCTGCCATCCTTAATGGTGCAACAATCGCATACCAAACAACCAAAACCCGATACCCCAGCAAAATACATCCCAGTGAACCCCCACCCTGCTCATTACCCACAGGAACCGCAGAAGTGCCCGATGATCACAGGTCACAGCTTGAGGAGGACATCATGCAGGAAGGGCAAGTGTCTGCCCAGGGTCTCAGATCTTGATGAGAAGTCTAAGCATCAAGATACCACCAACCAGAGAGCTCCTCCTTGCCATCCCACTATACTCTCTCTTGCAAACTCCCTGAAATAACTAGGTGTCTCGCCTCATATACAATTGGGGAAACCCTCTTGATGCACACCAAGGACCCTGGTTTCTTCAAAAGTCTTCCACATTCACCTACACCATCTTATGTATTAAGGTAGGCTTGGGAGATTTCCAGTTAACTAGGTAACCCATGAATTACCAGCATTTAATTTCTTTATTTCTAATGTTGGTTTTAAATGAAAAAATGCACCAAACAATGTTGTTGGCTTTAAGCCTTCTGCAAGAGAAAAATAAGAAATGTGTTCCTCTTTTGAAATGTCTTCTCTACTAATAAAGGCAGACTAATTGTGCAGCTCAATCCAGTATAACTAGCCAACAACAATTAGGCTTAAAGGGATTATATATGTTTGGTAATTGAAACCCACTGTTTGTTTGTTTAAATCCAGTATAGTTGAAATTTCACAGGTTAGTTTTATGGTATATATGAAGTGTTTCTGACAGACGCTTCTCAGATTCAAATTGTTTTGGATAAAAACTGATATCTTTTTCCATAACCACAATTACTTCAAAGTGAAATGTTTCTCAAAATGCTTTTTATTATCAGAAGCTGCTGTACTTCTTATCAAGTAAGTTTTTATTGCCATTAATTTTATGAGTAATTACCAAACCTATAGAGACCCTTTAAATCATTGGTAGCTTAAATATTGCTTTTCTATAGTTGAAATTGAGATTGATCTATACTACCTACAGTAATTCCAAGCTACAATACTTTTTGTGAAACATAAAGGCTACAGGTCTAATGTTAATAAAATCTACCTCCCACTAGATACACAAACACACATCTCATCGCACTTCAGTCTCTCATCTGCTTCTGACATGAGTTTCTACAGTTATTTTCTCATGACTCTGATAATAGACTGAGCTTAAACTTTCACAGATTTCTTATTTCATGTATGTTCGATCACATAAAGTCTGGATACTGTTCTTAAACAATTACCATGTTGTCATTGTGCTCAAAGTTTGTAATATTAATGACAAGGTGGACCAACTTCTATGAATTTCTCCAATTTGCTCTAGGTGAATTTGACTGCACACTCATTCAAATTCAAAGATTGCTTTGTTTTATCAATTTTTGTGAAAAACAAATGTGTTTCAATCACTGGGATTGTGCACTTTGTGTTTCATGAATAAATGATGCTCTAATTCTCCAAATAACCATCCTACATTTTGTTTAGGCCTAGACTTTTAGTTGTAATTAAGTTTAATATTTTGTAAATATTGATTTGGTGATGTTCATGTTAAATAAGTATTTGCCAGGCAAGAAAAATAATTGGGGTGTATCTTTTCCGTCTAATGATGGCAGCATATATTCCTCATGTTATTATATGTCCTATATGTTGTGTTGAGAAAGTATATTCTGAATAACTATAGTACGGTAATAATATAGAGGCCACGCAAGGTAGATCAGGGACAAATTCATCAGTTTTATCACCAAAAACATATACAACATAATGATTGACGACATTATACTTTAATTGTGTTTTACTCACACACCGATGTGTGTTAGTTAAGCACTTTTCTTTACATAGTCACCTGTGAAAACAATCCAAAGGCATGTTACTCAGTTGGGATTCGAACCCACAACCTTTGCCATGCTAGAGCAGATGTCTTACCCACTAGACCACCGAGCTAATTGCTCAGTAGCTGGAGGCAGTTTGAATCCTATATTTTTGCAGTGGGTAACAGTAATAACGTCTATTAAAACACTAGTATAATAAATTGTTTTTCTGAAACACATAATTTTTGTTTCAGAGACATCAAAAAGCACAGTATCTTCCATTTCACATTGTTTTTGTCCTTACGATCTTTCCAGACTTGTCACAAACTTGGTGTTTTAAGTTATGCCTATAGTATCATTTATTTTGTTAAATGGTGTGAACAAACGCCGGTGTCATAAAGAATCCTTCAATAATAAGCATGTCGCAAAAAATTCTTCATAAGGATACAATGATGTGGGAATGGAGTTAGATCCAAGTTGAATCGTGGACCGTCTCTGTAGCATGATCAGGAGTAGTGTCGCAATTCCTAACCGTACCGGTATCTGACTGCCACTTTTGTGGGGTCGAGAGTGTGCGAGAGTTCCGGTTGAATCTTCTTTTTAAACTGTCAATATAATTATTGTTTTAGCAACCAATTCCTTGAGAGGAATGTTTTTTAAAAGGGGAAATAAAGTCCAACATCCATTAACAAAAATAAAAACAAAACCTTACAAAGTGACAGTCGGATATGGAAATTGTCCCAGAGCAGTGTTGTGGTTCCATGTTGAATCCCCTTTCTTCAATAATTCTGCACACAGTATAGTATTACGATTTCTCTGTACACAAACAGAGAGTCCGGTTGCTGGTTGGTTTCTAAGACCGAATCTGCATATGAATAATCTGAAGCTTTTGTGTTTTGGGTGGACCCTGGAATAAAATTGTAAGGCCGTGTCCAAATTGGCGGCTATGGCTACGGCTACGGCTGGATCGCCGCGTCATCGTGCGTTGAAGTATAGGACGTCCTTAGCAACACACTTAACAACAGCCGTATCCGTAGCCGTAGCCGCCAATTCGGGTACGGCCTAAGGCCGCGTTCGAATTAGCGACTATGGCTATGGCTACAGCTAGATCGTCGCGTCATCATGCATTGAAGTATAGGACGTCCTTATAGCAACACCCACAGCAACAGTCGTAGCCGTAGCTGTAGCCGACTTCCGGTTGAATGTAGGCATATGCAGCAGCGCAAAACAATCTTTGAGTGACGGACAATGGAGGAATGTTCAACGCGATCTAGTTTCCGTATTTCCGGAACTTTTGTCCTAAGTTAGGGCCTATTTTATGAACATAATTCCAAATTCACGAATGGCTTTGTTAGTTAAAAGGTGATGATCGGACTGAAGTTGGATGGCCCCTGAACGAGGACACTCCCCAAAATTTCAAAAAGACGTAGGCCCAGTTATAACTACTTTTTTGTCCGATTTTTTTGGTTATGCACTTTGTTTCATCATTTATTGATTATTTATTTATTTGTGTGTTAAGGGTTTTTTCTGGTTTTGTTTTGCTATTGAACCATTTCACAATGCGCACAAACCGTATAATGCACCTTTCCTGTCCGCCATTTTTGGCACCAAAGGTCCTTTTCGAAACCACGCCCTTCGGTGACTTGGGCTTCGGCTCCGTCAGTTAGCTAGAACATGGTTAGAAGACGTGCGCTTTCCTTACGGGGCTTTAATCAGACAGAGGATCCTCCAAGCCTGAGCCCAAAGCTCAAGCAGTTGTTTCGCCCCCAAGCCGAAGCCCAAAGCCCAAGCAGTTGTTTTCGAAAATGGCTTGATGAATTGACTCCCCAAAAATGACAGAAATTGTAGACACACTTTATTACATGCTGTCACGCGTATCATAGTAGGCCCAACGCTGAAATCCACAAATTCACTTTGTGTGACCAAACATACACATGAGATAACAAAGCAGTGAAAGTTCAATCCCTCATCAGAGTCACAAGAAAATATTGGGAAAAACCCAGTCACTGATTTAACCGTTTTCCAACATCGAAGTTTTGGAATTACAAGATCAAAACAACTCATTTCACAAACACTATAGCATTTCAGGCAAAAATGTTTCAAGTGAAGTTTTTCACAATGCAGGGGCGAGAGTTACTGCTGACAAAAAAGTCTGAAACTGTTATCTCTTTATATCTGACAGAAGAAAACAACAGCTACCCTTTAACATGAAATATTCTGAACTCAGATAAAAGTCTAAAATTTCTCATTCCTGATCATCTGATGACCATGACCATCTTTGTACAATGTAAGTTGAGGGCGCTGTTCTGTAGCTGCCACCTTCTTTTTTTCTCTGCCAGTGCTTGCTTATTTTATCCATTTTATCTATGCTTAGTTTTTGGCATCGTCTTTTTATTTAATGTTGACGTGTTTGGTAAGCTTTCTGTGCTTCTTTGTGAAAACATGTGTTATGCGCTCTTGATAATTTATGTGTAAGGGGCGCAATATAAATTTTAAATATGTTTTTATTGTAAATTTGTAAACGTTTGTATTTTCAATCTAACCAATGTTATACACACCCTATAAAGGCATCGTACACGTTTGGTAATTACTCAAAATATATTTTAGCATAAAAACTGACTTGGTAACAAGCAACAGGGAGCTGTTGATAGTATAAAAAATTGTGAGAAACGACTCACTCTGGAGTAACGTAGTTTTTGAGAAAGAGGTAATTTCTCACTAAAATAATAAAAACTTCTTGCAAGAAGTTTTTATTTATTCCTATCTGAAAGCACACCAATTTGTACAACAAGGGTGTTTTTTCTTTCATCATTTTCTTGCAACTTCGATGACCAATTGAGCCCAAATTTTCACAGGCTTGTTAATTTATGCATATGTTGGGATACACCAAGTGAGAACACTGGTCTTTGACAATTTCCAAACGTGTTCAGTGCAACGATCTGCTAATCTGTTGAACAGCTTTAAATATGTTCCAAAATGTATTTGCATAAATTGGCATAACTAAAGAGAACATTTTTCAGTTGATTCGTAAGTATAAAAAGAACATGATTAGTTTCAATCTGAATGCTCATACCCTGTACCGATCCTCCAGAGAGATTTTGCATCACACATTCTCCAAATTTAGAGAATACAAGCCTTTCAGTATGGGCCTACCTCCAAAATCACCTTCCTGCTTATTTTGAATTGCAACAATTGAAATAAGCAAGTATATGTTAACTTGATTTGGAGGCCGATATCACTTAAGAGTGATCCAGTGATTTTTGCTGAAAAATTTGCAAATTGGCAACAGGCTTTCAGAATCTGCTATCAGTTTTAGCCTCTCTTCTCATTTCAGAATTGAACCCTCAAATATGAATATGTTCATCAAATGACTCGTGGCATCCCAGAATATGTCATGGAGTATTATTAATGCTGGATTCCTTTTATTTGTGGACAAGTCTGTCTACATTGAAGCATTAATTTGTGAGTACAGAGGCTTAGAAAAGGGTTCTAGCGGGAACATTTGTTTTTACCAATCAGTTTATAGAATAAGGGCAGCTTACTGGTAATCATACATGTACATCCGAGCTGTGAGAATGTGCCATTCTGTAGGCTGGTTCCGGCCATGTGATGGAGAAAAACAAAAATGCCACTCTGCAACCGGCTCATGATTTGCACTGTCTTGTTTTGTCTATCAGACTAACACAGCTATTTTTATTATTGAAAAATATACACAACAGAACACTTGGTTACATTTTTTCATTTTTTATTTAAAATCTCACATCCCCCGTCTCCCTATTCATTGTTTACCCCTTGCCTTGTCTGTTTGCTCTCTGCCTCTATTCATGTACTGGTATTTCCACTTGAATGCTTTTGTTACACTTATATACCTGTTCATGTGTGTTGTCTTGTCATTTAGCCTTCGAGTAAGACTCTGCTAGGGTCGAAACGTCAGGCCATTAACTATTTTTTGCATTTACACCATAGATCATTTTGGTTGGTAAGCAGTTTGCAACAGCTAATTATATTTCATCATTCCTCAAGATAATTACAAAACAATGTTTAAAGGCACTGAACACGTTTGGTAATTGTCAAAGACCAGTGTTCTCACTTGGTGTATCCCAACATATGCATAAAATAACAAGCCTGTGAAAATTTGGGCTCAATTGGTCATCGAAGTTGCAAGAAAATGATGAAAGAAAAACCACCCTTGTTGTACAAATTTGTGTGCTTTCAGATAGGGATAAAAGGCTTCTTGCAAGAAGTCTTCTATTATTTTAGTGAGAAATTACCTCTTTCTAAAAAACTACGTTACTTCAGAGGGAGTCGTTTCTCACAATGTTTTATACTATCAACAGCTTTCTGTTGCTCGTTACCAAGTCAGTTTTTATGCCATTATATATTTTGAGTAATTACCAAACGTGTGCAGTGCCTTTAATATACAAATGATGCATTTGAGTACAATATAACAGAATATGATCACGAAGTGAAATGTGGACAGGAAAGTATTATTTCTAATGGGTAGACTAGGCCAGCAGAGGAATATTTATATTAGTTGCATTTTTGTAACAGATTGGCTATAGCTTGCCAAATTAAGAAATACTTATTGATGAAAACAACAATTTATTTAATCCCAAATTCCTTAATATAATTACAAAGCAATGTTTAATATACAAATATATTGGATGCATTTGAGGGACAATAACAGAATGTAACCACGAAGTGAAATCTGGACTGTTCCATTTCACAAGGGCAGTATTATTCTTGTTGGATAGACTAGGCGAGCAGAAGCAATATTTATATAGCCGGCCAAGTTAATAAATACTTATTGATGAACAAAATGTTATTATAGACCTTACGGTACAGATGGATAGCACATGACGTCATTGACCGTCATCTTTGATGACAAAAAATGGAAAAGTGCACGCGTGTACGCGCTGCGCACAACTCTCAGTCAATAACAGCCTTTCACACGTGTGCGTTTCTTCCACGATGGCGGCCAATGCAATGGGTCTATATCATTGATCTCTATCTCAATATAATAGAGATCAATGGTCTATATAGACCCATTGCATATGACGTCACACTCTCAAAAAGGAGGCGGATCATTGGACGATAGCTGTTCTCTGTGTGTAAAAACATGCGCGTGACCTCAGCGTATCTGTAGCGTTTCGCGTTATGCAAGGGGGATCTATTGATTTCTATAGACCCGGAATGCGCCTCCGAACAGTGCGCGTCATTTTGGGTGTCAAAACTCTCGTTTGTGCATGTTTGTATAAGGTTTTGACACCCATCAGGATAGGCGCATGTGAGTACGCTGCGCAATGGGTCCATACCATTGATCTCTATTATATTGAGATCAATGGTCTATACCCAATAAGTCACCCGTATTTTCACACCTAAATCTGTGTTAAGATGTGTTTTTCAGACACGTATTAATTAGCTTTTAAACCTTGTGTCTTTCCAAAATCATTCTCTATTTGATGGCATCAATACAAACTCTTTGTTTGCATCATTTAACCTGATGTATGGGGTTTACATTGTAAACTTATAATACAATGATAATGCAATCTCATAATCTGATAATCAAACATCTGAAAATGGAATTAGCAACATAATTTTTGTACTGATACTTAATATTACTGCCGTTCAACCTTACTAAACATAGCAACCTTATTAAACATAAAAAATACAAATAATCAGAATGTTTTAGACAAAATAAAAATAATTTGAGGTTGAACAAACACACAAATTGACTAAGGCGGGACTTGAACCTGCAACCTCCGGATTAACATGTCAGCAGTCTGACTTAAACAAGCACATTTCACATTTTATTGTATAAACTTCTTTTTTTCATCATAGATATTTATTTCCAAAGTTTGCCTTACAAGGATTCATTTGCAATTTTGGGAATTGAACTGATGGGCTCTCCAGTCATACTTGGTAAAGGTGCTGTACACGTTTGGTAATTGGAACCCACTTTTTGTTTCAATCCAATATAGTTGTAGATATATACCATAAAACTAACCTGTGAAAATTTCATTTCAAAAGGTGTTAGCGTTTTTGAGATATTGCTGAAAATCTGGAGCGGTTATGTCCACGCAGGTAGAATAATATGCAATTGGAATACCCAATCTGAGAAACGTTACTGCAGTAACGCTTCTCAGATTCAAATTTTTGAGGTTTAAAAAGTGATTTTTTTTTTTTGTTCCCCATAACTGCATTACTTTGAAGTGAATAGTTTCTCAAAATGCATTATACTATCCATAGCTGCTGTTCTTCTTACCAAGTAAGTTTTTATTGCCATTTATTTTTAGAGTCACAAACGTATACAGACCCTTTAAGTTCACTTTTATTAGTCCTGGCAATCTTAAAATGAAATGGTTGTCTTGACATCTGCTTCAAAATGGTTTTTGTCTTCTTGCCTTGATAATAATAACAATAATAATAACAATAACTAGTTTTTAAAAAGCGCTTATTCTAAAGGCATCTCAAAGCGCTTGTTATTATTGTTTTAAGAGAGGTTTTTAAAGTTTTCAAATTATGAGACCCATATATAGCATGTTATAAGGTTTTACAAGGTGCTGCGGCGCATTCAGCAGCCACTGCCAGAAACACCGGGGCAAACCCCTTCTCTTAGCAATAAGTCTAACTAGGTTATGATTTTACGTGCATTACACAACACTTGGAACCTATGGCTTAACGTCCCATCTGAAGGACGAAGCAATAATGGTTAAGTGTCTTGCTTAAAGGTATTGTACTCTTTTGGTAACAGCTCAAAATCAGTGTCCACATTTTGTGTGATTCAACATATGCATGAACAAACAAACCTGTGAAAGTTTGAGCTTAATTGGTCATCAAGGTCACGAGAAAATAGTGAAAAGAGACCTTATTTGTTTTCTGTTTTTTCAAATTATCGCGCGTGATAAAAAATATTGTTTTACTCATTTCTCAGAAACGATAGCATTTTAGGCAGAAATATTTTCAGGAACCCTTTCTACCATTACTTACTTTAAATCATGTAAGTTATGTGTGAATCTGTGAACATTGTGTTTTTCGATCTTACCAATAGTGTACAGGGCCTTTAAGGACACAAGTGTCACGACTGGGACAAGAACCCACATTCTGCTGAAAAGAAACACCAGAGCTTGAGTTCGGGTGCTTGAACACTTGGCCACGACACACCATTTGAAATGGTTTTGTTGCCTTAATATTCCTTTACCAACTTCTGGTTGACAAATACAGTACTTTTCATAAGATTTTACATATACTAACGGTTATTTTAATTTCTTGTATGTTTTCTGAACCTTTTTTAAGCTATAAAAAACCCAAATAAAAATAGATTGTTTGAATGATAGGAGCAATTATATTGTTATGTAAGTTCTCCAATGTGTTTATCATCCAATGTAACAACTAGGATATTTCTCCCATTGGAGCCAATGTAACTAAATCAAGGCTAAGAAGGTAACAGAGAAAGTGATTGATAAATGTCTACTTGTATTTACTTTAATTCAAAACTCACACTTATTTCATAATAATTTTAATAATTTATCATATAATACAAAATGAAAATGTCAGAAATCAACAGTAAATAACACACAACTGTACTCTGAAAGTGATGGAAGTATGCATGTTTTACATTTAGGTATTAATGTCAAAAAAACTTGTTTAATTAAGAGCAAGGGAAACGTCAAATTCAATTTTGTGATGTTCTCATATTCTAATAGATAGAGTCCTCATGTGAGTTGGGAAAAAATTACAAGTCACTAACTTCACATAAAGTGGTGTATATTGCCATTGTATTCAATACCCTTCCAGTGCAAAATTTGTCAACATTCAAAACATCAGACGACATCATTCTGAGAAAAATGGGTCTGTACATTTTTGTACGGGGATGTTTTGGCCCATTCCTGACTTTCAATGATCTTCAATCAAAACAGTCTTTGAATTTGACCTTTTGACCGACAACAAAATTCCTCCTTTGAATGTAAAGACCCATTAGTTGTTGAAATCCAATGAAGTCATGTTTAAAATTTTGCTCTGAAAAAGTCAGGAATGAACCAAAACATCCCTGTACAAAAGTGTACGGACCATTTTTCTTAGAATGATGTCATCGGATGTTTTGCACTGCAAGGGCATTGAACACAATGGCAATTTACACAATTTGAAGGTGAGGTTAGAGACTTGTAATTTTTTCCTTACTCACATGAGGACTCTATCTATTGGAAAATGAGTACATCACAAAATTAAATTTTACATTTCCCTTCCTCTTTAAATCCATGTTCTGCCTACTTATGGAAACCCACAGTCTCTCAAAGAATCATGTACATGTAATGTTGAAGTAAATGTTTCCAAACTGATCATTTGGGGGGCATGACTTTAAGTGTTATATACAGATTTACAGCTCTTTGTAGAACATGACATTTGATGCCGAAGAGGACTGCATCAAATGAAGGGGCCGGCAGTATTTCTGTTACTGATCTTTTCAGCTGTTGGATAACTTCATGATGGAAGTGAGCGAAGGTAAAGAAATTTCCGCAGTGTGAAACTTGGTGCAGCGACCTGTTTCATTTGTCCTTGTTTTACATTTGCCACAGACTCACTCAAATAACTGTTGACCAGGGTCAAAATCGATATTAAATCTAACTCATTATGATACTTGGTAATTTTATCAACCAAAGCATTCACATACCATGAACCTTCTGTTTTACTTCGATATGATACATAACCTGGTACAGTTGCACTGCTGAGAAGGAAGTCTGCCTCTTTGGGTAGTGTCTTACGATTTTCTGTGCCTATTCCACGGGGCTCATCTGTTTCTATTCCCTCCTGGGAATCAGTGCCTTGACAAGCCTGAGATTCAATACAACAATGAAGAAACAAACGTATAAAAATGATACACCAATCTGGATTATCCCTTTAATAATTCTACTGTACTTGGTACAAATACATTTGATTGGTAATTTCTTGATAGAAAGTTTGTAAGTGTAGTAGTAGTTGAGCTTACTAGGCCCAGCAACTGACAAGTCCATAACAGAGTTGGGAAGGTAGTGCATTCTGCTCTACCAGCCAGGCTCCTAGTGGATGATACCCATGCCTACATCCATTCCTTACAGACTGTGAAGGGGGTAACCCTGTTTCAGCCCCAGGAGTGGGTGGCAACGTGCCACTGGTGACAGTTGATTTGGGTCGACAGCCCAAACCAGTTAAGTGTAGCCCTCACCTTGAAGTGGCCTTCCGGCCTTGTGATGTTTATAAAAAACAAAAATTAACAGCCCAGCAAGCAAGCAACCCAGTATTTCAACTGATAAACCCATCCAGCAAACTGTTTTTGTGTGGACATTACCTCTACTGAGAATCATACATCCCTAGGTTTGGTCAAGAACTTGCCAAACCGGGAACCTTTACCCAACCTATGACCCTATTGTCCCCTTCGGCGCCTTGGCCAATCGCAGAGCATAACAAGCAGATTAAGCAAGAGTCATATAATCAACTATTAAAAAATAAGCGTTTATAATTGGTTATCACTAGATACAACAAAACAAATTAAGCCACATTACCTGGATGAAAAACAATTTGGGTTTGTTGATGAGACTCTTGCAGGCAACAGGTTTGAAATGACCCATGATGTCTTGTATCTCAACACTTTTCCCATCGCTGCCATGGACCGCACCAAGTGCACCGTGCGACATGATACAACAAGCAAAGCAATCATACTGACTATGATCCATCTGACTTACTTCCCTGAACCAATCATACATTTCATGAGATGTCATGTCCTCTCTCACTTGCACATCGAAATGAAGCTTATCAAATAAATTGTGCAATTTACCTGTGGCGGAAAAGACAATACTTTACACAATTTGTAATAGGAGACATGTATTCAAACATTATGTTAATTAAAGGAACGTTACAGAACTGGTAATTAAAATTTTCTTTAAGATCACAGATTTACATAAAACTTACACGGTCTAATGATGATGATAGTAGAAAACATCCCTAGAAATATTTCTGTCTGAAATGCCATATT
The DNA here is from genome assembly GCA_021014325.1 of Plazaster borealis. Classification (NCBI taxonomy): domain Eukaryota; kingdom Metazoa; phylum Echinodermata; class Asteroidea; order Forcipulatida; family Labidiasteridae; genus Plazaster; species Plazaster borealis. The sequence goes on along the minus strand of CM037471.1, from coordinate 9,742,764 downwards.
TGATGAAAAATAAATTGGAGTTGGAGTTTATCGCTCATGAGCGTTTTATTCATGCATTGTATAACACATGCAAATGTGTAATCGGTTTTTCAATATTTTCTCGTGACCCAGATGGCCGATCGATCTCAAACTTCCACAGGTTTGTCAGTTTATGTATATGGTGGATTATATAAAGTGCTTACACTGCCAGCAAATGGTTGGTTAGCAAAAACACAATTCTGTAATGTTCCTTTAAAGTGACAGAAATTATTTGGTAATTTCAATTCAACTTGTAAAATAAGGACCTGAACTTCTTTAACATGTTTCAAATACATGTTGTATGCTACTATACTTATGGAACCTTGCATCAATTTTACTATTTCTATAGAAGTGCCAAAAAGTACTAATTACAAGAAATAAAGGTTACAAATGAAAACAACACAGTTTTTGTAAAGTCTTGTTACAACTGCGACCTGCAATGTAAATAAACCAATGCCTTTTCACTATGGCAAATCATTTTAAACATATAATACCATTGTGTTTATCAATTTAACAGTAAGTGTTTGAGGTAACCTGCTAAAGTTCCAACTTGTCAGACGATAATATGGCAAGTCGTTACCAAAATCAACCAAGCCAGCACTAGCAGGAGCAAAGATAGTGGTGTTCAATAAAGCCCCTTGGCTTAGTTGACATTGATCAGGGCTCAAAATTTACACTGGACTGCAGGCTGTCTTGTGATTTTGTTCAAAAGTTGACTTTTTGTCTGAAAAAAAAAATCTTTAAAATTGTAATTGTTATTGAAGAATACTTACCCATATTATTACAAAATGAGATCAATCACCTCTTGGTGTTTGTTCACATTGAAACAATTCAAATGTTAAACTGTGTCTTACAGGTTTTGTTTGTCATTTCAATTCTGGTCCTGTAAAAAACATTCTGGTCCTGTAAACTTTTGGAGCTACAAGCTCTGTCGTCGATTTCACCAAACTCTTCCTAACTTAGGATTAATCTTAGGACTTAGGACGAGTCCCAGCCTTGCACTGTAACATGTAAACCTTAAGATTAATCCTAAATTAGGACGAGTTACTCGTCCTAACTCGAGATAGGATTAATCCTAGCGTTTCGTAAAATCGGCTGCAGCAGTCTTGTGCATTTCTCCCCCCCCCAAATTCGAGCCCTGTTGATCCACATCCAAATTAACCAGAACACATCCATCTTAATAATAATAATAATAATAGTGGCTTCTTATATAGCGCTCATATCCGTCACTGAAGTATGAGACCTACTCCTTTACATAGCACCATGAAATTGTTTACAAGGTGCTGTGGCGCAATATGCAGCCAATCAAACCAGGAACACCGGGGCGAACCCCTTCTCTTTTCGATAAGTGCACTGGGTTCTTTTACGTGCATTACACAACACACGGGACCAATGGCTTTACTTCCCATCCAAAGGACAAAGCAATAATGGTTAAGTGTCTTGCTTAAAGATATTGACACATTTGGTAATGACTCAAAACAAATATTAGCATAAAAACTTACTTGGTAACAAGCAACAGAGAGCTGTTGATAGTATAAAACATTGTAGGAAACGACTCCTTCTGAAGTAATTTGGTTTTTTGAGGAAGAGGTAATTTCTCACTAAAATAATAAAAAACTCCTTGCAAGAAGTTTTTATTCCTATCTGAAAGCACACCAATTTGTACAACAAGGGTATTTTTTCTTTCATCATTTTCTTGCAACTTCGATGACCAATTGAGCCCAAATTTTCACAGGCTTGTTATTTTATGCACATGTTGGGATACACCAAGTGAGAACAATGGTCTTTGACAATTTCCAAACGTGTTCCGTGCCTTTAAGGACACAAGTGTCATGACCGGGACTTGAACCCACACTCTTCAAATCAGAAACACCAGAGCTTGAGTCTGGTGCTCTTATCCGCTCGGCCACGACACGCCATAGCAGTGAGTAAAGCAGTGAGTAAATGATGTTGTGTCTGAACAGGTTCAATAATAGACTTTATCCAGTCCTTATGAAGTACACAATACATGATTCATGTAAAGCATAAAACATCCTCAACATTAAAAAAAATACTTCACCTTTATCCAGTTCACTTCCTTTGCGTTCACTCAGGGATTTCTGTCCATGAAAGTGTTGATTATTGATGATCATACACAGGCCTCGTGGATTTCTGTCCATTCTGTACTCTAGATAAGACTCCTGTAACGCTTTTGTTTGTAGCTTTGTTGATGTCTTGACATCAGCACCATGATCTGTAAAAATGGAATACAGCGTATCGGTTATGTTTCCACTGATTCATACACGCAGCTCTTTGTTGCAGTCACTCTGTGGACATTCCTTTGTTCTATACACTTAAAGGAAAATCCTATTCTTCAATACTGTAAAAAAAAACACTGTGTGGACGTGTGCAAGTCCACACAGTGTTTCAAAACCCTGCCTTGTGTGGACCTCTTTTGTTCTCAGGTCCACACTTTGTATGTAATCCTTACCCAAGTATGCAAGACAATCAATTGCATAAAGTTCTTTCCGGACGCAATTGACAAATTTCGATTAACTCACATCAGTTTACCTGTTTGTTAAATGTTTTACTAAATAATAATTTTCAAGTAACAATTTCCAAACAAAGTTATTACAGGGATTGTCTTCTTAATGTTGTATAGAATTATAAAATCTTTGTTTTCCAATTACTTTTGCATCATTCCAAACAACTTCTTTATCAAATGTTTTTTATGGCTACATTTTCAATAAGGCCAATAGACCTCGCAAGTCTGGTGTGTGTTCAAAACCCACTGTGCCCATGTACATTGATTTAACATTTGCAGGGCTAAAGATTTGAATATGGGCAACACTTGCATAGACTATTACCTCTTTCAGTGCAAAGGTCGTACATGTACGATCTATTTTATGTATTCCAAAATTGGTTATGTACTCAAAAAGTGCCATCAATCATACATGTATCTCCCATAATATACATACTATCTCGAGAGGGCATTATCACTCTAACGTATTATACAATTTTTCTCTAGGTTTTATTCGGGTTCTTGCAAGAGGGTGCATTGTTTTCTGAGCTTTTCTAATGTATTGTTTTTTTAGCTATGATCGATATCGCCATGGGTCGATCGATCGTCTGCTTGTTTGTAATTAGACTTTGAAACAATGGCAGCCCCCAGGAAACGTACATGCTTTACTTCACAATCTATCACTCTGTAAAGAAATACTTTTGACTTTGGGATGTACCAAGGCAACATAAATCAGCAAGATACATTTTGTTTAGTGAGTAAGACATTATTTATTATTTTTTTACAGAATTTTGAAAACCTAAACAAACTGGGCACTCGAGGGACAAAACACAAAAAAACGCAGGCACTGAAAGAGTTAAAAAACTAGACGCACCTTGTACACGTGACGTTTGTTGATAAGCTTCCTCCCTCGTTCCTTCTGATTTTACTACCAGATTCTCCACATCTACACATGCATAAAACAATTCTTTTTATTGAGTCAATCAGTTACTTTATGTATTTTAATCGAACAAATCCAAACAACAACAACAGCAACAACAACAATCTAAACAGTAGGCCTCCAACCATCTTAAAGGTGATGGAAGCTACTTTCTAAGATGCGTGTGTCGCGCACAACCCTCTTTAAAGTCCTTTGACTGCAATGGTCTGATACAATCTTATGTATATCCATGTATGTAAATCAAAATCATGCATGCAGTTTTCTTTTCTATATACCGTTTGATATTTCACAAGAACAGAAAGAATCACAAAATATATGGTGTAAAGCTGCTAGAAAAAAAAAACGGGATTACATACTTGTTTTATCTTGATTTGTTCCATGGATTTGAACTGGTTGAACCGGAGGAGTTGACCCAGATGAGAATGGAGTTTTCATTTCTTGCATCTGAGAAGTTAGAGCATTCACTCCCGATTCCGTTCCTGTCATTTATAACAATAGTAAACAGGTTTGCATCATCCATGTTACACATTTTGAAAGTGAAGCCATGATGTTGGTTTATACTTTTCACAAACAACAAAGCATGCACAGTAAAGATTTATTGTTCTCTTTAAAGGCCCTGTACACTATTGGTAAGATCGAAAAACACAAATGTTCACAGATTCACACACAACTTACATGATTTAAAGTAAGTAATGGTAGAAAGGGTTTCTTAAAATATTTCTGCCTAAAATGCTATTGTTTCTGAGAAATTAGTAAAACAATAGTTTTTATCACGCGCAATATTTTGAAAAAAACCCAGAAAACACATAAAGTCTCTTTTCACTATTTTCTTGTGATCTCGTTGACCAATTGAGCTCAAACTTTCACAGGTTTGTTTGTTCATGCATATGTTGAATCACACAAAATGTGGACACTGATTTTGAGCTGTTACCAAAAGTGTACAATACCTTTAAAGGGAGAGAAAAATTGTTTTTTGGAACCGTACGATTGTTTTAATCCTATACATAAATGTAGGTATACAATTAAACTAACCTGTAAAAATTTCATTTCAAAAGGTGGTCGCGTTTTTTAGATATCGCCAAAAATACAGAGCGGTTATGCCCACGCAGGAAGAATAATCCGAAATTGGAATGCATAATCTCTGAAACAACTGACAGTAACGTTTCTCAGATTCAAATATTTTGGGATAAAAACTAATATATTTTTCTATAACCACATTACTTCGAACCAAGTAGGTTTTTATTACCATTAATTTTTAGAGTAATTACCAAACGTATACCTTCCCTTTAAGTATGCAAGTACGACTGCTTCACAATGTTTATATTTTACTTATTTTACCCTAAATCATGCTGAACTAACAAGACTCCATTTCAAAGACTAATTCCAAATGGCGGTAGCTTGTTTACATTTTGTAGTGGCATTTTACTGTGTTAACTATTTGTCAAATGTTTTGGGGCAGTGAGTATTGGCTTTTAGTGGCTACATTAAAGGCAGTGGACACTATTGGTAATTACTCAAAATAACTATTGGCATAAAACCTTACTTGGTAATGAGTAATGGGGAGCTGTTGATAGTATAAAACATTGTGAGAAACGGCTCCCTCTGAAGTAACGTAGTTTTTGAGAAAGAAGTAATTTTCCACGAATTTGATTTCGAGACCTCGGAATTAGATTTTGAGGTCTCAAAATCAAGCATCTGAAAGCACACAACTTCGTGTGACAAGGGTGTTTTTTCTTATTATTATCTCGCAACTTCGACGACCAATTGAGCTCAAATTTTCACAGGTTTGTTATTTTATGCATATGTTGAGATACACCAAGTTAGAAGACTGGTCTTTGACAATTACCAATAGTGTCCAGTGTCTTTAAGGGGCTGAGCTTATGCATACTGGTAGATCTTTTACCACTAAATCATTAAAAATCATCGAGTAAACAACCAATAACAGGGCTCGATCTTTACACTGGACCACTGGCCGGAGGCCAGTGATTTTAGCGTCAGGCCAGTAAACTCACGACTGGACATGTCCGGTGGTCTTATGTTTTTTCTATTCAATATCTTCATTTCAAAAAAAATTATGATCAAATGTTGACTTTATAATATATTTCAATTATGTTGAGTATCAAAGTCTACTGACCCATAAGACAAATGAAATGAATCTTCTCTTCTTAAAAAACACCCCAAACAACAACGACAACAACAACGACAACAACAACAACAAAACAGTTTATATGTTAAAACCTCAATGTCATTTTGATTCTGGTCTTTTCATGTCTTTTCTCATTTTGAATCTGGTTTTGTGAAAAAAATTCTGGTCCAGTCAAAATTCTGAGCTTCAAACCTTGTGAATTTTCCCCAAAATTTTGAACCCAGAATAAGCACACACAAATGTTTGGATTGAATTGCACATAACAGTCACCTTACTGGGAGCGCACATGAGAATTTGACACATTTACTGCAAACTGCAAAAACTGTAGAGTACAATTTGTACTACCATTTGTTTCAACATGCTTGAAAAGAAAAGAAAGTGAGGTCAAACTAACCTTTGAGTAGTTCTGAGAAGTCAAGCCAGCCACTCACTTTGAGAACTGAGGCAAGGGTAACGATCCCATTCAAATGTATTGGGAGCTGAGCCCGCCATGTCTTCAGTACTTCTAGGGCTTTTTCACCAGAATCTTGGAACAAGCTGTCTATCGAATTCATTGTTTTATCATCTATCTCCAACAATTTCCCCACCTTTCGCCACTCAGCTGCAAGCTGACCACTTATATATGCAAGAACATTGTCAGGAGGATCCATCCGATAGTCTTTAACATTAAAAATCAAGTTAGGAGTGGATAAGCATTTGAAAACGAATGTACAAAATATTAAGAAGTATAAAACAACATTTTGGAATGAATTAATTTTTTTATTTTTAAGTGTTCAACATTCATGTCAGTATTCTTGGCTGGTTTATAAATAATCACATGTCAACTATTTTCAATTTTGCCCACATTCATAAAATCAAATCAGAGTATTTGAAGGTTTATAACAGAGAAGTATAATAACAGGACCAACATTAGATATTACACAAACAGCATTTTTTCGCCAAAAAGGGAATCGATTACAATGAGTAAATGAACCACTCCAAGCAAGTATCAAGTAGTTTTAATAAGGCCTGGGTGACAAGTGCGATTGTTGACTATTGATTCTAGTCTAACTTTTTCAACTACCCGCTTAACCGCACCGCCACGACTACTGAAAAATTAGTCACGACTAGTGATGCAGTCGCCACTAATCGAAGCGCACTAGTAGGGTAGTGAATTTCACTAGTCGCCCAAGCCAAATTGTCATTGTCTGCTCTGATATATTTTTGCATCAAAATAGTTGCTTCCTGCTATAGCATCCATTGCAATGCATACTTTACACTTTAGCCTGACCTGAATTTTACCACCTTGCAACCGCGGCGATCCACAATCATTGGTTTTGAAAAAAAGTCGCGACTAATTGAAGCGCGACTAGTCGGGTTGTGAAATTCACTAGTCGCCCAGGCCTAGTTTAAATACAGGAGAACAAGTGAGTTGCCATGTGGTTATATAAAATGTCCATGGGGACATGCATTGTATGACCACACTGTTCTAAACCACACAGCCAAAGGGTTTCTATTGAAACAAGGCAGTGTGCATTCAGGCAACATCTTATTTTAAGCAGAATAATTAGAGCTGTATTAGAGACATGAAAACAATGAACAAGGTGTTGAAGTTGTTCATGCCATTAATACATTTTTAAACCAAATTAAGTGTTACTAATCTGATTTTGACCTACCATGTTGGGTTGCATCTGGCAGTCCAGTGTGCACTGAAGGAGATACTGCAGGGGGTAAACGGAAATCCCCTGGTACCATAAGTGAAGTTGGACTTAACGGAGTCTGTGGATACCACAGAGGCTGCTGTACAGGCTGTGGCTGAAATGTGGCATGGTGTGGTAACATTACCGTAGAGGTTGCAGGTGTCGATGCTTTACTGGCCGCAAGTGCTTTGTAGCGAAACAACAAACACATTTACAGTTATTACTTTTTAATCTAGAAATCCCCATTATCTTAAATGTAAAATAAACTTTTTGTTTCAATCGTGGCCTGTCGTGGCTGAGCCAGTCTAGTTCACCAGACCCAACTCTGGTGTTGTCAGCAGTAGAGTGTGGGTTAGAATACCGGTCATGACACTTGTGCCCTCGAGCAAAGCACTCAACCATAATTGCTTCGTAAAAAGTTGGGGAGGTAGTGCATGCTGCTCTACCAGCCAGGCTCTTAGTGGATGATACCAATGCTACGTCTTTACGGACTGTGAAGGGGTTAACCCTGTTTGGCAACGTGCCCCTGTCAGTTAAGTGCAGCCCTCACCTTGAAGTGGCCGTCAGGCCTTGTGATGTTAGGCGAATAAAATAATAATAATTACCTTCAACATCTTTGGCCAGATCCGTTCGATGACTGGACTTCAGTGCTTTGGACAGGGTTTTGTAGGTATCTTTTCCACTTGATTCTCTCCAAATTGTAAGCATTTCAACTATCTTTTCCTGTGTCTTACGAAAGTCGAGATCGATTTTTTGTAGTTGGTGATTTGTTAGTCCGAGGTAGGTTCCAAGCACTTTCCACTCAGTCCCTAAATGAGTACTCAGTTTCATGATCTCCTTGTCAGTTGGGACTTTTGGTGTTTCATTCGCTGTGATGACTGTGTAACAAAACCAAGCAGTTCAAGTCAGAATCTACATGTGATTACTTACATACCAATGTACATGCACATTGACAAATGACAACCAGATTCGATGAGCAAATGCATTTCATAGATTTGATGGGTAGGAATAATAATAATAATAATAATAATAGTGGCTTCTTATAAAGCGCACATATCCGTCACTCAGTGACGCTCAAGGCGCTTTTAACGTTCATTATTTTCCTGCAAGGTATTGTGGAGCTACGTTTTTGAAGTATGAGACCAAGTCCTTTGCATAGCACCATGTAATGGTTTACAAGGTGCTGTGGCGCAATATGCTGCCGATCAAACCAGAAACACCGGGGCGAACCCCTTCTCTTTTCGATAAGTGCACTGGGTTCTTTTACATGCATTACACAACACACGGGACCTACGGCTTAACGTCCCATCCGAAGGACGAAGCATGTGGTTAAGTGTCTTGCTTAAGGACACAAGTGTCACGACTGGGATTCGAACCCACACTCTGCTGATCAGAAACACCAGAGCTTGAGTTCGGTGTTCTTATCCGCTAGGCCACGACACGCCAATAATAATAATCAATGCTACATTATACAAAAGAAGCCTTCAACAAAGCCTGGTTCATACTTCCTACGAATGCGAATGCGAAGCGAGTTTGACGTCACAACTCTGTTTTCACTGTGAATGTTTTGCAAGAGTTGAGCACAGCTCCTGGGAAGTGTTCGTTGCAAATTTGTGACGATAAATTTGCTTCGCATTTGCATTCCCAGGAAGTATGATCCGGGGCTTTCAGGTTCAATTTTTGCATTCATAGGAAGTATGAACCGGGGCTTTAGAGTTCAACTTTCAAAACTTGTCAAATAAATGTCTTCATTTATATTTGATAAGTGTCTTGGGTATTTTACATACATTACACAATGCATAGGACCCACAGTTTTACAGATCAGTCAAAGTACCAACAGTCATTTGTAAATTGATCAAGAACCGAGGAAAACAATTCAATTTTGGAAAATTTAAGAATGTATAAATTATACACATGGCACAAAGTACAATTCAAAAGTGTTAAGAAACGTATAACGTATTTATTTTATTATTAACTCTTCATGCTAAATGAGGCCATCTCAAAGCCAAAAATAAGCCATGTGTTACTCCCCACAAAACTAAATGTTTCTAAATGGCGACTTGTCACCCACACAGTTATGTAACTTAAATTTTCTTAGGTTTTTTATTGACTCTGACTGGACCTTCCTTTCATGACCAGAAATAACATTTGGTTTGCATGCGCACTTTTGCGCAGGTAAAATGTTTTAAGGCAAGGAACATGGAAATCAAGCAACCTACATCTACCAGAACCAAGCAACACAATCAAAACCAACACACTATGAAGTTATCCAAACAACTTGATCAAGTGAAAAACACTTACTGAATGCATGGACTTTTTCCAGCATACTCATGTTGCCACAGAACATTAAAAGTTCCTTCAGGAGATCCATGTTAGTAGGTGCTAGCTTCCCCCGTTCTTCAAGTACTGAGAACAACTGAATTGCATCCTTCAGTTTACCAATGATCTGCCTTCCAAGGATATCTATGCAAGCATGTTTCATTGACTGTAGGTCTGAACTTGTAGTATTATCTGCTATCTCAAGAAGCAGGACCCTGTCAATGATTAAGAGACAAATATTACATATTTTACATCCATTTAAGTTCCCATCGGAAACTCTGATGCTTCCAATAGAGTCAGAATCTGGGCTGAAGTATTTACAAAGACAACAAAAATACACAAGAAACTCAAAGTGAAATAAGCACTCAAAGTGTTCATAAAAACCAACACAGAGGGGTGTCGTGGGAGGCTTCTTTTAAATAAAACCTTCAAATTAATGTAATTGATGGACACCTGATGAGGTCATGCACACAGACAGGCAAGCACAAGTTCAAAGGTAATTAAAAGTTAATGCATGTACATGTAGCTAGGTCGTACTGGTCACTCAGACTGCGGTCAGACTCATGGCCGAGCGAATAAGAACACCAAACTCAAGCTCTGGTGTTTCTGATCAGCAGAGTGTGGGTTCGAATCCCAGTTGTGACACTTATGTCTTAAGCAAGACACTTAAACACATGCTTCGTCCTTCGGATGGGACGTTAAGCCGTAGGTCCCGTGTGTTATGTAATGCACGTAAAAACAAACCAGTGCACTTATCGTAAAGAGAAGGGGTTCGCCCCGGTGTTCCTGGTTTGATTGGCTGCACATTGCGCCACAGCACCTTGTAAATCATTACATGGTGCTATGCAAAGGAATAGGTCTCATACTTCAGTTCACTCAACTCCACTTACCTTGTAGGAAAAATACTGAGCGCTTTGAGACACCCATCGGGAGTATAAAGCGCTATATAAGAACTGCGTATTATTATTATTATTATAGATAAATGATTCAGAACAAATTTATTGTCACTAAACTTGCACTTGCCATCAGCTCATTATCAAAAGAATCTGAATCCCTTAGAACTACATTTGATGACCATTTACACATGTCTTTGTCTTCCATCACAAATCTAGATTAAATTGTTTCAACCATGATCGTGATGCACCATTTTATAAGCTGAAAGCACGTATTGTACAAGGAAGACTTTGCCTTTATTTGTTTCAAATTTTACTTGCAAATTAACATAAAATCTGCACAAATTTTTTCTTGTGTTGGTTGGAGTATAATTGTTCAGTGTCTTGCTTAAAGGTATCGTACACGTTTGGTAATGACTCAAAACAAATATTAGCATAAAAACTTTTGGTAACAAGCAACGGAGAGCTGTTGATTGATAGTATAAAACATTGTAGGAAACGACTCCCTCTGAAGTAACGTAGTTTTTGAGAAAGAGGTAATTTCTCATTAAAATAATAAAAACTTCTTGCAAGAAATTTTTATTCCTATCTGAAAGCACACAATTGTACAACAAGGGTGTTTTTTCTTTCATCATTTTCTTGCAACTTCCATGACCAATTGAGCCCAAATTTTCACAGGCTTGTTATTTCATGCATATGTTGGGATACACCAAGTGAGAACACTGGTCTTTGACAATTTCCTAACGTGTTCAGTGCCTTTAAGGACACAAGTGTCATGACTGGGACTCAAACCCACCCTCTGCTGATCAGAAACACCAGAGCAGGGCTCGAAATTAACACTGGACCACAGGCCCGAGGCCAGTGATTTTAGCGTCGAGCCAGTAAACTCACAGTTGGACAAGTCCATCTGTCTTGTGTTTTTCAATTGAATAATAGGCTATACCTCATTGTGTTATATCTTTGTGAAAATGTTGACTATGAGTCTGATAAATATCTTTCAATTCTGTTGAGTATGGAAGTAACTTACACATTGAAGACAAATGAGAAACGACAAAGGTCTCTTTGTGTTCGTTCAACTCATTTTTAATTCTGGTCTTGTGAAATAAATACTGGTCCAGTAAAAGATTTGAGCTACAAGCCCTGTGGTCTCGTGGATATTTTCCCCAAATTCGAGCCCTGCAGAGCTCAAGTCCAGTGCTCTTTTCCCCTCGGCCAAGACAAGCCACATCTGTATGATGTATCCTATCAGTAAAATTGTAGGATTGTAATTACTGAAAAGAACTAACCTGAATTGGCTAAAGTGGCCTGTGGAAATGCTGTGGATGGGAGTGTTTTTATAGACTGATTGTATCTTGACCATTAAGTCTCTCCTATGAATCAGGATCATCATCTCCATCAAGAGACTGACATCAGTAGCTGAAATTAACATCCGACTTTCAAGCTCATCAAAGATGTCAATGGCCTGCCGAACACGCTCAGTTTGGGATTTAGACATGCCAATATCAGCTGCCAGAAAGCAGAGTTTACGACACTCTTCTGATCCAAGTCCATTATTCAATGCAAGCAGAAGGTGACGATACACGAACTTTGAGTCATCACGGACAGCGTCAGTTGAAGTGTACATGATGGTCATCAGGATCTGATACAATCTAATGCATGAAAACATTAATAATCAATTCAGCAACATTCCTACCAATATTACTAAAATGTTTGATATTTACCTTTATAAAGCGATACCACCGCTATCTATTTTATAATCATATTGAAATATATTTTGTTATTGACAAATGATATCAAAAATATTGAAAGGGTGTCTGATAATTGAGATTTAAAATTGAGCTGCTTAATCTTTAGAGCGCAATCTGCAAATTGTTCAACTCCCAAGAATGCGCTCCACGAGACGACAGCAATTCGCATGATCCAATTGGGACATCGGTTCTCTTTTTTGGAGTAATCTGACACAACTGTACCACCATATCAACCGGCAACATCTGCTGCGTTCCTCAGGTGAGTGTAAACTATTTTATAGAGGTCTTTGGCAGTTTTTTGTCACTTCCTCTTTGGGGTTGTGAATCCTGTAGGGCATAAAAGTTGTACAGTGAGTGGTACCAACAAACACGTGAGCGTTCACTCAGCAGACCCTACTAGTACTAGCCCCATGTGTGGCCAAGCTGAATCCTTGATTGAATCCAAGGATTACAGCTTAGCCACACAAGTCGGGCTAGGATCCTACATACGCCAGATCATGTCCAAATGTTAAAAAAAGCGATGTTGGGTCCAGTACCTCGGACTCCTTTCGATGTCAATCTTTTTTTTGAAAGTGAAACAGGATCTGGACACTGAACTGAACTGACATTTCCAAAGGCAGTGGACACAATTGGTAATTACTCAAAATAATTATTAGCACAAAACCTTACTTGGTATCAAGTAATGGGGAGAGGTTGGTAGTATAAAACATTGTGAGAAACGGCTCCCTCTGATGTGGAGTAGTTTTCGAGAAAGAAGTAATTTTCCACGAATCTGATTTCGAGACCTCAAGTTTAGAACTTGAGGTCTTGAAATCAAGCATCTGAAAGCACACAACTTCGTGTGACAAGGGTGTTTTTTTCTTTCATAGTTATCTTGCAACTCCGACGACCGATCGAGCTCAAATTTTCACAGGTTTGTTATTTTATGCATATGTTGAGATACACCAAGTGAGAAGACTGGTCTTTGACAATTACCAATAGTGTACACTGTCTTTAAGATACAATAAAGGTAAACCTGGTAAACAAAATTAATGATACAATCATGATAATTGCACTTTTGACAGACATGATCAGCGAAAATTCGTCCTGTCGAAAATAGGTGTGTTTTTTCCAAAATTATTTAAATGTTGAAAAATGTCCGCAACGTTTCAGATGTGATTTGTTTACAAGATCAGAATTGCATGAACAGTGGTACAACGTACAAGAAGGTTGTTACCACGGTATTAAGAGACCCACGAAAATATGCGATTTGATGCGTAATGAAATACAAATACTAAATAGCAGTATCAATTAAAGTTACGTTAGTAAACTAACATTAACAAACGTAACTATCGTTTATGTTTAAAATTTACTTAATTACACATACGCACTTACTTTTTTTGGCAGAGACGTCTCCGGAACGAATTAAGTCAGTACAGTAGTTACTCTGTGCCTTGTTTGTGAGTAATGCTTACAAAATGTCACGGAAGGATGTCCTACAATCCTTCCTCCATGGTTTAACGTATGTGTGATTCTGTGTGTGAGTAAAAAAAATGAGACTCGAGAATCATCGACGACACGGGGACGGTACCTTGCTCTAGTCTATGGTGTAAAAAACAAAATGGTGTAAAAACGGGGAATAACCTTAACCTCGTTCTCCAAGGTATGAACTGAATGTTCACTCGTTCCCCCAGCAATCAGGTCAACTCGTACCCAAGTAAACCCGAACCCAAAACAGTGCAGTAAGTCAACTCGTACCCAGGTTAACTCGTACCCGTTGCTCCATGCGTACACACATTGAAATACGACCTTGACGAGGGAGATAGACGTGCACTAGTGACCGAACTGTTTATTTATCTAGTGCACACCTCAGTCAACAAATAAATAAAAAACAGAACATCAGAGTTAACAATTAACTCCCTCCAGGTTTATTATTTGATACAATTATGAATAACTCATATCAGTTTTTAGTGCTGTTCGCACTGTTCACATCATGAGAGGGCGCTGTAAGCAGTCACAATTTTGAGAACGCACGCGCGGTGTCTTGATTCGTTGTGAGCGCCTGAATTTGGCCTTAACATTACATTCTAAATCCTTGATGCATATATAAAGTAAGCATACCTAGCCTACTAATTGATACAATCATAAAGTTTACTTTTATCAAACAAATGTAATGAATGTATAGTTGGTACACTCAATCTTTATCCAGTGATTAATTTATTAGTCTTGCTTAAAATTTTGCTTAAAATTTGTAACATTCAATTCCGAAATTAATTTATTTATTTGTTTATATTTCGCAGTACTATTATAATAGGAGAAAAGTCCCTTCAACATTACACCGATAATACAGTAGCCCCTAAATTCCCAATTAATGACATGAGGCCCTTGATGGCGAGCACGATGAATAACGCCCTGCATTTCCATACCATTATTCATTCAATCAAACGCAATGATCATCACTGCTGAGGAGTCTCGAATCAAGACTACCCACGCTCACTGGCGAGCGCTGGGTCGAATTTTACGACTGCTATTCATGGTTTTACGACCCTAAATCCTCCCAATCCTGCAATAGCAATGCTTTGATGCACTAGCGCCCGTTTTATGCATTCATTCCTCGACGACCGGCCATAAACGTGATCACATGCACTGGTTATACCACTTATAAGAGCGTACAATCCATGTGTACAGTATTTCTCGATGTTCTTGTGTCTTTGTTTTTTTAAACAATAATTTATTTGCGATGAAGTGATCTTGCTGCAGTTCCGTTTCTGTAGATTGAAGAGAAGGCTTTTGTGGAGACCGTGTTTAAACGGAGCATACTACGTTGCTCTGGCTGCTGGGTTCCCGTCGGCCAGCAGAGACTGAGTTTACACCGGAACGATCAGCAGTAGTATATAGGCCTACAGTACAAATCGGGAGTCCTTGCAAATTGTCGCAATCTGATCGCAAGATGCCTCATTCGTTGAAGCCAGTATTCATTCGACTGACGATTATAACTGTATTTGTCTGCATGGTAAGCTCGCACATTATGTTTTATCTCTGGTTGTTTAGGCATTGATAATTTTACTGATGTCATCAATAATTTCATGAAGCCATACAAGCTTATACGGTGAACCGATATATTGTGTAAATAAAACGTGCAACGTTTGATCATGGAGGAAGAATGTGCACATACAAAAAAAAAACGTCGTAAAAGCATATGCTTAAAGTTACTTTAAAGAAAAAATAATTAAATTTGTGATTTAATTTGTCGGTGTAAATACCCGGGGTCAATTTAAAACGCGACCGAACCGCTGTAATACAGTTACACACAGTT
The DNA here is from genome assembly GCA_021014325.1 of Plazaster borealis. NCBI lineage: Eukaryota > Metazoa > Echinodermata > Asteroidea > Forcipulatida > Labidiasteridae > Plazaster > Plazaster borealis. Next base: position 9,727,226 of record CM037471.1, on the reverse strand, counting down.
TCCCTATATGGAACTGCAAATGTTAGTATAAAGTCATACTTGCTCTATACTAACCGTGGTGTACGTAGACACGCATAATTTTGACTACTGGTTTCCTTGATATTGTGTGACAATCCTCTCCCACTATTCTTCTCATAGGTCTATATGGCTTTGAAGTGGCCCTGCATTGCATGCTCCAAGAAGTGTGCTATTTTTTGATTGTTCAGTTTCCTTTTTGAACATTTATGTTACAAACTCAGACTGACTAGAAAACGGAACTTCGCTTATAAAAAGGCAGTGTATACTTTTGAAAATTGTCAAAGACCATTGTCAAAGACCAGTATCCTCACTTGTTGTATCCCAACATATGCGTAAAGTAACAAACCTGTGAAATTTTTGGCTAAATTGGTCATCGGAAGTTGCAAGAAAATAATGAAAGAAAAACCCCCCACCTTGTTGCATAGTAGAATATTGTGTGCTTCATGCCTGAAGCCTTTCTTAGATTAACATTTTGGGGTGAAAATTACCTCTAAACAACATTACTTCAAAGGGTGTCGTTTCTCACGATGTTTTATAATATCAACAGCTCTCCAGTGCTCTTTACCAAGTCAGGGGCGGATCCAGGATTTTCCAAACGGGGGGGCGTGAAAATATACCAAGCAGCAAAATGATAAATGAAGTTTGTTGCCCCATTTCTCCCTCCCCTTCTCTCTCTCTCTCCCTCTTTTTTTCTTTTCTCCCTCTTTTTTTTTTTTTTTTATATGAAAAAGGGGGCGTGCGCCCCCCACGCCCCCCCTGGATCCGCGCCTGCAAGTAATGTGTTATCCTCTGTAGGTCCTTGACACTCTAAACACATAAGAAACCGTACTCCTGGCGTTTTACACCATAAGTCAATTTCCAATGGTTTTCATGCGAACAGCTTCATCAAAGTAATTTGATCCGAGTTCGACAATTATTTTGTTTACAATATTCGGACTGAATATTGTCAATGCATCATGGTGTTAAGGACAGGTTTATTCCTACTTCCAAGCGTATAAAACATTTTGAACAAAAACAAACGCTCTCTCCCAAACAATGAGCAGGTTTTTTTTTCCGGTTAACGAAATTCTTGTTTGTATGGTTTAGGTTGTTTTTCTGTCAGTGGATTCAACCCCTTTTAAGCGCGTCAAACAAACATTGCTCAATGATTTTTCCGTGAGCACCAATGTGGTTTATGAAGCATTTATCCTCCACTGGTCATGCACCGTAGCCTACCTGGCCGTGGGTAAATGCAGTACTTTTTATTTGATTTTTTGCTTGATAGTAACAATCCATTGAAGCAAGGTGAATAAAGTCAAAACAGGGCAAGTGCATACCGAAACCCTGTGGGTCTTTTGAACCTCTATTATTTAAACGTCGTATATACGCAATAGCACTTTTTTCTAACACAAGGTTGTTTACGAGTCAAGTTTGTGTAGTCCTATGCGCACGAAGCCCCTTTTGAATGTTCGGGCTTGACGGGTTTTTGTCCCCCAGTTTTTTTTTACTTCGGGTGATCATACATATATTGTTGTCTTCAAAATTACAATGCATTATAAACATTAGTGACGGGTCATGAAGAAGCTTTTACGTTGATCATCTTTATTAGCCTTGCATATACTAAACGAGAAAACCTCACAAAGGGTTGTCGGTGGTATATACAACAAAACAGAGACTGAGTTTTAAAGAACCATAATATATACTTTAATGGGAATAGTGCATACTGTGGGACACCATGCAGGGATGTAAGTGAAACTGTAGCCAATGCTAACCGTGGAATGTATTCGCAAATGGTTCTTAGCGGCACCTGTCGATGTTAATTTAGACGGGGCGAGGAGACGAACTTGCACTTATGTTGGTTTGTCTTAACTTGAACCCTGTGGTTTGTTACCATGAAAACAAACATGTTGCTGTGTTTTTTTATTTTGCTAAAATGACTGTGTTGGCCCTTTAAAGGCACTGAACACGTTTGGTAATTGTCAAAGACCAGTCTTCTCACTTGGTATATCTCAACATATGCACAAAATAACAAACCTGTGAAAATTTTAACTCAATTGGTCATGAAAGTTGCCAGATAGTAATGGAAGAAAAAACACCCTTGTCACACGAAGTTGTGTGCTTTCAGATGCTTGATTTCGAGACCTCACGCGTGAGGTCTCGAAATGAATTCAAATAATGTTACTGAGAAATTACTTTTTTTTCTCAAAAACGACGTTACTTCAGAGGGAGCCGTTTCCCACAATGGTTTATACTATCAATAGCTCTCCATTGATCGTTACCAAGTAAGTTTTTATGCTAACAATTATTTTGAGTAATTACCAATAGTGTCCAGTGCCTTTAAATATGTGTTCAATGTATTGAACAGTATACAAGACCGATTAGACACATTAAAAACCCACACTGCTTTCGATGGTCAGATCGAAGGTCGTATGTACATGTATAAGCCTACATCCCGTAGGCCTACCATATATAAATTATATCCAAAGGATACAAGAAAACAAATGTGGTTGTTTTCGTTGTGATTTTGAAGATGCGTGTTTTTGTTTCAAAACGTAGGCGTCCCATGATGTGTGTCTGCACAGGACAGCCCAAACAGACTAAACTAATTTACGAACCTTCCCGGTCTTTATTTTTAAGTTGACCGTTGATTAAAGCACAGCTCAGGACCATTTCGGATCGGGTACATTCCTCTTTCCACCGTTAAAAAAACGCTGTGGTTTGGAAAATCACTCCTTCCCTACAGAAAAGCAACGAGCTTAATTTACACGTTTGAAAAAGATATCACTTTTCATCCCCAAAAATTTGAATCTGAGAAACGTTACTGTCAGATACGTTTCTCAGATTGTGTATTCCAATTACGGATTATACATAATACTAGGTCAAGACTAGATAATACTAGGTCAAGACCTAAAAGAAAATATAATGCACTTCACCTTTCAAATTGCAACACAATCTCTGATAGAGTCGAGAACTAAATACAGGCAAGGCGATGTTGCACAAGCGAATATGCCCTTTGTTCTTGTCTTGTTTTATATCAAGTTTTTACTGTAGACCTATATCCAAAACTTGGATGAAGAATCCCATTGATAACCGTGTATTTTCATATCCTCATTATATTATATTCAGCGCGTGTCCCACCCACCATTCCCTGTTCTAACGTTTGTCTGTGATGGATAGCACACTTATTACAACACTGCGCCACTCCAACTCAAGCCTATTTCATGTACCGCCCTTTATTGGAAATAAATGAGTTAAAATAGATAGCGGTATCATCAAAGAGAGCGACCATTGTCATTAGAAGCCATCCTGAGAACCAAAACCTTGGGTTTCCATTAACGAACGTTTGTCGTTGAACAGGCTTCATTTTAATCATCCATCGATGAGGGGGCTTGCCTCTGCTTGTCCCTCCGTTCACACAGACTGGGAAACTCTGTTTTAGCACTACTTCCAATTTTCTACGAGCTTGATATTATTGTTATGATGTTAGTAATGCAATGGTAGTGGCGAGCATTAAATGGAGTGAGTCACTAGGAATGGCTTAAAGGAATGACTAATAATGACTTTGTCATTTCTTTTGTATATAGACACTTTATGCCTTTTCATATACAATAAAATGTTTTAATATGTTTCAGTGCAGGCCCTATGGTTTCGAAATTATTGTACACGAAATAGAATAAAAACAACTGTTTTAAATAAGTATGCACAATGGTTCAGAGACAATGGTGAAATACTTTAAGTCTGACTGCAGGAAAGATCGACATCGATAGCCATTCAATTATCTTGTTTTTTTTAGTTTTTTTTTAAATGTCTATGATATTTGGGATGGCCTGCATCCTTTTTAGTTCAAATGAAGAGTAAAATGACTTGTTTTAGCGTTGCAACGGCGGGCATCTTTAGTTGTTGATAACAATATTTGCAGAACACTTTTTTTTAATCAGCGTATCTTAAAGGTATCGTACACGTTTGGAAATTGTCAAAGACCAGTGTTCACACTTGGTGTATCCCAAGATATGCATAAAATAACAAGCCTGTGAAAATTTGGGCTCAATTGGTCATCGAAGTTGCAAGAAAATGATGAAAGAAAAGACACCCTTGTTGTACAAATTTGTGTGCTTTCAGATTAGGAAACCAAACTTCTTGCAAGAAGTTTTTATTATTTGAGTGAAAAATTACCTCTTTCTCAAAAACTACGTTACTTCAGAGGGAGTCGTTTCTCACAATGTTTTATACTATCAACAGCTCTCAGTTGCTTGTTACCAAGTCAGTTTTTATGCTAATATTTGTTTTGGGTCATTACCAAACGTGTACGATACCTTTAAATAACCCATCCCAAATAATCAGCATTAGTGAAGGGTCTTCGAGTTTTTACACTTGTCCATTATGCTTGTCAATGCTGAACTCAAGCCAGCCGAACAACTTGGAGATCATTTTCAGGGTTTGCAGGACCAGTATAGCTTGTCGTTTCACTAGTCCGTCAGCTTTTTCACTTGTCAATATTTCACATGAAATAGGGATGATTTTCAACACTGAACTAGCCAGCCGAACAACTTGGAGATCATTTTCAGGGTTTGCAGGACCAGTATAGCTTGTCGTTTCACTAGTCCGTCAGCTTTTTCACTTGTCAATATTTCACATGAAATAGGGATGATTTTCAACACTGAACTAGCCAGCCGAACAACTTGGAGATCATTTTCAGGGTTTGCAGGACCAGTATAGCTTGTCGTTTCACTAGTCCGTCAGCTTTTTCACTTGTCAATATTTCACATGAAATAGGGATGATTTTCAACACTGAACTAGCCAGCCGAACAACTTGGAGATCATTTTCAGGGTTTGCAGGACCAGTATAGCTTGTCTTTTCACTAGTCCGTCAGCTTTTTCACTTGTCAATATTTCACATGAAATAGGGATGATTTTCAACACTGAACTAGCCAGCCGGACCACTTGGAGTGAATTTTGACTGGTCCCATAGGTATTTTAACTGCCATTTGGCCAGCGGACCACTGTTTAGGGAGAATGCTGATCAAAATAGCCTGATCATTACAATGGTATGGTGGCCCTGAAGGGACATCGAACATAAATATTGACGTCAATATCATGACAAAATTCACGACTAGTGCCCCAAGTCGTAAATACTGACGCCAATATTTACGACTTGTGCACAAGCCGCAATGTACGAAGTCGTATTGAGTGACGCCAATATTTCCAACAAAGGACTTAGTGTCATTGGACGCCAATATTCATGACAAATTTCACAACTTATCTCAAACCACGCTGAATAACAAGCAGATTCTGAAGAAAGAACTAAATCAATTAACTTTTTATTTTAAACACAACAGCTACACACAATTTATTACATCTCAACAACATGCGACTTTTTGTATGGTTAATCATAAGCTACCAAATAAAATTAGCAACTGGCAAAGGTTCTGAGTTGGAATTTAGGAAAAGAATAATGCCGATTTGTTTTTTAATCACGACAACTGGATGAGACAACATCCACTGATACCAAAACCATGGATGAGAATATCTGGTATGCATTATCTTGCCTTCCTGTGAGTGGATGAAAACATTTATTCGAAAGAAAACTTTATAAAAACTTGTGGAAATATTGACAGTAACGAAATGCAGTTTATCTGTTTGAATATCTTTCATCTTATGGTTTCGACCATCAATCTGTATGTTGCATTCCAGGTGTACATAACGGCAAAATTCTCTTAAAGGCACTGAACACGTTTGGTAATTGTCAAAGACCAGTGTTTTCACTTGGTGTATCCCAACATATGCATAAAATAACAAGCCTGTGAAAATTTGGGCTCCATTGGTCATCGAAGTTGCAAGAAACTGATGAAAGAAAAAACACCCTTGTACAAATTTGTGTGCTTTCAGATAGGAATAAAAACTTCTTGCACGAAGTTTTTATTATTTTAGTGAGAAATTACCGATTTCTCAAAAACTACGTTACTTCTTCAGAGGGAGTCGTTTCTCACAATGTTTTATACTATCAACAGCTCTCCGTTGCTCGTTACCAAGTAAGTTTTTATGCTAATTAGTAATAGGTATTTTGAGTAATTACCAAACGTGTACAGTGCCTTTATGCAAGTTGCTCTTGCCAATTTCTTATTCGGTTCAATTTTATTCAGAAAAAAAAACTTTTGTGGAATTTATCTAGATTCTAGAGATGTCATTTTGTCAAAAAGCTCATACTCGCTTGTAAACGTTGTACCTGTGGTTAACCATTACATGCCAGCCAGTCACTCTACCTAATCTTTGTGTTGCAGTCAATCGTCTATGGGCGAGTGTACGGGGATTAGCTTGTTTTCCCATTTCTTGTGGGGCTTATGAAACTATTGTTACACACAGTCAACTTAAAAATCAAAGGTTCACAGAAGTCAAGAGACTAAGCCACAGGTAAGGGGGATATCGTGCGGAAGAATAACACGATCAGTCGAGTGCCTTTGTGGAGGTCGATACAGTATTAAAGCAGTATAAAAGCAAAACTTCCAAAAACGTGATGATTAACAGTATTTACGTGTGCTCTAATCAATCTCTAATAAATGGCGTCGAAATGGATAGCATTATCCATTTTAGGTTTGCCTCTTTTGGTTTTGAGGAAGATTTCAACACCCCTAAATGCAACAACACAAAACTGGTTGAAATTGAATCGTACCATCCCTGACGATTCAATGGAGATTGAAACGTATTCCGCCATTTAATTGCTTTACATGTTGAAATAAGTATTTATAGGAATCAGAAAAAACACGTGTTTCTTGCTTTCCACTCGAAGACCCCTAACAACAAATTACACGTATAACACAGTTAGTAGAAACAAAATCTAATACCTGAACTATCTTTTTACATGAATGTGACGTTACTAATTTGGATGATATACAAATTACAATGTTTCAATACAAGCAGGTAGTCTTGACGTCAATGACATGAGATAAAATTGGAACCATGTAATTTAAAAGTCTAAAGTCAGAACAAACTACAGAACGGGTAATGCCACATTCATTATTCAAGCTGGTTAACCCTGAAAGATGTCTGAAAGTGATCACAGCTGCCAGATGGGGCCATAAAGCCACGAAGGGATCAGTTGGGATTGTTTGTCGTAAAGCGCACGCTAAGAATAAAATCCTTTTATTCGCTAGTTTAGTCTGCAATAAAAGGAAACAATAACATAGAATGAGGGCACCTCACACAGTGGGCTGACTATAACTCGTTGCAGGATTTTAGTTTTCAATTGGAGCGGGCAAATAACAGTGTTCTAACACAAAATCCATTCTGTTGGGCTTACATGTCGATCTGTACACAACATCGAGGTAAAATGCATATATAATGTGCAGGTTAAATATTCCGTCATATTTCTTCAATCTGCTGGAAAGCCTGGTCGTTTAGCTGAAGACAGCTGCTGCATCAGTGGCACACACTAACCAATTCACCTGTTTGATAGTGTCCAAGTTTACCCTCTAAACACATTGAGTGATGGACATTAATTTGTATCAAACAAAACCGAGCTTCATAATATTAAGTATGCAGTAAATGTTTGGAAAATTCCCTGATTCCACAAAACGTCATTAGGATGAGATTAAGTCCTCGGTTTATATAGGGGCCGCGTGGGGTTGATGTGTTTAAAGGCACTGTACACGTTTGGTAATTACTCAAAATATCTATTAGCATAAAAACTTACTTGGTAACGAGCAACGGAGAGCTGTTGATAGTATAAAACATTGTGAGAATCGATTCCCTCTGAAGTAACGTAGTTTTTGAGAAATCGGTAATTTCTCACTAAAATAATAAAAACTTCTTGCAAGAAGTTTGGTTTCCTATCTGAGGTGAAAGCACACAAGTTTGTACAACAAGGGTGTTTTTTCTTTCATCATTTTCTTGCAACTTCGATGACCAATTGAGCCCAAATTTTCACAGGCTTGTTATTTTATGCATAGGCCTATATTGGGATACACCAAGTGAGAACACTGGTCTTTGACAATTATACCAAACGTGTTCAGTGCCTTTAAACACTACATACGAAGTGTGGACCCGAGAACAAGAGGTCCACAAAATTTAGGGATTTGAAACACTATGTGGACTTTAACACACGTCCACGTAGTGTTTTGTACAGTGTTGAAGAATAGGATTTTCGTAGTGTACAGAACAAAGGAACACACAGCTGTGTGTGGTGGTTCGGGCGACTTGGGTGTGGCTTATGAACTTCCCAAAATAGGTCTACATCAGTAGAATTCTTCTGAAAGGAAAATCAGTGTTGTGATCAGTTGGACCGATCGGTGATATCCTCGGTTCTTGACCATTTTCTTTCAATTGCAAAACTTAAACACTGATTTAAAAATGCATGTAACATGCATGGAATTAATGCGGTTACTGTATAATTTGTGTATGTTTCAATAAAGCCCTCAGAAGATACAAAGTACCGGTTAGGTCTACTGGCATACAAAAAAATTTACCAACGTTCTTGTCTTCGTATCCTTGAAAAAGGACATTAAAATAAGTACTTACTTTTTAATAGCGCCTTTAAATTGAGCTTAACTACATTGCATTACTCTGTCTGGATACACAAGGACCCGCAATAGGAACGACTATACAGAGAAGACTGTTTCAATTTCATTGTATGGGTTTACAATGAAAAGTGACACATTGTTGGCGGTGATTACCAGTAAGTCTCAAAATAACCAAAAGGTTGAGCCAGTTTACTGTAGCCCCTGTATTGTACTTGATGTCAAGCGGACGATAGTATACTCTCTCTGTGTTCTGTTTTGGCTCATTTCAAAGGTGGACCCCCGGGTTTACAATAACAAGGTGTCCACAAAGAAATGCGGTGACTGCCGTACTACCTTGTACATGTATGTCGTGTAAAAGTTTGTAATTTATAAATAATGATTCAGCTGAAAATCTACATAGTACTGTAGCCTACTATCCAGATTCCCTTTATATATATTTGTTTACATTTAAAATAATGCTTTTCATAGGGAACACCCACAAAACAGGCCTTGCATGATGTGACGTCCTGGTGGAACAAGGAACGTAACCAAATCGTTTGAATTTCATTGCAACCAATTTGTTCAGGCACGACTAGTATTGTGGCGGCAGAAGAGATTCTTAACATTTCTCGTTCAACCAGTGACGTCACCCGTATTACGTCTTGAGCAAGGCTTGTTTCTGTGGGCGTTCCCAGAGAATATTATTTTAAATGAAATAAATTTTAAAAAATATTTATAAAGGGGATAGTTACAGGTATCTTCAGCTGATTTATTATGTAATAAATGCATTTATTGTTACATGGACAAGGTAGTACGACACACATTCTTTAAAAAATAAACTTCCACTTCCCGCCCAGCCCTATATCCTACCAGCTCCATTATCCTACACTTATTTGTATAATAATAATGTGCAATATTAAAGATTATGGTATTCAAAATTGACTGTTGCATTTTCACCCAAATGAAGTTGTTTAACTTGTTTCCTTTTAAAGTTCTATACTTTGTATTTTTGTTGCAAGCTAGGGGTGCTTGTTTTGTCTTGGAAGGATAATCGCATTACCATGTTATTATTATTCTTTAGTGGGAATGTGGGGATTTACGAGGGTTGTATTCTTGTATTGAATTGAATCATCCTAAATCACATGTGTCTGCTCGTATAACTCCAACCCACTAAGCACTCGCCTGACACAGTTAGGCTACCCATAGTACAAAAGTATATTACCAGGCTGTTTGTGGTGCCTAACCCATTTGAACTGGTGATGAAGTACAGATCAAGATTAATACTTATTTCTATTGCGTCATTAGGGCCTACACTGCAAAGATCAAATCAAGAACTTATGAAACAGGCCTGGAATTTCATCTTTGAGAGGGCAAGGCCATTTTCATTTTGCATGGGGCACTTTCAATTCATTGGAAAATCTTCAACTCTTTGGGAAACTTCCGAAGGGGCACCAAGGTCAAGACTAGTGGCAACAGAGGTCATGGCCTCTGTTACCTTTGTGTAATTCCTGACCTGATTTAAAACTAATATCCTGATATCGTAACCTCAATCTTTCCAATTTAGTAATTTTAAAATGTCTGTCAAAACCCTTGCAAAGTTTTAACAATGTTAAAAGTTTCTATCAATTGGCTCATAATCCACCAACACGCAAATTTATAGTTTTCTTTTCATTTGGTGTTTCAACACAGATTTGCACCTCGGCACTACCATCGGTTTGCCTCAGTGGGGAGTACACTCGTAATGGAGAATGCTGTCTGCAGTGCCCTGTTGGATGGGGAGTTCAATCACGATGTTCAGACACTAACAACACCATGTGTACACAGTGTTACAAAGAGATAACTTATTCACCAGAAACAAGCCACACTGCAGGTTGTATGCCATGTTCACGATGTCATCGAAATCAGTTTGTTACAAGCTCTTGTAACCTTACGCACGATACTGAGTGTGAGTGCAGGAGGACTTACTACCGTACGCTGGATGGATCTTGCAGTCAGTGTAACACCTGCCCACCTGGGTTTGGTGTTTCTATAGCATGCACCACGCGGCAAAACTCACGGTGCAAATCGTGTGAGAATGGAACCTTTTCGGATGTGACCAGTGCAACCAAGGATTGCTTACCTTGCAGTCAGTGCCCAGACGGCTCGATCGTACACAAGACGTGTTCCAGGTTCAGTGACACTATATGCACAGGTGCAGTAAACTCAATAAAAATGTTCCAAGAAAAAGAACTGAAGACGTGAATTTTATCAAATTAATTTGCAACCAAAGAACCTCTTTCTGGAAAAAAATCGGACTTTGTAATTATAACATCAATGGCTTATTAAATATTAAATTAATTTCCATCCCTCCAATAAACACACCATCCGACCTTAGAGCGAGGTGATCCCATAAAAACAGACAGCACAAGAATTAATAAATAACCCCCTAAAAAAACAACCAAAAAACCAACTGTGATTTGCATGTACCTTTATGCAATCAAAGCAAGGGGTGGTCTCCTTTGACTAATTATTTAGGACGGAAATATTAACTTTGTAATCAGTGAGCTTTCAGATCGAAACATGCTAGGTCCGATTGTTTTGGCCGATTTTACCAGTAAACAGCTGAGTTTTATAGAATCAAGAAAGTTATACGCTTTCATTTGAGGCTAAATGCACGAGGAAAAAATCCTTCAATCGTAAGAGGTAGGCCCTACGTAGTTAATTATTCGGTGAACAAAATAAAAATGAACTATTGTTGGGATCCTGATATTTGCTCACCTCCATCAGCCATGTTCAAACAATGTAACAAGTTAAATATTTTGTGCATTTTCCGTGGCATTTGTATGCGAAAGTTTTAGTATGTTTTTCGTGTTGAACCTCGTTTTAACTTGTGATTATCTTTGTTTCCTAGCAGACGTTACATTTCAGACGCCCAAAACATACCAATCAACAAGCGAGAACCCCGACAGTGTTGTACAAAGCATAGACGACCGATCATCTGGCATTGTTCCTATTTACTGTGCTATCTTGGCATTTGTTGTCATTGGTCTTACGGTATATGTCGTATTCAAGCGGTGGGCCTTCAAGAAGATGAAGTTGCGATCACATCAAAAACAAAGCAGGTAATAGTCTGAAGAAAATTGTAAATTAGTAGGGCTTGAACAAAACAAAATTGACCAGAGCAGGATTTGAATCAACGACCTCCGTATTAACGTGCCGCTCTCTACCAACTGAGCTATCTAGCCCTATGTTGGCGGTCTCCCTATTTTGTCAATTATCTTTGATCGAGGGTGCCAGTCGGAAGCCATACAACCTTTAAAGGCATCGTACATGTTTGGTAATGAGTCTGATAATTAATGGCAGTAAAAACTTACTTGATAAGAAGTACAGCAGCTTTGGATAGTATAATGCATTTTGAGAAACTTTGCACTTCGAAGTACTGCGGTTATAGAAAAATATATAACTTTTTATCCCCCAAAACATTTGAATCTGAGAAGCGTAACGCGTAACGCTTCTCAGAGTGTGTATCCAATGCAGATTATTCTTCCTGCGTGGACATAACCGCTCCAGATTTTAGGCAATATCTCACAAACGCTACCACCTTTTGAAATGAAATTTTCACAGGTTAGTTTTATGGAATATATCTACAACTAAAAAAGTTTGAAACAAACGATAGGCTCCAATTACCAAACGTGTATGATGCCTTTAACTGTCGTGTAGCCAAGGATCACACCCAAGTCGGTTTCCCTTGTGGTTTATTACTTAAAAATGGTTTAGATCACGTCCGTGATGACCTAATACCAGATCCGGACATTTCAAGTTAATGGGGTATAACCGGTCATCATATAGGAATACCTTAACGTACGATTTCAATATCTCTCTCTTCCAAAATGTCAGCATGAGGAAATCGAATTATTCCCTTCTGAACATTGTGTTTTTGTTGTGAATGAATTGTGTCTTCAGGAAAAACTATCCCGAAATAGGCTATAAAACCATAAAGCTATATCTAGTGTCAAGTAATAAATCACAAGGGAAACTGACTGGGTAAATTTTTAAAAAATTGGTGTGGAACAAAGAAAACTTTATTAGAGCAGGATTTGACCCAATGACCTCCGGATTAACGTGCCGGCGCTCTGACCACTGAGCTATCTAGCTCTATGTTAGCGGTCTCCCTATTTTGTCAATTTTTTGTTCGGGTGCCAGTCAGAAGCCATACAACCTTTAACTGCCGTGTAGCCAGGGATCACAGCTACGTTTACGATACAACCTGGGAAGCGGCAGCCAAGCAACCCCAAATTACATCTAGTGTTAAACATAACCACCAAAGGCGGTTATAGGCAGCCCAACACATGTAATTTGAAGACACGCAAACAATAGACATGTTGAAGAAAAAGTTAGCATTTATTATTGTTTTATTGTCCAGGTCTGTTTCAGGTTCAGCATCTAAAATAGACGTGGAGAAGACGAATGATAAACAATCCAAGCCGAAAAACGGAGACAGCTTTTGCCATTTTACTTCAGTGAATGACAGACAATGTGATCGGACACCCCTGTTGACAAGTAAGCATATGAACATTATTGCATGTATCATTTTTCTTTTGAACTGATGAGTGACGCCTATCAAGTCCATCATAACAAAAATGTAAACTGAAATTTTGATACCAATAATGTCGACTTGTGCCAAAGTCTTTAATTCGAGAAGTTCCCTTTAAAGAAATTACATCATCCAGATCCAATGTGGAAAATTACATGTATTGAAGAGATAGAATATATACAAAGAAGATAAATGTATTGCGGAATTGTTTGATGTTTTTGTAAATATTTGTTTCAATTTTTTACTAATTGTTTCAATTTTTTGGAAAGTTTCAGAGTAAATCAGACACAAATAAATTGCTCTAGAATGGCAAAGGTCGTGGGTTCGAATCCCACCCGAGTAATATGCCTGTGGATTTTTTTCACAGTACTCGGAAAAGTACCGAGTATAGAGTGTTTACACACACATCGGTGTACGGGTAAAACCAAATAATACAAACTTGAAATGCTCTGCACAAAGCTATGATACAGTTGTAAACACATCTGTTCTTTTCTAACAATTCTCTAGTTTCAAAGACAACGCTATGTCGCCATCTTCCACGAGAGACTAGAGCTGAGATTGAGTCAATGCTGGGGATATCACGTCTGGATAGGCGAGACTGGAGGGGACTTGCACTACAGCTTGGCTTCACTGACAAGGATATAGTCCACTTTATTAAAACATCGGAAGATGATTTACCCATACACAGAATCCTTACACTTTGGTGTGAGCAAGAGGGCGCTGTTGTCGGTGTGTTGATTGATGCCTTACAGAAACTTGATCGTCAAGATGTTCTAAATAAGTTATGTATGCAAGTAAAATAAAATGCAAATTGGGAAATCCTTAATGAATTACCAATTAAAATTAATAAATGCTTTAGGTAATTAATAGTGTTACTTTATAGGATATCTAATGGCCTCTGCTCCTTAAGTCGACGTACAGGTTTTGTTAATAATGGTTGCATGGTAATCCGCCATTGCAGAGTGTGTACAGGTTTTGTTGAATGGTTGCATGGGGATCCGCCATTGCAGAATGTGTACAGGTTTTGTTGAATGGTTGCATGGGAATCCGCCACTGCAGAATGTGTACAGGTTTTGTTGAATGGTTGCACGGGAATCCGCCATTGCAGAATGTGTACAGGTTTTGTTGAATGGTTGCACGGGAATCCGCCATTGCAGAATGTGTACAGGTTTTGTTGAATGGTTGCACGGGAATCCGCCATTGCAGAATGTGTACAGGTTTTGTTGAATGGTTGCACGGGAATCCGCCATTGCAGAATGTGTACAGGTTTTGTTGAATGGTTGCATGGGAATCCGCCACTGCAGAAGATGTTGTCAATCTTATGCATCGTTAATATTATTTCGAGCATATTATTTTAGAATAATTGATTTGGCTGAATTTTGTCACCAGCGACGAGATGAGGTCATACGGTTAAATCACACGTAACTATATCTTGAATTTAGGACGCTTTGCACAGGTTTGGTATATACAAAAATTAGGTTGATGTGTTTGATCAATAACTTGAACATGACAAATATGTAAATTAGTAGGCTCCGGGTGATTCCTGATCGCATGCGTACCCAAGGTGGGGCAGGAGGGCAGCTACCTCTCAAATTCGGGCAAAACAGTGGGGAAAATTCAGGCAAAAGCAAAAAGGGACAAAATGGACAGAGATAGAAAAAACACCTTTTTATTAGAAATTGGTACTTGTGTTTTTAATGTGTACAATTTCGGGCAAATCAACCCCTCCAACCCTTCACCAGAGAGTTTTCATACACACAAGAACAAAAAGGTGCAACATGAAACAAAACATGGTTCTATACCTTGTCCTCTCAGGAGAATCATCAAAGGTTCTGTACTGGAACCTTGGGAACCCTTTAAAATGGCTCTTTAAAGAACTAGTTTTGGTTCTCTAAGGAACCAGTCGTTGGTTCTCCAAAGAACCAGATTTGGCTAACCAGAATCATAACATTCATTTAATACAAGCTAAGAAGAATTTTAAAAACATCTTAAGGTTCATGCGGACAGTGTGGGGAATAGCCACTCATCGTACTATCAATTTGGGCGGAGAGACTGATGACGATTACCTATGTTACTTTACATTATTTTGTGTTAATATATTACAAAGACTTCTTGTATATTTTAGGGTTGAGATGTTCTCTTTAAGTTATTTGAGAAATTACATGATGACAAATAATGTACATAATTTTTAATTATAATGGAATACCTTTGAGGAGATCTTATTTGTGCCAACTAAACATCAAGTGATAATTTTTGTCTTGGTTACATATTTATTACAATTTGTTGGTGTCGTTCATGATGTCAAAACATTACCGGTAGGCCTACAGTAACGGCCTGAAGTGACTCCATACGTCACTAAGTTTCTTAATCCAGGGTATGTCTAAACTGTTAGATGGTTTCCATTGGAGCCCTGCATACATTTGTGTACTATATATACATTCATAATTTACTAAGTACTTACCGTATAGGTAAATTCATACAAAACACCTACAAGACGATGGAGATTTCAATAAATATACAGCAAATATTTAGCATTACGTTTTGGTGAAGTAAGAACAAAAACTGTGTAATTCATTTCGTTCTCTCCACCCCCCATCCAACAATTCATAAAGTTGACCCATTTTCCGTTCTTATACTTTTTAAAGCAAAACTTCGTAGAATTTTGTAAATGGATAATACAGGGACTATCCGGCGGTTTGGGGACCTAAATGCCCGGATTGAAAAGTCGTTGGTTTCATTTTTTTTCTAATCATAAAAAACGCTCTTTTCAAAGATCTTTTCAGTCAAATTTTGCTCCCAGATTTTCAGCTGAAATTTTTTCAAAATCCATAGGTTGGAAATAGATGTTTGAAGAAAGGTTATTCATGTTGGCAAAAACAAAACAAAGTCTTGAAATATTTACTAAGGCTACACTTCGTTTTAGTTTTTTGAAAATGTTTACAGAAAATGTCATCTAGGAGTTAAAGGCATCGTACACGTTTGGTAACTACTCAAAATATATAAACTGCTCACAAAAAGTAAGGAAAATTTTTTCAATCCAGTATATTTGTTATTATTTAATACTCTCGTTGTATATGGTATATATCAATGCAAAGCTGAACTGTTCCTCTTTAAAATGATACCACATTTGCAATGATTACTTGTTGCTGAATTTGGCTACACGAATAACAATGAGGCAAAGTCACAAATCAAATGTGCCAAAATTACCGCATGTTTGAATTACAGTGTCAATTTGTTTGTTCACACAGTAACACAAAATTGCTAATTTGCTAAGAGGGAGTCGTTTCTCACAATGTTTTATACTACCAACAGCTCTCTGTTGCTCGTTACCAAGTCAGTTTTTATGCTAACATATATTTTGAGTAATTACCAAACGTGTACGATGCCTTTAATTATGACTTAGTACACTTTCATAATTATGAATTACATCTCATAATTATGACTTAGTACAAGTCACATTTATGATGCATATCTCATAATTATGAATTACATCTCATAATTATGACTTAGTACAAGTCATATTTATGATGCATAATCTCATAATTATGATTTAGCATAAGTCATGACTTATGTCAATTAAGACATTTGTTCTCATAATTATGACTTATAGTAAGTCTTAATTATGAGATGTAATAATGACCTTCTTTCTATTTCTCTCTCAATGTCGCTTTAACGTTTCCTTAGAACTCACAAATAAACAAAATCAGTTAATATTGGTTACTGTACAGACCTTTATGTCTATAACTTTCTACACAAACTAACCATCATCAATGCACATCCACTTGTTTACAAGTATAGTTTCCATGTGTGTGAATACAAAGAGCTTACACGTTATTTTGTTTAACAATAGTTTGGTTCTGACTGCTACTTGTACACCAAGTTGCATTTTTAATGTTGCTGGGGACCGATATACCGATATTGATTGTATTGATTGAAAGGATACCCCATGTGGTTTATGAAAACTTCTGATCTCACGGGCCATTCAAGTATTGACTTTTCTTCACTCTGTCATGACACCGAACTACAGACATACTCGTGTGGGTGTCTCCTTTCTCGTTCCTTGACGACTGTGATTGGCAAGATATAACTCTTAGTACCTCAGTCTGGATGTAAAATGCAGTTTTGACTCGATACGAATCTATATAAAGGTAAGATGTGACCATTTTTTACCAGACTTCTCAGGTATCCAGTTGAATACAGTGGCGTATATTTAGCATTTTGAGCCACAGGGGGAGGCCGTAGAAATCCATAATTTTGCATCAGGGCGTTTAGAGGGTTGAAGTCTTAGAATATAAAAAAGCATTTTCCAACACGATTTTATGATATAATAATAAGTTATCTGAGTTTTCATGAGGGTGTATGTGTTTGTCGCGGGTAGGGGGGTCTAGGCGTTGCACCACGTTGCCCTGTTTTATCTGATCATGCGGGAACGGCATAAAAGACTAAATACCGTCAAGTAGGCCTACCGGCAGAATTTCTCCAGAGTTTTACATTTTAGAGGGAATTTCTAGAATATTTTTATTGCCCAAAAAAAAGTCGTCCCGATAGTTGCCATGATTGTAACATCTGGCTTTAAGGCCTAGACGATCAGATAGTTTACTGGTAGAACCATAATAAACTCTACAACACCTGTTTAAAGGCACTGTACACGTTTGGTAATTACTCAAAATATATATTAGCATAAATCTTACTTGGTAACGAGCAACGGGGAGCTGTTGATAGTAAAAAAAAAACATTGTGAGAAACGACTCCCTCTGAAGTAACGTAGTTTTTGAGAAAGAGGTAATTTCTCACTAAAATAATAAAAGACTTCTTGCAAGAAGCCTTTTATTCCTATCTAAAAGCACACCAATTTGTACAACAAGGGTGTTTTTTCTTTCATCATTTTCTTGCAACTTCGATGACCAATTGAGCCCAAATTTTCACAGGCTTGTTATTTTATGCATATGTTGGGATACACCAAGTGAGAATACTGGTCTTTGACAATTACCAAACGTGGTCAGTGCCTTTAAGCTTATCACTGAAATATTTCGTTATCTGTTTTAGCATTACTGTGTATGAATGATGGAACACTTATACAGGGAGAAGATAGCACTCTTGACCTTGTTAAAATGGTAAAAAAGAGGGGGGGGTAGCCTATATACCTTTAGTAGTTACTCCAACAAATAATGACCATAAAAACTTACTTGGTAAGAGGCACTGCAGCTGTTGATGATGTATAACATTTTGAGAAACAATTCCCTTCAAAGGAATGTGGTTTTAGAGAGAGGGATTCCAAAACATTTTAATCTGAGAAACGTTTCTGCATGAAACGTTTCTCAGATTGTGTATTCCAATTACGGATTATTCTTTTACTGCGTGGACATAACCACTCCAGATTTTCGGTAATATCTAAAAAATGCTACCACCTTTTGAAACGAAATTTTCACAGGTTAGTTTTATTGTATATTATCTACATTTCAAGGTATACTTTGCCTTTAAGGGTCTCGGGAAGCCTCCCTCACAAAAAAGTCCTATCTATAGGCATAATTCTTAAATTCTTATAGAATCCTAAAGTATTTAAATAGGATTCTTATAGATTTTTTGTCACTTCTTCGATTCCTATAAGATTCCTGTAAGATTCTTTTAGGTTTTTTTGTAAGGGATGACCCAAACATTGTTCAAATGATGACGCAGAATCCGAGCTAAAATCCCATTTAACAAAAACAGTTTCTGGGTCAGCTTGACCCATAAATGGGTCAGGTCCCCTGATACCCGGAATTCGGGTCAATATTGTGACCCGGGAGTTTTTTCAAAATGCTGATCAACTCAGCTAGGCTGTTATTTTTGTTGCGACTAACATAACCCAGCTGTGTTCTCCAATCCTGACCAAATTTCGCTAGTACTATGAAGATGTTAGCGGTTCCCTAATCCATCCTATAGATTAATTATTTAAGAGTATTGATCGCAAGCTCTTACGTGGAGTATGCTGGTCCCGTTATATTTAGACGTGGGAGTACAGATAAACAAAGAAAGTTTTTCTGAGTGTGTGAGAATTCGTGCACCTGCTGGTGTATTTTATCAGCCAGTCAGCCCAAATAGTGCAAAATATAATAACACTTTTCGGTGTTACTAGAGGACTACAACAATTTGGTGTTATTTTAACACTTTTGGTGTTATCATTTAAACCCATGGTGTACTATGGGTGTATGATGATAACACCAAGAGTGTTAAAATGTCCTGTAGTAACACCGGGGTTGTTAAATTTAACACCCCAGTTTTTTGCTGTGTAGAAGCACGTTGGTTTAATTGTAAAAACTATGAGGATTATTTATACATTTTACCGGTCGAAACATTGAGAATAATCGACACGCTCTTCTCAGAGCTAACACCTCTACCTAAAATACATTTTTGTGCATGGTTTACTCTTAAAGGCATCGTATACGTTTGGTAATTGGAGCCTATTGTTTGTTTCATTCTCATATTGTTTTAGATACCCTTAAACTAACCTGTGAAAATTTCAATTCAAAAGGTGGTAGCGTTTTGAGATATTGCCGAAAATCTGGAGCGGTTATTTCCACGCAGGAAGAATAATCTGCATTGGAATACACACTCTGAGAAGCGTTAACGTAACGCTTCTCAATATTCAAAATATTTTGGGGATAAAAAGTGATGTATTTTTCCATAACCGCAGTCCTTCGAAGTAAAAAGTCTCTCAAAATGCATTATACTATCCAAAGCTGCTGTACTTCTTACCAAGTAAGTTTTTATTGCCATAAATTTTCAGAGTATACCAAACGTGTACGATGCCTTCAAGAATGCATATACCGTACATTTTATATTTTAATACAAACTTGTAATGCCATAAAACGAGGGTTTTTTTTCTAAAAAGGACTCATTAGTCAAAACATCGTTCAAGATATTATGTTCTATACTCAATTACGTTCCAAACACAAGTGTAGTTTATCAATATTATTAATCACTTTTTGATCCTATACAGGAACGGACTGGATATTGCAGAATGGAGCACTTCAACACACTCACATTCCTTATTATTATAGCGATTAATTTATCCATCGTTAAGCCACTTCCTATGCTTCAACCCTCTGGTAGACAAATCAACGATAATAATAACTCCAATGGTAGACATTCTGGCATTGATATTGGTCTCGAGATTCATAACATGCATACTAGGCTGAAGAATGGAGGCACACTGATGGAAAGGGACGATGAGGAAATCCTTGCTCAAAGTTTGGTATCTAATGGAAATAGTGCTCAGGATACCAACCTCGTTGGCCTGTTAATCAGCAGAGAAAGGGCGCCAAACTCTACAGATGCTTTACAGAATCAGCTACAAAATGTGCATGAGTTGGAAACAACTGTCGAGGTTTGGAGCGAGGGTGACGGAGACGGTTCAGGGGACATGTTGAGTCTAGAAGAACAACTTGCGTCTCTTCAAAATGCTGCTGGTCATCTTGAACCAGAAGCTGTCTCGGTTTCTGGTACGGTAACATTGTTTAGTTCAGGTATTGAGGATCTACCGTCAGATCTTGAGCGTCTTAGTGCAAATCGTGATGAAAACCTGAAGAAGATTTCTGTAAGTTCCAATCAAGATAACCAAGAGGAACCTGATGGCAGTGGACATTATCTTGAATTCACACGACCGTCTCAAATCAACAGTGATATTAAGGATGTGGTCATGGGGAGTGGTGAGAACTACCAGAGTGTTCTCGACCATTTTGATGTCACCATTTTGGATGAGCTTATTAGTGGGTCGGGGGGTGGGTCTGGTGATGATGGATTCTTAGGGGGTGAGTCTGGTGACGATGGATTCTTAGGGGGTGGGTCTGGTGACGATGGATTCTTAGGGGGTGGGTCTGGTGACGATGGATTCTTAGGGGGTGGGTCTGGTGACGATGGATTCTTAGGGGGTGAGTCTGGTGACGATGGATTCTCAGGTGGTGAGTCTGGTGACGATGGATTCTTAGGGGGTGAGACTGGTGACGATGGATTCTTAGGGGGTGGGTCTGGTGACGATGGATTCTTAGGGGGTGGGTCTGGTGACGATGGATTCTTAGGGGGTGGGTCTGGTGACGATGGATTCTTATGGGGTGGGTCTGGTGACAATGGATTCTTAGGGGGTGAGTCTGGTGACGATGGATTCTTAGGAGGTGAGTCTGGTGACGATGGATTCTTAGGGGGTGAGACTGGTGACTATGGATTCTTAGGGGGTGGGTCTGGTGACGATGGATTCTCAGGTGGTGAGTCTGGTGACGATGGATTCTTAGGGGGTGAGTCTGGTGACGATGGACTCTTAGGGGGTGAGACTGGTGACGATGGATTCTTAGGGGGTGAGACTGGTGACTATGGATTCTTATGGGGTGAGTCTGGTGACGATGGATTCTCAGGTGGTGAGTCTGGTGACGATGGATTCTTAGGGGGTGAGTAGCTTGGTAGCTACATTTATTTAAAAGTAAATCAAAGGTTGTCAGAGAAATCACATATGCATAGGCAAATGAGTCATTAAAGAGGGGCTCCAGGATGTTTAGAAATATTTAACTTTTACACTTTTCCAATAGATGGAGTCCCCAAGAAATATAAAAAATTATTATGAGTCTCTTACCTCATGCTAAAACAGGGTAAAAATGTCTTTTCCTCGAAACACTCCCAGCCCGAAATCTGAAAACGCGAGGTCAAACTAAATGCAAATTTTAAGTGTAAAATGGTTATTAACCAGTATCTACGATGTCTATTCGACCATAAAAGGGTAATAACTCAAATATTGAGAGCATCCTAGAGCCGCTCTTTAACAAAAACCAAAGACACAATAAAGAACACGCACACACAAACAAACATTGTTTTTCTTGGATCAGTAGGTTTATCAAACATTTGTGTATTATTGTTCTGAAAAAGTTTAATGCAAATCGCATTAAAAAGTCTATTGTTCACTATCCACTGAACAGATTCCCCAAAGATGTCCGCAACACTGAAACAGCCAACAGACAGTGAAACCTGGAGTAAGTTACCGGAAAACGAGTCAATGCTAACTCCAATGCCGCCATTGATACCATCAAACCACACATGCGCAGACACACAGGTTTCTTGCGATAATGGAATGCAGTGTGTCCAGAAAGAAAACGTATGTGATATGGTTCAGGACTGTAGTGATGGATCAGATGAAAGTTCGGTAATATGTGGTAAGTATAAGATTCGATATGGCATCTCGTTGCCGGGCACGCTTGGTGGTCTACTGGTTGAGACATCTGCTATACAATGCAAGGTCGTGGGTTCGAATCACACCCCAATAAACCTTTTGAATTTTTCAGGGCTTGTCTCACGTCAGCGAAGGTTAACATCACAAATAACAATCTTTATCCCCGATGCAATGCAATTCAAACACGGGGGTTTTTATTGTGTGAAGGGGGCGGGGTAAACCAGTGACACAGGTCTGCCACCATAAACCCGCTATGTTTGTTGGGTACCAGTTGGCTGTATAGCTGTAAAAAAATTTAAACAAATTACGTTGTCGGTACTTTTTCCCATGTACACGGGTAGAGCAGTTCATTGAGAATTAACGAGAGGAAAAACACAACAGCGATAAAGTTGTATCTCAATGGATCAATTTCAACGGATGATGCCATTACTTTTCAGACGATACAGTTCATTCCAATCTTTAAGTCTTACTCATAAACATTGTTCAAAATTACCAGCAAATAAACAATCAACAACTAATTTGCTATTATATTTAACATCCGAAACCATTTGTTTAACAAGTGTATACCGAGGTATGGGTGTATGCCACTGAATAAAGCATACATCTTCTTTGCAGAAATTAATAACATATTTTCTGCGCAGTGAAACAATGACCTATAGTAAGATTTCTTGATATCAAACTTCATTGCGTTGTGACTTCAAACAGTTCGTATAGTGCACTGTATACAGGAGCGTATGTACCAAAGCACGCCAACATTAATGGATGAAAATAACGTCAAAGTGGTGGCTTGTTCTGGTTATGGTTTTTAACATGCATGTATATACTGAATGCTCTTGGGTCATCAACAAATTAAGGTATTTATGTATGTATTGTCTCATTATGAAATATATATATATATATAATTTGTAGGGGAGATGGCCTTAGCTTTCGATCCAAACCGGACCTTCGTCAGAGGCCTAAACAAACACAGACACAAACATATCCATTTATAGCAAAAAGAGGAGCAAAGGATTAAGGGAAGGTATCCAGAAAAAAGCGGGAAAACTATAGCCAATCAAAGCTATTAATTTACAGACAATATGGTGGCCAACGACTAAACAGAGCAAGGTAGTGAGGACAAAGGATGGTCAGTGTGAAAGGGTGGATTACTGAATATGTATATATTATGGTTTATTTACAAACACAGGCATTAAAAAACTAATAAAAGCATCAGCAATATATTACATAAACACATTGAATTAGAAATATCCAAAAACTCTCGCAACAAATTTGTGATTGCACAATACATAAAATGTTTTTAATATAGATTAGAATTCACCCATTGCTCGTGATCCGTAGAGCCTGTCCACAAGATAACAGGATTTAATTGGACAAAACAAAAACTGCATCATTTTGTAATCCAATATGGCTATCTACATTACAGCCATGCAGTCTACTAATAATAAACCAATTGCAATATGCATGGAATGTGTATAATTTGATGCCTTGATTAACTTTACTTGATTAAAACATAACTACAATTTTTATTTCTTACACTTTTATATGCATAGAGACAACCAGAAAATGTGATTCTGGATTCTTCAAATGTGGTCAAACCGCGCAGTGTATAAACGAAGCTAACTTATGCGACGGGATTTATGACTGTTTCAATGGTCAAGATGAACTAGATTGTCGTAAGTACACGTTTCATTTTTGTCTTCTTCATTTTTTACCTTCTTTTTGAGCTATATAGCCCTATGTTGGCGGTGTGACAACAATATTAATGACAAAATCTTGTCATTATCTTTGTTCTGGGTGCCAGTCAGAAGCCATACAACTGTTAGCTGCCGTGTAGCCAGGGATTACACCCATCTGCCTAATTTGTTAAATGATTGTTCGTAAGCTATCTGAAACTCCAAATAACTTGAGTTATTTCGCTTGAAATGTTCACATCTATGAGAAAGTGATGACTGAAAATAAAGAAGCAAATGATGAAATTTATGATGTTATAATATGTTGATCTTTAGTGAGTTGTGCCGATGCGTATGGAACCAAACATATGCTGACATCTGAAGAGTTTTGTGATGGTGTGATGGATTGTGCTGATGCATCTGATGAAGATTTACAAAGGTAATTCTGATCATTGGGCTGGAGTTCAGACAACTCGACGGCTGACCGACTTGAGCGAGACAACTCGAGTAACTCGACGGTTGAGTCAACCTCGACGGTTGAGACAACTCGACGGTTCAGACAACTCGACGGTTCAGACAACTCGACGGTTCAGACAACCCCACGGTTGAGTCAACTCGGCGGTTGAGTCAACTCGGTGGTTGAGACAACTCGACGGTTGAGACAACTCGACGGTTTAGTCAACTCGACGGTTGAGTCAACTCGGTGGTTGAGACAACTCGGTGGTTGAGACAACTCGACGGCTGAGACACCTCGGTGGTTGAGATAACTTGACGGTTGAGTCAACTCGACGGTTAGGGAAAATAGCGGAGATAACGACCGGTCTGCTTCCCATTTTGATAGAATTATAATATTTTGCAAGTTGCATTGGTCGCGTCGTGCCACCGACCGGACGTGGCTGTCTGACCGGCAAACCATCTCGATCCCTCTGCGGCCCTACCGAATTGTGTGAAATGCTTGGAACTCCGGGTCCGGCGCAAGAGTCATCTACTTTTGATTCTCGAATGATTTTCAGAAAAGTTATTCCTCGGTTGTTTTACTTTCTAGGTGCCGGTTATTTTATTGCAACCTTTTTGGGCCGTTCTGGTTTTTTAAGTAGGCTAATTAATTCATAGGCCTACTTTTCTAGACTTGTCTTTCTGAACAGTCGACTTGGCGAACCGACCAGTTGTCTCAACCGTCGAGTTGTCCGCCTCAACCGTCGAGATGTCTCTGCAATGTACTACATAACGTTGAACATGGTTACCTTAATTATAGGAATGGTATCAACGTTAAAAAGTTAGTTCAAATCTGGAAGTTCACTACTTATAAAGTTGATATCAGTGAGTGCCAAACATCTGGAGAAATAACGTGCAAAGACTCCCTTAATAAAAAACAAAAACAAAAACAAACAAGCAAACAGAAGCCCCAACAGGGCAAAAAAAAACAAAAAAACCAAGAAAACTACTAATAATAGTCATATAAATTATAAATTTACTTTTCCAAAAACCCACGATGTATTATCCCTCGAGCCCTTTTATGTTAATTTGTATTTTTTATTTTAATTCACACTTGAATGGTTTTCAATTCTTTTGTTAAGATGTGCACTTCCCTGTTCCCATGGCTACCGTAAATGCAACGATGGTCTACAGTGCGTGAGGGAGGAGTTATTCTGTAATGGAGTAAGCAGTTGTCGAGATCGATCTGACGAGCTTCATTGTAGTAAGTCATTTTTTTATTTCTCAATATTGCCGTTATAACGTATCCATTACTTGTATTCGCGTCTGTAGTTTTTACACTGTTTCTTTAGCCAGACAGAATTGCTGAATTTGTTATAATGCGGCAACAAATAAATCTAAGATCTGTCGTCAATCTGTGCTAGACCCTTCCACCTGCTCTGGTCAGCTCTAGAGCTAAATGGGGTACATAGTGAACTTATTTATGGAAAACATCTGACATTTAATTATATAAAATGATACTGATGGTTTGTTTGTTTGCTTCTTTCTCCCCTTTTTTCTTCCTTTCTTTCTTTATTTTAACAAAAGGTCGAACTATGAGCGACTGTGAGCATTATGGGATGTTTGCGTGTGATGGTTTATGCTATCCGATGTCAGCAAAATGTGACTATACATATGATTGCGCGAATGGAATGGATGAAGAAGGCTGTACATACGGTAAGAATGAATCGTTTTCTGTCATTGACAGGGGCGGATCCAGGATTTTCCAAACGGGGGGCGTGAAAATATACCAAGCAGCAAAATCTTCCCTTCCCCATTTCTCCCTCCCCTTCTCTCTCTCTCCCTCTTTTTTTCTTTTCTCCCTCTTTTTTTTTTAATATGAAAAGGGGGCGTGCGCCCCCACGCCCCCACCCTGGATCCGCGCCTGATTGACAGACTATGTAGTTTAAAAACTATTCTCATTTGTGGAAGATCTGCCGGAGAAACCGCGGGGATTGAGCCAACGATTTCTTCAATCTTAATATCTTGACGGTAGAGTGTCAAAGTCGGCACATAGAATCCTGCTATACAGCGGAGAATACAGTGGTCCATATCGAAAAGGACACTACAAAATATACCAAGTTGAAGTTAAAAATTTGGGTCATCCTTTCAAAAAAATTGTTCAACGGTGCAACTAGAAACATATAATACGTTCTAAGCGATATTAAAGGTTACTTCGTTTATGGGGAAACAATCACTGTCTAAATGCAGTGTGGTATATTTACGAGAAATATTTTTAATAACTATACGACACACCACTGAACCTAGCCCCCCTATGTTTAATAAAGCGCAAAACAAGAATGACTGCTTACAGTGTAGTAATATCAATGTTGGTAATTTACTAGACGTTTTGGTATTACAATACTTGTTTCTTTATAATAGTGTTGAATTTGTGCCCAAATCAACTGAAGACAAAAATTCTCTTTCAATTTTGAGGTCGATGGGGAGGGGGCTTGGCTAAGGGGGAGGAGGCACCACACCCGGATACATCACAAGGGATGCGTATGAATTATTGCAATACATTTGTTTATAATGTGGAGTATTTTTGTATCCGTTTTCAATGAACAGAGTAAATGGAGGAGCACTTAGAGGGGCTAAGAGCGACAAGATTAGAGAGAGTCTTCCATGGACTGGTTGTATGTCAAAAAACGACAATCATCACAATGTGACCTCACACAGGCAACTTGGGACTCATTGGACATTGGTGGCATCATTATTTGGATCAGTGTGTGCGTCTCAACAAATCAAGCAGAACTAAATACAAATTTATTGTTTGCACTGTTTCGGAAAATATTGTGTTCAATGCCTTTTGATTTTATGTGGGGGGCGGGTTGACAAGCTGGGAAAAGAAAACAATCGGGGGCTTTTGATGGTTTGAATCATTCATCTTAGGGGGGGGGGGTGGACAACTGTTCTGAGCGGGGGGGGGGGGGGCACTGCGGACCATAACAAAAGTCCCTCCATATACTAAACATCGAATTCAACGATGTAAATTGATGATTGTTTTGTAACTTAAAGTTTGATTGAATTAACTTGTAGGTTTTTTAGCACAGTATTAGATTTCGTTTTCTGATTTTTCGTTTTATTATTAATTATAATGGGCACTTGGTAAGCATTAGGAAAAACTTGAAACCTGGTAATGACTCTGAAAATTAATGGCAATACAAACTTACTTGGTAAGAAGTACAGCAGTTTTGGATAGGATATTGCATTTTGAGAAACTTTTCACTTCGAAGTACTGCGGTTATGGAAAAAGTTATCACTTTTTATCCCAAAAAATTTGAATCTGAGGAGCGTTACTGCAGTATGCTCAGAGTGTGTATTCCAATTAGTGGATTACAGATTATTCTTCCTGCGTGGACATAACCGCTCCAGATTTTCGGCAATATCTCAACAAGGCTATACCACCTTTTGAATGAAATTTTCACAGGTTAGTTTTATGGTATAGGGCCTATATCTACAACTATATAGAATTGAAATAAAAATTGGGTACCAATTACCAAACGTATAAAATCCCTTTAAAAAAAACCGCTGTAGACTCCAAGCCCTGGTTTTTTGTGTTTGGTAAAAACAGAAGCATGGAACAGACTCACCAGAGTGTTGAATGTTGCTATGGCGGTTGAATTGCTCAGTTGAAACGTGGAGGTGTTTTCTTGCTGATATTTTGTCCACATGAAGGAGAGCAACAGTAGGTAAATCGCCCATGTAGGATCCATTGTTTATTTGGACAGAGTGGAGATATAAATGTGTACAGTTGCGGTACAATTACACAGGTTTATAAAAGTCCACGGTGGCACAAAAACATCAAAACATCAAAAGTCGACATCAAAACAGACAAATAAAAAACTCAATCTGAGGTTAAAACAATAACAAATAACTTAGGAAGGTTATAAGGTGTGGATGCACCAGATAAAAAGGGATATTTTTGGATTGAAAAACAATCAAAATCCCGCGAAAAAAAAATCATATCTGCTCGTTCACACAGCGCCCTCTATAATGAAATAGGAGTAATACGAAATTAAAATCCCAGATACCAAAATTATTTCTTACCCTGTCCGAGCCACGGTCCGTTACTCGGACTTCCAGAAAATAAATATGGTGTGTGTTGGAGATTCCACCATATTTATTCATTTTTAACCACTATGTGAATACACGTCCACTTATGTTATTTACTCAAACTGTAAATAATCAGAGTTTAATTTGGTCCAGAAACAAATATGTTAAAGGTATCGTACACGTTTGGTAATGACTCAAAACAAATATTAGCATAAAAACTTACTTGGTAACAAGCAACGGAGAGCTGTTGATAGTATAAAACATTGAAGTAACGTAGTTTTTGAGAAAGAGGTAATTTCTCACTAAAATAATAAAAACTTCTTGCAAGAAGTTTTTATTCCTATCTGAAAGCACACAATTGTACAACAAGGGTGTTTTTTCTTTCATCATTTTCTTGCAACTTCGATGACCAATTGAGCCCAAATTTTCACAGGCTTGTTATTTTATGCATATGTTGGGATACACCAAGTGAGAACACTGGTCTTTGACAATTACCAAACGTGTACAGGGCCTTCAAACGACTGAAAGTACAACGAGCTGTCATTATTTTGTGACATCTTAGCAAACATTTTCGCCAAGATATGTCACGTGACCTCATTTTTAAATTTATAATCACGAATCTGGCCAAATTTAGGGGCTATTGTCGTGGATATTTAAATTCTATTTTGGAAATCATTTTTAGTCATAATTTGAGTCAACATTACTGCCGATAGATTGCTCGGGGGCGAAATGTCCCTTGAGGCATTTGAGGGTTATCTGCTCAAAGCAATCTCTGCTTCACATCATAGATAGGGAATAGTATTTGAAAATCAGCCACTAAGGAATTTGAGACACTTTGTACAATACAAATCATGTCGTATGCGACTTTATTTTATAAGCATGAGGCTTTCAAATCAGTACAGAAATCCTGATGCGTAGTACACACCCTAAAGTATCCTTTTTTATAAACTACATGTAGAAAATACTACTCTATTTCATACTCGTTCAGAAGACAAATTCCAACGCCACATAAGACGAAATAACTCAATAATTCATACACAATCTACATATTTACATCTTTAGGTTCAATTATCAAAAAATTCAAGCAGTTGGAAAAAAACAAAACTTCATCTTTTCATATAATAACGACATTGTCATTTTCAAAACGACAACATTGTACTAAAAAAAAATTAATGAAGAAAATATGCAGGCCAGTGTAGATGAAGGTAGCGTTGTGTTAATACACAAGCAGTCAAGCATACAAAATAAAATACATAGCTGGCCAAATTAACACGTCATGATTGTATAAATGAAGAGCAACCTCAAGCTGGTATAATTAATCTCATCTTCCAGTACACCCAACTCAAACATTCAGCTGATTTATTAGACGTTAGTCAATATTACGGACTAACACAGCCTTAATAAAGGACAAACAATCAGATTAAACCTAAACGAACAAGCCGCATGCAGCCCCAACCCAATTCACTACCAGTTTATTTCTCTATACGTTGTTTTGTTTGTCATTTATAACACTTTCTAAATGTCCAATTCAAGCTTTCAGTCACCATAACAATCTTGACATCTACATTTATGTTGTAGTTATTTGATTACACAGCACCCAACAGCACAACTAGCGCCAATAACAGGATGAATAGGAAACGAGAAGAAATGCTCAGTTTTGGATGTGGGAGGAAAACCCCAATGGGGGAAACCAACGCAACCACATAGGGGCTGAAAACCCAATCCACATGCTAGGCTCCGGTCTGAGGTGGGATTCGAACCGGGGTTCACAGAGGTGAAGGCAGGGAAAGAAACCACTGAGCCAACCTGATCCCCAACCTTGTACCCATCAGTATGGAAATAAGTGCCGAACACTGATTGTCATGTAAGCTATTTTGGCAGCACAACATTGCAATATGATCATCGTTGGAAGGAGTAGTTCTACACTCAAGTTTACCAAAATGTGTCAGTGTAAACAGTTGTGAACTTAATTGTAGTAATCTTATAGTTTTAAACCTCTACCAGGGTAAGGATTAACTGCGAAGTGATGCAAGAACATCTTATTTCAAGATAGCATTTTACAATATGATTAGTGAATTATATCATTGTGACACATGCTTCGCCAGACATTGTAAAATGATTTTAGACCACCTAGCTGAGTTATACATGTATTATATGCATTTAAGGAATACTTGGCATGACCATTTTCAGATGATAGTGATTAGTGTTAAAGTATGTGGAAGAGTCTAACGGGGTGTATACTTCATTCTCAGCCATTTCATTTACAACATTTACCAGTAGAAATGAATCATTCCCAGATGTAACCAAACTTCCATACGAACAAAAGACATTCCATAGGTTACAGACTAGCGATGTAAATGGGAAACCAGAAAGTCTAGTCATTGAACTAAATACTGCACAAGAGAAGGTTCAGTACGTAAATCGCCATTTTGGTTTAAAGGATTCAAACTACAGGGCCAAATATTTTATAGAGCTGCTTAAGCAGGAAATATTGCTTAACAGTTTTCTGCTTAGCGAAAAGGAGCAGGATACCGGTCATAAATTGTGCATGTGACATGGTGTTTTGGCTGGTAACCTATTCTGGTAAGCATAATTTTGTTGTGCTTAGCTAATTCTTTTGCTTAAGCAGCTCTTAAATTGGGCCCTGGTGCTATTCTTGGTTAAGCTGATGATGCCAGAATACTGTAATTGAGCAACACACTCAGTGTCCAACTTTTTCAGTAACTCTTTGCTGTGGTCTTGTATTTGTATCACGATTAATGATAACAGGCACACAGTTCAGAGCCTCTTGCCAAAACAACCAAAATACAAGATTTAAAAAAAGAAGAATAACCTTTGCCAAGGAAAACTGCAATGGACGCAAAATATCTGACTTGCACACATCAATTCTATACTGTTATTCAAATCACATTCTGAAATAAGGGTTAACTTAAAAATGGTCAAATCACAAAGGAACTTGAATCAAGTTAGGTATTTCATTTAAAACAACAATATGGTATTGATGCACAGTAATTATTGTTGATGGTCACAAGTAGATTGATATGTCTACTTATATCAAACATTACATGCTGCTTGCAGTCTGGCCCTTCAGCATTGTAACATTCATGCATTCCTAGTGTCATTAACAATGTTTAGAATTACTACAAAAGATCAGAAGCTATGAGGGTATAGACTAAGCAAGTCATGCGCATATCCCAAATTCATGGAACCTCGTTATGAGTTTTTGTGTGAAGGAAACCAAACCTTAACTCTTCAACATGTCCCACTGTTCAAATACACGCCATACTTACAAAGTCTATAGACCTTTACAGGTATCATGCTGCCGCCATCTTGGTCATGTTCCATGTATCCAGTAACAGTAATGGATGCTAATATTCATTGTACAAAAAGGAACCAGACTATTTCTCCTTCCAGACTCGGTTTGGTTATATTGAGTTGAATGGGAAAGAATCAAGATGGCCGCATCACAATAAAGGGGCTACTACCGAGCAGTTTTAAATCATAGGGTCTATGCAACCAATGTCACATACAAAATATGGAAAGTATTGAAGATTCCTTTATTGACAATTTGTCTTTAAATACAGGTAACTTCATGACTTTTGTGGCTGCATTATTGCAAGATTAACAAAAATAAGTATTTACAGAGAAGATAGACTAACTAAAAAAAAATTAACAAACACCAAATTATTGAATGCAATACGCTTAATATATATATATCAAAACTTTAAATCATATACAAATGCATACAAAAAGTGTTGAGGAAGATCTTGAAGCTGAATTGAATGATTTTTATAATTCATTTAGACACCAATGCATAATTTGATGGATAATTGTCTTGAATTTAGAATCTCTCTGTGGCTACAAAAAGCAGAGAGACCCACGTCCAGTACACACTTAACCTCTGCTTGACTATAACTAGTATCCTAACCCGATTAAAGGGTCTGTACACGTTTGGTAATTGGAACCCACTGTTTGTTTCTATCCTATATAGTTGTAGATATATACCATAAAACTAACCTGAGAAAATTTCATTTCAAAAGGTGGTAGCGTTTTTGAGATATTTCCGAAAATCTGGAGCAGTCATGTCCACGCAGGGAGAATAATCTGCATTGGAATACACACTCTGAAACCGTAATGCTTCTCAGATTCAAATTTTTTGGGATAAAAGGTGATATCTTTTTTCATAACCGCAGTACTTCGAATTGAAAAGTTTCTCAAAATTCATTATACTATCCAATGCTGCTGTACTTCTAACTTCAAGTAAGTTTTTGTGGCCATTAATTATCAGAGTCATTACCAAACGTGTACGATACCTTTAAGGACTCAATATCTACCAGTTGGTAAGTCAGCATTCAGAGTCAGTACAGCCACAACACATTTTACAACCAGGTCAAGCTCAGTTATTATATATTAGGAGGAGTAAATTTAATCTAAATTGTATATTGAGCATTCATATTAATTTTGTCTTAAAATTTCGGAGAAATTAAGATCATACAAAGGACAAACAGACAAAGTGAGCTCTTTACATTAGGGGGAGGGGGAGGGGGTGGGGGTGTCGGGAAGCAGGGGGTAAATATCGAGCCATCAGAGTTGATACACGCCTCATTAAGGAATATTTCATTGACCATGCAGCATCAGTTTGTACAGTTAAACCCACTTGCACACAGCCTGCACCGGTACTATTATTCTGCACACTTGGGTGGAATCATAATCTGGAGAAAGTATGCACATGTAACGAAACCCGAAGTCTCTATATATACGGGATATAATGGGTACTAATTCTCACTTTCATCCCTTTTTGTAACACTATTTTGGGGGTGTAGCAATTAACACACTGGTGCCCCTCAACCTCCGCACTTAGTTTGAGTGATAAAGAGAAAAGGGAATTATAGCACAGTTTCCTAATTAGACTCTGTCTTTACGAATGCTTTTGTTATTACATAGTTATAACGGCGACTTCCATGCTGGCAGTTCATATCCTTTACACATAGCCTTAATACACAGACTAGGAAGAAGGTAAAGCATGTTTACACTCTTGAACGCAGGGTTGTCGGCTGGAATCATGTCAATCTATATCTGCTGTGGAATCACCTGATACGTCAGTCCTGCTGTGATTGTGATCAGGGTCCAATTTCATAGAAGCAGAAAATATTGCTTAAAAGGTTTCCGCTGAGCAAAGATTTGCAGGATACTGGTCACAGATTGTACATGAGAAATGGCATTTTGGCTGGTAACCATGTTCTGGTAAGCATGATTTTGTTGTGCTTAGCTACTTTTTGTGCTTATAAGCAGCTATATGAAATTGGCCCCTGGCTACTGTTGCTTGAGATGATGCTGGGTGTTCAATCATCTTTATGATACACAGGCCCAACGTGTGTCATGTATTTCCTAATGTATTCTTTCGCTTTGTGTTTGACGTTAGAGTTGACCTCCAAGTCCTCAAAGTTCTTGCAGTGTTTCAGCTCCTTATCCATGATGCCATGAGTCAGCTGTATAAAGACAATGGTTTCACTCTGATTAGACGACATTTTCCCCAGAATAAATGCACAGGGTTGTTGCTTTATTACACTTTTCCCAATGAGAATGAATAAATTCAGAACCGACAGGCTTGAACAAGAACTAGTAACGCCAACCTCACAACTGAATCTTGCTTATCAAGTATAACTCCATTGTTAATCTCAATCGATTATCCCATGATTTGGTTGCCATTTTTTTTTTTATAAATAGGATCAAAAAATATTGTTTACCGACAGTGCCTTTTCAATTGCTTTCAGCCAAGATCTGCTTTGAACCTCCAGTATGAATCAATACAACCCGATTGTATTACTATCAAAGCTGCCCATATGCCCAAAGCACAAAGAATATGGTCAAGTTTGATGCCCATATGCCATACACTCCAAAAATAACTTCAACTTTGATGCCCATATGCCCCAAACTCAAAGCATACCGTCTACTTTGATGCCTATAGCAGGCCCTACACTCTAAACAATTTGTCAGTTGGCAAGCCAGCTTCCAGTCCATATGTACATCCCACAACGGAAATGCTTCACTATACTTATGCATTTGTGTTACATGTTTTGTTTTGGGCGCATAGTATTTAATGATGAAGAGTGAGATCACTTTATTTACCTTCCGTGCCAAGTGTTTAAAGTCCTCCGTATTTGTGATCCTTCCAAGCTTACAGTCAGGTTTACGATAAGTATTCAAGCAGCTTATGACGTAGTGAGACATCTGGACATAAAATACAAACAGATATATGAGCATGTGAGGCCTGGTAGGAAATTAAGTAAAGTTCATTTTTAGCCATTGAGAAAGACTCTGTTAGGGTAGAAACTATTTTTTTGCAATTAAACAAAATTTTTAAGATGGTTAGAAAACTGATCTCAGCTGTGCAGAGAGACAAATTAACTATGTACTCTCTGGAATACAATACAAAAAAAAAAATTGTCCCCGTATGGGAAATATCTTTGGCCTTTTACATAAAAAACACACAACATTTAAAAAGGATTAAATGCTACAATAGAGAAAGAGTAGGCCTACAATAAAAAGTTAGGAAGTAAACCCTAGAAAGATGAAAAGGCAGATATTACAAATTTTATCAACAATAGCAAAATGTATTATAAGCAGGCATGATATTTGGTCCTTGGAAGTAAGTAGGAACAAGGACTAGAGTATACAAGGGCTGACCTATATGTACACATGATTTAGGTTGGCTTTAATGGACTTTCAGGCTAATTAATCACAATTTTCCTGATTTTTACAAGGACATAAAATCGCAATATCATGCCTGTATAAGGACAGCTCACTGTTCCAGCTGCCCATTGTATAACTTACTGGCAGCCGGAACAAAGAAACTGCCATACCTCCTGGTTCTGATGGCTCTTTTAAGAAAATCAATTGCTTCAAAAGGCTTTTCTGCAAGTGGGTGAGAGCTGTATGTTCTAAAGAACTTGATTTTATTTGAAACAAGAGATTTGTTTAAATCATCCGATACAGCCTGCTGAATACCGATTATTTTGTTAGCCTGTTTGACTACTCTACCCAAATTTAACCTTATCCCTTTAGAGCTCTTAGCAGCCGCAAGTGGCTTGTACCAAAATGCCCATAGCGGCCTCAAACGGCCACGAGATTTGACCTACTTCCACTCAACAAGAGGGCCAAAGAAAAGGTATCGGACTGAATTGACATTTTCCAGTGTTTTCCATGTTAACATAGAATGTACAACTCTAAAACAAAACCATGTATCCCTGTTTCTGAATAATTTTCCCAACATTTTTTCCTGAAAATAACAGTGCAAAAATCAACAAGATTAGCAATGCCTGGGCGTATGGTGATGACTGTACAGAAATGGTCTCTAAAGAGTTAAACAGCGCCCTCATGTTTCCATACACACAAATTAGACAGAATGTCAACATACTCTGAATAGATCGCCTGAGAGGTGGAAAACACATTAAGAGTCATTTCATAATTACAAATCAACATTATAAAGCTGACGGGAAAAAGTGGAGTGTTCATTCCCATTGCAATCAATGATTGTGAAAATGATCAGTCATTGTGACTGACTAATTGTGACAAACATTTATACTAACATTGATTAATGTACAGTGGAGTCTGGACTCCCCTCCAACTCCAAATCTAAAGACCATGTCGCACAGGGCAACTTACAGGAAAGACAGTCTCTGATAAGAACATTCATTCACATTTCAGTTTTCCATTTATTTTCTTGGGGATACTGAGTTACAGCTGAAGTAATGTATTTTGTGCTGCGAGTAGAAGTGTTAATTGTGTGTGCACAGCAGTTTGTGGTCTCCAAGTTGCCTGCAAAACAATTGCCCTGTGTGACATTGCCTTGTGGAGTCTTTTGGGCACACTGGAATGGCAGGGATGTGATAGACTGTTGAGAAAAAACCTGAACTCTGAGCACGAAGCCCACTAATAACATTTATCTTTGGTTTTAAAAGCCCTACTCTGCAATCTGGGGCATTATATATGATTTTATCTTCATTTTTTTAAATGAATTTGGTCTTTTTTTTTGGGGGGGGGGGGGTAAACAGATTTATTTCTTTTTTTGTGGGGTGGGGGCAAAAACAAAATGGATTTATGGTTAAAAACAGGGAAATCACATCCCTGAATGGACACTAACCATTCATTTATGTTTGTAGACTAGAAGTTAAGAAAACTGACTAACCTTTGACCTGAACTGCAGTTTACATCTCTTGGCTAGTTCACTTGATGTGTCAGCAGCTGCAGTAGTTGTACGTTTTTTGGCTTTCTCATCGTATGTAGGAGTTCCTAGATCCATATCAGCTTCATTACCACCAAGTACAGGTGCATTGCCATCCCAACTAGGCATATCCCACTGGGTTTGCCTGCAGAGCACAACATTATTCACGTTGACTTAAAAAGGTTTGTAACTTATGCAATGAAACTTGACAAACTTCACTTCATCGTGTGCGTGAAAGGACGTAACCAAAAGAAAGTGAAAGGGCGTAAGGAATTAATGTGCAAAATTGTGTTTCAAGACAACTGAGTGTGAAAGTTTGACCGGTTCGGTTTTCTGCCATTCATTAGTCATCATAGGAAGGTTAAATTCTGCATGGGAATGGGAAAACATCTGTTTGGGGTAATTCTAGCAACAACAATGTTACAGTAATGCCACATTTGTTTTGTCAGGAGCCATTTTATTGCTTACGGCCTTTTGTTACTGGGAAAAAAAGTACCTAGTGAGCCTGGAAGAAGGTGTAGAGCCTTAGGCCCTGGTGCGTAGAGCCTTACGCCCTGGTGCGTAGAGCCTTACGCCCTGGGGCGTAGAGCCTTACGCCCTGGTGCGTAGACCCACACACGACAACTTGCTCATCAAAATCAAAACAAAGCCAATAAATGAAGATACAGAGGTCATGTCACACAAGGCAATTTCCAGGCAACCAGACCCAGGCAATCTCCAATCAGAAAATGTATTGGTCGCCTCCAAGTTGCCTCATAGAATTGCCGTGCAGGCCTTGAATTTAAGCCTTTTGTAAAGTAGCCTACCGGTCAAATACACTGCGCTTTTTACTTGCCCCCAGGACGTTTTTTTAGCCCAAATTTCAAACATGTATTGTCAAAACTTTATCTTTCTGATGTATTAATGGTAGCGATCACAACCACTTTATTGGTCAAGTGAAAATACATGCACTCACTCAAAAATATATTAAAACATTATAAAAATTTTGTTGTTCACATTTGAAAAGGAAGAAATATGAGCATAATAAACAAGCAGGTTGCACAGTTATTAGTAGCCTAAAGGGCAAGTTGAGAAGATGTTATACTAGCCCACAGCAGTTTTTACTAGACAATATTATGTATACCGGGCTATTGTTAAGGGCGAGCCCTGCACTGTGTGACCTGGCCTTACATGTTTTTAACTTTTCAGTAATAACAATGATAACTAGTTCTTATATAGCACATTTTATACAATAACGTTTCCAATGCGCTTTACATTAGTGCCCTGGTCATTGGGCCAATAACATTCTTTTAATCTTTCTCATCTCCGTAGGGAGTATACAGCCCCCAATAACGTCTCCAATGCACTTTACATTAGTGCCCTGGTCATTGGGCCAATAACATTCCTTTAATCTTTCTCAGCTCCCTGGGGAGTATACAGCCCCGAGCTGCCATGGCGCTCCGAAGGCTTTTTCAAACACAATATCAACCTCTACCCTCGCAGGTACCCATTTATACCCTTGGGTGAAGAGAAGCAATTAAAATAGTAAAGCATCTTGCTCAAGGACACAAGTGTCATGACCGGGACACGAAACCCACAACCCGATGACTTAACCACTAGAACTTGAATTCGATGCTCTAAACCGCTCGGCCACGACACCCTTCAGTAAGACTACACCTACATTCTATACAATCAATGCTGTTTTTGACCTTGCCGTACATAGTTTATCTACGGTACACACCTTGTGACAGCATGGTAGTAGTAGACCTTGCCTTCTTGATCCCTTGCTGTTCTCCAATTAGGAGGAAGTTGAGTTTTAGGCTTGGAGGGGGGTGACGGGATACCCTGAGTAGTAGATATACCTTGGTTAAGGTGTTGCTGAATTTGTTGTGCCTTCAGACAACAAGAAAAGAAGAAGGGGGGAAAAACGCTCAAAATCAAATAAAAATATCCCCAGATGTAACTGTCGTTTCCCATGGTTTTGTGGGTAAGGCAACACCAAATTTCATAAATAACAAATAAAACATTAGTGTAACAGAGTGAATGGTTTACACAGTCCAAATTAACGAACAAAACACTGCATAATTATTGAGCATGGTTTTGTATTGTAGATCCTTAACACACACACAAAATTGTAGAATTTTGTAGAGTTCTTCTTCGTTTTCATTGTGCAGAATAACCTGGTAAGACCGGGGCCCAATTTCATAGAGATGCTTAAGCACAACAAAATAGCTAAGCACAACAAAAATTATGCTTACCAGAATAAGGTTACCACCCAAACTACCGTGTCACATGTACAACTTGTGACTGGTGTCCTGTTCATTTCTGCTTAGCAGACAATTGTTAAGTAATATTTTCTGCTTCAGCAGCTCTATAAAATTGGGCCCAAGGCTATTTGGAAAGGCTTATAGTTTAGATCCGAATATTAAAGACCTAATTGAACGAAAACGGCAACTAGTAATCTTTGCTGAAATTCATTTAAAATGATTTCGATCCATAAGGAAATTGAGTTTGCATGAGATTTAAAAACGAATTTAAATTGTGTAAAAAACAACAATTTTGAATACCCTTCTCCAGTGCTTTTCAGAAAGATTTACGAAAAGCCCTGTTGAATCATCACTCATGTTATGTCGCATGTGGGTCTCAGTTTTGTACATGTATAGCCGCTTTGTTGCAGCAGGGAGGTATAACAAAGCAATATCCCACATATGACGTCAAAGTATTGTCATTTTGACGCACGGCGTCAACGGTCAAAGTGGTTCTATTTTTTCAAAACCTTGAGGTTGGGGTCTAATTTTGAGATCGGTTCAGAAGTGTACAAAGATCAAAATTACATTTAAATGATCAACAAACACATTATAAACAAGTTTAAATAGCATTCCTGTTAAAATAAATTCGCTCAAGTACCTGTTTAACACATATTGGACAAAAAGCTGTGAAAGTAACATACCTGTTGAATGTTGGTGTGGACATTAGTTTCTGTATTGAGTGGCATAATGGTCTGAGTGACCAGCATTCCATCGGGAGTAACAAATGTCACAGTCTGTGTTGGAGCAGCAGGCTGGGGCTGCAACAAAATCATCAAATATACATTGAGCAAATATTTAACCCCAACTACTTCAAAGACAGTTAGTTTCCAGAAGATTAATAAAAGCTAACAATTAAAAATTGGTTAGGCCTTGTACACTATTGGTAAGATCGAAAAAAACACAATGTTCACAGATTCACACATAACTTACATGATTTATGGTAGAAAGTGTTCCTTAAAATATTTCTGCCTAAAATGCTATCTTTGCTGAGAAATGAGTAAAACAATAGTTTTAATTTGAAAAAACAGAAAACACATTTATAAGGTCTCTTTTCACTATTTTCTCGTGACCTCGATGACCAGTTAAGCTCAAACTTTCACAGGTTTGTTTGTTCATGCATGTGTTGAATCACACAAAATGTGGACACCGATTTTGAGCTGTTACCAAAAGTGTACAATACCTTTAAAGCAAGGCAAGTCATTTAAAAATAGGCCCAAAATGGTCAAAACTATCCCATGATAATAGGTACATTTCCCCGAGAGATTTAACCAGCAAACCAATGTTTATGTATTTGCTTTACACCTTAAAAAAAAAATGTAGATTTTTTTTCCTTCAAAAACAAATATTATTAACATTCTACCAGAAGCACTATTCTATCTTAAGGCAGTCCGACATAGCTGGACTGTGTATGTTTACTGTGCTACACTGGGACCATAGTATTTTTTATGAGTTTTCTAGTCAACTGCAGATTGCAGCACCGATGTGCTGCTGCCAGAACAAAAACATTTGTTGCAGAACACAAAAGTTATAATTTCTTCTTTAAGAGAGGCATCACTTTTATCACAATTCAATCAGAATTCCGATTCTAATACAAACTGATCGCACCAAAAAAACATCACTGAGCCAGAAGTGAAAAGGTACATGTGCTCATATTCCGTACCTTATGGAGGCCGAGGACAAAACAAAAATGGGGAAAACAAAAGGTCTCCATATGGGAATTCTAAAGACTGGGGTGCTCCACAAGGAATTTTGTGCACAAAGTCTTTGGGGAAAATATTAAGTACAGGGACAAAGGAAAGAACAATGATGTCTCCACAGGGATGCATATTTCAGAAAATATGCACTAAGGGACCATGTATAAACTAAGAACGTGTTCGCACGCGTGCCGACGCGTGGCTGCACGGAGCCGTCCAAAAATTGTCACGGCCCTTTGCAACCATTGGATTTGCGCTCCAGTGATTATTACATTTCATCATTATCGAACTCTATTGTTGGTGCCTTTTGTTGGTCTGATTACACGGACAAGGCAGCTTGAAAGTAACCCTCAAGGAGTGAAGGAGTTTGCGGTCAAGCTCAGGTAGGTATACCAGACAATGGTTTATCTAGTAAGCCGATTATAACTGCAAAGTGACATTTGGCTTAAGCTGGCCAACAGCATTGTTCCTTTGTTATACAGCGAGTCTCCCTCAAGACCGGACCATTGCAGAAGAACGCATTCCAATGCGTGACACTGGGTGGGTTTTCTTTTGTTTGAGCTGGCACGCATAGGAACGGGTCGGATTGCGGCCGTGCCCGTGACTTAACTTATCCATGGTCCCTAAGCAGGGCACTATTTACCAACCTGTTGTTGAATAACATGTGACTGTGGTTGCAGTCGAGCAGCTGGTTGTAATTGTTGTACCTG
Source organism: Plazaster borealis (assembly GCA_021014325.1). Lineage (NCBI taxonomy): Eukaryota > Metazoa > Echinodermata > Asteroidea > Forcipulatida > Labidiasteridae > Plazaster > Plazaster borealis. The sequence continues at coordinate 9,685,855 of CM037471.1, read as the reverse complement.
AGGTGGTGGTTTCTGTTGTGGTACAACCATGGGGGAAGGAACCCCAAACCTGGCTGGATGGGACGCACCACTTACTACAGACACCTGATTCGGGTGAGGCCCAGGGGGTGCTGGTACTCTGAACTGAGGCTGAGCTGGTTGTTGTGGTAGTACTGGTTGTGAATGAACAGGATGCACTGCAGCTGGATTCATATCCCATGCCTACAAGTAAAATTATCCAATACCAATCAAATACTACATCTTCCAACCTCGTTCCCAGCGGTGTATGTTTCTTTCCCAGGATGCCCTACTCGATCGTAACCCCTGGAAGTGTGACTTTGAAATATCCAAATATATTGGATATTTTAATTAGACCTGTGGTTGATCCATTCTGTGTTAGAGACTACGCAGAGCGCTGTCAAAAGACGCATCAAGTCATAGAGCAACTGGCCCCCTCTCGTTCTTTTTTTTCTTGTGATGCGTCTAACTGTATGCAGTTTAGGGTGACCATATCAAAACAGATTCATTTGAAATGTTTTGCGTCAAAATATGTGCATTTTGACACACACGTACTGAGCGCCTGACAAGCGCCCTACAAGTGCTTGAATGTTTTTGACAAGCGTGAGTGCAAAGCAGTAACTTTTGGTGAGCCAATCAGCGTTGATTTTCAGTGTTTCCCTACCAGGGGGTTAGTGATGAGAGGTATCGATACAGCGCGCTGCCCATGGGTAGCAAGGTTGCTATGTCTTCATTCTTGAAGCCAAAATGGAGACTGAATGATTAAATACAGCACATACGTTGGAAGGTGAAGGACAGTAGGAAGGGTTGGGTAGAAGGAAGCCCCTTCCCTCAGATTAATTTGAATGACCACTCTGATGTGAAACAACACATTTTTGTCATATATTAGTAGTGCTTACTTTTCTTCAAAGTGTACCCTATAATTATGGTGAAGACAAATTTCTAAAAAGTAACAAAAAGTAAAGCCATATAAATTGTCGTCCTTAAAGGCACTGGACACGTTTGGTAATTGTCAAAGACCAGTATTCTCACTTGGTGTATCCCAACATATGCATAAAATAACAAGCCTATGAAAATTTGGGCTCATTGGTCATCGAAGTTGCAAGAAAAAGATGAAAGAAAAACCACACTTGTTGTACAAAAGGCTTCTGGCCAGAAGTCTTTTAATATTTTAGTGAGAAATTACCTCTTTCTCAAAAACTACGTTACTTCAGAGGGAGTCGTTTCTCAAAATGTTTTACTATCAACAGCTCTCCGTTGCTCGTTACCAAGAAAGTTTTTATGCTAATGTATATTTTGAGTAATTACCAAACGTGTACAGTGCCTTTAATACTGAAGGGCAAAACTAAACGATTGAATTCCAATTGAACCAACCTGTGGATCTTGTTCCTGCATCATTTGCATTCCCTCAGAAGACACAATATGAGGAGGTACATGTGGGTGATGAAGCATATGATCTGGCGGCAAGCCCATGCCATGCTGCTGTGGTGCCATGTCGGGATGCATCTCTTCATACATAGGTTGACCTCCGTGTAATGGCATTGGCATTCCATTCTCATCCACTGGCAGCATTCCCTGAGGATGTGGCATCATCTCCTGGTATCCTGGGTTGTTGGGGTCCATGGGATGTGGGTACATGCCTTCAGGGGGCATGTCACCATGTTCCATTGGAAGTCCCTGATCAGGGTGAAACATGTGAAACAAAGGGTGATTCGGATCCCCGTCAAAGGGGGGTGGAATTGGGAAACCATTTGCATCTAGAAAATGAATGTGACCTTCCTCATCTATAAAGTGTGGATGTTGTCTCAGGAATTCCTCTTCCTGTTTCTTACGCATCTCTTCTTCCATGTCAGCTTGCTCTACTTGCTTTTCAAACAGCTGTCTCCTTTCCTTCTTGGAAAGGGCCAATTTCTCCCTCTTTGCATGTTTCCCTGCAGTTCCTTCGACTGCAGATGTCACTTCTTTCTTCCACGGTTTTCTCAGCTTAGGTAGTGTAGCTTTTGGAGTGTCTGGATCATTTTTCTCAGTGACTTGAGTTGATTGTTTGTCATCTTTTTCTTTGCTCAAAGATCTGCTGCGCCTTTTCCTGTCTTCCCGTCGGTCCCAGCTCCTTCTTCTTTCCCTGTCCCTGTCGTGATGGCGGTCCGATTCCCGGCTCCGTTCTCTTCGACTGTCTCTATCACGGTCTCTATCTCGGTCTCTATCACGATCCCTATCACGGTGTCTATCTCTGTCTTTGTCACGATCTCTATCCCGTCCGTACCGTCTGTCTTTGTCATAGCCCCTGTCCCGATCTCGATCACGTTCTCTCTCTGAGTAATCACGATCCCGTTCACGATCTCTGTTCTTAGGTATTCGATAGATTTCCTGCAAAATAAAGACATAAATGCTTCTGACAAAGGGCAACACAAATTTTTTATAAAAGTGGTTGCAATACACTAAAATGAAAGAAACAAGTATCCACAATCATACAGTCAATGGTTATTCCCTGGGCCCAATTTCATAAAGCTGTTAAGCAGAAATGTTTGCTTAGCAAATTTCTTTGCTAGACAAAAAATGAGTGGGGTACCAGTTCCAACAATGGTAACTGTACGGTATTCTGGCTGGTAAACTATTTTTTTTTAAGCAAGAGACTTTTGTGCTGAGCAAGTTTTTGTGCTTACAGGCTTTATGAAATTGGGCCCTGGTCATCAACCTTTTGCTGATTTTACTTACATTTATTTTTTCTTTAAAAATAAATAAATAAATAAATGTAAATAGGATTTAAGCTGTGGCAAGGTAAGACTAAAATATTAATCATACCGAGGTAGCATGGTAGACCGCTACCGACTGCATCTCAATTTATCTCTAATATCCCTTTCTTTTTCCCACGAAAACCTCAAACAATTCTTATTGTTATAAACTGCATTGAAACAGGCATGAGAATGGGCGATGATGACAAAACCGGAAATCCATTTCGTAAGAACAAAACCGGAAAAATCTAACGCTAAAAATGCATGTCCGAATTTTGGGTAATGTCCAGAATTTGGGCAAGGTGACCCAGGCGTCAGGGCTGCACTCAGTGAACTGTTGTCAGTAGACTTTTCAAAGTCTCCACACATGTTCCTTTGCTGCAGCAGTAAACATAACGGTCAAACAATTAATAAACCGCACCACATAAAACGGTCAAACATTTAATAAACTGCACCGTGATTGAAGCGAGGAATGAGAGAAGTCTACACATATCCATTGATCTTGCTGCATAATGCACATGGAAGCCAAGGGCAATTGTTAACCTTCTGTTTTTTCACGAACGGTGTGTCGATCTGCGACGATATACCATTACAAAGGTAAAACCATGGGTAAACTTACAATTTCTGATTAGAGAAGAGGGATTAGAGAAATCCAAATGTATACCCCCTACAACTCATCCCCAAATTTTATATCAAATTCACACTGAACTCGAAGACCACAGCTTTGAAAGGGGGATAAAAAGGGAATTCCGGTTGAAACCGGAAGATTCTCATGCCTGATTGAAAGCTTCTAAAACTTTGGGTAAATTAAATCCGAATAGCACACCTTGAGGGAACTCCATGTTTCAAGTAGCTTTCCAGCCATGACAGCTATTCCTGATGCTTTATCACTCTTTACATCTACTTCAGCAACATCCAAGTCTGATCCTAAATCCGGCTTGACACTACCCGTCGTCTTCTCCAAATCATCCGTCTTAAGATCTGATTTACATGTATCCGTCACAAGCTCTCCTTCTTCAAGGCTATTTGGCTTAATTGGATGTTCGCTTGAGGTATTAGGAGATTCAGCAACTTTTACAGGTTCACCGACTGTTTGCGATACATCTTCAGTTTCCAAGACGTTGGAGTCGTCTATCGTTGGTTTAGACTCGGGATTTGCTGTTGATACTGTCAACACAGATTCCGGTTGTGCGTCCGATGTTAATGCAGCTATTGTGGACTCAATTGGCGATTCATTTTCATTTTTAGTAAGTACTGTCTCATCTTTGATCTTATCCGACTCACACGACTGACTGACAATTTCCGACTGTGTTGCACATAAGGAGTCGACACTCACTGTGGATTCAACATCAGTTTGTTGCTGACAATCACTCTGGGCATTAGGAGTACTGCTATCCACCTGGATTTTCTGGTCCATCCTTTCATCCATCGTACAGCTCTTGTCATAACTCTTTGGAGAGGTGCTCGCACTGTCACTCTTCATTCTGTCCATGTCTCCATCACTTTCAGAGTTGTCAGTCAATTTGGTCAGATCGCCCGGGGTGTTGTTGCTTGCCATGGGGACCGACACAGGGGTTGCACAACGGGAAGGCGTCTCACTTGCACTTGAATCGTCAACTTCCATCTCTATTTTGGGGATGTTCTTCACCTTGGACCATCGCTCTACCATGGCAAAGATCTTGCTGTCTTCCAAGGCATTCTTGTGTGGAATGGGTAACTTCACAAGGGTATTTAGAATCTGAAAATTAACAAAAATTATCGAATTAAATTTTCAGTCGAGTTTACCGCTCTGAAACTCGAAATGAATTTAATACTTGAATCAGTTTTTGATTTTTAACACAACAACAAAGAGCTTTCGGTTGTAACAAGGGAAATTATGAAGTCCTAATTGCAGTCCGTACAATGCTATAGGATCAATTACGGTTGTATTTAATAAGGTCATTTTTCCAACAGTCAAACATTCTAGGAGTTTTTTCAGCTAAATAGCATCCAAATACACAGCCCTGGCTTTGTTGTATCCAAAAAGCAAACGCAACAAATTTACTTTGGAAAATTTCCTGATTGTATGGCAAGCTTCTGAAAATGCATACCGTCATAAAAGTCATTTACCGAAGTCCATATGGGCAAAACAATCAATTGATAATCTGATTGGTGCAGCGAGGTTCAAGTGTGGCATCTGAAGTTTCTGTGGTAGCACATTTATTGCAGAGCTGCCAACATTTGCATAGCTGCCAAGATCTATTGCAGAGCTGCAAACATTTGCATCTTACAATCAGGGAGATTTTGTACAGCAATCAGGGAGATATAGGATTTGAGGCATTGCATGGTGGGTATCAATGTATATTTGGCTTGCGGTAACACCATGTGTATATCTACTTTGCTGTGTAGATTTTTGTTCTTTGAGAACTTGTCTTGCTATATTCTACTGCCACGGAGTAGATTTCTGAATTCGGGAGACTATTCTACTGCCGCAAAGTAGATTTTCTGAATTCGGGAGACTACCAAGTTCTGAAAGAACTGTCCTGCTTCTTAACTACTACCTGGGTGGAAGGTAGGAAATCAGTCAGGACTACTACTTTCGCTTAGTGGATCAGGGAGACATTTAGAATGACATTCAACATTAATAGGGAAAGAGTTTCCATAATCAGGGAGAATTTTCAAATTTGTTCATCAGAACATGGAAAGATTGGTTTATTTTCAGGAAACTTTCAGCAGAATCAGGGAAATTTGGCAGCTCTGCTATTGTCCCGGTTGGGTAAATCACTTATGGACCTGGGCCCAATGCAGAAAACATTGCTTAAAACATTTATGCTAACCAACAATAAGCAGGATACTAGTCACAGATGCTACATTTCAAATGGTTAGCTGGTAACCTTTTTCTGGTAAGTTTAATGCTGTTGTGCGTAGCTAGTTTTTGTGCTTAAGCAGCTCTGTGAAATTGGGCCCCTAATCGCAATTGTCATTTTGCGGTCAATAACTGTCGGCAGATGATCGAGTTTGTGAACTGTTGGATGTTGTGCTGAGGTGCCGGATTTATAACAAGCTATCGCTCGGGGTGAAATTCATGGAGATGCTTCTTAGCAGAAATGAGCAGGGTACCAGTCACAAATGGTGCACGTGGAATGGCATTTTGGCTGGTGACCTTATTCTGGTAAGCATATATTTGTTGAGCTTAGCTTATTTTTTTTCATACCTCCATTTTCAGTTCCAGTTCTGGTTTATCACTTATGTCTACCATCCAGCTCCACAGTAACTTCAGTCCATGATGTGTCAGGAAATGCTTCAAACAGGTTTCATCTACAGTGTCCTGCATGTACACATTAAAATGGCATCAATGGCCATACACATTAATATTAACCCATATCCGCCTGACTGGTCACAGTACACTGTTTCTGCCCAAGCCCATGCAGCACTTATAACTGCATTACAATAAACATTTATAATTTACAGCCTTACAAATAATATATCCCAACAAAATGTATAACGTTGGAAAGATCACCTTATTTTCTTTAATGTGATATATATTTTGTCATGTTTCCACCTCATATCACTAGTAACTAGTGAGAGTATTGAACTATTAAACTGGGATCTACTCCATACTCGCCGTCTGATTCAACAATGTACTCTGTACTACAAAATTCACTACAATTTTGTCAATATTTCACTTCCACAATGCTTTCAACATGCTACATATATCTCAAAACGAATTGATCATCCACTCAAATACACCTCTTTAATAATTCCAACGATCAATGCATATAAAGTATGCCTTCTTTCCAAGGCCGATGTCAGTTTGGAACAGGCTACCACCATCTGCTGTTCTACACATAGCCCCATCCACACAGACCTTCCAAACATCAGCCATCCCTGCCATCAGAGCAATGCAGCCATTGCATGGCAATATGGTTCTTTAAATTCTATTCCTTATTTCTGCACCTGTAAATAGTGCACTTTTCTCTTTTCTTTGGCACCTTATCCACCTGACTGTTGATGTCACTTTCCACAACATCCCAGTTTAGCCCAAATTTGGCTGCCAGGGGTTTAACACTACCAATTACCAAGTACAAAGAAAGACACTGACGTCTTGTTCACCTACAGGTTTTCCCGTAGCTCGGCAGTAACAGCGTTCAGGCGTACTACGGGATTTCCCGTAGCTCGACAGATATGGGTGAACATTTGTCTATTGTCCCTTTTGTTGCAAGTCCTCGGTTTGAATGTCGCTACAAACTCACCCACACCCAAGTGTGTATAAATGGCCTCCAATCATGGACCCTCCTTGGGCTGGACTATTTCCACTTGTGTTATTTTGGTCCGTCTCATTCCCTAATTAATGACTTTTTCTCCCTCTTCCCTACTCTGATTTTGTGTTACCAACCGCTTATGGTTAAACCGGCCTCTTCCCTCTACCTCCCTCCACTTTGTCTCCTTCATTGTTTATCCCTTGCTTTTCCATATGATAAACAAGTGTGGCACCCTATGGCAACGTGTTTGGCCTTAAATCAATGTACTCACAACGTATTAGGTTTTGCTTTGTACACAGCTCGAGTCTCAAGTCTGGAGAAAAGACCATACATCTAGATGTGGCGTGTCGTGGCCGAGCGGTTAAGAGCACCGGACTCAAAGCTCTGGTGTTTCTAATCGGCAGAGTGTTGGTTCGAGTCCTGGTCATAATACTTGTATCCTTGAGCAAGATACTTTACTATAATTGCTTTGTCCTTCGGATTGGTAGTGCATGTTAAAGAACCCAGAACACTTGTGGAAGAGTAGGGGTTAACCCCGGTGTTTCTGGTTCACATAGCAAGCACCCTTGTTTACAGGTTTCCTCAGGCTTGCGAGCTACAGTGATTAAGTTCACTTATGAGGCATCCTTGGTTTCATTCCCAGAAATGTATAATAATAATAATAAAGTGATGCAGCAGCAAGCAATGAATTCCGAGAAAAATCACTTTGCAAGCAATAAATTAAAAAACAAGCTCCGATTACATTTGGCGTGAGGGACAGAAAATTACCTCCAATATTTTGAGCAGTTGTAGTCTGAGTGGAATTGTTTCTGCCAGTACCATGTGCCGAGCAAGGTTCAGTGTCTGGTCATTCGTCTTCAAGCCTCTGCCATCAAGCTCAATACATAACTGCTCAATCTCATCATCCAACTACAAACAAAGAAATATTTTAAAAAGAGAGAGTTGTAGACTGGGTTTTCAAATTCTATAAAAATACATTGTACATCCTACAACTTCCGAAGTGAACAGAATACTTGATCAGCAAGAAAATAGAAGTTTGAAAGATATTAACTGAAAGACAGAAATGGCAACATGATAATCACTCGAAGATGGTAAATAAATCTCCAAGTAATTCGCTTTTGAGGACAATTGTTTATTCCCTTTTATGTTTCAAATTATTCTTTTGAAAGTTTCATTGTATAATAATCCTATTGTGTGTGCAGACCATTGGGCAATGTCTGAATTTTGGCTATTGCAGAGCTGCCAACACTTGCATCCTGCAATCAGGGAGATTTTGTACAACAATCAGGGAGATATTTAGAATTACATTCAATATAATACAGAACAAGTTTACATAATCAGGGAGATTTTCAAATTTGTTCATCAGAGCATGGACAGATTGGTTTATTTTCAGGGAGCTTTCTGCAGAATCAGGCAGAGTTGGCATCTCTGTCGTTGGTTTCAACAGGTTGACGAATAGGAATTGAAGTAGCTACACCCACAGCCCTTAAAAATTGTCTTTTCTATATTACCCAAAGCAAACTCAAGCAAAATAGAGAGCATTGCATAACTCAATTTCTATACCGACTTTTAGATCCTCGTCATTAGATTGGTGGAAACACATCGCGTTTATTTTGCTATGTATACTATTCTGACACTCCCAAAATTTGATATAGGAGTACTATATTGATAATATAGGAAGCTTGGGACGTTTGCAGCTGTGCTTCGCGCGTACAAATAGATTTTACATTGAGTGTCATATGTATTGATTGCGTTATGTGCTATTAGAGCGCGTAAGCTTGCGTGCCAACATGCGTATGGGTATGAACGCCAAAAGTGCTATGTCTGTATCAGCTGTTGAATACCTTATTGTTGAATATATAAAATAATTTTTTTTAAAAATTATTTATTGTTATATGTTATGAATCATATGAAAAACATCAAATGATAAGGATGTATGTGTGAGGTATACAAAACAAATATAGGGTGCATTTTTTTCATACAATATAGCAGAATATAATCACTCAATGAAATCTGGACTGTTCCATTTCACTCCGCTTCACCGCGAGAAATGGAACAGTCCAGATTATATTCTGCTATATTGTACTCATATGCATCCAATATTTTGAATAATGGGAAACTGTGAACAACTTACAGAGGCATCTTCAAAGCTTTCTTTTCGCCTACGTTCCGTTTCTTTCCTCTTATTTGCCAAGTCCTTGCCAATTGCTGCTTTAGACTGTCTCTTTTGCTTGCCGATGAAACCTCGACAATTAGCTGCACCACACAAACACTTCTGGGCTTCCTCACTATAGTCATTGGACGAAAAGGAAAAGTAATTGTTCAACAAAACATGTTACAATATACAGTTTTTTCCTTATACAATGCATAGGCCATTGGCCAAGTACACGCGTTGTTTGATGTACACATGTAAAGCATCCTCATGTACACAAAATATTTGTGCAACATTTTGGGCTTAACAAGCCCACAAACTTGGAAATATAATTCCACAGATTATCGGTTGTCGGGATGAGACCAGCCATGATATTTGCTCCTTGGGCAAAAAGTGGGAATATTTGATCGAGTACAAGGGCTGACCTACATGTACACCCGGTGTAGACTTTAACCCTAACCATGCTAAATGCAACAATATGCAACAAACGGTAAAAGTTGTTGTAATCTGTTGCATTTGGCAGTCAACTCAGATGTCATTCTTTAACTGAATTTGTTGCATTTAGCAGTCAAGTGACTTCATATTGGTGTTGCATTTTGTTGTAGTCACCACTACACTTATGTGCTTACTGTTGCATTTAGCAGGGCAAACCCCCTTGCTCAGTCCTAACACAAGCAACATGCCTGCACAATGCAACAAAATCCCTTGTTGCATTTTGTTGCATTTGGCATGGTTCTCATTTCAACTGCGTTGCATTCTGTTGTATTTGGCAGGGTATGTGGAGGGACCCTGATGGGGGTTAGGGTTTAATAGACATTTCAGGCTATTGAATCACAGTTTTTTCCCCCAAGGGCAAAACAATTTGAAATCAGACTAAAGTAGGAAGAATATCATGCCTGGGTGAAACCCTACATCATGACTGAAGTTGTTCATACAGATGGAATTCAGTCAATTCGCTTGAAATCTGGTTTGAAAAAGGGGCAAAGGTCACAGATCCATTTTATTCTATCAATACAGGCAAGTTTTTGCAACTCAGGCACATGATCAATATGCAAATTACGTATAAAATATTTACCAAGTACTGTGTGTTATGGTCTACTCAGTCACTTCCGATAATATCAAATCAAAACGGCCTTGAATTTGGCTTTTGACTGACAAAGAATTCCTCCTTGGAATGTAAAGACCCATTAGTTGTTGAATTCCAATGACGTAAAGTTTCAAATTTCGCTCTGAAAAAGTCAGTTATTAACCAAAACATCCCCATACAAAAATTTCATCAGATGTTTTGGATGTTGACAAATTTTGCACTGTGAGAGTGTCGAATACAATGGCAATTTACACCATTTTAACATGAGGTCAGACACTTGTAATTTTTCCCCACTCACACAAGGACTCTATCTATTGGAAAATGAGTAAATCACAAAATTTAATTGGTCATTTCCCTTACTCTTTAAACAGACCGGCCAAACCTTGACCATTTGTTTTTTTCAGCATCCTATCAGTATGGCTGAATAACCCAAAACAACAACTACTGTGTGCACAATGCACAACAGCCAGTACACCATGAAAAGTAGAGTCCACCTTTATTTTCATTTAAATAAACAATTCACTTAAAGGCACTGTACACGTTTGGTAATTACTCAAAATATATATTAGCATAAAAAACTTACTTGGTAACGAGCAACGGAGAGCTGTTGATAGTATAACACATTGTGAGAAACGACTCCCTCTGAAGTAATGTAGTTTTTGAGAAAGAGGCAATTTCTCACTAAAATATTTGAATCTGAAAAAGACTTCAGGCCTGAAGCCTTTTTCAGGAATATGAAAGCACACAAATTTGTGCAAAAGGGTGTTTTTTCTTTCAATATTTTCTTTCAAATTTGATGACCAATTGAGCCCAAATTTTTACAGAAATTGTTATTTTATGCATATGTTGGGATACAACCAAGTGAGAACACTGGTCTTTGACTATTACCAAATGTGTCCAGTTCCTTTAACGTACATCCACAGTAATTATTTAGAAAATTTTAAAAAGTGTCTGTAACATGTGAAATGAATATAAAACAAAGACAGCCTTTAAAGGCACTTAACACGTTTGGTAATTGTCAAAGACCAGTGTTCTCACTTGGTGTATCCCAACATATGCATAAAATAACAAGCCTGTGAAAATTTGGGCTCAATTGGTCATCGAAGTTGCAAGAAAATGATGAAAGAAAAAACACCCTTGTTGTACAAATTTGTGTGCTTTCAGATAGGAATAAAAAATTCTCACAAGAAGTTTTTTATTATTTTAGTGAGAAATTACCTCTTTCTCAAAAACTACGTTACTTCAGAGGGAGTCGTTTCCTACAATGTTGTATACTATCAACAGCTCTCCGATGTTTGTTACCAAGTAAGTTTTTATGCTAATATTTGTTTTGAGTCATTACCAAACGTGTACGATACCTTTAACAACGCACTGATAATATAAATCAGTTTGCAGCTGTTGTGTACATGTACTTCAACCCCACTGCCGATTAAAACTCATGCCTGTGACAATATCGTCATCTTTTTGTTTCATCTACACTTTCTTTGCAGCTGTTGACGACTGATTTTAAAATGTGCATTGCTGACTGTCCAATTCAATCTCGGCAAAGCAATGAAATAATTTGTTCACAGAATTTGTGCTACGTAGCAACCCCTACATACCCAGGAGATCACGAGTAGTGTACCGGGGCTCAATTTCACACGGAGTTAAGATTGATCTTAAGTGCAAATCAATCTTAAAGGCCCTGTACACTATTGGTAAGATCGAAAAACACAAATGTTCACAGATTCACACACAACTTACATGATTTAAAGTAAGTAATGGTTGAAAGGGTTCCTTAAAATCTTTCTGCCTAAAATGCTATCGTTTCTGAGAAATGAGTAAAACAATACTTTTTATCACGCGCGATATTTTGAAAAAACAGAAATCACATAAGGTCTCTTTTCACTATTTTCTCGTGATCTCGATGACCAATTGAGCTCAAACTTTCACAGGTTTGTTTGTTCATGCATATGTTGAATCACACAAAATGTGGACACTGATTTTGAGCTGTTACCAAAAGTGTATAATACCTTTAATTGCTAAGCAAAGTGTGATAATAATGATAATAATAAAGACATTTGTCACAATACAAATGATGTCACAATACAAATCACTATGGTTATACTGACAACTCATCTTAAGATGAATCTCAGTGCTTTGTGAAATCGACCCTAGGGCTAGTAACATCTATAATGGCTAAGGTCGTGGGTTCGAATCCCACCTGATTCACAGGACTCGGGAAAGTACTGAGTATATAGTGCTTTACACACATCGGTGTACGGGTAAAACCAAATATAATATAACTCAAAACAGCAGCTTGTACCCTCTGGCAATCGATGCCTTGCATAATGACGTCACAAGGTCAAACAGCGCCCTCACCGAGGTCATCATTAGCTGAGGGTTGAGCGTGCCGTGTACACTCATGATAACTTTGATTACTTGACCCCAGTGATGGCAGTCTATGTAAGGGGTCTATTTTAACTGTATAAATCCACTCTCTATATATATTATCCTTACCCATATTGTTCAAACTGGTAGTCGAATGTCAACTCTGTTCCTGCAGGGATATATTTCTTGGTGAAGAACCCAACCCGAATCTGACCATTGACAGTCCACTACAAGAAAAAAAAATAATTAGATAAGTTTCTGTCAATTTGGAAGCACTGTACCTTTTATAGAGAATTAAATCTGACTAACACAAATCTAGGTGCATCAAACATTGAAAAAACTTGCACAAAAGCCCTTTTTGTTCGGAGTGACAGGGCCGTCTCTAAGCTGTAAGCCACAGCTGCTGCAGGATTCTTGCACCTTGGTACCGAGAACAATGGAAACAATCAAGACAGCCATTCAGTCTATCAAAATCATCTTAAACTCGCCCCACACAGAATCATCCACATCCAAACACAGACAATAACAAATATGTGTTTACATGGCCCCCAAATGGTGCCCTTAAAATTTGTGAGTCTTAACAGGGGCCAATTTCATAGAGCCGCTTGAGCACAAAAAGTAGCTCGACACACAATAATTATGCTTACCAGAATAAGTTTACCAACCAAAATACCATCTCACATGTACTATCTGTGGCTGGTATCCTGCTTATTTTTGCTAAGCAGAATTTATTTAAGCAGTATTTTCTGCTCTATGAAATTGGGCCCAGGACATTCACTGTGGAGTGTTTTAGTAGAAAAGTGTGATCTAATGTAAAATGAAATCCTACCTTCTGTGTTTCACAGTTAGGATCACAGCTGTGGTTGATGAACCTTGACTTGTTGCCCTTCTTTGTAGCATCAATTATCTATGTTGTTTAAGCAAGAACAAAACATGACTGAGAGTTGTTGGACAATGTTAGAGGAAAAACATTACAAATCAAGATACTTTGACCACAAGAAAAAATTGACTCACATGGTTGTTACCTGTAAAATAGATAGTTCCTACTTTACTTCAAAGCTTCTATATCTTACTGACAGGATTTATCTAATTGTTCTTTTGAAAATGGGAGTCTGAGGCCACCTGTATTTACATCATTTACATTACCTGGAATGCAGTTTCTTAGAAATAGGCTTATGTTTCTCGCGAATTGTATTCCTTTCATACTGCTTTTGGACACTGTGCGAACTATTGTTAGAGCGTCAGAGTTTACTCTATTTAAAGTCATAACATTGGGCAATTTAAAATCAGTCCCAAGAAAACCATACTGTCAAATTTAAAAACCAGCTGTAGTTCATTATTCCACAAATCTCTCCGTTCAATTTCAATGATTTTTATTTTGTTTTATAAAGCTGCGCAACTCAAAAACAATAAAAAGCTAAACCCAACATTTCCTAACAAAGAAAAATAAGAAAATTTGTTACTTTCTATGAGCAGAAATTGGACAAGTCACATTTTGGCAAGTCACACCGCCAGAAACTTTCCTAATCGACTTATGGACTCTGATTTTTGCCCTCAGCAAGGCCCACAAACACACAAATTATGGCTATTGAGGCAGTTATACTATGCATAATTCTATGAAATAGCAACAATATTATATCGCAATAATTTTAGAACGTTTCACGAAGGAAAAGTTTGATTTTCAACACAAGCTTATTTGTAGAATTCAGTCCAATTTGTTACATTTACAGATTTAAATAAATATGTATTTGGGTTTTTTCTTTGTTTTATTTATTAGGTTTTTCTTTTGCAGAACTACCGCCGAGACGAGTGTACATTTTCACCAAAACCATTCTTATACCTGGTAATATGATGCGAAATTTTAATGATTGATAAACTGCTTAACCGAATAACCATCTTTTCAAACTGAAGTAACAATCTGTATTACAATGGAAAATATGACACAAGTGGCTTCTTACCTCATCTGCCCTGAGAGCCATGAAATAGAAATGCTGGTTTTTATCCTTGTTGTAAAGTTTCACACGAGACTTGAACTCCGAATAGTTCAGCACTTCTCCACAGTATTCCATTACAAACTCATGCCTGTCGCAAAAATCAGATTTACATTTTGATTGACGAACTTGTGTGCAAATTTGATGAAGTTTATCAAAGTCAATAGACTGTGCAAGACTCGCACATATCGAAAACGAGAACAAAATCGAAAGAAGACTATATTTTTCAATGAAATCTGATCTTCTTTTAAAATTATATTTATACAACTTTCTTGAAAATAAATATACCAATAGCAAGTTGTTGTTATACATAAATTTTAAACTTTTGTATAATACAAATAATTTGTTCAAATTAACATTGAAACAAAATTGTGTGCATCTATTACATAGGTTTAATGACAACATGACTGTCAGTTGGGCAAAATTCCTAATTCATGTAATTCGGAAACGAAGGTCAAGTCTTATTCTCAGGTTTTCTTCGTTATTTTGTTGAATTGATTTTACTTTCATATTGTTAATCACTTAGTATTACATTCCCCAACAACATATATAATTTTCACAGCCATAAACTACGTTAAACTAAAATAATTGACAAAACAAAATCCCGCCCACGTAAAACTCCTTTTGGTTTGGACCACAATGGTCCCGGAAGTTCAAATATGCGTGAGACTTGCACAGTCTATACATAACAGACAGCTGAAGTTAATGACTGTGTTACACAATTAAATAAATGACCACATTAAATTTGAATATCTGTGTATCATCTTTGCACCTACAGAAACATAAAATGCTTCAGAACAAAACTAATTCTGCAGGATTATTTTGAACTAGAATAAAAAGAAAAAGAATAATCACAAGCTGTCTAAAGCACATTATCATTATTTTATTCTTAAGCTGAAGCCAGTACAGAGCATAGTTAATTGTAGTTAACATACGTTGAACTGATGCACTAATGGAATCGCAGGCCTTGAACTTTGCTCTTGAAGGGGCACAGCAATTTTCCTCTAGTAAGGGGCACTTCTATGAAGAAAATGTAACTTGTATTGAAACTTTGCAAAGGGCACCACAGCAAAGGCACAGGGTACCACGGCAATTGCTGTGGGTGCCGTGGGTTAATTGAAGGCCTGGGAATGCTTGCATTTTATGCAACAAATATCTTTGTTTCCAA
This sequence comes from Plazaster borealis, assembly GCA_021014325.1. Lineage (NCBI taxonomy): Eukaryota > Metazoa > Echinodermata > Asteroidea > Forcipulatida > Labidiasteridae > Plazaster > Plazaster borealis. The sequence goes on along the minus strand of CM037471.1, from coordinate 9,670,117 downwards.
ATTGAAGCCAAGATTATCCTTTATTAATAAAACCAACAACTTTGTACTTACCCCTTGAAATTCGTTTTACTCTTGAGACCATGTCCCTTATTCTCAGCATAAAAAATACCAACATCAGCGTACTTTCTCTGGAGAATCAAGCAAACATGATTTCATATAAATGATTGGCAGCTTTCATTTCATTTCACTTTATTTCATTTCATTTACTCTGGTTGTGAAGCCAAGGACTCTCAGAAAAGCGAACTTAATCACTGGACATACATGTAGCCAAGAACCCAATGGAGAGAAGACAAGGAAGTTTCAGTTTTAGATGTGGAGGAAAACCCTAGAGAATTATTCCAGGGAAAACCCACGCAAACAGGCAGGGACTGAAATTCACATAGTGCCCCCGGTAGGATTCGATCCGGGGTCCCAGAGGAGGAAGGCAAGGAAAGATACTACTACGCCAACCCGACCGCTTTCACTGTTTCACTGCACAAAAATCCTTCAACTGCTTATTTCAGTCATTTGGCATTCGCCCTTTTGCAAAGATTAAGAATTTGTTAAGGGGATAGACAAACGTTCTTGGTTAATGATGCCCTGGTGAAAAACTACCAATAGGGGAGCATTGATGACACAGAAATTTATATTACTGCTTTAATAGAGATGCAGTGGTAATATGAGACTTGAATATGAAGAAACATTCTTAGTTCTAAAATACAGAAATGTCTGGTGTTGATTATACTTCTTAAATTATGAAGGAATGCAGACAAGTGACATCATACGAATGACACGGATTTTGAAAGTGTTTCCTTGCTGTGAGGTGGCTCATATTGCCTTAAACTGTAAAATGGTTATTTTTATAATGAAAAACAGAACATGTTTTTTTCTCTCAAGTTTTTACTCTTACTCCATTAAAGAAATGTGTTTGTACATGTATTCTGAAAGTGGTTAGAGTTTTTTACACTAGCTCTGGTGCTTAAATACATTTCCACAGTTGGTCATACATATCGCACAATCCTTTATCTCTCACATTTATAGGCAATATGTAAGACATTATGTTTAAAATACTGCAGAAAAAACCTTTGGTAAGAAAAACAAATAACATACCAAATGTGCAGTTTCTAACTGTACAACAAATATACGTTTGTACTTGTTAATTAATTTAGACTGTGTGCATGCTAAGCACAGCACGTGTTACAGCATGTCTTGCAATACATGATTTTTGTTGTTGGATTGAACATTTTATTTTACCACCTTGCTATTTGGAGAAAATTGATCCAAGTATGAAATATCATCTACATGCAGGGCTTGCCTTAACACTAGCCCGGCATACATTGTCTAGTAAGCACCACTTCTCAACTTGCCCTGCAACTAAAAACTGTGCAACCTACTTATTCATAATGGTCATGTTTCTTCCTGTTCAAATGTGAGTAATAATTGAACACTTAATAAACGGTTCATATATTTTGGAGTGAGTGCATGTAATTTCATTTGACCAATAAGCTGGTTGTGAGCGCTACCATAAATACATCAGGGAAAACAAATTGACAATGGCAATATATGTTTGAAATTTGGGCTAATAAACAAAACTTCTCAGGGGCAAGTAAAATGCACAGTTTACTAGCCAAAAAGCAAAATAAAATGCATTTGCATCAGTTTTAGAGACTTGCTGGTAAAATGTTCTCTGAAAGTGACATTGTTCCTCGGACATAACATGTCCACGCCAAGGAAGTATTAACAAAATGTGTGTGTCAATCAAACGTTAGCCCTATGATGGTCTCTCTAATACTTCAGATTAACATACCTTTGAGAATCTCCTATTTGTGCAATAGTCACCACAGGGACATCGAGATGTGCTGCAATAAGAGAACAAGAATACGTATGTCAAACACCATACTAAGACAAGTCTTACTGATTTCATTTTTCTGGTTGTGAAGCCAAGGACTCTTAGATTAGCGAACTTAATCACTGTACTAGCCAAGAACCCAATGGAGAGAAGACAAGGAAGGAAGTTTTAGTTTTAGATGTGGGAGGAAAACCCAAAACAATTTTGGGACTGAAAACCCAATCCACGTAGTGCCCCATGCGCGCGCGATTCGAACCGGGGTCCTAGAGGTGGAAGGCGAGGAAAGATACCACTACGCCAACCCGACTCTGATGAGAACAAGCGTACATTCCTAACCAAATTCAGAAGTTGAAAAACCAAAGGGACAGCAGGCCAGATACAAATAATTCAACTACAAGTTCCCTTAAGTCACAAAATTATAAGCATCCGACTAAAATACCGAACTTAAGACAAGTCTAACTGACGAAGTGGTATTTGCGCTAAGTACCCCTCTTACTTTTGCGTCTAAAATTTAAGGGTGGTCCTACTTGACTAAGTGGGGGCACTGGGTATTAGGGCGGCTTTTTTTGTGTGTTCCGCGCCACAGAGAAATTAACAAAAGAGCCCTTTGAAGAGAAATAGTATGTTTTAAAGGCTCAATCTTCTGGCAGAATTTGTTGGTTGAGAGATATTACTCAGTACAGATTTCATGGGAACAAGTTTTCCCTCTTGCAACTGGAATGCGCAATATGAGAAACGTTTCATGCCTGAAAGGTTTCTCAGATTGACATTTTTTTGAATCCCTTTCTCTAAAATCACATTCCTTAAACGGGAATTGTTTCTCAAAATATTATTCATTATCAACAGCTGCAGTGCTTCTTGCCAAGTAAGTTATTATGGTCATCATTTTTAGAGTTATTACCAAAAGGTATACCCTCCCTTTAAAAGAAATATTAAATATACTGACCATTCAATCATGAGTAATCGGTTCAAGCAGTCTTCTCCACATGCAGGTAACCCTCTACTTCTCTCACTCTTGGAGGTTGTACAGTCGCATACCATTCTACGTGCTTCCTTTCCTGCTTTAGACTTTTTCCTGAATCATTAATTAAGACATGGTTCAAGTACATAAACTACTCTCCCATCACCACATGATACAATTCTCAATAGACTGTGCAAGTCTCACCCGTATTTGAACATTGTGACCTGTTATAATGCGAGTTTGTTTCCTTCACACGTTGAAGCAATGTACTTGGGACCAAAGTGGTCCCAAAAATGTTCGAATACGGGCGAGACTTGCATGGTCTATAGTAGTTAACACTTGCATGTAATTGGGACCCTCCTTACCAATGCATACAGATGCAGGACATTTTTGGGTTGTACAGTAGTACAAAAAATAAACTGTTTTTGCAGATTCACTTAGTAGTGTTCTTTCCAAAGCTAAAGATGATTAATGTTATCAGCATTTAAGAAATTGATGAGAGAGATAATCTTAAAGAATGTAACGTATGTCATCAGTACAGACTTATTTCCATTAGTTTTAGTCCATTAGGTTTTGAAGTCAAACTAAATCACATTACAACCCAAAACTAAGACATTGCATGCATTGTTGTAAATGTAGTGTACAGAAGGAGCCCTATCCTTCTGTACACTATATTTACAACAATGCATGCAATGTCTTAGTTTTGGGTTGTAATGTGATTTAGTTTGACTTCAAAACCTAATGGACTTATGTCTTGTACATACGTACATTACTTATTTCTCTTTTGAATTGTCTCACTTCTCAGAGGAATGTATCAAATCTTGATTTCTACCACTATGAAAAGCCATTTGGATGCAAGTAAGAAAATATTAGTCAACCTAGTTTTTCCAGTTTTGCTTTAGGCAAAATAAAAACACGTTTGGCGTCCTGCCTTTTTTTTTTAAATGGCCGCCTGACACATTTTTGCAACCGGCCTGTCTATTTTTTTCAAAATGGCCGCCACTTAGACTCAGGAAATGTCATATTGGCTTCTTATGGGCAAGATGCAACAGAAAATGAGACCAAAATAATAAGATTGTTAAAATTTCTGAGGGTTTTTTTTCTTCGTAAATTGTTATTATTATTTTTTTAAAGCAGGTGGCCTCTAAAAAGGAAGTGGGTGGTGACGCTAAACATGATTTTTTTTCTTCGCCTTATAATAAATGTTGTAACCCATCCTGTCTGTCAATGTGACGTCCGTTACCTTTGTTAATTATCCAAACATATTTGCTCCTTGTTGTTAAGGTAAGAACTATCAATAACGGCATTACCAAGAACTGGTAATATCTTGTTCAAAGTATTTTTTTAAAATCTTACTATGTCATGCCTTAATTAAAAAGTTACAAAATGTATGCCTTAGTGTGGAGAGAAGAATTACGTATACATGTATGGAGACAAGAGAAAGAGAAAATATTCAAAGTACACAGCAGTGCAACTTTTCATAAACACTAGTACATGTCCTACAATTAATGGTTTACGAACATCAAAATGATTCAAAGTCTCTTGCCATTAAGAAATTTGTTATAATAAAAATCATTTGATTCAAAAAATGTTGTCCTTTTTGAAAATCCAATATGGATTGACACACATCAGGGTTCTCCCCTGGTTTTTCTTAGAACTGTGGGGCATTCTGGGCCAACATTTGGGGATGTTTGGCCTAAGCGCGCTGAATTAAAACAAGGTCCTAGGAATGTTTTCTACTTGGTGTTTTTCTTGGTTTTCAAAGCCCTACTGTGCAATTTGGAGCATCCAATATGGTTTTCTTTTCATGGTTTTTTTGGCGTATCGGCCGATTTTGTTTACCTATAGGCCGAAATTCTTACATATCGGCACGCAATTCTTGCGTATCGGCCCGATACGCTAGCTCGTGCATGGGGAGAACCCTGTACATTTCTAAAAATGCATTTTTATCCACAAGAAACACTCACCTCTCTGATAAATAGAAGTTTTCTGGAATTTCTTCATAGGCAGGAACTCTGTCACCCGTCACAATGCCCCAGGACTGTCTGTCATTCTCATGTACTTTAGATCCTTCTGACTGACTGTCGCTCACCTCTCCTTCCTCTTGCATGCTGACTATTTCTTTTTCAATTTGGACACAAGTTACATCATTCTGTCCTTGCTGCTGAGACTGGCTGGTTGCTGAATTTTCAAAAAGCTGAGGCTGGCTACTGGTGTATTTAAATTCCGATTCATTCATGTTGGCCGGATCTTTAACTTCACTTTCAGAACCTACCAAATTCTCCTGACAGGTCTGATGAGGGAATTTATCTGCATCACTAACAGGTAGACTGTTGACATTTACTCTGTCTTCTTGGTTGCCATCCTTGGATTTAAAATCAAAGTCATTTTGGATTGACTCAAAGTCTGCTTCTTTTCTATCAGCAACCATGGCAACACTTGGAGCATCTTCTTGATTGTCTTCTGATATACATTCTGCAGTGTCTTTGCTGATTACATCCTGTGACTTGTTAGCATCGATTTCTTCAGCCTGGTTATTGTCATCTGCGTTCATGTCCATATGATTACTCAGCTCCATTGGAACTGGGCTGTTGGGTTTCTCACCATGCAGTCCTGCATTAAGCCCATCAATCGTTTCAACTCTCTGACACTCAGAAACGGATGTGGAGTTATCCAATGTATCAGTAACGGCTAGGTTCATCCCTGTATTCTGATGGCAGACTTGCACCGTGTCTGCGCTACATGGTGTAGGAGCAAATGCTAGAGAGGAAGTAACTGTAGAAACACTTGCAGTAACATCAGAGCAGACAACCATTGATGTTGACATTACCTGTGGGGTGGTAGTGGATGGGGAGCAGAGTCCAGAAGTTACTACCAAGGAAGATGTAACATCTTGGAAGCCAAAGTCGGGAATGGAAACTTCAACATTATTTGCGGTTTGGTGAGAGTCATCATGGTTAAGAACAGCAACATCTTCATCAGGGCATGTATTCCCACTGTACATGTTCTCTTGACTTAATTTCCCCTCAGAGGTTACAACCTCGGAGGTTACAACCTCGGAGGTTACAACCTCGGAGGTTAAAACCTCGGAGGTTAAAACCTCAGTGGTTAAAACCTCAGTAGTTAAAACCTCGGAGGTTAAAACCATTGTTGTTTCAACCTCGCTTGTTGGTTTGATTTCGGATGTTTCATTGCTAAATTGTGTGTCTACAACTTTATCATCCACTTCGGGAGCAGCAACTGTTCCAACACCGTCATGCATTTCGTCTTTTTGACTTGGAATTGGGGACTGTGTAGCTTTTAGGACTGTCACATTTTCATAATCCGATGGACTCACTGTCACTTGATGTTCTGCTTCAAGTTGGTAACTCTTTTTGTTGACATCTGTTTCTATGGTGATGTCCGATGGAGATTCAGTTGAATTACGGGAGGACAGACGCCTTTTTCTTCCCGCGGTAGGTAAGGCTTCTGCAAATTCTTTAGGAGAATCAGTCAGTCTCTTTTCTTCTATAGAGCGAAGACGAGTGCTTCTACGAGTTGGCATGGCCTCTACACTTATGTCATCAGGTGAACCTTTTCCTTTGTTGCCTCGCCATGACCTCTTTCTTTGCCTTGGAGCTTCAGACTTTAGCGACACACTTTGGTTGTCCAAACCTGGAGAAGCATCAGAATGCACTTCCTGTGGATTCTGTATGGGCTTGAATACCATGTCTTTGGCTGCCTCTGGCACGTCATCTTGTACATTAGAGCTTTCCGTCAACATGTCACATTCGTTATCTAATGAAGTAGAATCTTCTGACAAAGCTTGGAAATTACTCACTTCTTGGGTTATAACAAGATTATTTTCGCCAACGTCATCCTTTTTATCTTCATCATCTAGAGCGTGCTCATCGCACCCCAACTCCTCTTGAGGGAAATCAATTGAAAATTCTTGTTGATCCTTGGCATACACGGCTTGACTGAGAGCCTGATTTGAAGGTTTATTAGAGGGAGGTTTTGCCTCAAAGCTTGATGGTTCAGTACTGATGGGTAGTGGGTTATCACCGCAAGAATCTTGTTGTGTCTGCATGTTATCAAACTTTAAAAGTTCTGAGGTACATTCACTTCTTTCTAATTCCACTTGGGGAAACAGCTCCTTGGGTGAAGCAGCTGTTTTGGGAGCTGAATCAGATTTTGCCTTGATATGAAATTCAAATTCTCTCTTTGATTGTTGATCTGAATGTTTACTGAATGCTTTATCATTTTCTGAGTCTGTCATCATTTGAACCTCCTTAGGCTCATTTGAAAGTTGAGGTATTCTTACTGGCACCAGATTTGTACCAGAGGTTGCTGGACTCTGATCAGATACCTGCTCTGCATTATCAGTAACCAAAGAGTTTTGCAAAACTACATTTTCTGGAATTGTCTCTTGAAGGAATGAATCAAGATTTGTGCCCATCTCGAAGCCCCATACATCACTTATTGAAGATGGTTCATGCCTTGCATCCTTTCTGACAAACCCCATCATCCATTCAACCACAGGTTTCTTCTTCGAGAGAGCCATGTCTGATGTTTCTTGAGAAAGCCTTGTGTCACCATCCACCATAGCTGGAGGATCATTTTCTACAACTCCATTGGTCTCTTCCACGTTACCAAAGTTGTCTTTTGAGGTATCTTTGGATATTGAAGACTCTTTGTCTTTGCCAAATCGCCTAGATGCAAGGGACTTCAATGGTTTGTTATCTACATGTGCAACATTAAGTGACAGCGATCTTGGCAACATTAGGTTGTCGGCAGCTTTACATGACGAACTTGCTGATGTTACATTGTTCTGTAACGAGCATGTAGAAGGAATGCTAGCCTGCACCTCTGGGGATGACCCGTTAGAGTCTTGCATTGATTGTTTTCTTTTAGTTCTCTCCGACCTCCTTTTAGAATAGTCATTTGGCAATGACGACTGACCAATTTGCTCAAAATTAGAATTGGATTCATTAGAGTTTGAGTAATGTTCAAAGGAGTCATCTTCCTGATTGAACTCCGACATCAAAATCTTACTGGAATGGGACTCACACGAAGTTAACTCTTTCAAAGCTGACTCAGGAACTGCCTCGACTTTACACACAGACTGTTCTTCCTGAACACAAGATTCAGAACCCGGTGTTTTTGCAGAAACCGAGTCCAAATGCGTAAGTTTTTCAAATTCTTCCATTTCTCTCTCCAAAGACAGGCTTGGCCTGGGAACTGTTTTTGGGGTTGATTTCTCATTTGCAGTTTCTTTTAGTTGTGTTCCTGAGTTCTCTTCTGGAGAGGTTTCACTACTCTCAAGGGTTTTTTGGGATCTTGTTCGATATCGTGTCCTTATTGGGTTTATGGATGCCATTTCTATCTTTTTCTGCTTCTTTTCAGTCATTATTGGATGTGAAGCAGTTTCAGTCCTATCAGGAGAAGAGACTACCAACTGTTCTTGATGCTCCTAAAGTAACAAAACAAGACAACAACTTATATTCGACATTTGAGAATCAATAACACACGTTTCGCTGATTGATGGGTGCGGCAGCACAGTTCAAATAATGATAAGGCCAAACAAAATAAATGTTCTTCTTCCGGGTTCCCAACCTACCCTAACTTTACGCCACGATTTCCGCGACCCTAAACTTTTTATTCAGCTTGAACAGGAAAAAACCCAAATAGTAATAATAATTTGAGTCAACGATTGCATAGCGAAATCACAGAGCGCAATCTACAGAGCGCAAACTACAGATTACGCGCGCTTTTGCTTGATCGGCAGATTGAGCTGCAAATTTTGCAGAGCGCAAACTACAAATTGCGCTAAACAGATCTATGAAGGAGCGTCAACAGAAGTTGCAAGCAGACGATTTAGACATCGTTGTAGTTGAAAAATTATCTTTTTAAGAAATATAATTGACACAAACATACCTCCATATTAACCAGCAACATCTCCTGCGTACCCAATGTGAGTTTAAAGTATACTAAAGAGGTCTTTCAGATTTTGGAGCAGTTTTTTGTCACTCACTGTTGTTTTTGTTGAATTGAATCGGGAAAGTAGGGAATTTTTACACACTTGCCAAACATATCAGAATTTTTTAAAAATGTAAAAAATCTAAAAAATGTGACCTACCTATGTAATCGGAAACAGAACATTTATTTTGTTTGGCCTAATCAAATATATCAAAAAGAAAGAGCTGCCTGATTGTTAGCATCAATCATCTCACTTTGTACATATTGGGGGTGAGAACTATTGTTTTTTCAAAAACCATGAAACGGAAGGTGATTATTTAAACAAGGTTTAGAAACAATGCAAACATTTGTACAGTTGAACGCATCTATAACGAAAACCGCAGGATCCATGAGTTTCACGATCGCAATGTTTCAAACAAACTTCACATCGGCGTGCGCTTGCGAATTGCATTGCCTGCAGATAGATAGATACAAGTTACTGTGTCTGTTTGCCGCCGCATCCCACACACGTCAAGGGTTAAACAAACTGCAGAACCAGTCTCTACAAAAGCGACTGTAGAATGTATGCTGTAGAAGGAGCCTTGGGTCTCCGTGCTACGCGTGTCAGGTAGGTAGTGTCCTGAGTGCGATAGTTTATGGGATTGGTACCTAAAATACATGTACATGTATATGCACAAAAACACATGCGAACTCGCCGCTATAATCATAATTATATTTATATTTATATATATGTATACATGTATGTAATTTTCTAATGCCATTTTTAATGTTATGCACCCTCGAACAGGCTGGTCCTGGAGAGAGCGCAATATAAAATCAATAAAATTATTATTATTATTATTATTATTTTTAGTTTAATATTAAGTTTTTATCACTGATACATTGTTTGTAACTATATTTACACAGGGCAGCTTGTTTATTGTATTTAATTGAAGTATTATCGTGGCGACGTATTCACGTATTCTACGCCCAAATCGTGTATGTTGGCATCTCTGTAAAATGTATTATAAAAACTCCCAAGGTTGATAAATTAAATACCCTTTGATATACAAAGCCTGAAGCAAAAATTTGAGGACTTCAGAGTTGTGTTATTTGTTTAAAAGGTTATTAGTGTTGAAAGTGGTTTGTTTTTAAAGTTCAAGGTAATGCTGAAAACCAAATTTCTTAGGGTCTATGCAAAATGCTTATGATAATTACAACTCACCTGGAAGCTATCAAGTTCCCTGCAGTCCAACACATCAGCAGCAATGTCATACAAGACAAAAGAAAACAAGAACAATCACATTACACATCTACAATTCATGTACATAATTTTAGTATTTCAGCTTCATGCAAATTGTATAATACTATCAGATACAATCAAGAAATAGGAGTGCTTCCTAAACAATTTTTCTGATAACAGTGCACTCTTTAAAAAATATATGGCAAAAGAGCTACCTCTGTCCATCTTTACTTGAAACCAAGAACTGTTTCAGTCAAAAGCGTAGATTTGATGTGGATTTTTGTTATCATTGAAAGTATTAAAACTGTAATCTAGGTTGTCAGACACTAAGCAAACATTTTTTATAAACACAAAACAACTCCAACTGTACAACAATTTATTCATCAAATTACAGGGCTCGATTTTTACCTGGCACCGCAGGCCTGAGGCAGCTGATTTTACATAGCATTAGGCCAGTAAACTCACGACTGGACAAGTCCGACGGTCTTGTTTTGTTTTCAGTTTTAATAATACTTGACCGTGTAATAACACAAATTTGATGTTCAAATGTTGACTTTCAGTCTGGTAAATATCATTCAATTCTGTTGAGTATCTACATGTAAGTAAAGTATACTAGCCCATGACATCAGATGAAATAAATATTCTATAGTGCTTGTTCAAATAAAAACAGTTTACATGTTAAACTTTGTTGTTCTTTCTCATTTAGATTCTGGCCTTATAAAATAGTTTGAGCTAAAGCCCTGCAGTCTTGGGGAATTTTAACCCAAATTCAAGCCTTGAATTAGATGGTAGACCAATTATCAACGTTTTTGTTGCCATGTTTTTGTTGAACGAATATGATTTGAGTTCAACACAGCAAAAGCGTGCTGTTTAAAGCAGTCGATGCCTCAAATTCATAAAACACAATTAATAATGTACATTACAATGTCATTACACTCCTGGCCCCGAAATATCAAATATGGTGGTGCTTGTTAAGAATTATTTTATGAGACGAATCCACCATAATCCAACACCTTGCAAGGTATTACAAGGTGAGGTGGTGCATATTGCTGCTAGACCAGGCCAGAAAAAAATGGGGCAAACCCCTTCTTTTTACGATACTGGGTTCTTTTGAGTGTGCATTACACACAGTTAAAGAACAGCAAAATTTAAATTAATGTACTTTAAAAGTGTAACCTATTTGAAATGACATAAGAATAGTTCGTTTAAAACAATAAAAAGATTTCAAGCCTAGAAGAGTCTTTTTACAAACGACTATTTTTTGTTTTGTTTTTCTAAATAAAATAATTCATTTGAACTTTTCTCAATGAAGGTCTTTCTTCTGTACAACTTTGCTTTTTCTTTCTTCTGAATAGTGGATGTATTTTCCAAGTAGATAATGCAGGCATTTAGTAAATAATAACTAATGATAAAATTACTCTTCAAATTCAATTCGGTCTTTTCAGTCAAATTTTGCTACACTGCATTTTACTTTTTTGAAAATGTTTACAGAAAATGTCATCTAGGAGTTAAATGGGTTTAACAAAACATTTAAAAACCTCAAAATCACACAAACCCTCTGTTTTATAATGATTGTGATGATTTCTTAAATCGTTATTTTATATTTTGCACTGTAAAAAAAAAAAAAAAAAAAAAAAAAAAGGCCTCCCACCCCCACCAAAAAAGGATGGTCAACAATTTTGTTTGTATGTGGCTTAATGTTTCATTGGAAAATTACATATTCCTCACATACATTGTACATGAAATAAACAGCTACAAATTGACATTAATCAATTTGCACTTTGATTATAATTTGAATCTTCACTATCAATCTAGACAGTAATTCGCAGAGGCATCATGAAAACATTACATGTAAGTCTTAATGCCAGTATGAGTTGGTGAAGGTATTAGGCCAAATAAAATAAAAAACATGTTTAGCGTCCCCGCCCGCTTCCTTTTTAGAGGTCGCCTCCTTTTTTTTTTCTTTTTTTTTTGAAAGAAAAAAATGATAAGTTTTTATTATCCTCACGATTTTTTTATTTTTTTTTAATAAATAAGATCGTATTTTCGACTTTAGCACAGCGAAAAAAGCACAACAAAAAAAGCTGGCCACCATCTTGAAAAATAACCCGGCCGGTTGTCTCGAAAAACTTGTCGGGCGGCCATTTTGAAAAAGAAAAAAAGAAAAAAAAAAGGCCCTCCTCCTTCCTTGTTTCAAAAAGGCAGGACGCTAAACATGTTTTTTATTTTATTTGGTCTTAGTTGGACAAAATGGTATGGTAAGCATTAGAGTACTTTGTTGGGGTATGAATTGACATGTTCTCACTCTTCAAGATTCAATACAAAACATGTTAACTCAATCCTATACTGCATTATTTTCAAAATAAAACTGTTCCTCAATATAACCTTCTTGGTATAACGGCATAATAATATAATACTAAATGAGTTCTATAGCACTTTATCACACCTGATGGCGTCTCAAAGCACTCAGTATTTTTTTTTTCTGCAAGGTATGCGGAGCTACTTTTGAAGTATGAGACCTACTCCTTTACGAAGCACCATGTAATGGTTTACAAGGTGCTGTGGCACAATATGCTGCAGATCAAATCAGGAACACCAAGGCGAACCCCTTCTCTTCACGATAAGTGCACTGGTTTTTTTTACGTGCATTACACAACACACGGGACCTAAGGCTTTACGTCCCAACCGAAGGACGCAGCAATAAAAGTTAAGTGGCTTGCTCAAGGACACAAGTGTCACAACCGGGACTTGAACCTACACTCTGCTGATCAGAAACACCAGAGCTTGAGTCCGATGTTCTTATCAGCTCGGCCATATTGAGCTATTACAAAGGGTTACACCCCTATGTTCCCGACACCCCTATGTTCCGACAACCCTGGTGTATTTTCCTATTCCTAACCCTAACCCTAACCCTAACCCTAACCCTAACCCTATGTAAATCATGAGGGGGTTGTCGGAACATAGGTGTGTCGGAATATAGAGCAGTCACCATTACAAAGCAGTTCCTTCATCTTAGAGTTTATGTTCTGTCAAATTTCTTGTTAAGTCCATATAAAAAAGACACTTGCTTAGCATCCCCAACCGACCGGCAAAAATGCCCTTTACCTGTTTATTTTTGATTAATCTTTTTATTTATCAACTACCGTAGAAACTCAAAATAGCTTGGTACCGCAACAGTAAGTGTAAATTGATGTAACTTGACAGTTTACATGTAAATACCATTGCCCACAGTTCTGAACAGAACCCGTACAAGAAGTAACCACAAGCCTAGACTTGCATTTGCAGGTAGCATGGTGAACATTGCTTGCTGCTGCCAGTTGTCTGCAGCAGCTGCACTGAACTGCCGTTTTCTTTCTGTTGTGGTAGTCTGCGTGCCAGCAACTTTTTTACAAGCACTATATATACGCAGCGAGTGCAGGCAATGTGGTTGGTGTATCGAGACTATTGAATTGACTGATTGGAGAGAAGAAAAAAAATGACACTTCCGACCTGTCAGACTTGAAAAAGAAGGATGCTAAACTAAAGAACTAATTTAGTTACATGGCCTACGATCAAATAAATTTTATCACACTTTCAATTTTACAAAAAATTCTTCAATGTAAAATCTCCCTTCCATGCACATGTGCTTTTTGTGCCCAAGGCCGAGTGAAATTATGTGCTTCTTCCATAATGCATTTGTAGCTATTGACCAATTCCCCTCCTCCAGTTTCGACCCAATTGTGAGACTGAAACAAGATCCTTATCCTCAATATTGTGTCTGCATCATATTAACTCCAAACCTATCCACACTCTCTTTGATGGCTGATACAAAACAATGCTTTATTCTGAACAAGAATAAGCTGTACCGGTGGTGGTATGGCCACCGCAAACCGTTGCATAAAATTCCATACAACAACGAACCACCTCCATTAACAATGCACACATGTACACACATACGTGTACATGATGTATGCATTTATGTACAAACCGACCGTGTCGCGCCAAAACCGTGTATACATCTGCACGGGAGGTAAACCATGCACCAATAAACCATACCAAGAAAATACTAAACCACAACTAAATACATGTGTGAGTAAAAAAATACAACGTTCATTACGAACGCGGTACATAACAAAATTCCAGCAAGGTTCAGCTTTATCACTTACTTGCTACATGACCTGCTCCGCCATCTTGAAATTCACGTTCCGTGTGTACGACGTGTGTTTGTGTGGTGAACAGAACCGTGCATAATACGTAGGCATACTGTACTTATAGTACTGTAGTATACTAGACCCAGCCGGGGGCCCAACGGGCATGGAGAGTTGCAGACAAATACATGCAATGTTCGGTGGGGGTACAAGTTCGTAGGGGAATAGTATTTAGAATTCTGCTGCCCGATTATCCCCCATCCACGGCGTCCAGTAAATAGTGGTAAAAGAAAGCCGTAGTAGCCGGCAAGATGGGATGTAAACTACATGTAACATGTACATAAAAAATAAAAACACGTTGTTGTTTGCACACCCAAACCTGACCAGCTAGCTCCGTCGGCTAGAAAACGAACCCTGAGCCGAGACTATTCCAAAATTACTCCTCATCTTCAACTGCTGAAAGTTAATCCACTATAAACACAATTTCCGACAGTCTGGGTGCTAACAAATACTGTAATAAATTACGTACCATTGTTGAAAACGCAGACAAAACGATGCCACTGCTAAAACTGTAGAACTTTACAATTCAATGACCTACTTGTGCTACATAATTGAAGTGTTCTGTCCTCCTCCACAGCACACACAGAGACTATCAAGCGGTTCGTAAATTCCCGAAGGTAGATTCTTCTTTAACGTGAAAACCATGGTTCATTCAATGTACAGATGTCTGAATTTACTTACGACAGGGTGGTTGTGACTGTGACCTCGCGGGTTTTCGTCAGACTTTAAGAAACACGTTTCAATTCCATGGTGGACCTAAAACTTCGTGGCACCGCGAGACATGAACTAACCTGTGGGTGTCACCTGTCTTACTTGCTTAATTTATCAGTCGAGTCGCTACGGAAAAAAAACTTAGTCCATTCTTGTTGGTTTGAAATGCTGTAAGAGACTGCAATTTAAACATAAGTGGACCTCAAACCCAGTCGTAATAACAATCGTAGTCAGTATTTATCCAACAAAACTGGACAGCCTACATTTGCATAAGTACTAGTGGGGGCTGGACGCACGTGCTCCGTTGACAAACGGTTTTCAATGTCAAATTCTTCAATCTTCTAATCCTCACTCCAGTCCACAGGCGATTTTTGAAACCATAGGGCCCAAATGTCTACAGGTACGGTAGGTAGCACTTTACCATTGTTCAAGAAAACCTTCGTGAGAGAAATCATTTTTTGAGAAATACGATGTAACTGGAAGCCATAGTGGATACTAACCTAAATTTCTGTCCCAATAAAAGGGATCATTTATGTTTGAGAAAATGCCACGTGCTGATTTGTTACATTCTGAAAAAGACTCTACCGCTTGAGGTCAAAACGTGAGGGCGTTACCACTTTTTTTTTGCATTTAAACCACACGTCATTTTGATGAATTTTGATTGGTGAACAGTTTGCAACAGCTCTGTTCTTATTTTGTCATTTATTTGTTGCAAATCATCTTTCTTTTTTAATAATGAGAACATTTTGCGCAGAAATATTCCACAGGGTGCTTGATACTTAAAATTATTAGTCATTAATCAGATAAATGTGATATCACTTTATCATAATGTCCTGAAAGTGGTTCCTTGAAGAAATTGAAAAATGTGGCCCAAGAGTTGATGAGAACTTATGGCTGACGAGTGGCTTGGTATTTGTCATGTCATAGATGCTGTAGTGTTACTGGCAATTTGTAACAAAATAATTAAAATTATAACTAATTTTTATTTAATGAACAACTGACTTCTTTGGTAAAAAATCGGTTCATTAGTGTAAGTACAGTGACCAGTGGGTAAATGAATTTCAGGCTATTATTGAGGTTAAGGCTTATGTTTCTGCAGGCATTTGCATTTGTTTATGTATCATCAAAATACCCTGGGAATGTTTATACTTTAGCATATAATACCAAAACATACATGTAGACAGAATTTTCAGTGACAATTGGGATGGAAAAGAAAAGGGTTGTCTATTAAAAACCCCCATATTTTAGTAACTTCATTTTGCTTGGAGTGCCCCCTTGTCACCACCTTTGTCATGATTGGTTCCTAGCTAGAACCATAAAGACCAAAATTTGTCATTTTGACTGCTTAAAGGGATTGTATACGTTTGGTAATTGGAACCCACTGTTTGTTTCAATCCTACATAGTTGTAGATATATACCATAAAACTAACGTGTGAAAATGTCATTTCAAAAGGTGGTAACATTTTTGAGATATTGCCGGTTATGTCCACGCAGGAAGAATAATCTGCATTGGAATACACACTCTGAGAAGCGTTACTTCTCAGATTCAAATTTTTTGGGGATAACAAGTGATATTTTTTTCCATAACCGCAGTGCTTCGAGGTGAAAAGTTTCTCAAAATGCAATATACTATCCGAAAGCAGCTGTACTTCTTACCGTAAAACGTAAGTTTTTATTGCCATTAATTTTCCGAGTCATAACCGAACGTGTACGATACCTTTAAAACAAACCATATTTAGCCACTTCATTTTGCTTAGAGTGCCCCCCTTGTCACCATCTTTGTCATGATTGGTTCCTAGCTAGAGCCACAAAAACAAAATTTGTAATTTTGACTGGATTCCCATCAAGAATGACCTGCATACCTCTAAATGTAGATTATTTTTAAATGTGTAAAATCATGACCCAGTTTCAACACTTGCCAGAAAACACATAGGAAAAATATCCAATTTGTTGTCATCTTAATTTGAGTCAGCTCAGACTGCACATCTGAGTTAAATCTTGAGATCCAGCTGAGTATTGCGTCTGGACATTCCATCAAATTATTTCGGTGAGCTTTTTTTTAAGGGCCTTACGGACCAAGCCCAATTTCATATAACCTAGGGTAAAATAAAAGGCCTGCTAAATTCCTGATGCTGGAGGTTTTCCATAAATCTCCTTTGTTTGTAAGATATATTTGCCTAAAATACTGTATAGTAGATACTAGCCAGAAAACAGCTCTAAATTAGTTGAACAAACGTTATTGACCTGTGAAATCCAAAAACTAATTTTGATTTTTTTATTTAAACCTGTTGATTGATGACCATTGAATGAGTTACATTTTCCTTCAATTTGCGTGTTTTCATACAGTATAATTTTGTTGGCGAGATCTTATTTTCTACCATTTCAGGAACAATAGCAATGCAGCTGCAAATATGAAGACAAATTAATTAAAATACTTTCCCATTTTAGTTAAAATGACATTCCTAATGAAATTATAAGGCACCACACCGTGTTGTGTTAATGAAATAGTTGAAGAAGAATGAGTGTGGAGTTTACTGATGATTTGCGTATTAAAATGAGAAAACATTATTTATTTATTATTTTTTATTTAACCAGTTGGGTTTGAAGTTTTGTTAATCCAAGAGTACGATATTGAAGTAAAATTTGACTTGAAGTCATAAGGGATCAGCAGCATTATTAGAAACAGACTAAACACCTGGAACTCTCCACCGCAGGACAAAAGAACAGTTCACCAGCAAACATCAAACCTGGCATGTACTGAGGCTTTCAGGAAACACTGAAAACTTCCTCGATGCAAAGGCTAAATTGTTGAAATACCCAAAGAATTGCAGCACATACCAATGATGATGATACCATTATAACACAGCACAGATGATGACTCAAAACCTTCAGTTCACCCTTGGTTTACCCTCTTACGATGGATCCTAAACTTTCTGAACTACATGTATGTTTTCAGCAGACACCACAGTATAACAACTTTCATGGCAGAAAATGTCTTAAAAAGACCTTCAGAGCAAAAACAATAGGGGTTCTTTTTTTACCTTTCTCATGTCCTCATACCAGACGAGGTTTAATACAATCAGAAAAGTCTCCATGAAGTAAAATAATGTGAGATTCAATGAGCAGACTTACCTTCCTCAACAATGTATCTGAAAAACATTGTATCTATGCACCATTGGGTTTGTGTGTAACTCCAGGGTACATGTACAATGACAAAATTTCGCAGACACGACAATATTACCTCAATGGTTTTGTAGCTCCAGATTAGAACCAAATCTGTACAGTATTTAAAGCATTCCTTCAAGTTCAAGGGTTCTATAAAAGCTATCAATTGTGCTATTTTTTGCAACCAACTTTTAAATGACCAATACTCAAACTTAATGCACTGTACTACATTATGTATTAGTTCCAGTTAAAATAATTCATAACATCTGAGAAAAAGTAGTGCTAGTTCCACACCACACAAAACTTTCAGTCTAAGAATACACCCATTCAAGAGCAACACAAATACATTTCATCCAAAAATGGGAATACTCACTCTGTTGGAAACGCTGGATCATATTCATCAGCCATTTCCATAGTGATAGTTTACTTTTTCCTCTTTCAGCATCCGTAATCAGGTAAAATCACATTTCTGATTAGCCTGACTAATCCAATATACATGTACATGTATCCGTTGCTTCAAAGACCTCAGACATGATCAGTGGGTATCTAGTACCTATAAAAGTCAACAAGTTAACACTCAAATTTAGCAGATTTAAAATGGATTTAATATGAACATTGTACAAGACTTAAAATTATATCGGTCAAAATGTGTAGTTTTTTGTAGCTATACATTGTTTTCTTATTTTAAAAAAGTAGTTTGGTTTCAGTAATTATGTCGGTCAAAATTTGTAGTTATACATGGTTTTCTCATTTTAAAAAAAGTAGATATTTGGTTTCTACGCACAATTAGCATTGTTGTTGAAATTTCGCTTCAATGTACATCCAGCATCAAATTACAATATCAATGTCACATGGTGATCAATGAGCATGCTCGACAATTCAAATTTCAATTTTAAGGACAATAAATGAATTTCCTTTTGTTAAAAGGTTGGCGTTTAAAGGTATATATACTATACAGGATTGGTAGAGTTGACAAAATAGCCGCAAGTGTCGCATGTGCGATGAGTTTTCTTTAGTCGAGGCGATATTCATTGCTCACAGAGCCACCACCGCGAACACAAATCAGCAGCAAGCAATGCGAAGTAAAACAGCACAAACAATTTATTTTTTAAAGTTACAACATGCACGTTGCAACTTGTACTGTGCAATAGTATTTTTATACAAAATAGTCCCTTTAATTGATGTCGTTACAGTGTGGTATACAGTCGTTTGACCAGTTCTGGATCACTGTTTGAATTCATGTTGTTTTTTTGTTGCAATCTTTTTGACATCTTCAACAAAAAAGTTGATCATTTTACCTAAACATGTCATGAAACTCACCAAGTATCCACTGACAAAAAAAGATTAATACTCTTGAAGAGGCTTCGAGAAAAGTATCGTCACCTGTTTGACCAGTTCAGGATCAGTTGATTCTATTCTATTGCAAACCCATACTCCCATTCACAAAACTGTCTCTAAAGGACACAAACTTCAGAAGTGCGTTGGTAAAAGAAATAACTAAACTTTCTACAGCAGCCGTATAATTTTACCTTACTGAGTGTGCCACCGTTGACGCAATGAGATGTTAAGTGATCCCGAACTGGTCAAGGGTACGATGCCCCCCAAATGTCGATTTCGTTAATTTAATCTCCTCAAAAAAGCAAGGCGACTACTCAGTCAGTATTTACGTGAAATATTTCTTACAATTCTTAGCATTTTACAATGTTATTCGCCCTTGCATACAAATTTTAAAGGTGAGAAGTTTACAACGGCGTTTTTTAACCAACTTTTAATTTTTTTTATAACAATGAACAATATCGCAGACAAACTTCAACAAAAATTCCATAATTTATTTGTCGATGTTTGGCACCTTATTTTGGGTTTGTTGGTTTACTAGATGTTATTCTTCACATGAATCAACAGTAATGTGAGAAGGAATTTAATTATTTGGTTATTGCAAAGTTGAAGTGATCCAGAACTGGTCAATGATCCCGAACTGTTCAAATGACTGTAGACTAGTGTAGTACAGACTCACACTAGTTTTACACAATGGTTTTGGCATTTTCATCAATAAAAACATGCACATTGCAAGGAGGCCCATTGCAACTTGCATTGAATAGTATTTTTCAGTAATAATAACGTTGTTAAGAAGATTCACAGGGGCATAACTCAACTGTAATGCAAAAATAAAACTCGACTCCTCTCCTGCTGATCGATCCACACAAGTTTCCAACACCACCAGTCTCCGAAAATGCAGGTGAATTTGTTGCCGTTTGCTCATGTCTATGACGTCATCATGAGGTTAAGTTCAGTTGCTATAATTTAAAAACATTATTTAACCTGAAACCAAACCCTTTTTTCCGGTAGATCTGTTCCAACTCTGTAGGCAGGGGGGCCGTTTTGTCCTGCTGCTGCACACGTTCTCAACTCGTCATCACCGACGGAACGCGCTAGGAGATGCAAGGCTCGAAAAAGTCGTACTCGCACCCTCGCAGGCTAGCAGCAGCAAGAAGGTCGAGTTGGACGAATTGGCCCTGGCTGGCTAAAGGGCGCCCTCGTCCTACGCACTGACGCACACTGTGTTTGGCATCTGGCAGCGCAAGGTTTTGTACACAATCACAACCAAATACATTGGACAAATCTCAGGTTTTCACTGTCTTCCCGAACGTGTTAATTGTACAAAATTTCCGGACAGATTATCGTCACCGGCCGACGCCACCATGTAGATACTAGTCAAACGTAGCAATCGGAAAAACCAGGCATTTTCCGTTTTCACGAACTGTCACGAACGTCTATCACACAAATTGTGTGTCAGGAACATCAGGGCAATCCAACCATTACACTTACAAATCTGCCACAAATGAGCTCGTTCGTTGTGCTGTATATAGACACTGATTCATACCAGACCAAGGATAGGGCTATAACAGGGTTAAATTCATTCAGAGATTGCAAGAAGTTTGAGACGATCACATTTTTAGGAACACTTCTTTATTGAGCTGTATAATTGAACAATAAAACACGATGGGGAACTAATAAATTGTTCCTCTGACAGGCATTTACTGATAATTTGATTGGCATCATTGGTCAAGGTTAGTGAGATTTTCCAATTCAGGCATGCAAAAGTGGGGAGGATTGATGTCCCAATCAGAGCTACATTGAGCAATGGATTGTTAAAATCGTTGATCATTTTCTAAAAATCATTATTATATTATAGGGATTTAAAAAAAAGGATTTAACATGCATGGCAGAGCAAGCCATTATTTTAGATTTTAATCGTAAGCTTTGTGCATTTTGCGTAACTTAAGGTGATTTGCAAAAAACACGGGGATTTTGATCAGCACTAATGATTAGTTTGGTTTATAGGTTTGGTTTGGTTTCAATCCTATATAGTTGTAGATAATACCATAAAACTAACCTGTGAAAATTTCATTTCAAAAGGTGGTAGCGTTTTTGGTATTGCCGAAGCGGTTATCCACCGCACGCATGCAGGAAGAATAATCTGCATTGGAATACACACTCTGAGAAGCGGCGGCCGTAACGCTTCTCAGATTCAAACTTTGGGGGATAAAAAGTGATATCTAATCAATTCAATTCACTTTATTATCCACGATGGGAAATTCATTTCGGCCTTTTAAATAACAATTTTACAAAATTTACATAAGATTATTTAAAATATTATATAAAACAGTACAAAAAACGCGTTTTTGAGATATTGCCGAAAATCTGGAGCGGTTATCCACCGCACGGTACGCATGCAGGAAGAATAATCTGCATTGGAATATACACTCTAAGAAGCGGCGGCCGTAACGCTTCTCAGATTCAAACTTTGGGGGATAAAAAGTGATATCTAATCAATTCAATTCACTTTATTATCCACAATGGGAAATTCATTTCGACCTTTTAAACAACAATTTTACAAAATTTACATAAGATTAACTAAAATACTATAAAACAGTACAAAAAACACTACAAGCCACAAGTCTATACAAAAATATATATATTACATGAAAAGCTGGAAGTATAAAAGATTGATTTTACAAAAATATTTCAACGCTGCAATTATTCATTAAAAATTTGGACACATGACGGGACTAATGAATTAGCATATCGCTTTGTAATCAAAACAGTTCAAAGCAAAGCAATAACAAAACACTACTTGTAAGGCCTACAGC
Organism: Plazaster borealis; assembly: GCA_021014325.1. Lineage (NCBI taxonomy): Eukaryota > Metazoa > Echinodermata > Asteroidea > Forcipulatida > Labidiasteridae > Plazaster > Plazaster borealis. Next base: position 9,647,934 of record CM037471.1, on the reverse strand, counting down.
AACGCGACACCGTCTTCGGATTGAGAGATTTGGGCTAATTAAAAGGCTAAAAAATCGTTTGTTATGAAATGAATAAAATGGTTTGAAAGATGTTTTAAAAGTAGTTGATATTTATTCATACAAATATCCCTCGAAGTTGTGTGGTTTTCCGTTTACTTCGTGAACTAACACGGTCCGCCAGTCAAAAATTTGGTTCTACAAAATACCGCCGTGTTAGTTCACGAAGTAAAAGGAAAACCACACAATATTTTGAGGTTTGTTATGTGTGGATCATAATATTCTACTTTTGAAACATCTTTCCAACCATTTTCATTTCATATAGTCCAAAGCGCCCAGTCCGAATGCAAAGTCCCTATATAAGGAAGATGGGCAGTGATGGCTGAAGACAGGTGAGAATGAGAGTGAGCAAGTTATTAGTTACTATAAATGGAGGAAATTAAGCATAATGTGCGTCCATTAATTCCGATAGTTGTCTCCGTTGTTCCTGGTCCAATCATCGCCACAATTGTCGTGCACATCTTAACGTGCTCTGGAACTTCATCGTTCTTCTAATTCACTTTGCAAACCGGCGATAAAAATGTCGTGATTTTTCTGCCCTTGCATTATTGCCACTGTCGGTGGGCTCAAACGCCATACACCGTAGCCACACAGACACCCTTCTGAAATTCAGATGACGTTGAACATTCTCACTGAGAAAAAACTTTCTCTAAACAAACTTAAAGGCACTGTACACGTTATTACTCAAAATATATATTAACATAAAAACTGACTTGCGGGTAACGAGCAACGGAGAGCTGTTGATAGTATAAAACATTGTAGTAAACGGCTCCATCTGAAGTAACGTAGTTTTTGAGAAAGAGGTAATTTCTCACTAAAATAATAAAAACTTCTTGCACGAAGTTTTTATTCCAATCTGAAAGCACACAAATTTGTACAACAAGGGTGTTTTTTCTTTCATCATTTTCTTGCAACTTCGATGAACAATTGAGCCCAAATTTTCACAGGCTTGTTATTTTATGCATATGTTGGGATTTGACAATTACCAAACGTGTTCAGTGCCTTTAATTCAGTTTTCAGAGAAAGTTTTTCCCGTTTCAAAATCCCGCTTTCTGAATTTTGTTGACCAATCATTCTGAAGCTGAGAACCCCAGCTGGGGAGGAAGCAACCCACGGGGTGGGTCAGGGGTCAGTGCTAATTGTCACCGAATGCAAATGAAAAACAACATAATTTGAGTTGAGCTTGCATATCTCGATGGGTGGCCGCCAAATGAAATAATCGTGTCGGCCGCGGCATTGATGATCATGGAGCAATTTACCATGCTATCATAGAGTTATGATTAGTGAGCAATGCATGCTGGGATAAAATGGCGCTGCGAGGTCATGAGAGATCGAACACCCCATAGGAACGAGGTTGGCTCCTTCTCAAGATCTTGGGACGGATGTACGATAGACATGACACACGATGTACATGTACATGTTGTACATGATACGTTGTACATACGTTGTACATGACATACGTGTGTATACGGACGGACGTGTACTCCTTCAATCCGACATGAAACATCATCCATCAAAGAAACGGGCTATGTTATGTGTGTCGCCATTGAAATCTGCTGCAATGTAACAGTACAATGTAACCATCGAAAAGCGACCGAGTGGATTTGTCATTGAAGATGATCGACTTTAAAAACTCGATAGACAGGTAATTTAGTCATGTCAGTGTTTGTTGGAAGTTTTGAACGTTTTTGCTGGGACCTTCACTCGGATCATTCCACTCTTTTCTGACATCCGGATCCTCTTTTGCCAGGCTGGAGTCCAGGGAGGGGTCCATAGTTTAGCAAATTCCAGTATTTTTATAGGCCCTAGCCTATATATTAGGGAAATAGTGTTTGTGTATTGGTTGAGTTTGTCACCACTCATCATGTGGTGGGTTTTCGATCCGATAATAATGGGAAAATTGTTCGACAAAAAGAAACGAAAGAAACTTTTTGTTTTGCCACCTGACCACCCGTGACCACTATATTCAATTTAGACACTTTCAGTGATTCACTTCATAAATTGTTGAGATCCTTTAAAGAAAGTTTAGTCTGTCATTCCTCAAGATTGTCTGCCATTTACAGCGTTACTGCTGGTGACTGGGCGTAACGCCGTAAGCGGTATGCAGGTAGGCCTACCGTCAAGTTTTCGATCCTTTCATATTTGAGAGGCAGTTTCTATCAACTTTAGACAGAAGTATGGCGTGCAAAATGTCTTTAACAAGTAGAACTTAAAGGCAGTGGACACTAATGGTAATCACTCAAAATAATTATTTGCATAAAACCTTACTTGGTAACGAGTAATAGGGAGAGGTTGATAGTATAAAACATTGTGAGAAACGGCTCCCTCTGAAGTGACGTAGTTTTCAAGAAAAAAGTAATTTTCCACGAACTTGATTTCGAGACCTCAGATTTAGAATTTGAGGTCCCGAAATCAAGCATCTGAAAGCACACAACTTCATGTGACAATTGTGTTTTTTTCTTTCATTATTATCTCGCAACTTTGACGACCAATTGAGTTCAAATTTTCACAGGCTTGTTGGTTTGTGCATATGTTGAGATACACTTGAGTTAAAAGACTGGTCTTTGACAATTACCAATAGTGTCCAGTGTCTTTAAGAAGTATTGTCCACACTGTCACTGGTGGTGGTCAGTAAGACAATTAAAGTTCTCCTTTGTGTGTTTTAAATATCATATTTAATAATACTTAGGCTATTCGTTATTGTATTCTTTATCTGACACTGAGTAATATACCAAACAATGGCTGGTTCACTCACCAGTTACATAGTACTACTAGCATGCCTGTACCCCCACCCGGGTCACCCCCCATTGCACCTCAAGTACGTCTCATCAACGCTTGAAGGCAGGGTTAAACCATTAGTTTGCTGTTTGTCACTAGCGTAAAAATCCACCATTTTACATACATATATACAGTTTTTACTCGACAATTGTGAAAGCCATGTCATTTTGCATGTATTTTACCAACAAATTGAACTTCATTTTAGGATGTTAATGGTTGATCTGATATCTTCTCTTTCACCAGAGCCAGCCCTAAATCAACAACTAGAGTGAGATTCTAGCCAAAGAATTTGGCAATTGGATGGAAATGCTTTTTGAATGCGTGTACAGACCATCAAAATGGGCTTTGAAGCGACACGTTTCCGTGGTGATGTAGATGAAGAGCTCATCTGTCCAATTTGTAGCGCAGTCCTTGAAGATCCTGTACAGGCACCAGAGTGTGAGCATGCCTTTTGCTCAGCATGTATCCAGGAATGGTTGAACCGTCAGCGTACTTGCCCAGTAGATCGAAATCCTATCACATCACAGCAGCTCAAACCAGTACCACGTATCTTGCGTAACTTGTTGTCTCGTCTCTATATTGGATGTGATAATGCCAGCTTTGGATGTACAGTTGTTGTGAAGCTTGATTCGCTGCAGACACACCTTGAGGAATGTGACCACAACCCAAAACGACCAGTACAGTGTGAGCAAGGTTGTGGAATGGTTATACCAAAGGATGAACTGAGAACACACAACTGTGTTAGGGAACTACGAGCTGTAGTTGAAGATCAAGCATCGAAGATAGGGGATTATCGGGCTGAAGTTGAAGACATTAAGAATTCTCTCACAGAGCACCGTAGAGAAATGCAGATGCTTAAGGATTACATAAGAGCAATCAGGATCTCCACACCAAATTCCAACCCCTCTGTACAGGCTATCGAAGATGAATTAGAAAATAATGAGATAGTAAGATGGGTTAATACCATTCCCCTCGCAAAAGTCACACGTTGGGGTGGTATGATTTCAACACCAGATGCAGTTTTGCAAGCTGTGATTAAACGATCCTTGCAGGAAATAGGTTGCCCACCCCACATTGCCACTGAGTTAATGGAAAATGCTCACGAGCGCAATTGGCCACATGGACTGTCAACATTAGAAACAAGGCAAATGAACAGACATCTTTATGAACGATATGTTACAAGGCGTATACCTGGCAAACAGGCTGTGCTTGTTATGGCTTGTGATAATGTTCACATGGGTGAAGATATGTCAGTTGAACCAGGACTAGTCATGATATTTGCACATGGCATAGAGTAGATACAACATACCATATTATTTCAGTATTATCTTTGCTTTTTGTTTTGATTACAGAGCTGCCAATTCTCCCTGATTCTGCAGAAAGTTCCCCGAAAATAAGCCAATCTTTCCATGTTCTGATGAACACATTTGAAAATCTTCCCGATTATGGAAACTTTGACCTTATTATGTTGAATGTAATTCTAAATACCGTCCTGATTGTTGTACAAAATCTCCCTGATTATAAGATGCAAATGTTGGCTGCTCTGTGATTAACAGAAAAAAATAAACAAGTACACTGACAGAAGTCGTATATATCTTCATGTATCCTCAAAGTCATTATAAGTTTATACTCGTACATTAACTCTCTTCAGAAAGTACAATATTAGTTTGATCTAGAACTTATAGAAAAGGCTGTGGTACTATATACACAAAAAAACACATTTTGCTGCTTAGTGCATGTCTTGTTACTTCATGCTAGAGGCAAAATATATTTACAAAAATCTATGGCATGTAATAGATAGTAAAATTTTGTACATTTTTTGCTCAGTTCCTTGGAGAAAAATGACAAGGATAATCACAAAATATATATTTTAGAGAAGGAAATAATAAATTTAATCAAAAAATTGCTCTACTAGGAAAGGTTTACAACAAGTATATCAATAGATATTGTGGCAGGCATTTTCTTTATAAAGAAGAAAGAAACATGTACATGTATGACATTTTAAACCTTGTTATTTACATGTATGTAAAGATGGTGTAAATCCCTAACCATGCTAAATGCAACAATATGCACCAAATGGTAAAAGTTGTTGTAATTTGTTGCATTTGGCAGTCAACTCAGATGTTATTCTTTGACTGAATTTGTTGCATTTAGCAGTCAAGTGACTTCATATTGGTGTTGCATTTTGTTGTAGTCACCACTACACTTATGTGCATACTGTTGCATTTAGCAGGGCAAAACCCCTTGCTCAGTCCTAACACAAACAACATGCCTGCACAATGCAACAAAATCCCTTGTTGCATTTTGTTGCATTCTCATTTCAACTGTGTTGCATTCTGTTGTACTTGGCAGGGTATGTGGAGGGACCCTGATGGGGGTTAGGGTTAACATGAAACAAGAATGACAAATCCTGTCATATAGGTTTCTGCATTTAGTTTGTTTTTGAATCATTTTATTTTGTTTTAAACGTTTACACTAGTACAAATGTGTCTTTGTTGACATGTTGTTCCTCAAAATATGACACATATGTAACTACTGAAAAATCCCGAAATATCTATTTATTTGTTTTTCTGTTTATCATAACTTTGTAACTCTTTTAGTGTGTGTTTACGAACCTGTACCCCAAAGGCAATTTTGACAAAATTAAAGTATTTTAGTCATTAATATTCAATGTAGTCGATTCAATTATATGCATGTATAATTAGTTACATCAATGGTATGGTAAGGAGTAATACTGACACATAAAAGGTACTAAGATTGTTCAGTCAGTTGGTAAGGACGAAAACAAAAGAGTTATTAGGCAAAAAAACAAAACGTAGCGTCCTCGCCTGCTTCCTTTTAAGAGGCCGCCTGTTCTGGGGGGGACACAAAAAAAAAACGATAAAATTTCACGATCTCATTATTTTGGTCTCATTTTCTGTTGCATCTTGCCCATAAGAAGCCAATAGACCTTTCTATTGCAATGTCACAGCCCGAGTTTTTGCCAATCGAGGTTCGAAAACTATGGAAAGCCATAAATGCAAAACAAAAACAGATAACCACTGTTTGTAACAATGTTACACAAATATTCAAAAATTGTGTTAAATTTGTTGGAAACAAAGCAACCAATCATGGGATGTATTTTCTTTAATTGAAAGTTTGCAGAAAATGTTGAATTTGGTTAAAACATCTGTTTACACGATTGAATGTTTTATTGACATTCGGCCGTCCATGCCAACCAGCGCGGTTTGTTTATCAACAATGGAAAGGTCTATATTTCATTTCCTGAGTCCAAGTGGTGGCGGCCATTTTGAAAAAAGCTTGCAACCATCTTGAAAAATAGCACGGCCGGTTGTCTTTAAAAATGTGACGGGCGGCCATTTTTGAAAAAAAAAAAGAACAAAAAAAGGCAGGATGCTAAACATGTATTTATTTTGTATTTTGCCATATACAAGTTAAATGACATAGCTGTACTCACAATGTCATTTGCCCTACTAAGTACTGCACCATTCCACAAAGGAGCCGTTTCTATTAATGAGCAATGATGAATGGCAAACATCCGGATGTGCTACATGTACTGTCTGAAAAGTAGGCTGCTCTTTCAGGTTGATTTTTAGTGATTGTTTGTTGCAACAAAGATGAGATGCATATTTAGTTATTAATCGTTGATTATTTACTAACATTGTTCGGAAAGGGACTTTTCTTTTAAATTCCTAGCTTTGGTGGCCAGATTATTTCTGGTGCGAAGACACTTTTAAATGCACCAACATCAGAAGCTACTTGAGGCCACATAACTGGAAGATGCATGTGTCATCAAACCTATTTTCTAAATATCAGCTGCAACAAACACCAAACTGTGAAGGCAATAAAAAACAAAAAACACATAATTTTAGCCTCTTATTTATCTTTAATATATAATGTAGTATTATTTATGATAATTCAACAATAGGGCTTTAATAAGTATTTTGCTTAAACAATTGGCAGCCATTTTTTAAATGGGCAGTACAAATTTTCAGCATATATTATTATGTGACACATGTTTAGTTCTCTGTAATGTAAACAAACATTGTGTGCTCTAAATTCACATGGGATGGACAAATTCAAAATGTAATACTTTTCTTGATTTTTGTCAAACTGTTTTGACAGATTTTTGTGATTGATATACTCTCTTGAGACAAAAACATTTTCACGGATCAGATTTTTTATTTTTTATTAATTTTTTTTTGAAGGGTGTGTACAACATTGGTAAGAGTGAAATATAAATGTTCACAGATTTGCACACAAGTTACATGGTATAAAGATGGTCATGGTGGAAAACATCCCTTGAAATTATTTTTGCTTGGAATACTACAGTTTTTGAGAAATGAGTGAAACAATTAGTTTTGATCTTGCGAGTCCAAAACCAGATGTTTGAAAATAGTGAAAACATATAATAATTGGGTTTTTCACTATTTTCATGTGACTCCAATGACTGATTGTGATAAAACTTTCACAGGTTTTTTATTTCATGTATGTTGGGTCACATAAAGTGCAGATACTGGTCTTATACATATAAATTTTGGTTTTTACCCATACACCGATGTGTGTTAGCACTGTATACTCGAGTCCTGTGAAAAAATCACAGATATTTTTTCACAGGACTCGGGAAAGTACTGAGTATACAGTGCTAACACACATCGGTGTATGGGTAAAAACCAAAATTTATATACTTTATCCCCGATGCAAATTTAACATCTATTATGGTCTTATACAATTACCAATGTTGTCCTTGTGTTTTAATCTGCAAATTGTTTCTATACCTCTGTTGTGGACGGTTACACCCCTATGTTCCGACACCCCTATGTTCCGACAACCCTGGTGTATTTTCCTATTCCCAACCCTAACCCTAACCCTAACCCTAACCCTATGTAAATCATGATGGGGTTGTCGGAACATAGGGGTGTCGGAACATAGGGGTGTCGGAATATAGAGCAGTCCCTGTTGTGGACCACACTTGTATTAGTATTTTACAGTGAGGGCTCTTCCAATATAATGTTCGACTATACCCATGTGTTGACCGTTCTTATTTAAGAGCGTTTGTAGACAATATTTAGGTTTGTTTCAGTAATGTTAAATTTGAAAACTTACCATTATTTGTGAGTAAAGCTTATTTAGTTTGGAAACGACTTTAAAATGTTATAAAATATGTTTTGATTTAAGAGATTATATAAGGTTGGTGTTTTTGAGTTCAAAAATCAATAATAGCTGTTGTATATCCTGCCAATAAATTTGTTGATGCAATAAAAGAACATGCACTATCTCGATGAGCAGAGTTTAAAATATATGTACTGTGAATTGGAAAATGATTATGGAAGAAGTGGAAGGGTTTAATTGAGCTTGTTTAGTTTGGGGATGCTAAACAATGATTGTTTGTATCATTATTTTACAGGTTCAGTTTACAGAGCTGGAGGACACAACACTTTTTCGGCATCCCATTTTTGGTCTAGCGTGTCATTTTTGGTTTTGTGTTGCATTTGTGATGGTGGGAAGCTTGTTCCGGTAAAAACTACCCTTTCTTCTCTGCTTGCCTATGACCTCTATAATGACGCAAAAAACAATAATAAAACCTTGAACTATTTATCGTGGTAACACTACTGTCTCATTTCATCTGATTACTATTTCTCTGCCGCCCTTCCTGTCGTAAAAAAATCTGCAATGTGAAAACCGAATGGGATGCCGAAGAAAGGTGCCACGAAGATGGCACATGGAACACCATAATATAAGCGACAGGTACAGACACAAGGGACACGTACAAAAAGTGTATTTCGTTCTCCAATTATTATTTCGTTCCTTCGAACTACAGATTGTCCCTGTCATTTTTTGGCAATTAATGCATTCAGTTTAAACGTGACAATATTCTATTTTATGCAAATTTGAAAGCTCAAAACAGTCATTCAATTAGTCACTATAATTGTTGTGACACATGATTAAAAAACATTCCAATAACAATCTACTCGAAATGCATTCATTTTTGCAGCAGCTATTTGCAGTGTGTGCAGAATTTTGTTATTTGAGGGAATTGTGCAGCTAAATTGACGCTTTGTTGATCTATGAGAATGAGACTATGTGGCTCCTCTTTCAGATTTTTAAAGGGTAAACAAAAAATGGTTCACTTATTGTATGAGAATCACTTTCCTTGGTGGTCTTCGACAACGATTGCTAAGTAAACTACAAACTTTGAACTTGTGAAGAAAACACACAAATGGAGAATGAAAGACCCGTAAAAAAACCCAAATGACACAGAGGTTCTATAAATTGTCCAATTTATCTTTTGTTTTCCTAAGCCAGATTAGAGAGAAACGAAGAAATAGGCCTATAAAAATCTATGCATTTATTTCTGTTATTTTTTGCTCCCACTTTCGAAATCGCTTGTCTAATGTCAATTACAACGTTGAAAACAAAGATTTTTCGGCGTTCCGTGTCTGCTGCCACCTTGTGTTCCAATAGTCTGATGTCGTCTCGAGTCTCTGCACACAGAAAACTCACTACGTTACACGTATGCTACAGTTCGAGTACAGCAGTGAACAATTCCTAAAGTGGAAACAGTCATCGTAGTTTGTTAGTTGATTTCAACAGTAATAACAGAAAGAACTCAAAATGGCTGGAATGGGTGGACACATTCAGAACTTGAACAAAACAACGGGTAAGAATCCTATTTCTGAAATTCTGTTGTCGTTTTTGGTTGTTGCGTCACGCAAGCTGTCCGCGCGGACGAGTTCTCCGTACTGCACATGCACATGTACTGTGTACACACGAACTCCGTACACACATGTACATGTACATGTACATCAACATCAGGCTTTGTATGGTTTGTGTGCATTGAAATGTGAATGTCATTTGTCGGCCATTTTACTTTGGGGGCACTCGCCAATACGTTTTTTTTTAGGCAATACACATATGGATGTAATGTATTTGGCTGCCACTTTTCTTGCCCTGAACGACATGTTGAGACCAAGTTAAACATATTACTTTTCCCAATTTCTTAGTAATTATTTGGGAAATGAGTTATTATCAGAAAAATCCAAATGAGTGACAAAGTTAAGTGACTGTCGTCGCAGCAGAGACTCTCAGATCAGAGAGAGTGTCGGATTTGGCAGATTTTTCAATAATATTTACATTCTATAATTTCCCAGTGTAAAGTTAAGCGCAATCCTATTCCAACCAACTCACAGACTTTGGTTGGAATAGGTAAGTTGGGACCATACACAGTTTTTCAAGGAAAGAATTGTTTAACCAAATCTAATTCTACCTCCATGACCAAATATAAATTTCACCTCTCTTGCAATTAAGAATTATACAACAAGTTTTTACACAGAGCAAGTTCTGGAGAATGACTGCAGTAGACTAGTTAGTGGCGTGTCGTGGCTGAGCGGTTAAGAGCACCGAACTCAAGCTCTGGTGCCTCTGTTCAGCAGAGTGTGGGTTCGAGACCCGGTCGTGACACTTGTGTCCTTAAGAAGGCTTAAGCAAGACACTTAACCATTATTGCTTCGCCCTTCAGAGGGGGCGTTTAGCCATAGGTCCCGTGTGTAGCATCCATGCACGACGTAAAAGCCCAGTACACACTTGGCGCTGAGAGAAGGGGTTCGCCCCGGTGTGTCTGGCAGTGCGTTTATCTTCAATCATTTGAAGGCTGCACGCAAAAGGAAGAAGAAGAAGACTTAACCATAGTCCATCTCTAGAGTCTAAAATAAGATGGCAACCAAATGCTGTGTGGTTTGACTAGTTGCGATAATCGTAACCCTCCTCCCGACGGTCGGAACGACCGGAGGGTTACGAGTTGGATTATGGCAAAAGGGTGCGAAATGTGAAATGTGAATTTTTTTTCGAGACTTGTGACCAGATTTGCCCAATTTTTACCACTTTCAAAAATCATGACCCACATTCCAAGAACACGGATTTGATCTTGAATGTGTAATGAATCCATTCATAACACTCAAAACATCATTGAAAAAATATTTAGAAGAAAAAAAAGACAAAAACTTACCAGAGACCGAGTGAAATGCCAAGCGTAGACCAGACGAACCAGACTACTCTGGATGATGATTCGGCTACAGCCGAAGGCTCCACCCCGCTGATTGGTCGAAAAGTGCATGGTTTAAATCATCATCCAGAGTGGTCTGGTATTCGTCTCGTCTACGCTTGGCACTTCACCATGTTCACTCAGTCTCTGGTAAGTTTTTGTCTTTTTTTTCTTCTAAATATTTTTTCAATGATGTTTTGAGTGTTATGAATGGATTCATTACACATTCAAGATCACATCCGTGTTCTTGGAATGTGGGTCATGATTTTTGAAAGTGGTAAAAATTGGGCAAATCTGGTTACAAGTCTTGAAAAAAAATTCACATTTCACATTTCGCACCCTTTTGCCATAATCCAACTCGTAACCCTCCGGTCGTTCCGACCGTCGGGAGGAGGGTTACGATTATCGCAACTATGGTTTGACTAGCTAGTCTAGCCCAACTTGATTAATCTAGCTCCGGTGTCTCTAGTCAAATTTTGGAGTCATGTCACAATTAATGATACTGGGACGCTGTATTTCTCTTTTTCAAATTTTTACTTCATAAACATAGGGAAGACAGGGAAACAGTCTAGGTCACAGTCTTCTCAACATTATTCACGTGTGTTACATGTCTTGACTATTCAAAATCACAGTCAGAAAAACAAATGTGGCAGGTTCAAGTGCCAAAAGCATCAAGAAGTTCGTTTTGATCCAGATGTTTGTTTGATGTAGATAGACTTATCTCCAGTGTTTCGTGTTGTGATATCCGCGACTACATGTATGTTTTGAAACAAAATAAATGTTGCCAATCAAGACTGCATGCCTGCATGCTCAGGCCCCACTACACCTGTGAAAAAATAAAAAAATTGTTTTTGCAAAAGGCATTGGTGGCTGAGTTAATTTCAAAATTTTTAGCCACTGGCCAATTTCATGCAGTTTTACAGTTACATTAGACCGACAAGCTGGGGAGTTCATGCCACTGGGGTTCGTCTCTTTGGCCCGACGAGACGTGGCACTGGCTGTACGGAATACAAGTTGCAACTGGTTGCAGTAGGTAGCAGCATTGCCATAATATTTTGAGTTAACCTGGACTAATATTGGCCATTAACTGGTGTAATATGTGTCTTAGGAGGGAAACAAGCCATACTTAAGCGGAATGAGCTTGACAAAGAGAACAGAGTGACAGGAAAATTGTACAAAAATCCAAGAAAGAGCTCCAAATCAGTTTGCTTGAAACCAATTTTTGACACCGTTTACAAAATGAATATTTTCAATTTAACTGATTTCCCGGTTTGTATTTTATGCTTCAGATCACTTTCAAGACAACAGTGAAGATGGGAGTATGATGTTAATTCATGTCAGGTAAATGTACATCTACATAAGCACTGTATTTGAAAACTCAAGTAATTTCGACAAGTTGGATGTAAATAAAACATATTCTCTCTCTGGAGGAAGCGAAAACAGCAGATTTGACAGATCACTTTTTTGAATACCAACCGTAAGACTATTATTGCCAATATTCAAAAGGTTGGTTCTACTCGCAGGCGCCTCTGTAGTCTGTTCTGCTTAACCTTTATCAATATCTGTAATCTGTTTCACAACCAATGAGGCTCCTGGGGTCGATTTCACAAAGCACAATGATTCATTTTAAGATGAGTTATCAGTATTACCATAGTGATTTGTATTGTGACATCACTCTCTGCTCAGCAACTGCGATGGATTTGCAGTTACGATCAATCTTAACTCTTTGTGAAATCGAGCCCAGGTATTGCATCAAGATTTTATTGGCGGACATTCGTGTGTTTACAACAGTACAGGTCTGGTCTTGAACTTGGGCAGTTGATGCCCCTTCAGAAGTTTCCCTTAATAAATTTAGATTTTTTTAGTGGAAGTGCCTTTGCTAAATGAAAATGCCCTCTATGTGAAATTCTAGGCATGCAGTACAAAGACATATCCCCTGCTTGTACAGCAACAAATATTGACAAAGTAAATAACCTTGAAAATGTGTTTAGAAATATGCAAAGGCCAGGAATTACACGGAGACCACAAAGGCCATGGCCTCTGTTACCCTGGGTCTTGGCCTTGGGGCCCCTTCAGAAGTTTCCCATAGACTATAAGATTTTCCAATGGAAGTGCCCTTTGCAAAATGAAAATGGCCTTGCCCTCTCAAAGATGAAATTCCAGGCCTGTATGCTGCCATACTTTGAAGATTTAAGAGTATTTGGAGTATTAAGAAAATTTTAGACAGTGATATTCCTTATGTGGTATTGTGTTTTTAACAGTTGTCACTCTGCATACTTGTAGTGATAATTTTAATCTGTAGGGTTTGTTTATACTCTACTCACATGAGCAGCTTAAGTTTTGGCTACATGTACTTCTTGTACAATTTTTCAAGGGGCATGAAGACAATGACAAAGGGCATCGAGATAATTGCCCCAGTTTTCTCTGTGGAGTTTCAGGCCTGAGTGTGTAACAACTATTGTGTTTTGCATTGTTGTTTGAATCTATTGTGTGTCTTTTCCATGTATTTAGATAAGAGTATGATTTAACAAAAAGAAAAATTAAATAACACAGAAAACAAACAAAAATTGAAATCTCAAGTTAAGAAAGGAAACAGGAGGAAATAAACGACAGAAAATTCATATGTCTGTATGGTTGGTTACACATAAATGTAATTGCACCAGCGCATTGCTTGATGAGAGAAGTAAAAACTACAATTGTTTTTTTTAATTTAAGCGATTTGAGACTGAAAATGAGGAACGAAATGTGCTTGTTCTTTTGATGTTTATTATAAATGACAAGGTTATAACAAATGATCTCTCCTATTATGAGTTGTCAATTATACATATCAGTTGTCATAATATTTTATAAAGCCTTGGCCTTGGTCACAATTATGCCGTTGTTTTTAGTTTGAATTCTACCGATATGATTGATGTTGTTTGCATTAGTATAACAAAGTACTTAAAACTGGAATCCGTTGATGATTTTTCAGATGTCAACAAAGAAATGGCAGAAAGATGATTACCACTGTTGAAGGCATCTCCCCCATGTACTCACAACATCGCATTGTCAAGAAGATGAAGAAGGTCTGAGCTTATTAAGCCTAATTAAAAAACACCTCAAGTTTAGCGTCCCCGCTGCTTCCTTTTTAGAGGTCGCCTGCTTTTTTTTTAACCCCCCCCCCTGAATTTTTTTAAAAATTTTAACGATCTCTGACAATTTTGTATTATTTTGACATCATTTAGTTTAATTTTCTGTTGCATCTTACCAATAAGAAGCCATTATGTCATTTCCTGAGTCCAGGTGGCAGCCATCTTGAAAAATAGCCCGGCCGGTTGTCTTGAAAAATGTGTCGGGCAGCCATTTAAAAAAAACCCAATAACACAAACCCTCCTTCATTTAAAAAAAAAAGGCAGGACGCTAGACATGCGCTTAGAGGCTTTGGCATTAGGCGCTTTACAAATGTCTTTATTATTATTATTATTAAACATGTTTTTTTTTTTTTTTGCCTTATCACCCACACATCATAATATTATGTCAATGGCTCTTTGATTCAGGCTGGAGGATTCTTATAAACTGCATTTGAAGTTATGTTGACTGCAAAGTCGCATCAAATAGTGCCTTTTTTAACTAGCTAATAGGGTGAACCAATTATTTTGCCATTGTTACATCAAAAAAAATGCTTGGTGGCTCAGTGGTTATTAAAGGGGCTGTCGTCATCCTCATAGCATGCCAATTGCTGTGCATGGAATTATGAACTCTAACCCAGTTATTGCACATGCACGCGCTGGCCGTCACAACACAATAGTAATGACAGCGCCCTAGGCTTTGTGATGTGACAGCCAGTGTGTGCATAAAAACTTACTTGGTAATGAGTAACGGAGAGCTGTTGATAGTATAAAACATTGTGAGAAACGACTCCCTCTGAAGTAACGTAGTTTTTGAGAAAGAGGTAATTTCTCACTAAAACATTTGAATCTGAAAAATATTTCTGGCCTGAAGCCACAAATTTGTGCAACAAGGGTGTTTTTTCTGTCATTATTTTCTTGCAACTTTGATGACCAATGAAGCCCAAATTTTCACAGGTTTGTTATTTTATGCATATGTTGGGATACACCAAGTGAGAATACTGGTCTTTGACAATACCAAACGTGTCCAGTACCTTTAAAGGCTCACTTTTGTTGTTGGATTGCATAATCTTATTTGATATTGTTTTTCTATTTTACAGTTTTTCAACTGCAACGGAAACGTACACACTGAGAAAGATTTCGGAGAAGTAATTCAGTTACAAGGAGATCAGCGACAGCATGTCAAAAACTTCCTGGAGACTTGTGGACTTGCCAAAGAGCATCAGATCAAACTCCACGGCTTCTAAATTATGCAAATATTAACATTTTATGTCTTTGGACAGTGAGGCATTCAAAATGTTGTAAATAAATAAGAATGGCTCGTTAGTCTCTAGATGTCATAATAACCAGCCCATTGACTGAATAGATTCAGAGTGTTGTTTCTTTCGTTTTTCTCTTTATTTTGATAGTGTATAAATTGCACTGTATACCTTGTCACCGACGTCACATTAATCCTACCAAACTGCTCTTTCTTTCATTATTGGACTTCAATTGTGAAGCACAATCCAATAGGAGAGGTAGTTTCACTAATTATTAATTCTCTTGTTTTCAGTTTTCCACTCCCCCCTAAAAAAAAGTAATATTTTGTTTTTTAAATCCATCATTTTGTTCTGTCGGAAATGTATTTAAAGTAAAAAATATGTTATTAAAATGAAGAATTGAACACACACATTTGTTAATGATGTTAAGACAATGAAGGGTCTATACATGTACATAGCTCTTAATGATACAAAAGGTAGACATAATTTCTCCATTTAATATTTTACTTTGAACTTGTAATTGTGCTGTGGTCATGAAAGATTTTACATAGCCCATGTGCATGTTTGTCTAAGATACCATTTCAACCATAATAATTATCACATTTTGCTACCTTTATTTTCCAAGATATCCATTTTATTATCTAAACGAAACATGGCACAATGACAATAAAATCACCCACATTGTGTATGATCCCATGTTATGTTATGTCTTACAAGGGAACCAAAAGTAAATAGTACAATTGCCACAATATGAATCACCCTTTGTTCCAGGAAACAGTTGTTCCCTTTTCATGTTTTTATTGTATGTTTGTGCTGCGATGTTATGTGTGCTGCGATGTTTGTTCTAAGACCATACATGGACAAGCACCATGATTTGTTGCTGTAGATCTTGTTGAAATGTTGTTTTGAACGGAAGAGCAAAAAAGCATATGAATTATTACTGACTACATGTTTGAGAAATGATTTTTTGGTCAAGTAATAAGCCCACTTCATTGAAATATATGTCACTTGTTAGCTGAGAAATAATTTAATTGTACTGAACTCGAAAAAGACTGGTGCTTTAGAATAGCATGAAGGAGGTATATGTGAGTGAACTATGTGAAAGCATCCATACTTTAAAATAAAAACACAAGCAAGTTTCAATGTAAGGAAAAAGTTCTATTGTTGAAATAAATGATCAGACGTCAACTAATTTTAGACTTGTTCGTCATATTATGTGATGCTTGTGCATACTGTAATATTTTCATTCATTCAATAATGTTGTTTAAAAAAGGTATATGCACAGTTTGTAATTTGCATTGCTTAATAGGCTATAACTCTTTATATTCAGCATGTATTAATATGAATGATTATTATGTTGTCTGTAAATATGTTTACGAGTATACGAATAAGGATTACTGTCTAGAATGTAGCTCCTATCGCGGCATACAATTAAAGGCAGTTTATACTGTTGGTTAATGTCAAAGACCAGTATCCTCACTTGGTGTATCCCAACATATGCATGAAACAACATTATTATGTGAAATTTTGAGCTCAATCGGTCATTGCAATCACCAGAAAAAAAGGTGGGGAAAAACCTGAAGTGTTTTCACTGTTTTCAAACATCGAGTTTTTGACTCATGAGATCAAAACTAATTGTTTCACTCATTTCTCAAAAACTATAGCATTTAAAGCAAAAAATATTTCAAAGGGAGTTTCCCATCATAACCATCTTTATACCACGTAAGTTATGTGTGAATCTGTGAACATATTTTTACTCTCACCAATGTTACATGCACCCTTTAAACGGGACTACGTGTTCATCTTATGTCAGAAAAATACATTGCTAAGAATGTACCAAATAAATGTGTAATTCCAACCTAACGGAACTTAAATAATAGAAATACCATACGTTTTTAACGGAAGTAGGACGCATGATTGTCACGCATCCCTCACTTCAAGTTCTGAAATATGCAAAGAAAAAACCCCAGTACTAGGTCTCACATGAACGCATTATCTTGGACCCACACTATTTCCTCTACACAATAATTGTACAAAACGGCAAAACGTTTAACCTCTTCCCTTATTGAAACACTTCTATTCGGAAACTTCTCTAATTCACCAAGGACAAAATGTTAGCCGTTCCCTTCAAATTGGGCCGAGGCTCGACTTGAGTAAATCACAGAACCCGGGTGGGCCGGCTTCGATGGTGGAACCTACCCTAACCCTGCTAGAGGCAAATCATGGCCTGCCATTGTCTTCCAAGTTATAAGCTGAGGTCGACTTAATGGCGAGTTTTTCTCTTTGAAGGGGAGAAGCCTATGAAACTTATACCAGTTTAACACTAACAGTCGCAAAACAAACGGTGTTGAAAACAAATTTGAAAATTTAATGAGTGTGTATGGTCGTTCGATTACCCTATTTTATGTAATTCTCAATTTTATAGAAAATTGTTCTATTTCCAGAGATTAACTCTGAACAGTGACACTCTGTGGATGTTTCTCGACCTTTTAAGCTTTTGATACTAAAAACATAGCATAATCTTTTCCATTATCATGGTATTCATGGTGTCTAATTAACTTTCTGATTGGTCACAAAATGGTTCAATACTCCCATTGGTGCTTAACAAAATGTTCGGGGCGTGTGCCCCAGGGGCAAATCCTATTTCAATCCAGAGGACGGTCAGGCCCATCGCTATTTTTGACTATTAATGATTTTATCAATTCATCCACCAATGCCCGGTCGAAGTTTTCTTTGCTGGTGATTCAAATCTATCATTTCCCGTAGTAACATTAACCATGGAGGTAGAATTAGACACTGATTAAAAATGGTAAACCTATGGAGGCCTTGAGGGGACACCAAACATTTGTTGTTATCTTGCATTGTTGAGACATCACACATTATGTCACATTATATTTTCTAAACTGTTTGTGATACCTCTTTTTGTTCACAAAAAACAATATTGGCAAATTGTGACGTCTACATTTTATAAACAAACAAAACATCTTCAAAAGTGTTTGTGATGTCACTACCCCCCATAAAAACTAACATTAACAAAACAATGAAATATGAGGATACCCATCATAATAAATAATAATAACAACAGCCTAAAAATATCCCGCTGGCCTTCTGAGAAGGCCTACTGTACAATTGTCCTTAAAAAAAAAAAGTTGTTCAGTTGTATAGTGTGTCACCTCGTTACATTTAACTTTTCATTGTACAGTAGGCCTATTTACTTTGATCTCGATCATTATACGAGACCCTAGATCAAATCATTTTTTGCTCTGTTTTTTTGTTTAGATCATAGCACAGGGAACAAGCCTAAGATGCATCCAATGGGTCCATAGTAGTACTACTGTACATTTTGCGAAAATTCTGATTTGTATGCGATTAAAATAACAGACAAAAAATACATTTTCATTCGCAATACGGTGGCAGTCTATTTCAGGACTCCTTTTAAGGCACAACTGCCCTCTACCGGGCACTTTGGATATTTCAATTCCTCCGACCCTCTGTGTTGTGTCTTATGGTCTTATAAGCCCGGTTTGTTTATGAATAATGCATTTCTGCAATATGTTTTCTAAATCATCATAATAAATGCATCCGGAATAATCTTCGGAGTATAGTATAGACCATGTTTGCACCAACGTATGGAGGTATGTGAAACCATGGTGAAACTTGCATGATGAAACAGTGTTCCCCAGCCGGCCAAAGAAGAAGGGTTAATTGCCAATTCAGTCTGGTTGGATTGTCAACACAAAGTACGCATGGTTGACTAAAAATCATACAATAACAAAAATAGTTGACAGTAAGGCGAAGAGGTTCAGCTGTTGCTCTGTCAATATACGGGGATTCCGCGCACGCTAGCATTGGCAGGCAGTAGTCGTGACTTTATTATTGCTGCTTTGGGTATTTAAATCGACGGGTTTCTTTTATTGTATTCAGGGGCATAAAGCCGTATTGCGCACTGTGCGACCGCATCACATGACCAATCACTGTTATTATTCATACCGTGTAGCAAAGGGTGGACGAAATTAGTCCCTTATTTAAATGGTTTTAGCCACGATATAAACATCTTCTCTGGTTCTTTGAAACAAATCGAATTTTACAAATAAGATTAATACAATATTTTATATTTTCTGTTTGAATATCTTTAGTTTGAAAGCAGAGCGTAACAATTTGTGTAATCAGTAAGTCCATCTCAAGTTAGGATTATACTGCGCATGTCTGTGTGTCGTCCCTGCACGATAATGTCGTATGTTCGTGGAGGAAGGGAAGCGTCAATCACGGTTTTTGCGAAGCATTTTTGACTTAAACAACCAACTTCTTTTCAACCAAGTTACAACTGCATCATAGCAAAGATTCTTTAATCACGCCTAGCAGTATTTGTGCGCTGAATACAGTCTGTAAGACTCCCGTTTAGCTGAAAAAGTGAGTACAGTCACGCCGGTTGTTCGGCATGTTCCGTGCACTGTGCGCCGCCATGTCTTGTCAATCACGTGGGATTGTTGAATCTCTGGGAATGGGGGAGTCAAAAACGGCCGAAATAATGCTGAAATTTTAATGAATTAATGACTCGGCTGGCGACATGGCGATTGAATATTAGCGAGTTTCACTTCTTGCGGAAATGACGGACAGGGTGCGTAGTGGGGGAAATACAGAATGACCCGAGACTGGCCGTGTCGAGTCTCTTACGTGGTCATTACGTAGAACCACATACGCAAGTGCGAAAATCCCAGCGTAGGCGTGTAGAAGTAGAGCCAACGTTTCGCCCAATTCTATTCATTAATTTGGAATAAACTGTCTTAATTACAAATGCTACAACGCATGAATTTTAAATAGGGTCATATGAGCTAAAAATAACTTGGCCAGTATTGCATATTGTCAATATGTGAATGATGTCGGGAAAGGATTTTCTTTAGAACTTTGGAAATCATATCCTGGGAATATCTGTTTTTACTCCCCATCATGTCTGCTTGTTTTGTGTGGACAGGAACGTTGTGCTGCAGTAATGTTCATAATGTATGTGTGTGAGTGAGATACTTGCATGGATGGATGCCCAACTGTGACACACACATACACCACCACACACAGATCTGCCGTGTATTGCACAGTACAGCAAAACCACTGGCTGCTGTGTGTACAATATTGTACGCTAAGTCTACACATATCTTCCAGCTGGTTGGCTATTTCTACATTTGAGTAGCATGTTTGTACTTCCTTTTTTCCATTTCTGATCCCCAACCATGTTAACTTTTCCCCCACATCAAGGAATTTGGACGGTGATTCTTTCCCCTGAAAACGGGTCAGACAACGGAACTGCCCCTAAGGTGAAATTCAGTCTCCTTCCCATGACTACCGACCGGTCTAACGAGGGAGACGACTTGAGCTCTTCAACTAGCACTGTAAGCAAATTATTCTTCTTCTTTTCTGAAGTCATCGGAAATTGTCTTTACTAATATTACTTAACATGTTTGTTATTGATTTTAATTGGAAATTGAAAGTGCTTTTTTGCAAACTGAAATTCCTGCTTTCCATCATTTTTGATAATTATGTGTGCATTTGTACTTTTTGACTTGAATTTTTTGGTATTTTTTATTTGATGTAAACAAAGGACGACAAAACACCTTTGGCTGCTCCTCAGTCCTTGAACATTTAATGTATAACATGATGAGTATGACTGTGAGAACTATAAATGATTGTAAGCAAGTCAAAGTTAATGCTCATGTGAGACCCATTTCAATTCATGCAAACAACTTTTATTCTTGAGTACTGTTTGACAGTACCAATAAAGACCTTGACTATAGTTGTTGATCCCCCTTCATAAATTATAGTAAATAAGGACAATTTTCATGGAAAGTATGTTCATACATTTTTTGTATGTTTTTGTATATACATGTAGTATTTGCCATATTACCGATACATGTGTGGATTGTTCAGTACAACAATGGCATTCATGGACTGGCATGTACTGCTCATGTACATTATTGTACCATATGTTTCATTTTGTGTTCACAGTCCTTGTGGTTGATAGTACCATTGTACACTACCCATGTGTAGAATAACTGCCTTAAAACAATTTAGTAAACTAAGATGTTAATCTTAATTAGCACATGGCCTATATAGTATTTTAGTTGTCAACAAAAATATGATTTTTTTTTTTAAGGCTAAAATAGGTCCTTCATCTTGGTTGCTGATTATCATAAGAAATGATGCACATTTCTGCATTTGTTTACATTCTGACAAGCTGATAAACCATAATTACCTAAAACCTGTGTAATCATGCTTGTGTTTATTTTTTGAATACTTTACATCTAAACAAACCATGCATGTGCCTGCTTCCATTGGGCAAGACCCACCAATTTTATCAGAGGTCAAAGATTTGGGTGTTGATTCACATACGTGTACCATATGGTGCAGTATAGTGATGGGTACAGTAAGGTTGTGAGCAAAAATGCATAAATCATGTCTGTTTACTTTTGAATCATAAGATAATTTTAATTTGTTTAGAATAAGTTTCTGGCCGAGTTGTTAGCTTTAGAATTTAGTTTTTGGATAGAATAATTAAGTTTACGCAATTTTACGGATGGCATACAACACAACTGTGCGACCACTGCTAACCAAACCTATTCGTTTACGGTTATTTTTGTAATGTGAATCAGTCGGTTACACAGGTAACTGTCCGTTTGATTAAACAAAATTTCATGTCGAAAACAATTGTTAACACAAACGCGCATGTGATAAAAAACATTGCGTCGTCATCACAGCATTTTGACTTAGCGCAAAAATCACCCCCAAAATAAACCCCCCAAAACAACAAAACAAAACAAAATCAAGAAGAAAAAATCTTACATTATACAGTAAAATACTCTTTTTGTTCATGCAGGGTATGCTAAATTGGTAATTTTTGTAGATTGAAGCCTACACGTTTGGTAGTTTTTCGTGAACAAGCCAAAATTTCCACGGAACTGTGCTCCGCTGACTAGGCTGTCGACAGAATGTGCGTGCGGACCAGCGACAATAATGCTGTACATGGTTTTAGCGCGCACTCCAGCGATTATGATTATTGCAATTTCAGGAGCATGCGCAGACACGTTAAGTCTTCAGTTAAGCGTTTGTAACTGGTTTTGTAAGCTATCGCGTATATTCACCAATAGAGGGCGTTTACTCTCGTGCTATCGAATTGTTCTAAAACGTCCTCTAGCGTTCAATGATTCTTGCATTTATTGTTGCACGCAAAGTAACGAGATATCGAAGACTACAAGCCTGTAAATTGGAAACGATGTTTGTCAAGCTTTTAGGCAGCCAGCCGTGCAGCCGTGATTGGCACGGCCAAATGAAAGAAATCAGGGCCTCTTTTCAGAGCCATGGCTTCCAAGCTATTACAAGCTGTGCTCTAGAAAATAAGTAATTATTAATTATTGTTAGAATTTTTAATGATAAATTTATGAAATAAATCATGCGCGAGAGTGAAACTTAATTCTGGATTAAGAAGACAAAAACCGTGCTCGCGCCCGGTTTGCTCCGTTTCGAGAGAGAGCAAGATATCAGAAGAAATGTTCTCGACCCCAAGCATGATGTCGTACATCAGAAG
This sequence comes from Plazaster borealis, assembly GCA_021014325.1. Lineage (NCBI taxonomy): Eukaryota > Metazoa > Echinodermata > Asteroidea > Forcipulatida > Labidiasteridae > Plazaster > Plazaster borealis. The sequence goes on along the minus strand of CM037471.1, from coordinate 9,625,119 downwards.
AAATTTTCTCGATCCCAAGCACGCAACCCGCTTCATCAGCCCACTGCGCTCCCAATTCTTTGGGAACGAGGCTGTCCATTTCTGGTTTTCACCTCCACAGATAGATTGCCCGTTAATTGCGCGGTATTGCCAATGTATGCTGACTTACTACGTAGCCAATGAGAACTGGTTGGCAACCAGACTATTCAACAGCAGCATACACTGATTGCACAGGATTGAATATGTTCAACAAAATTAATGAAAACAATTAACAAAACTTAACAAAATAAGAAAGTAAAATTATTCAAAATATGGATCATCAGCATATCACAGGGTTTCAAATTCCTTGCGTCATGATAGTGCGATCGCATTGAGACACCGTCGTCTTCAACATCAAATTTCACTTTCACACCCTGATTTTTTTGTTACACACTCTGTTTCACTGATCCTAAAATCCTAAAAGCTTGATGCTTGTGTGTGTCACACGGGATCGTGCGTTGTGTACATCGTGATCGGAATGTGCCCAGAGTTTCACGGCACTTTCAAGTGAATTTGTTTACGTTTATCTGAACCGTAAAAACGTAAACGTGTAACTGGATAATCGGTCGGTTAACCGTGTAATTGTGTAACCGTTACAGGCTTAACACGAAAAAAGACTGTGCGAGCGGTGGGAGCCTTGAAGTACCTTTACCAGTTCAATCATCAATCAGCTATTCATCAGCTATTCATGTACATGTAACAATGTGATCACAATCATGAATAATTTTATAATTAAAATGTTCTAAACCAATCACCGTTACCAATATTTTAGACTCTTCCATTCTTAGAAAGGTAAAATAATGCAGCAGACAATTTTTTTCTTAAATTTGAACGACATAAATAGAAAAATTTGACATTGTTTTATTTCTATTTTAAGACTGAAAGTAAGCACTTTTTATAGTAACAATTTGAAATTGAAAATGATGAATAAGTGCAAACTACAAAATTGTAGTGCAAGCAAAGGAACATGGACGGTTTCACCATCTGGTTTCACCACCATTTTTCACCATTGTTTAGCAAAGCCATGAGTCCACGATTTGGAATTATGATTTACAGTTCACTACAGTACTACATGTACGTGTTGTACTATGTCGTGAGTCGTGCCACTTCAATGCACAGTGCACACATGCAGTGCATGCGATGCGAGCATCGGAGACGACGGCGAGTTTACTTTCGTGTAATCGTGAAACATGATGTATGTACTAAGCAGACTCAAATGTAGGAAGATTTACAAACAAATCTCTAAGTTCCAACCAATACATGCCTGTTACACTACTAGCAGTACTGTGGTCGTCTAAAAAAAACATGAATTTTTAGAATTTTTTTTTCTTTTATGGTCATCATTTTATTAGAATTTGCAACAGTTTTTTTTCATGTGACATACATAGTAAAACTCTGATTGCTCATTGTCCAACTGCAAGTAAAGCTTAAAAGCATTGTAATGCTTGTTATTTCTGCTACCAAAATTGGTATGAGAAAGTATAAAAAAAGGAAAACCATAATGACATAAAATGTACTGGTAAAGGCGCCTCGTAGCCCCGCTGCTCGCTTTTTCATGTGTGTGGTGGCGCTGTGTGTGTTGTATACTATCCAAGAAGCCATGAGCGTTTCGACTAAAGGCTGCAAACGAGCTAGCAATGCAGAATACATACAAACAGCATAATTTTGTAATTTTCTTCAACATGACATGTTTTGCGCAATGGTTCAGTTTTCATCACTGCTCATTCTACCATAATGACAGTTTCACTCCTCCATTCAGTAGGGGGAGGGTTTGGGTCTCATTTCATGTTGCGTGTCATGCCATTTAATGTTTTTGTGTTATGGACTATATGGTGGTGCTTGCTATAATTAGCATGCTCAGCATGCATGGTTTTGGGCATGATTTTTCTGTACGGAGCAAAAAACCAAGTCTGAAACCTCGTCTGTAATGGGGAAAGCTGCCCATACAGCATTTAGTACATTAAAATTATACCCAACATTGAGTAGCAAATGGTGATTTTTGAGTAGCAGCTGATACAATTTGTGTAGCATTTTGCTACGCTGTACAAGGGAAATTGTTCACCGACAAATTTGCACAAATGTGTTGTTGGCTAGTTTAGTAATTCGTAGTGTAGTGTAGTGTTCTTCATGTAAAACGTGCTTGCTATGTTCCAATGAGTAAAGCCCCTTTCACACGAGAGCAATTTAGCAAGGGTCCCTTGCTAAATTGTAGCATGTTTGTAAAATATTACAAAATGTACCTCGTGTGAAAGGACAACAATTCTTGGAGTGTCCAAGGTCACTAGTAAAATCTTGTCCAACATTGCTACATTTTGTCGGAGGTCCAGACCTACGACAAAATAAATCTTCTGCTAGCGGAAGTTTTGACCAAGGACGTGCGCGAAATCATCGTGTGAAGGGAATGCTTGTTTATTGAACGATGTCCTGTGCGAAGTCTCTCACACTGCGCATGCGTGGCAACTTTTTGTGCGACATTCTGACGTGATTAACTGCCATGGGGCTAGATCCATTCACGCTGGCGGTGCTTTTCGTGCTGCAAATTCCTAACTCTATTCATCATAGAAATAGAGTGACAAAAATTGAAAATCATCCACAGAAGGAGACTTGCTACTTTGAAAAGACAAGAATCACTGACCTTTTTATTTAACTGCCGTCAGTGACCTTTATTAAATTACACATAAAAAATGCCCAAATTCTTGCTTCAAGTGACACAATTTTGCCCACAGAAAACATGCAACGACTTGATTCCACTGGTAGTATTATCTATTTAACTGATTTATGAGTCGTTGGCTGATTACCAGTGATGTTTGCAACATCATAGTGCACAATGGTTGTTAGTTTTTTACTTTGGCTGTGTGAAAGTTTGCTAAAAGCTTGCTAAATCAGTAATGCACGATGACAACATACAAACAATCGGCGGTCGTAAAATTCGTAGCAAGGGACCATGGTACGTCGTGTGAAAAGGGCTTAAGGAACAAGACTTGAGTTGAGCACGCTATCACCCTAGTGCTGGATTGTGATGTACATGTAAATGTATACATTGTAGCAGTAGCATTGTATTCATTAAACGTGTTGCACAGGTAAGTACAGACCTGAAATTAAAATTTGCAATCATTTGGTGGGTTTCCCATGTGGGTAGCTATGACTTTTGAAAGTTATGGTACCACATGGCAACATTCGCAACAGTTGACAGCCTGGGATTTCATTAGTGGCTCAGCTTATGGACAAAACATTGGGTTCATCTATGTAGAAATCACCATTAACCACAGTCCCAATTCCTTCCATATCCAATTGCCAAAGTGAAGGATTCAGAAGGATTGTGCTCAGGAGGCCCCACCACTGGGTCCGGCATTGCAATCTAATCCAAGTCCAAACAATTTGGTGTGGAGTGACATAGGAGAAGAAGATATTGGATAATGGAGGCCATACGTTAGCCAAACTGTCTACATCAGGGTTAGCTAGCCAATTTTGAGTGCCAGCAAAAAATTGACAATGCGAGCGTAGTGAGCGTACGTTGACCTTTGCTCTGACATCGCGCAAGTATCCAATCAGATCAGGATTTCCCTGGTATTCCCCAATACAACTCGAATTTCCAGGGTTGGATGACATGCGATGGAGTCTATTCTCAAACTCGTTCCAGTTATATTTCATACAAAATTACAACCTCGTAATCATAAACACATCGCTCTCGCTGCACTACTTTTTTCCACACACAACTATCGATCGTCATGCCGTTTGTTTGTGTTTGCGTCATGCCAATCATTGACTTTTTGGTGCAATATTTGGGCTTTGGATAGACTGACCTTTGCATAGTAACTAACTATGTAGTAACAAAAAGTACTTTCAGATAAAAATATTCAATTTTCATAGTGGCTTATGTCTTTTCAGTGATATTTTTGTGCCGGCAGGAGTCTTTGCCCGCTACGCCCGACTGCCGCCTACCGCCGTAGCTATATAACCCTGGCCTACATGTAGTCTGTAAGGGTCTTAAGGACCATAACGTTGGACTTCATTAATATATCCATCTACACTTGTACATGTACACGTAGGGCAATACAGCTATGTGATCTACACATATATGCATACATTGTCAAGGGCACAGTGATTGTACATGTACAAAAATATGTAAAAGGCCTGTGTAATTTTTTTCAATTTGAAGGGAATATCCGCTTCTTCATTGAATGTGGTAAATTTTTATTTGGGCCTTTTTTGAAAAAAGACATTCACAAAATGTCAGTTGTTTATTTTGTATGTAGTGCGAACTACGAATGCATAATGATGCTACATGTAGTCTTTGTTATCTCGCTGCTTTGCATTGTACATTATACTGGCAAGAACCATTGAATGGTGAAACCTAATAGTGCATTATGCGATAACATATGAGAACATTTTTCTTCTTTCTTTCTCTCTTTTTTGATGGGTGATTATTGCACATTATCACTATTATTATATGTATGTCCGTTTCTGTTTCGATTGAATGCTGGTAGTTTGAGTGATGAAGTAGAGAGCAGTCTTTTCACATACATTTGTAATTTGCTCTCTATTATTTGATGGAAGCATTTAATTGATAAGTCAACCAGAGAAAAAGGAAGTAAGCATCAAGCTCATAAGAAATGGCACTCCAAAAATACAGCTGCTTGGGTAAGGATTTCTTGATTATGGCTAGATTACTAATTTAAAACATTATTAACAATTCTAAAAATATGATCATTATAAAAAATAAAATAAAAATCCAAAAGCTTTTGACTAAATTGTGAAAAATATTTTAATTAACATTTACTCATCAACAGTATATGACACCTGTATTGTTTTTTTTTACTTTGAATAGTTAGTTACATTGTGTTTATAGTGTTTATCTTTGTGGCTGTAGCACTTTTAGTCATAGTTTAACTATGTTACTTAACGTACTTTAGCACTGCAGAGGCCAAGAATTGTGGTGCCACCACTAAGATGTGTGCATAACGTCATCTTGATATTGCAGGTAAGTAGTTAAGTTTCAGCGGTTGCAGCAGACCAATACACCTTTCTTAATACTTGATGCACGACGTCATCATTGTATCCCAAAACGAGGCTACACGCGCAGTGCAAATGGTGATCACAGATTTGGGGCGGGGCTTACTGGATCGGTGTATTAGTGGCACTGTGCCAGTAGCCTCGTTGTGGATTACAATGATGACGTTATGCGTAAATATTAAGCAAGGCGTATGGTGTTTTTGTAAAGTTCAAGGAGTAAACAGCTCCATGGATGGTCAAGATGCACTTTTTGTATCACTTGGAGCTGGAGCTATCTTTGCAGGATGCATTCAAGAATACATATTTTACACATTTAATTTAATAATGGGGATCTATTTGCAAGCAAATACTACATACAGTTTTTTAGTGTGTTTCTGTCAAATAAATTAGGCGACATAACATAACTTGATGTTGGCTGGTTGCTCATTATTTTGATAATTTGAAAATCAACTTTTGAGCAAAATTTTAAAGTTGCAGATTGAAGGAGCAGGGGAACATAGTTGGTCCTGATATTATTTTGGAAATCTTTGGTACTATGTAGTTCTAGTTACATTTTGTGAGTGTGAACACATTGACTAACCATCCTGTCTGCCCCTGTCCCCATATTAGACATGCCTGCATTGGCTGTACATGTATGGACATTGTGCTTATTTTTGTTGCACATTTAATGTTTTCAGATCGATGACCTCAACTACCTGTACCAAAGATCTGGTGGGAACTCGAAAGATGTCGCAGAAGTCCTCAAACAGCATGTTGTCAAACCAGCCTGCTCCCAGGGTACCAGGTGGATTGACCATGCAGATAAAAAAGGTTTTTAAGTGTCTTGTGTTGTGATGCAGTGTGAGGAACAAGAATCTAGGCAATGTTGTGATATTCCAACTGTTGACGCTGCCAAGATGAAGGGGGTATCCAGCAGCTCAAAACATACACGTTTGTTTCATACATGGCGCTGTACCAAGATTTAATGGATGAGCTCTTCAACAATTTCCAGAAGGATGACTATAAGGAAGAATGTGGTGTTTGGAACAGAAGCACCTTGAGAAAAAAGAACGCCAGGGACCAATTTCATAGAGCTGCTTAAGCAGAAAATGTTGCTTAACAATAAGTGTCTGCTGAGCAGAAATGAGCAGGATACCAGTCATAAATTGTACATGTGACATGGTAGTTTGGCTGTTAACCTTATTCTGGTAAGCATAATTTTGTTGTGCTTAGCTACTTTTTGTGCTTAAATGAAATTGGGCGCAGGTCATCACTTACAATCAGCTTTAAGTGAAGCTGCAAATCTTGAGGGAAAGTCATCTATTACAATGTACATGTACGTTGGAGTAGAAACAGCCTGAGTAGAAATACAAATCCATTTAATTTCTACAGATGCATTCAACAAGCAGACAGCAGATTGTAGGCAGAATTATTGCATGCATTGGCAGCAGATTTGCAAATTGAATCAGTGATGATCCCGACAGCAGAATTGCTTGACCCTCTACACTGTAACTACCTGACTGACCCCTGAGATGCACTACTCGATTATTGCTTTGTGAGCATTTTGAAGTGCCTCTTCTTTAAAAAGGCTGTTTTAAGTCAAGTTGAAAGGGAATGGATGACGGTAAAAGAAAACATCACCAAGCACCACAAGGACAGGTTTTTCCCTCTGTGGCATAAGATGTTGAAGAATGAGAATGAAGGAAAGTACATGTACATACAGTACTTCAACTTTCTGCCTCTGCCATGTCTGGTGCGTATCGTACTTCCTGACTCTACATCTCGGCTTGTGTACCAACTTTTCTCCATCCAGCTTTTTCATAGGGATTGTCATCTAAGCCTCAAATGGGTACAGGTGACGATCCACTTCAACTGAAGGTCCCAAGTCTGCTGAATTCGTGAACAAAACAGCTGTTGAAACATGATGGAGTGGGATCCAGCCAAAGAGGCCCTCTATACAACCTGATGGTCCACAATCTGGTTCTAGCACAATAGACACAATCGGCGACCGGAGTCACATGACTCATTGTGGGTATACAATGTAAACAAACTGAGCAAGCATGGCTGCTTCAGAGTGCTTCTGTCACAGCCGCGAAAGAAGCCACGCTTTTCCACGCACACTGGGCGTGGCTGCTTGGTTTGTTTTCATTGTATACCCATTATGAGTCGCATGAATCCAGTCGCTGATTGTGTCTATTATCATCCACAAAGTTCTAGGTATCTGTGAGACAACTAAACTGATGGTCACAGGGCTCAAAATTTACACTGGACCGCAGGCCAGAGGCCAGTGGTTTTAGCGTCAGGCCAGTAAACTTTCGACTGGAATAGTCTGGCGGTCATGTGTTTTTAAGTTGAATGAAACTACCTCACTGTGTTATAACTTTAGTGTAAACAAAAGATGTTCATAATATGTTGACTTTGGGTCTGATAAACATCTTTCAATTCTGTTGAGTATCGAAGTATACTTACCCATAAGACAAATGAGATCCATCTCATTTTCTTAGTGCTTGTGTTCAAACAAATACAGTTTAGGTTGCACTGTATAGTCTTATCTCATTTTGGTTCCGGTCTTGTCAAAAATAATCTGGTGTACTGTAGTAAAAGTGTTGAGCTACAAGCCCCGGGTCTTATGGATTTTTCACCTAAATTCGAGCCTTGGATCAACTAAATGAAGACATGATCCATTATGATTAGCTTTACTCCTGCTCAATATTTCATTTCTTCTTAAGATTCTTCGGCATCAGATTCAGAGAAGGAAGTCTTCTTGGAAAAAGTTTGTTATGTAGTTCACATAAAGAGTACATGTACTGATTTTTCCATGATGTTGTAGTTTTACTCTCCAGAATACACAGTGTAGTTCCTATCTACATGAAATCAGTCATATTGTTCGCAGTTCTTGTTATAAATGTTGTACTCCTTTAAAAAAAAACATGTCTTAGTTCAAGTAAAATTTTAAGAAAGGAAACACAATTGTTCAGGCTTTAATGTTTAGGCTTAAATGTAAATTGTTGAAATTGCAAATATAAATGTAGAAATACATCAGAGCTTTCAGAATGTTATAATAAATTAGTTTTTCGATGGTTGCCAATCCTGTACTGCATCTATTCATGTAGATCTGAGAAAATGGAAATAAAATATATACACTTGTACACACAGCTCTGTGTTGCAGTCACTCTGTGGACATTCCTTTGTTCTGTACACTTAGAGAAACTCCTATTCCTCAACACTGTAAAAAACACTGTGTGGACGTGTGTAAGTCCATAATAGTGTTTCAAGTCCGTACATTATGTGGACCTCTTTTGTTCTTATGTCCACACTTTGTATTTAGCGTTAAAACACAATGTGCAACTTGACACAGATGAATGCTTCAAATAAGTTTTCTTGTTTTTCATAATTTTACAAAAACATGATTTTGCTTCACTTTGACCTCTGTGCCCTTTGAACCTATTTGCACAGCCTTGGCCCCCTTCCCAAATTAAAGTAGCTCTGCCCAAGTTTTCGTCTGTAATTATAGAATTTTACGATAGTAGACTGAAAGAAATGTTGGCCAGGAACCCCCTCCCCCCAACAGGGTTCTCCCCATGCACAAGCTAGCGTAGCGGGGCGATACGCACAAATTTCAGCCAATACGCAAACAAACAAAAATCTTTGTTGTTGCTAATTTCACAAAAAATCATCATTTGTAATGAGAACCCTTTGCCCAAGAATGTTTTTTTTCTGAACATGATAATGTGCATGCAGATTAATTTGCAATGTAGAACAGACCACACAGGAGGCTGTGTGAATGACAAATGATATCTGTATCTGTGTACAATCGACTCTCATTCAGACAAGCTTGGAAGGTTTTTGTTGGTCCTGATCCAAACTGAGCATGATACTGTGTACATGTATGAGCACTATCATAACGAGATATTGGATAAGGCAAAAAAAAACCAATCTCAATACAGAAAGATTTTGCTTCCGATGACATGACATTTAAACAAAGGGTTGGTATGTTAGGAATTTGTATTTATTTTTATATTTTTGTTACAGTGTCTATTGACAAGTTTGATGCTGGAACAAAAAAACATGGATTATTGTTTTTGTTTGCATAAGGTGCTATGAATCACTTCCAGCTGTTAGTTGTTGACACACAACTCACTTTCTGCTTGGACAGTTATCATATCTGACAGCAGTATGGTGCACATTATGGAAGTGAAGTTGTAACTGTACAACAAGTAGGGAACAAGACCACTATCCACTGTATTACAGGCCTGGTCGATTGTTGATTGCTATGTCCAGTTGCATCTGCCGCTTTTCAACTACTGAAAAATAGTCACGACTAGTGTCAAAGTCGTGACTAATTGAATTTTGAAGCGCGTCGGTTAGTGAGTTTCACTAGTCGCCCAGGCCTAATTGTGATTGTCGGCTCTGATATATTGTTGCATCAAAAGAGTTGCTTACTGCAATGGCGTCCATTGCAATGCATACTTCACATTGCAGCCTGAATTTTACCATCTTGCGCCTGCGGGGATCCAAAATCTAATTGAAGCGCGACTAGTCGGGTAGTTAATTTCACTATTCGCCTAGGCCTTCTGTACTATTATGCATCGTACATACAAATGTAGCTTGTCGCATTGCACCTAGTTATCGGTAAAAAAATGTATGCGTTCTGGCATTTATTTCTTGCCCCACCTAAATATTGTTAAACCAATTCAAATTGATCAAAGTCAGACATGGTTTTTTTTCAACATTTTTCAAATTTTTTGTTTCAGCCAAAAACCCCAAATACAATTTTTTGTTGGGTACCCAGTAGCAGAACATTCGTGTATCTTTTATAGGCCTAAGAGGAAGGTTATTTTGTAGCCCTGTTATGGCCAAACATTTCTGTCTAACTTTTTGTAGCAAGAAACAAAATAAAATATGAAAACTGCCATTCTTGGTTTGCTAGACAATTAGAGGTGCTAATTGATCGCGAAAGAAACTAGTCGGCTCTTCAAATTAATTGCTGCTAGTCAAACAATGGAAGACCAAATTTCCACAGGTTTGTTATTTCATGCATGTTGGGATACACCAACTTAGTGAGGATACTGGTCTTTAACAATTATCAAAAGTATACTCTGCCTTTTAGTCAACGACTGAGCATGATGTTTAACTTTTTTAATAAAGTAAAGGGACTTTCATACTTGTATGATGAAAAACAGTGAGATTACTGGAGTAGTCCAATCATGATTCATGACTGCTTTCTGGTCCTGTGAGCACCCTACATACCCAGGAGGTGGTGTGTATGTTCTGTAGGCACTTCAGTATTTGGGCTCATAGGGACTTCGATTTCGATTTGGAAAAGCAGTGCAGACTAAATCAAGTTTTATATCAGTAGCTGTGTGTTTGTATAAACCCGTTTATGAGGCTTGTTAATGTTACCGCTGAAGTATTGTTTAAAATTGTATTATCAGTTGACCATTGACTTTTTGATGAACACTCAATTTTAATTTTATGGTGTTTTAGGTGTGTTTTTTTTTAACACAAAAATAAAAGTTTCGTACATTGTACTTGTACTCTACTGAAATAGTACCATTGTGCTGTCTTTGTATGGGATCCATTCTGATTGGATCGTTTGAATACAGTCATGACAGTGTTGATATTTACTCTCATTCTTTCACTTTCAGGCTATTCCCAAAAAGACAACACTCAATCCTAATGCCAAGATATTTCAAAGTCCGAAACTTGCCAACTCGGTGACATCATCTGCCGATTCAACAGACAGTAGTCCAGACTGGCATGACAATGACAACAGGAATTCCCAGGCATCGTCTCCTCAAATAGCAATTAGCACACAAGGTTGGTTATTAAATTTGTCATATTTGATTCATTTGTTTTATGGAAGTATGTAGACATCAGGGCTTGAAATTAACACTGGACCACAGGCCTGAGGCCAGTGTTTTTAGCACCGGGCCAGTAAACTTATGACCAGACAAGTCCGTCTGTCTTGTGTCTGTGAAGAAATACACTTTTAATTTTTAAAATTCTGTTCAAATGTTGATTTTGAGTCTGATAAATATCTTTCAGTTCTGTTGAGTATGAAAGTTTTACCCATAAGACAAATGAGATCAATCTTCTCGTAGTGCTTGTTCAAATAAAAACAGTTTAATTGTGAGACTTTGTAGATAGTTTTTTTGTTTCATTTTGATTTTTGTCTTGTGACAAATTTTCTGGTCCAGTAAATGTTTTGAGCTACAAGCCCTGAGGTCTTGTGGATTCCCCCCCAAATTCAAGCCCTGTACATGTACAGTTGTACTTTTGTGCGACAACATTTCTGCCCAAACAAGTGTTGGGTTATGAGGTATTACCTGTGTTTATTTCAGCAGTGTTCTCCCTGTACAGTGGTCCGCTGGCCAAATGCCAGTTAACCCTGCGGATAGACAAGGGGAGACTCCGGAAGGCACTTTTTTTCCTTTTTTTAATTACTGAAAATTGTTTGGGCCAATTGCCCTGAAACTACATGTAATCCTCAATGAAACCTTCTAGTTTGACATTCTAAAGTCACCTTTAACATTGAGCGCTGTACAGGTCAGGCATATTTTTGGATAGCTCGGGCCGACAGCCGAAGCTTATTCATTTGTGTACAATGTATAAGCCCATTGTGTTGTGTGCAGATCTAATCCCCTTGAGTTGCACCACTGCCAAGCTAGCAAAGCTCAATGCTATGAGTCATCCCAGTCTAGTGACAGGTTGTAAATAAACAGAAAAGGGATTGTGTCAACCAAACAATGTTATATACGCGTAACAGAAACTGCCTTCCGTGAGCTCCCCTTAGGCTGCTTGTGTAATTTGAAGGGGGGTGCAACTCGCAGGGTTAAAACACCCGAGGACGGGTCAAAAGTCTCTCCAAGTGGTTCAGCTGGCTAATTCAGTGTTAAAAAGCATCCCTGTTTCATCTGTATTTAATATGAAGTATGGACTAGTGAAAAAGCCGACAGACTAGTGAAACGACAAGCTAACTGCTCCACCCTGGCCAGTCACTAAAAATGTTAAGGTCGAACCCTGTTCAGGTAACAGAATCCTGATTGTTGTTGTCCATATGTCAGAAGATTGTGAAGAGAAGAAAACAAACGTGTCCCAGTTTATTCTGTTTTAATACAGTTTTGTTTAAAGGCACTGAACACGTTTGGTAATTGTCAAAGACCAGTGTTCTCACTTGGTGTATCCCAACATATGCATACAATAACAAGCCTATGAACATTTGGGCTCAAGTGGTCATCGAAGTTGCAAGAAAATGATGAAAGAAAAAACACCCTTGTTGTACAAATTGGTGTGCTTTCAGATAGGAATAAAAACTTCTTGCAAGTAGTTTTTATTATTTTAGTGAGAAAGTACCTCTTTCTCAAAAACTATGTTACTTCAGAGGGAGTCGTTTCCTACAATGTTTTAAACTATCAAGAGCTCTCCGTTGCTTGTTACCAAGTAAGTTTTTATTGCTAATATTTGTTTTGAGTCATTACCAAACGTGTATACCTTTCAACAAGTGATAAGAAATGAGTATTTTGTTTCACCAGGTTCCTACCAGATGAATGGAGATGTTGGTAAACCACCAGGATTGGGTTATCCACCCTCTCCTGAGTCGCCCGTATTCGCACTACAGAATGGATACATAGGCAGTCCTGAATACCCATATCTACCAGATGGACAAATAGTCACCTGTAAGTTAATTCGGATTTGCATGTGTACCTTGATGGCAAAGTGCTAAAAAGTGTAGTGCGTATACAAAAAAAACCCCCATTGATTGTACCTGGGGCCGATTTCACTAAAGTCCCCGTTTGCGATCATTGCTGTCACACTTGCAATGAGATCGCAAACCGCAAGTCCACCACTCTTGCGACGTTGCTGATTTTGCGTTTCACTTTAACTTTAGTCATCGCAGTTGCGATGATATAAAAAGGAAAATAAACAATTTATTTGAGGCTAAAAGTAGTGACCTTTGACATAACCCGCCAGCAAAATCGTCAGTCGTCGTGTGGTGGACATCGTAGGCCTACATGTCAAGATTTTGTTGCCGCGGTTTAAATGTAAATCCGTTTCATGCTGGTGCATAAAAAATAACAACAGAAGGACCATGTTAATGTTTAAATTCTAGGCATTCATTTAAAAGAAAGCCCACATGTATCAAATTCAACTTGTATTTTTATTCATTTTAAAAAATTTTTTAAATACGTTGTAACGTTGAGATTGATGAAAATCTGACAAAAGGTAGTTAAATTCTGATTAAATATATGTATGAGAAGAGTGAGAGTTTTTTCTTTCTGACATTATGTAAATGTCTGACACTGTCAAAGTGACAAATCGTTTGAAATTGAATCCTAAAGAGTTGTCATCATAATTAATTCTATAAAAAGATAATCTCATTACTTTACTAAGCTTACCAGCACATACATGTGTATACAAATTAACTTCGTAGGCCAAATTAATTTCCGTCTGATATGCTTTCAATTTCAAAAGGGGGAAACAGCTTTTAACATTTTGTTGCTATTTAGAGCGTAGAGGTTTGTTGATTGATTGACTTTAACATTTGTTTCTATCTCATAATATGATACAGCTGATGACTTGTCACAGCAAGAACTTCCAAAAGGAGAAGATCTTCGCAAACTATTACAACGTCAGCTAGAGTACTATTTCTCAAGGTTTGTCAATTTAATCCAGTTTTTTTTAGAAATGTTTGTTCATAATAGACAAAAGCACAAAATATAGAGTATTACATGTGCAACAGATTGATAATACATACATGTATCGACTGGCAAACTTTAACTATAATAATGTAAATGATGAAAACACCATTAAAGTTTGTCAAATGATACATGTCCAGAATAAACTGTTGGCTGTGAAATCCTTACATAAATGTGTGTTTGAGCCACATGTACACAGTCGCCAAATCTCCAAAGCGTTGGAATGATTTTGGTCAGCGAATCAGTTATTACAGTTAAAGGCATCTTACACGTTTGGTAATGACTCTGATAATAAATGGCAATAAAAACCTACTTGGTAAGAAGTACAGCAGCTTTGGATAGTATAATGCATTTTGAGAAACTTTTCTCATCGAAGTACTGCGGTTATGGAAAAATATATCACTTTTTATCCCCCAAAACGTTTGAATCTGAGAAGCGTTACGCGTAAAGCTTATGTTCCAATGCAGATTCTTCTTCCTGAGAAGCGTTGCGCGTAAAGCTTATGTTCCAATGCAGATTCTTCTTCCTGCGTGGACATAACCGCTCCAGATTTTCAACAATATCTCAAAAATGCTACCACCTTTTGAAATGAAATTTTCACAGGTTAGATTTATGGTATATATCTACAACTATATAGGTTTGAAGCAAACAATAGGCTCCAATTACTAAACGTGTACGATGCCTTTAACCTTTTTTTAAATATAAAGTTGTGTGTATGTGTAATGAGGTGTTGCTTTCGTCATGTAGTTTTCATTAATCACATCAACTGCGTTTCAAGCCCAGCTGTGATGTACACAGGCCTATGATAAATGCTGATGTATCTTAAGTATAAATTTATTTATTAATTTTTTTTTTACTCCCAGCTGGATGTTTTCTTTGCTTGTTTGTAAAACAAATAATAACCTCAATGTATATTGCCATGAGAGAAGCCATCCTTACTGCCCCCATACATGTGTACATGTACACTCTGAGATTAAAGCATTGGTGAAGTAGGGAGAAATCACATGCTCAGTACTATTGATATTTGAATCATTGCAAAAGTCTTTGGTTGCGAGGAAAATATGTATAGGGCCTATGCAATGTACACTGTACTGTGACTGTCTCACCGAATGGATAATATTAGTGTAATCAGACCTGTGAAATCTTTAAAGTGGATATCCGTTTTTTTCTTTGTCTTCTTTTTTTATCGTCTTTTTGTTTTTGTTTTATTTGTTTTGTTTTGTTTTCACTTTTTTTTCTTCACTTTTTGGCCTTATATATGCTTGGCAACAGTAATGTACAACTACAATAATGTGAAATAAGACTAGTTACTGGATCAATGGGGTGCCCCAATTCGACCAGCGTAAATGCGTGACGCGCGCTCACTCCAGGATCATTCTTACATCATGTAGTGTTTCAGCTCTTTTTTTAAGGGTCCACTCACAGGCCTGTGTAATACATTGAATGTGCAAAACTGTGTTTCAAGACAACTTAGTGTGAAAGTTTGATCGGTTCGTTTTTCTGCCATTCATTAGTCATACATAGGAAGGTTAAATTCAGCATGGGAATGGGAAAACATCTCTTTGGGGGATAATTCTAGCAACACCAATGTAATGGTAATGCTACATTTGTCAGGAGCCATTTTATTCCTTACGGCCTTTTGTGAGTGGAGAAAAAGTACTTTGTGTGCCTGGAAGAAGGGCGTAGAGCCTTGCGCACTTGTTCCGGGCACACAACAAAATGATGTACACGTATATAATTGTAAGTACAGGTATATGGAGTCACTGGATCGTATCACCTTAAAGTGTTAATGAGTCTGCACATGCAAATGTATTGTGCCATTGCGCCCGCCTGGACCTGAACATCTATTAACTCTTTCAGTACCCGCGTACCCGTTTTCTGTGTTGTGACCCTACAATGCCCAGCTTTTTCAGGTTTTCAAACTGCTGTAAAAATCTTCTGACTCACCATCCTGGTCTGATACTTCCACCTCTGGATCGGAAAACAAAAATCCCTTTCACTGTCTGAATCAAAATTTCTTCTTGAGTAAAGCTAGTACGTTTCGTGGGGGCTGCCATTGTTTCAAAGTGTAATTACAAACAAGCAGATGATCGGTCGACCCATGGCAGTATCAATAGTAGCTAAAAATAGAGTACATTAGAAAAGCTGCAAAAACGATGCGCCCTCTTGCAAAAACCTGAATAAAACCTAGTGAAAAAGGTCGTACATGTACGAAATTGTATAACACGTTAGAGTGATAATGCCCTCTCGTGATATTATGGGACGTACATGTACGATTGATGGCACTTTTTGAGTACATAAAATAGATCTTGCATGTACGATATTGGCACTTTTGGAATACATAAAATAGATCGTACATGTACAACCTTAGCACTAAAAGAGTGAAAAAATAAATATCATTTGGTGATTGCTTTTTCAAAACCAAACCAAAATTCACACATGCACCGGTCTAAACTATGTAGTTGGGACGGAACATACACACAGTCGACACACAGTGCTCAATGCTCAGCCAATAACTTAAATAAGGTGCACATGCTCATTCAGCAATACCGAAAATAACAGTGCCACACGTAGGGAGAAATTGACTACTAAACACTTTCTACACATGCAGTACACTGCATGCGAAATGTTTCTATTATGAAATTTGTAATACATTCGACAAGCAGAAAATTACCTGCATGTTCATCATGTCATTGAGTGCACGTGTGAAAATTTAAAAACAGGAAGATAAAAAAAACCCCTCTTTCTTCAAACCTTGTTCTGACATCGACACTTATTCTGGTAAGTGCATTATTGACTTACCCACATTCACTATGGCAGATAAAAAGCTGATAAAGGCAGAACAAAATTGATTCTGCTATATTACATTTTTATCCGAGCACTATTTTGGGTGCAATTTTACGCTCTGCTGTCTCCAGTCAATCCGCATGTCTCATGACTGCTCCAGTCACTAGGTGTGTAAATCTAATTGCGTCTACGACTACACTTCATATGGTTTCTTCTCGGTACGAAATTGTCAGTGAAGTCTTAAGCTCTCTGAAAATAGGCTTGTCGAGATCTCATCGTATGTTGTAGGGTACTTCACCATATTGGGACTGTGAAAACTTCATTACTTAAGTCAACAAACATGACAAACTACATTATGTCGCCGTGCATTTCTCAATCGTTTATTTTGTAATACCCGAAACACATGTGTAACTTGTTATTTCTAGTTTTATATAAAGCTGCAAATGGACATTATACATAGATGTAATAATGTATGCGATCATTAATCACGTGCATGTGTGCTGAGATGGCAGCTCATACATACATAATGCAAACTTGAATGTGCACAATGTATGCTGTACTTGCGTAAGTGTTTTTTAGGATCTTTTCGGTGTAATCAGTCTCCCAAAACATAGTGTTAATTTCATTTTCCCAAATTAGGGAAGTGCATTAATTTATAATCACATCCGTTCGTTCATAATTTGTTGCGTCTTCAGACACTACCCCAGGTCATTATGGTGCACTGTACATATATCATGTGTTCTGCCAGTAATAGCACCATCAATTTGTAAATTAAAGGTATCGTACACGTTTGGTAATGACTCAAAACAAATATTAGCATAAAAATTACTTGGTAACAAGCAACGGAGAGCTGTTGATAGTATAAAACATTGTAGGAAACGACTCCCTTTGAAGTAACATAGTTTTTGAGAAAGAGGTAATTTCTCACTAAAATAATAAAAACTTCTTGCAAGAAATATATATTCCTATCTGAAAGCACACAAATTTGTACAACAAGGGTGTTTTTTCTTTCATCATTTTCTTGCAACTTCGATGACCAATTGAACCCAAATTTTTTCACAGGCTTGTTATTTTATGCATATGTTGGGATACACCAAGTGAGAACACTGGTCTTTGGCAATTTCCAAACGTGTTCAGTGCCTTTAAAATGTAGCACAAAGAAATGCTTTGATGTAAACCTTTCTGAGACTGCAAGCTATCTGAAATGAGACTCTCTTTCACCCTTTCTGATAATGTATTGTTCGGGGGGGGGGGGGGGTGAGGGGTGAAGGGTGGATACAATATTGTGCAATCTCTATGCACTGTTTATGTTGGAACCCATCAACCTCGTTCCCAGGGGTGATCGATCCCGTGGCGCCATTTTTTCCCAGCATGCCTTGCTTGCTCACAACCCCTGGAATTGATGGATTAAAATTTGCTAGAATCAAGCACATTTTAATTAGGCCCGTGGCTAGAATATTTAATCATAACAACGGCCTTTTCAATGATATTTTCAGTCAAATTTGGCTCTGTTTTGCGCCGCACACACAGTTAGGTTCGAAAATGTGTTTGAAGAAAGGTTATTCATGTTGGAAAAAACAAGAACAATTCGTCAAATATTTATTTACGCTTCACTGCGTTTTAGTTTTTTGAAAATGTTCACAGAAAATGTCATCTAGGAGTTAAATGGGTTTAACAAAACAACTAAAAACATCAAAAACACATAAACCCTCTGTTTATGATGATTTCTTGATAGTTTGTTTCATATGTTGCCATGTCAACAAAACTATAAAAAAAAATATATATAAAAAATCACTCCCACCCCAACCCTAAAAAAAGGACGCTCAACAAATGTTTTTTTATGTGGCCTTAATGTTGAATAGAAATTCTCTATATCTCCCAAACTGTAAATGGGGACAATATACATTATCAGTGTTACTGAATAGCACAAAAATGTGAAAATTTTCTGAATACACACTTGGAATGATGGATAATATATTCAATAGAATAATTTTTATTGATTTTTTGTCAGGTGAGCGTACAATAAAAGATTCAAACAAGCCTGGAGTAACTTTGAGGAATTTATAAAAGTATTTAACCATATGGTTCTATATGCGTACATAAATTTGGTACCTTGGCACTTTACATACGTGTACATGTACAGTACATAGATCAGCTTGGCTAGATTCAGTAGAGCATTAATTTTGCCATATGGTGCTGCACTTCAAATGAAGCACATGTGCGGATGTGACTACACGTACGTACATGAACAATGCTCATTATAATCCAAACAAGCATACAGTATAGTGTGTAATATACATACGTGTACAGAACATGTATGTACACAGAACATTTACATGACATGTAGTGTACATGTACAGAAAAGAACATGTCTTGTACATCCGTGTACACAGGGCTTGCCCATAACACTAGCCCCATGCATGTAGTACAACCTGCCATGCCTGCTGTGGGCTTGTAAAACCATTACTCACGTGCCTGCTGGACTTCTAAAATTGTGAAGTCGACATTGTTCTCTATATATATCTTTCTCTATACATTTTCTTGTTATCTGTGTTGAATGTTATGTTACACACATACAATGTACAAATACACTCACTCTATTTTTTACATCCCTGTGGAGACATGTTTTGTTCTTTCCTTTGTCCCTGTAGTTAAGAACCTCTCATAGACTTTGTACACAAAATTCCTTGTGGAGCACCCCAGTCTTTAGAATTCCCATATGGAGACCTTTTGTTTTCCCGTTTCTGTTTTGTTCCCGGTCTCCATAAGGTAGCGAGTATTGAAGCATTTGAGCACATGTATACATAAATACATGTACATGACAAACAAGCATGCACATTTACCATGTTTACAGTGTACATTGTAAAGAGTGCAATAAAAAAACAAATACCAACATGGATTCTTGATTGAATAATAAACTATAAACAATTTTTTGTAGACTTCTTGATATTGCCAATGCCATGTGCAAAAAGAAATTGAGCTTCAAAACTCAGTTCTTTTCATATCGTACATTATGAAATGAAAAAAATTAAACCAAAAAAATCCCTGACTGAAAATGAAACAGGATGCATTTAAAGGCATCGTACACGTTTGGTAATTGGAGCCTACTGTTTGTTTCAAACCTATATAGTTGTAGATATTTACCATAAAACTAACCTGTGAAAATTTCATTTCAAAATGTGGTAGCGTCTTTGAGATATTGCTGAAAATCTGGAGCGGTTATGTTCACGCAGGAAGAATAATCTGCATTGGAAATTTATGGCCACTAATTAGCATTTTAAGGATAACTAAAGACTGATTAATTGGCTTTTGGTTTGGTGTAGGCATGCGTAGATCAAGGGTAGTCTGAAGTGGGTGGGGGCACAAGACAAGGAGATGGGTTGATAAATGTAAACCCCAAATATTTGATTTTATTGCGCAAACTGGGGGAAATATAAGAAAGACATACCCCATGTCAATTACTTAATATACAAATATATCAAAATTAAGATTTACACTGTTTTAAGATTTGCCATTATGGGGTGCTATTTTCATATATATGGCATAATTGAAATGCAAATTATATGCCAAACTTGCAAACTTGTAGTGGATTTAAAGGTATCGTACACGTTTGGTAATGACTCAAAACAAATATTAGCATAAAAACTTACTTGGTAACAAGCAACGGAGAGCTGTTGATAGTATAAAAACATTGTAGGAAATGACTCCCTCTGAAGTAACGTAAGTGTTGAGAAAGAGATAATTTCTCACTAAAATAATAAAAACTTCTTGCAAGAAGTTTTTATTCCTATCTGAAAGCACACAAATTTGTACAACAAGGGTGTTTTTTCTTTCATCATTTTCTTGCAACTTCGATGACCAATTGAGCCCAAATTTTCACAGGCTTGTTATTTTATGCATATGTTGGGATACACCAAATGAGAACACTGGTCTTTGACAATTTCCAAACGTGTTTGGTGCCCTTACAACGGTATATATTAGCAATCTACTTGTAGTTTACATGTATATGCCTCAGAACCCATTTTCTGAAGGCTTTTTCATTGCATCTCCAGTGGTGTTTATGTTGAGAAAGAGAGAAAAAGAAATACTTAAATCACTGTTCATTACAACAAATTTGGTGTGTTAGGTCTGTAAGTGTGGGTAGGCATACACAGAGTTGTGGGGACTTTTACACAATGGAACAAAGGTCCCCTCAAGTTCCCTGCCTCAATGTTTTCCTTTGTTAAACTCGGTCCCCACAAGGGGATTCTTTCGAAAAGGGATTATTAGAACAACAGTAGGAAGTCCCCATAACTCTGTGTGCAAAAGACTGTGTGAAAGCCTGTGTGTGTCAGCGCATGTATACAATTAAAGATCTCCGTATCTGAATGGTTATTGGATACCCAGACATCCCAATGTGTTAAGATTTACGTACCCACATTTGTCTTGCAGCAAGTGATCTACTTAATTGTGAAAATGTTTTCATCAAGATCAAGTACAACATTTATAAAATTTACTTTCTTATAATCCACAGAGAAAACCTTGCAAACGACAGATATCTACAGTCCCAGATGGACGCCGACCAGTATGTTCCAATTTCAACGATAGCTAACTTTAATGCTGTGAAGAAATTAACTAAGGACATGCCGCTCATAGTTGAAGTCTTAAGGGGTAAGTCAGAGTCCCCTACGTGGGTGCAGGGCTCGAAGTTTACACTGGACCGCAGGCCCGAGGCCAGTGATTTTAGTGTTGGGCCAGTAAACACATGACGGGACAAGTCCGGCAGTCTTGTGTTTTTCAATTGGATAACAATACCTCTTTCTATAATATTTGGAACTCAAACTAAACATAATTCTGTTGAAATGTTGTTTATGAGTGTGATAAATGCCTTTCAATTCTGTTGAGTAATGAAGTATACTTAAAAAGACAAATGAGATAAATATTCTCTTACATGTCATTGGGCTTGTTAAAAAAAAACCCAGTTCAATGCATGTTAATTTTTTTTCTTCTCATTTTGATTCTGGTCTTGTAAAACAAATTCTGGTGCAGTAAACACTTTGAGCTACAAGCCCTGTGGTCTTGTGGATTCCTCCCCCTCCCCAAACTCTAGCCCTGGGGTGTTTAACTAAGGTGTCCCGTCTATGCTTCCATTTTGCCAAATTTTAAGTGGGGTTGTCACAATAACATGGTTGACCCTTAAGAGATCATACATTTCTGTATAATCATCACCATACGCCCATACACTGCTAATTTTTGTTGATTTTTTGCACCGCTATTTTCAGGAAAATTACAGGAAAATTAATAAGAAACAGAAATACATGGTTTTGTTTTAGAGTTGTAGATGGGAAAAAATGGAAAATATCAATTCGGCCCCATACCTTTTCTTTGACCCTCTTGTTTGAGCAAAAGTTGATCAAATAATGCAGCCGTTTGTGGCCGCTCTGGACACTTTGGTACAAGCCGCTTGCGGCCTCTATGGTCTCTAAAGGGTGATGGAGTGAACAGGTTTGTTTTAGTTTTTAGTCTGTGAACACAAACGGAAACAATTCCAGTGGTGAACAAATCATTTTTTGTTGATTTGTGCACATAAAGTTACCAATCAGTCATTCCCAGTTAGCCTTTTTGACGTATGGTGGACACTATAAGGGTGCAGTGTTTGGTTTGGGTGCATACAGACAAATTTACCCAAACCTAATAGTGCCGTAGTAATGTGTCCACCATACCTCAAAATGGCTTATGGGGACATATGGCTTCATTGGTTTACACAAAGAAGGTACTTTGTACCTGTTTTCTTTGTGCTTAATTGGAAATAACTTTGTATTTGCAAACCCTGTCTGTACGTTACATTTGTTCAATACTTTCCAGGTTGTAACTAACAATTCTCCTAAGAACCTACCTGTACACTTCATCCTCACTTGTGTGGGAACTTTTAGTTTGTACTGTACGTTAATTTTGAACCACGGTTCCCATGTTCCACTGGTTGGGGCAGACCAAAGGCAACACTGAACCTCCATTTATCTATCGTGGATGCTCAAGTGTCTAGGCCTGACTCTATGGTATTTTTGACCATAGATTATGCACTTGAATTGTTATTGTTTTTTACATTGTCACACATATCAAGACATACCAGACTCTTTTAAGACTTATTTGAGGTAGATTCTTCTCCCGGTTTGGCAATTCAAAGGTACACACGATTCAAATGCTAAATAGATTGACATTCATTACCCCTTTTGTAGAATCGACATGTGTCAAGGTTGATGAAAACGGTGAGAAAGTTCGTCCAAATCACAAGAGATGTACAGTCATCCTACGAGAGGTACCTCAAGCCACTCCCCTTGAGGTGAGTCACTTACTTATTTTGGAAGGGAAGATTCCATTTTCTTGAAATAGTACATGAAATATGTGTGAAATGTTATTGTCAATCTAGTACATGCCATTTTGTCACTTAAAGGCACTGAACACGTTTGGAAATTGTTAAAGACCAGTGTTCTCACTTGTTGTATCCCAACATATGCATAAAATAACAAGCCTGTGAAAATTTGGGCTCAATTGGTTATTGAAGTTGCAAGAAAATGATGAAAGAAAAAACAACCTTGTTGTACAAATTTGTGTGCTTTCAGATAGGAATAAAAACTTCTTGCAAGGAGTTTTTATTATTTTAGTGAGAAATTACCTCTTTCCCAAAAACTACGTTACTTCATGTACTTCAGAGGGAGTCGTTTCCTACAATGTTTTATACTATCAACAGCTCTCCGTTGCTTGTTACCAATTAAGTTTTTATGCTAATATTTGTTTTGAGTAATTACCAAACATGTACGATACCTTTAAAACTGCTTTGTGATGCTGGGCTTTTCCTTCGCCTCCTTATATGGGATAATCCAGATTTCACCTCCAGATTATATTCTGTGACAATGCACTCACATGCATCCAACATATGCATCCAATAAAGCAACTATCGTGACCATACCTTTCTTTAAGTTGTTAACACCTCTTAACAAAAAAAAGCGAGGGGGGATTAAGAAGGAAAAGCTGGCATACAAAGAAGCTGTGTAACTGTCAAATTTCACCCAGATGCTTGGTGCTCATAATCCAAAAATATACAACCTGTGTCCCATTTATACTCACTGATGAACACAAAACAAGTTGTGGTCAATTGTTCTGTTTTGACATTGATGTTAAAAATAGTGCTACAAGTATTATTTGGTTTTACCCTTACGCTGATGTATGTTCAAAGCACTGTATACTCAGTACTCTCTAGAGTCCTGTGAGCAAATACAAATGTTTTAATTTCAATTTTTTGTTCACGGGCTCGGGAAAGTACTGAGTATACAGTGCTTTACACACATTGGCGTGAGGGTAAAACCAATTAATATTCTTTATCCCCGATTCAAAGTTAACATCCTGTGTAATGTTACAAGTAATATTTAATTTTTTTTCTTTCTTGAATCTTTAGGAAGTGAAAGCCCTCTTTACGGGAGACAACTGTCCTAAATTTGTCAGCTGTGAGTTTGCTCATAACAGCAACTGGTATATAACATTTGAATCTGATACAGATGCTCAAAAGGCTTATAGATATATACGTGAAGAAGTTGGAATATTTCAAGGGAAGCCCATTATGGTAAGTGTTTGTTATCAATCTAAGAAGTCATCATTCAAAGGCAATGACAGAAAAATATAAGACTTGGCATTATTCATGCTTGACATTTTTTTTTTTTGTGCAAACCTGAATGGTTTATCCTCGTAAAAAAATCTTGTTTTCTTTCAAAATATGGGAAAAATAATATCAAATTTTGATCATTCAGGTGTTGGCTAGATCACCAGCTGGTATCCGTTTCAATTAACTTCATATGTAACAAGAGACATAATATTTTGTTGGTAATACTTTTATCTTACCATGTTATGCAGGTAATCTGTTATTATTCACATATATATTCTAAATTCAGTAAGTGAATGTCTTGGTCCACATTCGCAGTTAATTGCCACTTGATCAAACAACAGGTTCAATAAGTAATCTGTGATTACTGTAGTATTTTTTTTCTTTCTTTCCATACTTTGATCTTGCATAGTATTTTAATTGCATATGGGATATTACTTTGTTTCTTTTCATAGGCGAGAATAAAAGCAAAGCCGCTTCAAAGAATAAACTTCTCACCTAAGCCGGCACCTGTGAATGGATACAGTAGTACAGGACAACAGATGTTTGCTCAACAGTTTCAGTACCCTCCATCATCAAACATCAACAGTATCTCTACACAGCCACAGCAACAACAGCAGCAACAGTCCTCACAGCAGCAGCAACAACAGCAGCAGGCAAGTCAACCTCAGCAGCAGCAGCAGCAGCAGTACACGTTTTACCCTAACGTTGCTCCATCACAGCAGTGGAGTGTCACCAGTCCATCGTACTTTGAGCCATCAATGGTTAGTTTAATACTCCTGGGGGGTGCTTAGGCCTAAACAAAAAAAATTGTTATGTTGGCGTAACCCGACAGACCCTAAAAAAACGGCCGACCCTGGATATTTAAAAAAAAAATCAAGTTTTTTCCCCCAGCTGAAGTTTTGTCAGTGATAAAAAAAACCCAACTTTCCTACCACAAACGAAGCCTAAAGTGAAAAAAAAGACTGACATCCTTTTCTTTATATTTTAATGTCAGCCCCAGACACTCTCCAGCCCTGGGAGAATGATTGACACTCCTATTGAAATCCAATTGTTTCAGTTTGTAATACTCTTGCTTCAATCAAACCACAAGCCCCACACGCTATGTCTTTGTGGTTTTATGACCAGGTTCTGTGACCTTAGGAGTGGGTATAGGGTTCTGTTAAACCTGGAAAGTGTGTTGACATCCGCTGGCTTAAAGTTTTGATTTTAACGGTAGAAACAGGTAAACATTTAACTGGAATTCACAAGTTTCGTTTCACTGTTGAAAAAAAAAGAAACAAAAAGAATCCCGACCTACCAACCCAATTTTTTCTGGCCCGTTATGCCAACATAATTCTTTTTTTAAAGGCCTAAGTTAAATTTTGGTTGGTAGTTGTCCGAACTTATTCGAAGTATTTCAAGACTACTGAAAGGATATGAAACAAGACAAACAAAATTAACAGTATCATACCCTGCTCACATCTTCATTTCAAAAACCAAATTGTCATACTTGAAGGTCTTTGTACTCTAATGGTATTATAAAAAGTACCTGCTAATAGTTTATCGGTAAAAAAAGCTATTGTAATAATTGAAAGCGGGCAGTGAACATTTTTCCTTGAGACCTATTATTAACTTTGTAACTCAACAAAGCAATTAAATAACAAAGTTAAACTAGAACTGAATTTGTTACGAACAAATACTGGGGTTTCGGCTTAAACAAGGCGAACTATTAAGAATTGAATAATGTCTTGGTGACGTTATGTAGTTTGTTAATTAGTCCCGATGATGGCGATCGATTGTCCACCAGACGTGAAAGAGTTAACGAAAATGGAACCTGTCGCTTTTATGATGGACCAAAACCAATAACTATCCCTTTGACGCTTCTGTATTTAATTATCTTTACTTATCTTCATAGCCCTTAGATTTAAACGGTTCCATATTAATAGTTCGTGCAGACCAATATTCTATCTAGCGCCCTCTCTGTGGAGGGCAGAAGAGGTGATCGAACTGGTGACGTCATCATCCTTGGCTTGCGCCATCGTTAGATTAACCATGCATGAATGGAAGGTCGAAAGGTCGGAACGATGCCGTGTGTGTGACACGGTTGTCTGTGTAGGTACGGATGTATCCAGTTTCCAGTGAGTAATACGTGTCATGTACACAGACACGGCGATCGCGATACATTTACGGGCGTTTTTAAATCGGTAATATCGCCAAGAAAGGAATAAAAATCTCTCAAAGCAACTGCTGCTCCGTCTAAGTTAGAGCACAGGCTTTCATTTGATGTGTTGTTTGTGTCTTTTAAACACTGTAATTCCTTAGATCGAACGATAACAAAATTTCACGTGTAAAGGCTATGAGACTTTTCGGAAAGAAGTATAAGAAAAAAAATAAAAATCAGTACAAAAACAAAGGTGGTTTCGGCGGATAGCCGAAACCCCCAGAAACAGTACATTATAGTAATTCAACTGAAACAAATACATTTGAAATATCAGAGGATACAGTGTTGATATTACCTCTTCAAAAGCTTGTCCAATCTTCAGTTGAAGACGTAGAGACGTCGACTTCAGTAAACTGTAAAGATGATGGGCAGACTGCGTATCATCTGAGATGCACTGTAATACTTATAAAGTGTTTTGATGCGATTGTAATAGACGGTGATTAGTATTTGGATCCAATTGTTTTACTTTCAGCAACAGCCTCAGGCCTTCTCTCCTGGTGCCTTTCCTCCTCCACCACCACCACCTCCCCTGCCACAGAACAAGTTCCACGCAATTAATGTCAATCAGCAACATGCATATCAGGGACCTCGTAGTACAAGGTAAATACTCTACTCTTATTTATCTCTCTGTGGTCTTTGTATGGTTTTCGTCAAATTGGTTTTGCATATTTTGGAGCTCCTGGTAAATGGAGTTTATTGATCAAGAGTGGGCTCTAAAGTAATGGGAGACTTTTGGGGACACTAGGTGGCAGCAGACTTACCAGGTAAATCCATTGTTCTCAGTAATGTGAGCATGCTCAGAACTAAGTAAACAAAGGAAATTTACCTGGTAAGTCTGCTGCCACCTAGCGTTCCAAAGTCTCCCATTGATTGGCAAAAATAAACAATCGTTTTCTAAGTTAAACATTTATTTGTGGATTTTGATGTGGTTTTTTTCAAATGTTTTTGCATTTTTCATCATTTTATAGTAACAGGCAACATCCAAAGAGCCACTCCCGTACTTCAAGTACACCAGAGCTGAGAACTACGGACCGTGTTAACAATTCACCGTTTCAAGAAAACTCCATCCATCGGTCGAATTCGGAGAGAAGAACCACTCCCAATGGTATGCAGCTAGCCAGTCCAAGAGGTACGTTTGATTCTCCACGTGATAGAGATGCAGGCCCTATGGACAGAAGAGACGAGAGAGACAGGCGAGAAGACAAGGACAGAGACCGAGAGACGGGAACCGGATATGGGAGGAGGAGAGAGATGTCATCAACGCAACCGGCAGCGTCATCACTACCCATATCATCAACCTCTTCATCTTCAAGAAATCGCATTCAGGAGGACTCTATAACGAGTAGTCAAACTTCCTTGCAACAGAATTCAAGAGGGTATGTTACATCTGCAAAGAAGTGTTGTAAAATTGCTGGTAGGAAGTAATACTCTGCATGTGTTAAAAGGCGGGGTATGCTTTTGGTAGTTGTCAAAGACCAGTGTTCTCACTTGGTGTATCTTAACATATGCATAAAATAACAAGCCTGTGAAAATTTGGGCTCAATTGGTCATCGAAGTTGCAAGAAAATAATGAAAGAAAAAACACACTTGTTGCATAGAATTGTGTGCTTTCAGAAGCCTGAATGAAGCAATCTCGGATTCAAATTTGTGTGTGAAAAAATACCTCTTTCTCTAAAACTACATTACTTCAAAGGGTGTCGTTTCTAACAACGTTTTATAATATCAACAAATTTGTGCAACAAGGGTGTTTTTTCTTTCATTATTTTCTTGCAACTTCGATGACCAATCGAGCCCAAATTTTCACAGGTTTGTTATTCTATGCATGTTGGGATACACGCAAGTGAGAATACTGGTCTTTGACAATTACCAAACATGTCCAGTGCCTTTAAGTGAACATAATAGATGTGACATACTGCTTGTAGAAGGTAAGATTTTCTAAATCGATCGTCGAGCCATGTTGGAAACGGTGGTGTACATGAAATTGAAAATGTTGTTTATTTTATTTTGTCATGGCAGTCCCCGAGTTCCTAGCAACTATCGCAGGCTAAGAAAAAGGGAAGATGAACCTCAGAATCGACGGAATTCTCGAGACATTCGAGACTCGCGTGACAAAGAGCAGCCTGCACAAACACCAAAGGAACAACCTAAGGCACCTTCACCACAGATTGATCTTGCCTCATTTCCACCCCTGCCTGGACGGACGATAACGGACGGAGAAGGCAGTGAGAAAAAGGAGGAAGAGACAAACAACAATGACTTAGTGACACCAATGGCAGACATTGTCAAAGGAGTCAAGGATCCAAAGGTGGCTATCACATTTATTTCATTTCCTCAGTTCATAATTGTATAGCATTGTAAAATACTCAACCCTCTTTTGAAAAATTTGTCAGTTTCTGTTAGTTGTCATTTTGATGTTCTGCCTACATTTGTATGATTTCCTATTGTTTTGCCCTTTGTATGATTTCCTATTGTTTTGCCCTTAGGGAAATATCAGAAAAACTGATTAAATAGCCTGAAAAGTCTATTAAAGGCTACACCATGTGTACATGTTGGTCAGCCCTTTTACTCAATAACATATTTTTCCAGTTTTTCCCCCAAAGACCAAATATCATGCCTTTAATTGCATACAACTTTGGATTGACTTGAATTGATTGCCCTCCAAGTGATCTTTGGAAACAAATTTGATAAGTTGAAACTCGATTAATTTTCACTAAATGAAGTGGTAATTTTTAGCCCAGGCAAAACTTTGGATTTTTAGTTTATACAGAGTGTTTTGAGGCAAGAGTGTTTTGAGGCAAAACTGAAATTTTGTTTTAGAAGACGCCTCTGTACAACCATCAGTTTGTATTTTGTCCTTGGTTTCATAAGGTAAACTGCAGAAGTATAATTTTAAGGAAAGTATTTTTTGCAGGGTAAGGCAAGGCGTAAGGAATATTGTAGAATGATACTTGGATTTGATCAAGATGTGTGTCAGGATTAAAGCAATTTGTTTTTCTTTTCCTCTTTCTCCCTCCATCTAAAAAGCGTGCTGCCAAATCTCAGGAATCAGCCAAACCAAACCATCCAGCAACGAAGGACAGTGCCACAAACACAAATAACACACCGGATAGCAAAGAACAACTGCCGTCTTCTACAGCTTTAAAAACACCCACCTTAATACCAAGGTAGTCATATGTTTTTATTAAAATTGACATGGCAGACACATTTTGTCTTGCATCTCAGTTTCTGGCCAATTTCAAGTTGTGTTCTCTAACTTGTCTTGAACTAAAAAAAACATTCAATGCTCTATCCAAATGTTTGGAATATTAGCCGTAACTTATAAGCTAATTTTCATGGCGACCAACAAAAAGCTCCTTGGCCTATATTCCTTGGGGATCAGGTTGGCTCAGTGTTTTTTTTCCCTGCCTTTCACCTCTGTGGACCCCCGGTTCGAATGCCACCTCAGACCGGAGCCTTGCATGTGGATTGGGTTTTCAGTGCCTACCTGATTGCTTAGGTTTTGCCCCATTGGGGTTTGTCCTCCCACATCTAAAACTGAGCATTTCTTCTCGTTTCCTATTCATCCTGTTATTGGTGCTAATTGTGCTGTTGGATGTGTAATAAAATAAATTAAATAAAATACAAATAAATTCCGGTCGACCTATATTCCAGGCAGCTTATATAGCAACACATACATATAAGGCACACGCCACACTCTTGTAGAATATGTGAGGAAATAGTTGGCTGGAGCTAAGCACTTGTGTCATATGGCAGAATTACTCTTAATCCCATGGGGGGGGGGAGGGTGCTGAGCATGGGGTCTTTGACCCCCCCACCTTTCTGGGGCACAATCCCTAGCCAATTGAAATATAAGACTTATAGGCTTCTGACCTGAGCGCCCCCATAGAGTAATAGGTGACTGGCATAAGTTGACCAACCACCAACATAAGGGCTGGTTGGCTCAGTTGGTAATCAAGACATCATGGGTTAATAATGATAATAATAAAGATACATTTATAAAGCGCAAACAGTTGCAGATCAGCTCCGCCTCAAGACGCTGAATACAAGCAAAAATGGATTAAACAAAATAAATTAAAAACAACGCTAGTTAAACATTTTTACAAAAATTACGTCTGGACCAGCCAAATACACAGTAAGCTAAAAAGATGAGCTATTTAAAAAATAGTTGTAGGAATTGAATAATAGATAAAAACTTTTAATAAGTTACAATGTTACAAAAATACTGTTCGAAAAGATGAGTCTTAAGGCGAGACTTGAACAGCTTGATGGTCGAGCCATTGGTTTGATTTGGCAAATTAAAATAAGAATCATGTGGTGGGTGAGAGTTATTCAAATGCTTATAAGTTTTTGTATTTGTCGATCAGTAAACAAACACAGGTACCTGTAGCCACACAGACAGACCTGGAGATATCTTCCAGCCCAGACGCAAACTCGACTCCCATCACAACCCCACAAAATGCTAAGGTTAGCCAGACTGCTAGCACAGCAGTTAACACCACTGTAACTGTGGCAACCTGTTCTGTGGCTTCAATTGTTGCAAGGACAACTGTTTCTACAGCAACGGGAAGCACACAAACGGTGAACTTCGGAAGTCAGACAGTCGATAGCCAAACAACAAATTCATCCAGTGCCTCATCTCCAGCCAGTACAACCACACATGCAACTGTGAGTAGTAGACCTTAGACAACTCACCTATTGCCTGTTGTCTGATCTTGCCATTTTTCTTACTTGAGTTGAAATTTTTCTAATGGGTGGTGTACAATAACTCACCCACTAACTCTGTCGACCCAAGTGGCTACTTGAGACGAGTGCAATGAAACACACGCCATACATCACGATCACTCATGCAGCCTGCTAGTTCACCCGTAGTCCTTTCATTGTCTTCACCATGTTCTTGATTGGCCTCCCTCTGCTTGGTTTTCCATGTTTTGGCTCCCACAGGATCACCCTACTTGCTGGTAGCTCCGGATGCCTGACGCAGTGCCCAGCAAGTAGTAGCACGATAATTATATTGGAATAATGATTGCAGAATAATAACATGAAAGTAGTTTGCCATACAGGGCCGTGCATAATGTTAAATTGTCATATAAGTTATTTCTTTCAATTTGACACCAAGATTGTGTGCATATTAAACTTTGAATTATTGTATTAATTATTATTATGTCATGATGACGTAAGTGTTTTGCTGATGAAGTCAAGTCATTAGCTACTATGTGATGTACTATTAATTGCAATTAATGATGTATTATTAGATACAATGTGATACTTTGTATAAAATTGAAAGACAGCCTTTTTTAAAAGTATCGTTTGAGGCGCTCTCAAGTATGATGTCGTCATCAGACCTACATTTCTAAAGGGTACACACCACTGATTTTTTACGCAGAAATCAAATTCCCAATCAAATTAGTCGTAGACCTCTCATGATATTGTTAATTTTCAATGTCGAGTTTGGACCGGAAGGAATGGTCATATGAGGTCCTGTGCATGAAATGAGCCATTAGTTATGATCTACAAAATTGTGCAAGGATTAAACTAATTTGTCATATGGTTCAGGAGATAATGATTCTTCAAGTAATGGGCTTTGATTTAATGTAATTCAATACCGGGTGACATCATGATGACATCATTTTTTTGTTGTTGACTAAGTCAAGTTATATAAGTTACAGTATGATATATAACTTATATGTATTTATTGTAAGATGATAATTTTATTGGGAAACAAAATTGCAGAAAATGAAAGTAGTTTGCCATACAGGGTCATGCATATAATGTTAAAACGTCACAGCAAATTTCAGGGACAAAACCTGAGAGATTTTGGTCAAAACAAGAAAGAAAAAAAAGTGTTAAATTTTCCTTGGTGTTTGGTTAGTCTAGATTATGATTCCTTATCCCCAATGCAATTATTACATCTATTAAATCCATTTTCTTTGTTGGGCTGTTTGTATTTCAGGAATCTTCGATGCCACGTCTAAGCTACGCAGCAGTAATTGCAAAGCGAGCAGCTAAGGCCAATGCAGCATCAGTTGCCGTTTCTTCAACCTCAACAGTGTCTACTTCAACCACTACGACAAGCACTTCAAGTACCAATGCCACTGAGTCCTGTACACAACAACCCAGACAGACCCTACAGTCATCCCATTCAACAACACTATCACAACATTCTCATCCACACACACAGGCACCTGCTAAGCCGTATAGGCCGCGCTATGGCCCTCGTAATGAGCGTGATCAGAACTATGAACCCCCCTCCAGGTATCGAAGAGAGTACTACACTGGCCGAAGATCCCCACCACAGTCACGTCAAATGACCACAAAGTAACGCAGGCAAATGTTTGGGAAATGAGGAGTGTGGCTTTGTTGGGTTGCCTTTCATATTAATACTGGTGGAGAAGAGAAAGTGATAGTCATCTTGGGAACTTCACACAACGTCCAGTAAATGGCTGTTACTTTTCCCTCAGGGTTATTGATCATATACCTTGAAGCATTAGGTTATACTGAGAACAGTTCTGACTTGTCAATCTTGTCATGGTTTGCTGTGTTACGGTCACTGTATACTCCACCCTTTTTAGTACGTGAAATGGCTATCTTATTATAGAAAAAAATGTACCACGGGTATGATCTTTGATGATTCTCAACACTGTTAATGACAGGCTTGAAATACAGTACTTGGGATTCAGAAACCAGTGTGTGTCAAGTTCTTCAGACGTGGAATTCAATCCTGGGGTCAGTGAGAATTTTAAAGGATCGTTACATCTAGTAATGTCAGTACACTTCCCAGCAGGTTACCGCATCTGCGATCAACCATCCAGGAAGATAGACTTGATGAACTGTTGGTTAGAGATTGAAATACCATGAGGATTACAGTCTGCGTACACCAAGGTCATTTGGTCAGACTGGTGGTGAAATGTGTACAGACGTGAACTATCAGAGGCTTTGACTTCCATCTTTAAACAGAGACACATGAAATGCACTATTTGAAAAGTTCTCGGTAATACTTAGATATTAAATACTGGAAAGATGTATTTGATGGTAAGGATCAATTGTGTACAAAAATGGAAGCTCTGTACGTTGGGTATACCGTTACATTACACCCAGAAGAAATGTGTTTCGATCATTGAAATTTAACGTGGAGAATGCTGAGCTCAAATGCACTCTGTGGCCATATATAACGTGGAGAGTGCTGAGTTAAACTGCACGCTTTTTGCCAAATAGAACGTGGAGAATGCTGAGCTCAACTGTACTCTGTGGCCACTCATCACCCGAATTCTAGCAGGGAAAATATTGGCGTGTTGACGTGAAATCCGGTGTCAACTGGTTAAAGGTGTTTTTTTTTTTTTGGGGGGGGGGGTGTTTGTCATTTAGCCTTTATCATTTACGTATGTGTGCTATGGTCATATCGATATCTGGATGATATAGCCTGCTCTTTGTTTGGTACTGATGTGGAGAAAAATTAAGCGCAGACTTTCATGGTCTTAATCGGAATCCATAGACACGCTTAGCATATTTGGAAAATTAGTAGATGATATGCAGTGATGAGTTTATGATTAGAGAGTTGGGATAGTGGTTATGAAATGATTTGGTAGCTTTCAAAAGACTCGGGAAGATTTGCTGGAAATCGGGCTTTGAGATTTGTCCATAATTTCACTCGGCGAACACTCCAGATTTCACCTCGTGATTGTATTCTGTGACAACACACTCTATATCTCCAGTTTCACTGATACAGTACACTAGAAATGGTATGACATAACGTTGGGTTTCCATATTTTGATGGTATTGTGTGTATGTGATACATTGTGAAGTGAACCCATTCAATTCAATGAAGCATTCAGTTCAATGAAGCATTCAGTTGTGGTTTTTGTTGGTGTCTAAATAAATTGAAATCCCTTTTAACAAAGCAATGTTTGACAATGACCAAAGAAATATTTTAGGACCTTTCAAACAGTACATTATTTATATGGAGTAATTTTATGATGGTGTTGACGAGGCACTTTTATTTTAAGGTTTCATTGCAGGGTTTCCAAGACACTTGTTAAGTTCAATTCATTGTGAATTGAAAGGTTTCATGTCTGATTGATGTAAGGAATTTTGAGAAGCGTTAGGACTTTCTAATGACACTGTTTACTTTTACATACAGTAACTGGGAGCACCATTTTTAAGGTTATGGCATGTAGAATCATGAAAAGACGTACTACCAAGCCATAATGACGGTTTGAAAGGGCAGTCTCAAGTTAGATTCAGCCTTGTTGCTCCTGGTTTTTTAAAAGGGAGGGTATACCTTTGGTAATTACTCCGAAAACTAATGACCATAAAAACTTACTTAGTAAGAAGCATTGCAGCTGTTGATAATGTATAACATTTTGAGAAACATTTCCCTTCAAAGGAATGTGGATTTAGAGGGAGGGATTCAAAAGCATTTCAATCTGAGAACTTTCCTGCATGAAACGTTTTTCAGATTGTGTATTCCATTTACGGATTATTCTTCCTGCGTGGACATAACTAACCCAGATATTTGGCGATATCTCAAAAATGCGACCACCTTTTGAAATGAAATTTTCACGGGTTAGTTTTATTGTATATATCTACATTTATATAGGATTAAAACAATTGAACGGTTCCAAAAACCAAAGGGATACTTTGCCTTGAAGCTGTTTTGATATTATAGCTGGTTTGATTATGCTAGTACATGTCAGTAAAAGATAAATGTACTGAGTTCGCATCGAGTGCTTGTTACACACAGCGTGTCCGCTACATTGACTTCTTGGGTCTCTGTCAAAGTTGTCAAGACTTAACTTTAAGAAAGTTAGAAGTATTGTTTGAATGTGGTCAAAGAAAAAGGTAGGCAAAGGAAACATGGTGCTTTGTTTGTTTAAAAGTCTGTTAATATGAACATGGTACAGTGCGTGTACCAATGTGTACTGAATTTAAAATGTCTTATTCCTTTTATTGGACTTGTTTCTGGCAGTTAGTGTTGGCTTTACATTGGGGTGCATTTGTGCCCCCCCCCCAAAAAAAAAAAAAAAAAAATTTTTTTTTTTTTTTTAAAATACCCAAAATACCAAAACGAAAAAGCACACACACACAAACGAACTGAGTATTAATGAGATTGAATTTTGGTTTGTTGCATGAAGTTGGCCCATTATTTTATAAGCGTGATTTGGTTGTTAACAAAAATTTCAAGACAAAACACTCCACTCAACCATAGTACCATAAATGTCTATTCTAACCCTTTAGAGACTGTTCATTTCTGTATAATCATCACCATAGGCCTAGGCATTGCTAATTTTGTTGATTTTCGCCCCGTTATTTTCAAGAATAATTTCAGGAAAATTATTACGAAACGGAAATACATGGTTTTGTTCTAGAGTTGAGCATTCTATGTTAACATGGGAAACATTGAAAAATGTCAGTTCGATCCGACACCTTTTCTTTGACCCTCTTGTTTGAGTCAAATCTTGTGGCTGTTTGCGGCCGCTATGGGCATTTTGGTACAAGCTGCTTGCGGTTGCTATGGTCTCTAAAGGGGTTAAGCAGTCTTGCAGTTAACATTTTTCATATGTTGGAGATGAAGTATTCTTTTGCCCCCCCCCCCTGAAAAAAACAAAATCAAAAAAACAAAATCACTCAAACTTCCAAGTTTGTTAATCGAATGCACATTGCAGTATAAAAGTATGGGCTGCAGTCGTAGGTCGCAATTCATCTGATTATGGTATAGGATTTCTAAAGAGATTTCATTGAATAAGTTGCATTATGATCAAATTAATTTCTCCTTGAAAATGTAGGTTGTTATCAGTTAAGTCAATTTTTATGATATACCATGAATTTTATTTTGTAGCCATAAGACAACTTATACTTTCATAGTTTTCTCTCATTTGATTTCAATTTTTAAAGTTGATATTTTAACGGCAGCAAATCACACAAAAAAGAGAAAAAAAAGTTAAACCTTTAAATTAGCTTGAGCATACCATTTGTGTATATTCGTTGATGTCTATTTAATCCTTGGGATTGAAGTAGATTTCAATTGACGGAATAAATCTGATAAATTTGACTTTGATTTGACTGATAATCTACCTGGAGGGATGGAATATATGATAATGCATGACTCAATGCGAGCTTACCCATTGGGTGGTTGTCTGAAAGGTTGCTTATTGCACCTCGGCAACAGAGACAAGTACATCAGTCTGTATACTGTAAGCAGTGGGATAGGCTGAACAATGTTTGAGTTGCTAGCAAACCTACTTGATTGTTAAGATTATTTTATTATTACTACCATGCATGAATTCCTAGGATTTACATGTGTACAATGGTAGCCCTAGACATTGCCCTCTGTCACAGTTATTGCCACCCCCGAACAAAGATTTTGACAAAATAGGGAGACCGCCAACATAGGGCTAGATAGCTCAGTTGGCAGAGCGCCGGCATGTTAATCCGTAGGTCATTGGTTCAAATCACGCTCCACTCAATTTTTCTTTGTTCAACCCTAAATCAGTTATTTATTAGTTAACATTTGTACAGGCAGTGTGGTCACAAACAAGACATCCTGTGTTATACGATGAGTCAGCACCATTTTCTCAATGGCCCAAAAATGCTTCTTGTCGGGCCGTGTCACATGGTTGTGTACGCCCTCTAGTTCTATTATATAACTCTATGATTCAAGCTCACTTGATATGTTACCTTGTATATGAGGGATAATGACATGGCATTACATGTACTGAGAAACAGATGCAGCAGGGCCCAATTCATAAAGCATGTAAGCACAAAAACTTGCTAAGCACAGAAAACTCTTGCTTAAGAAAAATAGGTTACCAGCCAAAATACCATACTGTTACCATTGCTGTGACTGGTACCCCACTCATTTCTTGCTTAGCAAAGAAATTTGCTAAGCAGAATTTTCTGCTAAGCAGCTTTATGAAATTGGGCCCAGGTAACAGTTGCTGACTTGACTTCAACAATAACAAGTGAAGTTTTCTTGCAACCTAAACACAGTTTAATTTAGTATATTTGTTAATTATAAACCAATAGATGTGCATGTATGAACATATTTGGGTTCCTACGTACATTGCCTGTACCTGTGAAGGAAACAAACTCATGGAATGTTTTGAGACTTGCACAGTTCATTTCACTACAGGTGTCCGAGTTGCCAACTCTCCCCCCCCGATTCTGCAGAAAGTTCCCTAAAAATAAACCAATCTTTTCATGTTCTGATGAACAAATTTTAAAATCTCCTTGATTATGGAAACTTTTTCCCTTATTATGTTGAATGTATTTCTAAATGTCTCCCTGATTGTTGGACAAAATCTTCCGATTGCACGAATCAAATGTTGGCAGCTCTGAGTTGTCTGAGGACCGAACACGTTTAAATGAAGTAAAATTAAAACATGACAAAGGAAAATCACAAAACAAACACTAATATCTAATTCATGATTATAGTGTGGGAAAATGTGGATGTTTACTGCATGGGAAGCAGACGCAAGAACTAGCAGTCAAGATTCAGTTTTTTAAATGTTTAATTTTACAAAAGTAAAAAGCCAATTGTTTTTAATGAAAGTTATGTGAAAGGAATGAATGCTTTTGCAATGGTTGAATGCTGCAGGTGCAGTTAATTTAATATCCCCTTAAGTATCTACAAAAGCTCTTATATTTTGCCCATATTATTGGTTGATGGATGTTCAGAAAAAAAAACACCCAAAAAATGAAAAGCACATTTTAATATTGTTTTGATTTCTGTTTAAATTTAAAGGGAAGTGTGTAATATCCTTCACAATGTTATTTATTTGTTTTCAAATATATATAATAATGGTTATGATGTTGTGATGCTTGCTCTATAAAAGGCTCTAGTAAATGCTTTGATTGATGCTAATAATGCAAGTTTGCTAGGTCTGAACATTGTTGCACTACCAGCGCATTAAGGTACATGTATCGCTGCTTAGTGTAACTCAATCATCCCTTACGATCAGTCGACATTGATGCACATTCATGTTCCAATGCAAGTGTGTACATGTAGCAGACACAGCCACATTGCAGTTAAGCATTTTGTGTTGTGTTGCATGTTGTCATGTTTCCAAAAATGGTATAATGTGAAAGATAACTACGGTGAAATATGGTAAAAACATATTCAAGCCATTCTGTTTTGTTTTTTTTAGAAAAACTTAATCTATGTAGAATCTGAAATAGATTACCAGTTGAAGGTTTATACCATGAAATAGCATGCACATATTAAAAATAATTTGTTTTTCCCCCTAAATAAAATGAAATGAAAATACCATGTCTTTTGCTGCATAGCTTCGTTGATATCTAGAGATCAGCTTTGGACATAGTAATACAAGCTGACACATTTATGCAGTGAACAATAGTGGGTAAAATGCTAATGAAATGTTTCCATGTAAGAACCAAACGATATGTAAACCTACCTGTGAAATGTTAATGTTAAGCAATTATTGATATTAATTTCATTGGGGAGAGAATTACCAGCGAATCATACATGGTGTGTCACACAAACACGTTGTCATAGAAAATGCCATTTCCCAGTTGGAGTGTGTAACGCGATTTAAAGGCACTGGACATGTTTGGTAATTGTCAAAGACCAGTATTCTCACTTGGTGTATCCCAACATATGCAAAAAATAACAAACCTGAGAAAATTTGGGCTCAATTGGTCATCAAAGTTGCAAGAAAATAATGAAAGAAAAAACACCCTTGTTGCACAAATTTGTGTACTTTCAGATGCCTGAGAAAGGCTTCAGGCCTGAAGTCTTTCTTAGATTCAAAATTTTTAGTGAGAAATTACCTCTTTCTCTAAAACTAAGTGACTTCACAGGGAGTCGTTTCTCACAATGTTTTATATTATCAACAGCTCTCCGTTACTTGTTACCAAGTATTTTTTTTGCTAATATATATTTTGAGTCATTACCAAATGTGTCCAGTGCCTTTAAACAACTCGTCAAATGCTAATGGTGGAGAGATCTGGCTTTCAGTTTGAGGGAGTATGGTTTACATGAATGAAAATGTTTTATTGCAGTGTAGGATTGTAATCAATTTGCATGGCTTGTACTTTTCATGTTTAATCCCTAGATTGGTGTGATTCTACATGCGTCCACATTTTCAGCCCAAATTTCAACCTGCTTTATATTTATATTTTAATTTCAATGATCATTATGAAGTAAGGTTTGTTGTGTAGCATAGACCAGGGGCTAGAATAGCTCTGCTCGTTTTGAACTACTGCATTGAAATTTGATGTTGTATAACATTGCATGTATCTCCAAAATGTCAAAATGAAACAATACATTACATTTATGAAAGAAAAATGATAACAAGATATCATATTGTTTATATATATGTTTCCATATTAAAGAAAACTATTCAGAGCTACATGTACATGTATGATATATATTTTTTGAAATGTGATTTGTGAATTTATCTTTTCCGTAAATGTAATTTTTCTTGTTATGCTATGATGGTTACAGGTTATTTATCCAAAGTAGTTTCTGATGTTTTAATGTTAGAATTTGCCATATTACACTTGGTAGTATTTTGTGATCTCTATCCCCCCCTCATTGTTTTTTTCCCTTTTTTTTTTCGTCCTTGCCAGATTCACCATACAACTCACTGACTGAAACTGATATAAACCTTACATCCGAGTCTTTGACTATTTATATTCAAGTCAGGTTGAATAACATAGAAAACCCATAATCTGGCAGCTTTTATAACAACACTGCTAAAAAAGGTATTTTTAAAAAAATAAAAAAATATTAGTTTAAGAAAACAATTATTGCGTCACTCCCTAGACAAATTTTCTGTTAAGTTTTTTGGGAGTGACACATGAAAAGTTTTCTTGAAATAAGATTTCAAGAATACCATTTCCTTGCAGTGAAAAAGGAACTGTCACAATGAAATTTAGTATTCGGTCATGCAACTGCAGTTTCTCAAAAAGAGGAAAGTTTCACGCCTAGCCAGACGTTGTTCTGCGTTTTACAATTTTCATTGGCATTTCTGAGAAACCAAAAATGAGGAAATCGGCTGATCAGCAAATAGTTGAAAGCCTAAACCAAAAGTACTGAATTGGCGAGAACCCAGTGAACACAGCAAATTGTCATCGGGAAGCAGATCCATGTATATACAATATTACAGATTGAAGTGATTTGTAGTGGTGAATGATGCACATTAATACACTGCTGTTTGGCAATGCTTGGTGATTTGTTCACTTTAGGCGACACCACAGGCTACTGTTGGCTTTGGATTAAAGTGTAGTTGACTGAAACTAATAAGAGAATCACTTTTACCCCATTTTGTTTTTGAAAGTTGAAGTTGACCCACTTTTAGTTAATTTAATTGACTAACGTGATGAGTGTATATTATTTCTGTTATTGGTAAAATGCAATCAGGGATGATTAGAAAA
This sequence comes from Plazaster borealis, assembly GCA_021014325.1. NCBI lineage: Eukaryota > Metazoa > Echinodermata > Asteroidea > Forcipulatida > Labidiasteridae > Plazaster > Plazaster borealis. The sequence continues at coordinate 9,584,396 of CM037471.1, read as the reverse complement.
TGGCCTTAACTTTTTGTGAAATGTTCCCGAAACCTTGAGTGGGATAACGTTGAACTTGACTACTTACCTTCCATGACATTGTCAATTGTTTAATCAATGGTGTCAATACAATCAGCAACTCGTTCAGTGCTAGACTTTTTATTGCATGTGTATTGTTATTTTCCAGTTTGGGTATCCTGATATTGGTGAACATTGAAAAGTCTGAAAAGCAGGATTGTGTTTGTTTAAACTTAGCTTAATTTGAGTTGGTTTGCCGAGAATTCCAAGGAAGGGTTTGGTGTCGCGTGTTTTGATTTGTTTCATGAGAAGTAAATACTTTTTATTGTGCTGCGACGATGCTTGCTTAGAGGCAACATTTTATGAAAATCAATCAAAAGCCGAGCTCCCATAGATTGCATTTCTTTTATTCTTATAAATTAGCATTTAGAGAAAATTAAACTAAGATTTAAAAAGGAAAAAAAAAAAAAAAAAGGTAAAACAAATAAATAAGTATTAATTAAAAATATCAACTGCATAGGTTGGGCTGTGAATATAAAATCAAATTTAGATGTGTAATTTTTTCATCGTTGGAATTATTACCACAACAGAAAACCTTGTGTTCTACAAAGTTGTTCAGACCATAAGTTCATTGATACTGTCTACCGTTTACTCAATTAAGTAGGCATATACAAAAATGGAAACTTGATTTAAATTATTTTGGCTTTCATTACTAAACATGTGGAATTGGTGCATTTGTTGGTCCAAAATACAACGCGTGTTAAATTTATTGCTCACTCTGTGAACTTCATCATCCTTTAAACAGCACACCTTCTGAAAACAATTGTGATAACTGCATACAAAAACAGCTGTAATTATTAACCAATGCCAATGTTCAGGAATGAATTGAAGTATTGAATGATAGATCAACAACCATCACGGTATCTGCAACATCAAGAACATTCCCTTCATTCTTAATGCTGATCTCAGTCTATCTTCATTGACAAAGACTGTATCATATGGTACAATAGCAATCATATGTATGACTTCAATGAGAACTTGATTCATTTGATATTAATCGAACAACTTTGTGAAATACATGTATTAACTGGGTGAACTGGAGGCTAAAGTAAAAAAATAAGAATGCCATTTTCATTTTTTCCAGAACGCTATTATTTTGTGGGTTTATTGTTGGTTAGATTTGAGTGTTGCAAAGGGCTACTAATGTAGTATTAATAAAGATATGGCAAGATAATTTGAATTGTACATTAACTGAATATTGTTACTCTTCCTCTAAGGGTTAAATGGTAACATAAAAAAAAGCTTATTATTGTGTGAGAAATGATTATATTATATTCTGTCCTGTGGTAAAACGATTAAATAAAATGTTATGGTCTTTCTGCTTATTTTTCAATGGTTTTTGGATACAAACTTCTTCCGTCTTGAATTGTTTGTGGGAAAAGGACAAATTAGTATTGAGTATCTGATCATAGTGAGCAGGCTTCTCAAAACCAATGCAGAGAAGAAATTGACTCACCAACTGAAAGAAGTCGCGCTACTTCTGCATGCTATAATCATTGCACTGAAGATGTATGCACACTGTTGCAACGCATCATGGTTTATTTGCAAAGTTATCGCCAAGGAGTATTTCGGATCCGAAAGTCTTCCCTCTTTTCAATCTCAGTAGAAAGTAGCTATGTCTCCTTTTCTTGACCCGCTTCTAGAGGACAGCAGTCCGTACCTTAAGGTCTGGGACCAAGACTCCAGGTCTAGCAAAGCAATTAGTATAACCTAAGGTCGGAGACCAGGGCCCAATTTCATATAGCAAGTAAGCACAAAAACTTGCTAAGCACAGAAAACTCTTGCTTAGGAAAAATATGTTACCAGCCAAAATACCTTATAGTTACCATTGATGTGACTGGTACCCCACTCATTTCTTGCTAAGCAAAGACATTTCTTAGCAGAATTTTTCTGCTAAATAGCTTTATGAAATAAATTGGGCCCAGGGCCTTTTCCGAACCTCGGCTTGGGCTCCGTCATCAATATTTGAGCAGTGTACATCTTGCACGGTGTTTCCAACAAGGGAGCCCGAAGCAGGAATCAGAGCCTTAGCTGTGGTTTGGAAAAAGCGCTAGGACTCACAAGGTCTAGAACAGCAATTGGTACTCTTAGGTCTGAGACCGACTCAAATGTCTAGGACATTAGTTAGTTCCCTTAGGTCCAAGACCAAGACTCCAAAGACTTGGACAGCAATTAGTGTACCCTTAGGTCTGAGACCGACTCAATGTCTAGGACATTAATTAATACACTTAGGTCTGAGACCCAAACTCCAAGGACTTGCACAGCAATTAGTACCCTTAGGTCTAAGACCAAAACTCCACAGACTTGGACAGCAATTAGTAGTACCCTTTGGTCTGAGACCGACTCAAATGTCTAGGACATTAATTAATACCCTTAGGTCTGAGACCCAAACTCCAAGGACTTGCACAGCAATTAGTACCCTTAGGTCTGAGACCGACTCAAATGTCTAGGACATTAATTAATACCCTTAGGTCTGAGACCCAAACTCCAAGGACTTGCACAGCAATTAGTACCCTTAGGTCTGAGACCGGCTCAAATGTCTAGGACATTTATTAATACCCTTAGGTCTGAGACCCAAACTCCAAGGACTTGCACAGCAATTAGTACCCTTAGGTCTGAGACCGACTCAAATGTCTAGGACATTAATTAGTACCCTTAGGTCTGAGACCCAAACTCCAAGGACTTGCACAGCAAATAGTACTCTTAGGTCTGAGACCCAAACTCCAAGGACTTGCACAGCAAATAGTACAGTTAGGTCCGAGACAAAAACTCCAAGGACTTGCAAAGCAATTTAGTACCCTTAGGTCTGAGACCAAAACTCCAAAGACTTGGACAGCAATTAGTACCATTAGGTCTGAGACCAAGACTTCAAGGTCTAGAACAGCATTTAGTACCCTTAGGTACTTGTCTCATTTAAAGGCATCAACATTTAGTTTTGGGGTTATTCTCATATATATACACGTATGAGATTGTTACTTTCACTTTCCCTTAAAAACAAAATAAAAGAAAACTAGGGTATGCCATATGCTGGAGTGAACTAAAGTCAATAAAAAAGTATTTTGATGAACAGTATGTGGTAAACTAATGGTTTATAAGTCGGGGGCCAATTTCATAGCGCTGCTTAACAGTAAGCACATTTGCGTGCTTATTATAGCAGACAAAATTTGCTTAAGCGTACACATATTTCACAGGTTAGCAAGAAAATTTGGCAGCCAGCTTGCGCATTCACCATGGATTTGCATTGTTATGTCATTCATTTTCATACAGTAAGCACTGGAAGGTTAGCATGCCTTTTCGTTTGCTTACGGTTAGCAGCGCTATGAAATGGAAACTCGTGCAGTGAGCACAAAATCAGCTGTTAAGCAGCTTTATGAAATTGGGCCCAGTTGGTCATTGAACACAAATTGTGCCCTACTGTGAATGGATGAGCTGTTAAAGATGGGTTCCTATTCAAGTGAATAAGTTTACTTGGTAGAGACAATTTAAAGGTGTTCATTATTTTTTATTAAAATTACCAGTGCTTAAATTTAATTTGACAATGAAATAAGTTTTTTTCTTTTCCAAAAAGAGCATTTCAAGTATACCAGATATGTTTTATACATGTATTGAACGGCAAGTCCAAAATAACATGTTTATATACAGTCAATGCACATAATATCACATTTGGAAAATTAAGTTATGGTGTACATGAATTAAGGCAAATGGAAAATTTAAATGTAAATTTTATGATTAACTTGTTTAAGAGAATACTGGTATTTTTTGAAAAATACAAACATTTGAATAAGTTTTTAAAGAGATAAGGCAAATTTTAAATCTGTACAGCACAAAAAAATACAAGTGATATGTAAGTGATAGTATTACAATGTCACCTCCATCGTACAGAAAATTTGTTAAAATTGAGTAATTAAATATTCATTCACCATTTCCCTTTTGTCCAATTCAGAACGCCCCACACTTCTGCAATATTTCAAATGGAACTGTGGAATATTCAACATATACATGCATGCATTTATACTGACTAGAGTGCGTAGACTGCATACTTATTCACGAACATGTGTATTTAAGCCATGTGGTCCCGAGGACTGTTATTTCAGAGGTCATTACAAGTAAGTTCTGTACAGTACTATATTACTCATGTGGTTGTGTTGAGGTTGGCACATTGTATAACCATAGAGAACTCTATGGTATAACATTTGTGTGACATTTGTCCATCTTGGTTACACCCTTATGTTCCAACACCCCTATGTTCCAACACCCCTTGTGTATTTTCCTAATTCTAACCCCAACCCCAAACCTAACCCTAGCGTGTACATGAAGGGTTGGTATATTGGTGACTGCTCTATATTCCGACACCCCTATATTCCGACACCTCTATGTTCCGACAACCCCCTCATGATTTACATAGGGTTAGGGTTAGGGTTAGGGTTAGGGTTAGGGTTAGGAATAGGAAAATACACCAGGGTTGTTGGAACATAGGGGTGTCGGAACATAGGGGTGTCGGAACATAGGGGTGTAACCGGTATATTGATGGCTTCGGCAGTGGCTACGGCTGGAACGCTGAAAATTATGTATTTTATTTTGTATTATGAGAACCACATACATAAACAAACAGCTTTTGATTTATGAATGCAAAAATGCAGTCAAACTTTGCATTTAAACGGGATTAGAACCCAACATGGATCCAGCTTACAACTCAATAGAATCTTGGTCCCCACAGAACAAGGCTTTAATAAGATACATTATCAGAAATATTGTTTTCTAATCAAAAGACACAGTAGACTTTCAAACTCTTCATTTTTTGTATCATTGTTTAAGTAAAAGCCTACAACTACCCCTTTTTCATGCGCTTCTGAGCAACAGTAATTGAGTTTAATTTTTGTTGTCCCTGACCCACATGACATGTCGTTGTTTTTGTTTGGTTTTTCTGTTTTAGTTTGTTGGTTTTGTTCCCCTCCTGCATGCTCCACCCTCACTCGCTCTATCCGTTTTTGGTCCCTAGTTGTCTTTTCCCCTTACTTTTATTATTTGCTTATATTATTTATTAATTTTGAATTTGTATTTATTTATTTATTTATTTACTTAGTTATCAATTAATTTCCCCCACTTTTTATTAATTATTTTTCTAGAGCCTACTTATTTAGTTGTTTTCTATTGTTTACTTTTTAGTTTTTTGTTTGGATTACTTCTTTATTCATCTTCTTGTACTTGCCTCTTTGTAATTTTTGTTTTGTTTGTCTTGGTCAAATAAATAATAATAATAATAATAATAATAATAATCAATTTCCTGATACTGTATACATAAAAATGGTCAACAGCAAACAGATACTTTTCAGTTTCCCAGATTGAAATTGTAGAATCAGTTAAAAACAACTTGGTTCTGATGTTTAGTACTGTCCCATTTGATTCCTCAAGGATGTCTAATTCTAATCAATAAAAGCTATGCCAGGCATTAGTCTTGTGGTTTCAGTAGTCTTGATTGGTGACGTTCATTTTATATGGGATTTGAGGCATTGCATGGTGAGGCATCAATATATATTTGGTTTGCGGTAACACCATGGGTATATCTACTTGCTAGGTAGATTTTGTTCTTTGAGAACTTGTCTTGCTTTTTGTTCTACTGCCTCGGAGTAAAGTTTTCGGAATTCGGGAGACTTCTCAGTTCGGAAAAGAACTGTCCTGCTTATTTACTACTACCTGGGAGGTAGGAAATCGGGCAGGACTTCTACTTCGCTATGTGGATCAGGGGGGATTTCTCGTTAATAACTACACTGTAGCGGAGTGAGTTCTTAATAGGTCTCAACGTTTCGACCAGCTTGCTCCAGTCATCGTCAGGAGACGTTCAATTTTGTTAACGTAGTTGACGGTATCGCAACACGAATTACTGCAGAAGAGATATCTGTATCACACAAACATCTGGATCAAAACAGACTTTCCCAGTCCCTCCGAGCCAGTGGATGTTGCGCCCTCTACCGGTGACTAATACAAAAACTAGCGTCACCAATCAAGACTAATGGTTTAGTTGATTGGATAACATTTAATAGTTATATCAAACCTCAGATAGCACCATCACATGGCTTGAAGCCATCATAAGCCAATTCTCTTAATGTCTTTGTTATCGTGGTACCAAACAACAATCATATCGAAGACACTTTATAAAACTTTTGTTAATGACTACACACCTTCTGTCCGTTAGTAAAAAAAGTTTATAGGACTATCTTTGATTACATCACATTTTCACCAAACATAGCTGTCAATGACTCATTTCAACAAGGTTTGCCCTCAACTTTTTCAGTGACTAGCCAGTGGGACCACTCAGCTTGTCATTTCACTAGTCTGTCAGCTTTTTCACATACGGTACTTTATATTCAATAGGGATGCTTTTCAACACTGAGCTAGCCAGCCGGACTTAGAGGGAAGTTTGACTGGTCCTCGGGTGTTTTAACTGGCATTTGGCCAGCCGACCACTGTTAAGGGAGAACGCTGCTCAAATAGCAACAAGGTGATCACAGTAATAATCACTGCCAAAAGTGTATCTTACAATAATTACATGAAAAGAGTTGCACAATATATATAGGAACATTACAGAATTGGTTTTTGCTAACAAAACAGTGTAAGCACTCTATATAATCCACCATATACATAAACTGACAAACCTGTAGAAGTTTGAGATCGATCGGCCATCTGGGTCACGAGAAAATAGTGAAAAACCGATTACACATTTGCATGTGTTATACAATGCATGAATAAAACGCTCATGAGCGATAAACTCCAATCGGAAATTAGTTTTATTTATTTCTCATCAAATATGGCATTTCAGACAGAAATATTTCTAGGGATGTTTTCTACTATCATCATCATTAGACCGTGTAAGTTTTATGTAAATCTGTGATCTTAAAGAAAATTTTAATTACCAGTTCTGTAACGTTCCTTTAACAGTGATATATGGTTAATGTCAAGTACAGACTTGGCAGTTGCAGTCCAAATGTACTTGCTACATTGAAACTGATCTGTACATGCATCGAAACATTTTGGTAATAAATATGCATTGAATGAGTTATTTGTTGAGAAAATAAAAAATGTATCTTTATATAAATAAATTGTGAGAAGGCACCTTACCAGTAAGACTGGCCTATGTAATTACAAGTGACAAAAGGCGGGCTTTCCCATTTCCATATACAATTATCTATCAAGACACATTTAATTTTGTTTGTCTCTCACTATTTTTTGGCTATAAGGCGAAAAAAAACAAAAAAACATGTTCAGTGTCCCCGCCCCCTTCCTTTTAAGAGACCGTCTCCTTTTTAAAATATTTTTGTGTGAAAAGAAACCCTGATAAATGTTAACGAGCACATTATTTTGGTCTCATTTTCTGTTGCATCTTGCCCATAAGAAGCCAATATGTCATTTCCTGAGTCCAAGTGGGGGCCATTTTGAAAAAAGCTGGCAACCATCTTTAAAAATAGCCTGGCCGGTTGTCTTTAAAAATGTGTCGGGTGGCCATTTTTGAAGAAAACAAAATGATGAAAAAAAAGAAGGCCCTCCTCCTTCCTTTTTCCAAAAATGGCAGGTTGCTAAACATGTTTTTATTTTTCATTTTGCCTAATACAAACGTAAACAATAAACCTTTTGACTAAGACAAATATTAACTAATAATATATTTGTTGATATACTCTAATAAACTATTAACATGCAACTTGCACTTGGCTGAACACAATTATCTTCAATCACTGATTCCTCAATTTGTCAATTTGTCTATTAATACTTTAGTATATAATATAGTATATAATATTTATACTTTAGTATATGACCATCCTTCACTCCTCCAACAGGTTACACTCAGCAATCCCTGAGGTCCCCATGGTTGCATTCCGCCGTCCTAAGAACCTGGATGACATCCTAGTCAGGGCCAAACTTCCCCCAGGTACAGTCCGAACAGAACCCTCAACAGAAATACTGGGCTGTCACAAATGTACCCGTTCCAAATGTAGAACGTGTCTGTACATCAAGCCCTCACTTGAGGTAAAGAGTCATATCACTGGCTCTTCATACAACATCAAGACCGACTCCCAATGTAGCACACCTAATGTAGTCTATGTCATATCATGTAAGAGATGTGGGCTACAGTATGTGGGAGAGACTAAGACCAAACTCAGTCTTCGCTTTGCGAATCATGTCTCTTCCATAAAGACCAAGAAACCGTACCCAGTCTCTATCCACTTCAACAGCCCCAATCATAGTGTCAAGGATGTTGAACTTCTGGTGATTGAAGCTTGCAATGGTGATGACACACACCGCTAGCATAGAGAATCACACTGGATTCACCAACTCAAGACAGTCCAACCCTTTGGACTAAACATAAACACTGGTGTTAAATAACTTCCCATTACCCTCCACTTCACTCCTCTGCCTGATAATTCATGTGTTGTATATATTCTGTAAATAAAGTGTAAATAAACACATTTTTTTCTGTCAATAAGTTGTTTTTTATAAATTTCTTACTATAAATATCTCATGTAGTAACCTTTTTTCCACAGGTCCCTCACACCTATTTTTAATATCATCCTACCTTTGATCTTGCTATTCTTTAATTGACCATTGTTAGTTGCATCATGATGCAACTTGCTCTCCAATCCTACCCTTTCATGTTTCCCTGCATTGTTATCGAACAATGCATTTACCACTTTTATGGTCCAGTAATCCATCCTTTCATACTATACATCCTTTGTCCTCACCACTTTACTCCTATTGGTTCATAGCCACCAATTGTTTCTGAAATAGAAACTTCGATTGGCTATTATTTTCCCGCTTCTTTCTGGATCCTTCCCTTAATCCCTTTCCCCTCTCTTTTTCTATAAATGGATATGTATTTGTTTGTACTTGTTTTATGCCTCTGAAGAAGGTCCAGTCTGGATCGAAAGCTAAGGCCATCTACCCTACTCATTATTTAGTATATAATATACTATATTATGGTTACACACCCATGTTCCGACACCCCTTGTGTATTTTCCTAATCCCAACCCTATTTCAAAAGGTGGTAGCGTTTTGAGATCTGAAGCGGATATGTCCACGCAGGAAGAATAATCTGTAATTGGAATACACAATCTAAGAAACGTTTCATGCCGAAACGTTTCTCTGATTGAAATATTTTTGAATCCCTCTCTCTAAAACCATTCCTTTGAAGGGAATCGTTTCTCAAAACCTAAAAAATTATGAACAGCTGCAGTGCTTCGTACTAAGTTTTTATGGTCATTAATTTTTGGAGTATTTACCAAAGGTACACCCTCCCTTTAATTGATAGAACACACATCACGATTCAGAAACAATTTCTTTCATTTTAGTGTGGTCCTCTTGACTCCTTTCTCTTGTCATGGTAAACGGAACTATACCTGGCTCAAACCTACGTACAGTTGCATATCCACTATATATCCTTACTCTATGATCGATCTAAATTAACCCATAAAAGACCACTTGGAAGCAGTTAGTTGGAGTAGGAGCAATAAAACCATTGAGCCTATCATTAGAGTCAAGAGAGCATTCTGCCTGTATTTTGCTTCTGTTCTTGAAATGACACAAAACATGTGATGCGATCAAGCTAAATGAGTCGTTTGTCGGAAATATCAGCCAAAACAGGCCAATAGGGGTGACATTTTCAAATATATCTTATTTTATATTGGCAACTTCATTCCTGATAAATAACATCAAGAAGTGGTTAAAATTAGCATTGAAAGAAAATGTGCCGATGTAGTTTCAATAAACAACTCGACTTTAAACTCCCTTTTTGCAGTTTCAACACTTTTGAACCAAAGGTGGTCTCAACATTGGGTGTTAACAGTATTAAAGCATAGATTATGCTCTTTTCAAATGTATACAAAAAGAAAAATGACCTGGGTCGACAAACGACTCATTTTGCTTGATCGCATCACATATCACGTGTTTAACTGTTTTGACAGACACAAAGAAACATGGTAGTCATTTACAATACACCTGAATGTAAACATGTACATAAATCATTGTACATCAAGGATCTGTTCCAGTTGAAAAAAATATATGCTGAATTCCTTTGATCATGGTGTCGGCAGAATATTTTCCCTTGGTAAAAAATCTGAATTAGTCTACTTTGGATACTTAACTCCTTCTATTTCATTCAAATTCAAATTGGAATAATGGAATACAATACATGGATAATGGTTTGCTGGTCCTCTCTGATGTTTTCTTATAGTCACATTGCAATGATGATGTCGTTATGTTACCCTGGTACCCAAGATACAACACTAACATCCAAACAATACCTCAGCAACATTTTGTCAGCAAATAAATATAGAATCTAAATCGACACGATGAGACATCAGGAAATTAATTTCAAGATTTGCCGATCTATGTGTACTTATCACCATGGAAACGAGGAAGTTTTAGTTTTTGATTCTTCCCTGAGCCGTCTTGCTGTCTGTGCAAATGATGAAGATTGTTCTCGCATTTCTTCGGTGGCATCATCAAGTTGACCGAGACGCTCTCCCCGCTCCAAGGCAGCCTAAAAGACAACCAATAGGAATTCATTTCAATACAGAAAATTCTCCAAGATGATTTTGGAGTCCATTCTGGGGTAACATTTTCAATCAAATAATACAGTGTGACATTAGTTTGCATTTCATTTGAATATTGAATATAAATATTCCTTTTATAAAATCTAAAGATGTCCAAACCTCGTCCAGGTAGTTTGTCTATGCAAGGTTCATGTTTTGTTACTTAAATGCAGGGTGTGCTTTTGGTAATACTCCACAAAGTACCATAAAAAAACCCTACTTGGTAAAGACGACTGGTGAGCTGTTGATATTACAAAACATTGTTAGAAAATGACCCCCTTTGAAGTAATGTAGTTTAAGAGAAAGAGGTAATTTTTCAACCCAAAAATTGAATATGAGAAAGGTTTCAGGCATGAAGCCTTTCTCAGGCATCTGAAAGCACACAATTCTATGCAACTAGGGTGTCTTTTCTTTCATTATTTTTTGCACCTTTGATGACCAATTGAGCCCAAGTTTTCACAGGTTTGTTATTTTATGCAATACATGTTAAGATACACCAAGTGAGGATACTGATCTTTGACAATAATACCAAAAGCATACCCTGCCTTTAATTTCATGAAATTTGAGACACTACCACTACCAACATGAATATTTCAAATATTACCAACATAACTGTTTCAAATACTGTTGCCATTAACCTCAAGAAATTTAAGATTTTACTACTGCAACAATCACAAATTCTAAAAAGAAAATTGTTTGTAAGAAACATGAGAAAAAGAACAGACCTTTGGCTTTTATGTATCCATCATGTATTTCTTTAAATTTAAATTTAAAAGCAAACAATTTTTCGGCTCAATTGGTCATCAAAGTTGCAAGAAAATAATGAAAGAAAAAACACCCTAGTTGATTAGAATTGTGTGCTTTCAAATGCTTTTACTATGGTTATCAACTTGTGGAAAACAAAAAAAATGAGGTCATACATGATATTTTATCCACACTAATTTTTATCACAAAAAATTATAATATTCTCACCAGTGCTTTGTATCAAGTACTTTTTTTCTTGTTGTCTGGTTACAATTTGGTCAATGGAACGGGAACGTGAACCCAGTATTTCATGATATTTACTCCATCTTATTGCATGAACACACGGTGATCAATTTTAAGGAAGGTCAAAACAATGTCATGGCTGGTGCAGAGTGTTTAAATTTCACATTGTAGTTGGACAGATTTCAATCCACTTTCAATTACTGCATTATCACCTTAGCACATGCACATTGCACATCATCACATGATTTAGTTCAGCAACACTAAGGCCACATACAACAAAAAATTGCTGAACGTCCTTTTTTTGGTAAGAAGTGGGGGTGGGAGGGCAGTTTTTTTTGCACATGGAAAAATATGAAACAAATAATAAAGAAATCATTACAATCACTATAAAACAGAGGGTTTGTGTGATTTTGATAAACCCATTTAACTCCTATTGGACATTGTCTGTAAACATTTTTTAAAAACCAAAACACAGTGTAGCCTTAGCAAAATATTTGAAGAATTGTTCTTGTTTTTGCCAACATAACCTTTTTTCAAACATCTATTTCCAACCTATGGATTTTGAAAAAATATCAGCTGAAAAATCTGGGAGCCAAGTTTGACTGAAAAGATCATTGAAAAGACCGTTTTTTATGATTATGAATAATCCTATGGGTGATCCCCTGGATCAAACAAACCCCAAAACAAAAACAAAACGGTCGAGGGGTTTCAGAGGGTCGGGCGGGGATGATCAACATCTTTTTTTTTTATGTGGCTTATAATATAATTGGAACATACCTTTCTGGGGTCTACTACAGCTCTTTGAGATGCAAGTTTGTCCTTTGCCTCACGTTCTACTTCAAACTGAGCAACCTTATCTGAAACAGACAGTATCAAAATAAGTCAAGGAATTAAACACAAGAACCAACTCCCACAGAACCTCCATTGAAGTATGATATTTTAACATTGTGAGAAAATAGAATTAGCTGTTGCTCAATTTCATAAAGCTGTTAAGCAGAAAATTCTGCTTAGCAAATTTCTTTGCTAAGCAAGAAATGAGCGGGGTACCAGTCACAGCAATGGTAACTGTATGGTATTCTGGCTGGTAACCTATTTTTTCTAAGCAAGGGATTTTTGTGCTAAGCAAATTTTTGTGCTTACATGCTTTTTGAAATTGGGCACTGCTTACCAACCAAAAGGATGGTATAAATGCAAAACATAGTTAATGGCCTGAAGTTTCGACCCTAGCAGAGTCTTTCTCAAAGGTTAAAATCATGAATTCTTTTCCATATTACAAGAAGTACATGTACTGGTTCACATACTGGATATGTACCCGTGTACAACCATGACAATGTTACAATATGTAATGATTAACTATCTTGTCTGTAACATTAATACTACATACTAATCTATGGAAAGGATTTGCCTGTATGCAAAACTGATCAATCAATGTCACATGATCATCCAGGGTTTTTCAGAGGACAGGGCTACAAAAAAAGTCTCGCCAAAGACACTCTGTTTGATATATTAATATTTGAAAAACAGATGGATTTTTTTTCTGTAAAACTCATCAACAAACATATTTGTGCCGACTGCTGTTCATATTCTTAATGATGGCATTATAAAACAATAGGTGACAGTAAACATACGACTGCAGTTGTATTTGTTAAATTTTACTAGTCTGGGTGAGGGGGGTTGGAGCTGGCATTTTATTATTCCTGTTTTAATACTTTTGAAATGTGTATTAATGTATTTTTGTAAGTAATTGTGTACATGTGGTTTTTAGTTTATAGAGGGAAGAGTGAAATCATATGTAGCCGAGTGCAAGCAAATCAAAACATGATATCAAGTGGCCACAAAAACATTTTGATGGTATTCGATATTGGCCATTAAAAACAACGCAATCACAAGGTTGTGGGTTACAATTTGCCCAAGCTAACCGCTGATTTCACAATGGCTAGAATTCATAAGTGTTGTTGTTTTGTAACTGAATCACAATTTATTGATTTGTGCAATTCATATTCACAGACGTTAAACCAATGTTTGTATAGTGAGAAATTGGCTGTTGCCAGCTTGGTGTTTATATTTCCCCTTGTGGGAGCTTTGCCGAGTTCCCTTGTTGGGAAAGATGATCTAAACAAAAAATCAAACAAACAAAAGTTGGAAAAATATTTAAACAAATAAATACATTTTTGAACATACATTATTATTCTGAAAGTGAATGGCTCCTAACCACACAATTTACAATGTGCAGGGGAAATACCTCAAAAAAAAGGATGCTAAAAAACATCAAAGAAAAAAAGGAAACAAGCTTCAGGGACAAATTGTATGTTTAATGTAAATATTGATAGTTTACTAACAATAATAATGCAAATATATAATGGCGACAATTCAAAATGATTGTTGAGACATTTTAATCAGCCCAAATTATGTATGCTCTAGATTGGAATGTTTACCAGCAGATAGCAACTTCACGGTCTGGTGATTTTGTACCAACGATTTCCAATACGGCTCAGTCTAATGTACACTAGATATATATACTTGTAATTAGAACGGATGCATTTCTGCTATCAAACTCTCTGCCTTTTTTCAGCCATATGGTAAGATATGGTTTGTCGATTTCATATTGTTTTCATATTATAAATGAACAGCAAGCACGCAACTGTAACAAACTTACAATCCGATCACCTTCAAACAGTTTTCTGGAATACTGCATGCCATATAGAACTCGATTTAAATTCAAGTATGCGCTGTTTTTATACACATCTCATTAAAAATAGAAACCAAACAGTCTCAGCTTTTATTCAATGACCTATTGCCTTGTGCTGGTACATGTAGTTTATGTCATGGTTATAAAATGCTTACTAAAGTTTAAGAAATTGCTTATTTGAACTATGTCATTGACATGTTGTGTTGGTATATAAATGCTATTTGTAGTATTTTTTACAGCGCCATGAGCTTCAAGACTTGACGAATACTGGCGCGTAATTATCTTTAATTTATTATTGCAGACCTTTCACAATGCGTTAGTTTCTACATACCTCTTGCATAGCGTGATTTCATTCGCTCCTGTGCAGGAATACCTCCTCGATTCTTTTTCAAGGATAAAACTGTCAGGATAAAAAATAATTGGATGAAAAAAAAAAGAGGGGGGGGGGGGTCATTAATATATACATTGAACATGGTTTCATGCTCTAATCTTAACATGAATCTCATGAGTGCGGAATACTACTTGATTTGAATAATTCTGGCAAAAAAGCATTGGAGAGTTTGGCACGATTCAAAGTTGGCAATTTGATTTTCAGAAAATCTCAACCTATACCATTGTGCGTCTCATGTTCATTCTCAACATGCTCGATGATACAAGGAAACTAAATAGACTGAATGCTCATTGTTAACGTTTATATAGCTTTGTTTTAAGGAAGGGTAAATACCTTTGGTAATTACTCCAAAAATTAATGACCATACAAAGAAGCACTGCAGCTGTTGATAATGTATTAACATTTTGAGAAACAATTCCCTTCTAAGGAATGTGGTTTTAGAGAAAGGGATTAAAAAAATGTCAATCTGATAAATAA
Source organism: Plazaster borealis (assembly GCA_021014325.1). Taxonomy (NCBI): domain Eukaryota; kingdom Metazoa; phylum Echinodermata; class Asteroidea; order Forcipulatida; family Labidiasteridae; genus Plazaster; species Plazaster borealis. Next base: position 9,569,215 of record CM037471.1, on the reverse strand, counting down.
ATTGTTTCTCTGCGTGGACATAACAGCTCTAGATTTTCAGCAATATCTCAAAAAAGGCTACCACCTTTTGAAATGAAATTTACACAGGTAAGTTTTATTGTACATATATTTACATTTATAAAGGATTAAGGGTCTGTACATGTTTGGTAATGACTCTGAAAATTAATGGCAATAAAAACTTAATTGGTAAGAAGTACAGCAGCTTTGGATATTATAATGCATTTTGAGAAACTTTTCACTTCAAAGTACTGCTACTAGAAAAAGATATCAGTTTTTATCCCCCAAAAATTTGAATCTGAGAAGCGTTACTGCAGTAACGTTTCTCAGATTGTGTATTCCCATAGCAGATTATTCTTCCTGCGTGGACATAGCCACTCCAGATTTTCGGCAATATCTCAAAAACGCTACCACCTTTTGAAATGAAATTTTCACATGTTAGTTTTATGGTATATATCTACAACTTTATAGGATTGAAACAAACAGTGGGTTCCAATTACCAAACGTATACAATCCCTTTATGAACGTTTCCAAAAACTAAAGGTATACTTTGCCTTTAATAGAGACTTAGTACTTACATGAAGATTTTGTAGGTGCTTTCGAAGTAACTTCTTGGTCTTGCCTTCTTTGAGAATGTGTTTCATCCAAACTGATCTTCTTACTAACCGGGCGAGCAGTCTTATGGCCATGAAGACTAGTCCACCTCTTCTTCTTCTTCACTTCTTCACCATCGTCGGTACTTTTAGAGGAAGCAGCAATCATGGTTGATGCCTTTGCCTTTGCTTTTTTGAATGAATTTTGCGTTTTTTCCATGAGTGATAGGTGTCTGGTTTCGCCAGCTTCTTGATCACTGCCTTCCTGCTCTTCTGCCTTGTGTTTGGTGGTTGCTTGATGGTGGGGTGACAGTTGCCTTCCCTGCGGTGTTGAGGGCTCAACTTTGATAGGACTTGGTGGGTAGACGACTTTAGTAGCCATTGCAGCAGCAACCAGTTGATCAATCTCATCATCAACATTACCACCTGATGATGATGAGGAGGAGGAGGAGCTTGAGGAGGAGGAATCAGAGTCGGTATCTACATGTACCTTCTTCGGATCATCTTTCTTACCATCCTCAGCTTTATTCAACTCGTCAGCCTCATTCATATCCTCCGCCTCATTCACATCCTCCGCCTCATTCGTATCCTCCGCCTCACTCGTATCTTCTGATTTCTCCACATCCTCTTTTTCCTTCATGTTATCCGCTTCGTGTTCCTTATCAGCTGCTATCATACCACCAGCTGCATGTACCCCCAAATCATCATCTTTGCTTTCGGATCCTCCTTGGACCGATATTTCAATGTTCTGAACATCACTGGATGGATCCTCTTCAGAAGAGCTCAGCTTTGATTCCTTTATGTCATCATCTGCACTGCAGTGTTTTTCATGGCACTGGTTTGGTGTTAAGTTATCCTGTTCCTGGCAGAGTTCACCTTTGTCTTCCATAGTAGACAACGACCCATACTCTTTCTTTGCGGGGTGGTGCACTTTCTCACTTTTGATCATGAATTTTTCTTCATCATCTTTTATGGAATCATCGCTATGGCAACAACAGCCCCCCATTATGCAATTTTAGTCAGAAACTGCAAAGCTCAGATATCACTCATGTGTACCACTTCATCAGTATTAAACTCAATAAACCTGTAATAGATCAACATTTGTGCATACAATTATTATGTAATCAAATGGAAATAATAGCCCATTTACTTTGTATCTGAAGGTTCATTGTGCAAAGGATGAAACACCTAGCCACAAACAAAGCAGAACCCCCATTGCTCCATCGTTTTACAGTGGGACAAAGTAAGGGGGAAGGGGGGATGTTATACAAAGGGTACCAAAGTTTGTGAGCTGTTGCCGGGAAGGTACGTAACTGTGTAGGTAGTGACCTAGATGTATGGGAATCAAGGATTTATCAAAAAGTGACTTGAAACCATCCACCCCATGTACATGTTGCCTGAACATGCTGAAAGGATAATCATTTTGCATGGTTATGAAAACGGGTCTGGTACCAGGCCTGGATTTACACAGAGGCCAAGGAGGCCATGGCCTCTGTTGCCCCTGGTTTTGGCCTTGGTGCCCCTTCAACAGTTTCCCAAAGACCTAAAGATCTAACAATGGAAGTTCCCTTTGCAAAATGAAAATAGCCTCATGCCCTATCAAAGATGAAACTCCAGGACTGTGGTACCTATACTTCTTAGTGCAGAATACCTAGTCCTAAGTGGATAAGCACCAGTCTGTATTTTAATTTAGGAGCGAGTATTATGGGATGAGTTAACATGAAGGCTGTGCACCTGTAGGCTTCCATGTTATGTGATCAGTGAAGGGGTCAATAACAGGGATGTTCAATATGTGAAACTAGGTCTGGAAAAATGAATGAATGAAAGAAAACTTTGAAGAAAAGGTATAACCGTCGCCTATTGAGTTTTCCAAAGACTGAGACCACTGTCTCTCACAAAAACAACATCCAAACCTTCATAGGATGGTCAACCCTTTAGAGACCATTTATGTCTGTGTAATCATCACAAAACGCCCAGACATTGCACACCATTTTTAATTTTTGTCAGTAAAAATGTTAACAGAAAAAACATAAAACTGAAAATTTAGTTTTGTGTTTAGACTAGAAATTGGGGGTACTATGTTTACATTGGAAAATTTCATATCGGAACATGACCTTTGCTTTGACCTCTATAGGAATGGAAGTAGGTCAAACCTTGCGGCCGTTTGCGGCTGCTATGGGTATTTTGGTACAAGCCGCTTGTGGCTGCTATGTTCTCTAAAGGGTTAATTACCAGAGACTAGACACCAAAGCCAAAATAGGCATTAAATTAGAAACATCGCCTCTACCCATTAATCTTTCGACTGCTGGAAATAGTGTCAAATTTCTTGCACTACCATAAACACAATGCTAATTTGGAAACAAATAATTGGGAAAAACAGTGCCCCAGCACCCAGTCTCTTTTTTCTCCCAACCTTCCTCCTTTTCGTCCTCCCAATCCAACCCCACCCCCTCCACCCTAACATACCTTTTGGTGGTTTTGCAACCTTGTTTTCATTTTCCACTATGCAGCCACGCTTCGCCAATTATACAATGCATTGAACTCTCCCTCTTCCGTTTCTTTTACCCTCTTTGAAAAAAACCCTTCATATACCATTTCCCATCCCTGCTCCTTCACATTTTTTCTCTCCTATCTTTCCAAAAACCCACCCTCCCCTTCAATAAAGATCTATGACGCCTCAAAAGTTTTCTTGAAACTTGTCTTTTAACATTTGTTTCGCACTCGACACAGAAAGAAACTTGATAACTGACAACATTTTAAGAATTTTGAACATTAATGTCAAAATTAAACAACAAACTAAAAGAAAAAAGTTTCATCATCTTATTCTTATACGAGTTCAGAAAAATGTGACTCGCATGACGCCCCAAAATGTTTAAATGTTCGTCCTTCGCCTCCTTTTTTTTTTACTATTTACTATTTTACTTTTTTTTTGAAAAAAAATAAATAATAATAGTAAATTAAAAAAAACCCGAAGTTCCTTGGTTTATTTTTGCCTAAGAATTTGTCTAGACTCTTTTTTCACCTTTGCAATACAACAGCTGTTCGTACAGAGAACTCACATGCATACAGTGGGAACTTCAGACCTCGACACTTATGCCGTGGTAATCACTGGTGCAGCTAGTGCACGCATACACTGTCAAGGTTTCTCATATACACCTGAGCTCAGTGGGTATTGGATGCGTTGCCAGGCTGTGATGTACATTTTGTATATCTCTAGCTAATTCAGGCTGAACACATTCACCGTTTCTGAATTTTGAAACTTGCTTAGCAAGTGTACTCAAATGATACAAATCATTTGTTTTGTCATACATTGCCTCAGTACACTCAAATAGCACAATATCTGAAAATATACAAATATACCTTGGCCAGCCATATTTAGCATGGCGGCCATCTTGGACAAAAATAGCAAAACATTGAAAAATAGTAAATAGTAAAGCCCTGCCTCCTCCTTTTTAAAAAAAAATCCGGACGAGAAACTTGTTATTTTTGTTACTTGGCCTTACACTATCACAGCGATAAACAAGATTTTAAATAACAACTTGTCCATGAGTCTACAACAATAAGGTTTATCGCGATTAGCAAAATACCAAGAGAGGGCGCTGTTTTGCCAAGCATGTCGGGTGTAGTAAAAGGGGCAACCTGGGAAAGCGGTAGCCTGGGCGCACGACGACCGACTGTGTTGTTTATAAAATTGTTGCGACGTTCAATTCATAAGCTTGTTTACTTTTTTAGTTTGCGTAGAGCCTAAAAAAATCCGGACGAGAAACTTGTTATTTTTGTTACTTGGCCTTACAATATCACAGCGATAAACAAGATTTTAAATAACAACTTGTCCATGAGTCTACAACAATAAGATTTATCGCGATTAGCAAAATACCAAGAGAGCGCACTATTTTGCCAAGCATGTCGGGTGTAGTAAAAGGGGCAACCCGGGAAAGCGGTAGCCTGGGCGCACGACGACCGACTGTGTTGTTTATAAAATTGTTGCGACGTTCAATTCATAAGCTTGTTTACTTTTTTAGTTTGCGCAGGGCCTAGGCCATGCGTGCAAACATCATGTACCGCGGTATGCATTTGCCCCCTATGCCTTCCCATGATGCATTGCGGTTCTGAATCGCGATAAATCTTATACTACAACATCATAACGCAGAGTGTGGATTCCAGAACATGGCTCCTGGTCACCATAGATCAGTCTGTAGTAGACCCAGTAACTGGGGCGCTGTACTCGTTTTTTTTTTAATTTTGACATCTGCGGTCGTACTAGCGCCCCAGATATGCGTTGTATATATTCGCACAGTATGAATGTCGGTCCAACTGAGAGTTTGACGTCATGGTGGTTTCTCCGAAAATCGTAAATTTGCAGCTCAAAACCAAATCGTGAGTACATTTAAATGCCTGATGTTGCATCTTAGTCGACATATGAAGAAGCCAGTAGCCTAGGCGTTTTTAGGCGTTTTTTGTTGGGTATTTTTGTCGTTTTGAGGCAACGCATATCTGGGGCGCTAGTACGACCGCAGATGTCAAAATTTTGAAAAAACAAATACAGCGCCCCAGTTACTGGGTCTTAATAGGCTTGCTCATGCTTACTATAGTGAGTGTAGAGCCTGCGGATAATTGTAACCCTGTCTTAATCCTCCCGACGGTCACAGTTATGCTGTATCAAACCATGGAGGAAGGATCAGGATCTGTTGCAGAGCTTTGCTTGGAATTGGATCAATCACATGCTTGCAAGTTATTAAGTAACCTTTAAACACTAACACAAACAGTACACTAGTGTTGGTGTGATGTTAGTGCTACTGCTACAGTAAATTTTTCAAGTTAACCTAGGCCTACACTGCTACTCTCGTGACTCCAGCGCTAAAAAGTGCTACTGTTACTGTGTGTGTACACAGTACAGTAGCACTTTTCTTTAGTGCTCTGGTGCTGCTGCTACCTTGTGCTAGTGTAGTGTGCTAAGTAATGAATACGCTGGGGAACACAATCATGAACATCACAACAAAAATGACAACACCCACCCGTCCGTACCCAGCCAGATCGTCTCTGTCACGTTGGTGGTCGACCCTTGCTTGGTCCAATAGAGAATGGAAAGGACAACTAAAGTTATGCTTAGCCACTGCATGGATGCACTGCCGTCACTGTGTTTCGCAGGCCCGCCGTCCGGGACGTACCCACTCTCGATCGGCACCGAACTGGAAGGTAGCTAGTACGTAGCAAATTGGGCCGAAATAGCCAGCCGCGTATTCGCAGAATGGCCAGCTGCGTATTCAGGAAATTAGAACACATGCAGTACAGGGAGGTGAAAAAATGGCTCATTTGGCTTATTTCTGTCAGTAATCCGTTATTTTATTCGAACGAAAACTGAAATATTAGCCATAACTTACATATTTTTATTTGATAGTATTGAAATTTTATAGCTATAAGTCATTGGAAAGCATTAGAAAAAACAAAACAAACCAGTAAATATTAGAAAATAAGCCGCAAACAAGGAGACAATGTGCGTGTGTGCATTATGTCATAAATATACGCTGTTTAAAGGCACTGAACACGTTTGGTAATTGTCAAAAACTAGTGTTCTGACTTGGTGTATCCCAACATATGCATAAAATAACAAGCCTGTGAAAATTTGGGCTCAATTGGTCGTCGAAGTTTCAAGGAAATGATAAAAGAAAAAACACCCTTGTTGTACATTAATTTGTGTGCTTTCAGATAGTAGGAATAAAAGGCTTCTTGCAAGAAGTCTTTTATTATTTTAGTGAGAAATTACCTCTTTCTCAAAAACTACGTTACTTCAGAGGGAGACGTTTCTCAAAATGTTTTATACTATCAACAGCTCTCTGTTGCTCGTTACCAAGCAAGTAAGTTTTTATGCTAATATATATTTTGAGTAATTAGGCCTACCAAACGTGTAGGCCTACAGTGCCTTTAAATACTAAAACATACTTTGAAAAGAATTTGTACTCTTCGTTAAGAGTAAAAGTGTAAATTCAAGCCCAGAATATTGAGGACTGTTACAAATGGGCACACCAAATTTTTGAGCTGGCTAATTTGGTCCAATTAATTAAACACAGTTATACAGACGCCATTTTCCATCTATAACACGCACAATGGCACATTGTGGTTGAGTAAACTACCTCTGTACCCTTCATTACGAATAAAAGTGGAATTTTTAGCCCAGAATCTTGAAGACTGTTACACTGGCACTGGGCACCACATACTTGAGCTGGCTAATTTAGTCCATTAGCATAGTTATACAGACGCTATGTTCTATCTAATACGCACAATTGCCTATGTGCGGTTGAGTCAACTTGAACTATACCGCTTTAAAGTAATTTGTACCCTTCATTATGAGAAAAAGTAAATGTGTCAGCCCAGAATCTTGAAGACTGTTACACTGGGCACATCACATTTTTGAGCTGGCTAATTTGGCTCATTAATTAGTTATTAATTAACCACAGCTATACAGACGCCATTTTCCATCTATAGGCCCCCTAATACGCACAATTGCCTGTGCAGTTGAGTCAACTAACATTTTCAAAAGAATTTGAACCCTTCATTACGAATAAAAGTGGAAGTTTAAGCCCAGAATCTGGAAGACTGTTGCACTGGGCATACCAAATTTTTGAGCTGACTAATTTTGTCCACTAATTAGTGGTTAATTAAGCACAGTTATACAGACTTCATGTATGTTTCTTCCAATTGAGATGGAAGGAAACAGCGTGCACATAACAACTGACACCATCGATCTTACGTCAGAACAAGAACAGATGGAAAACAAACTTACACCAGACCAGAGAACAATGAATATGCAGAGCTTCTCAGACAACGAAAGAGCAATAGATTGAAAACAAACTTACACCAGACCAGAGAACAATGAATATGCAGAGCTTCTCAGACAACGAAAGAGCAATATGTAGAGCACCATAGGTTCAATGATGATGATAATGATGCCACTATCACAAGAAGCAAATGAAGACGCAGATTCCTCAACTTCCAGTGGCACAGATGAGTCTAAACAGGGGCGGCGCCAAGGTATTTGTATAGGGGGGGGCAGGAAGGGTTGAGTCTTAGCACTAATTGCGTGGGGTCCAGGAGCCCGCCTAAAGTACCCCCTGGTGGGTTTCAGGGACGGAGCCCTTGGGTTGAGGGGCGAATCCCTCTGAAGCGTTTTGGTTTTAGCATCTCTGAATGGCATATGCTCTCCTTGCTGTAAATATTTACATTATTGTGTTTAATAAAAATTAGACTCGGTTCAGTTCCCGCAACCTAGCAGGCAGACCGCAGAGAGTTAAGGAAACCCGCCCAGAGATTCACTTATGATTTCTGTGGCCAAACGAAGCAACATATATATCGGACGACCGAGTAGTTAAAACTAGGTTAAACAATGAAAAACTACAAAAAGGAAAAAAAAAACCTTTTTGATAAGTTCAGAAGTCCCCTCATGGCAAAAGTGAGAAAGAAAATCGCTCTGAGACTATTTATTGCAATAGTAGTTCAATTTGAACGTTTCCGATTTAATTTGAAAAAGATTTTCAATGTATAGGCCCATTTACGGTAATTATTTAACGTAAAGGTTGTCAATTACAAATTTAAGATTTATTGACAACATATTTTGCATCTGCATACAAATTATTATTAGTTCTTGAATGACGAAAATGGTTAAATGTTTGTTTATGTAATATGATTGTATGCAATTTTAAGATTACAATAACATGCATTATTTATTTTACTTTTATTTATTTAATCTTGATTACTGAATTCAGAAAAGTTGCTAGATCAGGGATGCCTAATTTCTCAAAAGGGGGAAGAATGTGACGAGTGTATGAAGTACCCACCTCCCCCAGTTCATTCGCGCTTACTTTGATGACGTAGCATCCTAGTGACGTATTATTTACTTGTGGTGTAGCTTATTTTATTGTACAGCGCCCTCGCAGCAAAATACAATCCTTTGTTATTTTTCGCGGGTTTTGCTATTATATTCTGTACGAAGACCCGATGACATCTTGATTTTCTGCTCTTGAGTTTCTGCGTTGTTTTTCGAGTTATCACTTTATTCTGTACTCGTATTCTTTGTTCATCATGTAAGTATAATTAAGATTAATCTCAGTTAGATTGATGGATAAATTATCATGCATTTAGTTGTATCATTTGAAGGAATAATTTGATAGTTCCGGAGTATATCATCCCATTAAATGTTTGTGCCTAACGGCTATACCTATAGACCCAGTAACTTTTTCGAAATTTTGACATCTGCGGTCGTACTGGCGCCCCAGGAATGCGTTGTATTATTCGCACTGCAATCGCGCACTGCGGCGAGTGCACACAGTATGAATGTCGGTCCAACTGAGAGTTTGACGAGTGGTTTCTCCTAAAATCGTAAATTTGCAGCTCAAAACCAAATCGTGAGTACATTTAAATGCCTGATGTTGCATCTTAGACATATGAAGAAGCCAGTAAGCGTTTTTTGTTGGGTATTTTTGTCGTTCTGAGGCATTTTTTGTGTCAACTTATATCAATTTGAAGATCACTGTACGTATATGCAACGCATTCCTCGGGCGCTAGTACCGCAGATGTCAACATTTCGTAAAAACCCGAGTACCTAGGCTATACCGTACCTAGCCCCATTAATAGTGCCAAATTCTCTGGACTTCCTCCGATCCTTGGCCCTAATGGGGCTATACCGTACCTATAGATTCAAACATGCCGGCCTCTACTTGGATTAATTTATCAGCCAGTGTGAAGAACAAACATAAGATTTCATGGATTTTCAATGACTAGGCTCTACCTACTTTTCAAATGAAAATTAGGATAGATGTGTGTCTAAAGTCATCGTACACGTTTTGGTAATTGGAGCCTATTGTTTGTTTCAATCCTATTGTAAATATATACCATAAAACTAACCTGTGGAAATTTCATTTCAAAAGGTGGTAGCGGTTTTGAGATATTGCCGAAAATCTGGAGCGGTTATGTCCACAAGAAGAATAATCTGCATTGGAATACACACTCTGAGAAGCGTTACTCTCAATATTCAAAATATTTTGGGGACTAATTCTAATATCACTTTTCTTGTTGCAAATAATCCACAACTTACCAATAAACTATGATAGCCTAGCTCAAAAAAATTAGATCAATACCAGTTTTCGAAAGACTTTCACCATAAAATCTGAAACCTCTAAGCCTCTTCCGTTGTTACGGCTGTTTAGATAGCAACATTTTTTAAGCCCATGTATTTGCACAAAGAGTGAATATTTGAGTTGTGCATACTCCAACAGCCGTTGTATTTGTCACTTGACAAGCATGGCTGCCTGTCAACAATGTTGTTTTTTGTCGGAGTGCTGCTGTACTTTTTCCAATAAAGTCATCAAGAGGGATATTTGTTGGTAGAGGTGACATTTTGTTGAAAAATGCGTTTGTTATATCGGTTCATTGTATTAGTTTAATGAAGGTTGTGGTGCAGGTTTGTTCTATTACTTAGTACATGAGCCAGAGGCTGAAATTTCACATTATTGGTACATGATTTTATGCATTAGGCAAATTTGTAGTCGAGTCACCTATGTCGAATCAGATTCCGAGTCATGAGTCACTTGGTTCAAGTCCGAGTCCGAGTCACGAGTAACTTGTTTAAAGGGATTGTATACGTTTGGTAATTGGAACCCACTGTTTGTTTCAATCCTATATAGTTGTAGATATCATCGCTCGTACGACAAAGTGACCTATCTGTCAAAAATTACAAATTTTTGAATATTATTTTTTATACAAATTATTAATATACCCAATAGGCCTACTGTTAACGTTTTCAGCAAGTTTCAGTTCGTTATACGGAATGGTTTCGTAATTACACTAATTAGTATAAACGACAAATTACTAGATTTGCCATTTTGTAATTTCACGAAGTGACCTATCTAGATACGCCACTTTACCAATGATATACAGCATGCGCAGTTCAGGCGCGTGTGTGACATTTGCGTTTCACGAAGTGACCTATCTGGAAATGTATTTTCACGGTCTTTGTATCCATTGGTTTGTACACAGCGCTCTACAGGCAAAACTCTTTTTTTCATTTTCACAAAGTGACCTATGTGTTTAGGAATTAATCACTAATTAAAATACCGGCAGGAATGAAAACACATTGACAGTTCTGTACGAATAAAGCAGTCAGCTTTATTTTTGCCAAACAAATATAAGATAAAAATAGTCAGCAGACCCCGAAACAGCACATTGTTTGGGGCAAATTGCCTGCCTTTGGCTATTTAATTGATATGGGCAAAGACATGCTCTTGTGGGTTCAATAAAACCAGTTTTGAGCTGTGACAGAAAAACGTCAGACAAGTCCGTTGTGTTTATATTTTGTATTATCAGTGTATAATCAACTGACTACTTATTACTGAACATAAATATTTGTTTGTGTTTTTTTCTTTCTTTTTGACTCAGCAGTCTTTTGGTGACCAGTTTGCTTTTAGTAGCATTTAGTTCCAGAGAGACTTCTTGCATCATCTTTCCAGCTATTTGTCTTTTGATATTCACTGGAGTTGAAATCTTATTTGTAAATATGCAGGTAAGTTTATTTTATAATTTTTTCTGTCTAAGGCGAAGTAAAAAAATAACATGTTTAGCGTTCCCGCCCACTTCCTTTTTGGGGCCGCATGGATTTATTTTTACCAATTCAAAATGAGATTTAAAAACCATAAAATGTCAACTGATACATCAGAAAACTTAGCCTGTGCCTGTTACGAGGTTAAAAACAGATTGTGAAAGTGAGCTACAGCAGGGTTTTTAATACTGAACAAACTGTTAAATAAAACCACTGTAAACATGTTCAATGTCTTGTCCTACAGGTTTCTCTCATTATTGTGTGTTGAACAGTGAAAAAACCCAAATGGTTGTTCGAAATTTTAAAAAGAATGATGTGTTTCTTTAAAGGCATTCAGGATTGGTAAGGATGAAACACATCATTGTTTAATTTTAATCTGAATTCTAAAGCTTACTGATTATGAGGTTTAGGCTGTTGAATGCTGATGTGACAGATCGTCTATTTTCAAACGAAATTTAACGCTTTTTTGTTTTTTTAAATCGGCAGGGGAAACCTGCGTAAAATGGAGGCTAGAATTGGGATGAAAGTATATAATAGATCTCTTGCATTGACCTGTCATTGCTGAGGTCAAACAATGGAAATTTGAAGTAACTGTAAATAGTAAACTTGCGGGTACAACCATGTGTAAAATCTCTTTTGGGAGCTAGGAGTGTTGGCTCTGAAAAGAGCCAGTTTTGACATTTCGAACAGTATACTCTGCTCGTCTTCAGGAGATTTACTGTTCGAAACGTCGAGGCCAAAACTGTCTCTTTTCAGAGCCAACACTCCTCCAAAAAGAGATTTTACACAAGGTTGTACCTGCAAGGTTGCTGTTCATAGTTCTTCCTATTGTCCACACCATACAAAGCTTCAAATCATTTCAATGGAAATGTGCACGCGTGTATGCGCTGCGCACAACTCTCAATCAATGATAGGTCTTCAATTACCTCAATGAGGGTGCTGTTTCTGGCTTATGAAGTCATATCGTCACCGTTTTCACGAAGAGGCAATTTCTGAAGAAATCATGCATTTTGGCAAATCAATGTTTTTACATATTTTGAATGTTACTATTGACATCAACATTTTCCCCAAGTTTCAAGTGATAAAACGTTATACTTTTCTAATTACACTAATTGGCACAAGGAACATTTTCCCAAACTATCGGTTTTGCGTTTTCACGAACAGCCACATTTAGATTTGCCAATTGTTACATTGAAGTACATAGCCCTGGCACGGTGCCAACAAAGGCTACTCTGCGTTTTCAGTTTTCACAAAGGGACAATTTGTATGACCTACATAAATTTTAGTTTTCACGAACAGGCACTCGCAGTTTACGCATTGGTTTGTACACGACGCGCTCCACACAGACCTCGTTTTGAAGTTTTCACGAAGGGAAACTTGTGTTTAACAGTTAATTACTCAGTAATTAAACTAACTGTAATTAAAATAGCAACAGATTTGCATGATTTAAGATCTCCACTTTTATGCTTGGGAAAAATGTCAGCGTTTCAATAAAAAACAGTGTCCGAAACAGTGATTTCAAAAATAGCTTAACTTCAAACGTGGATTTCTCCAAACATGAAAATTTTGTGGAATGGCCTAAACTGCCTCTTCGTGAAAACAGTGACGATATGCAAGAGGTCTATTCTGTCCTGATCGAGATTGTGCCAATTGTCCTTTGAAACCAAATATCTCGTCTTGTTTTCAGTTTGGGTACGAGACCTATGAGATCTCACTTCAGACTTCATTCTTCATCTGGGCGGGGCTGTGCTCAATACTCTGTATCTTACTATTAAAGAGAGGACATATCTCCTACCCACTGCCCCCTGATGACTACAGGAAGAAAGTGCCTGTTGGTGACATGGAAGGAGTTGATGGTATCTATACTTTCAAATTGGAGGAATCTCATGCAGAAGAGGAGGGACAATATTCTCCAGTGATAGGTAACTTTTTAGTGAAAACAAAGACTCAACATGTATATTATCCCACAAACGGGCTATGACAAGTCAATAATGTGTTTTATATACCACCCAAATAATTTCTTGTCATTTGATTTGAGAATTGGAGTTCACGCGACATTCATTATTCACACCATTTCATGGTACGTCACTAAGCGTGCATTTTTGGTTTTGTACTTTTGCACGCTATAGACTGCCACAGGCTCACACGTGTCAGACACAGCTGTACATAACGTGCACGCTAGACCATAGCATTATGTGGGTGCAGGCGCTGTACACAGCAGCTTACAGGCTCTTGTTTTTACAATTAGAGTGGAAATATCAGATGGCTTACATTATTCTGAAAATTTTGTTTTTCTGCTCGAAATTTTTAAGATTTACTTGATGGGTTTTGCATTCATGCATTGGAGAGAATATTTTAATTCGTTGAAAGATGGCTTGTTCCATTCAACTCGGCTTCGCCTCAGTGAATGGAGCATTCCATCTTTCAACTCATGAAAATATTCTCACCATTGCACTCATAAACATTCATTATTCGTATAGTATAACACACCTCTTGCTGGTTCTCTATCCTGGTTGGCAAAAAAACACCATAATATAGGCTAGTGCATGAAGTTTGTGCAACTATGACCTAGATGTGCGTCAAGACATCGCGCGCATAATTTGCAGAAAATAATTCCCAAACCGGGCACCATACTTAACATTTTTTACTGGTTACAGCGCCCTCTCATGATGTGAACAGTGAACAGCAAGTTAAAAACTAAAACTAGGGGAACTAAAAGAGGTCCTTTAAAGGGTCTGTATACGTTTGGTAATGACTCTGAAAATTAATGGCAATAAAAGCTTACTTGGTAAGAAGTACAACAACTTTGGATAGTATAATGCATTTTGAGAAACTTTTCACTTCGGAGAACTGCAGTTATAGAAAAAAAAATCACTTTATATCCCCAAAAAATTTGAATCTGAGAAGCGTTACTTCTCAGATTGTGTATTCCAATTGCCGATTATTCTTCCTGCATGGACATAACCGCTCAAGATTAATATCTCATAAATGCTACCACCTTTTGAAATGAAATTTTCACAGGTTAGTTTTATGGTATATATCTACAACTATGTAGGATTAAAACAAACAGTGGGTTCCAATTACCAAACGTAAACAATCCCTTTAAATTTTGCTCATGGTTGTCTTGCTCATGAGTCAAAGTTCAGCTAAAAAATAATGATATATGTTTGTTTTTCATATTTGGGTAAGAGGTGTGTTATAAAACACATATGGACCCTGCAAATTATAATTCCGTCACTCACAGTCTCTCAGGGTGCATAGACGTGCACTAGTGACCTCGTAAGGAACAGTATCATTTGAGTTTTGCCATACTTCCATTCAACTCATAGAAAGAATAAACGTCATTATTTTGTTCAATACAGAAAATAGAGCTAAGCTCAATAATGATGTGGCCATTGAGGACAACACATCATCAAAGATTGAGCATCCAGAAATGGAGGACACTAAATCACAGGTGCCACACACACAAACAGAGGACACCACATCACAGATGTCACACACAGTAACAGAGGACACAACATCAGCACAAGAACCACACCCAGCAACAGATGACACTGCATCATCACAAGAACCACACCCAGCAGAAGATGACTCAGCCTCATCACAAGAGCCACACCCAGCAACGGAGGATGCCACATCACCACAGATGCCGCACCAAGCAATGGATGACTTCGCCTCATCACCAGAGCCACACCTAGCAACAGAGTATGGCACATCACCACAGATGCCACACCCAGCAACGGATAACACCGCATCATCACAAGAGCTGCACCCAGCAACGGAGGATGCCACATCATCACAAAAAGAGTCACACCCAGCAACAGATGACACCAAATCATCAGAGAAGCCACACCCTTCAACATCAGAGAAGCCACACCCATCAATGGAAGACACCAAAGCACCCATGTCCCATGGGGCAAATAGTGTACATGTGGCATCCCCAGCCATGACAGACACCTCGACAGCACACAGGACACAACCAGCCACAGAGAGCAAACTCACTGAGAACACATTTATTAATGGAGACAGTTCTGAAGAAAGGAACTCTAAATCACCACAGGACAGGGATCTCTCCATTACAGAAGATGCTTCTGCACAAAGCGTGACTGAAGCCGTGAAGAAGTTACGCTACCCATCTCTCAGATCCTGTTTGTTATATTTGCCTTCACTCTTCCTGCTCATCTGGTTCTCGTTGCTTCAACTCAACATGTTTTTCTTTCTTGAGACTCTCAACCCAGACTTGGTGCAACTGACAAACAATTATCAGGCTTTGGGTAAGTATGGGTTAATAATAGTAACAATAATAATAATAATAATAGTGGCTTCTTATATAGCGCTCAAATCCGTCACTCAGTGACGCTCATGGTGCTCCAACATTATCACCCCGATCACTGGGCAATTTATTTCATTCCTTAAACCATCTCAGCTCCCTTGAGAGTATACAGCCTCTGCTGCCAAATATGTAGCGCACCAAGCTAAATCAATCGATTGTGAGACGAGGGTTTCAATCAAGATAGTAGTAGACACCTCAAAGGGTTCTTCCCTTTGATTGGTTTATAGCACGTCACATGATATGTCTTATTTTTACTAGAAAACTGTGCGAACGCGAGGCACTATACATGCAGTAAATGTACTATAACTGTGGAACTGAACGTAGTATACTTATAGCAACCAGTGTATTATACCTATAGCAACAGCAGCTTCTTGGTACCAAGACGTCTATAGGCACACTTTGGGGTGTTAAAACAAATATTGACTGCTTTTACTTGTACTATGGTTAAAACTACAATCCTACACAGACAGAATTAAACATAAAAATGATCTGGTATAAAAATTCTCTACGTTTGTTTGACTGTTCAACTCCAAAGTTTATTATACAACAAAGTCATGAGATAAATGAAACCCCTTTTTAGTAGCGTTGACCCTAATTCTGTCCAGGTGGGATTGTTCCAAATATCTTTGATGCAAAATTATCCAGGGCAAGGGTCAAGTTTTATATCCATTTGTAATTAAAAATCGGGGCATCAAAAACACAACAACAAACAATCACTATACTGATTAAAAGGTTGACATAATTCCTATAGTATTTTGGCTTCTTTTCAAGCTGCCTAACAACCAGGGGGACCTATGGTATATATATGTGCAAAGAATGTATACGTTTGGTAATTGGAACCACTGTTTGTTTCAATCCTATAATAGTTGTAGATATACCATGCAACTAATCTGTGAAAAATTCATTTCAAAAGGTAGTAGCATTTTTGAGTTATTGCCGAAAATCTGGAGCGGTTTTGTCCCTGCAGGAAGAATAATCTGCGATTGGAATACACTATCTGAGAAAAGTTACTGTCAAGTCCGAGTCACCAAAATTGTGACTTGAGATGGACTCAAGTCCGAGTCCTGGACTCGAGTGCTACAACTCTGATAATAGGTTAATTTCCCCTTAGCAAAGTAATACAGGATCTTTAAGAGTAATTAACTTGTGTTGTTTTCTTATTATACATGGGAGATGAATGTTCACTAAATCTGTGTTCTTAACCGTATCAGGACTGGGGGTGGGTGGAGATGGCAGAGGGGTGGGGGCATATTGTGCCCCCTACGATTTGTTATTGCCCATAGCTTTTGAAGGCTGCATCACAACACACATAGAAAAGAAAACAATACAAACTGCGCTAGAAAATTATTTCTTTTAACAACTAAAATGTATAGGGAAAAAATAGTTCAGTGGAAATAGCCGATTAAAAAAGAAAAGGAAAAGAAAAACATGTTCCTTGCAACCCCTTATTTAATTTATGTCAGAGGAACCCCAAAGAGAGGAACCCCAACCCCGGCGCCAGTAGATGATTTCTAAGTAATTGAGTAAAATAATGAATGCTAAAAACAATGGTTTATTTTACTTCAGAGAGGATCACATCCTACAGCCTTGGAAAACGATAACAAAGACAGTGATGAGCAGCATTTGTTCTCGCCCATTTGTCTTGAACTTTCACTACATCACAATGTCTATAGGGTTAACAACAACAATTAGCAATTGGCAAATCAAACATGTTATATAAGCAACTTCACCCCAAACTTGCACGGAAATGGACCCTGTTATTTAACAATGAAAGTCTCAACTTTATATATCGGACTGGATAACACTGTTCTTTGTCAGAAATATTAAAAGCCCTTCTAGGAATACCTAGACAAAAACAGAAAACGCATCTGAACTCTTTCCAACGTGTCTTGTTGGTTGGACAAGGCCGGGCACCATACAGGTGATGCATGCTCATGTAATGGCCTACTTAAATCTGAAATTTATCTGAAATTAACTGTTTTAATTGTTTTTGTGTTGCAGTGTGCTCACCATTTTCAAAGAGATCTACCCTACCAGTAAAGGAGCTGCACTTTCAAGCAAGGTAAATTGGAGCTTGGAGTTTGGAGTTTGAAGATTGGACTTTGTCGTTTCCAGTTTGTAGTTTCCAGTTTGTAGTTTCCAGTTTGTAGTTTCCAGTTTGTAGTTTCCAGCTTGTAGCTTTCAGTTTGTAGTTTCCAGTTTGTAGTTTCCAGTTTGTAGTTTCCAGTTTGTAGTTTCCAGTTTGTAGTTTCCAGTTTGTAGTTTCCAGTTTGTAGTTTCCAGTTTGTAGTTTCCAGTTTGTAGTTTTCAGTTTGTAGTTTCCAGCTTGTAGTTTCCAGCTTGTAGTTTCCAGTTTGTAGTTTCCAGCTTGTAGTTTCCAGTTTGTAGTTTCCAGTTTGTAGTTTCCAGCTTGTAGTTTCCAGCTTGTAGTTTCCAGTTTGTAGTTTCCAGTTTGTAGTTTCCAGTTTGTAGTTTCCAGTTTGTAGTTTCCAGTTTGTAGTTTCCAGTTTGTAGTTTCCAGTTTGTAGTTTCCAGTTTGTAGTTTCCAGTTTGTAGTTTCCAGTTTGTAGTTTCCAGTTTGTAGTTTCCAGTTTGTAGTTTCCAGTTTGTAGTTTCCAGTTTGTAGTTTCCAGTTTGTAGTTGTCAGTTTGTAGTGTCAGTTTGTAGTTTTTAGTTTGTAGTTTTCAGCTTGTAGTTTCCAGTTTGTAGTTTCCAGTTTGTAGTTTCCAGTTTGTAGTTTTCAGTTTGTAGTTTCAAGTTTGTAGTTTCAAGTTTGTAGTTTCCAGTTTGTTGTTTACAGCTTTTAGTTTACAGTTTGTAGTTTCCAGTTTGTAGTTTCCAGCTTGTAGTTTCCAGTTTGTAGTTTCCAGTTTGTAGTTTCCAGTTTGTAGTTTTCAGTTTGTAGTTTCCAGTTTGTAGTTTCCAGTTTGTAGTTTCCAGTTTGTAGTTTCCAGTTTGTAGTTTCCAGTTTGTAGTTTCCAGTTTGTAGTTTCCAGTTTGTAGTTTCCAGTTTGTAGTTTCCAGTTTGTAGTTTCCAGTTTGTAGTTTCCAGCTTGTAGTTTCCAGTGTGTAGTTTCCAGCTTGTAGTTTCCAGCTTTTAGTTTCCAGCTTGTAGTTTCCAGTTTGTAGTTTCCAGTTTGTAGTTTCCAGCTTGTAGTATCCAGCTTGTAGTTTCCAGATTGTAGTTTCCAGCTAGTAGTTTCCAGCTTGTAGTTTTTAGCTTGTAGTGTCCAGCTTGTAGTTTCCAGTTTGTAGTTTCCAGTTTGTAGTTTCCAGTTTGTAGTTTCCAGTTTGTAGTTCCAGTTTGTAGTTTCCAGCTTGTAGTTTCCAGTTTGTAGTTTCCAGTTTGTAGTTTCCAGTTTGTAGTTTCCAGTTTGTAGTTTCCAGTTTGTAGTTTTCAGCTTGTAGTTTCCAGTGTGTAGTTTCCAGTTTGTAGTTTCAAGTTTGTAGTTTTCAGTTTGTAGTTTCCAGTTTGTAGTTTCCAGTTTGTAGTGTCCAGCTTGTAGTTTCCAGTTTGTAGTTTCCAGTTTGTAGTTTCCAGTTTGTAGTTTCCAGCTTGTAGTTTCCAGTTTGTAGTTTCCAGCTTGTAGTTTCCAGTTTGTAGTTCCAGTTTGTTGTTTCCAGTTTGTAGTTTCCAGTTTGTAGTTTCCAGTTTGTAGTTTCCAGTTTGTAGTTTCCAGCTTGTAGTTTCCAGCTTGTAGTTTCCAGTTTGTAGTTTCCAGTTTGTAGTTTCCAGTTTGTAGTTTCCAGTTTGTAGTTTCCAGTTTGTAGTTTCCCGTTTGTAGTTTCCAGTTTGTAGTTTTCAGCTTGTAGTTTCCAGTTTGTAGTTTTCAGTTTGTAGTTTCCAGTTTGTAGTTTCCAGTTTGTAGTTTTCAGTTTGTAGTTTCCAGCTTGTAGTTTCCAGCTTGTAGTTTCCAGCTTGTAGTTTCCAGTTTGTAGTTTCCAGTTTGTAGTTTCCAGTTTGTAGTTTCCAGTTTGTAGTTTCCAGCTTGTAGTTTCCAGTTTGTAGTTTCCAGTTTGTAGTTTCCAGTTTGTAGTTTCCAGTTTGTAGTTTCCAGTTTGTAGTTTCCAGTTTGTAGTTTCCAGTTTGTAGTTTCCAGCTTGTAGTTTCCAGTTTGTAGTTTCCAGTTTGTAGTTTCCAGTTTGTAGTTTCCAGTTTGTAGTTTCCAGTTTGTAGTTTGCAGTTTGTAGTTTGCAGTTTGTAGTTTGCAGTTTGTAGTTTCCAGTTTGTAGTTTCCAGTTTGCAGTTTTCAG
Source organism: Plazaster borealis (assembly GCA_021014325.1). NCBI lineage: Eukaryota > Metazoa > Echinodermata > Asteroidea > Forcipulatida > Labidiasteridae > Plazaster > Plazaster borealis. The sequence goes on along the minus strand of CM037471.1, from coordinate 9,549,450 downwards.
CTTGTAGTTTCCAGTTTGTAGTTTTCAGTTTGTAGTTTCCAGCTTGTAGTTTCCAGTTTGTAGTTTCCAGCTTGTAGTTTCCAGTGTGTAGTTTCCAGTGTGTAGTTTCCAGTTTGTAGTTTCCAGCTTGTAGTTTCCAGCTTGTAGTTTCCAGCTTGTAGTTTCCAGTTTGTAGTTTCCAGTTTGTAGTTTCCAGTTTGTAGTTTCCAGCTTGTAGTTTCCAGCTTGTAGTTTCCAGCATGTAGTTTCCAGCTTGTAGTTTCCAGCTTGTAGTTCCAGTTTGTAGTTTTCAGCTTGTAGTTTCCAGTTTGTAGTTTTCAGTTTGTAGTTTCCAGTTTGTAGTTTCCAGTTTGTAGTGTCCAGTTTGTAGTTTCCAGCTTGTAGTTTCCAGCTTGTAGTTTCCAGTTTGTAGTTTCCAGTTTGTAGTTTCCAGTTAGTAGTTTCCAGCTTGTAGTTTCCAGCTTGTAGTTTCCAGTTTGTAGTTTCCAGCTCGTAGTTTTCAGTTTGTAGTTCCCAGTTTGTAGTGTCCAGTTTGCAGTTTCCAGTTTGTAGTTTCCAGTTTGTAGTTTCCAGTTTGTAGTTTCCAGTTTGTAGTTTCCAGCTTGTAGTTCCAGTTTGTAGTTTTCAGCTTGTAGTTTCCAGTTTGTAGTTTTCAGTTTGTAGTTTCCAGTTTGTAGTTTCCAGTTTGTAGTGTCCAGTTTGTAGTGTCCAGTTTGTAGTTTCCAGCTTGTAGTTTCCAGCTTGTAGTTTCCAGTTTGTAGTTTCCAGCTTGTAGTTTCCAGTTTGTAGTTTCCAGTTTGTAGTTTCCAGCTTGTAGTTTCCAGTTTGTAGTTTCCAGCTTGTAGTTTCCAGTTTGTAGTTTCCAGTTAGTAGTTTCCAGCTTGTAGTTTCCAGCTTGTAGTTTCCAGTTTGTAGTTTCCAGCTCGTAGTTTTCAGTTTGTAGTTCCCAGTTTGTAGTGTCCAGTTTGTAGTTTCCAGTTTGTAGTTTCCAGTTTGTAGTTTCCAGTTTGTAGTTTCCAGTTTGTAGTTTCCAGCTTGTAGTTTCCAGTTTGTAGTTTCCAGTTTGTAGTTTCCAGCTTGTAGTTTCCAGCTTGTAGTTTCCAGTTTGTAGTTTCCAGTTTGTAGTTTCCAGTTTGTAGTTTCCAGTTTGTAGTTTCCAGTTTGTAGTTTCCAGTTTGTAGTTTCCAGTTTGTAGTTTCCAGTTTGTAGTTTGCAGATTGTAGTGTCCAGTTTGTAGTTTGCAGCTTGTAGTTTCCAGTTTGTAGTTTCCAGTTTGTAGTTTCCAGTTTGTAGTTTTCAGCTTGTAGTTTCCAGTTTGTAGTTTTCAGTTTGTAGTTTCCAGTTTGTAGTTTTCAGTTTGTAGTTTCCAGTTTGTAGTTTCCAGCTTGTAGTTTCCAGTTTGTAGTTTCCAGTTTGTAGTTCCAGTTTGTAGTTTCCAGTTTGTAGTTTCCAGTTAGTAGTTTCCAGCTTGTAGTTTCCAGCTTGTAGTTCCAGTGTAGTTCCATTGTGTAGTTTCCAGTTTGTAGTTTCCAGCTTGTAGTTTCCAGTTTGTAGTTTCCAGTTTGTAGCTTTCAGTTTGTAGTTTGCAGTTTGTAGTTTGCAGTTTGTAGTTTCCAGTTTGTAGTTTCCAGTTTGTAGTTTCCAGTTTGTAGTTTTCAGCTTGTAGTTTCCAGCTTGTAGTTTCCAGTTTGTAGTTTTCAGCTTGTAGTTTCCAGCTTGTAGTTTCCAGCTTGTAGTTTCCAGTTTGTAGTTACCAGCTTGTAGTTACCAGCTTGTAGTTACCAGTTTGTAGTTTCCAGTTTGTAGTTTTCAGCTTGTAGTTACTAGTTTGTAGTTTCCAGTTTGTAGTTTCCAGTTTGTAGTTTCCAGCTCGTAGTTTCCAGCTCGTAGTTTTCAGCTCGTAGTTTTCAGCTTGTAGTTTCCAGTTTCTAGTTTCCAGTTTGTAGTTTTCAGTTTGTAGTTTCCAGTTTGTAGTTTCCAGTTTGTAGTTAACAGTTTGTAGTTTCCAGCTTGTAGTTTCAAGTTTGCATTTTCAAGTTTGCAGTTTCAAGTTTGCAGTTTGGAGTTGTCGATATTTTCATTAATAAATCAGTTTTTACATCTTTGGCATTTTGTTTGATTTCTTTATTGCATCTGAGGCTCACCATCTCCAAAGAGCAAAGAGATCTACCCGTCAACAAGGAGATGTCTTAACTGGCCTACAGTAAAGGAGATGCACTCTCCAGCAAGGTAAATTCCTAAATAAAGAAATAACAAAAGTTAGCTTTTGGTTATTAAAATTGTCCATGCCACTTACCTGTATAGTTTTATTCTGGGGATTCAGTGATAAGAAAGCTCATACCAGCACCAATCTTAGAGAACTTATTTCGGCATTTGACATGCCCCCTCAAATTTTTGTTGCTTATTTTGATTGCAACTATTTAAACAATCCTGAAATGCACGATTTCCTCAGAACTTTTTTTCGCTGTTTTCATTTTTTTGTTTTCAGTTTGGCTTGAAGTTTACACAAAAATCTTCAGGTGAAGCAATTTTTCTGAAACTGACTGTTTTAATCGTTTGTTTGTGTTGCATTAGGCTCACCATCTCCAGAGAGGTCTAGCCGTCAACAAGAAGATGTCTTGACTGCCCTACAGTAAAGGAGATGAATCTCCAGCAAGGTGAATTTATAAATAAAGAAATAATAAAAGTTAGCTTTTGGTTATTAAAATTGTCCATGCCACTAGTTTGATTAGTTTTATTCTGGGGATTCAGTGATAAGAAAGCTCATACTAGCACCAATCGTCAAGAGAACTTATTTCGGCATTTGACATGCCCCCTCAAATTTTTGTTGCTTATTTTGATTGCAACAATATAAACAATCCTGAAAGGCACGATTTCCTCAGAACTTTTTTTCGCTGTTTTCAGTTTTTTGTTTTCAGTTTGGCTTGAAGTTTACACAAAAATCTTCAGGTAAAGCAATTTTTTTGAAACTGACTATTTAAATCATTTGTTTGTGTTGCAGTAGGCTCACCATCTCCAGAGAGGTCTACCCGTCAACAAGAAGATGTCTTGACTGCCCCACAGTAAAGGAGATGAATCTCCAGTAAGGTAAATTTATAAATAAAGAAATAACAAAAGTTAGCTTTTGGTTATTAAAATTGTCCATGCCACTAGTTTGATTAGTTTTATTCTGGGGATTCAGTGATAAGAAAGCTCATACCAGCACCAATCGTCAAGAGAACTTATTTCGGCATTTGACATGCCCCCTCAAATTTTTGTTGCTTATTTTGATTGCAACAATATAAACAATCCTGAAAGGCACGATTTCCTCAGAACTTTTTTTCGCTGTTTTCAGTTTTTTGTTTTCAGTTTGGCTTGAAGTTTACACAAAAATCTTCAGGTAAAGCAATTTTTCTGAAACTGACTGTTTTAATCATTTGTTTGTGTTGCAGTAGGCTCACCATCTCCAGAGAGGTCTAGCCGTCAACAAGAAGATGTCTTGACTGCCCTACAGTAAAGGAGATGAACTCTCCAGCAAGGTAAATTTCTAAATTTAGAAATAACAAAAGTTAGCTTTTGGTTATTAAAATTTTGTAGCCCTTTGCTAGATGAGTTTTCTTCTGGGGACTCAGTGATAAGAAAGCTCATACCAGCACCAATCGTCAAGAGAACTGTTTGCAGCATTTGACATGCCCCTTCAAATTTATGCATGAGTTCCTCAGAACTTTTTTTTGCCGCTTTAAGTTTGTTTTATTCAGTTTTGGTTGAAGTTTACACAAAATTCTCAGGTAAAGCAATTTTTTCTGAAACTGACTGTTTTAATCGTTTGTTTGTGTTGTATCTAAGGCTCACCATCTCGAAAGGGCGAGTGATCTACCCGTGATCAAGTAGATGTCTTGACTGGCCTATAGTAAAGGAGCTGCACTCTCCAGCAAGGTAAATTCTTAAATAAAGAAATTAAAATTGTCCATGCCACTTACTTTATTAGTTTCATTCTGGGCATTCAGTGATAAAAGCTCATACCAGCACCAATCGTCAAGAGAACCGTTTGCGGCATTTGAGATGCCGCCTCATATATCTGTTGCTTATCTTGATTGCAACAGCCAAAAGAATCCTGATATGCACGAGTTCCTCAGAACCTTTTTATGCTGTTTTCTTTTTGTTGTATTCAGCTTTGGTTTAAGTTTACACAAAATCCAGTAATTTTTCTGAAACTTACTGTTTTAATCGTTTGTTTGTGTTGCAGTAGGCTCACCATCTTCAAAGAGATCTACCCGTCAACAAGGAGATGTCTTAACTGGCCTACAGTAAAGGAGATGCACTCTCCAGCAAGGTAAATTTCTAAATAAAGAAATAACAACTGTTAGCTTTTGGTTATTAAAACAGTCCGTGCCACTTACTTGATTAGTGTCATTTTGGGACTCAGTGATAAGAAAGCTTATACCAGCACCAATCGTCAAAAGAACTGTTTGCGGCATTGGACAACCCCCTCAAATTTGTGTTTGCAATAATATAAACAATCCTGAAATGCACAATTTCTGTTTTCAGTTTGTTGTATTCACTTTTGGTTGAAGTTTACACAAAATCCACAGGTAAAGCAATTTTTTTGAAACTTATGTTTCAATCGTTTGTTTGTGTTGCAGTAGGCTCACCATTTCCAAAGAGATCTACCCATCTCACCATCTCTAAAGAGCAAAGACATCTACCCGTCATCAAGTAAATGTCTTGACTGGCCTATAGTTAAGGAGATGCACTCTCCAGCAAGGTAAATTTCTAAAAAAGAAATAACAAAAGTTAGTTTTTGTTTATTAAAATTGTCCATGCCACTTTCTTGATTAGTTTCATTCTGGGGACTCAGTGATAAGAAAGCTCATACCAGCACCAATCGTCAAGAAAACTGTTTGTGGCATTTGACAACCCCTCAAATTTGTGTCGCTTACTTTTATTGCAACAATATAAACAGTCCTGAAACACGATTTTCTCGGAACTTGTTTCGCTATTTTTAGTTTTCTGTATTCATTTTTGATTGAATTAAAAAAGCTGCACTTTCCAGCAATTTTAATTCCTACAAAAGAAATAACAAAAGATAGCATTTTCCATGCCACTTTCTTGAAAAGGTCAAGGTCTAGGTCACGGTGGTGAGTTATAATTAAATGGTTTCCGGACTGAGTTACAAAGGACATTTAGACTTGTAACTTGGGTGGAGGGTTGCTCTTAGAGAAAGGAAAGTTGGGATTGTTTTGGGGGTGAATAAGGTCAAAGGTCCAGGTCTTGGTGGTGAGTCATAGCTATTTGGTTTCCGGACCTTCAAATGAGTTAGAGGTAAATTTTGGACTTATAATTTAAGTGGGGGTTGCTCTTAGAGAAAGGAAAGTTGGGATTGTTTTGTGGTTGAAAAGGTCAAAGGTGATGAGTTCAATTTCACAGGTTAAATGTCACAATGCTTGGGTATACGAACATGCTTTGGTCATATTTTGCGGTAGCTACAATAATATAAGGGCTGAGGGGTATCAACAGCATCACTAATTGACATTCACTAATAGTTTGGAGACTTTCAGATCATAACATAAGTGACGCAGGCTGATGGAACTACATTTAAAGTGTCCTTTTGTGTGGTGATGATAACAAGTCCGATTTTCTCTGAGGTCTGCATCACTAGGCCACAACACTCCACCAATTATCTTAGAATGGGACAAGAAATGAATGCATAGTCAGATAATGGGTCAGGCTCAATCCAGATTGGATATCCAGCAGAGGAAATTTTTTTTTTCAAATCACGGGGCAGTTTGTACATGCAGGGTAAACTTTCCTCTGTTGGAGTTTAGTGACCAAATGTAAAAATACTTGATTTTGGTCGAACGTGGTCACTGACCTCTGACCTCTGGCCAGTCCCTTCCACTACTAATTTGTGGGCAATTGCGGCCAACAAAATAGTCACAGACAGTGTTCATGTTTTGTTTGATCAACCATATACAATGTACATGAAATAACAAACCTGTGAAAAGTTGGGCTTAATCTGTTGTGTGAGTCATCAGGAGGAGATAGTGAAAAACCATGCACAATTTTCAGCATGTAAACACCTCGTCCTTAACACATTGTCCCGAATTTTGTTTAATTTCAGACTGGTGTTTGGAGTTTGGAGTTTGACGGCTGGAGTTTTGCGGCTGGAACTTGGTGGCTGGAGTTTGGCGGCTGAAGTTGGGCTGCTGGAGTTTGGCGGCTGGAGTTTGACGGCTAGAGTGACAAGTCATCGAACACTGCATCGACGATGTCGGAACATGGATGAATCGCAACTTTCTTAAGCTAAATGATGCAAAAACTGAATTCATGATTCTAGGTTCAAAACAGCAAATTAGGAAAGTCAATATTGAACATATTAGAGTTAGTGATGCTCACATTGAGCCTTCCACTAATGTTTGTAATTTAGGTGTGCTGTTTGACTCAGCTATGACAATGGAAAGCCAGGTGACAGCAATATCTAAGACTGTTTTTATGTCAATTAGGAATATTGGCAGAATACGGGATCACCTCACAAGGGATGCTGCGGAAACCATTGTCCATGCTTTTATAACATCCAAGATAGATTCATGCAACTCGCTTTTATATGGAATTAACAGCATACACCTCTCTCGTCTTCAACGGCTACAGAATATCGCGGCAAGGATGATCACGTTCACCAAGAAAACAGACCGCATCACACCTGTGTTTGCTGACTTGCACTGGCTCCCCATCTAACAAGGAGTTAAATATAAACTGTGCCTCAATATTTTCAAGATTTTACAAGGTGATGCCCCAGCATATTTAAGTGATCTTGTGCGATTATATGCCCCAGGGCATCGTGGCTTACGGTCTGCACAACAAAAACTCCTTCAGGAAAAAGTGGCGAATCATCAATGGGGGAGAGAAGTTTTCAGATTGCAGCATCAAGGCTTTGGAGCTCCCTACCTGAAACTGTGAAACTTTCAAATTCACTTGGAATATATTCAAGAACAGTTTAAAATCCTACCTGCATAATGAAGCATTTTGTTAACTCTATTTTCTACTTATGTAATGCTACTTTCTCTTTTATGTTGGTTGTTTTGCAGAGCAGCGCCATGAGCGCCGCTTGCGGCGGATACCGGCGCTTTAAAAGTTTCCATTATTATTATATTATTATTGAAAACATGCGACTGAAAAATAAATGCGCCGGGAAAAATGAGAAAAAGAAGAGGGCCAAAAATGTGACCAAAAAAAATGCTACTGAAAGAAATGTGACAGAAAAAAACAGGCCCGAAAAAATAAAAATACAACGCAAAACCACAAAGGGACGCCCCCAAAAAATGTGACACAAAAAAAGATGCGATGCAAAAACAAAAACGATCGGAAAAAAAAAAAAAACAAAAAAAAATGCGAGCGGAAAAAATGCGACCGAAAAACAAATGTGACAAGAAATAATGTCAGGAAACAAATCTAAGACCAAAAAATGCGAGGGAAAAAGGCGCAAAAAATGCGTTGTAATACAAAAAAGGAATACCGTTACACCCCTATGTTCCGAAACCCCTATGTTCTGACACCCCTATGTTCCGACACCCCTATGTTACGACAACTAACCCTAACCCTAACCCTAACCCTAACCCTAACCCTAACCCTAACCCTAACGCTAACCCTAACGCTAACGCTAACGCTAACGCTAACGCTAACGCTAACGCTAACCCTAACGCTAACTCTAACCCTAACCCTAACCCTAACCCTAACCCTAACCCTAACCCTAACCCTAACCCTAACCCTAACCCTAACCCTATGCAAATCATGAGGGGGTTGTCGGAACATAGGGGTGTCGGAATATAGGGGTGTCGAAATATAGAGCATTCCCCCATATGGACATATACATTAACTTTGGTCAGCAGTTTTGTGAGATCTCATTGTGAACCTTTGATAAGGAATTTGGGTGAGGTTCTGCAATGGCTTTTAAATCTAGAAGACAAAGATTTAGTAATTCTATAAAATATATTTTGGAGGAAAAATTCCTCTCCTGACATTACTGTAGGGCAGAGCTGTGTATTGAGAGAGTTGCGACATGGAGGGACCAGCTTTCTCCGGTCACGTGGTTGCTGGACGCCATTTTGTTCCCATATGCAGCACAACCCAATGGGCAGACTAGTCTGGCACCCTGTATTCGCCAATGCATTTTTTTGGGGACAAAATGGCTTCTAATCGCAAGTTGTCGCAACTCTCTCAATATACGGCTCTGCTGTAGGGAACCCAAGTGCGCCCTCAGTGTTCAAGTAACTGATCCAACTTTGTTATTAGCATAATTTATAAAAAAAAGTTGTTTGGGGTCGCGACCTTTGGGCTCACTCTCTTTTCCATTTTAGCTTTGAGCAAGAGAGAGCTCAATAATATTTTTTGTCAAGGCATTTCTCTCTATTTTGTAGGGAGCATGGCTCTGATGGCCATGCTCCATATAATATTTATCTGGGAGGGATAAGCTCATATAGTTATCTGTGAGTATTGTTCTGTATCAAATCATCATTTCATTCCAGAAATATTGTAATTTTTAGGGCTGATTGAATCATTGTAAACTAGTGTATGGCCATCCTCCTGTTGTGTTGACCTTTTGCCCTTAATATAAGCGACTGTGCTGTGCATTGTGTATACAATTATATATTATGTATTGTGTGCTATAGTATTGGAGGATTAAAATCAGTACAGGAGATTATTTTATATTTTTGATGTCATATGGATTCTGCTTTTGGTGTATTCTGGTGAATGCTTGTCCTTTTTAGGGGACCCAAGTGCGCCCTCGGTGTTCAAGTGAAGTTTGATCAATTTTTGTGAATGGCATAATTTATAACAAAAATTTCTCTTTGGGGTTGAGTCCTTTGGGCTCACTCTCTTTTCCATTTTAGCTTTGAGCAAGAGAGAGCTCGTTAATATTTTTTGTCAAGGTTTTTCACTCTATTTTGTAGGGAGCATGGCTCTGGTCATGCTCCATATAATATTTATCTGGGAGGGATAAGCTCATATAGTTATCTGTGAGTATTGTTCTGTATCAAATCATCATTTCATACCAGAAATATTTGTTTAGGTCTGATTGAATCATTGTAAACTAGTGTGTGGCCAGCCGCCTGTTGTGTTGACCTTTTGCCCTTAATATAAGTGACTGTGCTGTGCATTGTGTATACAATTATATTGTGTATTGTGTGCTATATTATTGGAGGATTAAAATCAGTACAGGAGATTATTTTATATTTTTGATGTCATATGGATTCTGCTTTTGGTGTATTCTGGTGAATGCTTGTCCTTTTTAAATAGAGGACCGGCCTCCTTCCCATGTCTCTACATTACCAAGAGGGACTGAGAGAGATATAAGGGAAACGAAACAAATAGATGGACATCGATAGTTTAGGAGTTTGAGTGGGACATGCTAGAGACCAACAAAAAATAAATAAAGGTACATGTTTATTGTACAGATTTTTATAAAAACAAACATGGTCAAAATCTCTTTTTGTTATGGTGAATCTGAAAAGAGCCGGTGGGTTTTCTTGGCATATAGACCCATTGCATAATTGATGTCACACTCTCAAAAAGGAGGCAGATCATTGGACGATAGCTGTTCTCTGTGCGTAAAAACGTGCGCGTGACCTCAGCGTATCTGTAGCGTTTCGCGTTATGCAAGGGGGATCTATAGACCCATTGCATAACGCGCAGCGTACTCACGTGCGCCTATCCTGGGTGTCATTTTGGGTGTCAAAATTGTATACAAACATGCACAAAAGAGAGTTTTGACACCCAAAATGACGCGCATTGTTCGGAGGCGCGCTCCGGGTCTATAGAAATCAATAGATCCCCTTGCATAACGCGAAACGCTACAGATACGCTGAGGTCACGCGCACGTTTTTACGCACAGAGAACAGCTATCGTCCAATGATCTGCCTCCTTTTTGAGAGTGTGACGTCATATGCAATGGGTCTATTGATTTCCATAGACCCGGAACGCGCCTCCGAACAATGCGCGTCATTTTGGGTGTCAAAACTCTCTTTTGTGCATGTTTGTATACGATTTTGACACCCAAAATGACACCCAGGGTAGGCGCATGTGAGTATGCTGCGCGTTGTGCAATGGGTCTATAGCATAGAGCTATATATATTGACTAGAGCGCTAACTCCCCGTTATACACGCACTTAGGTTTTGATGCCGTGTGGGCGCATCCATGTTTATGTATATACAAACCAATACAAAAGCTTGAAATTTTGTACGGCAATTGTACGGCGATTTGCATGATAGTGCGTTTGTTCTTTTCTATGCGTCATCGAACCAAATATGCATCAAATGTGAACGCATAATCTGCTGATGAGCGTTCAAACTGCGAGCGTCATGTGCGTCATGTTTAAAAGGCGCGTTTGCGCGTAAACGTGTTTTTTTTAGTTCGTCATTCTTGCCAGCATATTGTGTATCGTTGGAGCAGATTTCGCTCTTTTCCCTTGACATCTTGAAGCATTGAATCCTCCACAACAAGGCGTTAGTTCTACTCAGCATTTTTCCCAAGACGTAAGTAACAACATCAGACAATCACCTACTACATATTTGCATAAACGTATTTTAATTTCTCACGAGAGGCCTTATTTTTTATTAGCACAAACATTAGGCAGCGCTATGAAGTGGCCCATAACGCGGATGGGCAGTCGCGTACGTAAGCGCGCACGCCGAATGCAAAATTTTCGCGGCCTTGTGTGTTCTCTTAAAATTAAAATCGTCCCGTAGTCACGCACCACATCAAACATGTCTGCGCCCAGGGAGGCTTCTAAATGCAGAGCAAGTTAGCGCTCTAGTCAATATATAGCTCTATGGTCTATAGCCATGTTCATCATCTACGCCTTGCGCCCCTGGGTCCACCGAGGGGACCGTCCATCTGCCCCGCCGACTATAGGTGATAACTTCCAGCCCTTGAAGAATCCGTCGACGCTTACCGTCATTTTTGGTATTCAGACTGGCCCCCGCTTTCTTAACGAACCGGTTTACATTATGGTGATCTTTCACGTTTGAGTTTATATGAAACTGATAACGCTTTTCATAAAAAAGAATGGTCATCATAAAGAAACCAAGAGGGACTGAGAGAGGTATAAGGGGAAACGGCGAAACAATTTTCAAGTAGAGCTAAAAAATCCACTTTTATTCTTAATGAAGGGTACAAAGTGTTTTGAAAAGGTGTTGACCAAATGCATAGCAATTGTGCGTCTGTATAACTTTGGTTAATTAACCACTAATTAGTGGACCAAATGGCCAGCTCAAAAAGTTGGTATTCGCAGTAAAATAGTCGTCAAGATTCTGGGCTAAACAATTTTGTTTTTACTCATAACGAAGGGTACAAATTCTTTTAAAAGGGGTCGCACACGTTTGGTAATTGTAGCAATTGTTTGTTTCAAACCTATATACTAGATATATACCATAAAACTAACCTGTGAAAAATTTATTTCAAAAGGTGGATAGCGTTTTTGAGAAATTGCCGAAAGTCTGGAGCGGTTATGTCCACGCAGGAAGAATAATCTGCATTGGAATACACACTCTGACTGCGTTACGCGTAACGCTTCTCAGATTCAAATGCATATGCATTTGTGCGTATTATAATTGGAAAATGGCGTTTGTATAACTGTGCTTAATTAACCACTAATTAATGGACCAAATTAGCCAGCTCAACAATTTGGTTTGTCAAGTGTTAGTCTTCAAGATTCTGGGCTAAAAACCCCCAATTATTTCATTCATGATGAAGGGTACACATTGCTTTTAAAGGGGTAGTTGACTCAACTGCATATGCAATTGTGCGTGTATTATGCACAATGGCGTCTGTATAACTGTTGTTAATTAACCACTAATCAGTGGACCAATTAGCCAGCTCAAAAATTTGGTATGCCCAGTAGAACAGTCTTCAAGATTATTGGCAATTTAAAAAAAAATGGTTACTTATAACGAAGAGTACAAATTATTTTCAAAATATGTTTTAGTATAACAGCGATGTACAGGTACATGACATGTGTATCCGTGTTTGCGGCTTATTTTCTAATATTTACCGATTTTTTGTTTTCTTTGTTTAATGCTTTCCAATGACTTATAGCTATTAAATATCAATATTGTCAAATAAAAATATGTAAGTTATCGCTAATATTTCAGTTTTCGTTTGGATAAAACAACAGATTCACCGACAGAAACGAACCAAATGAACCATACTGTCACCTCCCTGTACTGCATGTGTTCGAACTTGAGCCACGTTATTAGCTAGCTCAGTCAGTGTCCGGATTCAACGCGGCGTCGGATCGTTTCGACTGGAATGGGTGCCGAATTTGTATTTGTGCATGTGCCGAGTTCGTGGGTGCCGAATTTGCAAGGTGCGGAGATTGTGGGTGCCGAGTTTACAATGTGCCGAGTTTGCAAGGTACCGAAGTGACGTGACCGACCGGTTACCATCATTACATACCGCAGTAACATGAGCCCCCAAACGTTTGAGAACAAGCATCTACCACCAGCCGAAACCATGGAGAAATGAACAGATGAAACTTGTCAGGTAACTTCTACTAAACTAGTCTACTCTACTCAGTTAGTATGAGAGAACATCACTTTATTTGTGTTTTATCGTAACTCAGTGATTGAGTGAATGATAAACTGTGGTTTGGTTTACTGACTGTCGTCATCGTCAGTGAGTGTCACTGACACAGTGACAGTGGTTGTTTAAAGGCATTGTCACTGAACACGTTTGGAAATTGTCAAAGACCAGTGTTCTCACTTGGTGTATCCCAACATATGCATAAAAAGAAATAAAGCCTGTGAAAATTTGGGCTCAATTGGTCATCGAAGTTGCAAGAAAATGATGAAAGAAAACACCCTTGTACAAATTTGTGTGCTTTCAGATAAGAATAAAAAGTTCTTGCAAGAAGTTTTTATTATTTTAATTTAGTGAGAAATTACCTCTTTCTCAAAAACTACGTTACTTCAGAGGGAGTCATTTCCTACAATGTTTTATACTATTAACAGCTCTCCGTTGCTTGTTACCAAGTAAGTTTTATGCAAATATTTGTTTTGCCAAGTAAGTTTTTATGCTAATATTTGTTTTGAGTCATTACCAAATGTGTACGATACCTTTAATGTTTTATGTCATAACTCACCTGAACTGAACGTTAGTATTGCGTCCTGTCGGCTTGCTCCAGTCGTAGTGTCACTGCGACGTGGTCATGTCAATTAGTTGTCAAGAGTCCACCCATGTTTCCTTTCCCCATGATAGAGAACATGGCCCTACTTAAATTGTGTGGCTGGCAGATTTTGACATACCAGCTGAGCTGACTGATGAAGCCGGTAGCGATATGTCAAAACAAAATCTGCCAGTCACACTACATCTGTGGGGTTATGCAGAGCTAGACCCAGCATGGGGGTAGAATTGCCTCCATGGACCAAGTAACTGGGGCGCTGTACTCCTTTAAAAAAAATGTTGACGGTCGTACAGTCAGTCAAACTACTAGTAGGAACTATTGAAGACAATCGTAGAGGTCAACATTAAACAAAGATAAAGAGTACAGCGCACCCCAGTTACTGGGTCAAATGCAGAACATAGTTTGGTGTAAATAGTTGCGATATGATTGACAAACCGTGTGGAAAACTTCAGCAATTTTGTTTACCTTTTATTTCAACGTTTTAAGTGTACCCAAGGCAACTGAGTATATTTAAAATGTTGAAAAACCCCCCACAAACAAACAAACAAACAAACAAACAAACAACACATGACCGTAGGGAGGATCAAGGGTGACAACTAAAACTAAAAGCTTGGTGTTTTGTTAAAGTTAAACATGATAACTGATGAACTCCCCACGATTAATTAAGTGCCTGTGCCTAGCTTATAGATAGAATTTTAAATAAAAATTGATTGCAGCCCCAAAAATAATGGGGACACACTGTGTGCACCTCCTTTATCTGCCCCTTATTGTGTGCACATTACCAATTTAGATTGACAGAACTGTATTTGGTTTATTCTGTTAATTTACATTACATTCTGACATTAGAAGAAATGAAATGTAGAATGTAAATTGCAGAGACAATTACTTTGCTTTCATTTATGAATAATTAAATGTTATTACTTAGGCCTCATAAAAACCCCCAATGTTGATCGTCCTTTTTTTTATAGGGTTGGGGGTGGGAGGGCGTTTTTATATTTTTATATTTTTTTTATTGAGTTTTGTTGACATGGCAAAATATGAAATAAACTATAAAGAAATCATCACAATCTATAAAACAGAGAGTTTGTGTGATTTTGATGTTTTCAATTGTTTTGTTAAACCCATTTAACTCCTAGATGACATTTTCTGTAAGCATTTTCAAAAAACTAAAACGCAGCCTAAATAATTATTTGAAGAATTATTCTTGTTTTTGCCAACATGAATAACCTTTCTTCAAATATCTTTTTCAACCTATAGATTTTGAAAAAATATCAGCTGAAAAATCTGGGAGCCAAATTTGACTGATAAAGATCATTGAAAAGACCGTTTTTTATGATTATGAATAATCCTATGGGTGATCCCCTGGATCAAGCAGTGGGAGAATTTATATCATGTTGCCTCTGTCGCCCCATACCATTGATGATTTATACCTGTTGATTTTGATGGTGTGTTTTTTTTCAGCTAGACAGAAATTTCAGTTATTTCCTGTCCAAGTTGGCTGCTTCAGATCAAACCCTAAGACTGCATTAAAGCATACAGCGTTATCTATTTATTTGTTTATTTAGTTTGTCTTATTTAACCAGGGTAGCTCCATCTGGGCCCAATTTCATGGCTCTGCTTACCGTAAGCAAAGAATCGGCGCTTACGGAAGTAGGGAATTCCGCGTTTACGTCAAGCTTATTTCACGGGTTAGCGGGTAATTTTTGCTTGTGCGGGTGCATACTACACGTTACTAGGCATTCTTCGCTTACACAGCTAGCGCAGAAATTCGGCGCTTGCACAGTAAGCGGGGAATGGTGATCAGCAAGGGCAGAATTCGGCGGTAAGCAGAGCCATGAAATTAGGCCCTGTTGTCAATGAACTGTTCTCCCTGGGGGTCCTGGATAATCAGCAATGAACTTGATTGTGAAAAAGCAGCACCATGAATTAGATCCTTTATGGTTGTATCAATAAATTGTAAATTTAATGCAAGGTCAGCCAAGATTTTCATAAAAAACAACAACAAACAAAAAACCCACTAAAACCCCAAAACAATTAGTTGTTAGGAACTAAGAAAACCCGCGGAGGACCTCCATGGAAAAACACATTTTTGCAGTTTGCAATAAACAAACGGTTACACATACAACTTTAATCTGGTTTTTTTTATATGTAATGTTCTCACAAATGTTGAATATTTCAATAATCATTGCTTATTTTTTCCAGCATCTAGAAGTGGAAATCATTGGAATTAAATTCTTTGAACATACAATTTGTAGATATTATTTAATTTGGTGAAATAGGTTTTTTGTAATAGAGGAATATTAGTCATTATATCAGTTTTATCTAGAGCATATATGGAAACAATGACTGTGTTACAGAGCCTGTCTGGAATTTCATCTTTTAGAGGACAAGGCCATTTTCATTTTGCAAAGGGCACTTTCATTGGAAAATCTTAAAGTCTATGGGAAACTTCTGAAGGGGAAACAGAGACCATGACCTCTGTGGCTTCCGTTTTATTCCAGGCCTGGGCCCAATTTCATGGCTCTGCTTACCGCGGAATTCTGCGCTTACGCCCAGCTGCGCCCCACAGAAATACACACGTTACAATGCGCGTAAGTGCAGAATTATTTGGTAAGCAGTGCCATGAAATTGGGCCCAGGTGTTTACAATGTTGCAAAAAATATGACAGGGTTCTCCCCATGCACAAGTTAGAGTTTTGGGCCGATACGCGTGAATTGCGTGCAGATCCGTGCAAATTTTGGCCAATACGCAAAAAGAAATCGGCCGACACACAAAAAAAAAAAAAAAAAAATGGTTTTGTTTTTTGTTTTTTTAATACGGTAGTTTAAATTAAAAAGTAGGGCTTTGAAAACTAAGAAATACACAGAGTAGAAAACATTCCGAGGACCTTGTTTCAATTCAGCGCGCTTCGGCCAAACATCCAAAAATGTTGGCCCAGAATGCCCCACAGTCTTGAAAAAACCTGCGGAGAACCCTGAATGGTATTGTTGCTGTTTTATCTTTAGCATGAATAAAGTCTAAACTACTACATGTATATATTTTTACATTTTGATTTTGTTTGCAGGTGAACCACCATGTACAGAAGCTGTTAGTTAATCATGTAAAGACTTGAATTTGTTGGTGATATTACCAGCTACCACCAGTGATCATGGGAACAGGGAGCTCATTTCAAAATGATGAAGATGGGGATATATCAGACAGCAACCCGGGAGTCATTAAGCGGATTCCCATTGAGCTTAAACCTAGAAGAACCCTCGGTGGGACTCTTCGCTCTGTCGGCTCATTTGGACGACGTCCGAAAGGTTTGCTTCAATAATTTACATACTAATTTGGGGGTGAATAAAGACGAATTGACTAGAGCGAGATTTGAACCAATGACCTCCGGATTAACGTGCTGGCGCTCTACAGACTGAGCTTTCTACAGAGCGCCGGCTCGTTAATCCGGAGGTCGTTGGTTCAGAGCGCCGGCACGTTAATCCGGAGGTCATTGATTCAAATCTCGCTCTTGTCAATTTTTCTTTGTTCAACTCCAAATTTATTTAAAATTTATCCAGTCAGTTTTCCCTTGTGGTTTATTACTAAAGTTTACATACTCTACAGTTGGGCATGATAAGCATAAGAATAGATTCAGTACATGGATCTCTTTTTGTGACCAACATGTACATGTGTTACTCCTGAATTTGAACAATGATTATATTAAAGACATGAAAGATAAGCTTAATGAATGGTAGTATTAAGTTGGTGTGTAATGTGTTTAGCATGTTCATAAACAAACTATTTAAAGGTATCGTATTACGTTTAAATGATGAAAAAAAAATATATAGCAAAAAAACTTTTTTAACAAACAACGGAGAGATGTTGATAGTATAAAAAACATTGTGTAGGAAAATTCTCCTCTGAGTAGTTTTTTTTTCTTTTTGAAGGAAATAAAATGATAAAAAAAACTTCTTTTAAAGTTTTATTTCTATCTGAAAACACAAGCACAAAACACAAAATTGGTGTTTTTTTTCATCATTTTCATTTTCTTTGACTAATTGAGCCCATTGATTTTTATGTTATTTTTATGCATATTTTATGCATATATGTTGTGAGAACACTGGTCTTGACACTGGTCTAACGTGTTCAGTGCCTTTAAAAAACATAAATTAAGTTTGTATTTTTAAACCATGGCAGTGTGCGCATAGCTATATGAATGATGCATAGAAAATGACAACAATTTTTTAACATTGATGTACACATGTATTCACAATGCATGTAGTGTATGTTTATTGATGAGGCAGGCTTGGAATTACACAGAGGCCACAGAGGCCATGGTCTCCATTGCCCTGGTCTTGGCCTTGTTGACCGTTACAAAGTTTTCTATAGGCTTCAGGGTGTGGGGCATTCTGGGCCAAAATGTTTGGTTGTTTGGTCGAACTGAATTGTAACAAGGTCCTCGGAATGATTTCTACTTTGTATTTTTCTTGGTTTTCAAAGCCCCACTGTGCAATTTGGAGCATTCTATATGGATTTCTATATGAAATTTGCGCGTATTGGCACGCAATTCGCGCGCGTATCGGCCCGATACGCTAGCTTGTGCATAGGGAGAACCCTGGGTTTTAAGATTTTGCAATGGAAGTGCCCATTGCAAAATTAAAAATGGCCTTGCCCTCTCAAAGATGAAATTCCAGGCCTGTTAGGAATGAAGATGAATTTGATTGTTTGATTACAGGGGTCAGCCTGAGGTCAGCCATGTCAGTGGACATGGATAGCTCAGAGGGAGATAAGATACGCCGTGAGTTTGAGATGTACAAGATTGGCAAACAGAACGAGATGAGCGATCTCATTAAGAAGGAGAAGAAGTTAGAAAGTGAGAATCGAAGACTACGTGCAGAACTCCAGGTGAGATCTTTTGTCCATTGATTCGGCCCATTATTCACATCCATTCACATTAGTTTCTGTGTTTGGAGTTTATGTGATCTGTACACATCTTTCATCCTGTAAGTGGATTTACCTGAAATACTTTGATGATCTTGGTACTACTCATGATCTCTAAGAACAGGGCCCCATTTCATAGAGCTGCTTAAGCAGAAAATATTGCTTAACAATTTTCTGCTAAGCAGAAATGAGCAGGATACCAGTCATAAATTATACTTGTGGTATGCTAGTCTAGCTGGTAACCTTGTTCTGGTAAGCATAATTTTGTTGTGCTTAGCTACTTTTTGTGCTTAAGCAGCTCTATGAAATTGGGCCCAGGGTGTATTTTTGGCAACCTTGACCTAGTCTAAAACATATTTCTGGTCAGTGTGGCAAAACGCACCCCTGCCTTCAGTGGTCTCGGTCTCAAATGTGAAACCCTGTGGTCCTGATTTTGTCTTGTACTACCCTAAAATGTTTACTGACCTTAGACATAAAACCTGAAAATGTAGTGTTTTGGGTAAATACTCCTTAGCCATACACTGTTGTCATAGATGTTGGTGTAGTCAAATCATGAAAACCGCATTAGTAAATAACAGTTCTGTTGTATATGAACTTCAATGTGCATGTATTATATACTGTGTGCCATAGCCTTCCTTGATAAGGTTATCTGAAAGTTATTAATAATAAAACCAAATTCAACCAGATCAAGGGTAATATTGATAAATGGCGGTTCCCAAAAATTGTTGACATCAAAACCTGCAAAAAGTTTTGTTGGGGTGTCATATGGCCTAGTGGTTTAGAGCATCGAATTCAAGTTCCGATGGTTAAGTTATCTGGGTGTGGGTTCGAATCCCGATCATGACACTTGTATCCTTAAGCAAGATACTTCCCTATAATTGCTTCTCTTCACCCAGGGGTATAAATGGGTACCTGCGAGGGTAAAGGTTGATATTGTGTTTAAAAAAGCATTTGGAGCGCTACGGCAGCTCAGGGCTGTATACTCCCCAGGGAGCTGAGAAATATTAAAGGAATGTTATTGGCCCTACGACCATAATACATTATACAGTGCATTGATACATTATTGTAAAATGTGCTATTATTATTAATACATTCGATATTAAATGAAAATCACATTGCTTAACAAATTACAGCCCCATATGACATTAAACTCTAACTTTTAAGAGATACTCTTTTACAATTTGACAGGCAATGCAGAAAACTTGCAATAAATTAAGACAGGAACGTGATATGGCTCTAGATGCAGAATACCAAGCACTAGAAAGAGCTGCAACGTTTGAGCAAGACAGAAATAAAGTCCAACGCCAATTTAAGGTGAGTGTGCAGAGGTTGGTGATTCATTGTTTACGGAATGGAACAAAAATGATTGGTTGGCTTCTCAGAAATCTTCAAATTTACATATTATAACTTTTCATAACCAAGCAGTGTGATGATATCATATTGATAATAGTGAAGACAATTTTATACATTTACTCAGTTTATAATCCGGTCACCGTGGTCCAGTGGTTAGACTGCAGGACTTGCAATCACAAGGTTGTGGGTTCGAATCCTACCAAGCTAACCGCTGATTTCGCAATGGACTAGAATAAGTATTTTCGTCTAGTTATACTGAATCACAATTTCTTGATTTTTTCAATTCATAATCGTAGACGTTAAACCAATGTTTGTATGAGAGAGATTGGCTGTTGCCAGCTTGGCGTTTATATCCCCTTGTGGGAGCTTTGCCGAGTTCCCTTGACAGGAAGATCATCTAAACAAACAAACAAACAAACAAATAAATATAGAATACAACAGAATTGTATTTCAAACTTTATTTTTATCTTGATCTCTGTTGGAAACTACATGTATAAACCAAGTTGCATATCTTTATTACATATGTGGTTAAGATTATCACCTTATATGAGGAAAAAGTCTGGAACTTGTGATAGTTCACAAGTAAATTGAGAAATACCAATTGTTTTTCAAGAAAAGCAATATTTGTTAGTAGGTAATCTTTATGCAAATTTGTTTTCATGAGCCTAAACAATAAATTGCATTTCAGATTTTCCGCGAGACGAAAGAGAGTGAGATTCGAGATTTATTGAAGGCAAGAAGTCATCTTGAAGCTACACTTCACATGAATGGTTCTCCATCAACCATGAATGACCAAAACTGTGTCGGCAATTCACTAGATCCAGGTTTGCTAACCATTCATGTACTTTACATTCAGTAGGAGTGGAGTGATTCCTTTGAACTTGATGCCGTTGTTAACTCTTTAGAGAACATTCATTTCTGTTCAATCATCACAAAACGCCCAGACATTGCTAATATTGTTCATTTCTTTAATCAATTTTGTTTAGTAAAAATGTCAACAGAAATAACATGAAACAGAAAATTAAGTCTTTAGAAATTGGGATACTATGTTAACATACTACACTAGAAAATTTCATATCCGGAAATGACCTTTACTTGACCTGTTTATGTGAATGGAAGTAGGTCAAACCTTGCGGCCGTTTGCTATGGGCATTTTGGTACAAGCCGCATGTGGCTGCTATGGTCTCTAATGGGTTTAATAGTTAGTTGGATATGTTAGGAATTAGGGTAGGGCACTCAATACCTATAATTCATACATCTATCATTTAATATCTTTTGATACATCAATCTATGTTGTGGTATGTGGAGAGTCTATCAAACCATCAAAACAGTATGCAAATTTATCAACAAAAAAATCTTGTTAATAATAGCAAATTATGCCCTTAAATCCTACTTGGCATGGCAATGGTATGACATCTTGCACATGAATTCTGTAGTTGTTTGTCTTTGTTGAAAAGTATGAACAAATCGCAAGTGGTTAAAGGGTCTGTATACATTTGGTAATGACTCTGAAAATTAATGGCAATAAACATGATAAAAACTTACTTGGTAAGAAGTACAGCAGCTTTGGATAGTATAATGCATTTTGAGAAACTTTTCACTGAGAAGAACTGCGGTTATGGAAAAATATATCACTTTTTATCCCCCCAAATTTGGAATCTGAGAAGCGTTACTGACCGTTACTGACAGTGAAGTTTCTCAGATTGTGTATTCCAATTACAGATTATTCAGACATAACCACTCCAGATTTTCGGCAATATTTCAAAAACGCTACCACCTTTTGAAATGAAATTTTTACAGGTTAGTTTGATGGTATATATCTACAACTATATAGTGAAACAAACAGTGGGTTCCAATTACCAAACGTATACAATCCCTTAAAAGTTAGTTGAGAATGTCAAATAGTTGTTTATTGTTATAATTGCTTCTTCATTTATGGTACAATAATAGTTTTCAGCAGTTCCATAATTCCTTTATATGATAATTTTCTTTTCTATTCTAAGATATATTTCCAATGATTCCAAAATGACCCAATGAGATGCAATGTTTCATTGTGATGTAGCATCATAGGTCAATGGGTTTAGGGTTATGACAGTAATATGTTTGAATATCAGAAAAATATAGTATTAAGGGTATTATAGGGATTTATACAAAGCAAGAAAGTAATTTTGTCTTCATTTTTTGATCTTCCTTGTAGGTAACTCCTACCCAGGCGACTGGTGGACAGCTTTAGAAAGTGAGCCCTCACTTGGCAGTATGTCACAATTGCAGACATTACCACGAGGTCATGAAATCTCACCTAATCTTACAGATATTGACAGTACCTTCACAAGTCTGAATAGAGGTACAGCAAAAAGTCTTTACATTTATGAACCAAAGACATCGACTCTCTTTGTCGGTGTCAGGTAGCAAGACTCGGGGTTCTCCCCATGCACAAGCTAGCGTATCGGGCCGATACGCGCGAATTGCTTGTCGATACGTGCAATTATTAATATAATTTTAAAATTTTTTATACGGTAGTTTAAAATAAAACATGAAAAGAAAACCATTTAGAATGCTGCAAATCGCACAGTAAGGCTTTGAAAACCAAGAAAAACACCAAGTAGAAAACATTCCGAGGACCTTGATTCAATTCAGTGCGCCTCTGCCAAACATCCGACAATTTTGGCCCAGAATGCCCCACAGTTTTGAAAAAACCTGGGGAGAACCCTGAGACTATTGTGTTTTTATTTGAGGAACACGTCAAGAAATAAGGAAGGAGTGCAGATGGGATAGTTGTTCCAAACTATTGTAAGATCTACTGTGTGTGTTGGTATAGTACAGAGTACAATGTACATGTATGGCATGGATCAAGAATACCAATATCATGAGTCCTTGTAAAAACCTATTTCATTGCAAATGACCAAACTGACATGATGTCTACATGTTCAAAGCAAACAAAATACATTTGGCTAGAACACAAACTTATTCTACCAATTTCTTGTACTATTTATTTATCTACCTGATTATTGTCTCTCACTTGGTCAAAGTAATTGTTTCATATTATGACTTTGATTTGTATTCAATTTCATTATAAATTCATAATATATTAAAGGCACCGTACACGTTCGGTAATGACTCTGATAATTAATGGCAATAAAAACTTACTTGGTAAGAAGCAGAGCAGCTTTGTAAAGTATAATGCATTTTGAGAAACTTTTCACTTCAAAGTACTGCAGTTATGGAAAAATATATCACTTTTTATCCCCCGAAACATTTGAATCTGAGAAGCGTTACGCATAACGCTTCTCAGAGTGTGTATTCCAATGCAGATTATTCTTCCTGCGTGGACATAACCGCTCCAAATTTTCGGCATTATCTCAAAAACGCTACCACCTTTTGAAATGAAATTTTCACAGGTTAGTTTTATGGTATATATCTACAACTATATAGGTTTGAAACAAACAATAGGTTCCAATTATCAAACATGTACGATGCCTTTAAATGTTTAGCCTCTCATATTTTGTTAATTTATAAATTATTAATTGACTTTTTCAAAAGTTTTAAGTTTAATTAGTGTGAAATGCCTTGACTGTATTTCAAGTAAGATTTTGAGACTGATAAATTTCCATTACTACAACTTTGTTTTATTAGGTGAAGAAAGTCCCGAATCAGTAGTGGCATGGAATCAAGTTATGCTCAGTCTACCGCAGAGTTCACAGTACAATCTGATCAGAGTGTATATCTCTGCCCCACAGAACATGCAGAAGGAAGTAGAAATCATGAAAAAGGTGAGCTGATAGTTTTGGTTAAGTTTACTGATCACCGATGGATTTATAAAGCACTGTTTTGTTCATTAGTTATGTAATTCCATATTTATTGTGTGGTTTATAAGTGCTCTGATAAACGTTTAACTCTTTCAAGCGCCGACCCGTCGCTCGCGACCAGTTTAATTCCTTCAGAAAAATAGTTGTATCACAAAAAATAAAGATCGCACGGCCATACAGTTTTCAGAATGGGAAAGAGGACTCTTGAGGGTGCCATTTTTTGAGGGGTCAACATTTGCAAAAAAACAAATAAACAATTAATGTGTCCATATGATCAATTTATCATTTAAATACATGGTGCATGAAAGGGTTAAGCTAGGAGTGATTTGTAGAACCTTTGTTAATAATGTGAAGTATTTATAGCTCGATGAAAGACAGTATGTTGTTAAAGGCATCGTACACGTTTGGTAATTGTCAAAGACCAGTGTTCTCACTTGGTGTATCCCAACATATGCATACAATAACAAGCCTGTGAAAATTTGGGCTCAATTGGTCATCAAAGTTGCAAGAAAATGATGAAAGAAAAAACACCCTTGTTGTACAAATTTGTGTGCTTTCAGATAGGAATAAAAACTTCTTGCAAGAATTTTTTGTTCTTTTAGTGAGAAATTACCTCTTTCTCAAAAACTACGTTACTTCAGAGGGAGTCGTTTCCTACAATGATTTATTCTATCAACAGCTCATTGTTGCTTGTTACCAAGTAAGTTTTTATGCTAATATTTGTTTTGAGTAATTACCAAACGTGTACAATACCTTTAATGAGTAGTACTTGTCAAAGTATCAAGCATCATTACATGTTAGTGTGCCTGCTGTCATTTCTGCTTTTTTGCAGGAAAAGAAACAACAATTTTTGCTGTCATTTCAAAAACATGAGATTCAATTGTTCACTTGTTATAGTTGATGTCACCAATTGTTGATTCATATCAGACACATGACGGTGTAGTCAAAACCGCCGAAGCTTACTTTACATGTCAGTGTTAATAACCCTTTAGAGACCATTCATTTCTGTTTAATCATCACCATGCGGTCAGACATGGTTTTGTTGTCGATTTTTTGAAACAATTTTTTCTTGTAAAAGTGTCTGAGCAAAATACTATTTATCAGAAATTGAGTTTTGTTTTTAGAAGCAAAGATACTATGTTAACATGCAAAACATTGGAAAATGTCAATTCAGTTCATGACCTTAACTTTGACCTGTTTGTTTGAGTGGAAGTAGATCAGATCTTGAAGCCGTTTGTGGCCGCTGTGGGCATTTTAGTACAAGCCGTTTGTGGCCGCCTTGTTCTCTAAAGGGTTAAGCCGCCCGGAATATAAGCCACGGAGCATGCTGAAGGCCTGAAAATCAATTCATATGGTCCGAAGGATGTTACTTGCATGTGAATAGGTATTTCATATTTAATATTCCCCTGTTTGACTCTCTTGGGATTCTTGTTGAATTTGAGATATTGATAAATTAATATTTTTTGACAGAATATAGTGACCAGAAATGTATTGTTTTGACCTAGGAGTTTGAACCCAAACTGAGAGATCTATGTGAGATGGAAGGGCGTTTTTTCCTGATGGTCCATTTACCAGTCACAGAGAGTACAATTAGCGCATATTCTGATGATGAACTGCTGAAGGCTCATGCTATGCATAAAAGGCTCGTCCAGGACTGCAGTATTTTTCTAGCCTTCTTTGAAGAACAAACAAATCTGTAAGAATCCAATTAATTATCAGCGCCCAGTTTCATAAAGCTGTTAAGCAGAAAATACTGCTTAGCAGATTTCTTTGCTCAACAAAAAATGAGTTGGGAACCAGTGGCATCACTGTAAACTTTATGACATTATAGCTGGTAACCTGTTTCAGGGCCCAATTTCATAGAGCTGCTTGAGCACATAAAGTAGCTAAGCATAACAAAATTACGCTTACCAGAATAAGGTTACCAGCCAAACTACTATGTCACAAGTAAAATATGTGACTGGTATCCTGCTCATTTCTGCTTAGCAGAAAATTGTAAGCGATATTTTCTGCTTAAGCAGCTCAATGAAATTGGGCCCAAATAAGCAAGATTTTTCTGTGCTTAGCAAGTTTTTTGTGCTTACATGCTTTATGAAACTGGGCCCAGATCCTTATGCTGCTAGGAAACATTTGATTCCTTTTTGAATGTGTTGTGCTTGTTTGATCAAATGACCTCTTGCACAATGCTGAGCACACTCACACGCCCCTATCCTGTCTGCCATTTTGGAAGTCAAAATGTACACAAGAGGAATTGACTCCCAAAATGGCAGAAATTGTAGAAACAGGTGCGGTCTTCGTTGTGTAATGGATCAATACATCAAGCTCTTATTGCTATCACTTCTATGATATCCTACAGCTTTTGTACCATCTTTTTCAACAAACTTTGCAATGCTGTGTAAAGCATTCTTCTATGTTAGCATGCATCAATTCTGCCCAAATATTTTTCCTTTGGGGCAACAAGAATCAAGTGCCTTTTTTGTGACTGTTTTGAATAAAATTTGCATAGTTACAAATAATCCAATGCAAACTTGACACATTATTTTTAGCATGGGGGTGTGGGGGTTGGTGTATTGCATGAAAGTGACATAATGTTGCCTGTCGTGGCTGAGTTCTGGTGTTTCTGATCAGCAGAGTGTGGGTTCAAGTCCAGGTCGTGTCACTTGTGTTCTTGAGCAAGATACTTTACCATAATTGCTTTGTCTTTCGGATGGTATGTTAAGTTGTAGGTCCTGTATTCTAGGGTTGGTAGTGCACGCAAAAGAACCCAGAACACTTATCGTGGAAGAGTAGGGGTTAACCCCATGTTTCTGGTTCACATAGCAAGCACCCTTATTTACAGGTTTCCTCGGGCTTACAAGCTACAGTGATTAAGTTCACTTATGAGGCATCCTTGGTTTCATTACCAGTTATATATAATAATAAATGGCAGAGTTTCATAATTGTAAAGTGTCCCTTAATCACTATTCATTTACATAGAAATAAGACAAATGAATCTAAAATTGTTATAAACTAATGAGGTTTTGATGACGTGTTTATGATGTTTAGGTTTACTTGTGATGAGTTTGAATTAGGTCATTTGAATGACCCAGGTGTTAGATCAGCAATCTTCTGCTTCAGGAACCCAACATATAAAGGGTACGTACAATATGGTTTGTCAGTTTGCGGTTACACCTTGTGGTTGCCTTCTTCCTCTGAGTTGAATTTTCTTCTGATCAGAATAAGATCAGGGATTTCTCATAATTATCATCTGTAGTGAACAGGCTAGTTGATATGTTGAGACCAATAATTGTTATCTAACCCAAGGATTGTGAAGGTAGTTATGAGAAGTCCCCTGTGCCACTAATCTACTCCTTATGTGGCGTGTCGTGGCCGAGCTGATAAGAACACCAGACTCAAGCTCTGGAGTTTCTGATCAGCAGAGTCTGGGTTCGAGTCCCGGTCTTGACACTTGTGTCCTTACGCAAGCGCTTAATCATTATTGCTGCGTCCTTCGAATGGGACGTAAAGCCGAAGACCCAGTGCACTTATCGTAAAGAGAAGGGGTTCGCCCCGGTGTTCCTGGTTTGATCGGCAGCATATTGCACCACAGCACCATTACATGGTGCTATAAAGGAATAGGTCCCATACTTCAACACATAGCTCCATACTTCTTGCAGGAAAAAATACTGAGCGCTTTGATGCTCCCATCGGGTGTGATAAAGCGCTATATAAGAACTCAGTGTTATTATTGTTATTGTTATTTATTTATTTATTTATTTTATAAAAAATTATTTATTACATACCCAACAGCACAATTTGTGCCAATAACAGGACTGATAGGAAACGAGAAGAAATGTTCAGTCTTTGATGTGGGAGGAAAACCCCAACTAGGGGGAAAACCCACGCAATCACATAGGGACTGAAAACCCAACCCCACATGCTAGGCTCTGGTCTGAGGTGGGATTCGAACCGGGGTCCACAGAGGTGAAAGGCAGGGAAAGAAACCACTGAGCCAACCTGATCCCTAGGAATAGTTCATACCAGTTTACTGGTCATCTAAATTTGCTGAATCCGTGATTTCCAAGCCTGATTCTTACTTCTCTGACTGAATGCTCTGTAATTGGTGTTGTGTAAGAAAGTGTCCATTCAAACATTAATGTTAAAGTGAAAAAGAACTTTTTATTAGTGGCTGCAGAAGATTCCATTGTCTGTGTCCTTCATGTTTTGACTGCAGATCTAAACCAAACCAAGGAGAAGCGAAAGACTTGAAGAATCGAGTAAATAAGACGGGATGTGCCAAGATAATCTCTAACTATAATGAACCTCATGAAGGTGTAGAACAAGCATTTGCAGAACTAAAAAGAACAGTGCAATTGGTAAGTCATGATTTCCATGTATCCTATAGTTTTATCACTTGAGATAGCACTTCATACTTAAATTAGGGCATTTTCAAAACCTTGGATTTAGCTCTAGCTTAAAGGTATCGTACACGTTTGGTAATGACTCAAAACAAATATTAGCATAAAAAATTTACTCGGTAACAAGCAACGGAGAGCTGTTGATAGTATAAATCATTGTAGGAAACGACTCCCTCTGAAGTAATGTAGTTTTTGAGAAAGAGGTAATTTCTCACTAAAATAAAGTTTTTATTCCTATCTGAAAGCACACAAATTTGTACAACAAGGGTGTTTTTTCTTTCATCATTTTCTTGCAACTTCGATGACCAATTGAGTCCAAATTTTCACAGGCTTATTATTTTATGCATATGTTGGGATACACCAAGTGAGAACATTGGTCTTTGACAATTTCCAAACGTGTTCAGTGCCTTTAACCTGAAGGAACTTGGAAACTGTGTTAATGGTTGAATCCAAATGTAGGTCATAGTTTAAGCTGGAATAAGGTTAACCCTTATCTGCCTAACTATGGGATTTCCCGTAGAACACACAAACGCTGTTAGCGCCTAACTACGGGAAAATCCATAGATGAACAAGAAGTTAGTGTCTTTTGTTATACACTCATTACTAGTGATATGAGATGGGAAACATGGCAAAATATATATCACATTAAAGAGAATTATGTGCTCTTTCCGAAAGCATACAGTTTGCTGTTCTGAAAATGTTTGCAGAAAATGTCATGTAGGAGTTAAATGGGTTTAGCAAAACAAGCCCTCTCTTTTATAGTGATTGTGATGATTTCTTTATTCTTGAATTCATATTTTGCCTTGTTAATAATAAAAAAACAAAAACCAAAACGCCCTCCCACCCCCACTTCCCCCCCAAAAAGGACGATGAACATTTTTGATGTATGTGGCCTAATGAATACAGATTGTTGACTATCACGTCTTGTATTATTAGTGGATATTGTGTGAAAATCCCTTTTGGATTACTCTACAGGAGCTGGGAGTAGATACATACGTAGAGCCAGAGATGAAGTATGCACAGACAGAGCTTGATATGACGTATGAAGAGCTTTGTGCAGGATGTCAATGGGATATGCATGGTGATGGTGAACAACGAGAAATGTTCAGTACTGCTTCTGTGTCTACATGTGAATTGGGATTTGAAAAAGTAAGATGTTTGAGGAAGTCTAAATATATGGCAGGCAATTTTAGAAAACACATTAGTTATGAAATATTAAACAGGGCATTGAGGCACTAGGTAACCACAGAGAGACTGTTCGTCTGAGTAGGGAGGAACTTTGTATAAGGCACCTTCAGACCATTCAACCCCATGGTCTTAACATCCAAGAAGGAATTGACTAATAACTGTTTGTCTTTGCCTTCGCCTTCTCCTTTTCCCCACAGATATCCTCCTTTTCAGTCTGCCTCAGTCACAAATTAATTACTTTTTCATCCTCTTCCCACCTTTGATTTTGTCCTTTTTGTTTCCAACCTCTTTTGGTCAAACCAGCCCCTTCCCTCTAAACCCCTCCCTTTGTCTCCCTATTCATTGTTCACCCCTGCTTTTTCTGTGAGCTTTCTGCCTCTCTCTCTATTAATGTATTTCCTCTTGACTGCTACTGTTACACTAGTATACCTGTTTATGTGTGTTATGTTGCCCTTTAGCCTTCAAGAAAGACTCTGCTAGGGTCGAAATGTCAGGCCATTAACTATTTTTTTGCAAAACATTAAACAGTAAGCGGTGAGCAATCAAAGTCTTTCATGCTTTGTGCCGACTTGTTTTGTGTACAAATCACTTTTTTGAACCTATGGTGTAAAGTACTAATGCTAACCACTCTACCCAAACCCATCAGAATCAGACAAAAAGTGGCAGGGGCCATGTCATACTAACTGTTAATCAAAGACCACTGGTTTGGATGTTGAGTTACATTTACCATAGTGCAGAGCTGCAAACTCTCCCTGATTCTGCAGAAAGTTTCCTGAAAATAAACCAATCTTTCCATGTTGTGATGAACAAGTTTGAAAATGATTATGGAATCTTTTCCCCTACTATGTTGAACATTGTTTGTTACAAAACTAGTTTTTCACAGATATTTTGCCACCAAGGAGATGCCTTTTTCCCTGTTCCAGACCCTGACATTTTCTTTATATTGATATACAATCAAATATAAATAAATGACTTGTTAAAGACACATGAACATGGCTCTTATAAGTGGTATTGATGCTTCTTAACACTTTGTAATCAGGTATGCACATTCTCAGCAGATCACCTTATTTCCCTTTTTTCCTTCTTGATTGTTGTGCCATAGATGGTGAAAAACACTCCAATGTAGAATGATGTCCAATGCAGGTTTAATATTCGCTACCTTATAGAGGCCAAGGACAAAACAGAAAAGGGAAATTAAAAGGTCTCTGTAGGGGAATTCTAAAGACTGGGGTGCTCCACAAGGAATTTTGTGTACAAAGTCTATGGGAGGTTGTTAACTACAGGGACAAAGGGAAGAACAAAAGATGTTTCCACAGGGATGTAAACAATAGAGATGAGTGTACAAGTACATTGTATGTGTGTACACAACATTCACACAGATAAAAAGAAAAATTGAAACTTGTCTGTTTTTTGTTTTTTTTGTTTTTTTGGGAGGGGTCTGAAAAAAATTGTGAATCATATAGAGAACAAGTCCAATTTTAGAAGTCCAGCCGGCACGTGAGAAACGGTTTTAATAATAATAATAAACGGCTTTTATATAGCGCCCTTAACCCAAAACAGGGTCCCGAGGCGCTTTACAGAGGTTAAAAATAATTGGAACAATTTAGGAAATAGGCCTACTGAACAATTTAAGATAAACATGCAGACTAAGAAATACTTAAGAAAAATAAAACACACAATTACAATGAATCGAAGTTACAAGCCCACAGCAGGCATGGCAAGTTGTACTAATATTATAAACAATATGTGTGTGTGTTTGTGTGTGTAATAATCAAGTTGCATGTCTGTTTAATTGATTTGTAGCATTATGAGAGATTGAATGAACACGTAGCAGCAGCAGGACCTTTGCCACCGTTTCTTGTGAGTGGTATACCAGGCTCAGGTAAATCACTCCTACTCGCTAAGTGGATAGCGCTACATCAGAGACGATCTCCGGATAGTCTGGTGCTCTATCACTTTGTTGGGAGTCCTGCGTCATGCAGTGCCAATGCTGTCAGTATGATTCGAAGACTAACTGCACTGGTAAGGAATATATCATGACGACATTTACACAAGAATCAAACTAGTGAAATTCCTTTAAACTTTAAAGACAAATGCAATATTTTGGCATCTGTAAAAATATTGTTATCCTTAACTGTTATTGTACTCCAGTAAACTTGAATCCTCGCTGCTGATTGGTCAACAGCCATGAAATATTGAACAAATTTTGGATGCATCAGAAAGCATTGTCACAGAATATAATCACGAGGTGGAATCTAATATTCCATTTCACTAGGCGAAGCCAAGTTTTAAATTTAAATTGTAATTATCTGTCTTATTGTTACGTTATTGTGTATCTCTGGATCAACTGAATGCCTAATGCCTTTCTCTATAAGAAGATTTTGTCTACCACTCATATCTGTAGAGGGCCGCAGGGTTCTCCCCAGGTTTTTTCAAAACTGGGGGGCATTCTGGGCCAAAATTTCGGGAAGTTTGGCCGAACCACGCTCAATTGAAACAAGGTCTTCGAAATGTTTTCTACTTAGTGTTTTTCTTGGTTTTCAAAGCCCTACTGTGAAATTTGGAGCATTCTATATGGTTATCTTTTCATGGTATTTGTGAAACTACCATATTAAAAAAGAAAGAAACACATTTTTATTATTTTATTTGCATATCGGTATCAGCCTGATACGCTAGCTTGTGCACAGGGAGAACCCTGCTGGCCTTATCTTTACAATTCACTAGTTGCATGTATTGATCATTACGTCTGGATATTATTGCAGTTGATGCAGTATGTGACATCTCCACCAGTACTAACCTGTGAACCAACGCGACTCATTGATGAGTTTCCTCAATGGTTAGAACGTGTATCATCCCGCTTACCAGGAGGTATCATACTTGTCATTGATTCACTGGATAAAATACAGGTAAAGTAAACCTACATGAATTCATAGTGCATAGAACTGTAGAACTCTATTAGTAATAATAATAATAATAGTGGCGTCTTATATAGCGCTTCAACATTCAGTATTTTCCTGCAAGGTATTGTGGAGCTACGCTTATGAAGTATGAGACCTACTCCTTTACATAGCACCATGTAATGATTTACAAGGTGTCTTGCTTAAGTGTCTTGCTTAAGGACACAAGTGTTACGACCGGGACTCAAAATCACACTCTGCTGATCAGAGCTTGAGTTTGTGACGGGTCGTAAATGCAAAAGAAAATCACCTGATTTGTCTAGCTGCTTTTCATAAAAAGGGTACATAAATGTAATTTTAATAAACAGTGGTATTGAACTAATACTTCATGATAGATACGGTTTATTTGTCAATATTGGTTTATAAATCAAAATAATCCATTGTACAATAAAAACCCCCAAAACTAACTATATAAGGATAATGTAACGCAGAGCACCGTGGTTAAGTGGTTAGACTGCAGGACTTGCTATCACAAGGTTGTGGGTTCGAATCCTACCAAGCTTACCACTGATTTCAGAATGACTAGAATTAGTGTGGTCGTCTAGAAACTGAATCACAATTTCTTGATTTGTGCAATTCAAAATCATAGTGGGTTAAACCAATGTTTGTATGAGAGAGATTGGCTGTTGCCAACTTGGGGTTTATATCCCAGTGTGGGAGCCTTGCCGAGTTCTCTTGCTTGCAAGATCATCGACACAAACACACAAACAAATAGTAATAATAACGAAACTGCGCCAATAAAAATCTTACACAAAAACTTTACACATCAAGTTTTTATCATCGAAAAAATAGAATGCAAAAAAAAAATAAAATAAAAATATTCACAGTTATCTTCATCTTTTTTTTTTTTTCTTTTTCTTTGCTGCTTATTTGGCGGATTATTGGGCATTTTCTGAGTGGCTTAAGGCTTAGTTGTCAAAGTTCAAAAAGCAAGCCCCACCCCCCCCCCCCATAGGGAATAAAAAAAGGCAAAAAAAAATAATGCTGATCTTATTCGTCACAGTACAACTTTGCTGAATTGGGCTTTTACCCATTTATCCGCAACAACAACATAGCGCAAAAACAAAAGAGGTATCAAAATGCAAAGATAACTGTGCATCGGATTAATTATTAAAATTTTGTAGTTCTATAAAGTGCATAATAACGTATCAATGCGCTTTACATTAGTGCCTTGGCCATTGGGCTAATAACATTCCTTTCTCAGCGCCCTGGGGAGTATACAGCCCCGAGCTGCCGTGGCGCTCCGAAGGCTTTTCAAACACAATATCAACCTCTACCCTCGCAGGTACCCATTAATACCCCTGGGTGAAGAGCAGCAATTAGTAAAGCATCTTGCTCAAGGATACAAGTGTAATGACCGGGATTGGAACCCACACCCCGATGACTTAACCATCGGAACTTGAATTCGATGCTTTAAACCACTCGGCCACATGACACCCCACAAAGCATAGAGTTGTGATTAATTGATGTTTTTTTATGCCCCGCCGGCGAAGCAGGCCGAAGGGGCATATAGTGTTTGCCTTGTCCTTCCGTGTGTGTGTGTGTGTGGGTGTGCGTGGGTAGGTATCCACATTCAAACCGTGGACCTATAACAAAAGGGATAATAGGTCCACAGCAAAAATCACAAAAAAAATCATTGTGGTTGGTTGTTGCTAACAAAAAGAGTTGAACAAAACAGGTACACGTTTACACACACGTGGTGTGTGCAATGTGCGTTGGTGTGCGATTACTCAAGAAGGACAAATGTTGTCCGAGTAAAACTCAAGAAGGACTTGGCATATCAACTCCAAACTTGGGCTCACAGAAGCCTATTGTTTTGGATCCCATACAGAAATGTCAAGGTAATTGTGGCTAAAAACAAAAGAAATGCTGTCTAAGATAACTCAAGAAGAAGAGGTAATCAGCGGGGCATTTTTTCTTTCTCTTTTCTTAGAATGCTGAATGTCATTTGCAGTGGTTGCTAGATCCTCTTCCTGTTGATACCAGAATCATTGTGACTGCTAATCCTGATAACTGTCTCCCAGCTTGGAGGTAATGTCTTCTGAGACTGGCTCAGTGTTCACTTATTATTGACTTGGCAATGTATAAACTAGTAGATGTATACATCGGCCGCAGGATATGTGCTAACATATCTTGTGTACGTGGCGTATCATGGCCAAGCAGTTAAGAGCACGGGACACAAGCTCTGGTGTTTCTGACCAGCTGAGTGTGGGTTCGAGTCCCGGTCTTGACACTTGTATCCTTGAGCAAGATGCTTTACCATAATTGCTTTGTCCTTCGTATGGGACAATAAGTTGTAGGTCCTGTGTACTAGGATTAGTAGTACACGTAGAAGAACCAAGAACACTTATGTGGAAGAGTAGGGTTTCACCCCGGTGTTTCTGGTTCACATAGCAAGCACCCTTGTTTACAGGTTTCCTCAGGCTTGTGAGCTACAGTGATTAAGTTCACTTATGAGGCATCCTTGGTTTCAATACCAGATATATAAAATAAAAAAATATATATTTATAATAACATGTACCCTCTGGCTTTGTAGATGGCACTTGTTCCTAGGTAATGTTAGTCATTGTGTTTTATAAAACACCATACACCGGGATGAAGAGTTTTTTAATGTATTAAGATTTTCCAATTTCCATATTTACACTGTTACACATTAATGTGACGTATGTGTCCACTTCATCACTAAACTAGCCATGGGCCGGTTCTCTTGGAAGAGATCAATGACATTCTTCATAAATCACTCCATGTACCGCTAGCCAAAAGTCACAAGAAGAATGACTACAGTTTCCATGATGCATAACCTATGAGGCCTGATCCCCTGATTTTTTTTTTGCAAAGTTGACTTTACTTCCTGCCATTAGTAAATCACTTAGAATGCTGTATTGATTGATCACCATGATACTGAAGTAACCTTCAACTGTTAAACCAACCCAGTAAGATCAATACATCATTGTCTTAAACACTAGGTCTTGGTTGACTCTTCATTTGGAACCCCTCGGTACCCGTCATGCTAAGGAACTACTCCACTCCCTCAACCAAGAGAGAAACTTCCCTTTGACTAGCGAACAAGAGGTGCTCGTACTATCACACTGTCGTACCCCTGCAACACGTCTTCCTCTGTATCTGACAGTCCTCATTGATGAGCTGACACATTGCACTGGTGGGAGAGTGACAGATACTACATTGGACATGTGTTTACAGCATGCTGATACTGTGGAGATGTATAGATATATATTGGACTCATTAGAAGACCAACATGAGGACAGTAAATGTAGAGGATTAATCAAGAGGGTAAGGTCAATTTAAGTTAGCACATAAGAAACAATTTGGGCATGTCTGTATGGCACAAGTCAATTAACTTTTTCTTCTGTAGCGCCCCCTCCCCCTCCCTAAACAAAGGAACAAAAATTAATGAGGCGAAATAAAAAAATCATGTTCCTCGCACTTCCTTTTTAGAGGCCGCCTGCTTTTAATTTTATTTATTTTATTATTTTAATTTTACAATTACATTTATATTACATCAATAGACCCTTGCATATGACGTCACACTCTCAAAAAGCAACATCCCTGAGGCCAAAAGGAAGCAGATCATTGGACGATAGCTGTTCTTTGTGCGTAAAAACGTGCGCGTGACCTGTAGCGTTTCGTTTTATGCAATGTCTATTGATTTCTGTAGACCCCTTACACAACGCAGAACACACCTCCGAACAATGCGCGTCTACCATTTCCACCATTTTTGGGAGTCAACTTTTTTGTGCATGTTTGTGTCACACGTAGGATAGGCGCGTGTGAGTGCCCTTCGCGTTGTGCAAGGGGTCGCTACTGTCATCTTCATTGCCTTCCCTGCCCTCACTTTCTGACATGATTGATATTTTTGTGTTTTGACTTTTCAGATATGTCAGCTAGTGTATGTAGCTCGTAACGGTGTTTCAGAATGGGAGTTATTTAAGTTACTTCCTGACCTGACTTGGGTGATATGGGCACCGTTATGCTATGACCTCATTGACCGTCATGTCTTAACATTCAGAGCTGGTGCATTGCTTTTTGCCTATGAACAGGTAGGATATGGACATGGGATTTGTGAATGCTGGGCTTCACCACATACAATATGCCTCGAAATTGCGTGGTTTTTCTGGATTCAAAATGCGTGGAGTCAAAAATTTGGCTCTACAAAATGGCATGCCAAGTTAGTTCACGATGTAAAGGAAAACCACGCAATTTCGAGGCATATTTGTGTGGATCATTGTATTCTACTTTTAAAA
Source organism: Plazaster borealis (assembly GCA_021014325.1). NCBI lineage: Eukaryota > Metazoa > Echinodermata > Asteroidea > Forcipulatida > Labidiasteridae > Plazaster > Plazaster borealis. Next base: position 9,513,413 of record CM037471.1, on the reverse strand, counting down.
CATCTGTCTAACCTGAATGCGTTTCATAACATACGGTTACAAATGCTTTTCATAGACCAACTCGCCCGATCCAAGGCAGCGTGTCCCTTTACGCAATTTTTTCTGGTATAGTTAGCACGAAAATTTGCTTACCGTTAAGCAGCGCTATGAAATTGGCCCCTGTACTGGAATTACTAGCAGGCAAATAATAAGGCTTTTGTACCCATTGATGAGAATAGAATATTGTAATCAACAATGACTAAGGCAAAAAAACAAAAAACTGCTAACTGTAAGCGACCGTAACAACCCCGCCCGATACATTTTTAAGGATCCCTGACGATTTGTTTATTATTAAAATAAATAAGATCGTATTTCAGACTTAAGCACACCGAAAAAGAACACGGAAAAAAGCTGGTAACCATCTTGAAAGTGAGCCCGGCCGGTTGTCTCGGAAAATGTGTCGGGCGTCCATTTTTGAAAAAAAAGAAAGAACAAAAAAAGGCCCTCCTTCCTTTTTTTCAAAAAGGCAAGACGCTAAACATGTTTTAAAATTTTATTTGGCCTAATGTTTATTTATATGAATATTATTCCTGCAGGTACAAGAGGCAGTTCAGCTGAGTTACTGTATGGGTGTCAATGAGCAGGACCTTGTAGCTACTACTCATCATCTGATCTCATATTACTCAAAGAATCTCAAGTAGGTTGACTTTTAGTTGAAGTGATGTCAAGTAATAAGCATCAATAATTTTCAAGAAAAGGAAGGTCCCAATTTTTAATAATTTGTTGTATTGAACTGTGTGCCTTATTTTTGTTTTTTTCCCTTTTTACTTTTGGCTTTGTTTAACCATTAAGGCAATTTGGAAACGGACTTTAAAATTGTTATATGTTTAAATGGTTTACCAGTTAATAATAATAATTAATAATAATAACTAGTTCGTATATAGCACATTTTACAATAACGTATCAAGGCGCTTTACATTAGTTGTCATGGCCCCGTGCAACCATTGGTTTTGCGCTCCAGTGATTATTAGGTTCCCTCATTATCGAACTCTATTGTTGAGCCTTTTGTTGGTCGGATTACAAGGACAAGGCAGCTCGAAAGTACCCCACAAAGTGACTGTGCCCGTGACATAATTTATCCATGGTCCCTTAGTGCATTACCGTAACCATTTCCTTACGGTATTAAGAAATTTTAACCATGCCTTTATGCAGCATTTTTTTCCAGAACTTTTCTGAACTTCTGAAGTAATATATTTTTTAGAATATTACTGTCACTGTGAAACCCTGACTAAACAAATTAAAGACAGCAAATGGTCTCATAAAAAATGCAGTAGGTTTTGTTGTGAATATTTTAATGTCTTACACGAGAATAGGCTAAACCTTGGCCATAAGCCAATGCTGATTATCGGCCAGGGTATGTTGAAAGCCTGGACTTGCCTCCCATATGCTGGATGCAATGATAAACAATGGTTACTGTTGATCTCTCGTAATCCTGGTTAATCAACAAAATCACAACCCCCCCCCCCCCCGATATTCTTTTAGATTTTAAGCATGATTTCCAGTACTCTTTGTCCCTCTTTATAAGAGGGAAACAAAGTGTATTTGGCAGGTGCATGCCCTTGCATGCTACACAATGGATTGTTCGGGGGCAAAATTATATGTCAATCGGTCAACTGATTGCAACCAAAAAAGATGTTCTGAAGTTTTCTGAAACATTTATAAAAGTCCACCATTATTCAGTTTGGAAAAGTTTTGCTGAAAGACGTCATCCGACTTAAAGTGGTTAAAATAAAAGAATACTAAACGGATTAACAATTTTATTTGATTTTCCACAGACCTGGCAGTGTGACTGCACGCCTAGCAGATGAGCTTCCATACCTTATTCAATCTATAGGAAATAAGGAACAGCTCCGAGAATGTCTTGCCAACATCTGTATATTCCGCTTACTCTACACTAGAGGGCGCTGTTCAGAGTTACTGGACTACTGGGCAACCATAGGATTTGATAAACAGGGAATGGCCAACGTTTACTTTGATGCTGTAAAGAAAGTAGAAGAAGGTATGTGAGACGAGAGAAAGAAAACGGACATAAATAGCATGAAGGCTTTGAGGTTTATCAAATAGCCATGGTTTTCCGAATCAAAAACATTCTCAGTTGTCCAGTTCATTGTAAATGAACAATTTCATGACAATTACCAAAGTACTAAGAAGTCTTTGTCTGTAATGGAGACTTTCTTTTTGAGAATTGGACACTATAATTGACTTTTAAGAACTATGCTTATCTCTTGTTGCAGCTTTTAATTTGAACTCTTCATTAATTCTACAAATCAAAATAAAACCAAATGCAGAAAAACTGTTTATTTCAAAAGGCCAGTTTCTAGGCGACAGTTTTGAATGAATGGACAGAAGTTGACCTCACTTGTTACCCTGCTTGACTTTATTTGAGATGTTTATGATTTGATGTATAGTGTATGCTGGTACCCTGTCACTGCCTACAATACCTCGCTTGGTACCCAGCATGACTTTATTTGAGTTGTTTATGATTTGTTGTATTTGTATGCTGGTACCCTGCACAACTTTCTTTAAGATGTTTATGATTTGATGTTTAGTATATGCTGGTACCATGCATGACTTTATTTGAGTTGCTTATGATTTGTTGATTGTTGAAAAGTGAATGCTGGTACCCTGCTTTTCTTTATTTGAGTTGCTTATGATTTATTTTATAGTGTATGCTGGTATCCTGCACAACTTTCTTTGAGTTGTGTATGATTTCTTTTATAGTATATGCTGGTACCCTGCATGACTTTATTTGAGATGTTTATAATTTGTTATATAGTATATGCTGGTACCCTGCATGACTTTATTTGAGATGTTTATAATTTGTTATATAGTATATGCTGGTACCCTGCATGACTTTATTTGAGATGTTTATAATTTGTTATATAGTATATGCTGGTACCCTGCATGACTTTATTTGAGTTGCATATGATTTCTTTTATAGTGTATGCTGGTATCCTGTCACTACCTACAATAGCTCGCTTGGTACCCTGCATGACTTTATTTAAAATGTTTATTATTTGTTGTATAGTGTACGCTGGTATCCTGTCACTACCTACAATAGCTTTCTTACATGAGATGTTAGGTCGATTCCTTAAAGACATGGGACTACTTATTCAGGTCAGTCTCCTGTCAACATTTAGTCCGTTTGTAAACCTTACATTTTACTTTTAGTTTTTTTTAACAGCACATTAAGTTTGTTTCATTAAGTTTATTTCTTTAGAAACGAAGTGTGCACAATGCGTGTTATTTTGAGAGAGGTTTTTCCATTCTTCTAAAGTTAACTTTTTTTTCAATTCAAATTGTTCAAAACCATTCATCATTTGTTTTATATAACATCCTAATAGATATTTGTCATTTTGATTGGAGAGTGAAACTAAAGAATAAACAAAATGTACAAGATATACGCATATGAGGGCGTATTGTTGTGCAATAAATAATGAATGCTGCATGACGTACAACCATCCAATCAAATGACCAGGATCTACTTGGGTGTATAAGGTAACTGGTAGCCGCCGACTGCTTGACCTATCAATGAGAATCACTGTTGATGAGGTCAAAGGTGGTCGCAGCTACTGGTCACACTTTAGAAAGTAAACCTTTCTTTACTTTTAATGGCTTTGTGACGTCATATTCAAGGGCAAAACCTTTTGGGCGGTAGCTATTTAAAATCCTCGGTTACGCGAACAAAACTTGAATAATTTAGGTCTTTTAAGGACCTTCCACATCCTATATACAAAGCAACATCATTTGTTTTTCTTTTTTTCCCCCGTTGTTTTAATATTTCAGAATGGACATTTTGTTGATGAAATTAACCATTGCATAAATTTGAACTACTTGTTGTTTATTCTGCAGGCTGTACGTCCTTTACAGAGAGCTCTGGAGATACGTGAGTCTGTTGATCCAGATCATCCTAGTGTTGCACAATCATTTCACTTATTGGGTGGTCTACACGGACAATGGGGGAAGTATTCTACTGCTGAGGCTTATTATAAGCAAGCTCTTGAGATCAGTGAAAACGCTTACGGAGGAGATCACCCAACGGTGCTGAAAATGCTGGACTCTTTGGCTGTACTCTACAAGAAGCAAAACAAGTAAAGAACACTACAAAAATTGTTATAAGTCAGTGTACACTGTTGGTACAACAATGCCTTCAAATTACTTATAAGATTTAGGAGTACTATTGTAACACTGCTCAATTATTTTCACCAATGACATCACTAGCTGGACTACATTTTTAAAGACAAGTGAGGATCGGTGTGTTAATATGACAAATAACCAAATTGTAAAGGTCATGTCACACAGGGCTGTTTTTACAGGCAATTTTGAGGCAACCAACTGCACTGCATAGTGCAAAAGGAGCACTTCGGCCGCACAAGAGACAATCTTGTAGCTGTAACTTACTGTCCCCAAGAAAATGATGAGAAAACTGAAATGTGATTACCTGTTCTTGTTGGAGATTGCCTGGAATTGGTTGCCTGTAAATTCCTTATGTAACATGGCTTATAGCTAAGTAAGACAGCGTTTTACTGAGCATGTTTGGAAATCCTGCAAAAGTTTGTGTCAGTTCTTTTTGTTCTTGACTGCCATATGTAAGGGTGTGTGTGTGGGGGTGTGAGTTTTTATTTCAGTCTTTGTATGTGGTCAGAACTGCATTGGCTCCCAGTTAAAGAGCGCATATCCTGCAAATTTTTTCACTCGTGTCTACAAATTTCCTCATGCTCAATCTCCGTCATTTCTGCTTGAGCTTGTACATTCCCACAACTCTAATATTCCTGATGCATACAGACACTGACTCCGCTCATCAGCCGATCAGACCCGGCTTTCTGTTCCCAGAACTAGAAGGAAGGCTGGGATAGCTCATTTGCCGTGGCTGCCCCCTTTCTGTGGAATGAGCTTCGAGAGAAGTGATTGATGCCTGTATTCAAACGCCTCCTTAAGACATTCTTGTTCCAAGACCAATCCTAATTTGTTTGTTTCTGTTTCTGTTTATTTAGTTATTTTAATCATTTATTTGTTTCTCGTTTTCCTGTATGTGCTCTGTTCTTTGTATAGCGCTTTATAAATGCTCTGTTTTATTGTTTATTATTACTGTGTCTCTGTACATGTTAAGGCCCGTGGGATACCAGTTGCTGACAATGAATGTGCCACCCAGTAAAAATAAATAAATAAATTAAGAAATTAAGAAATTAATAAAAAAACACAGCTGTATAGGGAAGTTCCAATTTCACCCTGTTATAACTTTACTAAAGTGTTTCTGTACATGTAGCTTTGCAGCATTTTAAAATATGTTAAATTTAAATTAATGGGACAGTTTTTAATTTGGTCTGTTCTTTTGAATGAATCCTTAGGCGTGAGCAAGCAGAACCTCTTCAAAGGAGAATGTCAGCTATTGTCAAACGATCAAGGCCAACACAAATACCTCCTCATCAAAAGGGCGCCCTCAATGCCTTAAAGAAGCGCAGTCTTCAGCTACAAGAGCTGGCAACAGGACCAGATTCTTTAGAGCTAGCTAAGACGTTAAATGAGCTTGGAGTGTTGTACTATCTACAGAGTGATACCAGGTAAACATATACATGTACTTGGAGATACTAGAGCTTGAAGTTAATCCATATGATAAGTAGGTTTTCTTTTTTTGTGGTCGTGTTGACTCAAGCCGGTTCATACTTCCTGCGAATGTGAATGCAAAGCGAATTTGATGTCACAAATTGGCAACAAGCAATTCGCAAAAGTCAAATGCTAAAGTCAAATACTAAGGTAACTAGTTACGCTCTGATTAGATAAAGACACATCAAATGAAACATTTACAAGAATTAAAAAACAAGTATATATTTTGTTTCTCTCAGTAACGCAGAGTTAAACTTGCAGCGTTCTCTGTCGATAAGAGAGAGCTTTCTTGGAGAGCAGCATCTAGACGTAGCACAATCATTAAACAATCTTGCTGCATTGTACAATGATAACAAAGAGTTGAGTAAGGCTGGTATACTCTATGAACGAGTATTATTCATCAGGAAAGCTCTTCTGCCTGCCCATCATCCTACTGTGGTTTCATCAATACGTAATCTAGGAATGCTGTATCGTAAACAGGTGAGTGGACGACCTCTAGTATACAGGCATGATATTCTTTCTACTTAAAGGCACTGTACACGTTTGGTAATTACTCAAAATATATATTAGAATAAAAACTTACTTGGTAACGAGCAATGGGGAGCTGTTGATAGTAAAAAACATTGTGAGAAACGACTTGTAGCATTGCAGTACTTCAATGAATTAAAGGCATCATACACGTTTGGTAATTGTCAAAGACCAGTGTTCTCATTTGGTTTATCCCAACATATGCATAAAATAACAAGCCTGTGAAAATTTGGGCTCAATTGGTCATCGAAGTTGCAAGAAAATGATGAAAGAAAAAACACCCTTGTTGTACAAATTTGTGTGCTTTCAGTTAGGAATAAAAACTTCTTGCAAGAAGTTTTTATTATTTTAGTGAGAAATTACCTCTTTCTCAAAAACTACGTTACTTCAGAGGGAGTCGTTTCTCACAATGTTTTATACTATCAACAGCTCTCTGTTGCTTGTTACCAAGTCAGTTTTTATGCTAATATATATTTTGAGTAATTACCAAACGTGTACAGCGCCTTTAAAGGCAGGGTGTACTTTTGGTAATTACTCCACAAGTTAATGACCATACAAACTTACTTAGTAAAGAGCACTGGAGAGATGTTGATGTTATAAAACATTGTTAGAAACGATCCTCTTTGAAGTAGTTGTTGTAGAGAAAGGTAATTTTTCACACCAAAAATTTGAATCTGTAGAGAAAGGCTGCACGAACCCTTTTTCGGGCATTTTAAAGCACACAATTCTATGCTTTTTCCATTCATTATTTTCTTGCAACTTCGATGACCAACAATTGAGACCAAATTTTAACAGGTTTGTTATTTTTTTGCATATGTTGGGATACACCAAGTGAGGATACTGGTCTTTGACAATTACTAAAATAAGCCCCTGCCTTTAAACTCCACTTTCTACAATTTTTTATTCTGAGATCAATCTGTGGTTTCCAAATCTGATTCAGAATATAAATCCCTGATACTGATTCAACCAATCTACTATATTTGTGTTCAGGGTAAATACGCTGAGGCTGAGCCCCTGTATATTCAAGCAGTGGAGACTAAGGAGAGGTGTCTGGGTGCTAATCATTCTAGTGTAGCTACAGCACTAGTTAATTTAGCTGTTCTTTACTGTCAAGAGGTAAGCTATGAGAAATCCATGCAAAGTGTACCATGAAAGAATGATTTATTTCTGTCGGATTTTGTGCTATTCAGTCTTTGTCTGTGCAGTAAAAAGTAAAGTCTGTCCCGAGCCAATAATTTTTATGGTTTCCTTGGCATTAAACAACTGAGAATATTTCTATTCCACCTGGACAGGCTGCCAGTCAATCGCAGGTTACTCCCCAGCTCTCGCCGGTACCCAATTGTACTGCTGGGTGAAGAGAAGCAATAATGGTTAAGTGTCTTGCTAAGGACACAAGTTTCACAACCGGGACTCGAACTAACACTCTGCTGATCAGAAACACCAGAGCTTGAGTCCGGTGCTCTTATCCGCTCAGCCACGACATGCCAATAAATATTTTACGGAAACATTTTTGTGTTTTCATTAATTCTTGTGATCCTCTCGTTTTAGATTTTGATATTTTTATCAAAGCTTCACATGGTTAGGTATAAACTAGAGGGATTGGCAGTGGGATTTGCAGTAGCACCATTTAAGTATCTCTTCAAAGTTGAATAAACCTGACAGGAAAGTAGTAATACCTTAATTTCCAAGCACAACAAATTTTTCTGGAAATTTGCAACTAACTACTTGATTTTGTTTGCTGTCCTTTACAGAGTAAACACACTCAAGCTCTTCCTCTTTATGAGCGTGCTTTGGGAATATATGAGGAAAATCTAGGACCTCATCACCCAAGAGTTGCTGAGACTTTGCGCAATCTTGCTGTCCTCCGCTATGAACAAGGAGACTTTAAAAATGCTGCCATTCTTTACAAACGGGCAATGGACATTAAGGAGATGGAAACAGCATTTGCGAAGAAGCCATTTTCAAGAAGGTCCTCAAGTGGTGGCTCTTCTGTTATGAGGCCCATCATACCTATGAGTCCACAGCTCATATTCAATGACAATAGGTAGCAGGAGGTTCATCACCCATGAGGAAAACCATACCTATGGGTACACAGCTCCTATTCAATGACAATATGTAGCAGGAGGTACATCACCCATGAGGCTAACCATACCTACGAGTCCACAGCTCCTCTTCAATGACAACAGGTAGCAGGAGGTACATCACCCATAAGGCTAACCATACCTATGGGTCCACAGCTCCTCTTCAGTTACAATAGGTAGCAGGGGGTTCATCATCATCCACGAGGCCTATCATACCTATGGGTCCACAGCTCCTCTTCAATGACAATAGGTAGCAGGAGGTACATCACCCATGAGGCTAACCATACCTATGAGTCCACAGCTCCTCTTCAGTGACAATAGGTAGCAGGAGGTTCATCATCACCCATGGGGCTAATCATACCTATGGGTCCACAGCTCCTCTTCAGTTACAATAGGTAGCAGGAGGTACATCACCCACGAGGCTAACCATACCTATGGGTACAACTCCACAGCTCCTCTATAATGGCAATAGGTAACAGGAGGTTCATCATCACCCATGAGGCTAACCATACCTATGGGTCCACAGCTCCTCTTCAGTTACAATAGGTAGCAGGAGGTACATCACCCATGAGGCTAACCATACCTATGAGTCCACAGCTCCTCTTCAATGACAATAGGTAGCAGGAGGTTCATCATCACCCATGGGGCTAATCATACCTATGACTCCACAGCTCCTCTTCCACGACAATAGGTAGCAGGAGGTTCATCACCCATGAGGCTAACCATACCTATGGGCACACCTCCACAGCTCCTCTTTAATGGCAATAGCTAGCAGGAGGTTCATCATTACCCATGAGGCTAACCATACCTATGAGTCCACAGCTCCTCTTCCACGACAATAAGTAGCAGGAGGTACACCACCCATGAGGGTAATCATAACTATGAGTCCACAGCTCCTCTTCCACGACAATAGGTAGCAAGAGGTTCATCACTCATGACAGCATACCTATGATTCTTCAGCTCATTTTCAATGACAATAAGCTGTGATGCAAATTCTGCAACTGGTAATACTCCGTCCTTGCATCTATTTTTCTACTTAAATATTTTGTTTGGATGGCCTAATCTAAAATGTATGTCTTCCATTTTTATGGCTGTTTTTTCCAAATCATCGGATTCAAATTGTACTAGAACACCGAAATATCAGCATTCAAATAAGACCTTAAATCAAACAAAAATAAACTAAAGAAAATAGATGAAACATTACAAGGGATAATGTTTTAATGTATGTTGAAATGATGGCATTTCCACCTTTTGGTAACCCCTGGAGTTATAGATTTTGAGGAGCTTCTGTGAACAGTATCCTCAGCGCTAGAGAATTAGATCAAAGAGCAGAATTTCTTAACATATATCTGAAAAAAATAACAGCCAATTGTTTTCGACAGCTTTTTTCCTCACCAGGTGGACAGTTGAGTTTGAATAGACCCCTTGCATATGACGTCACACTCTCAAAAAGGAGGCAGATCATTGGACGATAGCTGTTCTTTGTGCGTAAAAACGTGCGCGTAACCTCAGCGTATCCTGTAGCGTTTCGCGTTATGCAAGGGGGACCTATTGATTTCTATAGCCCCCTAATACATAACGCGGAACGCACCTCCGAACAATGCACGTCATTTGTGCATGTTTGTATACGATTTTGACACCTAAAATGGCGGACAGGATAGGCCCGTGTGAGTGCGCAGCGCGTTGTGCAAGGGTATGGTCTTCCTTTTTACAATTTTCATGAGTCATTATTCTAAAGCAATAAATGCATATCGTATAATGCAGTCATTTTGATATTTGTGTACATTTTATTTATAGTTATTTATATTACACTTGTCAATAAAAAAACGTTTTTTTACCATTTCAGTTGCCACATCTTTTTACTGTAATAGTGTGTGTTCATTGTAAGGATACGAAGTTTAATTTTTTTTGGGGATGATTTGATAAATGATGTTTACTATTCATAAAGGCTAGACATGTAGAAGACAAACAAGGCTGACATTAACAATATCAACTCAACATTCCTTCTAGTGAGCTCTTACTTAAGATACACTAGTGGATCATGGAAACAACTACTTTAAAGGCACTGGACACGTTTGGTAATTTTCAAAGTATTCTCACTTGGTGTATCCCAACATATGCATCAAATAACCAGTGAAAATTTGAGCTCAATTGGTCATCGAAGTTGCAAGAAAATAATGAAAGAAAAAACACCCTTGTTGCACAAATTTGTGTGCTTTCAGATGCCTGAAAAAGACTTGTTTTTCAGATTCAAATATTTCAGTGAGAAATCCCCCTTTTTCTAAAAAACTACATAACTTCAGAAGGAGTCATTTCTCACGTTTTATATTATCAATAGCTCTCCGTTGCTCGATACCAAGTAAGTTATTATGCTATTTATTTTGAGTAATTACCAAACGTGCACAGTGCCTTTAAGAACAAATTAATTGATTTAGGAGTTCTTGTAACCATTGATTGCAGTCACACTGTTATTATGCCTGCAGTATTGTTGAAAATTATGGACCAGCCACTCTAGCAACTACCAAAATAAGCACAATGATGTTGATGATCTATGGATGCGTCTTCTTTCAATAAATATTCTTACTCGTATCATAGACCACCCATACATTAATTCCCCCCCCCTCATTCTATAGACGATGTGACCTCTGACGTCATTTGAAAACCATAACATGATGCGCGCGCATGTGGCCGGGCAAAACCTTTGTGTATTGACAGCCAGCTATAAAGGACACGCAATGTTACCATGAGGAGGCGTCTTCTTGCCTGGCGGAAACATGATTTGGACCAACAGAGGGTGGTTTGAATGTAAACAGAGGTCACATCGTCTATACATGCCAAAAGTTTTAGAAAATAAGTGCTGTGATCAAACTAACAAGAACAAGGAGTTTCACAAACTGAAATAATAGCAAAGCAAAACCAAATAGTTTGTTTAATAAAACATTTAATACTTTCACCATGCATTTATACAATGATTCCAAACAAGTCTCTTATTACGACTTATTTGAATTAGATTTCACATTGATTGAATATTTTGTATATTAATAAACACCTTGGAGAGTTTGTGCACTCTGATTGGTCGAAGACTGGTCATGTGGGGGTGTATGAACATGTGATAAAAAGACCAGCTCTGTGAACTAGCGAATACATGGCCCCAAAACGAGCATATTGTTGTGTAAAAGTTCTATATGCACTGTGCTTATTGTGTGTGAACTATCAACTTTGTTTTTGTTTTGTTGGCAAGGACAGATAGTGATGCGTGCATGCGCATACCACATGAATGCGCAGACAATGTATCGATTACAGGTAGCTGGTATGCGCACTAAACCAACAATGCAAAGCATGAAGCCAAACACCAACCAAGGTTCTTGCAATAGTTAAAAAAAGTGCAAGAGATTAGGTCCCATGCAATAAGAATGGCCCTTGAACATGAATAGAACAATTCTACAAATATAGGCGAATGAAAAACCACAAATACTGATGATTTTTTATTGTTTTTGTTTTTAAATTAAAGGTATTTATTAATAGCAATAACAGTCTGAGGAACTGGTCTTCACTGCGTGGTAATGACCTTGGTTGGTGGCTGGCCGCTGTTAATGGACCGAGGTTCATTAACAGCGGCCAACCACCAACCTGGTCTTTACTACGTAGTGAAAACCAGCTCCTCACACTGTTATTGCCCAATTAACTTAACATGTCCATAATATCAAGACATTGAGAAAAGTAAATGGTTTGGAATTATCCATGTCCAATACACAAGTTGGAAACATTTGAACATACTATCAAGATATGGATAGACATAATTTGGGAGGGCTTTGATGTATCAAACCATTCAGACCATTAAAAATAAATGTGATGCGATCAAGCTAAATGAGTCGTTTGGCAGAAATGTCAGTATGGAGAAACAAGCCAACAGGGGTAAAATTTTCAAAAATAGTTGTTTAAATTTAAATGCTAAAATATATCTCATTTTATGTAAGCAACTTCCTTCCTGATAAATAACATCAAAAAGGGGTTAAAATTAGCATTGAAAGAAAATGCTGATTTAGTTTCAATAAACAACTAGACTCAAACCCCCTTTTCTCAGTTTCATTCCCTCGCTTCTCTTGGTGTTTCTACCTTACTTTTGAACAAAATGTGGTATCAACATGGGGTTTTAAAACAATTAAAGCATTGATTATGCTCTTTTTAAATGTATAACAAAAATGAAAAAATACCTGGCTCGACAAATGACTCATTTTGCTTGATCGCATCACAAATGTGCATTTTTTCAAATCTCATTTTGTTTGGGGGGGGGGGGTTAGCTTATTTAGGAGGTGGCCCAAGTCCCCTCCACCCCTGGTTATGCCACTGTTCTATAGACACAAAACTCTTACATTTTAAATACAGTTTCTCCTGCAAAGCGGACATGTCCCTGTATGTACATGTATGTGTTTTCTCATGTTTAGCCTCAATGTATCAGAACATTGAAATCCTCATGTTGTCAACACCAAGGAACCTGTGGGGAAGTCTCGGCGTAATTGGTAGTCATGTTTTGAAAAAGGACAACAATAAATAAAAAATCTACATGTTTAGGTTGTTTTTGCTTTTCAAGTAAACATTTGTCATGTTGTTATAGTTTTGGACCTCTCTTTTAATAATTTATGCGAATGATATGAGTATAAATTTAGGACTCTAAAATATGTCTTACATTATATTATGAGTTTGTTTAAGGTATCGTACACGTTTGGTAATGACTCTGAAAAGTAATGGCAATAAAAACTTACTTGGTTAAAAGTACAGTAGCTTTGGATAGTATAACGAATTTTGAGAAACCTTTCACTTTGGATAGTATAATGAATTTTGAGAAACCTTTCACTTTGAAGTACTGCATTTATGGAAAAAGATTTCACTTTTTATCCAAACATTTTGAATCCGAGAAGCGCTACGGTCTCAGATTGTGTATCCAATGCAGATTATTCTTCCTGCGTGGACATAACCACTCCAGATTTGGGCAATATCTCAAAAACGCTACCACCTTTTAAAATGAAATTTTCACATGTTAGTTTTATGGTATATATCTATAACTATATAGGATTGAAACAAACAGTGGGTTCCAATTGCCAAACGTGTACAGCACCTTTAAACTATATAATTACACACTAAAGCCCATCTGGAATGGTTTAAAGTGATTTCATCTGTGCCATGAGTTCCTCTAAGGACTGTTCAGTAGGAGCCACAGTCTCATCAGAATCCTGCAGGTAAAAAAACAATCAATAAAACAAATCAATATACTACACATCCATTTACTATACACTGTGTTCCAACTACTCAAAGTTTTCCTTAACCTATTTTCTCAACCGAGAACATCAAATCCCAGTACTTAAGTCAGGGTTTCATTGTGGCAACAATATTCTCAAAGGAAAATGAAGAACTCGAGAAGCTCCAAAAAGTTTAGAAAATAAATACAACTGGGTAATGGCCACGTCTAAAAGAATATGTGATTGAACATAAGTGTTATATACCGAGTGAAATGGATTACAAGAAAACTTGAGGAAAGTTCAGGATTTAAGACTCATTAGATTTTTGTTTTTCATTTAATTTTCATTTATTAATTCTGGTTGTGAAGCCAAGGACTCTCAGAAAAGTGAACTTAATCACTGTACTAGCCAAGAACCCCATGGAGAGAAGACAAGGAAGGAAGTTTCAGTTTTAGATGTGGGAGAAAAACCCCGAAGAATTATTCCAGGGTAAACCTACGCAATCAGGTAGGGACTGCAAACCCAATCCACATAGTGCCCTCGGTGGGATTTGAACCAGGGATCCAGAGGTGGAAGGCAAGGAAAGATACCACTACGCCAACCTGACAGCCCCAATGGATGGGTGAATCATACATGTATAAATCCTCTTGTTGCCGTTCCATGTTTGAATAAATCATACATACATACATACACTGGTCTTATATATAGCGCCATTCCATTTATACCACAGCGCTTTACCAAACAGACAATAGCATTGCAAATAATACAGAAAAAGAACAAAAAAAGGAATTTACAGAAAGCAACTAAAGAAAAACAAATATTTTTAAAGTGCTTTCTTGAAAATAGGCAGCGAATTTGAGGTGCGTATGGTGATTGGGAGGTTGTTCCACAGTCCTGGAGCGGCTAAAGAAAAGGATTTGTAGGCAGCAGATTGGAGAGATTTACTGCTTAGTTTATTTTCAGCAAAACGGGCGTTGTCTGATGCTGAGCGAAGTCCAGCCCTAGTTTGACTGGCAAAAGTAAAACATGATGCAAGATATGCTGGTGCATGTCCATTTAAGCATTTATAAACATACACCAATATTTTAAATTGAATAGGCTCTTTCACCGGGAGCCAATGTAGCTGTTTCAGAAACTGGGGTTATCTACTCTTACCTTGGTAGATTCATCGGGTTTATCGTAAGCATAAGACAGTCCTGAGGCAAGGTTAGGAGCTGGTTGTCTCTTAAGATCATCTGTACTTGATTCATCAACCAATGAAATACCTAAAAGACAACAACAATATCAACTAGATCACCACTTCATGTACATGTCTTTAAAATAGGTATTATGAATGTTAACTTAAAGGGATTGTATCCTCCCGTGTCCGGTTTTCGATGTACTATGCCTTTTTCTTTGAATTGAAAAAAAAATAATGATGCCATATCATATGATGCCCCCCCCTAACCCTCTTTGTTTATAAGTAAAAATATAAAAAAATATGATAGAAATTGAAACATGACACCACGCACCACACCTCGCACACTTCATGACTTCAATAGTTGTTTGACTGTTGAGGAGTTTGACCTGTTTTCGAGGCAAACAAGAAAGTATGAGAAAAGAGTGAAGCCATAGAAAGAAGAAACATGACTTGTGACGTTCTGTGTTCTGTGAGACGTGTTGTATGACTCTATAGCCAGCAGTTTTCTTTTTTTTTAAATTTTTTTTTTTTTTTAAAAAAAATTAATTATTAAAAAAAAAAAAAAAAAAAAAAAAAAAAAAAAAAAAAAAAATAAGTTGAGGTTTAAAAAAAATTCTCAGACTGTTAGAAAATGATATAAAGCACATGGGCTTTTTAAAGCCTCTTATTTTTTTTTCCCATGCTCTCAGAAGAATTTTAAGTCACATTCATTTATCATCGTGAATTGAAATTTGAAAAAATGTTCGATGAAACTTTTTTGCAAATTTTTTTTTTTTTACCCGACGACAGTATTATTTTTGTTTGTTGTATGTAGAAAAACAAACAAACATTTGCACATTTTGTGCAAACTTGCCAGTGGAGCCTCACATAATTCTAAGTTTTTGTCAAAAAGAGAGAGAGATTTGCTGCTTGGCAAGTCAAACCAAAAAAATTGTATCTACTGTTTGTTTACATCGCACAGAGAGAAAGAAAAAGATTTGCATCGAGGGACGGGACGAAAAAAGGGACGCTCCGTATATGTTTGGTAATTGGAACCCACTGTTTGTTTCAATCCTATATAGTTGTAGATTTATACCATCAAACTAACCAGTGAAAATTTCATTTCAAAAGGTGGTAGCGTTTTTGAGATAACCTTTCTACCAGGCAAGATACATAATTTCCACATAAATCCAAGAGTTTCAAAAGTAACAGCTGGACAAGTTTTGAGATGTGCCCCCTTTCATCATATCAAAAGTTGATAAAAATTAGACAGTGCAATCTCCATAAAATTTAAGTTTTTATGGTTTCTTCCCATTGAGCTGTGTACAAATCGTGCCTGCAGGAAGTCAAGGCTTGGTGGCTCTTTTATAAACATGTGACAGGTCACATCGTCTATAAGATTACAATGAATTCTTGGTTTCTCACCCCAGTTATTAGCCGCATGGACAACCTCTTCCACTTTGACTACTTCTACTACTTTGGGTTTTGAAGCTTCTAGTTTCTGCAAAATAATAAGTTGTTTTATCGTTAGGATTATTACTTATTCACGTAGCATTGTGTATCCATGTATAGGTAGTATATATACAAATAAATGCACAGTGTTTGTGACCCAAATAAACAGTAACACAAACAAAATTATTTTAATCGGTAGCATTTGTATAGGTTTTTTAGGCATTGCATGGTGAGGTATCAATGTATATTCAGTTTGCAGTACACCACGCATATATATATCAACTTTGCTTTGCAGATTTGCTCTTCGAGAACTTGTCTTGCTATTTATTCTACTACCGCGGAGTAGATTTTTGAATTCGGGAGACTACTTAGTTCTGAAAAGAACTGTCCTGCTTATTAACTACTACCTTGGCGGAGGGGGGGGGATAGAAAATTGGCTGGGACGACTACTTTTGCTTAGTGGATCGAGGGGACTTCTCGTTATTAACTTCACTGTTGCAGAGTGAGTCTAGATAGGTCTCAATGTGCCGATGTAGTTTCAATAAACAACTCGACTTCAAACCCCCTTTTCTCAGTTTCATTCTCTTGTATCTGTTGGTGTTTCTACTTTCACAACTTTTGAACCAAAGGTGGTATCAGCCTGGGGTTTTAACAGTATTAAAGCATAAATTTAGTTCTTTTCAAATGTATAATTTTTAAAAAATGACCTGGGTTGACAAAAGACGCATTTTGCTTGATCGCATTTTATATGATGAATATTAATCTATTTGAATCTCAAATCTGCTGATATACCTGAAATTCTTCTTGTCTCTTTCTACAGTAACTATCATCACAGGTTGGATTTGGCTTCATTGACATTGTAGGGAAGAAATCTTGAAGTGCACTGTAACCTAAATAATGAGTCACTGATCCAAATCCTAATAGATATCTGCACAAAAATATCAAAATCTAAGAATAGTATTGCACATATTTAGAAATAACTGCATTTTAAGATCATTTTCTGACAGCAAAGTCAAAGTGTTAAGGGAAAACAAATATAAATTAACTGAAACATACCAAACTGCTTAAAGGCACTGGACACGTTTGGTAATTGTCAAAGACCAGTATTCTCACTTGGTGTATCCCAACATATGCTTAAAATAACAAATCTGTGAAAATTTGGGCTCATTTGTTCATCAAAAGTTGCACGAAAATAATGAAAGAAAAAAAACACCCTTGTTGCACAAATGTGTGTGCTTTCAGATGCATGAGAAAGGCTTCAGGCCTGAAGTTTTTCTCAGATTCAAATATTTTAGTGAGAAATTACCTCTTTCTCAAACACTACGTTACTTCAGAGGGAGTCGTTTCTCACAATGTTTTATACTATCAACAACTCTCCGTTGCTTGTGACCAAGTAAGTTTTTATGCTAATATATTTTTTTGAGTAATTACAAAACGTGTCCAGTGCCTTTAAAGCTGAAGTTTTTTCCTTCTGAAATCTCATTTGTACATTAAATTATAAAACAATTATAAATACAGTTTTTCCCTTTGAGACAAATGAAATGAATAAAGCATTTTTGCATGCCACATTTGATAAAACATGAACCAGCTGCATAAGTTATGGCTATCACTACAAGCGATTTCCTCCTTCTGTTTGGGAAAAGGTGTTTTCTTTGCTTGCCAGGAGTTAAACCACCTGTAGTGGTTTTATCTAAATTTGGAGCCAAGACTACCTTTACCCTTAATAATCCGGTTCAACCAATCTACTTGCTCAGTCAAAACTCTCAAAAGTGTCAAAGGAGACCACTCTCATTTAAAAATGAAATGAATAAAGCATTTTTGCCTGCCATATTGGATAAAAGATGAACACACTTCGTAGGTTATGGCTATCACTACAAGCGATTCCCTTCTTCTGTTTGAAAACAAGTGTTTTCTTTGATTGGCTGGTATTAAACCACCTGTAGTGGTTTTATCTCAATGAGTGGAACTGAAAGACTTACTTGAGGGTGTTTTGTACCAGCAGGCCAGCTATAACACCCATGGTTGTTGGTAAGCTAGCAGCACATACACCTTCTCTCTTCAAAGTCTTTTCATCTATGTTCTCAGCTACAACTAATGGTGGGGCACACTAATCAATAAACCAGACGTAAACAAATATCAGATGTAAGTGATGTTTGAAGATTTGCATGGTGTGGATCATAAGAAAAACTATATAGGTGTTAACTTTGCATCGAGGATAAAGAATATAATTTGTTTTTACCCTTACACCGATGTGTATTAAGCACTGCATACTCAGTACTCTCCCAATTTCTGTGAAAACACATCCACAGGCAAATCACTCAGTTGGGATTCGAACCCACGACCTTTGCATTGCTAGAGCAGATGTCTTACCAATAGACCACCAAGCTAGCCCAAATTATATTATTTATCCCTGATGCAAAGTTAACATATATGAAATTGTTGTAGTGCCCGCTGCTAACACATAGGATTCAAACTGCCTCCAGCCACCAGGCTAGCTCGGTGGTCTAGTGGTTAGACCCCTGCTCTAGCAATGCAAAGGTCGTGGGTTCGAATCCCACCAAAGTGATTTGCCTGTGGATTTTTTTCACAGAACTTGGAAGAGTGCTGAGTATACAGTGCTTAATACACATCGGTGTAAGGGTAAAAACAAATTATAAAAACTATATAGTTAGTAACCTTGTGAAACCATGTATAAAAAACTCTTTTGGGAGAAGTGTTGGTTCTGAGAAAAGTCGATGAGGTCTCCACGTTTCAAATAATAATAATGATAATAATATCAGCTCTTATATAGCGCAATTCCACAGAATGATCATTGCGCTTCGAACCCCTGGGGCCAATTTCACAAAGAGTTAAGATTTATCTTAACTGTGTATCAATCTTAATTGCTAAGCAAACTGTGATGTCACAATCAAATCACTTTGGTAATACTGACAACTCATCTTAAGATGAATCTTAGTACTTTGTGAAATCGAGCCCTGGTCACTAGAAAATTTAGCTATGTGTATACAATGCACATATACATTAGCTACATACAATCCTCATGAAGTAATTGAAACTTACAGCAAAACAAGCAGTATCTCCAGGCTTAATCAGTTGTATATGACCAGATACAGCATTCTCGCTAACTCCTGATTCAAACCAGTTCTGATGAAGTTCATTACACGCCTTGAACATTAATACCAGATGAGAAAATTAATGGTGAACAAATACATGCAAATAATGTCATTGTTCCCATTCTCCTGTGATAAGTATTGGTTGAAAGCATTGCTGTTTGTGTTATCAATGGTTGATTTTTGAAGGTCAGGGATTTAGGCTTCTTACTACATCATGAATTATGGAAATACAAGCAGCACAAAATATAAATATTGACTCCTTCGAGGGCTATGGTTAAAACTAGGAATCCTAAGGTGATCCTCAGCCCGTTCTATTCGTCTGGGTAAAAGAGAGAACGCTCTGGGGATCACTGAGGGAGTCGTAGTTTTAACCATAGCACGAATAAAAGCAGTTAATGTTTGTTTATAACATGCCAAACATTATATTGTACCTAGACGTCTAGAAGCTTCTGTTGCTATGAGTATAGTACACTGGTTGCTATGGGTATAGTACAATGGTTGTTGTGGGTATAGTACAGCTTTCTAGTTAAAAAAAGACATATCATGTGACACGCTCTAAACCAATCAAAAGGCAGAATCCTTGTATGGGGTGTTATCATATTTAATGTGCTATGAATTCATGGGTATATAATATAAGATTTCTTTTATGCAAATTTCTATTGCAATGTTCAATAGTATACAGAAGCTCAAGTACCCCCCAAAACCGACTGTGAATAAAGATAGAGTATGCCTGACCCAATGATACCAAGAGTGTTATTGTAGGCATGTACTTACTGCATTAATGGCCATCCTAGCTTCAAAGTTATCTACACAGCTCAGCACTAAGTCCACATGACCGTCTCCTGTTAAGTTACCATGGCTGAATACAGAGTAAAAGAAAGAAAGCAGTATAGCTTTGTAGGTTACTGTCAAGAAAATGACTGAAAATGACTGGATCAACATTCCCTGAAAGATGAACGCCATGTCATCACTGACACAGCGTTTTATAAATGGGAACTATTTACTGAGAACAGACTGGCTAGTCAAGCTCTAATCTCAAACCTCAGAGTAAGAGACCAAGCAGAATAATAAACAACAATTTGCCAGACCTGCATTGATGTCACCACACCGCCATCTTACAGGCACATTGTAAAACAATGATGAAACAATGCGAAACGCACAGCTATGTACGAGTGACACTCATTGTCCAATGAGGAACCTCCTTTTGACTTCTACATGAGGGCTCTTTCCAAATTCCAATTAACTTTGATTAAATTCAACTATGTAAATTAAGTCTTGTATAACACTCCGTGACTTTTCGTCCACCAAAGCTGTGTGATTATTCAACAGCAAAATGTACGGAAGACCCAACAAAGTAGTGATTTGATTAAAATAATTTTGACAGTTTTTCTTTCAAAGTTGGGTTCCACTTCATTAAAATTCAAAAGTTTAGAAACGTAGGCATACTAAAATGTCATTTGACAGCTACTGTTTTGCAAGGAAAACAAATGAGTGATCTGTGTTTCGCTTTTGTAGATACACTCATCATGTTAATCTGATTTACATGATATACCAAATTCATGCAGCAAGTTTTTTAAGTGGGAATTATTTCATATGGTATAATTCAAATGAAAGATGATCTTGGGTAGTAGTTTGTTCCTAAATCAAACCATATTTCACCTGATCCTATCCATGAAGTGTTGAAAGTTATCCATTGTGGTGATGTTGTAGTTATGAGTTTCAAATTGTACATCTGGATTGATAGATCTGAAAAATTGAAAAAAAACTTCTGCTAATTAAGTATTGTTTCAAGTAAATTCAACCTGTTCTACAAATTTACTACATGAACACGTATGATCAAAACTACTAGCAATTCCTATCAACTGTATACAATGAAAAATAGTACAAACCAATGTATTCTCGCCAAATCAGTGCATTGAAATGTAGAGTGTCTTTAGTCGTAAGCTGCAAATCTGTAATCTTTCACCATTTTTGGGGGGTTAAACCAAGAAAAATGGACTAGAGCGGGAGTTGAGGTGATCCCCTGGCTGCCGCTTCCCAGGTTGTATCGTAAACTTGGGTGTCATCCCTAGCGACACGGCAGCTAACGGTTGTACGGCTTCTGACTAGCACCCGAACAAAGATAGTTAACAAAATAGGGAGAGCATAGGGCTAGAAAGCTCAGTTGGTAGTTAAACCAGAGGTCGTTGGTTCAAATTCAAAAATCGGTAATCAGATGTAAGTAGGAAGAATATCATGCCCGATTACTCTACAGTCAATATAATGATAGAGACGGCTTTAGATACCTTAATGTTTTCTCTGCAGCTTGCACTTTACTCATTCCAGCTTGATGAGGTTGGAAGAATAAACGATTCATGTTTGCAAGTTCCACCTTGTCATAATCAAACAGCAATAACTGTAGAAGAATGACAATTGACAAAATGTGTACTGATGTAATAGAAATAAACAAGAAAGTTCACATCTAATAATAATAATAATAACTAGCTCTTATATAGCGCATTTTACAATGGCGTATCAATGCGCTTTACATTAGTGCTCTGGTCATTGGGCCAATAACATTCCTGTAATCTTTCTCAGCTTCCTGGGGAGTATACAGCCCCGGGCTGCTGTGGCGCTCCAAAGGCTTTTTTCAAACACAATATCAACCTCTACCCTCGCAGGTACATCTAGACTCTGTCTAGAACCATGCATTGTTTTTTTGTCAGGTTTTAAATGATCAAGTACTGCTCAAAGAAGCAAACCATCTACAAGTATGTTTGACATGCTGAGAGGGGGGGGGGGCTTAATGATCTAAAAGATTCAACAGAATTGGGTGATGTGTTACTAATATGCTAATAAATAGTGGAGGATTTAGTTGATACCTACGTGTACAATGTAAAGGGGCAAAAAAGTTAAATTCCATCACAACAAAAAATAGCCACAAAATGTCCACGTTTTGTTTGATTTAGGAAATTGTAGTCACACTATTTGCACTTGGAGTTTGTGTAAAGTTTACATGGAACACATGTCACTTCAGTAAACAGGTTGTACCTTTCCTATACCACATCTTGTAAGCATCTCTGCCGTCACACTTCCAACACCACCAACTCCTACAACGGCCACAGTGAAACTGCGTATCCTCTGAAATAGGAAATCAAAATCAAGCAGATTTTCAATCCACGTATACTTGACACATTGCATTCATGAAATATGACGTTACTTAGAATAAAAAACCCAGCCTACACTCTACAGCAACTGTCTGAAGAGGATGTATACATGTACAGCATACAAAACTTCATTCAACTAAAAGTACCTTACTACTGTTTCTATGGTTACATACATGCAAGCAGGCCTGACATTTCACCCTAAGTCAACCTGTGCTTGAGTTCTTGAATCTTATAGTAAAGTCTGTCCCGAGCCAATATGGCTCATCAGGCCGGTGTTTATATCCGGTTTCCTTGGCATTAAACAACTGAGAATATTTCTATTCCCCCTGGACAGGATGCCAGTCCATTGCAGGTTACTCCCCAGCTCTCGCCGGTACCCATTTGTACTCCTGGGTGAAGAGAAGCAATAATGGTTAAGTGTCTTGCTTAAGGACGCAAGTGTCACGACCGGGACTCAAAACCCACACTCTGCTGATCAGAAAAACCAGAGCTTGAGTCCGATGCTCTTATCAGCTCAGCCACGACACGCCACAATCTTATAGCCCGAGGTTAAACCTGTCTCCCCTTTCATTCAACTTGTAATTTATTCAGCTGGGATACATCACCGAACTGCATCTTAAGATCTTGGAAAAAGGGATCATGTCCTGATGGGTTTGCAAAATAAAGTTGCACTGGAATTTATAGCGGGACCAATGTAGGGTCAAATTTATAACAAGCAGATATTTTAATTTTTCATTATTTTTAGTAAGAGATCGCCTAACATCACAAGGCTGGACGGCCACTTCAAGATGAGGGCTACACTTAACTGATTTGGGCTATCGAACCAAATCAACTGCCACCAGGGGCACGTTGCCACCTACTCCTGGGGCTGAAACAGGGTTACCCCCTTCACAGTCCATAGATTGAGTCTGTAGTATCTGAAAAGAAGACACTCTTTGGTCAGGGGGTGGGCTTATAGGGGGTTGACTGTTAGCACTGGAGATTGAGCTTTATGATGCGTTAACTTTTGGTTCCAGTATAACAGTACTTAAAGGCACTGGACACGTTTGGAAATTGTCAAAGACCAGTGTTCTCACTTGGTGTATCCCAACATATGCATAAAATAACAAGCCTGTGAAAATTTGGGCTCAATTGGTCATTGAAGTTGCAAGAAAATGATGAAAGAAAAAACACCCTTGTTGTACAAATTTGTGTGCTTTCAGATAGGAATAAAAACTTCTTGCAATAGATTTTTATTATTTTAGTGAGAAATTACCTCTTTCTCAAAACCTATGTTACTTCAGAGTGAGTCATTTCCTACAATGTTTTATACTATCAACAGCTCTCCATTGCTTGTTACCAAGTAAGTTTTTATGCTAATATTTGTTTTGAGTCATTACCAAACGTGTACGATACCTTTAACCAGCATGCACAAAATTGCAACGCAACAGTTTGGCTGACTAGTATAAGGATAGCAAAACATTACTGAAGGAAAAGCCGAGTTGTTACACAACCGGCTCTTTTCACGGCCACAACTACAAATTGATATTACTCCTGAAATTGTATCTCAAATTTACTAACCTCATAGTTATCAACGATTCCCATTCGTTTTAGAGCCATCAGTCGACTGCAATATAAAAATAAATACATAAAGCAACTTGGATGTGATACGTTCATTTAGACAGTTTGACTGGACAGAGATTTTCTTTCAATTTATTCACTGAGCAAGGTATGCCTGACTCAGTGGATGGATGTACTATAATGATAAAAAACAAATAAGAAGCGAAGAGAGTCCAGCAATATCTCAGATCTGGCACTAATTTAATAATTAAATAAATGGGGCTAAAAAAAAGGCGTACAAAAACTCAAAAGAAGAAGTAATTATTAAATTATCTTGTCAATACAAATTAGTAAACATAACTGTTCAATCCAAACTTGACAATCGTCCCAACTATAGTTGGGACTGTTCCCAACTTGAGTATTACAGTTGGGGCGCCCAAACTATAGTTGGGATCGCCCATAGAGCTCTACAGGATAGTCTCCACGAAAGAAAGCGATAGCCATGGTCGATCATGCGTGGACTGCGAGAGCTGCGATCGGCATAATTGAAGATTTTATCAAGGTTTTTCATTTCAAACCTTGGCCTAACCATGGAGGAAGCATAAGCATGTTCCTTTTGCCTTGCTCACTTTTATAGCCCCTGAGGTAATTTTTGATTTTCTCAAGTTGTTCTCGATGGTAATTGAATTTGTCATGAAACGCTGTAATTTCATGGCAAAACTCAAGAAAGACTTGACGATTTTGCTTATGTAGTTGAGTCGGTACTTATATCAATATGGAAGAAGAAGAAGAAGACTCCATCACACGCACCAAACTACCCTACCCCCGCCCCCAGCCGGCCACGCCACCGGCCATCCGCCAATCTATTTCTTACCTCCATACTTTGAAAACAGGACATAGCCAGTGGGGATGGGGGATATGGGGGAGTCTGTCTCTGATGGTACCATGACTTTATTGCGATACTGCGATCCCAACTATAGTCGGGGCGCCCCATATAACACTCAAGTTGGGACCAGTCCTAGCCCAGGTTGGACTCCTCCGTTGCATACAACGCGACGTGGTCCAGGGTATAAAGGTCCTCAGGCATTGCAACAAAATTTATAACCATTTTTTATCATATTTTTACCTTTTTGAGGAAGCTGAAACGTGACTCACATGTTCCTTGTGTCCTGAACCTTACGCCTGCTCTATTCAGAATTGCCAATTTTATCCTTGGATGACATTATTGTGAAAATAAAATGGAAATTGACGCATTCGTTGCGACAACCTCAACTGACATGGAACCAAGTCCACAAAAGAGGGCGCTGTCTAACCCGTAACACTGAACGCTTTTTCTTAGGGGCGGCAACACGACGGAGTTGCAGCGCCAGTGCACAACTTGGACTTATTTTCGGAAATAATGTCATTCATGGATGTATTTGATAGGTTTTGAACTCAGCAAAAGTGTAATTAAAGGCACCAAGAATAAGTGAATGGAGTTTCAGCTTCTCAAATTAGGTAAAAATATTTAAAAATGTTACTCAAAATTTTGTTCGCATTGTAAAGGATCTTTATACCCAGGACGTCAGTGCAGTGGCACTGACTGACGTCCTACCAGGGCTAGGACCAGTCCCAATGACTATAGTTGGGGTGATTGTCAAGTTGGGGCGTAACATAAACATAGGGAAAGGAGTGTCCTTTCTCTATGATATAACCAGAGAGGACTAACGGCACGTTCTATCTATCGCATTGAGTAAGGATTGCACAGAATACCTGTAGGGATTACTGTCCACGACTTCTGATGACATCTGCTCAATTTTAGTTCTTCCAACAGCAGCTGCTGCTCCATCACCTCCATCATTATTGCGAAGCCTTGCCAACTCGGCTTCAAGTTCAGCAATCCGCCCTTTCAATTCATCCATAGAAGCCATGCCGAATGCTTCTCAGCTGCTTCTAACACCAGTAATTTTAAATGAAGATAATGAAATATACTTCAAATGTCTGACTCTAGTCTCTTTAGTGCTGTAGTGGTTCCATACGGTACATAAATAACCCACCGATCCCTTTTTGCTGCTGACACATGGAGGTGATGATGTCATCGGTGTTTTTCCCAAGTAAAATCGCACCTGGCGTTTGAGGGCGCTATTTCACCAATGCGGTGAACTTTCAGCGTTGTTACTGAAAAAAACCCATACAAAAAAATTACAACATCAACATATCGGATCATAGATCGGATGGACAGATTATTTATTTATTTATTTATTTATTTATTTATTTATTGCAACATCTTTATACAGGAATAAAAACTTCTTGCAAGAAGTTTTTATTATTTTAGTGAGAAATTACCTCTTTCTCAAAATCTACGTTACTTCAGAGGGAGTCGTTTCTCACAATGTTTTATAGCCCTACTATCAACAGCTCTCTGTTGCTCGTTACCAAGTCAGTTTTTATGCTAATATATATTTTGAGTAATTACCAAACGTGTAGACCTACAGTGCCTTTAAACTGTGTGGTTTTTGTGTAATTGCATGACAGAACACGGTCTGCTATGAACCAAGATGTTTGACTCCACAAAATGGCGGACCGTATGTTCCGCTGGTTGTATTTCCACAGGCAATTTTTTTAAAATGTTTTTTAATCACTACTCACTAATTACAACACACTGTAGGTGTTTCATTCAGTGCATGAACAATTCTTTAAGAAAAGAGACAATGAGCAATTCCAAACAGCAACATTTTGAGAGATTTGCAGGCAATGTCCTTTAAAAGCTTTTCCCCATATTTTGTGCTGTTTCTTGTTTACTCAAAGAAAAAACCCCGCAAAAATGCATTGGCACTTAGGCCTACGTGTTATACCCCATTGCACATTGCCCTATTGGTTGGCTCTGATCAATGTATGGAGCCAACGGCAGGGTCTAAGGGTTCGTGCCGAAACTCCTTTTCAACAACGTGCTTATTAATAAACTTTTCATGCCGAAACTTACCATTGTTTTACTTGCAGATTTGTTATAGTTCAAACAATTTAACGCAAGCGAACAACAATAATGAGAGACTTTGGAACGCTAGGTGGCAGCAGACTTACCAGGTAAATGTCCATTGTTTACGTAGTTGTGAGCATGCGCACATTACCGAGAACAATGGATTTACCTGGTAAGTCTGCTGCCACCAAGCGTCCCAAAAGTCCCCATTGTCAAAGATTAGTATACATCCCCATTCAATAACAAACCTGTGAAAGTTGGAGCTCAATCGGTCTACGGAGTCACTAGAAAAAATGTGAAAAAACCTCTTGTAATAATGTTTTCACTGTTTTCATACTTCAGGTTTTGGACACGGCACGAGATCAAAACTACCGGTAATTGTCAACAATAATTTCTCAAAAACTACAGCATTTCAAGCAAAAATATTTCACTATAGTGAAGTTTTCCACTGTGACCGTCTTCATATACCGTGTAAGTTCTGCGCAAATCTCCGAACATTTATATTTTAATTCTTACCAATGTTACCACCCTGTTTCACAAGCTGTTTTAACATTACACACATATACCTATAATTGGTAATGGAAAATTAGCAATTTTCTGACGACACACTGAAAATCTGGTCGACCCAAAGTATCTCCACCTAAAGCGATTCACAATCTTCGGTACATAAATAATTGCAAAGGCCCCTATTAGTATTAATTAATAATGACGATTTATATATCAATAATTATTAATGGTTAATTATTAATTACTATTGATCCCACCCAGTCTTTTACTCCAAACTTCTTAGATTACAGGTAGGCATACCAGACGTTTAGTCATCATGGGGTTGTCGTGGCCGAGTGGATAAGAACACCGAACTCAAGCTCTGGTGTTTCTGTTCAGCAGAGTGTGGGTTCGAGTCCCGGTCGTGACACTTGTGTCCCTGAGCAAGACACTTAACTATAATTGCTTCTCTCCACCCAGGGGTAAAATGGGTACCTGTGAGGGCAGAGATGGTTCTTGTGATTGATTTAGCCCAGTAGCGCATATTGCAGCACAGGCTGTATGTGCTCCCCAGGGAGCTGAGATGGTTTAAGGAGTGAAATAAATGGCCCAGTGACCAGGGGTAATAATGTTGGAATGCGCAGTAGAGTATATTCATATAGGTATTGCGCAATATAAATGTCCGTTATTATTATTATTATTATTGGTAATGGAAAATTAGCAATTTTCTGACGACACACTGAAAATCTGATCGACCAAAAGTATCTCCACATAAAGAGATTCACAATCTTCAGTACATAAATAATTGCAAAGGCCCCTATTAGTATTAATTAATAATGACGATTTATTTATTAATAATTATTAATGGTTAATTATTAATTACGTTTGATCCCACCCAGTCTTTTACTCCAAACTTCTTAGATTACCGGTACCAGACGTTTAGTCATCTCCTAAAAGTGCCCGCCTCTACACGCTTACGTCTTCTTATTGATTTCTCGTTGTGCTCATAATGTTGTAGCCTGCGGACAGTTTGTATTTAATTCGTTATCAAAAGTAGATGTAAGTGCTGATCACTGCCTGTTCTGCTGCAAGCTATTTACCTATTGCCCTCTGTAGTCAAAAGAAAACTAATTATAATGCATATGTACAATATATTCTGAGTATTCCCCCATTGCGTTTAACTCAAATGGTTCAAGATTCGATTAGAAGAAACAAAAACTTTACAGGAATTTTAAATCTGAAAGCTTACTTTGCCAAATTTGGAATATCGATACATTTCGTCCTGAGAAATACATATCGAATGTACCGCCATCTTCATAAACTGTGTATAAATCGAATGTATGCTTCCTGTCTTGTTGCTTTCTACCATAAGCAAATTCTTTACATAACGTTTTCAAAAAGGGTTTTCTCAATAGACCAATATATCAACCCATTCTTCATAGACATTTCATGTCGACTCTTGTTGTAATGGATTTGATCACAGCTATACTAGCTTTTCTTCAAGCTTCATTTCGACACACACATTGTATCATTATTATGAAAACATCTATTACAGAAACACCTTTCAAGGCAGGCCTTTATTTATTATGATATTGTATAATTATTATAATATATATATATTTCTTCTTTTTTAATATAATTGCCGTCTTCCCTTTTTAGTAAGTTTGGAATATCATTTCATGGTAGTTACGATACACAGGCCGGAGGGGGAGTTCTAATTATATTAAGAGACATTCCATCTTCTTTTTTCATGTCGTACAATCTAAGCTTTTGCACCTGTTTTGTGGCCGTCTGATTTCACCTGACTGTGAATTTATTCCCACAAAATGGACCATCGTACATATTTTTTTTATTAACACTCTACTTAGTGATACAGCCGTATGGGCACCACTTGTGGTGTTTTCAACCATCCTTTCTCTATGTTTCAACCGGCAATAACGCAGTGATAAACGAGCTTCAAGACGTTAAACCTAACGTGATGAGAAAAAAACACATAGACCTTACTGGAGATTTGGTCCATCTTAGCCTGGGTGTTAACTAGTAGAGAGCATCTATAAATCACATATTATCAAAATGACTGAGCATCAAAGCGATCTATCATCCATGTACATGTAGCCAGTGTAATGAACGGGTGCAACTCTCATGATTTATACCAAGGCCACTTAGCTGTCACGGCTTGCAAACTTGAGCAATAATTGGGTCGGGTCATTTATATACCCTTATTGTTTTAGAGCAACGAAGACCAATTCAAACCCTGGCTACAGTCTGGATGAACGCACAGAGCTAGACATAATATAGACTGCTTATACATACATCAAAAGTGTGTATGGCAGATAATTATTATAAAGTGGAGGACCTGTGGACCAAAACTTATCTGTGAACCCGGCGCATTGTCCAGGCGGTGTGTTTTTAAACATTCTATTAAAAAGGATTATCTTCAAGCAAACTTGAATCCTCGATTCTGATTTGTCGATTCATGGCAACAACAGTGTGATGTGATATACAAACATAACAAAGTTTGAGGGTTGACGGTTAATAATACCTCCCTGAGGTATTGGAAGTTGACAAACTATAGTTCCCGATGCGAAGCCGAGGGAACTAGTTTGTCCACTTCTAGAACCAGAGGGGGATACCGACTGTCCAGCCGAAATTTTTACACAGACTACTTCCATATACTGCTTCCTTGGAAAAAATTCGTTAATTCCACTCTTGCTTCTCTTGTGTATGATTTTGAGTCTGACAAGTTGCCTGATGATGCCTATGGTTTGCTTAAACTATAGACGATGTGACCTGTGACATCACATGTTTACAAAAGAGCCACAGAGCCTGGACTTCCTGCAGGCACGATTTGTACACAGCTCAATTGAAGAAAACACAAAAACTTATATTTTATGGAGATTGCACTGTCTAATTCCTATCAACTTTTGATATGATGAAAGGGGGCACATCTCAAAACTTTTCCAGCTTTTACTTTCATAATTCTTGGATTTATGTGGAAATTATGACACAAAATGTCAACTTTCCCATAGGACCTGTGTAGTATCTTGCCTGCCAGAATACCCAAAGAATGCACAAGGTCACCCTTATTGTAAACAAAGTTCACATGGTCTATACGATGGTCGCTTTGGCAATATCACACTTGGTTATAACTTCACAGCTTTTCACTATTCTGCTCTGGCTGCACTATGGTTTCATGTGGTTCCATTTGGATTCATCCATGTCCAATAAAATTATTTTTGCCTTCTTGAAGTAAATATTTTAAAAATTTGGTTCTTACTTATCAGTGTATCCATGGCATTGCCCCTGTTTATCTTCGAAGTTTAGTTCAGGAGTATAAAACAGCTAGAAATCTGTGATCTTTACATACATCCCTTCTGACTCCACCAGTTATCAAAACCAAAACGTATGGTTTCCGCTCTTTCCAATATGCAGCAGTTCAGTTTTTTTCATTGAAATGTCTTCCAGAGGTTGTTATAACAGGCTGAAACATCAGAACAACTCAAAACCCAGGTGAAAACATATCTGTTTACTTTGTACAATTGTTGATTTCCCCTTTACAGTGCATATTGTGGACCTCACGGTGATATGCGCTATATAAGAATGGTGTTATCGATTTCTTGATTTAAATTGTAGAGTTATTAAAAAACGAATGACTCTAATCAACTCAAGTTCTGCAGCAAACTCCAGAAGTCTTTCTCCTCTTTTGTTAATTTTTTTCCAGTTCCAAATGTTCCCACGACAGACTCTTCTCTTGTCACACGTCTTCATATCTTTGCATTGAAGTCAATTATTAATATTGGAGAAATGGCAATAAGCAATCCAATTGGTATGGAGGACATTTTAAAAACAAAAAGAAATCATGCATTTTTACAAGCAGCATGTATAGGAATATCTTTTGTTGTACAAAAGTTTCAAATAAATATGATTATTACTCTGAATGTTACTTGGTTTTTATTTTAATTATGTTAATGGTTGTATCTCGTGAAAACTGCACATCCCATTCAAAAACTATTTGTGTAACAACCCTTAATTTCTATATGAAGCTCCATCCGTGCCACTTGGCAGGAAACAAAATAAACTTTGCATCCGTCATGTCAGTAGTTTTTTTTGCAATTTGTGTAAATACCTTAAAACCCAAACAATGTTTCAACATTAGAATATAGGCCTATATTACTGAAAAATAGTTTGAGTTGATGGGGTGGTTTTAGGTACTTAAGTTACAACCACTGGAAAACAGGCTAACGTTACGATAGGATAGTGGTACCTTTTCTTGTCATAACCCAGATCTTATGTAATGTACTATTTCACAGCACCACCGCTTTTATCTTTCGGCCGCCCTTTATTAACTTTCGGCCGCCACTTATTAATTTTCGGCCGCAACTTATTAACTTTCGACCGCCACTTTTTAACTTTCGATCGCAACTTAATTATTTTGCGGCCACAAATTACTTATATATACCAACAGATCCCATTCCACGTCACAATTCCTGGCAAATAACTCACATAAATCACACACCGTAAGTCCTCATAAATGACGAATTGTCACAATGTCTGTCTTTCAATCACAGGATATTAAGTGGTGGCCTAAAAATAATAGTTCGCGGCCACAAGTTAATAACAAGTGGCGGCCGCAAGATACAAGTGGCGGTGTTGTGAAATCCTATCAAGGTGGAACATGCAGTCAAGTATCACGAATGGGGCTTCATAATTTTCAGAAAGATTGTGGTGTTTTGGCAAGTCTACTTTGCCTGTTTTTGTGCATTCTCAGTGTCTTCATAACTAAAAGGTCAACGTCCCATGTGCAAAGGGACACTCAAACTATTCAAGGAAAACATCAGTGGCACAGTGATTATGGATCAGGTATTGAGGCATGTCTACTTCAAGCAGCGAGAAAGCTGCAACAGATGACAAGGATTGGACACGTCTTTAGGAAATCAAAGGTGTATAGACGTGCCGATGTCTTCCTGCAACTTGTACATGTTTAATTACATAGTGGCCTGTTGAGATTTGATGGGGACATTGTAGGACAGCCTCTATTACACAATCGGCTATAATAATACTCAATCAACGAAGGATTATGTTTCAGTTTTCATGTTGAATCTCTCTCATTCAGCCATGTTTTGTTTTTATTACAATTATTGACTGACATGGCATTTGGTTAATTTATTTATAGGTGGGACATAAGACTTATAATAATACAAACAACACATATTATACCTACGCTGCATAATAACCAACTCGTTTTTGTGTCTGTAAGTCACCGTATCTTAATACAAACGCCATTTTTTCAATTTTTTTGTTACAAGCTGTGGATTTGCGATCTTGACGACAGGTTGACAATTAATTTGCTGATTCTTGCATAACTTCTACTGAGATTCTGGAAGTGCATTCAATCCAAAGTCCAAAAGAGGTTTATAAATAGTGTATACTGTTCAATGTTTCTTTTGTGGTTGGTATTTCCTGTGGTATAAGACCAACGCACTAATAACTGCTGACGTCATTGACTGTACAACCAACACGACATCACTTTGGCAAATCAAGAGCTTGCTTAGAAATGGTATTGGGAAGGTAACATTGCTATGGTACCTTCAAATGTGTGTAAAGCACCGTATATTTTCCCTGAGTCCTGTGAACAAAATACACACAGGCATATTACTCGGGTGGGATTCGACCCCAGCACGACTTTTGCCATTCTCGGAGCAGATGTGTCACCAGCACAGACCACCGAACTTGCCCGGTAGCTGGAGGCAGTTCAAATACCATTAGCAGCGGGTACCGATTTTAATAGACGTCAAACTTGCATCGGGGATAAATGATATTGCTTTTACCCATACTTGTGTGTTAAAGGTATCGTACACGTTTGGTAATGACTCAAAACAAATATTAGCATAAAAACTTACTTGGTAACAATCAACGGAGAGCTGTTGATAGAATAAAACATTGTAGGAAACGACTCCCTCTGAAGTAACGTAGTTTTTGAGAAAGAGGTAATTTCTCACTAAAATAATAAACAATTCTTGCAAGAAGTTTTTATTCCTATATCTGAAAGCACACAAATTTGTTCAACAAGGGTGTTTTTTCTTTCATCATTTTCTTGCAACTTCGAAGACCAATTGAGCCCAAATTTTCACAGGCTGGTTATTTTATGCATATGTTTGGATACACCAAGTGAGAACACTCTGGTCTTTGACAATTACCAAACGTGTTCAGTGCCTTTAAACGCAGAATCCGGTCTATAGATGATGTTTTGACCAGTGCCGTTTATGAAAATGAATCGTGCATCCGCGGTACAAAAAAGAAAGACCCTTTAATTAAATGAGAGTGGTCTTATAAGGGAACGTAAGCACATCTGACTTGAATCGACATACAACAAATTACTCAAAGTATTTTGAGTATTGCATTAGTTTGCTGTAACACAGTATTAGGCTATTGTGACAATAAAGACTTGTGCGGCATCACCAGTAGAGTGTTTGACCTATCTCAATCTATTAACTTGCACTCTCTTTAATATCCTTACTGTGTTTAGACGTTACATGGCAACAACATCTTTTCTCTTTGGCGATACAACAATGTTAATTAAACACTGACAGTCTTGAATTCTTCTTAATAGTGAAAAGTAAATCCAATAATCTGTAATTGACAAAGACGTCAAGAAGTGTAAGGAGTGTTGTGGATGAGTAAAGTGTATGGGTGTTTAAAGGCACTGTATACACGTTTGATAATTACTGAAAATATACATTAGCATAAAAACTTACTTGGTAACAAGCAACGGAGAGCTGTTGATAGTATAAAACACTGTAGGAAACGACTCCCTCTGAAGTAACGTAGTTTTTGAGAAAGAGGTAATTTCTCACTAAAATAATAAACACTTCTTGCAAGAAGTTTTTATTCCTATCTGAAAGCACACAAATTTGTACAACAAGGTTTTTTTTTCTGGTCTTTGACAATTTCCAAACGTGTTCAGTGCCTTTAAACAATCTTCTAAAATGACTCAAACAAAACATTCAAACAAATTCTTTCACAGCGCGGCATCCATTGATAGACTAATCTTCCATTGAGGAGCTGCAACAGACCAATAGAGTACTTTTGTGAAGTGACCATTATATTTGTGGTATCTTCTTATACAGTCATCCTTATTCTTCAGTGAACTGTGGCTGTATTAGACTGGAAGAGAGAGAATTAACCTCCAACATTCCCTGTCCCTCTTTAAATTCATTTAACTACGATAGTCCCCTTTGGTAACGCATGGGTGATCTAGCTTCGAAAAACAAGCGCTCCCCCTAGGCTATAAATACGAGTCCAGCAATCGCTTCAGATTCGGCGGCTCTGCGTACCGACGACTGAGTGTTGTGTCACAAAACTCTTATCATAGTCATATTTTTTTGCTATTTAAGACAAAGCAATGGATTGGTCATTTACATAGTTCAAACCAGTACCAATCATCCAGAGTAAGATAAGTTGTCTGAAATACTTTAAAAAGTTGAGAAAATAGCAATTGAAGACACCAAAAATTACTTGTGTTGCAATTGACTTAGGCCCATAAAGCGGACATGCACAAACCCTCGACACACTAACCAAATTGTCACTAAAGCATGACTGCCTAATCTAATATTGCTTGGTTTGAACAAACAAACAGAGTGGAAATGTATTTACTCTTTCAAGTAAAACAATGAAATATGAAAAAGGTATGAATGAGGCCTACACATTCAATAATATAAATAATGCAATAAACTGAAAACATATATTTTCAAAGAGATTAAAAAAAAACCCCTCCATTCTGACTGATCTACTATATACATGAACACAGCTGTATTAATTTAAAATTAACTTAACTGGAATAAAACCTTATGCACAGTCCTTTTGTGGGCATAAATTAAAATCAACTTTTCAAATTGTGTTATCCATAAAAACGTGGTAAATCTCCGATATGGTTGTCTACATCACCCAGTTGAACCAGTCTTGCTGTGTGCTATATTTTTTTTTTAATTTGTTCATAGTGGCCACCTTCGGCCACTGTATTTGGAAACACGATTCGCCTAGGGGATGATGGTCCCACACCAACACTCCTAAGCAAAACATTCAGCATCTCCCACAAAAAAACCAAGCGTGATTTCATAAAGGCACGGGATTATATTTTTTTATTAAATGCAAATCCAATAGGTGCATTGACCACTTGCTGATAGCGTCGTCCCCTGGTGTACATTGTCGGTGTTGCTTTTCCAGCGTTTGAAACACGCTTCGAGCATTTCTACTTGGAGGGATTGTGGTGGTATTGTTTTGTTATTTGATTTAAATGGTTTTAGACAAACTTAGAAACCTGGGGTCGACACCTCTCCAATCTCAGCCTATTTTGATGTGTGTAATATTTGACCTCACTGAAGAGTATACTTTCGTTCTGTGAATTGTAAAAGGAGAACATAATAACAAACACCAAAACATGTTTCTGAAAAAAAATACGATATCAGTTCAAATTACTGTTGGTTATTAAAACTCAAGGCATTTCTTGCCCATAGATGAAATGACAATGTATTATGCTTAGGAAATGATTTCCACTTTTTTAAGTAAACAAAACTTTATCTTACTGAAATTTTGTATCACCTGGGATTTCACAGAGCTGCTTAATTAATCCTGCGATGCCCCGCCCCTGTCAGATTTACACGACTGCCATTGGTTACTGCAGCCAGTAGACCGTGGGGAAATGTGACAGCATTGAACTCTAATAACTGATGAATTTGGAACAATTTACCAGTCATTTTGAATCTATGTGAGTTTAATGTCATTCAATACGATTTTTCTTTAAAGTTCTTTATTTTTTGCGAAAGACTGATTGGGAATGTTTGGAAGAGTGATTAGTAAAAATTGTATACTGGACTCCTAAGCCTGTCTTGTACCCAGTTAATCAATGCACGTATTTGTCGATGCTTTGATGTATATTTTTAGCATACGGGGGAAACTGGTTTTATCGCCTAACAGAGTCCACATAAAGATTGTTGTTTCAGCGTAAACCTTACGGCACCGTCGGCACTTATACAACCAATTGGATCATAACACATCTCTGCACACTCATATTGAATATGTATACGTAATGGGTCAATCTGTTATTTAATATTGGATGAAAAATGGGTAGAAATCACACAATTTACTGCCCAAATACGTGTAGATGTTGATTTCGTCAACAAGGCTTTTTTTCACGGCCGACGCTTTGCACTTCTAGGTTAAAAAAGGTTCTTGAAGTGCACAGCAAGATGTTATTCCTCCATAGGTCGGTGTACAAAGTGAACTGACAGGCCAATAAGTTACATATTCTCACAGGATAGTCCTTGCTCTGCAAATTTGTTTCAGAATTTGGAGCAATTGCTGATAAATTTGATTTGGTCACATCTGTATCTGCACGCTCTCGATAAGCTCAGTATGAGCTGGCTACGACCCACATTGGCGCGTATACATACTCCCACACATGCGATTGTGCTTTTCTGGTAAGATTTTATTTTTTTGCAAAAGTGCATGTGATATACAAAATGCTCTCTGTTAATTTAACTATAGCTATATATGTATTTGGGTCACCTTAATATACACTGTGCAAGTGAGTCTGTGCGCATTGGTAGATTTGTGGGCATCTTTGGTTTTAGTATAATACGTTCCATAAATACGCGCAAGACTTAAACAGTTTACAGTGAAAATATAACCCGTAATTCATGTCTTTGAAAAAGGAAGTAAGATTGTAGTACGAACCATGCAGTTGAGCGTTTTGTATTATAGATCAAAACTTCGTTCATCAATTCTCTAAAAATATTCGAAAACGTTAAACTTGTATTAGTTTTACAGGGCTAATTCGTTTGATAATGACTCTGAAAATTAATGGCGATAAAAACTTACTTGGTATAAGAAGTACAGCACCTTTGGATAGTATAATGCATTTTGAGAAACTTTTCACTTCGAAGTACTGCGGTTATGGAAAAAGATATCACTTTTTATCCAAAAAAATTTGAATCTGAAATATCTCAAAAACGCCACCACCTTTTGAAATGAAATTTTCATAGGTTAGTTTTATGGTTTATATCTACAACTATATAGGATTGAAACAAACAGTTGGTTCCAATTGCCAAACATATACAATCCATTTAAAGCAGCTGGAAGTTCATCTTTTAGAAACAGCAAACATTCTTGGACTTTGTAATTGTAACGAGAACAAACAATCTATAGTGATACATTTCATAGTGACGATGTGATTGCATGTAGAATAAAATTGACGGTGACATTGCCAGCTAGCCATTACCAGCAATGCTGAAGCACGACCAGGGCCCAATTTCATAGAGCTGCTTAAGCACAAAAAAAACATGCTAAGCACAACAAAATTATGCCTACCAGAATAAGGTTACCAGCCAAAGAACAATGTCCCATGTATCATATGTGACCGGTATCCTGTTCATTCATGCTAAGCAGGAAATTGTTAAGCTCTATGAAATTGGACCCAGGTGAGATACTGACCTTCATAATGGCGCAGCTGCAACGACCGGAAGGCTTTCTAAGAACGTGTTGTCACTGACCATAAACAAAGAGTGCTTTCTCCTAATATATTCAGAAAACCCAGGAAGAGCAAGAATGACTTCACTCAAGGATAAAACACTTTCAAAACAAAACAGACGTTCACAGATGCCGCTCATATTAAGAAAGTCTTTTTGTCAGTGCATCAAACCCTTGCATGTTTATCTGCCACAGCACTATAGAAAATCATACCGGTACATCACTATTATCAGGCCCGTGGCTATGCTTAAGAAGTAGTAATATTGAGGGCACAAGTAGTATTTTTTGTAAGGGATATAAATCATAAAACCACCAACACAATTTAGACATAACACTGCATTGTATAAAGGGCGGCTGCGGGGAAGGCCGAATAGGTCTGAGTACCTTACGATTTAAGTTTTACAACATAGCCTAATTTCTAGAAAAAAAATCTGCCACTATCGTATAGACAACGAAGGGTATAGGCTACCTTTTATATTAGTGAAGCAACCAAGCCCCATAAAGGCTAAATTCGCCGTCATATTTTGATATTCAATAATCCACCAATAATTGTTGGACCGTACGATTTCTCAGAACTGTCTGGGAAAAAGGATTGCAAGTTGAGCTCTGATGTGATTTCTTATGCAAACAGCCGTCGGGAACACATCACTATACGGCTGCTTATACCTCTTCCTTTTTTTCAAAACGGGGTACAGATACATTATTTTACTTTCAGCGACAAATTGAATAACTGGATTTTCCGCACAGGACTTAGGATTATTAGGGATATGGTATTTTTTTTTATCTAATAAGTTTGCAGCGTTCATCCAGGTCTAATATCGTGGCTAGTGTTATCTGCTCCTTCGCGCGTATTTCCCCCTCTAGCTATTTCAAACATCCTTTGCCAAGCGAGGATGGCGACACGACTTACGTTATGTCTGTAGGAATTCTGCATCTTTGGATTACAGAACACTTGCATGTCCATCCTCTCACGGCCAGTGAGACACCCCCTATACCCCTAATAGGCAAAATGCACTTTACATTCTCCTTCGGAAATGAATGTATAATGTAGTAGACGAGTCGTGAAAAATGATCGCATGTTTTGATAGAGAATCTCTCTTGTTTCTTGCAAAATTGATTGTAAAATTAATTGTCTCTTAAGGCGGGAGGACTAATTTTGTTATAAAAAAAAAAATGTGTAGTCCCTTTTTAAAAGAGAAACAACACTGTCGCGCCGATATAGTGTGCTTTTGACAAATAATGTATTCATAAAAGACGTTACCATTTACGTCTAACCTGAAATAGCATACGCCTCTTCTTAAAGGCATCGTACATGTTTGGTAATTGGAGCCTATTGTTTGTTTCAAACCTATATAGTTGTGGATATATACCATAAAACCAACCTGTGAAAATTGTATTTCAAAAGGTGGTAGCGTTTGTGAGATATTGCCGAAAATCTGGAGCGGTTAAGTCCACGCAGGAAGAATAATCTGCATTGGAATACAGAGATAACGCTTCTTAGATCCAAATGTTTGGGGGGATAAAAACTGATATATGTTTTCATAACCGCAGTAGGCCTACTTGTGAAAGTGAAAAGTTTCTCAAAATGCATTACCGGTATACTATCCAAAGCTGCTTTACTTCTTACCAAGTAAGTTTTTATTGTCATTTTTATCAGAGTCATTACCAAACGTGTACGATGCCTTTAAAGTGCCAAAGTGAATTGAAAATATAAACAGATATACCTTCATGAATTTGGTGGTATGATACAATTTATTTTCACCAGTTGCTCATAACACTATTAAAGGGTTGTGAAAACGTAATTCCAAATCCAATACAACATAGAATTACATATAATTAGGAGTATAGTAGCCTGGTTCTAGATCGAATTTGTTATGACGAATATAATGCGAATGTTGGAAGGAATAGTTACAATTTGTTTCATCTAACACATAGGCCTAGCATTATAATATTTGTACATACAAACGGAGACGAAAAGACAAATTTTCTTTTAATTATACAAATGAAAGGGTACCCTTTATCAAAATGTATGAAATTTGTTGCTTTCAATCAGCAGATATAGCCCTTAGTAGTAGATAGCTGGATCTATCCTTGTTTTTGTCGTTTATTCAATACCGGTAGCTATCTATTTTTGTGGAAGATATTCTTTCTTTTCACTAAGATACTGCCCATGATTTCAAAATATAGAATAATAATAAAACGAGACATTGATAAAGCGCATAATGCAGGAGCCTATAGTGTATGCGCAACACATAACATAAAACAAGGACATGAAATATATAAAGCAATAGTTACAAAAATAAAGATTGAAACAAATGAGTCTTTAAAAGTCCCTTGAAAATCTGAAGAGAGGTACCGGTAAGTCGTTCCTTAACGAAGGTGCAATAAAGTTGAAGGCTCTTTGACCATAGAATTTAGTGGAAAAAGTAGTCTGCGTCAGCAGGGATTGGGCAGCAGAACAAAGAGGACGAAAAGGAATATATTTATGGAGAAGATCAGATATATAGACATGAGATTGGCCATGAAGAGCTTTGAAAGTGATGAGATTTGACTTATACGTGATACGCGAGCTGATCGGGAGCCAATGGAGTTCTTGTAAGATAGGTGTAATAATGTTGAGAACGAGGTGTACGTGAGACGAGGCGCGATTGATGTCTTTGACAAATTCACATGAGCATAATGGTTTCAGGTAGATCATTGTAACATTTTTCTTGTAACAAAACGAAAGAGAGACAGTCTCGTCATTTTAATTCAATGGTCAGTTTTTGGTTTTTCATTCATTAATTGAATGATAATTTCGTAAACTTTAAAACCTTACCGAAGTGATTATCCGCAATAGGCCTATATGTTATTTTTCAGACAGATATCGGAATGCATTGTCATTTATTCATGCATGAATCTCCACAGTTGATTTGTGGTTTTAATTGTCTTAAAGAAATCCTAGTTGAACATTGAATAAATAATGCTTCTCATACTGTGTATGTTTCCACACTTAATAAGTATTTATTTATTTGAAGTTTGCAGCCTAATCAGTACTGCAGTAAAACAGTAAACTACAAACCAGTTAAGAAAATAATAACAGAAAGTTCAAAGTAAAGGGATAACAATGAAGACGAGCATACTGTTCGAAACGTCGAGACCACACCGGCTCTTTAAAGAGCCAACACTCCCACAAAGAGATTGTACACATGGTTGTACCCGCAAGTTTACTATTTATGTGTAGTTACTTCTTAACAATGATACTGATAAAAATTATAAATTAATTTAACAAAAGAAGAAACAACCCAAAAACAAAGAAGAGAAAAAACAAGTAAAATTGCTGATATAGGCCCAGATATCTAAACCAAGTAGGTACAACAAAATAATGCCATAATAGCAAGAACACTAAACTAATAAAAACAAACCACAGCTACCCTCCTCGACTTGACTACAGACGGTTTATTTCTCATCACCTATTCTCAAGCATATTTATGTGTAACATTGAATTATTATATTCTTCTTTGTTATCCCATGCATAAAAATATGTAACATTGAATATCTTCTCTTTTGTTTACGAGACTGCTAACAAAATCGCAGAAATCAGTGACA
This sequence comes from Plazaster borealis, assembly GCA_021014325.1. Lineage (NCBI taxonomy): Eukaryota > Metazoa > Echinodermata > Asteroidea > Forcipulatida > Labidiasteridae > Plazaster > Plazaster borealis. Next base: position 9,471,961 of record CM037471.1, on the reverse strand, counting down.
CAATACACGCTATAGCGAATCTAAATATAACACGGCAATCAAATTAAGCCTTCAAAGGATGCATAAGTCAGGGCCTATATACCGTATAAGAACGCTCAGATTCAAGGATGCACGATTCCAAAATGGCATGCTACTTCATGTAATCTGCCGATCGAACCTCAGCATCGATTTACCGACCATTGACATTTTTGGAAACCCATAAAAGAGACGACTGAGAGTTGAATCTAACACAGAAGACCCACCCCACCCACATCCCCCCATAATTTCGTTCAAAATTTAATAATAACACTATAATCTATTATGAGCGATGATTTGAGGTTTAGAAACTTATTCGGTGCCATTGGCAAAGGATTTCCTATTATGGTACCTAAAGATTAGCTTCTTAAAATTACACAAGTCAAGGGTCAAGATGGTTTTCATATGCATCGATGTTTATTATTCTGGTCTTATTTCCACAGCCCTCTGACTTCGTTGGTTATCAAAAACAAATTAATTATAACTTATTGTTATTTGTTATTGTTTTTATTTATTTATTTAATGACACATCCAACAGCGCAAGTGCAAAGAACAGGATGGATGGTGATTAGGAAACGTGCAGAAAATGTTCAGTTTTACATGTGGGAGAAAAAACCCCAAATGGGAAAAACCAATGCAAGTCAGGTAGGACTGAACACCCAAATCCACATGCAAGGCTCCAGGTCTGTGGTGGGATTCGAACTGGGGTCCACAGAGATGAAAGGCAAGGAAAGTGTGAGCCAACCTGGTCCCCTAATATGAGCCAACTTGGTTAAATTATAATCACGTGATCAGGCCCCAATTTCATGGCTCTAATTACCTCCGAATTCTGCGCTTGCGATCACCATTCTTCGCTTACAGGGCAAGCGCCGAATTTCTGCGAGCTGTGTGTGAGTGCCGAATGCCTAGTAACGTGGACAACGCACGCGCACAAGTAGATTTTCCCTGCTTATCTGTGAAATACGCTTGACGTAAGCGCGGAATTCCCTGCTTCCGTAAGCGCCGATTCTTTACTTACGGTAAGCAGAGCCATGGAATTGAGCCCAGTTTTTAAATGAATCAATGAAATGTTTAAATTTAAAAACAATGTCAAAGATAAAAATACAGATCTCTATTTAAGGTACTGGTCCCGGTTCGCATTTATTATTAGGTTAATATCCCTTTTTGAGGTTGTCTACTTATACAATCAACCGTTATCGTAATATTTTCCGATCAACTTGTCCGGGTATCTTTTCTGATCATCTATACTGAGTCATTATATAGTCATTTCCTTTATGTCATTTTCCCAGAATGTAAAGGTCCTTGACAAACCGATCAAAAAAAGAGAGAAATATTTTTGGGAAACCGGGGAGATCGACAAACAGACTTGAATGAATTCAAGCAAACAAGAGTGGTCAAGCCGGATACACAGAGACAAGCCCAGGAAAGAGACAGAGCTGACGGGCATAGTCACCCATCCAACACGAGACAGGCAGATAAATGAACGGATATTTCTTAATTTGCTTTGAATCTGAAAAGGACTTTGGTATTAACTTTATTCAGACACAACGACCCCAGTGCCTTCCTATACACAGCCTTTGCTACGTATTATAATCATGTTATAATTACTGAAACGTGTCATGGATGCATCCTTGTATATTAGTGTTTGATTGACGGATTGGATGGATCCGATTGAGCCGTGTGATGACAGTGGTCGCCCATGACCGTCCTAATTACATATATTATATATATATATGGCACTTAAAAGAAGTAGCATGCATGAGCTAACGACGACAGCGCTATAAACAGGGTTGCTTGGAGGGAGTTCGTTTCTTGGCCCACCACGGGACGGCTGACGCCCTATATAATAATGGACTGAAGAGCGAGATATTTTTTTATAATACCAATAAGGAACTCAAGGCGATTGAACAGACAAACAGTATTTTTTTCCTGCAGGGTATGCGGAGCTACGTTTTTGAAATATGAGACCTATTCCTTTACATAGCTTCATGTACTGGTTTACAAGGTGCTGTGGCGCAATATGCTGCCGATTAAACCAGCAACACCGGGGCGAACCCCTTCTCTTTACGATAAGTGCACTGGGTTCTTTTACGTGCATTACACATCACACGGGACCTACGGCTTTACGTCCCATCCGAAGGACGCAGCAATAATGGTTAAGTGTCTTGCTTAAGGACAGAAGTGTCACAACCGGAACTCGAACCCGCACTCTGCTGATCAGAAACACCAGAGCTTGAGTCAGGTGTTATCCGCTCGGCCACGACACGCCATTATATATACAGCTGCATGACTCTCAGGAACATACAAGGGAAATTTGTCTTGAGCACCTGGGTTTGGTCTTTTTCATTCCTAACCCCATTGATATATCACTGGAAGGCAGGGTCTACTTTTGGTTGTCAAAGACCTGTATCCACAACAATGTAACAAACCTGTGAAAATTTGAGCCCGATTGGTCATCAAAGTTGCAAGAAAATAATGGATGAAAAAACCACCCTTGTTGCATATAGAATTGTGTACTTTCAGATGCCTGAGAAAAGCTTGATGCCTGAAGCCTTTCTCAGTTTCAAAATATGTGGGTGAAAAAACACCCTTTTCTCTAAAACTTCATTACTTCAAAGTGGGTCGTTTCAAACAATGTTCTATAATACCAACAGCTCCCCAGTGCTCTTTACCAAGTGAGTTTTTATGGTCATTAACTTGTGGAGTAATTACCAAAAGTACACCCCGACTTTAAATCACCGGTGAAAACCCCCAAATAATTCCCCATTACCAGGGTTACCAAAAATTCCCCACAAGGCTCTGTGCATATAAATACTGATGTTTAGGACTAAAACCTAACGAAACCCCAACCTACCCCAGAAGACAAAATAAGTATTTGGAGACATCCATTTACAAAACATGTGTTTATTGACACATCAGCCAGCGTAAATTAAGTTAGACCAAACGCTTGACCAATTAACCAAGTAAAGACTATTCTATCTGTAACTAAACTACGGCCAAAACTTTTGATTCCTTTCATTGTATATTAAAGGCACTGAATACGTTTGGAAATTGTCAAAGACCAGTGTTCTCACTTGGTGTATCCCAACATAGGCCTATGCATAAAATAACAAGCCTGTGAAAATTTGGGCTCAATTGGTCATCGAAGTTGCAAGAAAATGATGAAAGAAAAAACACCCTTGTTGTACAAATTTGTGTGCTGTCAGATAGGAATAAAAACTTCTTGCAAGAAGTTTTTATTATTTTCGTCAGAAATTACCCTTTTCTCAAGAACTACGTTACTTCAGAGGGAGTCGTTTCATGGTTTATACTATCAACAGCTCTCCGTTGCTTGTTACCAAGTAAGTTTTTATGCTAATATTTGTTTTGAGTCTTTACCAAACGTGTAGGATACCTTTAAAGAATAGTCTCAGCGTAGAAAATGTACCCTTTTTTTGCAGAAGGTAAGGATGGAGCATAAATTGGTTTATTGGGAACAAACGTTATGGTAAACAAATATTATGCAATGCAGCTATATGAACATGCCGATCTGCCGTTCAAGGCTTTGGCATAAGTTAGTGCATGCGGTGGGGGCATCAATCTAATTAAACTGGAGAAATTATTAGATTACCCAAAGAGTTAGCCATGTAGCGATGATAAATCACAATATGTTAAGGTTAGATTATTCTTGATACAGTTCAGGATATTTAATCTGATCAATGATTCTCGGTCATATCTTGAACTCTTTGATCTCCTCGGTTATCACGCTAGCCCCAGTTGTGGTTCTCTTAAAAAGTTATAACAACAATAATAATTTACTGGTATTCAAAACAGTGTTCCACGAAATCGATTATAAAGTACATTTATGTGCTACTAATTGTACATTTCAATAAAAAGTTTATTTTGTTTGTTTAATTGGCAAACCAATTTGATGTTAAGGATTTTCAGGTCAGTTTATTGTCGGTTTTTTATTGTAGAGAGTGTTCGGTTTCAGGATATTTTATGGGCATCATTAAAAGTGCAAGTTTTTCAATAAAATGGATTCGGATTTTTGTCTGATTTGGGTAAACCTTTATGTTTTGGTTCCACAGACTTACAATGTGGACAAAAATGAACAAGGATATAGTTGGCAGGAGGTTGTAAAAAAATGTCAATTGAAAGTGCAGTCTATATCCTGTGGAGAGGTATTACTGCAGCATGTGATTTAATTTTGTAATAACTTCCTTTATTTTCGTTGCCATACGTTTGGCTTTGATGTACTCGGTTGAAGAAATAGTACGCGGTAGTTTAAGAGATTACTAAAATCAAATCTTGACTGGTTTGAATCTAACCGTTTACATGTACTTAGTACGATAAAGTGGCTCTGCAAGACAATAATGTCAAAAACTTACTGCATGTACCTTTCCTACAATGCTCTTAATCCTTTGCTCCTCTTTTTGCTATAAATGGATATGTTTGTGTCTGTGTTTGTTTATGCCTCTGACGAAGGTCCGGTTTGGATCGAAAGCTAAGGCCATTTCCCTATGCCACCGTTATACGCTGTTTTTTCACCCATGATTCGATGAGCCCGTTCGGAATAATTTGATCGAATATTTTGTGGAAACTAGACGGTTGGAATGAATAAAAAGGGAATCCATCGTGTAAACCTTTTCATGAAAAGATCTTGCCGTCTTTGTAATGACGAGGCATTTAATATGGCGCTGTACGAAGAACAGATAACAGACAACGTCCTTGGGTCTCTGGAAATCTGCCAATAAAAAGTGAATTAAAAAGCACACTCCTCGTAAGAATGCTTTTCTCTAAAAACCAGAGTGAAACGTTGTAAAACATTTTGTTTTTTTAAAATATAAAAAAACCAGTCTTCGTGTTTTTACCGAGGTGCATAATGCCTTTAGAGAAGACAACATCATTAACATCAAAAGAATAATTGGCACATTGGATTGCAAGTTTACATATGTCAGTCAAGTATATACACTAAGAGCATTATCAGACTGTGTGTTTGTAATGGTATTATGATTGCTGCTTGTCTAGTCTGCGATTAGCCTTAATATCCAGCCGCAATATGAAAAAAGGTTAATTCAATCATAACAAAGTGTTCAGATATAGGATATAGTGGTGTAAGATGTCGTCTGGTTCCATAGACCAATGCAGCAAACATGTAGAAGTTAGACTGCAATTTGAAACAGCATAAAATAGAATTATAGACACAATAACTATCTTTTTATGATTATATTATTTGAAGCGCAACGTGTCTTGTGTGTGTCCTTTTGAGAATCTTAACCATGAACATTGATAAACAGTTTGATGTCTCCAAGTGACGGCAAACGAAAAATACGGCTGCAGTTCTACCGGTATATTAAAAAAGAAATTAATCTTCCCTGCTGAGACATATTGAGCGACACTTTTAGAAAGTAGTGGAAATAAATGAATCGGCCATTCTAATTATTAGGTAACGACGTTATCGAAACACAGGATTCCGCTATTGAATCATAATTTCATATTTCCATATTCGAGATTCTTGTTATGGCATGTTGATGTCGCATGCAGTCAGGATTCAAACCGAGTTTCATGAAATGATAATATCTGGGACAGGCTCGCCCATTACTGGCTGAGTGTTGCTTAAAGGTATTGACTTTTGGTAACAGCTCAAAATCAGTGTCCACATTTGTTGTGATTCAACATATGCATGAACAAACAAACCTGTGAAAGTTTGAGCTTAATTGGTCATCGAGGTCACGAGAAAGTAGTGAAAAGAGACCTTATGTGTTTTCTGTTTTTTTTTTCAAATTATCGCGCGTGATAAAAACTATTGTTTTACTCATTTCTCAGAAACGATAGAACTTTAGGCAGAAATACTTTACGGAACCCTTTCTACCATTACTTACTTTAAATCATGTAAGTTATGTGTGAATCTGTGAACATTATGTTTTTCGATCTTACCAATAGTGTACAGGGCCTTTAACAAAAGCTTAACAAGTTTACTCCTTTGTTTTTCCTTCCCATGAAATGACTATAACCTTGTATAATGATCGACCTATATTAAATATCCGCTACAGTGTGGAACAATAAATTGAAGGTCTCAAATGTGTTGGTTTAATAATTCAAGTTTTATGTCAAAGTTACCGAGGTCGCAACATTTTGTTTGATCTTACAGAGAGTTAAACCTTCTTTTCCTATACATTTTGTTGTCGATAAAGTGGCAATGTGAAGTGACAATAAACCAAAAGCGAATTTCTTATTCTATTCATTCATTCATTTTTTCATTTATTATCCTAAAACAGGAATTTGCTTGTGTAGGCCGCTCGTTGTAACCCCCCAAAAAAAAAAAAAATAAAATAAATAAATAAATAAATAAATAAATAAATAAAAACAAATAAAAAGAAGAAGAAGAAAATAAAAAATAAATAAATAAAAAGTAAATAAATAAAAATAAATAAATAAACAAACAAACAAACAAACAAACAAACGAACACCCCAACAAACTAAAGACAAAACAAACAAAACAAACAAACAAACAAACACCCCAACAAACAAATATCACACGTCAGTGATATATATTTCAGAACATAGTAGGCCTACAGATTTTGACGAAGTTACACACACAAACATACAATACCTGCAAGCCAAACAAGACAGTAACCACACCCCAACCCCCCCCCAAAAACACAAACAAACAGACAGCCAAATCAAACAATAATAGAAAACGAACAAGTATAACTGACTTTCAATGAAAAATCTATTGCATGACGGTATGAAAGATTTACAAATCTGGTTGTTAAAGGCACTGAACACGTTTGGTAATTGTCAAAGACCAGTATTCTCACTTGGTGTATCCCAACATATGCATAAAATAACAAGCCTGTTAAAATTTGGGCTCAATTGGTCATTGAAGTTGCAAGAAAATGATGAAAGAAAAAACACCCTTGTTTCAATTTGTGTGCTTCCAGATAAGAATAAAAGGCTTCTTGCAAGAAGTCTTTTATTATTTTAGTGAGAAATTACCTCTTTCTCAAAAACTACGTTACTTCAGAGGGAGTCGTTTCTCACAATGTTTTATACTATCAACAGCTCTCCGTTGCTCGTTAAAAAGTAAGTTTTTATGCTAATATATACTTTGAGTAATTACCAAACGTGTACAGTGCCTTTAAACATTTCATTTTAGTATTTCATTCCTACAGGACATCATCGGTTTATAAAACTTATGGGTGTGTAGGCCTATATGTGTTATTGTTGTTGTTGTTTTTGTTTGTTTGTTTGTTTGTTTGTATAAAAAGAATAATATCCACAACAAAAATTATCACATGTGATTTCAGTTATGTAATTTTCTCCAAAAATCCTGCCTGCCCACTTTCACTTGGTACAAGTTGTTTTGTTTATGAGCTGGTTCACTTAGCATAAACTAATGTAGACATGTAGCCACCAAAGCAGTAATTCATCTTTATGTGCTCACTTTTAAACGATATCAGTTTGGTCGGCACTCCTTCCTATAATCACCACGAAGAAGCAATTAAATTCAACCTATTAAAACGGTTGTCATGGTTGACTATGAATTTATTATGTTAACATTACAAACAACGCCAAAGGCGACGCAGCTTGCAACCATTTTGCTATAATGCGTAAACAGTACTTACCGAAGACATTCACGATCAAAATGAACATTAATATTAATCACTAAAGTATTTCAGCTAACAGAAAATATTGTTTTTTGTTATTACTACAAGAAATATTCATCTGGGAAAAATATTCACAAAAGGGCATTTCGTTTTGGTACTAAATTGTCAAAGTATTCCTTTAAATTGGCAACATGATTATTTCTTAAAGACACCCATTGTTTGTGGGTACCCGTATTGTTTCCATCTTTGTCAAGCTCAAACATTAAAAATGGATTATTCTTCAACAACGCAAGTTTCTTCCGATTTGAAAGAATCTAATAAAGAGTCCCTTTAAGAGTGGCATAAATTAAGTGTCAAGATGCCGTGTCCATGCTTTAAGCTATGTTCTTTTATCAAATTATTTCAATGACGCAAAGAATTGCACAATCGCCGTCTCAGTTGTTAATGTAGCCTACAGATAAGAACATGGATGTCATGACTGACTCTTTGATCGGATACCAGGAAGGGGGTGAATGTTGAATATTCAGGTCATTTTGTTTAATGTTCACTTGCATTAATACAAATTGATGCATTTTTTCGAATATACGAGCATAATCATTTCTAAATACCTTTCTGCGATGTGGGGTAATGTCTTGCCCCATTTATGACACTAAGTCCAGCTCTTGAAAATTGGAGTCTGAAATCTATCCAATCATCGAAACGAGGTTGCAAAACCTTCCACGGAATTCGTTATTATGACACTCAGCCATCTGTTTGCCACTCCGTGTTTATTATTAACAAAAACGTCTAAAAAATAAACAAAGCCCCCTTCACTGCCAAAGGGGCATCTTGACTTTAGATCATGTAAATTAGTAGAGTGACTTGATGCAACTTATGAAAACCCATGCTGTCATTTACAATGAGGCAAGCCTGTAATCGTGTAGTTGCCGACATGCAGATAAAGTCAGCTTGTGTTAAATGCGGTAACCATACCCAGCTATCCAGGGAGCTATAAAACACGACCGACTAATGGATCTACACTAATCAGGAACGCATCACATCCAGTCTTATATCGGTAGTTATTTTGAATACGCCGTTCAATTAACGGAGAAATAACAAGATGTGATAGATTATGTGAAATACGTTAGTCAAGTACGGTATACAATTTGGTTGACCAGTTTGAATTCAGATCAGAGTGTACGGAGGTAGACACATTTTAAGCTATTTCGCTGTCCCTGGTGACAATTCTGGAGATAAAACACATAATATTTAATACAATCTTTGTAAAATTAGAATCGAAAATGATTGTCTAGGAAGCTGATAGGATTGTCAAGGCTTCTTTAAATTCGTACTGCATTAAGAATTGTATTGAAGACTACACATATAAAAATCTTTTTTCAATAACTTTAGTTGTTAATGTAATTACATTTATCGTTAATTTGTCATTATAAATCAAATAGTCCCTGGACTTTTTTGTTTGGTGAATACTGAAATGAAACAGGCATATAAAGTTATTTTGTACAATCTTTTGTTTCTCATGGTGGTTATTGGGTGCATATTCATCGTATCACAAACAAGTGTAAAAACGGGAATGTAATGTTAAACTCAAAAACGCATAGGCTCATCCATGAAATCGTGTCGTATGAAGATTATTTTTTTAACTCTTCGACGAGAATTATCAAATGAAACAGCCGTCGGAAATCATCAGTCTGTGTCTGACGTCACATTCCGAGCGGTTCACTTGACGAGATAGTGAAAATGTCTACAATATCCGTGACGGAGGGAGGTTGGTCCAGACTCACACTGCTAAAGATCCAATGTATTTCAAACGAAATAAGTTTGACTCATGACCGAGCTGGTATTGAATACTCGACCCACTGGAATGCCTTTTGACTTCAGCTACTAAATGCTATTGGTATTGGTACATAATGTCGTTCTAATACAGAAATCGAACATAATCTAGATTTATTCATTATTATACTCTGATTAATTTAGAATACTAATTGGTTTTTGTTAACACACGTGTCACTCCAAACAGCACTTTGATAAACTTGACTGATTTTCAACTTAAAGTGGCGCTTAATTTTCCATTTTTAAAGTCTTAAATTGAAGTCCTTTATTGCTGTTTTCTTTGAAATAAAAAGAACGATATTAAAGTTAACTGAAAATACCAGATCATCACCTTACTGTTTTATATGAGATATACAACGACGCCCCGTGTATTCGCCATGCAGGTACAAGACATTGATGACGTAGACGGCAGATGGTGATGTGGCAATCAGGGCCCGTAAGCCCAGCTCTAGCTACAGTCAAGAGCAGCTATCCAAATCGCATGTACGGTGTGTGTACTACACATCAAACTTCGACGAGTGTGTCGGCAGACTCGCCTCTAGTTCCTCACGGGAAAGACTCTATTATTTATGGTCCTGGGAGATCGCGACACAGACATTGTTTGCTGTTTTTTTGCAAATTCACCGGTTTCGTTTGTTGAAGATATTTCATTATCTCGTTGGGAAATTCATGAACGACACCTGCCCTTAGAAAACAAACCGGCGCGTAAACATTGACAAGGTGTACTTTGAGCTGCAACAAGGAGTTCCTGAAGGAAAACAAAATAGCTTTGGAAGTTGTGCTCTCTTGAAACTCGCTTGGTTATGAAGTTGCTTCAGAGTTGTGCAATTGGACATTATGGGAAGGTAAGAAACTTTCTGCGACGTCATGAATTAAGCTATACTTATTGCACTTCTCCGCTTCACCAACGTACAGATGATGATCGATGATCGAATGTTGACAAATCTTAGTTATTGTGATTTATTTCACTGACTATTCCTTATGTTGAGATATTAATAACTCAAAGACACAACGTCATTAATAGCACCATTTATTCAGTGAATGCCAATAAAATAATCATCGATATTTAAGTTGCTGTGAAGAGTCTGCACTGTTCACCGCGTACAGGGCAAAGGTTTGTGCAGCTAATAACTGTATCTTGGCTGACAGCTTGAGCATTATCAATCTGGACGAGCAGGAGGAATATATCATCTGATATTAGGCCCACTGGAGGTGACATTTAAAATTACATTGAAATACTACATAGGGGAATCATTCTTAAAAGTTGAACGTTTGAACTGCGTGATACCAAGAATACCAACCAAACCCTCAAACAAACCCGCATTGAAGTATTGACTATACATTTGATCTGAATTGGACAGTCTAATGCAATACTTGAGGCACATCTGGACACCCGTATCTCAAGTACACAAGCATGGAAACAAATATATTCCTACTTTGGGACAAACATTTACAAGATGACTACATGAGATGGATCTGGGTGGCTGCATCAACTATTTCATGAAATGTCAATCAATTAGCTGCTATTTGATTGCGTTTATTCTGGCGACTTTATTTGTCTTTTTCTCATGCTGCGTGTAACATTAGCAGGCAGGTAAATACACGCAGAGTATACCTGGTGTTACGTTGTAACCATTGTGACAACAAGTCTGAGGACTGATGCAGTTTGAAGGACTGCATTTACGCCACAGTGGCATCTACGACCACCGGGCCTTAACTTGCCCATGCTGACATTCTAATTCATATTTCATGCCTAGTGCACACAGACATTGCCGTCTATTCTTAGATCGATATCTAACATGATTGCCACTATCTGATGCCCAACTGGGAAAATAGACCGACAAGCGCGCACCGTCGAGCAAGTGCAACCACGTAACCAGCTCGCACGGACCATGTTCATCAGCTCAAGATTATTGGAAGACCACTCGCCTACGCTGACTGACAAAGAGCATTAGATGTATGGATACGTCATTCGGATGCCTTGAAAACGAAAATGAAATTCATCTATAGTAAACTTGGACATCGATGGACCGCCCTGTACTTGACTTACCTCGTATCTAAACAACTTTTGATAAGCATCACATACCAACACCGATTCAATTATCGCCTCTCGTCTGTACAAACGTTGTATTCCCACTGGATTTAACAGTAATGGCAGAGTAGTAGTTTGGATAACAGGAAATAACTTCTATTTAAAAAAAATTATGTTCATCTTTGTTTTTCAAACAGATAACATGAGAAGAATAAGAACGGATGAACACTCATGAGATGAAGTAATGTTGATTTATTACGAAGCTAAGTTTATTCCTCATTGACCTCGCGTGACTAAAAGAGCAACGCCAAGATGGAAAGTGTTCCTATGGAAAACCTGAGCTCAAACCCCGCTCAAGCTCCCACAGTGTTAGAACTCGACGACACCCCACTAGTGGAGGTACCAGCAACACCCAAAAAGGTGGGTTTCAAGGTATCGTGTGTTTATTATATACGAGTCTTTCTTCAGTTCGTTTGCTCGTATGTCGGCCTTACGGCCATATTGGCGGGCTATCTGGTCTTTGGCGCCTTCGTATTTCGGGCCATTGAAGCACCAGTTGAAACTAGAATGAGAAAAGAGATGAGAAGTGAAAAGAAGATTTTCTTCAACAAGATGTATGATGCTGCTTTTGTCATGAGGAAGGAGAACTGGACAGAAAATGCCCTGACCGATCTGAATTTACTCCAGAAAGACTTCATACATTTTTATAACTACGACATGCAGGTGGTGGACGGCATTCCGGTCCAGAAGTGGTCTTTCGTGGGTTCCATGCTGTTCTCATTGACTGTTCTTAGTACCATTGGTAAGTAGTTTCACTTTCAGTTTGATTTTAACCGTTGAGGGGGTGGGGGAGGAGGAGCCGACCGGGGGTAATCAAAAATGAGATTTATTCACAATGGTTCTTGCAAAGAAGCCTCTCTCCAATGTATAGAAGGCTCGCCTAAATGTTGAGAGAGATTCTATCCAAGACAACTTGAGTAGTGAGAAAACAAATTTCAACTCCATACTGGTGTATAAAACCGAAACCATTATCAAATATTTACTGCCTTATGCCTCAAATCTGGTTAGCATTTTCTAGATCTTATTCGATTCCAGGATGCGAATACTATAGCTTCATATAAGACCTTTCAGAACACTCAGTGCTGGATACAGTATTTTAATTTTACATAAATACAAAATTAACCTAACAAACAAAGGATCAAAACAACTACATGGAAATAATGTTCGTAATATCAGCGTCACTTTAACACATCATTTTGACAGATTACTTTTAAAGGGGCTTTGTCGTCATGACCAATACAGGCCTGTGGTACGTGCGGGCCCTCCGTCCGTATCAAATATAATATGGAGACTGCTTGAGCGCGTGCAAGAACTGGTGAGATGTTAAAATTCCATGTACCGCCACAGGCCTGCTTTGATCTTTTTTTTCCCTTTTCAAAAAGATTTGGAATAGTTTCAATTTTGACAGGAAAAACTACCGGTATATTAGAAAGCAGAACATTTCCAAAGTTTGATTTGCAGGCTCCTTTTGCGCCAAGTTGTGCATCCAGTTCCATGTGGTTTGTTTCCTTGTCGACAGAGTTGTCCCTTCTCGGATGACGTCACTATTTTATCACGGCCCATACTGGAGTACTGACACGCGAACGTCAGGCGCTTCACGTAGAACGGCACGAGCCAAGGCCAAATCCGAATAGACTGTGCAAGTCTCGCGCGTATCGGAACGAGAAAACACGTCGAACGAAGAACATGTTTTTCTCTGAAATCAAATCTTTAAGTCTAATGACAAAATCTGAACAACAAAAATACTCATTACATGTTTATAAAATCAGTTTTAGTTTTTATAATAAATACACTTATAATGTGTTAATTATTATGGAAGCAAAATTAAAACTCTGGGACAAGGCCGGATGCTTATTTGATCTTAACTTTTCAGAAACCACTTGAGTGGATTCGCGATGGTCACACGGGCGTAAAATTAGCGCTTGACGCAGTTTATAGAGGACGCTGACGCCTCAACAACCATAGACTGCAATTAAAAGGCTCGGCGTTCCAATTACAGCATCTGGCAATTATCATCGCGCATCCAAAACAAGCGTTTTCATAAGTTTTGTGATCGGAGGTGAGCACAAAATTCTTAATTTTTTGCTGCAACCGGAAGCTGAGGTCAAGTTTAATTCTCGGGTTTTCTTCGTTATATTGTTGAATTGATTTTACTTTCACATTTTTTACCACTAAGTATTACATTCCCAACAACATATGTGTTTTTCATGGTCATAAACCACGTTAAAGTAAAATAATTAACAAAACAAACGTAAATCTCCATATGGTTGGGACCACAATGGTCCCGGAAGTTCAAATATGCGTGAGACTTGCACAGTCTATTGGCGGCTACACTAAGGCTATTACTGTTGCTAAGTGTGTGCTAAGGACTTACTTTACTTCGATGCCTGATGACGCAGAAATCTAACCGTAGCCCAAGCCGTAGCCGTAACCGTAGCCGTAGCCGCCATTTCGGACACGGTCTAAGAAACGCAATGCTTCGTGCATGGGCACAGTATTCCAAATTGGCAGACATCCCGGGTTGCTATAAAAGACATATGACGTCAGAGTCTGTATTATGGTGGAAGATTGCAAAGTAAACTCGATTCAGGACAATAACGAAACAACAACTTTAAGATCCACCCAAGTTGTTTGTTTTTCACTTGGATTTCCCAATAGACTCTATTAACTATTAAGTTTAATAAAGTATTTATTCATTATTTTAGTCACAGGAATTAGTTACATCAATAGTTTATCGAGAGTCATTGTTCTTCACGAGCCAATGCAGGGTAATCACATCGAGAACTGTACTGAGAGTTTATGCAATGATTGGCGACAATATAGCCCGAAAATTTAATTCCATCTCGTAAGAGCATTCTGCTCTTTCGTATTGCTGGTATACTTGGTATGTATACTGGATCTACAATATTAATTAATGTAGGTAGAAACCCATTCGTATGGTACACTTGAATGGAACTTGACAACTCAAGGTTATTGAAACATGTGTCCAGAAGGCATTCTGACCACATGTGGATGTTATAATAGTTATTGGTTTCTGAGTTCCACGATCGAACATTATGTCATCTGACCATGTCGGTATCGATATCATTCCTAAATGAGTTTTATACTAAATTATCTTGTTGTTGGAGTCTGGTTTCCAGATGGATACCAATAACTATTGTTATCCCTCATTACACTTCTCAAGATTATAAACGAATTCTTAGAACTCGAAGTCTGGAATTCGTTGGATCGAGACCCACCCGTGAGTCGTGTGTGGACGACTTGCCCTTAAGAACAAAGAGTGTTCTTAAAGGTATCGTACACGTTTGGTAATGACTCAAAACGAATATTAGCATAAAAACTGACTTGGTAACAAGCAACGGAGAGCTGTTGATAGTATAAAACGTTGTGAGAAACGACTCCCTCTGAAGTAACGTAGTTTTTGAGAAAGAGGTAATTTTCACTAAAATAATAAAAACTTCTTGCAAGAAGTTTTTATTCCTATCTGAAAGCACACAAATTTGTACAACAAGGGTGTTTTTTTCTTTCATCATTTTCTTGCAACTTCAATGACCAATTGAGCCCAACTTTTCACAGGCTTGTTATTTTATGCATATGTTGGGATACACCAAGTGAGAACACTGGTCTTTGACAATTTCCAAACGTGTTCAGTGCCTTTAATGGGGCTACGTCTTATTGGCGAAGATATCATAGAGCGATAGCTATAGCGAATAAAGAACTATATCATGTTCTACTCCACTGACGGGGGAGGGATCGCAGTAACTTCCAACACATCTGATTGGGCGATTATAAGTTTGCGATAATACGCTACAAATTGCCGAATTAGGTCAAACATTTAAATTTAAAGTGAACAATCTTTGGCACAAGGGTTTCTCGTAGGCGTATCGTCGAAATTGGAGCGTCTTACATAAGTGTGTTGTGTGTAACTCCACGTTGTAGAGCTACGCCCCCAGAATCATTATTTCATTTGGCTTCGTTCTAGTCAACAATAATGGTATTAGTTCTGTATTAGAAAATCTTGAAATAATTTAAAACTTTTATGACTGATGTCGTCAGCCAATATAAATATTTGAGTTTTGGTTTAAAAGAACAAAAGTTAATACTAATAATGTGCAATTTAAAATTCAAACATTCAAACCCCAAAACGTTTTGTTTGAACTCGTTGTCATCACTAATTTCCAAACATGTTTCTCTTGTCTATTTTAAAAGCAATACAGCAGGTACCCAATGACGTCACAAAAGGAAACATCTACAAACATTTGACCAATAAAAACATTTGGCACAACTCGTTTTTTGTTAACGTGACACCATTTCACGCACAAACCAAACTGCAACAATTTGAGTTCTGTCAATTTGATTCACATACCTTTTTTCATTATCTGATTTTCTGTAGGGCTTAAAGGCACTGTACACGTTAGGTAATTACTCAAAATATATGTTAGCATAAAAACTGACTTGGTAACGAGCAACAGAGAGCTGTTGATAGTATAAAACATTGTGAGAAATGACTCCCTCTGAAGTAACGTAGTTTTTGAGAAAGAGGTAATTTCTCACTATAATGATAAAATACTTCTTGCAAGAAGCCTTTTATTCCTATCTGAAAGTACACAAATTTGAACAACAAGGGTGTTTTTTCTTTCATCATTTTCTTGCAACTTCGAAGACCAATTGAGCCCAAATTTTCACAGGCTTGTTATTTTATGCATATGTTGGGACACACCAAGTGAGAACACTGGTCTTTGACAATTTCCAAACGTGTCCAGTGCCTTTAAGTCAACCATCGAGAAGAAGCGACTATCGTACGCCGTTAGCCATTTTGTATCTGTATATTTATTTATGTTTCTTTTTGTGAGGGAGCTTTAACCCCTGACTCTAAAGAGCATGACTCCGAGATAGCTGCGGCATGTTCGTTTGTTTTTCAAAAGAAAGTTCTGGCAACTATATTCATAAGAATGAGCCTGGATTTTGTAACAAAAAAGTATGTGATCGTATAATTAGGTAATGTTTACATGAGCCTAAAGAAGTACCGTATATATACAGGATCAATAGATGTCATTAACTGTATGCGATTTTCTATCATATCAATACAAACAAGTACATTATCTTATTACTCTCCGAATGGGGGTTGTGATTGGAGCCCAACCTGGTAAATATTTGCCATTCGTGTACTGCATGCATCTCAGAGATTGTTTTGTAAAGTACAGCTTGATTTCCTAAGGCCCCATCAGCATTTTCAGTGAAGCTCTTAACACTAACAGCCGTCGCGCCAATGCACCCGTATCTCCTCCGAGTCTAGCATTTGCAGACCCTTTTTCCCCCCAAGTTACTGAAAATCTCCGCAGGGTATTGACGGGCGATTCTTCAATGAGATTAGTGGAAGTAAAAAGGCATGACTTATTAGACGGATCGCCATTGGATGGTGCCATATCATAATGTAACACTATACAACTGGTTCGCATAAATTAATTTACCTGCTTGGTATTGGCTGGCTGGGGGTATTACGTGAAAAATAATCTCATCATGTTTGTCCCTTAGATGACACCAAGCTAGTCAGGTGTAACGGGATGAAAGAGACGATCTGACATATCGTCCAAGGATAGTCAATAATAAGATTACTGGTGAACCGAAGATGAAACTATAGAGAAATTACTATTTTTTCGTTTTCTGTTTAATCTGTCAGGCGAACCTAAGGCACACTAATTTGGAATGAAACACTTCATTTACGAGTAATACATACCGCTATTTTAATATCTTCTTGTCTGCAGAGTTATACAGATTTCCCAGTTCTTGTAATAAAACCACGTTATCGATATTTAATCGATATCATTGTCGAACTTGATGATAACTTGTACCGAATTCATCTCATCCTGCATCATTCAAAATCAAATCTCTCAGCACTATCTACTCCCGACTATTATCCGACGTTGGCAGAGTGTCTTTTGGGGGAGGTGTTGGATTTTTGTTAACTACACAGCACGACATGAACTGTAGTACAGCACCCAAATCTTCATAATGCTATAGATACTTCTTGTGGTTTAACACAGAAATCAGACACAGTGGAATGTAGAGTTTGTGTAGCCTCAGCTATCTATGTAGACATAATATTGTGACATCATATTTATCATTTCTCATTCTCTAACTTCTGCTCATTTAAGAAAAAATACAACCCAACCAATGAAAATCCGTACCAAATAATTGGGTAACAGTGTAAACAAGTTACATTTATGAAAGATGATCGAACAATCTCCAAATATACTCAAATTGCCTCAATGTCCTCGTTACGTAACTTAACTTAAAAGAGCTGCACCACAAAAATAGAGAGAAAGAAGGGAGAACCCCCCCAACCCCCAACCCCCCAACCCCCCCCCCAAAAAACCCCCCAAAACAAACAAAAACCCACCCAAAATACTCTGAACTTGTAAAACCTCCGTGAAACGAAATGCTGTCCAAAACGTGAGATTTGAGATCATCAAAAACTAAATTGCTTTAAGCCCAAAAAGCTTCCTATAGGCATTGGCACTTGTGTCATTTATAAAAAAATTGTTAAAACCTGTCATAAGGTTTACAATATTACATAAAAGAAAAACCCGTTACACTTTACTCTTTTCAAGCAAAACAAGGATATACTATCCCTTTAAGTTACCAGTGATTTGCAAAATTGCAAGCATATAGATTAAAAGCAGACTTGAAAATATGCCATCTGGTAACCGGTACTCATTCTCCCGCAATCTAACCCTTCTCAACTATTTATTCTGCACTTTTAGTCATGTGGAGGCTCTTCCACATTGACGCCAATTTTATGAAATTTTAGCACCAATACTATTATACGTTGACGAGCCTTTGGTATTGTTTCAGTGTTATTTATGGGCTAAAATAAAATAACAAACAGTCATGAAAAACTTATTCAATTTTTGCATTGATTAATGCGTTATCAATTTACTTATTATTGTTCATGCAAAATTGGGCACTTCGTTGTCTTGTGCACTAAACATTGTGAACATAATATGCATGGTGGATTTTAAAATGTAGTCCGTCAAATCCCAGCCTTTATATTTCATACAGAGGGATCGCTGACACAGCACACAATGATGATATATTTTAATTTCAGCTGGACAAGAAAAACCCTGGGGTCATGGTTCTTCAGTACACGGTTTTCCTCTTTACGTATAGCATTATTACTCGGGTCTGGAGTTGTTGTAGAAGTATTTCAGCAGGCCAAATTATTGGTATCCTGACCAACCGTATGGACTACAAAGATAGAGGGGGAAGAGGGGAGGGGAGAGGGGAGGGAGAGTGTAAGCTTCAAATTCAGGAGGTCAGTTACACACAACCGAGGCAAATAACTTTCAATAAAAGAGACTGGTTGCGCAAAGTAATCACAATATAAATCAAAGGAGTGGTATAATGTGATTAACGCGTTATCAACTTACTAACTATGATTCCTATGGACACTTATCGTAAATTTAGTGTTTGCATCTTCTTTGTCTTGTGCACTAAACAAGAAACTAGTATGCATGGTGGATTTTTAGTCCATCGTGGCGTGGCGTGGCTGAGCGGATAAGAACACCTGACTCAAGCTCTGGTGTTTTTGGTCAGCAGAGTGTGGGTTCGAGTCCCGGTTGTGACACCTGTGTCTTTAAACAAGACACCTAACCATTATTGCTGCGTCCTTCGGAAGGGACGTAAAGCCGTAGGTCCCCTGTGTTGTGTAACGCACGAACAATAACCCAGTGCAATTATCGTAAAGAGAAGGGGTTCCTGGTTTGATCGGTAGCATATTGCTTCATAGAACCTTGTACTGGTGCTATAAAGGAATATGTTTTATACTTCAACACGTAGCTCTGCATACAATGAAGGAAAATACTAAGCGCTTTGATACGCCAATCGGGTGTGATAAAGTGCTGTATAAGAACTCAGTATTATTATATCCCAGTATTTACATTTTCTCATATTTGTAGAGGGATCACGGATACAGAACAGGGAATTATTCTGTTTCCAGTTTTCCACGCCTCCTTTTGCAAGAACAATAACCATTACTCACTGTGCTTCTAACAAACAAGGTTCCGACCATTTGGCCCTTCCAGCCTCGGTTTCGTTACACGACTTTACCGTTTTGAAGGTAATTCGTTTTCTTCAACTGCTCATCAAATCCATCACGGATTCACGAAGTTTGCATCATAACATATAACACACACATGTGGATACCTACCCCAGTCAACTTGGACGTACTCAATACTTCCATGATGTAATTCAATACAATTTAGCTAGTCGTCTGCATGAATGTATTAATTAACTTTTATGTTGTGCCATGATTTAAGAAATACCTACAAAATATGATTCTTATCACTTCAATTAAGTATATGAATGAATTGAATAGGAAAATATAATCGCAAGTTTTAACATATCTCTACTATAATCGATAGGTATAATTGAATGAATTCTGCATTGTAATTAGTAGTAAACGATTGTAAGTAGTGGTAAACGATTGTAAATAGTGGTAATCGAGAGTGAAGTGGTTGGATTGATTTAACACTTTTCAGACAGAACGGTGTTTGCATAATTGCACCGGGTATTAAGAAACGTCAAGAAGCACAATTATGGCAGAAATCGCTCTCTGCCTCTCACCAAAATGATCTTGGTGTTATCTTGATTCTTTTAACTAATAGGCTCATTGTCAGAAGCAAACGAACATTTAGACCCCCTTTGTTTCAAATATTTCCCTATTTAGAGAAGATATTTATCTTGGTGTGATGTTTCCACATAATGTCTATAGTTTATCGTCCCTTTGGATAGTTTGGAATTCAGTGAATTAGTTTCATATGACCATGTCGACATACCAAACTCAACATTTAGCCTCTGACCCAATTTCGGTATATCAGATTATGGGTTTGCTGTGTACAGTTGAGCTTCCTGCTGAATGACATTTACTGAAGATTGGTAAAGAGTCTATAAACCTTATAATACATGACTGTAGGTGTGTGATAGATGTAAGGATTTACTTTTAACAACGTCAGGTATCTGACAGTTCAGCGACACACTTGAAGCTATACGCCTTCTCTCTTTATAACACATGTCCATTGGTTAAGCAGTCAACTCCAAGCAAATTTGCGGAATGAATTCCCCGTTCCAGACAAGTAAACATCTTTCATTTACTTTGCCTTCATTAGGTCCTCTTCTTTAAATAAAACCCTTGCTGGTTTGTGGTCAAACCTGCTTTAATGGAATTCACTCTAAATGTAGGCTTCGCTTCATCAATCGACAGTTTCCCCGACAAGTTGGATGTAATTATCTCTACTAGGCTATGACAAGTAAAATCCATTCTAGCGCCAGTCCCATAATTACTTACACTGTATCACTCGGGTGTTAGAGTTGAAGGAAAGATAATATCAAACATGGCTGAGTAAAAGAAATCACTTTAATATTCAAACCATCTTAAAAAGTACCGACGGTTAAAGAAAAATATATTAAACCTTCCGTCAAAATGAATAAATCAGATGACTTAAGTTATAGAGGAAGCGAGAATGTATTCAGTTGGGTTGTAATAAAGGGCTTTTGGCAGGTGTCATTTTGTAACTCATACACCACAGTGACTATACATGTGAATAAAGAAGCTTAAATATTCAATTTCACCTGAGTTAACAAAGATGAAAACGAGTAATATCACTTTGTGACATTGATGCAGCATACTTTGACGTTTTAAAGGATAATCTTTGTATAACTTCAATCAAGTCTTTGGAGAACACGCTGACAACAAACCCCAGACCAGGATCCTTAATACATAAAAAGAATTATTAACTCAGAGTAGAGACCCATCTTTGCATTTTTTCCTTTGTTGCAGACCGACTCCCGCAACTCCCTCCTTGTAATTTGTCCAACTCCCTCTGCCTTTTTCCATTTCCGGATCAAACCAAAGCGGAGCGTTTTGAATATTCAATTGATTAAAACGAGATACTTCATGTATTAAAAAGCTAAGTGCCCCTAATAGCATCTGTATTATACAAAAATTATACAGGAAGTATTTTTTACTTGATACAATTTTAAAGAAAAAACTTATGAAAGGTCAAGGATTCTGATTACCATAGTCTAATAATTTAAGCGGTACCAACGATCAACAGGGAAAACAGATTCCATCTTGGTATCGTAGGCAGGCTTAGACTACTTATGTTATTCTGTGTAAGTATATTCAGATACTTTCTAACTGTAAATATTTATTATGTGAGAGAAATCTTATCCCAACCCAACTCAGACTTGACACAACCGATGGCTGTTTCTGAAGATAGCGCGGCCGAGCAGAGAAACGTTTCCCTCTCCGTATGAACCAAATCCATTTGTTCGCGTCTCTTCTCCCCAAAGTGCCAAATGATTTGGTTCAATTTAAGGCTACACAATTGTTTTGACACACGGCTGCGTGACTGTCTGGTGAGGATTTAGAATCCTTTCGATACGACGACCTGACGATCCTTCTGCCGTGCATTTATGCTGATTGTCGGTCCAGTTCAGATGTTAGCTTGGCGATTACCGAGAGAAAAACATGTCGGCTTGGTCTGACGCTTGTACTCAGCCGCCGTTATATTAGGTAAAATCATGCACAAGGGAGACAACACTCCTAGTGGTAAACTAAAAAGGGACTGTTAATTATTGCAATACAAGGATTTCTCCATGGTCTACAATATAATTAAGTAAAATGATTATTTATTTATTTCGACGTTAAATCAAAGAAACGCGCTGAGAAAGCTCGGGCGAAGTTGTCCTCTGTGGAAAAATGACACCAAATAATCTGTTCTTTTTTAAGAACATGCTAACTGTCCAGAGTGCGTTAAAGCTAATGCCAGTAACGGACGTTAAATCAAAGAAACGCACTGCCAAAGCTCGGACGAGAGTTGTCCTGTGTGGAAAAAATTACACAAAATAATCTGTTCTTTTTAAGAACATGCTTAATTGTCCAGAGTGCGTTAAAGCTAATGCCAGTAACGGTCCACAGATTTACAACTGTACTTTGATGTTGAACACGGTTGTTAATAAATATAGGCTAATTCTTAACTGCAACGTAAATAAGTCGCTAACATGGAGTTTAAAGGCATCGTACACGTTTGGTAATTGTCAAAGACCAGTGTTCTCATTTGGTGTATCCCAAACATATGCATAAAATAACAAGCCTGTGAAAATTTGGGCTCAATTGGTCATCGAAGTTGCAAGAAAATGATGAAAGAAAAAACACCCTTGTTGTACAAATTGATGTGCTTTCAGATAGGAATACAAACTTCTTGCAAGAAGTTTTTATTATTTTAGTGAGAAATTACCTCTTTATCAAAAACTACGTTACTTCAGAGGGAGTCGTTTCTCACAATGTTTTGTACTATCAACAGCTCTCCGTTGCTCGTTACCAAGTCAGTTTTTATGTTGATAAATATTTTGAGTAATTACCAAACGTGTACAGTGCCTTTAAGCAGCTTGTTTTCAAATTCATTATAATTTCCACAGCTTGATAATAACAAATGCCACACAGCATGATTAAACATTCAAAATTAGAAAAATCACATCACATTGTGCTTTAACGAAAGCGCTCGTTTAATTTTCGTCGAGCAAACTACCTTCCAAATGAGACTGTAGAGACTGATATGGTATATTTGTGCTGATGAGTGATCCGTCATCCAATGGCAGTTTGTTCTCTAGATGATGTACAACTGCATTAATGGGTTCTCATTACCATGCAGTATTGATCGTAGTGTAAGCCTACAATGGTAGTAAACCACTAATTGGCAAGAGACTAATCACTACATCTTTGAGCCTATATTTTAGGGGATATAAATCATGAATGATTTTGATTGATTAGATTGATCAGCTTTATCTGAAGTCGCCTTCCGTCAATGGATCATGGTGTCGGTCTGTACGGGGTGAGGGGGAACAGGAAAGGTGTGATGTATGGCTCGATGTTATCAATAAATAATTATTTCAATTAAAACTGGGCCATCTGACTTTGGACAGACTCATCAAAGGGGGGAAGTACGTGTAACCTCAACAATAACAATAACAACATTTCTGGTGACGTTCACAGCCTTTTGTATTTGTTGGGTGAGAGCAGGGCTTTGTTCGTTCTTTATGTCCTTTCTTTCCACAGTGAACAATGTTGATGGTAGAAATCTCCTGGCAGCGCCGCTGCGTGACTTCAACCAGTCAGTAAGGATATCCTTCAAACTAGTTATATATTTTTTTACACAGGGGAGAAAACAAGATTTAACACAAATAGAGTTGTGGCATTTCTTACATTTTACAGAAATTGTCATACCTGCATGTTTGCCGGCAGATGCCACCATGTTTGTTCATTTTGTCTTGAAATTTGGATTAGTATCGATATCATAAAAGGACATATTAAGTCTGTATAGCAGTTTGATCAACTGGCTATTTCATTCCACTTTCCAGCATGCTACATTCCCCAATTGAATATTACCGCTCATGTGGTATTGAACCATGGTTCATGCAGACATTGCAACTCCTACTTATCAGTGAAATGGAAATAATGTTCAACCAAGTATCAAGCCGCAGCGAAATGTAGATTTTTGTCAGTGCTGTAAGCAGGTCTCTATATTTAACTCTAAGTCTCCTAAAGCCTCGAGTTTTTATTGATGTGGGGGTATGTCACTGAATATAGAGAATAGATGATTTGTCAATTTGCAGTGCCTTTTAGTGCTAATGCATCTGATAATAATGATGGCACCATCGCTGCCTTGCGTTGTTGCATGCCTTTAAGAGGCAAGTTCAAAACAACCACTGCATTGATGTATAATAAATGCAGGGAGTGTTCCGATCTAACACATACAACATTGGTAAGATTGAAAACATGAAAATGCACAGATTTGCACGTAACATACATAAAGATGGCCATGGTGGAAAAGTTCACTTGTAATAATGTTTGCGTGAAATGCTACAGTTTTCGAGAAATGAGTAAAACAATTTGTGTTGATCTCGCAATTCCAAAACTCGATGTTTGAAAACAGTGACAACATATAATAGTGTTTTTTTACAGTTATCTCATGACTTCGATGACCGATTACGCTTTCACAGGTTTGTATTTCTTGTGTACGGTGGGTCACATAAAGTGCAGATAAAGTACCAATGTTGTCCGTATGCTTTAATAAGAAAACATTGACTCTTTTAAAACTTCATTGTTATAATTTTTCAATCATTAAAACTAAAGATAAATAGAACATCTGTTAAACAATTGAAAGTTGTAATCTCAATGATAAACTTGGTGCAAACATTTTAGAAACGAACTTGTGTCAGTCAGGATTAATGTTCAATTATAATCTAATATCTATACTTTTGGCATTTGGTAATTTTGAACCCACTGTTTGTTTCAATGCTATTATAGTTGTAGACATACCATCAAACTAACCTGTGAAAATTTCATTTCAAAAGGTGATAGCGTTGTTTAAATATTGCCGAAAATCTGGAAACGGTTTGTGTCCACGCAGGAAGAATAATCTGTAATTGGAATACACAATCTGAGAAACGTTACTGCAATAACACTTCTCAGATTCAAATTTTTGGGGATAAAAAGTGATATCTTTTTCCATAACCGCAGTACTTCGAAGTGAAAAGTTTCTCAAAATGCATTATACTGTCCAAAGCTGATGTACTTCTTACCAAGTAAGTTTTTATTGCCATAATTTGCAGAGTCTTTACCAAACGTATACAGACCCTTTAAGGGGTTATCTCAGGTGATTGAGCTCCATGTTACAAGAGCTGGATACGCTTGATAGTCAATTGCATTAGCTAATGAAAACACAAACGA
The DNA here is from genome assembly GCA_021014325.1 of Plazaster borealis. Lineage (NCBI taxonomy): Eukaryota > Metazoa > Echinodermata > Asteroidea > Forcipulatida > Labidiasteridae > Plazaster > Plazaster borealis. Next base: position 9,446,640 of record CM037471.1, on the reverse strand, counting down.
TGTGGGATATCCACTCTCCATTATAATGAGTTCACAAACTTAATTATAAGACTATACTTAATCATTTCTTAATCATGAGAATTTATTTAATCGTAAGAATATATTAATTGTTAGAATATACTTAATCGTAAGAATATACTTAAAGGTATCGTACACGTTTGGTAATTACTCAAAGCAAAACAAATATTAGCATAAAAACTTACTTGGTAACCAGCAACTGAGAGCTGTTGATAGTAAAACATTGTAGGAAACGACTCCCTCTGAAGCAACGTAGTTTTTGAGAAAGAGGTAATTTCTCACTAAAATAATAAAAACTTCTTGCAAGAAGTTTGTATTCCTATCCGAAAGCACACAAATTTGTACAACAAGGGTGTTTTTTCTTTCTTCATCATTTTCTTGCAACTTCGATGACCAATTGAGCCCAAATTTTCACAGGCTTGTTATTTTATGCATATGTTAGGATACACCAAGTGAGAACACTGGTCTTTGACAATTACCAAACGTGTACGATGCCTTTAAACATAAGAATATACCTAAAATCATATACAAATATACTTAAACATTAATCGTAAGAATATACTTAATTGTAAGAATATACTTAATTATAAGAATATAGTTAATCATAAGAAGATACTTAATCGTAAGAATATACTTAATTGTAAGAACATACTTAATCATAAGAATATAGTTAATGATAAGAATATACTTAATCGTAAGAATATACTTAATCGGAAGAATATACTTAATTGTAAGAACACACTTAATCATAAGAACATAGTTAATGATAAGAATATACTTAATCGTAAGAATATAAATAATCGTAGGAATACATATGCAATTAAACACTGAGCGTTTCTCTAATTGAAAAATGTAATAAAATACAGTTGCTTAAAGAGTTTTAACTCTTCGAATAGATAAGATGGTTGTATCAGCGCATCAAATTAGCCTTCACAACTATTTTGTTTATGTTAAACAAACACATCACCTAATAAGTGATGACAAGCAGTCAAGAAGAGGTGCTGTCTAATGATATATATTCAAGTTAGTCTGATTAACTATTGCACTCTATGTAGATCAACTGTCTAGAGGCATTACTGAACCTGTACATAAATTTCATTCTCTTAATGTACTTGCTCACAAGGTTGTATCCTTGTACCCATGGCTGGATGTTTAATGTCAAGGCTAAAACAACTTCCAAAGTATGTTGGAATACAACGGTTGTACAGTTAAATTTCGTCAGTTTGTCAGTTGATTTTGATTTTCAAAACTGCACGATGGACAGAGTGTCTACAATCTAAAAACTCCCGGGCCAGAATTGACCCAACCTCGTCCCCAAGGTGTGTCGAGCAGTACGAGGTTGACCGCTTCCTTTCCCTGGTATTGGATCATTTGCATATCCAAAATTTTTGGATACGTATGCAAATTAGAATAGTCTGGCTGTGAACATGGTGAATACTGAAAGAGTACAACTTAACATGTTTACGTTAGACTTTTGTACACCAGTCGTTGTCAAATCAGGGTCCAAGTAAGGAGATTACCTCCCAGGGTTTACTATTGTAAACATGGTTGGAAATATAGTCAACCGTGGGGACGAGGTTGGAATTGACCCGGATTCGGGGCCTTTAGGGGGGCCTGACCCATTTCCGGGTCAGGCTGACCCGGAAAGTGGTTAAAAATGGGATTTTCTAACTCGGATTTTGCATCATTTTTACACCGATTCTGGGTTATACTGACCCAGAAACGGTCAGGAGGCCCGACGGGACCCCGATCCGGGCCAATTATGCCCCGGACCCTGAAGTTTTTAGAGTGTAAAGGATTAAGGTGTTAACGACCCTGTATAGTCCTGTATAGAGTTGCATTGGTTCAGAGTCTAGTCATTGACTTGAACAAAATGGTACAGTCGTACATGTATGCTTCAGGCATTCTCATAGAATGTATTAAAAAAACACGAAACATTTCCCTGTCAGAGTGGTACAAGCAATGATCATAAAGGATTAAAGTGCAACTGTGCGTACATTATAAAAAAGGCCCAACAGCCAAACATAAAGGTTTGCCTTGCAGTTCGTCCTAATTGTAATAATTGAAAACAAGGCAAAAAATGGAAATATTGTCACGTTCATCCAGCTGTTTAGGAACGCATCCATCACGCAAAACAATCATTGTTGGGTTTGTTGTATAGCACGTGACAATGTCAATCTTTCGTCTGGAAAGATGAGCGGTATACATAACGTTTGCCATCAGCCGGTGTGACTATTCAAACTCAAGACGCCTGCGGCTGTGTTGGTCTATCAAGTGCAAAGACTTACACTTGAATAATTCATCATTGGATATTGGCAGTGAGTATGTAATTAGGTGCTGTGGGCTGCAGGTGATTTCTTACGTTCAATAGATACTCAGGTCTCGTGTTGAGCTATGGGGTGTTTACTGGGTTCGACGGAAGGTCGTGTCCGATCAAAATGACCAGTGGCATAACCACAAGGTATATTGGCGCACAGATTCCAACCATTCGCGCAGTTTTGATGGGGATACATTAAATGTTGATGCTTCTCTTAATGGTCCCAGGTTTCCATATAGTTTACTACGATGGACAATAATGACAGTATTTACTCCTTGCCTGTATACAGAAACCGTGTTTTATAGATTCTGGTTGGCTATAGATAACAATGTAGGACCGGCTAGATTGTATAGTCGACATGTAATCAAGTATTACAATTAGTCTGGATACAAGAACAAAGAGACCCTATGACGTCAGCACCGACTCAAAGAATAACATCCCAGATGTAAACATGACTGTATCAATGCCACCATTAAAACAAAGAACAGACAGATATTGCTATATCCTCTAACTGTTACAAAAATTCGAAGTCCAATCAATGTTTTTCGGATCAGCGAATTGTATTCATTATCCCGAGTCAAGATTTATCCCCGTTTTACATCCAACATGCACAGGCAATGAAGAGCTTGTGGTTTGATAAGATCTTATAGTCTATGAGCTAAAAAAAAGGGCACAAAACATTATATAGCCTGACGGTTGTAACCTTTTAGCAAAAGAAAATAAGAATCCACTTCACTCCAATGGAACGGTTACCATTGTGCGCGGTTGCCATGGCAAAGCTAAATCGGCCGTCTTTTCTATAGTGTTAGCTGGTAAGTCATGTTTTACTTTGATAAGAAGCAAGTTTTTAGGTCATGGCAGGCTTTTCTTTGGAAGTTGATTTATTTTTAGAATCCATAAATTGTCTGTGTTTTGAACTTGACAAAAAAACTGCGCTTTGCATGATATGACCAATCCAGAATGCCATCAGACTGATGTAGAAATTTACTGAATAGTATTGAATTTACAGTACAGCTGGTTATTTTCAGTTGAACGAACGAACGAACGAGAAACGATCACTTTGCGATTACTTTGTTTACGGTATTTGGATAACGTGTTTTATGCAGCTGCTAATTCCTGAATTTAATTTAGATAAAGACATATATTTTTTCCTTTTCCCCATTTGTTGTTTAACTGGAAGCAAGTAGATACAATCTATAGGCTATACAACCATGGGCAGTTAGCCACAGCCTGCGTTACGAGAACAAGAGTCGGCCAGCTAAAGTTTCCTTACGTTAAACCTTGATGGAACATTAAAGCGGGAAATCTGTTGACTAATGTGTTCTAGTCTTCCGGTCGGTGACACAAGTTATCCAATGTTCCAGTTCAATCAGTCAGCCAAACAGCAAGTTACAATGGTGCAACCAAAAGTCACTTAAGCCAATGTAATTTTAGGAAGCTGATTAAACGCACGACACGTTAATTCTTTGCCCCTCCAAGCTAAAGTCCTAATGGGTACACGTCAGGCATGTTATAACTTTCAGCATTAATTAACTCCGCTTGTTTAACCAAGCGGTCAAGTCGGAGAGGCCCACAGTCATGACCAGCTAATTGGCTACCATGCAAATCCGCTTGCTAGGTGGCTAGCACACCTGCCGAGCAACCAGTCATTTTGTATCTCAATTGCCAGTGTTGTAGTCACGCTAGTCCAAGTCTCATAGTCCGAGTGACGAGTCGCCTAGGTCGAGTAATTCCAAGTCTCAAGTCACCTACATCGAGTTTGAGTCACGTCGCCTAGGTCGAGTAAGTCCAGGTCTCAAGTCACCCACCTACATCGAGTTTGAGTCACGAGTCACCTAGGTCGAGTAAGTTCAAGTCTCAAGTCACCTTTCGAGTCCGAGTCACGAGTCGTCTAGGTCGAGTAAGTCCAAGTCTAAAGTCACCCAGGTCGAGTCCGGTCACGAGTCGCCACAGGTCGAGTCAGAGTCCAAGTCTCAAGTCAATTAGATCGAGTCCGAGTCACTAGTCGCCTATGTTTCTAAGTAAATAAATAAAATGTGCGAAATTCAACTACGGGAAACAAATTGTTCCCTTTGTAGCCTAGTCTCTCAAAAGCATAATGATACTTTATATTAATAAATAATGCTAGTATCAACAGCAAACCAGCTTAAACCGAATCATCTTAACAGAAATACACCTGGTAAAGTTGCATTATTTACTTGCATGTACTTATTTATTAACACGTCTGCTTTTAATTCGCAAACATCTGCACTTTCGTCCGTCACGCGTTGCGTGTTCATGGTTCATCTGTAACTTGTAAGATAATTATAAGGCGCGGTATAAACAATTTACAAATACATCATAGTCAAGTCCGAGTCACCAGAGTCGATTTCGAGTGTTTGCCGACTTGACTCGAGTCCGAATCCGGGTCACTGAAATTGCGACTCGAGACGAACTCGGGACGGAGTCCAAAAACTTTGACCACCACCAACCAACTAACACGTCAGCCTAACCAGTCAGACAGTTAGGAGTTATTTAACTAGCTGACCAGGACTGCAATAGCAAGTCCAGTACTAAGTAAAGTCAACAGCCTGTCCGACAGCCAAGAGTTAGTTAGTTAATTAGCCAATAAACCGGCCTTTAGTAACCAGTCAACTAGTAAGTCAGCATGCAGGATGCGCGTTAACTAGAGTTAACTAGCCGACCAACTGGTTAACGTCAGTCAGGTGAATAAGAGTTATTTCTTGCAGTCAAACTGGCCATTACACAGTAACCAGTTAACTAAGTCAGCGTTGCAGGATGCCAGTCAGGCAGCTGCTGAGTTAGTTAGTTAACTACCCGACCAATTGGTCTTTGCAATAGCAAATCAGCCAGTACGTCAGCATTAACAGACTGTCAGTTAGGAGTTATTTCTATCTGCCAAACTGGCCATTACAAAAGCCAATCTACCACTGTCAGCTTGCGAGTCTGACAGCTATAGGAACTGCCATACTGACCATTAAAACAGCTAATCTTTCACTAGGTCAGCCTGCCGGGCAGACAGTCAGTCAGTCAGTTAGCTAGGTCACCAACTGGCGTTATAGCAACTGCGAAGTAACCAGATACTCTATCCTGGCGCAAGTCATTTGCGCGAGTAATTTAGGCCTACAACACCGATGGCAATACATATTACTATACTGGACCTATAATATACCCTGAATACAAGTTTTTTAAACAGTATTTTTCTACGCACACACCTTTTAAAAAGGGAAAGGAAAGTAAGAGATTTTTTTCTTTTTCTTTTGATTCACATTTGGAGAGGTGATGTTTGCACGCATACGTAACTTTATGTGCGAGTAGACTGGATTCTTTCTGTCAATGAGGATTGATCGAGCCGTGGTTGATTAACCAAGGAGTGAGAACTCACTACAATGAGTTTCTGCAGAGTGAAGAAGAAACAAGCACCGGGAGATTAGAGCCCGGTACCTTGCCAATCTCATGCATCCATTAATGAGCACGTTAAGTGGTTTGTCCAAAATATCCGCTTTTTCGGGCAATCATAAAATGGCCCAATAATGTTCAATTACGCCACATGACCTACTTCCAGACAGTCAGATTGTATTACTCTTTACAGTAAATGGGTAGTGAAGGAAACTTCGACCTACCTTTCAGTCGTTTTTACAAGTCTGCTAACTCATCTCGAATTCCATCATCCATATACTCTTACTGCACATGAACGTTCAGTTGATTTACTCCCGTTGCTCATCCTACCCGTACCTTTAATAGTAATCTTATTTATCCGTGACCATGAAAAAAGGATTCAGATTTAAACATATTGTGAGAGAAGAATTGAATGTTTCACAACTAGCAAGTCAAAGACATAGAAATAATGCGAAGGACACAAAGCCATTTTGGAATTATAGATCCTAACCCCCCTTAATCTTTGAATCTGATATTATTGACAGGTCTATATTTGTGTGTCTGTATACGTGCACATCAGTTCATCCCTGATCTGACAAATATTAAAAAATCACTGCCTCTGGTTGCTATGACGTCATTTCAGACGAACATGACACATTTAGAGCGAGTTGAAGTACAGCTGACGACACAAGATGTGGTAGATATGTGACAGGGTCTTTACATGGCTAAAAGGAAGAATCGCAAGTCACTGGATTCGTATCTACCCTTCATGTTTGCTCTATTGCCTTGGTGTCAACAGATTCACATTCTTTAGAATCGCAAGTTTTAATCACAGAGTCGAAAACCCCCCAAAACATGGCGGTATTTTAATGGATGACGAAGTGTCTGAAAGATCGTAGGTCTACTTTGATGTATGTCATGGCGGATGACAGCACAGTTCAGAAAGACAAGTCAGGATTGAATTGCTTTGGCTAGCACTGATTTTAATGAAATATGAACTATTTTGTTATTTGAAAATTACCTTTGTCATACATACATATATACATATATTATAAATCTACTACAGTTTGAAATTGTACATTCTTATGAATGTTCACTTGATGTTCAAATTTAAATACTACAGCTGAATCGACCGGTGTAAACTTTAGGTCATAGACTTTTACAACAAAGTATAATGAAGAATTTTCTTATACATTCGGACTTAAAGGTATGGTCATAGTTTGGTTTTTGTCAACATATTACTGATTTATAGGCACAATTATAACGAAAGGTGCATGTGAAAGTTTCAGCAGAATACAGTTTCTACTTGCTGAGAAAACAGCAAAAAAACTTTCACCGTTATGATAATTTATATTTGTTATGTAAGTAAAAAAAAAAAAAAAAATACATGTATTTTGTATAAGTATATTCACGTGAATAAGCCGATGATATATAGGTTCTATACATTAAAGACAGTGTGTACCTTTGGCAATTACTCCAAAAAATAATGACCATAAAAACTTACTTGGTTAAGATCACTGGAAATGGATCCATTGATATTAGAAAACATTGTTAGAAACGACCCCCCTTGAAATTATAGTTTTAGAGAAAGAGGTAATTTTTCACCCACAAATTTGAGTCTGAAAAAGGCGTCATAAAGCCTTTCTCAGGCATCTGAAAGCACACAATTCTATGCAACATGTTTTTCTTTCATTATTTTCTTGCAACTTCGATGACCAATTGAGCCAAAATTTTCACAGGTTGGTTATTTTATGCATATGTTGGGATACACCAAGTGAAAATACTGGTCTTTGACAATTACCAAAAATATATACCCTGCCTTTAACAAATGGGAATATTTTTGTTTTGATATTTTCAGTTATTTATAGATATATTATGGTGTGAATCCATTGGTATACTCCTTATCCTGTACTCAAACAGAAGTGTTCATCAAAGTCACTGGATATCAGTGGAATTCGGTCCATCGCGTCGCATGTACGATCCGGTATCCTAATGGCGAAACATTGTAAACAATATTAGTATGTGTGACATTTAGCCCGAGGTATGGAAAATCGCCTTAATGGGCAGTGTTAAAAATAATTCTAAGATTGGCATTTATCCTGATAGAAAATAGCATGCTTGACATATCAAAGCTGTATTCTAATGTTACAGTTGAGCATTATAAGCGTTGAGTATACGAATCTACTGTACAGTCATTCCATCAGCAAAAGCTAAATATGACTAATGATATCTAATTATACACCTTTCGTGTAGCCCCGAAGCGAAACATGTGGTGAACTGGGATGAAACGGTGTGATAAACACAAGCAAACTAGTCGGAGATAATTACCACACATGCGATATTCTGTAAAACTTTTCTCGGTTTATATTTGTCAACGCAATGTTGCTACAAATTGCATCAACTTTTTAATGGATGTTAAATTTGCATCGGGGATAAAGAATATTATATTTGGTTTTACCTTTGCACCGATGTCCGTAAAGCACTGTATACTCAGTAGGGCCTACTTTCCCGAGTCCTGTGAAAACCCCCCGAGTAATTGCCTGTGGTTTTTTCCACAAGACTCGGGAAAGTACTGAGTATACAGTGCTTTTCAGACATCGGTGTACGGGTAAAACCAAATATAATATATGCATCAACTTTGTTCACGATAGAAATAATAACTCCTGCAATCGTTATTTTGAACAGCCGAAATGTATGGTCTGACATCCAGCACATCACATTACTGTACACAGAAACGACAAACATTAGGGTGAAATTAAGCAATGTTTACTCACTGAGACCAAAACGATTAACAATGACTGCATGATTGCAATTAAGATGAACAGTGCGATTTAAAGGTAACTGATAGAGTTGTCACTGGCCGTAAAGAAATTCATTGCATCCACACAGGCACAAAAACATTATAGGCTAGTACACGCCGATTTACATTATTTTAGGAAAAACGAACCTCGTCGCAAGTGAGGACGCACTTGATCGGCCTATTATACTTCCAAGGGTCCTGCTGCTGAGCTTGCTCAGCGGAAAGTATAGCATTTCAAAATAAATGGACTAAGCATCAAATTAGGGTAAACTATAGTCCTAAGCAACGTGACATGTCACTTTGATTGGTAACCCATTTTGCTCATCAGATTTATGAAATGTGGCCACCAAATGAAGCCCCTATGATTCGTCTCTAAGAATAAAACAGTACGGGGGAATGGAATGAGCCATGTACGCAGATAGTATGACGATCTCGGATGTCTTAGAGAGGAAATGCTATAAAGAAACCTTTATATGGTCTTGTAATTGGCTCCAAAGTCTAGTAAGATGAATGTAGTTAATGTACATGACACTCTCCTCACAAACCTGGCTAGCCTGTAGAATATTATTGAGCTCAATCGCAGAACGTAGGCTACTTTGATTCATATTAACGAATTGGTAAAAGAAGACCTTTGTCCATCGAGGTGACTTTTCAACCATACTGACGCCTATATTAAGATTTCCTCCATGTACGTAGTTCCAGTACGTAGTTTCATTGTTTGCTATAAAGGGATAAAGCTTTATGGTCCGAGAGACGGAACATGCAGGTGCATCTTCTGTTTCTTATTGGAACTTAACCCAAAACACTGAAATATTGCAACTTCAACGAAATTATATGTTATATTTTGAGCATCAGAAAGGTATGGTGGCCCGGAAGGGACAGCGAACATAAATATTTGCGTCAATATTCATGACAAAATTCACGATTTTGGCTCCAAGTCTTGAATATTGACGCCAATATTTACGGAAAAATACACGACTTGTGCCTCAGGTCGTGACTATTGACGCCAATATTTACGACAACATTCACAACTTGTGCCCCGAGTCGTGAATATTGATGACAGTATTAATGAAAAATTCACGACTTCTGCGCAAGTCCTGAATATTAACGCCAATAATCATGACTAAATATACGACTTGGGTCAAGTCGTACACCCAACGAGGCGTGAAATTGGTGTTTTTTCAGGAACCTAGTCTACGCGTGCGTATATTGAGGCATGAATTATGTCATGAATAATTGTCGTTAATATTGGCGTCAATATTCACGACTTGGAGCTAAGACATAAATGTTGTTAAGAACAGTGGCTTCAATATTCACAACTTGAAGCACAAGTCATGAATTTTACCGTAAATATTGGAGTCAATATTTACGATTCGGGACACAATGTCGTGAATTTTGTCGTAAATATTACCGTCAATATTCACGACTTAGGGCACAAGTCGTGAACTTTGTCACGAATATTGGTTTCACTATTAACGACTTAGGGTAGAAATTGTGCATTTTGTCAAAAAATATTGACGTAATCGATTCATCCATCAGAACCTGAGTCCGATGCACTGGACAACTACGTTCCTATGCACATTTACTTCTTGTTTCATTTAAACCACTGAACACCCAACAACAAAAGAACAACAACAACAACAACAACACAATATGGATGCAAGAGTCTTTGATAAATACTTATCAATGTAATAACTGAAAAATGATCGCCATTTTTTCAAGCAACAAATGACACAATTCATAATAATATTATGGTGCTGGGCAACGAGTATACATTTTGATGGTATTATAAAAGGGTCCAGTTGGCTAGATGGAGACTAATCTGAAACGACACAGTGAGTGCCGTTCAAGATTGAATCGGGAAATCCTGTTATGTGGAAATCAATTCCATGCGAGGTGTGACCTCCTTCACACTTGACGGCATTCACTCCAATGGGTCGAATCTCAGCCATGTAGCCAGGTGTCTTGGCGAGGTCAGAGTGAAATTCATCAACGATGCGGCGTACTATTGTCAGTTGATGACGAGGATGAATGTTCATATAAAATAACAAGGAACAACACAATGGTTGATGAAAAGTTTCAACTTTTTTGAGTGGCAAAAACAACGCCATTAAAATAAAACACACTGAAAACCAAAATTGTCAATGACATGATAAAGTTCTCATTTTGCCAACAGAAAGAAAAACAGTACGCCATGAAACAAATCAGAACTTCATACTTTTCGAGTTATTGCTATTCTCGTCTGTGATCTGACTTTTAATGTTGAGGCCATACAGTAAAAGTGCAATAGCAATTTAAAAGGACCTGCTTCTTCGGAAACTGTGGTTTTAGCAATACATAATACTTAATGTTTCTTTCCACTTGTTTTCATTTGAAAAAAAAATTATGTTGAATAGCTTAAAGGTATCGTACACGTTTGGTAATGACTCAAAACATAAAAATTTACTTGGTAACAAGCAACGGAGAGCTGTTGATAGTATAAAACATTGTGAGAAACGACTCCCTCTGAAGTAACGTAGTTTTTGACAAAGAGGTAATTTCTCACTAAAATAATAAAAACTTCTTGCAAGAAGCCTTTTATTCCTATCTGAAAGCACACAAATTTGTACAACAAGGGAGTTTTTTCTTTCATCATTTTCTTGCAACTTCGATGACCAATTGAACCCAAATTGTCACAGGCTTGTTATTTTATGCATATGTTGGGATACACCAAGTGAGAACACTGGTCTCTGACAATTTCCAAACGTGTTCAGTGCCTTTAATATCCAGGTTATAGGCTATTCTTTTATTTGAAACCTAGAACAAGGCTGTATCCCCTGAGGTTCGTCCGATGCAAATAACTCTTCAATGTACCTGCAATACCAACATTAATGCTTTAACAACGAGTGGTGAATAATACACATGTAGAAAACCCCCATTAATAATCCACTTTTTATATTATGTTTTGATTTATATTATATTTGTGCCCTAACATTAAACAGTCGTTGACTGCTCTTATCTTCCGTTTTGTGTGAAGTTGAATGGTGATCACCAAGGCTACGACATTCCTGATGGTGTGAAGAGATGAGTTTCAATATCTAGAACCATACACCAAACCTCTCACACCTCACATTTCTCTTCATGTATCGAAAGACACATTTTAATTGATTTTCTTATTTCAAATAGTCTGGCAAATTAGGCTGGGTATTTCTACTTTTCCAATGAGCACATACTCAACTCCCCTTTGTTAAGTTATAGGCCTTACTGTTAATTTATTTGGAGTGATTGATTAAAGGTATCGTACACGTTTGGTAATGACTCTGATAATTAATGGCAACAAAAACTTTACTTGGTTAGAAGTACAGCAGCTTTGGATAGTATAATGAATTTTAAGAAACTGTTCACTTCGAAGTACTGCGGTTATGAAAAAAGATTTCACCTTTTATCCAAAAAAATTTGAATCTGAGAAGCGTTACTGACAGTAACGTTTCTCAGAGTGTGTATTCCAATGCAGATTATTCTTCCTACGTGGACATAGCCGCTCCAGATTTTCGCCAATGAATCTCAAAAACACTACCACCTTTTGAAATGAAATTTTCAGGTTAGTTTTATGGTATAGGCCTATATGCCTACAACTATAAAGGATTGAAACAAACAGTGGGTTCCAATTACCAAACGTGTACAGACCCTTTAAAGTCAGAGTCATAGTCATAAATAGTGTTGATAGATAGATAGATAGTAGCTCGCTGACGTTACTCATTGGCGAAAGTAAGTCAGTATAAGGTGCCAAACTTTTGCGTGCTGTCCTGGGACGAGTCGATCGATGCATAACTTGACCTTGCTAATAAAAACACGTGATTGTACACGCACGGAGCTCTGTGTCCTTTATTACTCTGATTTTTGCAGGCTACAATAACATCCAACGGGGACCACAAACTACAAAATTACTGTGTATCGTATTATGGTTGTATTGTAACGGCCATCTTGGGAAATACCGCACAGGCAACTTCACACCGTTCAGCCAGAGCTGTGTATTGAGAGAGTTGTGACATAGAGGGACCAGTTTGTTTCAGTCACGTGGTTGCTGGATGCCATTTTCGGTCCAAATGCAGCACCCTGTATTCCCTCATACGTTTTATTTTGGGCACAAGATGGCTTCTAATCGCAAGTTGTCGCAACTCTCTTAATATACGGCTCTGAGTTCAGCCAACCAGTTTTTAAATTTAAATTTGTTTGTACCCATAATTGTTTTTATATTGAATGAAAAACAATCAGCAGAATTGTGCATAAATAATATTCAACAGAAATAATCAACAGAAACAATACCATATGATACCACCAGTAGGAAATGATTGTACATTCAAAGAGTACCGACTAAAGATGTTTGAGTCTACTTCAAAATTCTAATCAGCGAGCACTTATTACTTTCACTGGAAGTGTGTATACTCGAAAACTTGACACATAATATCTCAAACTCATTGACACGATAAGCTTTCTGAGGACTAAGTATGGCTTAAAAGTGTAGTACAAAAACTATAAAATAAATAAATACAAATTGTGATTTCCTTTTAATGCTGGGGGTGTGTGGATTCAGAAATCGTCAAAATAGCGTGGGTATACCTAGCCTCATAGTATTCTATAGAGAAAGAGTTATGGGAAATATATACATTTTGCATGTTAACTTTATGATGTTAACTTGATAAGCTATTTTGTCCGGTTGAGGAGGAGGTGGGGGAGGGGCAAGGCCACAGCATGTTCTTTAATCTGAAAGGCATTTAATAGCCAACTGCTTACTTACAATAAAAAAAAGTGTATTGATATATTACAGATGTATGTCAAATGATGATGGAACCGAGTTAGTTCATCAAGGTTAGGGACCCAGCAACTAAATAAACTCTCGAATTTCCAAATAAGATGTCATTCCTTTGCATGTAACAAGTAATTCAGCAAGGAGCGCGTATGGTGATGGAAAAGTGGTCCAATTAGCTTGCATCGGTGCACGTACGGCCACAGCAGTAGCGGCTGCACCATGTACTTCGTCATAGCCTGCCTTTGATTAAATCTATACTCTTGTGTGTAAGTATTGCTCACGTCCCTCTGCCGGGAGCAGTTACAGACGCGATAACACAGACTGTGCCAAGAAATTTACCCCTACACCAAACGCATCAATTCAATTACAAAATGACAAATGAATATGTTTTTCTTGTGGACACTCTGTTTTTTTTTTTTTTGAAAACAAAATTAAGAGAGCCTTGACATGTATTTATAGAATGGATGAATTGATACGAATCACAGTCAATCCTTTTTAAAATAAAAGACTCACTCACTCCCACAGTTTGTGGACAAAAATTAATTAAAATAGAGAATATGGCTGACTAAGCCAATCAACATGACACAAGCAAACATCTCTTAATATCTTAATCCTATCACTTGGTCTTTTTTACATGAGCAGTGCCCCTCAGGTGTTTCTCTAGATTGCACAGAATGCCAATCCCACAAAAGTTTCCACCGACAGATGTAAACATCCTGCGGCGCACGAGTCTGTCAAAAAGGTCGACTCTCACCACTTCTGATCTCCAGATAAATTTCTGGATTTATATTTAGCTTATCTTGTTAATGCTGGGTCAGATCCAAGTCTATCGTTACCGCACCAGCCTATCTGCTGGGTGCTCATATACATTTAGCTCAACCAGATGTTGCTATTTGTAAATGATTCCAAATTATGAAATTTGTTGCTTGGAATATTCAATAAAATTCATCCACAACATCGTCATCAATCGAGGCCATACGCAATTAAATTTGACTTGGGATATTAACAAACATCACATAACAAATTTAACACATTTGCAGTGTGTGTGTAACTTTACAACACATTTCTTGTAAAGTTGTCGAACACAAAGTGCGATAGTCAAGAATCTCAACGCACCTAGACAACGTGTTTGTACAAGAAATTTCAGCCAGTTGGTTCACATTTACGACTTTGGAATTTGATTTGACAAGGAATATTTATATACAACATAAGGTTTGCATTCAGCTGACAGGAATTCCTTTTGACACGAATATTTCATCGATGTACTAAATCGATGTAGATTACGGATCGCACAACTGAACACATCAAACACCAGACACTCTTAAATGTTACATTTTAACTTTACAATATGAAAATTTGAATCAAATTATGGAGTGATCGAAGTTAAGTACATTATTTCTGTCATCGAAGCAGCAAGCAGCTGAGTGCACTTACGTGTGCTTAATTCCATACGAATGTCAGAACGCGAAACATTTCCACCAATTGATACCAACGAGTCCTTGGTGATACTTAAGTGAAAATAGCTTTCAGAAAGCTTGTCATGTCACAGTAATTTCAGATCACGTTTTGACGAGAAAACTGTACCCTATGTCTACAAGTTATAAGCAGATTGAAGCATGCACAACAATGACTAAGGTTTCAGGCATATTTGCCTCTCAAAGAAGCTGAATCACGAAAAGCTATATTAAAAAATCACGACATCCATGTCAGTTCTTAACACGTTGTTGCTATAAACTGCACCAACTCATGTCGAATAAGCATAGGTATTTTAATATTATAATTTATAAAGGTATTTTGAACTAAAACTCGTAAGTTATTAACTAGTATTATCATAGTTTTTATCATTAGTTTTTTTAAAATTAGTTTGCATGGTTTAGATATTATCTGGTTGAAGCATGATGCAAGAAAATAAATAAATTAAAGAAGCAAAAGATATAAAAATATGAAATATATTCAACAATTTAATCTAATTCGTCAAAGTAAATTTTTTAAAACTCCCGTTTGTGATTATAACAAAACAAATAACAAAATTGAAAACCCAAGGAAAGTTCTAGTTTTGTCTTTTGTCAAAACTTGAATTTTCCTTTGGTTTTCAATTTTGTTATCCGTTTTGTTCAATCATAAAGTCAGAAAGTTTACGGTAGTTCTATACATGTTTTATGCTTTAGACATAGCACATTACAAACTGTGCGTCGTATAATAGTAAAGTGCATATAGAGTGACTGTACATACCGTATAGTGAACGTTTTTATACAACTGGATGGGACACATTGCATTATGACCATTGCATAGTTTGAAACTCTTGAAAAATTTAAATTTGTCGTGCTGTAATCGTGGCTGGACACAGTTTTCCTGTCCGAAATATAATTCTTAAAAAGATGTATGTATTCGTTTTGCGCATGTGAACTGATTGATGCCCAGGGAAAAAAAAGTAGCGAGAAGTAGTTGATAAAAAGGGATAATATAATTTATATTCCTAATTGAGAAAAATATCTCTGCCCGAAATGACAATTCTAAAAATCTCATTTACCTGATTTACATGGCTACTTAGAACGTGGAATACAGGACTATCGATTTACCGTAAAGTATATAGAGATATGGTTTAGTAGATACCGTACATCTTAATTACCCAGCCAGAGACAGTGGACTGTTTATAGTTCAGCCTGACTGCGCATCCTTATAACCCAGTGATAATATCGTATATAACATTTCGCTCTTATCAAATCATAACTTACTATGATCTATGGATGACAAGACGTAATATTTTAATATTATTAATACTTGGCGCCAAGCATTCATGGCATTCATTGATCCAATATGGTCTTGTTCGTGATTTGCTAATAGAAACATGTTTTGCATTAAGTGTTAGAGAAAAACAAAGATGAGGAACCAATCTAAATGAAGTAATTTATTTAAAGAAAATTGAAAGCTCACGTTTGGATATAAAGTTGTGATTGTATCCAATCTCAACGTGATGTAGGGCTGCATTTAACGTTATCTTAATGGACTTACAACCTATTTATGCCATGGAACTCAGATGAAACTATCATTGAGCCATCCTTAGGTCGACAAGTATACATTCTTATTAAAGTTTGATTGATTTATGAAATAAAATAACGTACCGAAGCATATGAAAAATTCAGACAGTTTTCCCACGGGTAGACCTATCTTCACAACCTGCTATACCTAAACCTATAGTATTTCTAGCCTTGAAAGAAACTATAGTAGAGACACCTTACTGTATAACTTTGGCACAAAACTATTACATTCCCACGGATTTAGAAATATGCTCCCCCCTCTTAAATTGAATAACATGATAGATACATGAAGTCTACAATTCCTGTTCTAGCTAAACTTTTGTAATTCTTAATTGTTTACATTTTAGGAGCAAGTGACTATGTTGTAATTTTAATATTCTACTCTTTTTAACTGGTATGTAATTTTTGTAAATTTTTGTAAATTTCAACGTGTTTATTTCAGCTACTCTTTTGTGGCTGCCTACCTCGTGTTTTTATATGAATAAACCATAATAATAATAGTAATAATAATAAACTTGCCATTACGTCAAATGATCTCACAAGCCCAACGGAATCACCAATATTACAATTTACTAATGATCAACCTATAAACATCACACGCAAACAAAAATATCCACGAAAAAATCAAGACACGAAAAAACCGAAGACATCTCTTTGTTTCATTTGTATTGAAACATTTATACTTTCAAGCACGCCCAATAGGAATTTTGTACAAAAAACTCTAAGTCAATGGCGTCCTTGATTTGTCAAAATCCCTTTGGTTACTCCCTGTAATAACCTTTTACACATTAATGTAGATAAACTGACAATTCATACCAAGTAATCTTATAGATGAACATCCTCTCAATATTTCAAAGCAAAACTATACCATCTGTCACATAATATCACACCTCAAGCGAGTATCGGTCTTTTCTGGATCAAAAGACAAGCCAAAGATCCCGGGCGTCTTACATGCTTCCTCTAAAATGCCGCTGTCATCCATGTTTTCATATATTCAAAAATAAATTATGAAAAATTGGAAAACGAAAATTATCGCGCAGTCCCTGCAAACGCACAGGGGCTAAACTTGAGTTCCTGATTAACGCATCGCGGAATTCATTCGCTGCAAATTAAATTTTTGACCAACAAATACAACAGAACTTTGCAGTTTGGCGAGAACCCAACAAGATCAAATTGAGTGACATCTGCGAGACGAGTTTCGACAGGGAAGATGCCCGGTTGACGTGTTCACCACACAGTGCAGGGAACTCTGTACTAATTGTGCCATGCTTCGTTAATCCAGTAAGCATTAGGGCGTTGATATTAATACCTTGCCGCTGATGAATTGCACATTCAATTTAATCATATACCTGTGTATAGCCCTTTCACTTAGCAATTTATAGCAACGCTTATCAATTTCATTTTTGACAGATTACTTATTCATTGCTTCTGCTTCTACTGGCACCATGGCATTTCCCATAGGGGAATTCATAGAATTGCAGACAAAGTTATGAAAAAACAACAATGACAAATTGCTGCGTTTATGGGACATCATTGGGGATGATCCCCTCTTCAGGGCAAGGATATTAATCATAATGATATTTAAAGGAACATTACAGAATTGGTTTTTGCTAACAAAACAGTGTAAGCACTATATACAATCCACCATATACATAAACTGACAAACCTGTAGAAGTTTGAGATCGATCGGCCATCTGGGTCACGAGAAAATAGTGAAAAACCGATTACACATTTGCACGTGTTATACAATGCTGAATAAAACGCTCATGAGCGATAAACTCCATTCGGAAATTAGTTTTATTTATTTCTCATCAAATATGGCATTTCAGACAGAAATATTTCTAGGGATGTTTTTTACTATCATCATCATTAGACTGTGTAAGTTTTATGTAAATCTGTGATCTTAAAGAAAATTTTAATTACCAGTTCTGTAACGTTCCTTTAACTAAATCGGGGAATTATTTTGCCGCGAGAATCTGTGCTAATTCTTAGTAAGGCGGACACAATGAAATTATTGAGAATGTTGATACTGACAAAAAAGTAAAAAGTGTAAAGAAGGAGAAAGCGATAAATCGTCTGTAAATTAGTCGCCTGTATGACGGCACGCGACCCCAGTGCACATGTGTACATATCCACTAGGGACAACGGTATTGTATGCCATGATGGATTGATGTCACAAATCACTAAGAGTAATCTTAGATGAATTGTCAATATTACCAAAGTGATTTGTATTGATACACATCTTAAGATCGTCTTAGCTCATGAAATCGAGCCTTGGTATAGCAGTATGTGATTACGCTTGCAAATAGATACACTTTTGGGCCTATACTTAACAAGAATTCAGATTAAGGTAGGCCCATTAATAATTAATAAAATTCAACTATGGATTAAAGGCAAAGCCTACTTTTTTTGGAACCGTTTGATTGTTTTAATCCTATATAAATGTAGATATATACGATAAAACTAACCTGTGAAAATTTCACTTCAAAAGGTGGTAGCGTTTTGAGATATCGCCGAACATCTGGAATGGTTATGTCCACGCAGGAAGAACAATCCGTAATTGGAATACACAATCTGAGAATGTTTCATGCAGAAACGTTTCTCAGATTGAAATGTTTTTTAATCCCTCTCTCTAAAACCACATTCCTTTGAAGGGAAGTGTTTCTCAAAATGTTATATATACATCAGTATCAACAGCTGCAGTGCTTCTACCAAGTAAGTTTTTATGGTATTTAATTTTGGAGTAGGCCTAGTTACCAAAGGTATATCCTCCCTTTAAGTGAAAGTTTAGCTTTTTATAAAAATGTTCAGATTTGATCTGACATACTTAACAAGTAGCCCGTTCGGTGAGAACATTTTTGATATCAGTAAACATTATTCAAAATTCAAAAATGATACCGACTCAACATTTTATTCCGTTCAAACATCTTCACATTAGAAATGTAAAATGTGACACATATATACATGAATGTTCGCCTGCATGTTCAGTGTACATTTCAGTCATATCATCACGTTCTATTTGCAACCAGACTGAACTGAAGCTTTCACCTTTGACCTTTTCAGCTATGATATATTTTAAGGCAGAATGACGCCATGTCTAAATAAACGTCATAAGGTTTTACTTATAGTCAAGTTTTATATGTTTATGCAACTGTTCATTAAATGTGCCCACATCCAGCTTCATATATTCATGAAAATAGTTTTACTTGTCATTTTGATCGACTCAAAAATATCAATCAAATTTGTACATCATTCTTTAGACCCACGATGATTAACACCACAGCTGCGAGAACGGTCATTAACATGCTGCACCGTTATATTTAAATACCTTCTTCAGATATTGACTTCGAAAAGATTTCATCTGTTTAATTCATTACATTAATGAAGAAATGAATTAGTTACGCAAAAGACTGATTTAAAAAAAGATTGTTATATAGTATTATAGTTGCTCTTGTACAACGTGTTTTGGGCATTATATATGAAATAGCACGATAAGTTCTGATTCACGCAATGGTCAAACCAAAGAAAGGAGAAAATAAGCAATATCACTTGTTTTACTTTTCAAAACGTTTGTCATGAGAGTGCATGAAAAACTCTTGGTATTCAGTAAAATATGTGGAAGTTAAAAGACAAAAGTAAATGATTGATAGTGACACGACATTTGATAACTGTAAACTCACTGATTATAAATTTTTGTTCAACAGCAATTCTCTAGAAAAATATTTCCGTTCGGCAAAGTCAAGACAAATTTAAACACCCCTTTATCACAGTTGCTTATTTCAATTGCTGCAAGGAAAATAACATTGGTTGGTCTGAAAATTAAATTCAACCCGAAAAACTCCAACACAGAGCCGTATATTGAGCGAGTTGCGACAACTTGCGATTAGAAGCCATTTTGTGTCAACCCCCCCGCAATGGTGAATACAGGGTGCCAGACTAGTCTACCCATTGGGTTGTGCTGCATTGGGACCGACATTTTTTAAAAAAATATAAATTCAATCTTGCTATGCATTGATTTATGAAGTATCCTATTGTGTTATATTGTAACGCTCAATGCGAGTTGTTGCGGGTTCCTTTTTCGACTCAGATGCCTGCATGGCGATTGTTCCATTCAACTAAATAAGCACATTTTCCTAAACAATCATCGGTGTGGGACCAAGCTTTACCCGGTACTGTTTATTAATCCGATGCAAAAACTGGACCCAGTTGGCGATTACACGAATCAAGTTGGCCTCTCGTCTCTGAACTGGCTCGGTGGTCAAGCAGTGGAGCTACAATGTGAGAAGTCGTTGGTTCGATTCCCACTCGGAGGTGGATTGATTTTACCGATGGTCTTGGAATGCACTGGGAGTTGACAGTGCTTCGGTGGTTCTTTTAAAGGGAAAAGTATATCAAATATCTGGTGTACCTGAAGATTTTTTGTAATAACGCTTTCGCAATCTGTCACTATTATTTAAATGTCCATGAATGATCAAGTGAGGACAGTACTGCTCTCACTTTCAGTACCTTATGGAGACCAAGGAAAAAAAAAGAAGGAAAATAAAAGGTCTCCATAGGGGAATTCTTAAGACCGGGGTGCTCCACAAGAAATGTTGTGTACAAAGTATATGGGGAAACTGTTAAGTGCAGGGACAAAGGAAAGAACAAAAGAATGCTCAACAAGGATGCATTTTTCAAGATGTGTGTGCATTAACATGTTAAGGTTTAAATCACGCATTGGTATGTTGAGGTTTAAATCACACATTGGTATGTTGAGGTTTAAATCACACATTGGTATGTTGAGGTTTAAATCACACATTGGTATGTTGAGGTTTAAATCACACATTGGTATGTTGAGGTTTAAATCACACATTGGTATGTTGAGGTTTAAATCACACATTGGTATGTTGCGATAACATTTGCACTGTCGGGAACACCCACTCTCAAATGCTTCCCTGTGGAGCATTCTTTTGTTCTTTCCTTTGTCTCTGTACTTAACATCTTCCCATAGACTTTGTACAAAAATTTCCCTGTGTAGCACCCCAGTCTTTAGAATTCCCTTATGGAGACCTTTTGTTTTCCCATTTTGTTTTGTCCTCGGCCTCCATAAGGTACCTAATATAGCACGAAAGACGTGTCTCGTAGTATGTAACACACGTCACTGTGCATACAAATCTAATTTGAAGAAGTACCGGCAAGAGATGTGTTCTCGGATATTAATAATACAGACAAAATTGATTACAAATCTTCAGCCTTTTATCAGTTGGTCCTCGAGGCTAAAAACTTGACTCAAAAAGCGCCTCTATAGTGTTTCAGCCCCCGCTCCCAAAGAAAACAAAACATAATACATTATTAATATTATTCACTGATAGATTGTCACGGTCAATTTCAGCAAAGCTGTGAACTTTGAAAAATACAGAGGGTTTGGAGGGAGCAGTCCCGGTCGGAAAAAGAAGCCTTGTCCTGGTGGTACCGTAAAATCAAATGGAAAAGACATTGGAATCAAAAGACGCCCATTTATCTAGTCCTCTCGTTGTCCATCTGGCATCGCTAAATTATTTGTAATGTTCTAAATGAGTTCAGAGCGAACTTCAATTAAATATTTTATGAAACTTTTGTGCTTGACGACCCAATATTAAAATTGAACACGTTCCTTTGCAATGACGCGTGCCTTGATGAATGATGTCCGTAGTTGCGATTTGCACTTAGCTCAAAATACAAACCCGTAAAACTTACATTTTAAATTGTTGTATTAATTTAATAGTGACATTACAGTTGAGGTACTGGGTACATTGCAAGCTTGTGGGCCTGCATGAAGTTGCATTCACAAATCACAATGGTAACAGCATTCGTCCAGTGTGATCCTTATTGTTGTATAGTCAAGTAGCCTACTTTTCAGTCAAGTATCAGAGTACTGCCGAGTACTAGTACTGACTACTAGGGTAACCGAGTAGTACTCGACTACGAGTACTTAGACCATCGAGTACGAGTACAATGTGTCCGAGTACCGAATATTTTGATATCCGAGCTCAGAGTCAAACAGCCAAGTACCTAGGCCTTCTTGAATTTCCGAGTACGAATACGATATAAAGAAAAATACTGCAAAATAGGTCATCAACACATTTATTGTCATTTTGACTAATCAATACATCAAAGACAACTTCAGTATTTATTTTACTTCTCTTTATTCCTCTATTCCTTGGATAGCAATGGCATAAATTTACATTAACGCAACATGCGACACGCCATGTGAAATAAAATTCGATCAAGGTTAGCACCAAACGGGCAGTCACGGGAAACATTGAAAACATGAAAAGGCTCAAAAATTAGAAACAGGGCGATGAAGGAGAAACCTTTGATCTAGACTGCAAAGAGCTTACCGTGATTTCAATTCAAAACGAATGCAACAAAATGTCAAGAACCAAATGACTGTTTTCGGGAAATCACATAATTGGATACAGTCAAGGATGTGAAGTATGAGTGATGTCACGTCTGATGAAAATATAGCAAGTTATATGGAAGAATAGGAAGGCTGCTTGGTAAACTCACCCCAGTCTCTATGCTGGGTTGAGTGCCAATAATGGGGATTTCCTAATAACAGTATAATCTGACATCTATGAATGGCACTTGGTGGATAGCCAAGGCTGTTTGGCTGCACGTAGGCCTAAGTTCAAATGTAACACGCCAAGCATTTTGGTCGCAGGTGACAAATATTAAGATTGTGGCATTTCAAGATGAAACTTAATCATGTAATCCCGAAGAAGCACATTAATATTACGTCTGTTATCAATCCAACTGACGTGATGGAGTTTTGTCTCTCGTTGTTATGACGCGAACTATTCATGTATGGTTGGATAATTGATTGGAACAAGTGACTCATCATCTTGTCCACGAAGACCGGTTTTAGATGTCTGTACTTCAAGCAGTTCATAAATTCAAACAAAGTATCCTCCGTACTTCTTGATACAAGTAAAGGTCAAACCAAATGTACTTTTATCGGTATGACGTGAAGCCCTCTTCGATGTGAGAAGAATAAAAAACCTACATGTGTACGTCTGGATGTGTTTTTAAATCAATAGATCTTCTGTGCCCCCTTTTCATGTCAACATACTCACCATAGTCACATAAAGTGCATGTTTGTGCAAGAGTTTGTCTCAGTGTGGTTGTTTGTGAGACTGCATCACTTATTTAATCTACTGGCTTCTTCTAGCAAGTCGATAATATACGAGTTAAGGAGACTCTACCTTTAAAGGCACTGTACACGTTTGGTAATTACTCAAAATATATATTAGCATAAAAACTGACTTGGTAACGAGCAACAGAGAGCTGTTGATAGTATAACACATTGTGAGAAACGACTCCCTCTGAAGTAACGTAGTTTTTGAGACAGGTAATTTCTCACTAAAATAATAAAAGACTTCTTGCAAGAAGCCTTTTATTCCTATCTGAAAGCACACAAATTTGTACAACAAGGGTGTTTTTTCTTTCATCATTTTCTTTCAACTTCGATGAGAACACTGGTCTTTGACAATTACCAAACGTGTTTAGTGCCTTTAAGGAGACTATCTCTTTAAAGGCAGGTTTTACTTTGGGTAATTGTCAAATACCAGTATCCTCACTTGGTGTATCCTAACATATGCATAAAATAACAAACCTGTGAAAGTTTTGGCTCAATTGGTCATCGAGTTGCAAGAAAATAGTGAAAGAAAAACCCCACCATTGTTGCACAGAATAATGGTGTGTTTTCAGATGCCTGAGGAGAAAGGCTTCATGCCTCAAGCCTTCCTCAAATTAAATTTGTTATGTGTGAAAAATTACCTCTTTCTCTAAAACTAAATTACTTCAATTGGGTGTCGTTTCTAACAATGTTTCATAATATCAACAACTCTCCAGTGCTCTGTACCCAGTAAGTTTTTATGGTCATGATTTTTTTGGAGTAATTACCAAGGGTATACCCTCCCTTCAAAGACAGCGTACAGAATTTGTAATTCATATATTTGTTATTACTTGCAATCTGAAAGCTCACTGACTATATAGAGGTCATATCAATCCAATCCCCAAGAGAAATTATCACGAATACTGGCGAAGTCGAAAAAAAATTTGAAGACCGATTTAGATTTTTTTATTCGTTATCACTAAAACGTGCCTACCTAATTTGAAGAGATGATTATATTTATTTTTTGAAAACCAGAGGATGGGAATTACTCAAATCTTCGAAAACCCAACAATGTAGGCCTACTGTCCCTTTAAGTTGTTTGCAGTTCGAACTAGAAACAATTGTTTCATATAAATTAGTTGCCCGCTAGACTGGGTAGAAAACATCGAAACAACTAAATACCGCAATGCACCGCTACAGTACATTGTGATTATTTGTTACATTTTGGGTAGCTTTAAAGGTATCGTACACGTTTGGTAATGACTTAAAACAAATATTAGCATAAAAACTTACTTGGTAACAAGCAACGGAGAGCTGTTGATAGTATAAAACATTGTAGGAAACGACTCCCTCTGAAGTAACGTAGTTTTTGAGAAAGAGGTAATTTCTCACTAAAACAATAAAAACTTCTCGCAAGAAGTTTTTATTCCTATCTGAAAGCACACAAATTTGTACAACAAGGGTGTTTTTCTTTCATCATTTTCTTGCAACTTCGATGACCAATTGAGCCCAATGCATATGTTGGGATACATCGAGTGAGAACACTGGTCTTTGACAATTTCCAAACGTCTTCAGTGCCTTTAAACACTGTTTACTCAGTACTTTCCCGAGTCCAGTGAAAAAACCTACGGGTAAAACACTCCGGTGGGATTCGAATCAAAGACCTTTGCTCTGCTAGAGTACCACACTAGACCACCGAACTAGCCTGGTGGCTATAAAGCAGTTCGAATCCTATGTGATAGCAGCGGGTACCGCAACGATTTAATAGATGTTAATTTTGCATTGGGGATAAAGAAGATTATTTGGTTTTTGCCCTTACACCCGAATGATATGCCTGTGGGTTTTTTCCCGCACAGGACTCGGGGAAAGTACTGAGTATACGGAGCTTATACACATCGTGTATGATGTAACCGGTACTCTAAGTAACTAATACGCCCTTGAGAATCACCGAGACGATAGCTTCTCGTGCGTTTCATGTCAAGAACATACCTCCCGTTTCGTTATCATTCAATTTCCCGACCTTACAATAATTTTCCGATCCGCTTCAGGAATCGTTGTCGCCATAAAGCTAAAGATTACTGGGACATAATGAAAAGTCAACATCTGATTGTTATTTCCATTCTGAGGAGCTGGGTTGTAGTGAGCTAAATCGATAAAAATATGGTCGCACGGATAAAAAGACAGCTTGAGGTTTTTTTGTACATGCAAGTCAAGGGCATTAAAGTCTCACCGGATTGAAGATGATGCTCCGGTAATAAGATCATTGTGGAAATGTATCTATTGTGCTGAAGCTCCACCCCCACCTACTCGGTACGTAGCCAGCCAACTAAATACAATTTATCTTTGTATAGACATTGTTGTCCCTTGATTAATTTGCCAAGCTTGAATTCAGAAAATGTATCAATGTCAAATACTGGGGAACCGCCTACATGACAAAACACTCTTGAATAAAACATCTTAAATCATAATCTATAACTGATGCCGAATTTCTTCTGCGTGATTATTATTTTTGTGTACGTGTTACGTTATACTTCACTTCACTTTATTATTCATGTGTATGTTGGGTAGACAAGCAGACTACTGTAACTGTTTTGTGAGAGATTCCGGGATGAAGATGCACAGTCTCAGGTATTAAGTCAGTGGAATATGGCGTTGTTAATACAGTTTGTAGGTTGGCAGGTGCAACGATGGAGATGGTAGTATCTATAGTGTATAGCTTGATTCCGGGTAAACATTTCATAAATAATGTGTGGAGACAAAACAAGTATGAGTGTCAGTCACATTGACGTAGCCAGTTGGGGGAGGGGGGGGGGGCAGGGGCAAAGTGCCCCCCAACACACACGTAAATGTTCCGGCGTATGTGGATGGCAATTTCTTTTGAGAATACAAGACAAACTGGAACAGAACAAACCCAAATTTGTTTATGTGGTGATGCCAACGGTGCCAGCTTGGCCGAGTCTCGTTTCCACCTCGAAACCATCGTATCCCTCTGGCGTTGAAAACGTATGTTTCAACAGTACGGCTTTATGCAAATTTGGTCATATTAGTACAAGCGTAAACTTAAATACTGTGAACCTTAAAATGGTGACAAAAAATGTCTTTGCCCCCCAGAGAAATCTGGCTACGCACCTGGTCAGTCACTTCAATAATACTCTCGGCAATTGAATGTCGACCAGATTGTTGTTTTTGTCCTTTTTCAAATTCATCATACTAGGGTTGATTTATTTGTATTTATTGTTTGACTTTCTAAATAAATCTGTAAATAAGTAACGCTGTCTTGCTTCTTAAATTCAATTTACAGGCAACCAGTTCCAGGCAATCTCCAATAAGAAAATTCGTTCACACTTCAGTGTTCTCATTATCTTCCGTAGATACCAAGTTAAAGCTAAAATAGTGTCTCTTTTTCTGGCAAAGTGTTCCTTTTGCATGCAGTGCAGTTGGTTGCCTCAATGTTGCCTGTAAAAATGTTCCGGTGTGACATTGTCTTTTTAGAACCATGAGAAGGCAAGTCCACCAGTGCTGGTTCTGAATATTTTCTTGACATTTCGGTGATTTTGAATAAGTTCATGTCCAGATACCATGCGTTTTTGTAATCAGTGTATACTTTGGGTTCATAGTTCAACTCCGAAGGCTAAGTTCATTACTGGTACCTATAGAGATAAAATGGAGAAGTAACACTCAATTAAGCTTTAAACAATTTAAATTTGTTTAGCTAATGCGAATCAACACCCACATGTGATCATTGTTACGCCAGTTTTATGCTTATTCAATGTTAAACCCGACTATAGCTTCAAGGTCTTTGATGAGTTTTCTCGTTCGATTAAAAAAAAATATCCAAGAATAATAATAATAGTGGCTTCTTATTAACGCTCATATCCGTCACTCAGAGACGCTCAAGGCGCTTCAACATTCAGTAATTTCCTGCAAGGTATTGTGGGGCTACGTTTTTTGAAATATGAGACCTATTCCTTTACATAGCACCATGTTTAATGGTTTACAAGGTGCTGCGGCGCAATATGCAGCCATTCAAACCAGAAGCACCTGGGCAAAACCCCTTCTCTTTTTGATAAGTGCACTGGGTTCTTTTACGTCCCATCCGAAGGACGCAGCAATAATGGTTAAGTGTCTTGCTTAAGGACACGAGTGTCACGACTGGGACTCGAACCCACACTCTGCTGAAACAGAAAAACCAGAGCTTGAGTCCAGTGCTTTTATCCACCCCCACCCCCGCTCATGCATGTCTGCTTTCAGATCAGAGCTTTTGCATCAGGTTAGCTTATAGTGGTATCCTGCCCTTACATTCACCCCTGTGGACCCAGGTTCAAATCCTGCTAGGACCGGAGCCTCGCATTTGAATTTGGTTTTCACACCCTATCTTAGATGGGTTTCCCAAGTGATGTGACCATACTTTTTTTTTTGGGGGGGGGGGGAGGAAGGCATTTGTGCATTGTTCGATTTATTTATTATGTATCTACTTACGTATTTACTTTTTTTTAGTGGTGATGAGGGTGGGGTTTTTTGGGGCGGGGATCCTCAACGGGAGCCACCCCTTGCCCCCCCATTCCCTCTTGATACGCGACTTCCTATTTGGGTTTTTCTTCCCAAATTAATCTGAACAATAATCAGTTATTACATGGTGCTTTTGTTTCAGTCAGGCATACCAAGTTGTGAATTAAAAGACCCATTTAATTAAGTAGCACCTTGTATGAGGTTTACAAGGTGATTTCAAAGTTTACAATTGTCTAACCATTATGCCAGAAAGAAACACCGGGACAAACCCCTTTTGTTAGCGATAAGTCTAATCACTTAGAGAAGTGTAGTAAATAATGACAGCATGGCACTGGACACGTTTGGTAAATTACTCAAAATTTTATATTAGCATAAAAACTTACTTGGTAAGGAGCAACAGAGAGCTGTTGATAATATAAAACATAGTGAAAAACGACTCCCTGTGAAGTAACATAGTTTTTGAGAAAGAGGTAATTTCTCACTAAAATATTTGAATCTGAAAAAGACTTCAGGCCTGAAGCCTTTTTCAGGCATCTGAAAGCACAGTCATTATTTTGTGCAACAAGGGTGTTTTTTCCCATTATTTTCTTGCAACTTGGATGACCAATTGAGCCTCAATTTTTTTCAGGCTTGTTATTTTATGCATATGTTGGGGTACGCCAAGTGAAAAGTACTGGTCTTTGACAATTACCAAACATGTCCAGTCCTTAACGTGGGAACGTTATCTTTATGACTTTGCAATTATCATTTGAGAGTTACGCTCGAGTTGCCACCATAAAACGTGACTCTTAAAGGCATCGTACACGTTAATTGGAGCCTATTTTTAGTTGTAAACCTATATAGTTGTAGATATATACCATAAAACTAACCTGTGAAAATTTTATAACAAAAGGTGGTAGAGTTTTTGAGATATTGCCGAAAATCTGGAGCGGTTATGTCCACGCAGGAAGAATAATCTGCATTGCAATACACACTCTGAGAAGCGTTACGCGTAACGCTTCTCAGATTCAAATGTTTTTGGGGATAAAAAGTGATATATTTTTCCATAACCGCAACACTTCGAAGTGAAAAGTTTGTAAAAATGCTTTATACTATCAAAAGCTGCTGTACTTCTTACCAAGTAAGTTTGTATTGCCATTAATGATCTGAGTCATTACCAAACGTGTAAGATGCCTTTAAGTAGTTTTTACCCGTGTCCACCATTTTGAATCACTGAAGTGCAGCAAACCAATACTATAAATTCGACGTTTATCACCATGATTAATTGCCACACTCTTGTCGTGCTAAACTCCTTTGAGTGTATTCGACACGGTAAAAAGTGCAACATCTATCACAGGCCTTAACAGACACATAAACACAGACGCTTTTAGTTTTAACAGTTTTGTTTTTAACACATCCCAATTATAATTATTCATAATGATACATTTGAAAGTGTATATAGATGCCATCAATGGAGAAGGGAATAGTTTCAATTTAGTCTAGGCACTCATGAGTATACCAACCTTAATGTAGCAATGTCGAGTAACGGACCAAAGGTTGAAACCGTGTGTACCGGTAGGCCTACTCTAATAACTGTTAAAGGCAGGGTGTACTTTTGGTAATTGTCAAAACCCGGTATCACCCTTGGTGTATCCCAACATATGCATAAAATAACCAACCTGTGAAAGTTTTGGCTCATTTATTGGTCATCGAAGTTGCAAGAAAATAATGAAAGAAAAAAAACACCCTTCTGCAAAGAATTGTGTGCTTTCAGATGTCTGAGAAAGGCTTCATGCCTGCTCATATTCAAATTTGTTGGTGAAGAATTACCTCTTTCTCTAAAACTACATTCAAATGGTGTCGTTTCTAACAACGTTTTATATTTCAAACAGCTCTCCAGTGCTCTATACCAAGTAAGTTGTTATGGTCATTAATTTTTGGAGCAATTACCGAAAGTACACCCTGCCTTTAACATATAAAAAAATATATATATTAAAATCTGTAGTAGGCAATAATTTTATATTCAATTAGATAAACTATTGTTTTATTCCTAAAGCTTATCTGCTTGACGTCATTCGTGGTAGTGATGTCCGATGGAATGTCTATTTGCCATCTACACAAGTCTATCTACTGATACGCATCTTGTTATTTCAAGTGCGTTCTTATATTTCGTTTGATTTCAATATAAATATGCCTATATCAGTTAAGAGTATGCAGGCATTGTTATGATTAGAATGGAGTATGCTGGGTTATAACTTCATGTAAACATGAGGTTATGTAACTTTCATTCTTGTCATGTTCCTTCCTCTGAAAACTGCGCAGTGTCTATTTTGAATTTAACCCATTTTATTTCCATACACTTTCATGTATCATGTTCCTTCCTCTGAAAACTGCGCAGTGTCTATTTTGAATTTAACCCATTTTGTTCGCATAAACTTTCACGTTCCTTCTTCTTAAAACTGCGCAGTGTCCTTTTTGAAACTAACCCATTTTAATTGCATAAACGTAAGTCGTAGTAGAGTTGTACTAAATAATTCCATAAAACCGGGTAGTCCTACACCCACTTATTTGAAAGTTCAATTTGCTGTTGCGCGAAACGATGAGATATGCTCATTTCACAGTTCAATTGAATTCCAGCCACTCTGAACACACAAACGAGAAGAGACCTTATGCGGTCAGCTAACGAAACTCAACTAATTCAACTTAATTCGCACATATTTGAAACTACTGGGAGACTGGCGAAAGTGCACTGGGTCGTGGGTGCTTTGCCCTTTTCTTAAGATAGCTCAAGACTGTCTTGACTATTATCACTGGGCCGGCGCGGCCGGGCAGTTGGTCGCTCCTTGAAGACCGCCATACGCTGACATTACATGGCCATTCTAAAAATAAGAAACGAATTAGTTCGTGTTCGACGTATTTGATAAGCAACCTCTCCATCGCGGAGTCGGGTGTTAACTTTATTGTGTTTGCAGACGCCAGGTTCGAAAAATCGGAGAAACATTTGGCGCGAGATTTCAGCCCCAAAATTATCAAAATTAATTTCTCATTTCCCCATGCTTGAAGCAGCTGCGACGAAAAAGTATATCTGTTTATAATCGAGAAGAAATTCCTGGCTCGTTGGATTAAGCCGATGTGAATACTTTCCAATGGACAAGTACGTATGCAAACAGAAAGATCAATGACCTTTTGTTTATCGTGACGTAATTGAAATGTTTCTGATCTGTTGTAATAAGTCAGTCTACTGTAACAGTAGAGTAAATAATAGGTATCACTTCAGAGCCAGGAGCTAATTTACAGACTAATTATTATTTGCTTTGGGTAACAGTTAAAGGTTACAAGGTGGCGCCATTCAGCTGGCCTATACATGAAGTAGGTACGGTGAGGACACCCACTCTGATGTCAACTTTTCACACAGAATTATAACCCTTAGCACTGAGCTTTCCAATCCCAAGTTGTTTAATTAAGCGGTTACCAATGACGTCCCATGTTTTTAGTGATACAAGTAAAGGAATCCACCAGTTATGATGAAGACATTTTGAAATGTTCGGTCTACAAAGGCATGTGTTGAAATGTCATCTTGCTGGACAGTCACTTAAAATGCCCGAAGCGCCCCAGCAGGCAACCACAGGCATTAACCCCTATTAAAACTGGCCGCAATGCAGATTATAGACAGTCGGCTGTCGGCTACCAAGCCCCAGGGAAGAATAATAACACATCGACTTGGGAGTCCTGGGACGATTGGGTAATGAATACAGTTGCTGTAAATGAAGAGGTGTTTGAAGACGCCGTTGTACCTGCTGTTTTTGGGAAACATAAATCTACAATACTTGTGGAGTCGTGGATGTACACGATGAAAGAGATGCCATAGACAGTGCAATTAGGACTACATCGAACCATGGAGGTCCATGATTTAACAGTGAGTGGTAAATCATAGACGATCAGGAAAATAATGACAGAGACACCGCAACAGAGTTGGGCCGTATCACTCCTTTCTGTTGGAAAAGCAAACATGAACTATTTCATGATTTGTACAAATACATCGTCAACTCACAGAGGAAAGGTCAATCAGAGTACAAATCGGGGTTGAAAAGGAAAAGCAATAAAATACACCCAAGAAACAAAACGTTATTGAAATACCCAAACCAAGCATCGATGTGCATTCAAATTATGTATCATGCATTCTGAAACAATATTCATTCACTAATAAGAGGTTGGTCAAAATATTATTTGCAATGATATGACGGTTGAGTGCAGAGCTGCGTTCTTTTGTTCCCAATATCTTTTTCAACGGAATAAATTCTTACATGTTTGTATAACAGTTACCTATGCACAGTGGTGTAACTTAGGGGGGAGGGGACCAATTGATGTCCGTGTCCCCCGGGTGCCCCCCCCCATTTGAAATCTGGACTTCTGGGATTGGAAATCTTCAGAGTTATTATTACATTTCATACACTTTAATGTGAGTATTCCGATGTTTTTAAAACCATTTTTCCGTTTACATGCAGACAATGTATTTGTTTTTACACTAACGCCAAAATAGTAAATTACTCACAAAAAGGCGCTGAAAAGGGGCTTGTTTAAGAAAAAGGCAAATGGAAACTTTGCTATAGCTAGAAGTGCCCCACCCCCCTAGAAAAAGTGGTGCACCCCCTTGTGCCCCCTAAAATGTTACCTATAGTTACGGCGCTGAAGTGATGAGAGAATACAAATATTACTAGAAATAAAATAGGCCTCAGATTTAACGGTACATGTAGGCCTACATGGTAGAATCAAGAGGAGTTATTGAAAACAAGCATTACATATAGGTCTAATGAAATCCACTCAAATAATGTAATACATCCACAGCACGACAAAGCCTATTATACATCACCTGCTTCATGTTCCTGTGCAAATGAAAGGTGAGAACAAACCATAATACAACCACAAGGGATTCACATGTACACATTCACACAAACATCAAGTCTTCAAGACAAGTTGAAGACAAGACAAGTTGAAGAAAGCAACATTGTTAGATTCTTTGATATATATTGTCGGCAAGTCACTGAGGGTCTCTGATAATAACACCAGCTTGTGTATTGGACGACGTGTTCCGATACAAAACACGTTATGTGTCAAGATGTACTTGACTGCCAGAGGAAATTGATTTTGTGTTTCTCGACCTGCTGAGAGAAAATTTGAAGGAAAAAAATACCGTAGTCTTGATGTGTGACGTCAGTTATAATGCTAGCAACTCAGGATCTCTCTGTACTCGTAAACATTCTATATATAAGTTATTGTTACCCCAAGTAGAAACATGCACCGCCATATTTTAATGTTTCGAAAATAACTGTCTCCCATTTCTAAATTAAAACTGTTTTCCCCACAAAATTAGTTCTGCCTGGACGTAATTAAAAGAACATACGTCTAAAATCAATTTCCATAATGAGTAACATCGTTTTTCTTTGGTATCCTCACAAAAAGGAAGTTATTGTTTTCAGAAATGTGATGATGGTGCATGACATGCCATGATGACAACGATGTATGTCTTATAAAGCAATACCTTTTGTAAGGACTGTATAATTTTTGCAGCAAGCTTTCTTTGACCAATCTATTGAAGTTTCTATTTACCGCTGCAATAAACGCACAGAACCGAAACCACCACATTTAGGCCTATGAAGTATTTGGTGTTGTCACACAAAGATACTAACAACAAAATCAAGTTTACAACATATGGTGTTAAAATAACACTAATTTCTGCCAACACAAATACATTAGTGGTTTTTAAACACCCTTAGGGTGTTAATATGTTGATTCTCTCTTGGATATTTATATGTGACAATATGGTGTAAATTTCAACACCCCTGTTTTTGCAGTGTAATTGTCATCATCTGTGTAATGTCTTGTTGGTTATTAGGTTAAGATTGGATTAAACTGAGGAATCATTCTTGCATTTGCATATTAGGGAAAAAATTGTTCTGAAGAAGAACGGAAAGAAAGCTTTTATACGATATGATTACCTGACCAATGCCCGGGTTTATCCGCGAAGCTATATTATATAGGCATAACTGAATGCATTGGCAAATCAACACCCCAAAAGAAAGTAAAACACATTCGTGTTCAATTAAAACCATCAATTAAAACCAGCGCCTTGAGGCTGAACCGATCTGCAACTGTTTTCGCTTTATAAATCTCCCTTTATTATTATATTATATAATACGTTAACAATTGTAAAGTTTAATTATTCACGTATATAAGTTCAACTGAAGACTGTTTTTCCCTGATATTCCCCAGCTTCCTATAACTTATTTTATTACCCAGAACTGTCAACTCCAATAACTCTAAATATGGACTGACGGTTTGCAACTTATTAAAAATATGTTCAGCTGCAGCAAATTACCAGTGGTATGATTATTATATATTAGCGTACCGAACGTTCAATGAGCTAGCAGCTAGATTTCCAAATACAGAGAACACCAAAAGGTCGAAGCAATATCATTGTTAGACGTAAAGTAAATGGCTAGTAATTATCAAACAAAATTGATTTGTTTGAATCTGAAAGCTCCCCGAATATAAAGTGTACACAATTCTTCAAAGAGGAAGGTTTTTTCTGAAACACTGTGCGATTCAAAAAGTTGCATTGTAAGAACCTATTGTGATCAGCAATCTTAAAGCCCACTGAAAATTGATGAACTTCTCATTGCGTATTTATTGAAAACTATATGCAAATTAACTTTCATAACCCTCCAAATCCCCCTCCCCAACGCACACGCAAAAACACTCCAAAACAACAACAAACAATAACAACACGTTGTTATAGACAAGCCAAAATGCACAACCAGTAAATCCCATTTCTCATTTGCTATGAAATTACCTTTAAGGGCGTAAACATCCCCAATTACATGTATGTCCCTTAAAATTTGAATGTCCGGAAGTATTGTCATGCTTCAGAACAGAATCAATAGGCTGGTATCAAGAAAAGCATTCTGTGGTTACAAAGGCACAGCACTTTCTTTTGCACCCCGTGCAAGAAATTTGCAAGCTGATGCTGCATTCATAATGAATTTTCGCGAGTAATACGCCTCTGTTTTTATTCAGCAGGACTTGGGGAAAGTTATCACCAAACGAAAGTTATCAAGGGTTCAAGGTTCAAGGTTTATTTCCACAGTATCAAAAGCAAACAGGCAATATCAATCAATCAAAAGAAATCACTGCAAAATGCAAAGTAAATGTTTCACAACATAGGTTTGAAGAACTAGATGCAAAACAAATGTGACACTGCAGAGGGATTTGTTGAAGAAGCAAAGCTTGTAGGCAATGGCCCCTTATTAAAAAGTAATGTTAAGTGAATCGTTGAGGTCCAACTGGGCTCGGTAAAACCAAATGAACATTCTTTATCCCAAATGCAAATTTTACCGGTACGTCTATATTAAATTCCTGATTTGTTTTGTTTGACAGGATATGGTCACATCGCACCAGTAACCATCCCCGGGCAAATCTTCTGTATTATCTATGCATTGGGAGGTATACCATTAATGCTGCTGGTGCTGACAAACGTCGGTAGAGTCCTAGCGAACGTTGCCAGACTACTCTACATCATGTACACCAGCAGACTGTGTCAGAGAGTACGCATGCGTTGTAGGCAAAGAAAATCAAGGAAAAGGGCGAGGAAAATGGCAAGAAGAAGAGGTAAGGTCCCACACAGTCTGTAATTGAATTTCATGCTAGGTTGGATCTCGTCTGACTGTGATTTAAATATATGCACAATCCATCTTAAATATTCATATATTCATACATTTACATCTCCCGGTATAGTAATCCCTGCTAATGCCGTTATCCGGTGTCGGTGATTACTGGCGTGAACTAGCATTAAGGTCATCATTATGACTTCATCTTCATCTCATAATTATGACTTCGTACAAGTCATAATTATGACAATACTTTGTTAGTACAAGTCTTTATGACTCACAATTATGAGATAAATCTCATAAATTTGACTTAAATGGCATAAGTCATAACGTAATTATAACTTGTACTAAGTCATAATTTTATGGCTTTCTTTTTTCCCTCCATGTCCCTTTAATGCTTCCACAGAAAGTTATCTTCAAAAAAAGTAAATAAAACAAAAACAAAACAAATCAAGAACAACCCCCCCCCAAAAAAAAATAAAAAACAAAAAACAAAAAACAAACATCAACCATAAAGTGACGATTCTTTATTGCGTATATTCTATGTAATTATGTTTAGAGTAGGGCCTATAGACGATGTGACATCACATGTTTACAAAAGAGCCACAGAGCCTGGACTTCCTGCAGGCACGATTTGTACACAGACTAATGGAATAAAACATAAAATCTTATATTTTATGGAGATTGCACTGTCTAATTCCTATCAACTTTTGATATGATGAAATGGGGCACATCTCAAAACTTGTCCAGCTTTTACTTTCATAATTCTTGGATTTATGTGGAAATTATGACACAAAATATCAACTTTCCCATAGGACCTGTGTAGTATCTTGCCTGCCAGAATACCCAAAGAATGCACAAGGTCACACTTATTGTAAACAAAGTTCACAAAGACCTTTTCGCAAATACACGGTGTGTACAAGTTTCCCATAGAGCCGCAGTGCATGCAGGTCTAGCTAGCGATCAAAAGCAATCAATTTGATCGCTAGCTAGACCAGCATGCACTGCGGCTTTATGGTAAACTTGTGCACACTGTGTATTTGCGAAAAGGTCTATGGTCTATACATCTGCTCTTCAAATCGAGAACGAATATACAAATAGGTTGTATATGTACAACGTTGAAGTCGGCATGACTATGACTGTGTCCGAATTGGTGGCTATGGCTACGGCTTGGTTGCTGCGTCAACATGCATTGAAGTAAAGGACGTCCATAGCAGCACCCTTAGCAACAGTCGTAGCTACAGCCGTAGCCATTCGGATAAAGCCCATATGAAGTCTGGCTGGTGGTGGCGCTCTAACGTAAAGTTGATGAGCAACTTGACTTTTCTAGAAATCGCAGAGGGCGGTATAACCAGCTACGGCGAGATAAATGACGTTGCATTCTTTCTTTTTTTCTTATTGAAAAACTACAGAAACTAGACAAAGACCAAACATAATTGTTAAAAATTGTCTCCCCCCCAAAATAAACCATAACACAGCAAAAACAACAACACAGCATGCAATATATCAACTATCTCCCAGGAGTAGTGATAGTCGAGTGTAAGCGGCTGATTACCTTACTACAGTGTTTTCACTTTGAGCTTTTATGTCGAGTCGGGTGAAACAATTGTATATTGATGTGTTGAACTGGGCCCCATTTTCATAGAACTATGAGAACAAACAGTGGCTGACTGCTATATGTGTTTTTTCTAGACTGCACCTTAAACGCACCTGTCATTCCTGTACTATCTTTATCCTAACAGGTATGGGACGTAAAGACTCGGCAAGATCTACTCGATCAACCCGCAGCCGAAGTAGTAAGAGCAGCAAGGCCAGATCCGTCAAGAAAACTTCTAGCCAAGCAACGATCCGCGTTGACTCTGAGCCATATCGGGAAGGCCGACCGATGTCGGTCAACATGGAACTGATTAGGAATGACGCACCTTTACCTCCATCGTACGATGAGTCCAACGAAATCGAAGAGAAACATTCGGATACCCGTGAAAACGCCGGCATGTTCTCCGAGGAAAGCAACAAACCCAATCTGTCTGAGAATCCAGGCCCTGTGCATTTTGAGATATCACCGACCGAATCGTTGCCCAATGTGTTCCCCCTCTGTACACCTGCCACTAAGACCCCAATCGGAAAGGCACCAACGGCCGCCATGGACGATTTTGATGACTTGAGCGATCTTGAAGAACCGGAGCCAGAGGTAACAACAGTTAAAAACAAAACCCCCGATCCAGGAACAAAGGACAATTCGGAAAGTGATTCCAGATCAATAACATCTTTGGTCACAGCACCAGGAAAAGTTTCCATAAAGACCAAGGATCCTGTGTGTATAGAGACTACATGCCTCCCCTCCAAAGACAAGAAATGTGAAAGCAGTGACGGCCAAGTTGTTGACAAGAAACTTGGTCGTGCGTCTTCATCAATAACACTAGGAGAACACATTGATAAAGGGCTGCCACCAAGACAACACTCATGTCTTGAGCTACGCCAATTAGACGAACATCGCTCAATCTCTTTCAATATGGGAGATATTGCAGAGGACGAGGAAGAAAATGCACCTAAAGAAGACGATGTATTTCTCCCCAAACCATCAAAGAGTGCAGATGACCTCAATGCAGAGGTCACGGGCAGTGCTACTGATTTAAACAAAGGCAAAAAGAAGACACGTGGCAAAGATAGATCTAAGAAAAAAGTTAAAAATAAACCCAAAAGAGATTTAGAAAGTGCCTCAAAAGTCAGGTCCTCAAAACACCGAAAAAATACTGAGGTAAGAATTGTTGAAAGGAGGAAAGGGACGCCAAAGAAACGCAAAACCAAAAGACCCGTAATGTCACCACCTACCCTGAGATCGTTACACTCCAAACAATTGAAAATACTAGATTCAGCAACAGCTGTTCGGCTTGCTACATATGATAAAGACTTTGGGAGTAGTCGAGATGACTTAACATCACTCATACCTGCCCTAAAACACGAGAAAGTTCGGCTGCTTTGCGAGTATGATCGAGGAGTAATTCGCGACCGAGTTCATAATCCTCGTGGTCAACGTAGGCGGCGCACTGGCACGACTGACAGTGGTAGTACCCGTAGTAAAAGCAGTAGAGGCGATCGTAGACGGCGGAAGAGGGGTAGAGACTCTGGTAGTATGACTCCTCTAGGTTCCGATGATCGTACTTCAGTATTTGATAGTGACACGGAATCCACTGATACAGATGACCCCGGTGCTGACCCTCTTCAACAGGCTGAAATCCCCATCGGACCGGTCTTAGCGTTCTTCTTCGGCTACATAACGCTCGGTGCCATCATGTTCTTTTTCATTCAAGAAAAGTGGAATCTTTTTGAGTCTTTCTATTTCTGTTTCATCACTTTAACCACGATAGGTTTTGGAGACTATGTCCCAGCTGACAAACTAACTAGCCTACTTGCCTGTTGTATGTATACCCTTGTTGGTATGGCGGTCACTTCCATGTGTATTGCCCTGATTATGAAGAAATTTGTGGTCACGGTGAAGCACATTGGACGACGTGTAGGAATAGTTGGTGATGACGATTGACAAAGCGCCCCCAGCGGTGAGGAAAATGAAAGTGATTCATCGCCGGAGGAGTCGTAGAATAAAAATAGCAATGAATTGTAGAAATATACCTTGATAACGATCATATCACATAGACCACAAAATGGAATGTATCTTTATTGAGGATTATCAAAGTTACAACAAAAGAAACATTTTCACTATATTTCCAGATGTTAATCGACATCAAGTTTTGTGGTGGTTATAGTATACAAGAATATCACTCCGTTTTGTAAAGTCTACACTTTTTAACGTATTTATCTTCCGATAAAAGCAATACGTCTGAATATCATGTTTAATGTATAGTGGTGAAATATTTTGTATTTATTTATTACTTGTATTTGAATACATGAGAACGCAGTGACTATAGAGAGAAAAAGACGTTATCGGAGGACTGAATATTTAACTGAATCAAGAAACGTCTTCATTGTGATTAAGGTAAACTCACTGAGGTGTTTGGAAAGGACAGCTAACACATTTTGTAAAAACAAAATTTAATTTCAATAAGAATATTATTAAAAAACCCCAATAACAAACAAACTAACGGTTCCACTTCGTGTAAGAAGAAGAAGAAGAAAAAAAGGGAAAAACAGGGGGAAAAAAGGAACACACGGAAACAAAGAGTGACACTACCTTTAAAAACGCTGAATGTTGTCGACACGGCTTTGTAATAATTTAAAGCACGCCATCTTGCAATATCAAGTTTGCTTAGCCGTGCTGAATGAGACATATTTTAATGTAAACAGATTACGTGTTCGTTTCAATTTACCGAACGTCGATTACAAAACTAAATATATATAAGAAAACGACTGACACCAGGTATTAATTTAGTCTTAAACAAGATGCGACACGTGACAACAAATCCCCGACGTACTAACCGACAAAAACAACCCCCGAACAATACAAAACAAGTTAAAAGGCACTGTACACGTTTGGTAATTACTCAAAATATATATTAACATAAAAACTGACTTGGTAACGAGCAACGGAGAGCTGTTGATAGTATAAAACATTGTGAGAAACGACTCCCTCTGAAGTAACGTAGTTTTTGAGAAAGAGGTAATATCTCACTAAATTAATAATAAAATACTTCTTGCAAGAAGCCTTTTATTCCTATCTGAGAGCACACAAATTTGTACAACAAGGGTGTTTTTTCTGTCACCATTTTCTTGCAACTTCGATGACCAATTGAGTCTAAATTTTCACAGGCTTGTTATTTTATGCATATGTTGGGATACACTAAGTAAGAACACTGGTCTTTGACAATTACCCAACGTGTTCAGTGCCTTTAAGCCTAACTAGGTAGGTGGTTTAAAAGCATTATGTTTTCGCCATTATGGGCAGAATTGTTAAAAACAAGAAAGGTATTGCGTGACGTGATTTCATTGTAGACATTTTTACCTTTGTTTGTCTTATAGCCGTATATAGACGTATATAGTTGAGACGAGGAAGCCTACTTGAGCTTTAACATGATGTTTTTACCAAAGATCAGTCGAGAATAAGCTCTTTTATAAAACACAAGTAGGATTTTTTGATACATTATTTAAGGCTTGTGTTTATGTTCTTCATTAGTACAGACCATCAATCCAGCAGCAGATAAGCAGTCTGGGTTATCACATGACTTTTGTATTATAGGAACTTAAAACATGCGTCACCAAGCCTCAGGTATACACTGACATAAACAGTGACATAACAGATATTTCATTCGGTTACCAACTGCAACATAGGAGATTGAGTGGCTAACTGTATGACTGACTGATGACCTACGCACTGCTATATGCATTATTGGAAACTGTTGTTATGTGTAACAGATAGCTAAACTGACTGACATAAGTATTGCACCGTTTTGTACCATAACCAGCAATATGACCGATTACGCAATACACAAACTGACTGTAATGAGTTCTTGCCCTTTGATCTGACCACGGATGATCTGACTGACTGACTGACTAACCACGTATACATGAATTTGATCATTAAGGCCTAAATGTAAAGTTCCATTCATGTCATCAACTTGTAAACCTTGGCTCAGCAGTAAGGGACAACGTTGGGGCTACATCTAGGTCATGTGATACAATTTTAGGTCTCAGACTACATTAAGGTGCGTCTAATGCACGGACAAACCAGTTAACGCTGTTCGATTGATAAAAGGACCGTTGTGGAAGCCCAAGCGTAAAATCCAAGCAGCTCGAAGCGAAAAACTGTTATAATGCACATTGTATAATGCAAAGCAAAAGTTGACTTTAGCTGGGAATTTTTCCTGAAAGGGGTAACTGAAACATTTCACATCCGTGGCGTCACGATCAAAGTAAAACAACGTTAAGATGATAAAACATCCGTGAAATTCAAATGTGCAATAATGTGTTCACGCGGTGTGGTTTGCCTTGTCATATCGAAGAAACTTGACTGTTAAAGGCATCGTACACAGGCATCTATTGTTTGTTTCAAACCAATAGAGTTGTAGATATATACCATAAAACTAACCTGTGCAAATTTCATTTCAAAAGGTGGTAGCGTTTTTGAGATATTGCCGAAATTCTGGAGTGGTTATGTCCAAGTAGGAAGAATAAACTGCAATTGGAATACACACTCTGAGAAGCATTACTCGTAGCGCTTCTCAGATTCAAATGTTTTGGGGGATAACAAGTGACATCTTTTTCCATAACCGCAGTATTTCGAAGTGAAAAGTCTCTAAAAATGCGTTATACTATCCAAAGCTGCCGTACTTCTTACCAAGTAAGTTTGTATTGCCATTATTTATCAGAGTCATTACCAAACGTGTACGATGCCTTTAATAACTGAATTTTGAATTATGTCCAACATAAGAAGACATTAACGTTATGTATATGTCTTGAATGACTTTTAAACG
Organism: Plazaster borealis; assembly: GCA_021014325.1. Lineage (NCBI taxonomy): Eukaryota > Metazoa > Echinodermata > Asteroidea > Forcipulatida > Labidiasteridae > Plazaster > Plazaster borealis. The sequence continues at coordinate 9,404,588 of CM037471.1, read as the reverse complement.
GTGACTGACTAATTGACTAAGCGAGCAAGCCACTGAATGGATGCACACATTGTTGTATGACTGACAGACAGATGAACTAATACTTTACAGACTCCCAACTGACGCTGATTTCTCCTGTATTTAAACCGGACTGACTCACCGACTCGGAAACTTGTGTGACTGATTAAAAAAAAAAGGTCGGGTAACCAAACGACCGAACGACTAAAAGAGTCCAGAATACTTTACGCGTAAATATCATATCCTTGATCCTTCAAAAAAGAGAAATCAGCGGAATAAATTGTTACGCAGAAATGATTTCTCGTTTATCATCTGACAAAGGAATATCATGAATTCCATTTTTTATTTGCAATGAAATGCAGCGTGATTAATGACTGCCACGGGATATCATGCAGAAATTCAGCATATCACTCAGAACGGGGCAATTAGAAAATAGGAGGAAGAACTTCAAAGTACATTTTTATGGATTTGAACTGCGATTTTTGGTTTTTGGAGGTCAACTTTAGGTTCAGCCGCTCGTTAGTCTCTCTTATACAGTCAGCATCTCTTTCCCACTATTGTTAACTTTTGTGGACAACTTGTCTTTTTATATTGTTTTAAGGAGGCGGGGCAGGTGCTCATTAGTATACAGGGTGGAAGATCATTTACGTCTGACTTTGATTACTGTTTTCCGCAATGGGAGGCATTAATATTTCCCCTTGATGTATTTTTCAAGAGTGGGTGCTATGGCTGTTATCAAATTGATTGATTGATCGATCGATTTATTACTAAAGGGTTCCCAATTATGCCATGTAGTTTGGTATGGTTTGGAGAAACATGGAGTAAAAGCTATCACTAAGTATAGGCTAATCTCTGGAATGCCGTTATTTTAAAGGGACTCGCATTCAGAATCTAACCACCACCTTAGCATCACAATTAGTGTAGTAGGTCTACCATTTCCAGCCAGAAAACCCCCCCACATTGCTTTCCCTGCACTACTTCGTCGTTATCAAATCCATTATCCCATAAACGTCAGATCTCATTTGAGATGAAATGCAGCAAGAATGAAAACGCTATACCTTACAATAATTGAGCGTTTAGGACATCGAGTGAATCAATTATTGTTAGGATGCATACCTTCATAATACGTCCACATGGATTCAAACTTGTGTTTTGTTGCTTGTTTCTGAGGATATCACATAATTTCTGTTTCTCATAAACCAATTACACTATAATTGCTTTTGTTGTAATATCGTCGTTGACTTCACTTAAAACGCCCAGCAAGTAAGGAGATCTACGCTGTTCAGTTTCCGATGAAGCGATTTTCCTTGCCATATTATACGCATGATTAAGACTGACAGACTGACACAAACAACATACGGTTTGATAGTACTTTGCTGACGAGTTGACCAATCGATGACGTTAAGTGTGCCACATCAATTTGATCAATGTCTTCTCCACTGCTTGGCTATGAACTGTTCTCCCCGAAGCGTTCATGTCTCGTTCACCGCACTTAACCATGAATTAAAACACTGGAAAGAAAGATACACCATCTTATTTTTGCCAATGTTTCCAACCGAATATGAAGTATTTTCATACGCTAGAATGGTCTCTAATGATGAAATGTATCTAAGCAAAGCCGACGTATTATTATTTTTCTCTCCTGTAGCACGTTAATACACAACTTCAAACACAGTTATTTCTAACATTTTACACGGCAAGCTGTTTCAGAACGTTCTTTTACTATTATTTAAAACAACTTATTTCTTGGATTTGTCTTTACGTTACAGTGACATGTTAATGGCAGTAGTAAACTAATAGTGCAGAAGAAATCAAGGTGTTGCTTTGGAGTTCCTGTATAATTATAACACGATTGCGAAAGCATGGATTTTTTTTTTTAGAAGATTAAAGTTTGCAAGTGGGATTCTAACCTGGCTGCCCTATCAGATCGGTTACACCCCTATGTTCCGACACCCCTATGTTCCGACACCCCTATGTTCCGACAACCCTGGTGTATTTTCCTATTCCTAACCCTAACCCTAACCCTAACCCTAACCCTAACCCTAACCCTATGTAAATCATGAGGGGGTTGTCGGAACATAGGGGTGTCGGAACATAGGGGTGTCGGAATATAGAGCAGTCCCCATCAGATCTATACAGTAATTATAACATGGTGCTATTGCAACATTCTCCCGATCTTCTCAGATCTCCATGATCTTCGCTAAAATGACTTTATTTGGAATTCAAGTCAGTTTCTTCGACCTTTATACACACTGAAGTGTCACAGTAATTAAAGAACACGAGGCATGTGGAATTACAGTGATTTTGTTTTCACAAAATGGTAAACAAAGTCTTTACTTTATTTTATTTGAAAAAAACAAAAAAACACAAAAACAAAACACCCTAAATAGACATCGTTTGTAAATATCAAAGTGTATAAGGTCTGTTTGTATGATTTTGTAAAAAATTATTGATAATTGTTTATATAAGTCTAGAATTATTTAAAGAAGGGGGAAAAGAAGAAAAAACAAAACACCTTGGTTTTGGATTGCAGGTTTTGAAAAACAAGTAATTTATGTTCATCAGAACAATCCTAATAACAAAGCACATAAAAAGCAGAGTTTGGTTTGATTTGACCCGGAAAAAGGTTCCAGTGGGTCATTCCCATAACCGGGTCAGCTAGACCCGTTTTCTGGTGTGTAGTGACCATGAATAAGGGAAGGTCATACTGACCCAGAAATAAGTCTTGCCCATTGTTGGACCCCCTTCAGGTCAATATTGTGACCCTTGAGCTTTTAGAGTGTATAAATGACATTGAATTACCGCTCATTAAAATTTGCATTATTGGTTATTATAACTGACTGACAGGACTCGGGAAAGTACTGAGTATACAGTGATTTATACACATCGGTGTAAGGTATTCTTTATCCCCGAAGAGAAGTTTAACATCTATTAAAATTGTCGCGGTACCCGCTGCAAAAATATAGGATTCGAACTGCCTCATAGCTACCGGGCATTCTCGGTGGTCTAGTTGGTAAGACATCTGCTCTTGGGTTCGAATCCCACCCGAGTAATATGCCTGTGGATTTTGTTCACAGGACTCGGGAAAGTACTGAGTGTACAGTGCTTTACACACATCAGTGTAAGGGTATAAAACCAAATAAAATATTCTTTATCCCCGATGCAAATTTAACATCTGTTGACTAGACTGTAGTTGTTACCAGCTATCGTCATTCGCTGATGTTCCTGCACTAAAACTGACAACATTATGTGACAAGTAACTAGTCAAATTCATCATTATACATCGATGTAGCAATATTGACGTAACTAACACGTCACAAAACCGTCATAGTTCACTCAAGCTCGTAATCAGAACGAACAGATTAATGATAACCCGTTGACGTTTTCGTAATATTGTGCGATTTAATATCATCCATACTTTCATCTTTATTCTAATAAAACTGAACACGATAAAAATATGTGACTGACTACGCTATATACCTTATACTTTATTACTTAGAAATTATAGTAGGCCTATACGTAACTTTAAATTAACGAAAAATGTACATAATGTAATGATTATACAGTTGCAGAAGAGGCATATTAAATGATATCTTATTTAATGATTCCAAAAGCGTGTTTTGTGTTCTATTTTCCTCTTGTCAGAAGAACCCCCCTAAAAGCCTCTAGAGAATTGCCGAGGTTCCAAGCACACAATGAAGACAGTAGAGGGGGCACCACCATGCCCCCCATAGCGAGCACAATGTGCATGTTGGTTTCTGGCCGCTGCCGTTTTTTTTCCCACACTTGGGTTATAGAGGGATCTGTTGAGATCTTTTTGGCTAATGTTAAAGCTCTACCATGGTTGAAGGAGTTGATGGGTCACGTTGGGTAGGTATCCACATTCAAACCGTGGACCTATAACAAAAGGGACAATAGGTCCACGGTTGCCATCACAAAGGAAAACATTGTGGTCCACGGTTGCTATCACAAAGAGTTGAACAAAGGAGGGTCCACGGTTGTGTGTTTATAGGGGTGTGTGTGTGGAAGGGGTTCGAATCCCACCCGAGTAATATGCCTGTGATTTTTTTTCACAGGACTCGGGGAAAGTACTGAGTATACAGTGCTTTACACACATCGGTGTACGGGTAAAACCAAATAACAATATTCTTTATCCCCGATGCAAATTAAACATCTATTAAAATGTTTCTGATGTGTTTCGGATGCCGAGTAATAACATCTGGTCATCATAGCTTCATTTGTGTTTGGTAATGGTGAGGTGTTCAACAACATTAAGGGTCGCCACTTCGCTTCACTTCTTCAAATTCAAAATGTTTGAAAAACTGTTGATTTTATTTTCTCTTATTTTTCTTCCCAACACTAATTGATCAGTGCTAAATAATAATGTGCGTATTGTTTGTAATGTCTTCGTTGCCCGTATAATGTTTTTCAGTTTTGTTTTCTTCTCCCCAATTCTGACCGAAATGAGTGCAAGACACCTATCATTTCACAAAGTAGGCCTTCATTTTTATGGGCCTTGTACGTTTCACTGGCTAGATGTGAATGCAGGTCTGGTCCAATTGTTCTCGGGAAATGTGAGCATGCTCAGAACTACGTTAACAATGGAATTTTACCTGGTAAGTCTGCTGCCACCTAGCGTTTCAAAGTCTCTCATTATGAAACAGGTTTTATAAGTGACCCTATCCATGAAAACGTTATACCTTGTATCCAATTAATTTAAATTACGTAGCCATTATGAGGTTATAAGCATGGTCTATGCCTTTCTTTTATCCGATGTTTTCTGCTGTGAGACTTGAAGGTTATTTCTCAAATCCAGAATAGAAAATGATAGACAAGAGGTATGCAAATGAAACAACCAAGAATTGCATACTTAGTACTTTCTATAATGATAATAGCATTATTAAAAGTTTTAATAATAATGTTTCAATGGAAACCCATATGTATTTGTCATTCACCTATTCAATGTTTATCTAAATACGAGCTTTAAAGCTGAAGGACTGTATTCATTGAAATGAAACAATACCTAAAAGGATTAGCTCACTATGACCGAATAGTTGATCGAAGTCATCGAGACTGAAATTCAGTCTATAAAATTGTTACAGAGCAAAAACCAAACCAGAAGTAGTTTTTATCCAAACAAAACGGCTTAAAAATACATTAAAAAAAAGATAACAATGGATTTAACAAACACAAACATCTCAGTCTTAGCAACAATTTCAGTTGTGTACTTTAGATCTCATAAAGAAGGAAGAGTTGTAAGAAGGACTCACCATTTCTTGCACATGCTAAATGTATTATTAGAAGTATTATTTTTTAGTCTGGCATAATAGTGCTCCTCTCATTTAAATAAAACTAATTTTCCGCAAATTAACAGATAAGCCCTGGTATCAGAACCTATCATTTTACGCTAGCTCCCTGCACTGCAAAAACTGGGGTGTTAAAATTGACAACATTGGTGTTGTCACATATAGATACCCAAGAGAGAATTAAAATTAACATCATAGGGTGATAAAATAACACCAATGTAATTGTTTTTGCAGAAATAAGTGTTATTTTAACACCATATGGTGTAAATTGGGATCTTTTTGGGTATCTATATGTGACAACACCCATGGTGTCAGTTTTAACACCTCGGTTTTCGCAGTTTGAGTAGGCCTATTAACCAACAATACTTGAAGTATAATATTTCACTATCAACTAAATACAACTTTCAGAAGAACAATGACACCGCATATAAAAAACCCAAACTAAGAACTAGAATCATCTTTAAGATGGAAGATTGCGGTAGGAAGTGTGTAAAATAGGAATATAAATCAATATAATTTCAGGCCGTAAAAAGAAAAACAATATATATAAAAAACAAACTAGAACCATCTTTTAGATGGAAGATTGCGGTAGGAAGTGTGTAAAATAAGAATATAAAGGAAAGATTAAGTGCATACTTAATCAGGTTTATGGCACACGGGAATCCTGCGTTCATCCCTTACAGTGTTGTTTACAAACAGTAATACAATGTGCAGCTTGGTTTTACAACGCGATCCCTGAGTAAACTGGGTCACGTTGTGGCTCGTGATCATTGGGTCTAGCGAACGCGCCACACGTCGTCGCCTCCGATTGGTGGAAAGTTTCCCTACATAGTAACAGCATTGTCTGTGCGCTTAACGCTGATCTTTAGCTACGCCATTACAACAAACACACAACAAGCCAAACAGCAGGCAGCTTGTTGTTTTTTCATCACCCACCGCCACCCCACTTACAACCGCCCGGTTATTTTTTCTTTGTTGTTTTCTCCATCTATGTGGGTTTGAGATGTTCGTTTGTTTTTGTTTTGCGTGTTTTCCCCTCAAAAACAGTAGATTTAATGATATAAGTAATTCAGTGTAGCCACTTGTTTAAATAATTGAGGTTTATAATTATTGTTATTGTTATGAATATGTGTTTATTTCATATTTAGAGTGGTTTTTGGAAATCAAGGCTCACACCAGAGTTTACATTTAATTGATTCAGATGATTATGCATTTAGTGGTTGCTAACCAGTTTATTCTAGTTAAAGGATAATAACTGTGTTTCATTGTACATTTTATACTTAAAGGAGATGCATTGGTGTAAACATTTGTATGGACAAAACAGTTGAAAGTTTGAAGTTTTAAATTAATTTTACAAGAATAAATAAATAAATAAATAAATAAATAAATATATAAATATAGAAATATAAACAAATAAATAAACAGGACTCCTAAACCCAGAAGAAGTAATGGTGTAAAACAACAGAGTTTCATTCATGCGTTTGGTCCCGTAGGTCCATAAATCAATATAATTTCAGGCTGTAAAAAGGAAAAAAAAACCCAATAGAAACGAATGTCAAGCGAAATTTGTGTAAAAACATTAAACGATTTACTAAATCGTGTGAAATGAAAAATTAAAAGAAGCATATCCTTCAATCAACACAAGAATCCTTGCATAATAGAGACATCAAAAGGCAAGAGTAGAGCCCACCGCATCATTTTAAAGCCTAAAAACGCAACTTAAAGAAATGACCTAAATTTGATACAAATGCTGGACTTTGACCCTTATGATTTTTTTTTCCAGATTTTGGCCTATTTTCAAATATCAATATTACCCAAAATATCGCTTATATTTAGGTCGAAGTAAATAAAAATACACCAGTAGATCCCACTACATAGAGCCTTAATTTGCAACTTACAAATTTACCCATACTGATACAAATGCTGGACATACTCCCCCAAAAGCTCATACTCTAGGTCAAAGTAAATATAAATGTATTAATATAGCCTACTGTACCAAACGACACAAATTTGATAGAAATGCTGGACCCTTATGAGTTTTCAATTTTTTGCCTGTGTTTCAACTATCAATATTTCCCCCGAATAAAGCTCATAGTATAGGTCAAAGTGAATAGAACTGCATCAGTAGAGCCTTCAATGTGTAGATAAAGATGTTATAATAAGAAGAGAATAGCAGTGCGTTAAAGTTGCAAACCTTAAATTTTCCAGTTTGAGAATTGTACTACCATACACAATCAAAAAAAAAAAAGATAGACAGGGGGAGAGAGTATTTCTAAAAAAAAAGTCATACACTTTCAAAAAAAAAAAATAAAAAAAAAAAAATACAGCTCTTCTTATAGAAAAAATAAAAGCCGACTTCTCATAATGTGTGATGTCAAACCGAGTTGTAAAGTTAACGCAGTGAGGTTTTCTGTTCACCATCTCTCTGTAGTAATTGCCCTGTATCGAACACATAAGTTAACCGTCATTATGGTGAGATTGTGTTTTTCCACATCAAAGTAAAATTGTAATAACAGGGAAACCACGATCTAAAAACCCGATCTTTACCAACTGACACAATTCACATGACGTCATCACCTACGGTAAATCTTGGTAACGCTATATTGGGTGTCAAATTCCCGTGTGGAAACCTGGGTGCAATCAGTTAATAGTGACTGAATTAATGAGACGAGCCTCATTAATAATGTGAAGGCCCTTAACAATGTGTCTGACTTTGCTCACAAGCTAAGGACTCCTTTCCCAAAATGTCCACTTCTGTCCCAAAATGGCCACTTCTGTCCCAAAATGTCCACTTCTGTCCCAAAATGTCCACTTCTGTCCCAAAATGGCCACTTCTGTCCCAAAATGGCCACTTCTGTCCCAAAATGTCCACTTCTGTCCCAAAATGGCCACTTCTGTCCAAAAATGGCTACTTCTGTCCCAAAATGGCATTTAATGTAGCGTTTTTTCCCTTTGTGACCGGCGTAGCTCGGAAGGTCCAGTCCCCCTATTGAAAAGAAAACTGAAGTAAGATAAGATGTCACTGCATATTTGTGTTGTTATTTCAAACGACTGAGAGATTTGTTGAGTATTTTTGAATACTTCTCATTCAACTTTGTTGATGACTCTCATAGTGTGGTGCAGTACTGTGATGTGCGCATTATTAATAATAATAATGATAATAATAATAAGACTCGATGCGCACATATCTACCCTGCTGGGTGTTCAAGGCGACGCCTAACATCTCTTGACATACAATGATATTCCGCAAATTGCAGACTATGGGCATAAAGCCTTTCGTCAAGGCCTTCGATTTTTTTTTTCGAAATTGTTTTGACCCACCCACCCACCCCAAATTTCGACTTTTCAATATTGAATGGCTTCATAATATAATCTATACACTGAAGAACAAAGAAATGCCTCAAATGAACCAGATATTTTAGATTAAATGTATCCAACATCAGTAGTTTTCAATGGCTTTCCTGGCTTAAACAAACAACTTTGTAGTTTAATCAGGAATGAAATTGACGATCATGGCCGATTTCTTCTTCTTCTTTTTCGTTTGTTAATATAAATATATATGTCATTTATTTAAACATAAACTGAATTTCGATTTTCAGTTATTTCCTTTGACCCACCCACCCACAATCTTTAAAAAAAATAAATTGTTTTAACATTGACTATTCTGAAGGGGCCCTTATAGACAAAACTATGTAGCCGCGAAGCGTTGGAAGGGGGAGACTATATGCGCGCGCACGAGTGGCAAAGCCATGAGGCCTTTTCCAACTTGATTTTTTTTCGTTTTTGTCCTTGTTGTTGAATTATTCATTAAGATTCAAACATAAATTAGTCATAACAGTTATGCAAATAAGTAAAGTGCTGATAGGTTAACCAATCACAATTCATAATAGGTTAATGCATGCTGGCCTTATCGCTCATGATTGGTTTGGAATTTTGCTACCCAGGGAGGGTAGCAGAAATCAAGAAATCAAGAAAAACATTAGAACTTCTTGACAAGTTGGAAAAGGCCCTCGTGGCTTTGCCACTCGGGCGTGTGGTGTCCGATTCCAGTCACTTCGAACGGCTTCGGGCATACAGAAGCCACGTTGGTGCAAAGGTGTCAAAACGCATGTATAATACGTCAGTCAATGAAATTAGTAAATGACAGCTCACCTGTGAAATTTCATCTATTTTTCATACAGAAGCCACGTTGGTGCAAAGGTGTCAATACGCAGGTATAATACGTCAGTCAATGAAATGAGTAAATGACAGCTCACCTGTGAAATTTCATCTGTTTTTCAACAGGAATGCGGTAGTCATGTTTTCCTTGTGTTAAATTTTGGAAGATATTTTGTAAGGCACGTTTTTGATCAGCGTGATTTATAGGTATCGTATCACGTTTGGTAATGACTCAAAACAAACATTAGCATAAAAACTTACTTGATAACAAGCAACGGAGAGCTGTTGATAGTATAAAACATTGTAGGAAACGACTCCCTCTGAAGTAACGTAGTTTTTGAGAAAGAGATAATTTCTCACTAAAATAATAAAAACTTCTTGCAAGAAGTTTTTATTCCTATCTGAACGCACACAAATTTGTACAACAAGGGTGTTTTTTCTTTCATCATTTTCTTGCAACTTCGATGACCAATTGAGCCCAAATTTTCACAGGCTTGTTATTTTATGCATATGCAAGTGAGAACACTGGTCTTTGACAATTTCCCAAACGTGTTCAGTGCCTTTACCGGCAGGATCACGACACAACCCTCCAAAGTATTGTCTCGTTCTAGAACAAATGTTCAACAAGAGATAGTCGTCTTGCTAAAGTGTTGTTTTGAACATGTCCGGTTCATCTTGCGGATGCTGTGAATACAACCACGTATAATATTGGCACTCTATGTGATTAGCTCACTTAGGCAACCTCTTTTTCGATACAGACAGGGATGTCAAAAACCTTTAACATATTTGAATGAGGATAAGAGCGTTGTATAAAAACGCATTATGAGTTACAAGGTGGTTATTTGGGGCAATTTGCAGCCAACTCACGTCAGACACACCGGGAAAAACCCCTTCTCTCTCAAAAAAGTGTGCACAACCCATGACTAACGGATCAACACCCTATCTGATGCACAACACAATGGATAAGTGTCTAACTTACATACACTTGATGTGCCAAGGCCGATACCCCAACGTCAGATCTCGAGTCCATCGAACTGGACTGCTCGGCCAGGACACTTTCATGCAGCAAGTCCCTTATCAGTTTGCCCCTCCACACAGTTCTGGTCCCTTGATGCGAAAATACCGGTGGCAACACTTTCTTCAGCTGGCAGAAAAGTTTTTACATGACATTGAAATCAGAGTTTGTATATAGTTTGACTGTAATGTTATGCATGTTATGAGAGGGCAATATCATTGTGAACCCATGGTCATGTTACTTGATTGCATTCATACTGTTTTCTTCGTCAGGAATGATTTGCAAACTATTTAACGATATATTCAATATATGTAATTTATAAAGAATTGAGTGGTAACTATTTTTAGCTTTCAGCTATTTCTTTATTCGAACATTCAGCGAGTCGAAGACAGCTACCGGTTGAAGTCTGTAGTTGGATACAATTATGATTCCCCTGCCTTACTTGACTCTGATACCACCGAGTAGACCTTGCTTTATCACACGTCAATGGTATGGCAACAATCTAAAATCACATTGGTCGAGTTATGTGCAGAATTAACTTGCTGGACGTGTCTTGGAGTCTAGAGAATTTGTGTTAAAGTGGGGTCGTCAAATGCCATTTCTTAGCATATACGGAGGTATATCAGACAAAAATAATCCCGGAAAATTTTAGTGGAATGAACTTCATAAACTTCAATTAACAATTTGTTGTCTATAGATCATAACAAGAACAACAAGAACAACAACTAGAGCAACAACAAGACAAACAAGAACAGCATCAGCAGCAGCAACAACAACAACAACAACAACAACAACAACAACAACAACAACAACAACAACAACAACAACAACAACAACAACAACAACAACAACAACAACAACAACAACAACAACAACAACAACAACAACAACAACAACAACAACAGCAACAACAACAACAACAACAACAACAACAACAACAACAACAACAACAACAACAACAACAACAACAACAACAACAACAACAACAACAACAACAACAACAACAACAACAACAACAACAACAACAACAACAACAACAACAACAACAACAACAACAACAACAACAACAACAACAACAACAACAACAACAACAACAACAACAACAACAACAACAACAACAACAACAACAACAACAACAACAACAACAACAACAACAGCATAAACAGCAGCAGCAGCAGCAGCAGCAGCAGCAGCAGCAGCAACAACAACACAAAACAAAAACAATATAACCATCCGAGGAATGAACTAACAAAATACTCACAAATAAACACAAAAACCAAACATGCATTGTTAATGCACATTTTCAATTCGATGTCCATGTCAGGTTTCATTCCAATTATAGTGAAAAGGGGAAATGTGGATGATGTTTGCTCCAATTCCGTACTGAGAAAAAACCCAATCAAAACATGACTTGGCTTACTGAAAGCATGCTATTATCAGAAAGCCAAAGTCAACAAATATTCAATCAGTATTCCAGTATAAATATCCAACGGATATAGTGGAAAGTAAAGTGTATTTCATTTTTAATAATCGTGCCAACTTGTTGAAATAGCTTTTGTAAATACGGCGATGACCAAATGCGTGTTTTTGTAGCTGTTATTGGGACGGGGGGAGGGGGGGGGGGTTTGGAGAACAAAAAGAGAACTGGAGCAGTTTGGTGATTCTAAATGATACGACATTGTCGTATCCACTATCCTTAACTGTTAAATGAGTGTCCTACACACGATTGACTTTTGAATAATAACGATACATGAATGATTTATAGCTAACATTTATTTTAACGTTTTAGAAAGAAAAGAAAAAAGGCATAATATCTGCAAAAAAGGTACAGTTTGATTTAAATGTTCTATTTGCAAAGTGACACATTGGTAATGTCGGTTTGAGCGGCATTTGATTTGTTTTTTAACAAAGTGTTTCTCTACTTGTCACTGTGTTTTGAAGGACGGGCTAGGGCGATGACACTTTATTTGTATTACCCGAATATAGTTGTTTTGTCATGCATGATGCTTAATATTGTAACAAAGTAATTTGAGCAGCTTTTAGGGTCAACTTTCAAATAGTATATAATAAGTGAAAAAGCTGCATCCAGGTTTTCAATCTTCATAATATCAGAGTAGGCCCTATGTGTTGAGAATAGAATGGGCTCAATATCTTTGATGATTGCAATGTGTAAGTTGTAAAAGGGGGGCTGTGAAACGTGCGGCCTCAACTTCAAATTAATCACGAATAATGTGATTTGAAAGAAGTATACTGATTCAAGAACCATGAGAAATTAAATGATGTTAACTAAGTGTTCAATGGATTTTTGATGACATGTCATTCCAAAGACACAGGCAAGAGACAAAGTGAGCATGTTGTAATTATCACTTATATTTTGTTTCAATTGTCCACTTTCTCATCGAATGAAGTCGAATCAATGAAGACTATCCATGGTCTCTGGAAATCATTCATAGTGGCACATAATGCATTCATTGTAAATTCAATATTTTGTTTGTTGCTCAATGTGGGTCAAGTCAGTATACAGTACGAATGATATTATTCAATAAAAAGCACTTTGAATGCAATGGTACCTCAGGGCACATAGTTTAACTTGAAACCTGCTTTTTAGATTCTGATGTGACTTTGGCTGCAGTTATTGGCCAAGACACATCAGGTTAAGAAACTCATTATGATGAAACTTTTTAATTTTTTAAATTTAAACATCAAATTTTATAATTTCACGTCAAATTGTGGAAATGGAAGTGTTTTTTGCCAGAGTTAACTGTACTGCTTGTTACTACCTCCAGACCCAGTTATTCATAACACCGGGATGGGTTCCCAATCAGTATTTGGAAATATTTTTTCAAGTATCAGGCAAAATTATTATTATTATTATTGTTGGTTTGTTAAAACTCAAACATTGCAGCCCAAGGGCTGAATTGTGTTCAATATACAGTAAAATACATCACAGATTAAAACATTGCAAGACAAGATACAATAGACCAGAGAAGGCTAAGAGAAAAACATGTAAACGGATTTAAAAAAATATATATATAAATAGGGGGACCTTTTAAAGTTACCTTTTACATTGAACATGTTTATGGAAAATAAAACTTTTTAACGAACAGGGTTGTATCCCCTTTTCATGCTTTGATATGAAACTTATACGAGCTCACCTGGAATTGTTTTTTAGACAACCAGTATAATGTGAATTTTGCCCATACCAATTCACAAACAGCGGATAAAAACACATTTTAAATGTATTTTTACAATTCTTTTTTATTGTAAACAAATTGTTTCCCAGTGCCTATTTGTCACCGGTAGTATTTAAAAAGTGTACACAATGTTCTTTGTAATAATTATAAACGAGTGAACAGTGACGATAATACATCGTGTAGAGTGTAATTTAACAAAGCAAAAAGAGTAATGGATCAATGCTACAAATATTTATTCATCTCTACTGGGATGTTTAGTATTGAGGGTCCTTCTTTTTGTTCCTCCCCTCCCTCTTTCCCCTTCACCTGTCCCCTTCCCCCAACCCTTTCCCCTCCACTTCAACTGTGGTAGGATGGCTCTGTAGAGATGCTGGGCTCGATTTCACAAAACTCTTCCTAACTTAGGACTAGTCCTAGGCAATGCTAAGAGATAGGACTAGTCTTATAAGTTAGGACCAGTACTTAAGACTAGTCCTATCTCTTAGCATTGCGTAGGACTAGTCCTAATTTAGGAAGAGTTTTGTGAAATCGACCCCTGGTCACCTGTTTCATCTTGCCACTCACTGGCGATTTGTTGTAACTTGTTATACATTCTTTATTAACCGTCTGTAAACGTGCCAGTGAAGAAGTGTAAAAAAAAAGAAAAAAAAAAGTCTGAGATGCAATATTTTAAATAATAATGTCCGATTGGAACAAACAAACTCATCACACATTGCAGCATACTCCAAGTCTCCATCTAAAAACTTACACACACCCTGATTTCATAATCTACCGTAACTATCAATAGATGAATGCATGATGATTCATCAAAATTGTTTTTGTTAGTTTTCTTCTAATCATAAATATCAGAGTTGATCTGGCTACGGGCTATTTTGTTTTCTATTGTTGAGTTCGTGAGTGGGATGGAAACAGTCTCTTGAATCGCGGCCGACGCCTTTCAACGAGTTTCCGTTTCAAAATCAAGCCCAATAGGAGGAGAATAACATAATTATGTTTCCTTGGAAGGAGCTAAAATTAATTATCAGTGAGTCCGAGATGTAAGACGTATAGGACTCCATCAAGGCACAACTGCACGGCATTTCGGCTCCTGTACCCGAGCGTACCGTGGATACCGCTATACCAGTCACGGAGTCCAGTCAACAGTATAGCCTCTGTAAAGATACTGCCATCCAGCGCTGGATCCGTTTATGGTAGGTGCCATACATTTTTACTCACTGTTAAGAAGGGTCCGTATACGTTTGGTAATGACTCTGAAAATTATTGACAATAAAAACTTACTTGGTAAGAAGTACAGCAGCTTTGGATAGAATAATGCATTTTGGGAAACTTTTCACTTCGAAGTTCTGCGGTTATGGAAAAAGATATCACTTTTTATCCCCAAAAATGTGTATCTGAGAAGCGTTACTGCAGTATTAATTCTCAGATTGTTACAATTGCAGTTATTCCAGTTATTCTTCCTGCGTGGACATAACCGCCCCAAATTTTCGGCAATATCTCAAAAAGGCTACCACCTTTTGAAATGACATTTTCACAGGTCGGTTTAATGGTATATATCTACAACTATATTATTGAAACAAACAATGGGTTCCAACTACCAAACGTATACAGACCCTTTAACTTCTCAATCACAGTTGACTAGTCGAGTAAGTAAAATATTCTTTAATTTAGGCCTGTTCATGTGTAGCACGAATCGAGATTACGAAGTTATAGCAGTGAATTTCCAAGTTTTGGCCGTTTAATTACTCGATGTTTTTTTCTGAACATGAAATATTGATGATGTCTCCACCGTATCGTGCAAAGAAAGGTACATCAATAATCTACCAATCTTGCGTGAATATTGTAACCTGATGGAATGTGTCGTTCTCCACATGGGTGGGGTGCAGCCTTTCTTCCGCATTTCCGTCAGAACTAAGAGTAACGGCAGCTCATCTCAGCTCTTCGCCTTCCTAAATTCAGAAACCTGTTCATGCTGGGATTTTTCACCCGAGTATGCACTCTAGCGAACAGCGCAAACGTTTGCCAATTAAATACACGCACGTTTTCGAAGTGTAACGCGTAAAGTACAAAAGCCGTTTGCAAAATTTGCGAAATTCGGCAAAGTAGGGATGGTGTAAGCGTATTTTTCGCCATCTTTTAACAAATTGACAAATTTGTAACTAGTACATAAAAATTAGACTAGGCCTAACTCTTACTTCACACTTATCAGATTGTTTGTGGATTTTTTTTGTTAATTTGTTGAGTTAAATTGTACTTATTTATGGGTTGAACGTCTTATAGTAGTAATGAACATATGTAATTTAAATCTAAAGAGCTGACTTCAAAACATTGCCCAACACACACGAAAAATTCCTTTATGGGTACCGCAAAATGATAAGGCTGACAGGTTGCAGGGAACGTGTGCACAGCTTTTGAACACAGCGTGTTTTGGTCCAAACTGTTAGGCCACGTAAAAAGAAATTGTAGATCGTCCCCGCCCGACCCTATACGAAACCCTCTGAACCCAATTTTTTTTTTTAAATCATAAACGGTATTGTCAATGATTTGGCTCCCAGATTTTTCAGCTGATAATTTCTTTCAACATCCCTAGGTTGGAAATAGGCCTAGATGTTTGAAGAAAGGTTATTCATGTTGGCAAAAACAAGAATCAATTCTTCAAATATTGACTAAGGCTACACTGCGTTTTAGTTTTTTGAAAATGTTTACAGAAAATGTCATCTAGGAGTTTAATGGGTTTAACGAAACAATTAAAAACATCAAAATCACAGAAACCCTCGATTTTACTGTGATTGTGATGATTTTTGTTTTCTTTATTTCCGAATTTGCCAAGTCCAAAAAAAAAAAAAAAAAAAGCCCTCCCACCCCCACTTCCTACCAAAAAAAGGACGATCAATTTTGTTTTTAAGTGGCCTTAGCATGACGCACATTAACGGTGCGCAAACGGTCGCGTGAGAGAAACGCACCCCTGGTGTAGTTCGGTGGATGACATCATTATTTCTAAGAGCATGGGCAATGAAAACTCTGAGTAACACGGACCAGCAGCCAAGTCAGTAAATTGATGGGAACCCCCCCCCCAAAAAAAAACCAAAAAAACAAAAAAAACAAAAACCCCAAAAAACAAAACAAACAAAACCCCCCACAAAAAAAAACCCCAAAACAACAACCTGATAAATTGTTAAATATTTAAAATTTCAATCACCGACCGCATCATGCTTGAAGCAGCACCGTCTAATAACACGCAGTTCGAAATTTAAATGGAACATGGGTTCCGTGGTAAAAGGCCCGTGTTTGGGTCAGTCTGACACACCTTCTTGGCCCAATCCAAGTGATAAACATACTTGCAATCAGGGTTTCTTGTTAATTTCGACCTAGACAATGTGTATTGTACTGACCTAGATCCTGGTTCGGCACAGCGGTACCCGGTGTTGCACTTGCCAAAGGCTATAACAGAAATTAAAAACGAAGAAAGGTAGCCTTATGGGAGGTCAAGGGTATTCAGGAATGCAGAGGATGGGCCTTGGACAACAAATGCTTGTCAGCCAAATAGTGTTTAATATGGGCTAAAACGATCCTCACAAGTGGGGCGTGTATTCTATAGAAACAGAAGTGTACGGTACTTGAACAGAACATTAATCGAGGTTTAAACAATACATAGCTAAACCTTACGAAATCACAATTTCAGTGACCGTACCAACATTGTCTTCAAACGTCGTATATGCAAGGTTGAACTTGGTCAATATCCGAGCTAACGTCGAGGTCCCGATTAGTTCTCTCTGATATTGACCAGGTTTTTTTTATAGCTAAGATAAATTGGGCAAACAATCTCTTCTTTCTGATTCACCAAGTGTATCTCCAATTATAGCTGCAGGGGAGAACACCTTGAAGAAAACAAAACCTTCTTACTCTCGCCATTTCGAAATGATTGACCGATGACAATCGCGACTAGATAACGCTAATTCATTTTTTGAATGACTGATTATCAATCTGACAAATTAGGAGAAATTACACAGGAGAACCGCTAAAAGGCCCTGCAAAGTGAACTGATTCTTGAATGCATTGGTTCTGACGATTTGAGAGCGAGTCAATAAAGTAATTCTCTAAGTATTTCAGGGTTCTTTGTTTCTGCACGTAGTCGATGCTCTGCACCAGCTACAAGAACAAATATACATATGAGTTTAATCATTACGGTCCATATAAAGTTTTCATTCAAGTGAAATGTAGTACAAAACTTTATAACAGTTTACATTTCCTGATTACACTTTTCCTTAATCATAGCAGTGCTCTGTATTAGATATGTGTATTGCCATGCATTTTAGCTGTATATTACTATTATTTTTTGAAATTCCACACATCCACAACCAACCCCGAAACCCAACAAGAACAAGAACAAGAACATGAAAAAGAACAAGAACAAGAACAAGAACAAGAACAAGAACAAGAACAAGAACAAGAACAAGAACAAGAACAAGAACAAGAACAAGAACAAGAACAAGAACAAGAACAAGAACAAGAACAAGAACAAGAACAAGAACAAGAACAAGAACAAGAACAAGAACAAGAACAAGAACAAGAACAAGAACAAGAACAAGAACAAGAACAAGAACAAGAACAAGAACAAGAACAAGAACAAGAACAAGAACAAGAACACGAACAAGAACAAGAACAAGAACAAGAACAAGAACAAGAACAAGAACAAGAACAAAAATAAGAACAAGAACAAGAACCGGAACAAAAACGAGAACAAGAACAAAAACAACAACAATAAAAAACAAACAATGGAATATGGGGAGTTTATATATAATGTATTGGTAAATATTTCTTGTTGCATAAAATGCTTATATACGATAACCGACAATATTTCAGTTCGTGACACACTGGTATACACACACACAGCTCTGAGTTGCAGTCACTCTGTGGACTTTCCTTTGTTATGTACAATGTAAAAAACACTGTGTGGACGTGCGTAAGTCCATATAATGTTTTAAGTCCCTACATTATGTGGAACTCTGTTGTTCTCAGGTACACACTTCGTATGTACCGTTAAAACATGACTGTATGCCCAGTGGCGTATTAAGGTCAAGTATCGCGTACAAGAACCCTTACCCTCCCCTGCCCCAAATATCTTGCTCCTAAAATGAGACTAAACGAAAGACTATACTTTAGGATCTGTTTGGTTTTCGAAAATAAATAAATGTTTAAATATTCATAGATTTAAATAGAATAGACGATCCGTGTCTTGCAATTCTAAATATGTTTGTTGTCCCACCAACCTTTTCCCCGATACTTATTTTAATATAATAATACACTCAAAGAAAATGTTTAGGTAAACCACATACACTGACTATTTTACCTTATTTCAAGCCACGGCCCGGCCTCAATGAGCAGCGAATGCTGCTGTAAAGGAGGGGAAATAAATTACTCAAGTTCCAAGAATAGTCCGGAAAAAGGATACAATATAACAATGGTTTAACGTTCTCGTAGGACATAATGTCAGGCATAATGGTGCGTAATACAAGCGTTTGTTACTATTTGATTCACAAATGCAAAAAGGATATTAAAAATACTACAAATGGACAACCAAAGGCCGGCTTTATTAGAGCTACTCGGTGCACGTATAAGCTGAGCTCAGAAATAAAGGAAATAATGTTCACTATATAGTACGTGTCGAATACAGTGCTTGTTTTTGAGAATTGCAATGGTTCATTGTCATGTTTGTTTTGGATATAAGGGATACAACTTTCCTTCTTAAAGACTGTCAATAACATTTATATATCATTTAAAATATTTCATTGAGCCGATTAGACAGAGAGAATAGAAATTCATCGAAGTGGAATATTTACGGAAATGTAAATTCCCTTTTCATCATCCATTGCAAAATTGCTTTTATTCTATCCCATGCAGCTATCACATCTCCACGTAAGAATGTAAAACAAACAAAAAATTGATTGAGAGATTTTAGTTTGAATTCCTGATATCCGAAAAGTTAGGTAGATGAGAAATATATTTTATGTTTATATCCAGTACGTTTTATTTTTTTCATAACACCTTAGATATTGAAAGGGTGGCTTTATATTTGCCATAACGTGATTAAAATAAAATAGCGATGCATATTTGAGGGCACGTGAAGATTTGTAATTTATTTATACATAGGGATGCATAGGTACACTACAGGCTACCTGGGGCTACATTTCCTAATAACGATATCTCCTTACATCCCTTGCCCTTAGTAAAAATTTGGTTAAACCTTTTACAATGTTCACGATCATTCCCTTCCGTTCTGACTTTCATTTACAACCTCAAACTGTTTGTTATACCAATCCTGATCTTTTAAACGTCCAGTCATGAATTCTTGTATTGCACATTATATTCGTTACTTCGTGAAGCAAATAAAATATTCATCTAAGTGAACGGAAATCGCAGTTTATTCGGGGATACCTCGTTTTTTTGACACGTATAATTGTCCCCTATAAGTCCAAAACATCAGAAAATTTTGTTTGTTTGTATAATGTAACCACAAGAGTTGTTTCTCATCCCCTTATGAATATTTGTAACCTTCACTGGTTGCTTTTAAATTAATGTAGGGTCGACATCATATTGGAACCCTTTTCTTTTCTTGTTTTTCTTTCCATAAGATTCTAAAACAGCCTTTTGAAATATCGATTAGACAAGGCTCGCAGAGGGTACAATTAATTGAACATATACTTTGAATATACCGCTGTAGAAAACAGGATATCATATATTCAATATGTCCTTTGTTTTCCAGGGGTAAACGATATTACAGAACCCTTGAGTTACCCTACCCCCATCGATGACGTGGTACTTGTCCTTTGTTGCTTAGGTCCCCTTGATATTTAACTCATTGCAAATACACCGCACTGACCTCCTAATGGCTTTATAATGGATTTCGAGTTAAAATAAACAACAATCCGAGCACGTGTCTCTTCGCTCTCTAACATTTTGTTTCTAAGATTCACATTCATGGAATTTGAGTTGACGATTCAAATAAGGTGGATTTAAGTCATTTATGCGTTGACAATTAAGCGTCTGTCTCTGCCTGCCTCCATACATAAACAACACACATTTGCTTTGAGATCCTGTTGAAGTAGGCCCTACATTGTCTAAAAGGCATATTGTTTGATATAACTTGGCGGTGAAACCCCACGCCATTTAAATGAATATAGAAAACAATTTGATGTAGATGACTTTTTTGTTCTCCTCGGATTTGTTTTCTTGTTCTGTTTCTCTCATCTTGTCACTCTTCGGAAGGTGTTTTAAACGGTTTTGCAATCCAAAATTGTCTGAATCGCATTATACTATCGAATACGAAAATCACAACTTATATTACATTAGAAAGAAATGAAAAATGAAAATATTTTGTTCACGTATTTAAGAAAAACGTGCACAAGTTGCTCGACTTACGCGTTGCGCGCCCTACCCCTTGTACACAAAACCACATCATGTTTGCCATCCACATCCGGGATATTCACATAATTTCCCATGATGCATTGAGAGAATGGAGAAGGTAAACAATTTCAAAACTCTAGCTCATTTTGCTAACTAGTCATAGTTTGCAGGAAAATTTACCAATTATGGAATATACATAGTTGATGATTATCGTAAAGTCCGACCTCCCTCATTTCAGTTTTACATAACACCTAGCGGTATGTGTGCCCGGTGCACTGCATGTGAGGCACAATCGGCTTCCGGACCCAACATTTTAAACAACAGAAGCAATTCCTATAATAAAGTAAAAGCCATCGAATATACTTTAGTCATGACACTACAACATTAATTCGATGGAAAGTGATACACATTGCTCATGAGTTAATACGTTCAATGTTTCGAGTGGAAATAAAGTGATATTAATAAAAACGTTAGATTACTAGCCCTTGAGGATCTTGCATAAAACCATATAGACCCCTTGCATATGACGTCACACGCTCAAAAAGCGCCCTCACTGAGGCCAAAAAGTGCCCTCACTGAGGCCAAGGGAGGCAAGTCATTGGACGAAAGCTGTTCATTGTGCGTAAAAACGTGCGCGTGACCTCAGCGTCCTCGTAGCGTTTCGCGTTATGCATGGGGTCTATTGACGCTTTCACACTAAATGCCACTCAGTATAGAAAAATGAATTTCACATGCAAGAAGACTCACGTGACACACAATAAGGTGATGAGATTGTTCAGTTAAATATAGTCACCAGATGGGGTCGTGGTGGCTGGTTGAGTTGTTAGGGACCCAAAGAACAGAAATGAGAAGTAGTTTAATCAGTGTACAATAAAAAGGTAAAACTGGATCACCGAGCACAGTTGAACTATCTAAAGCAAGAAGGCAGTGCTTTATCGATGAATAAATACAATACAAGTTAAACTCGCCATTCATCAGCCTTTTGACAAATTTTGGGATGTTCTCAAACCGAATTTCATATTCTAGAGCCAGGTTTTTTTCCATATGCAGCTGCCAATTCGATCACAATCATTTACAGAGACAAAACACTTTTCCGATAGTTCTTCCCAAGTTGATAATAATTCACAAAACGTGCTAAGAAAATAATGTGTTGCAACTAATGATAGTTTGCGTCAATCTAAAAAGGTCTAAGGAAATTTCCGAATATATCATTGTTTTTAACTTTTGTTCTGGAGCGCATTTTCTATCTGTTTTTTTGGATTCTTTCTTGAATGGCCTGTTGGCACGTGTGCAGGTGGTTACTATGTCATGAATCAAATTGCTTATTCCTGCCTTCACTATGGCGTCATACAAAGGGGTTAATAGAATCAACTTGGAATAGGTGTTAGGATCCGACCCGACCATCACTTCACTGTGTCTATACGTAATTCCAATTAACACCTGTCACTTTCAAATGTTGCATTAATCATTTTAGATACATCGCATTCAACTCAATCCTTTTAAAGTCGCTGTTTCTCATAATACGGGTGGGTAAAATCAAAAGCTATTTAAAAGGCAAGTCGCAAAACCGATTTTGAAAAACAAATGATGAAAATGTTCAAGTCTGGGGGCATATCACCATGGTAGGACTTGTAAGTCGATTTTAGTACGATCTAGTGAGGTTTGTGGTAACAGAATGAAACTAATCTTCTCTATCGCGTCGTAATTCTAAAAAGAATTGGTTGAGCAGTAAGCTCCGATCGTATCATTTGTGTTATCCTCAGATCATCAGAGTATACTGATCGAAAGGTTGTTTGCAGAACCATCAAAACTATCAGAAATAGTATTTTTTCCATACGGTGTTTTGAAAACATCAATATTCAAAGTCATTGATTCGAGAGTCCCAATGTCTTCTAATTTTGTGTCCAAGCCTAAGTTCTTTATATTTGATAACAAGACGTTACATACAATTATTTGTCCAATCTTAAGTAAAAGAAAGCTTTTCTTAATTTGGAAAAAATATGTATGATTTAAAAAAAATGTTACCGCGAGAAGGTTTGGTTATAAATAAAGGTATGCAGCGTGTTCTTAACGGGAGCGATTCCAGATGTTTGAGTAGAGTTACTATATCACCACATAATGATACAGTTAGGTATCTTAATACCTTTATGCCTGGGGTTATTTTGTAATAATATGAGTCCATTATTACCCATCAACGATTAATTCTTTATTTAACATTTATTAATTGCCGCAGGATTATCGGCAGTAGTCACACACACGCGCGGTTTGCTTAGAGGCAATGTCTTATAGTTCTCATCTGATTCATTATGTAGCTTGAGGAAGAATCAAGGATCCCAAGTGACATTTTCAAAAAAATGACTTTTGAGAAAATGGTGTCAAATTTGAGTAAGACGGACAATATGTGAAAACCTTGCGTAAGACTGCCTAAGAAAGATATCTGATACCTTAGATGATTGTCAGAGACCTGAAGGCAGTTTAATGCCTTATTAGGTCTTCCAGGAATCAAATAACAATTTAACATTTCCCCCCAAAAGAAACTTCGAATACTCCTTTTTTTTTCTCTTGCTAGAAATCTCAGTAATAAAACATATTCACATGAAACTACAGATGAAATAAGTTTCAAACACACGTTGATTCTGACATCAAAAGCTGTCATAATCTTAATCTATCATGATAAAGGTCTGGTTGAAGAAATGCCGTCTTCCTCCAGGCTAAGATCTTGGTTATCTGCCGTTGTAAAGGAATTAAAGGATATCGCTAGATTGATCTAAACAGGTGTTTTTATCTAACGGCGTTATACTTTGATCAAATAGCCAGCTTGATCGGATAAAGAGGCTAAATGGTACTAGCTGAAAAAGCAGTTGATATGGTTTTTGAAAGATGAGAAGATAAATGCAAGGGAGGAAAGATATCTTGGAAGCCGGGAAGTGATAGGAAGTCAGGAAATACAGGGAGCTACAACCGGATGTCAGCCATGCATGCTGTCGCAAATACACAACAAAACTATAGGTACCACAAACGAGTTCCCGAGTGAGAAGGAAAACATAACCGAAGCTATAAACATTCGAGTCATCTTTATATCAACCGTATAATGTCAAACAACACTTTACATTAATTAACTTTAGTTTATAGCAACATGAGCTGCTTCACTATAGTTGTATGTACCTTTAAATTTATAGTCTAAGCTTATCCATCTGGAAAGATAATGAACACATTGCTCAAATTATCCACAACAATCTGTTTAAAAAGTGAAAAATGTCATAAATCTTGTACAGTGTTCATTCAATTTTGTTGGTGCATCTTTGACGCCAGGAGAGAGTCCCTATGGTATAGGAACACTCCGGGATACAAGCTCTTAGCGATATTTACAGCAACTGTATAACAAAGTAAATTAAATTAAAGGCGGGGAGAATAAAGCACGATACTTTTCTTTGACTGATGCTTACCCTCAGACCGGACAAAAATACATCAACATCCCGCTAAATAGTGTGTCAATATTTGATATGCTCCGTAATACGATTCAGAACTCTCCATTAATACCTGCAGCTCGCGTTGGATACCGTGCACTGAAACTCAATGTGTTCATTTCCATATTTCATGTTGTAGATCCATGGCAACGTTTTTTGAAGCTTGGGAAACTAACGTGTCCAATCACTTAAATTGCTGATTATAAAAGTGTAATTAAGATTGAAGTTTATGGCTCTAGGTCCATTGTCCATTGTTCTAATTGTTTCAATGACACTAATCAAATAAAGAAAAAAACGAAGCACTATAGTTACCGGCCTGTATGATATTTGCTCAATATTAGACCCATAGCTGCTCCTATAACTCAGTACTGACAAACGTCTGGATGTAAATCCATCAGGTATTGCACACCTTTGGTATCATATTTACTTGACACATATAATCGAGGTGTTCCGGACCATATATTTTACACTTATTTCGCATTTTCGTTGTATGTGTTTACGGCTTTTGTACTCTTGTCAGGATACTTCAGAATGTTACAGCAGAGACTACTGTGTCTCAGGATTCCCTCCCCTAAAGAAGAAAATGTGTCATTATTCATTTCCTGCTTCGTTCCTGCTTCGAACTTCAAATTTGCAACTCTCCGAAACTGTTCAAATTATTTATAGCCTCACACAATATTTGTAGAACAAGAAAGGGTTAACTCTCCCGGGTCAGAATTGACCCGGATCCGGGTCCCGTGGGTCCTGACCCATTTCTGGGTCCTATGATCCGGAATCTGTACCAACATGAAAAAGAAATGGGTCTAACAGACGCAAAATACGAGTGAAAATCAACTTTATTTACCACGTTCCGGAACAGATTGACCCGGAATAAAGTCAGGGCCCTTGACCCGGAATCCGGGTCAATTCTGACCCGGGAGTTTTTAGAGGGTAGGCTACTCTACTCTAACGATCCGACCTTTTGCAAACTGTTGAAATTCTTGTATTTACCCTTTCCTAAAGGCAACATTTTCACAATTATTAAACCATTTATAACTTTTCAAATAACATTCAAATTAATTGATGTATTTCAATTGACGAACGCTAAGCGGTTTGGTTAAATACCCAGTAACCATAGTTCATTGGTGGATTAAATTACTTTTGAAAAGCCGAAACTGAATAAGTAGCCACTGTATTATAGCAAGAGGATTATCCCATACACACCCACTTCTTGATGCACGATTGGATATACATCCCTCCGAAAAAGGTTTAAAGGCATCGTACACGTTTGGTAATTACTCAAAATATATATTAGCATAAAAACTGACTTGGTAACGAGCAACAGATAGCTGTCAATAGTATAAAACATTGTGAGAAACGACTCCCTCTGAAGTAACGTAGTTTTTGAGAAAGAGGAAATTTTTCACTAAAATAATAAAAACTTCTTGCAAGAAGTTTTTATTCCCATCTGAAAGCACACAAATTTGTAAAACAAGGGTGTTTTTTCTGTCATCATTTTCTTGCAACTTCGATGACCAATTGAGCCCAAATTTTCACAGGCTTGTTATTTTATGCATATGTTGGGATACACCAAGTGAGAACACTGGTCTTTGACAATTACCAAACGTGTCCTCGCTACTCGCTTTAAGTCTGTGCCAACAAACTTTTAAGGGGCGGGGTTGGGGGGGGGGCTAGTATGCTCATTCCATTCCAAATTCAGCAGAGCGTACTCACATGACCCTTATATAAACTCTATCCTCCAACGATTTTGACGGTGTCGCAAGGTCAAAATAATTCTTTCTGTTACCTCGATTTTTCCAGTTTACCTCGATGGAACTTAGAATGATTCTGCTGCTTGGTTTATGTCCGATAAAACCCCAAGAACCAAAAAGTTGCTAATCTGCGCTCCGATTCCTTGAACAATCTTTGTTATAATTGTGTACAGCTAGTTAAAACCTGTAAATGTAGCACCATCAAATTTCATATCTATACCGAATTTTAATAGAAACTAACCGGCCTTGACCTATTTGAAATGTTGGACACTGGGGCCGATTTCACAAAGAGATAAGACTAGTCTTATCTGAAGTTAGGACCAGTAACTGGTCTTAACTTATGACTAGTCCTATCTATTAGCATTGCCTAGGACTAGTCCTAAGTTAGGAAGAGTTTTGTGAAATCGACCCCTGGTTTCTTTACTTTATTTAGACATATGACCATACACAACATATGAAGTACCATCAGACTTACTAGTTCATTAAGTTCGGAGTGGACGTTAAATCTCTCAGCGGCCTTAAGATAAATATTGATGGACGCAAACCTTTGTTTGTAAATACACAGTGATTTATGTACAAATGTTTGGATTGATGCCTCTGGAAGAAGACCTTAGTCAAGAAAAAACGTACTCAGTTTTTCAGATTCAATTTTTGAAAATGTATGGCGAAAATGTTGCAATCATAATCAAAATGAGAAACATTTGAAGCCATTTTTAAAGACAGAGTATACTGTTCGAAACGTCGAGATCTATCTAACAGTTGGTTCTTCTCAGAAACACAACTTCTATCAAGAAGAGATTGTTTAACATGGTTGTTTTCCCGTACAGTAGTTTCATTATTTCTTCAATGTGCGTTTTCAATCAATCTCTTGTCATTTGGATGAAGGTTGCCGGCAAGGTTTCTAATAGTAACCGGGTAGTTAAGGCTTACGGAAAGCAACCCGAACTTCATAGTTATTATAAATTATTTTTAACGTTGTTTTTTTAGATTTGATGACGAATGTATTGCAAAATTTGTCATCAACCCTCAAAACATGTAACATGCAGGGACCGGTATAGAGCATATATGTTCTACTACACAAACACTTTGTTTGTGCATGATTGTGACACACAAGCTCCCACCATTGACAAATTGTACACATGGGACATTTCTAAAAGCTTTGATGCTGTAAGACCTCTTCGGAAAATGCATTGACCTGAAATGGTTGCTTCAGGATACCACTTTTATTGTTGGGGTTGAGAAATTTACTAGCTTTTGTTGCTGAACTAACCACATCTCCTGGCAAAGGTTTGTGCTGGCATGCTCACTGCCTTGGAGCTTTTTGTTATGAATGGAGTTGCAAATATCAAGCGAAAAAAGTGGTCTGCAAAGTCTGCTTAAAACTGGCGGTTTTTTTTCTTTTAGAATGCGTGGGTGTTTATAAGCTACTCCCACAATTTAATGAAAGAACACGTGAACCTCCTGGGTATCACCTCTATTGCGTGTAGTCCGTGCGGGATACAGTATTAATCTTTAAACCGCCTTTATTTATAAACAAACAATGGTATTACAAATACAAAATCGCCCGCTCATTACGTACAGATATTGTTCGTAACTGGACCAATTTCGGACTTAATTATCATGGGTTCCGATGTAGGATGGACCCATGGGGTGATTGTCAAAGCTTGATTGTACTTTTTGTTAAAAAAAAAGGCATTATAAAAGTATAGGAGACAAATTATATGAAACTAAAACAAAAGACAGACGACTGGAATTTACACAACTCAATCAATCGAAAACCACCCAAGAATGCTCACTTAAGGGTTAGACCATAGTCAACCATTCTCACATCTTAAATGAATCTCGAAGGGAAAATACTCAGGCGCCTCTGTTGTGTTGATAGACTGTAGACCTTTATTTGGAACTGTGTGCAAGGAACTGACTGAGGTGCCTGTCTGCAAAGGAGCTGGTTGTTTTACTGTTCATGCCACTACATAATGACGTTCCTTATGGAATACCAGTGCGTGCTTGTATTAGCAGTTTCCAACAAAATCAGAAGCAGGGATGTTATTGGTAAACTACTTGAGCAGACTCATACAGTCAATCCATATTGTACTCATCCACACAGACCCAAAATGCACATCAAAATGAGAAGGGACCTGGGTTGGTTTGGATATTGGGATTCATTCTAGAAAAAACAGTAAATTTCGATGTTCAGGTTCATTGAAACAGTTCAATATGTCGAAAAGGTGCACGTACTTGTTGGAATGTATGAAAACTTGTTTTTTTTCTTCACATTATACATTGAGTGGCTTAGAAAGGAAATGGGACGTACAGCATGAGGTATGGCTGACACTGGACCTTCAATAAATCAATCATGTCAGATTGAAATGATATCTTCATCACTTGACAATGAATCAAAGAGAATGTTTTGGAGAGGACGCACTCTAATTCAATATTCAGCGATATACCCACTTCATAGCGGTGTTGAAAGAGTCAGGGGAAACAAAGCAGAGGGTTGAATCATCAGCATAGGCCTACATGGAGAACTGAGACAAAACTTGTTAATGTAAACACGAAAGAGAGTAGTACTAAGTATTGAGCCCTGTGGAACACCATCCTTAAGGGGTAGGAGAAGTTTGACCCCTTAAGGACATCCTTCAACTTGCGGTTGGAAAGGAAAGTCGAGATTATTAATAACGTTTTGTTGACACACCATTCTGACTGAATCTTTTGGAGCAGGTCAGTATGCCATACTTTGTCGAAGGCCTTGGAGATGTCCAATTTACAACAAGAACCTCACCACTATGATCTAAGGCCCTAATAAATCGATCGGTAATTAGGGAAGGCAGATCACCGGTTGAGCGGGAATGACGAAACCCTAACTGGCAGTCAGTTAGAAGGTCATTGCCCTCCTGGTATCCAAGGAGCTGTTGGTTAACAAAGCATTCAAAGATCTTTTGTATTATTTGAAGCAGACTAATATTACAATAATTAGTAGACTCAGAACGCTAACCAGCATCCTTAAATAAAGGGACAACGGATGCCACTTTCCAAGATAAAGGATGGGTATGAACAATTTTTATGCATAATTTTCTGTTGTTGCTGTTGCTCATAAAATACTCTTTTATATTTATGCATACCCATAGCTTTGCTTATAGTGTACAACGAGAAGCATAACCTTATCACAAAAAATAAATACCCCCCCCCCTCCAAAATAGACATGACAAGTCTCAATCCAGAACAGATCATTGACCTACTTCTCAATTGTGTTTCCTCCACTTAAGGCAAGTGGAGGAACCAGCACTTCGAACAAACCGCTTGGGGGCCGCCA
This sequence comes from Plazaster borealis, assembly GCA_021014325.1. Classification (NCBI taxonomy): domain Eukaryota; kingdom Metazoa; phylum Echinodermata; class Asteroidea; order Forcipulatida; family Labidiasteridae; genus Plazaster; species Plazaster borealis. The sequence continues at coordinate 9,374,986 of CM037471.1, read as the reverse complement.
TGGAATATTCTCTATCCCCGTTCCTATAGCAGATATTCTCATGGAGGAGTTTGAACTTGATATCATCGACAACGCTGATATTTGCCTCAAACCTCTTGCTTCGCTTCATTGATGATAAGACATCGCTCTAAGATTTCGCCACCCACCTGAACAACCAACAAACAACCAACATCCTCTCTTCAAATTCATCATGGAGTATTAGAGAACAACAAGCACATCTCCTTTATAGATGTTCAAGTCATCCGCAGAGCAGATGGCACCCTCGCCCATACAGTACCACAAGCCCTCTTACACACTGGTCCATCGAGCTTTCAGTATACGTGCAGCCCGGACAGTATGGATTAAGAGCTCTACCACATTAAGACGCATCTCAAACTCAACCCTTACACGACATCACCACCCCCAACCACCGCAAGCACAACAGGCCGGTGTCTACATGTACTCTACGTAGGCGGCAAGGTACAAATTGGAGAATCCGTCCAACAAAATATCAATAAGAAGACAAGTCAGCCATCATCAAAATTCACCCGAACAAGATCATCGCATCAAATGGAACAACGCCAAACTCAAGAAATTGTTTGTTGTTGTTTGTGTTTGCCTGTATCTGTACGGACATATTATTTCGTTCCCTTGAACAAATATTTCGGGAATCTGTTTATCTAAATCCCCCACAGGACAAAAACAAACAAACAAAACAACATCAACAACAACAACCGTAAAACTCTTCGTACCAGTCGACTTCTGAAATCTTTGCACATGATAAGACGGTCGCACAAGACATCGTTTTCGACATACACGAAATCTGGTCACATTCTGGTCACCACTCCAGTCCAATCTTCAATTGCAGCCCGGTTTAGGCACTTGCACACCCAAATGCACACGCATCCAGCTGTAGCAGACAACACTCACGCCTTACCAGGCAAGCGTCTTTCGGATCATTCCCGCCTAAAGTTGCATCTCTCCAGAGGAACTAGCATCAGCAGCGATCCGGCATTCTCCTGAAGACGGGGAAGAGTACACTGTTTAAAATGTCGAGACTAAACCAAGGTCTATTCGCAGAGTGAACTCCCTTTTACAAGAGACCTACACCATGCTTGTACCTGCACAATTTACCTAACAAGGATTATTTACCTTGAACTTTTCCAAGGCAAAAGGGAAACAGACTCTGATCATTATGGATAATCGAGGTCCCTGTGTTGCTCCTCTATTTTCCCATATTATTTGAAGACCCCAATAGGTTTGTCGGGGTAAGGGTAGGCCTACCCCAAACCAGATTAGTCGTGGATGACACCATTGTTAGGCCTTGTTTATTCTCTACAACTCACACGGTCTCAACATGGGTTATGTGTACGTGACAGCAATTCCATTCGTTGTTCTCTGTCCCATTGCAGAAAATCCTTCGCGAGAGACATTCACACGTAATGAAAAAAAAAGACATATCCAACCAAGAATGACTCGTACGTGAACAACACCCTACAGACGGTGCAAGTCTCGCGCGTATTCGAACATTGGGACCCGTTTATAGTGCGCAAGTTTGTTTCCTTCAAGCGTGTGGTCCCAAAGGGATCCCAAAAATGTTCGAACACGCGCGAGACTTGCCCGGGCTATTACAGCAGTGAATTATATCAATGTTCGAAACTCCCTAATCACACCGTAATCGATGGTCAGCCAGATCAGACCAAATACTCATAATTTACTCTAAGACGATTGATCTGATAAACCCAAAACACATCGGCGTATCAGATTATACACCCATGCTTCAAACCTCCACCTATATCTTTATATTTTGCAGTCTCTTCTTTCACATTTCTTTGAATTACGTTTGTGAAATTTACCACATTATTCTTAGGCCTTAAATCTGAATGTACAGAAAAGTGTTATTCGGGTAAGTGACTACTAAGTTATTTATAGCTAAATTACACTTTGGATTTCCATTCTTGATAGTGTGGGGCACTCTGACGAGACTCATCCAGTCCTAACGAGCACATCATCTTTATTTAGGTGTCACCGCCAGATAAAAACTCGCACAACACTTGCCTCAAAATACTTGATCTTCTATAGCAGCCAGTGATTGAGTGATTTTAAATGCATCCGAGTTGGAATTGTATGAGATTTGTTGGGTTTGACACTTGGCATCAACCTTAAGTGCGATAGACCGAAGACGGCAGCTGCCATGGCTCTACATGCCTCGGTGGTGGCGTTTTATTATATGCACTTTGAGTGATTAATACTCACACATATTTACTCGCCCTTTACTCTCTATCTGCGCCATAATAGCGTTTAATATTTGATGAAACACACACGCGGTATGGCCCATCAATTTTGCCGAAATTGTCTTGATATTTTCTTTTAAATTTAAGTGCTTCTGAATTAAAGGGTATTTTTTTAACTGTACTTTCTTATTATTGTGCAATGAAATCTACTAGCATATTAATTTCCGACAGTAACATAAATAATTGACGGAGGTGCTTTATGAAATTTCTTCAGATTCAAAACTGGGGATGTTTCTAATTTCTACAATTCTGTCACGTTGTAATGAACTTTCATTGTTTTGGCCAACTTTGTTTTCATTGTATAGATTCAACAGCGAAACTTTTCTCCCTTGAATGCCCAAACTGAAATAGGACAATACGTGACAAATAAGCGTTAAACGCCAACAAGTGTTTTTCGACAAACGTATATAAAAAAACATCTATCACAGAGGTTTCGAAGAAGAAAGGAAATAGTGATTCGAGTCTATTTGTTTCATGTCCGTCAAAGTTATCGACGTAGGATATGCCTTTCATATCGCGTTAACATGTCTGATGCATCACAAGACTCCCTATGTAAGAAGTTTGTTCATAACATCTTCTAAGAGTTTTTTTTTTGCTTTCCGTGTCTTAGGCATAATGATTAGAAGGCCTACTACTTAACAAAACGCACTCACCTCAAACACAAGTCCACATTAATTTGAATGCTAACCTGTCCGTTAAAAAGCACCAGGTGAATTTCACCATGATCATTATTTGGTGAGATCAATAAAAGAATAACGATATTCACAGACTCTTAGTGTGGGAATGTCACGAGAACAAAAGAGAAGGGATATAATGGGATGGGAGAAAAGTGCAACTTGACTAGGGCTCCCCGTCTGGTCTGCCCATGAAGAACTGTCATGGCCATAAATCGACCCTTTCTACACTGCGTTTGACAAACCACGACCGGAGTGACACGTCTACATCGACAGGAACACCGTCAAGAAGAGGCTGTGACCACGATTAAATTAAGTAGTTCATGCCCTCTCTGTATCAAAAGCTTTCTTCTTAGCTAAGATGAGATGAAAAGCGTGATGCCCCTAAAAAGAAACGCTTGAAATAAAGCTTGGGGCCTGAATATTTCACCTCATTTTATAAATCAGTTTTGAAAATGAAGAAATGGGACAAAGACAAACAATTATCCTGTGATACAAGTAGTAATCAGGGCAGCACATACATTGTTTCCGCTCTACGCGAGAGAGAGCACAGATTGCAGCTTTTAACCTTTAGCTAGGTAATAATGACCACGCCCACTTGATTAGACCATAATATCGTCGTGCTGTCCGGATCCCCTCATATATTACTTACCGTGCAATGCTATGGTGTATATTATTCTACAGATCACTGCACTTCAAATCAAATCAAATACTTTCCAAATCGCAGGGAGTGCGAGATTTAGAGTTTCAACTGCAATATGATATATCGTCCGTGACTATTTACCTTATGCAAGACGATCTCTTATATTGATTTGAAGCTGATTCTTTCACTCTGGCGGAACAATTCCCAACTTGCACCCAGAATGTCAGAACTTTCAAGTTTGTAGATGTGACAACATTTTCGTAAGTCCCTAGCAACACGCATGAAAAATAAGCTGGATAGAAATATACATGCAGTTCTTTGTAAAGCAACTCTAAAAACTCTAAAAACTGTTAAAATAAGACTAAAAGCAAAAAGAGAGAAAACAAACCAGAAAACAAAAAACAAAAAACAAAAACAAAACAAAACAAAAAATAAGTTACAAATAATATCATAATAGGGACAATTATTTAAAAAGTACACGAACATTAATATTATATTTATTTAGTTTCATGAAAACACTCCATGCACCAGAACACTGCATCGGTCTCAGGTTGAGGAGGCCAGCAATAAGGAAACTTAGTGATACTTTGTTACTGTCACTTTTATCTTGTTTTTTCTTTGGGGGGGGGGGGGTGCACCGGAGAATCAGAGGACTGAGGTACTTTATGTGCCATTATTATGCGTCGCCAGAACATAATTTAAATAGTTAACAATGTCTCACTGTAAAGTATTTACCATATTTTACCCTAGACATCCAGCCATTAGTGGGAGGAATTCAAATATTTGCGCAGGGATTTGGACTTCAATGAAAAATTGAAATACACTTGGATCCTGTTGGACACATTTTTTCTTTAATTAACCCCAGCGCTGCTCACATCGACAATTTGAAACTGGGATGTCGTGCGTAACCTGCTTTTTCTGACATCCATACACAGTGAAATGTATCCCTACATTTCATGCATAGTACGCTAATGTGTTTGTTTCTATCTCACCAAAATGTGACATATTTACGAACATTATGAATATGGTTTGATTCCCTGTCACTATCTAGCCTTTCGATTAATTACACGTCTTATTGGAGTAAAACAGCCACACACTTGTTAAACCCAACGGTTTAGACAAACTAAAAGGATACGAACATAATACAGTTATGCAGTTCAAACTAGATTTGTCTTAAAGCCTATCAGTGTACGATCCGGGGATGTGGTGGGGTTAAATTGGGTCTTGTTCGGTGGGAGGGCATAATGCCAGCAGCTAAGTTCGGGTCACCAGACTGGGCGTTGGCTGCAAGAGAATGCAGAAAAAGTTAACATTCCTTGTTCAATGAAGCATTACCTCGTATATAAGCTAAGGAGGCGCTTGAAGAATTAGTTCAGGCCGTTATACCCCGAGGAGTACACACCAATACGAAACGTTAACTTCAGTTCAGTATTTCCGTGAAGTGATGTCTACTACAGATGAGCCCACTGGGGTTAACACTGAATTGCTATTCGACAAATTTCAGCATTATTTCGACCGAAAGTTCCAATCCATCACTAACGCGACAAAAAATGAAGACGATGTAAGATTCAAAGAGCTTCAGAATGAGTTGCAGTCACAAAAGCTGTCAAAGCAAGGAAACATAGCACAGTTTTCTTTCTGCGGGCTGTTGGAAATCCAGTTGGGAAAAATCAAAGTAGCGATCCTACAGAAAAATGATATCCAGAAAGCTATCGACGCCATTCAAGAAATGGAAGAATTGATTACAAAAAGAAAGCAAAAGATTCAAATCGCTGAAACAAGCAAGTCGGGTTGGATAACCATCCAGCATCTTGAGAAAGGAGAGTAAACTAGCATATCCTCAGAGGATAGAAAGAGGGTTGCCGCAGCGGAGGAGGCAGCCGAGAAAGAAATAGAGTACAGAAAAAAGCAGAAACGAGCAACAACAGAACGTAGAAACCAAGATGGCTACAAGACACTTTCTGCAAACCGTGATCTTTTTCGAGGTAAAAACCCCTAAAACAAAACAAACACTATATACACCGATATTCTTTGTCAATGTTCAAGCGGTCAAGGCGGCCGCTTCCCATGCTTTGAATATTAAAGACTTATGTAATCAGAATTGATGTGTCAGTGTATTTATTATGTCGTCCGATAGAATGAAACTGTTTTTCATGCATATAAGCGAAGCGAAGGAGCATGAAAATGCCATTTGGTGTATAAGCCGGAAGGAGAAGGTGGAGGTGGGGGGGGGTGGTAGGGTTTGGGGTGGTTAAATGCCTTTCAGTGTGAGCTGGGTGGGGTGGGTGGTGGTTAAATGCCTTCCAGTGCATGAGCCGGGATAGGGGAGTGGGATTCAATTCAATTCAATTCAACAACATTTATTTCCAAATTCCTCAATCAATAGAAATACAATGTAAACAAAGAGATACAATAATAGTAAGCTTAGCTTGTGGGAGGGAGTACCCATACAAAAAAACAATCACAAAAGAGTGAATACAGACAGACAGACAAAGCACAAAGCACATGTTGACCAACAAAGACCGAGACAACAAAAAACACACAACATTCCATTGGTTTGGTCCTACACTCAGGTAAGAATGAAAATTAAAACATTATTACGGGGGGGGGGGAGAAAATCAATTTTGAAGAAGGTATGACTTAAGAATACGTTTGAAACTGAATAGATTCAGACTATTCCTTAGATTTACAGGTAATTCATTCCAGTGGAGAGGCCCAGAGTGTCTAATGCTATGTTTAAAGGCAGATGTCCTAAACTTTAAACAATGTAAAAGGGAAGAAGACCTGGTATTGTGACTGTAAACATTATAATTAGGTTGAACCATATTGACAAAATGTTGGGGAAGTTGATTAAAATGGTGTTTATAAAAAAAAAACCAGTTGCTGAAAAACATTGATATAGTTTATAGGAAGGAGATTACAATTTTTGAATAACGGGTTGGTACTATAGCTCGAAAATGACTTTTTGAAATTATACGGATAGCCTTCTTTTGTAAAAAAAAATAAATTACGTAAATTACTAGGAAACCCATTAGCCCAGACAATATTACAGTAAAAAATATAAGGTAAACTTAAGGAACAATAAAGAGTACGCAGAATAGAACCTGGGAAAACTGACCTGAGATGGCTAATAATACCAATAGATTTAGAAAGTTTGTTACAGACAGCACTGATGTGAGGCTTCAAAGTTAACTGGCTATCAATAACAACACCAAGAAATTTAGTAGAATCAACCTGAGGGATTTGTTCATTACACATGGTGGTGTTAAAATTATGTAAACGTTTTTTGTTTCTTTTACAGAAAAAGAAAAGTTGCATTTCTTAGAGTTGATAGATAATCTATTTGCAATAAACCAGTTGGAAAGGTTATTTAAATGAACATTAGCATCCAATGTAAAAAGGTCCTTGTTTGAACATAACACATTAGTATCATCTGCATAAAGTATGAGAGAAAACAAGTTAGAGGAATTACAAATATCATTAATGTAAATGATAAATAAGAGGGGACCTATACCTTGTGGAACGCCGCATGATATTTCAGAAAGATGGGAAGTGGAATTGTCATAAATTGTAGGCCTACATTGGGAACGGTTGGATAAGTAGCTATAGAAAATCAATCAATTGACACTCCACGAAAACCATAATATACTAACTTGTCTAGTAAAATGCGATGATTAATTGTATCGAAGGCCTTCGATAAATCTAAGAAAATACCCTTTAACTGTTTATGCTTCATGTTAAATAATTGAACGGCACGGACAGTGGGCAACAACAGTGTATTAACAATGCATGCCAAAAAGGTATCTTTATAAAATATTTACCACCTGTAGACAAATCAGCATAATTCATTGTTCATCCTTGCTTGCCAGGGGAAAAATATACACAAAGCACAAAGTTTAACCACACTACCAGTTGTAAGTTGTTATTTCAAACTGTATTCTGCATCTTTCGACAAAAAAGGAATAAAGAATCTAATCGACATTTCTATTTTGATGTGAACATTTGTAATCGTTTGAAAATCTTCTCATTGAAGACTTCCATTTAACATTGTAAAACACACATGAATGGACTTTATCTGTTCAATCGAAGTACTAGAAGATTTCCCCATGGTTATCATTCATTTGTTTATTTTATTGTCCACTCTTTGAAAAAGATGGAAAATTTACATGTCAAAAATTTATTAAAGCTCCAGAACAGAACCAAAATGTTTAAACATTAAGAAATAAATAAAGGAGTTAAGACAACCTCAACAAATAAATATTAAAAGCCCCCAAACAGTGCAGTACAACATTATATAACAAAGGCAAGAGTAAAACCACAGATCACTGCCTCACATCCCCCCACAAGCATAATATAATACGATTGAATCTCCCCCAATATGTTAAAAAAAAATCTACGCACGAAATTGTTACACTCAATTAATATATTCACTCATTGATGGTTAAATATCAAACCAAAAACAGATTTGCGTCCTTAAGTCATTATCTGAACATTCTTGGGTTCCGGTTTTATTTGATCAGCTGAAGCGCTACGAACCTAAAACTTACTGCTCGTTTGTTTTAGGTTTTAACATCGATTCACACGGCATACCAATTACAGCCGACTCTATATACATGGGTAGACGTAACAACCAGGTTCAACCAGATGAAATTGCGTTATGCATTTACAGTGTTGCCAACAATGGATATGATGTATTCATTCATGCTCGGCGAGCTTGGGTTGTGTTTTAACGGTGTTATTAAGATAAATGCATTTTTTTTAAAGAACGCCAAGCGAAAGAGTTGGCGTCGTATTAACGCTCTGGAAAACAGACAATGTGGCTGAGTAGAATGCGGCCAATCCATGCAGTGTGTTTCCGCCATGAAGGGATCCTATAAAATCAATAGGGACACCTTGTGGGCATGACTTCCCAACTTTACAGAGCGTGTGCATTACAACTTACAAGCTGCTGCACGTAACCACCAACCCATTCAAAATTCCATCTATGAGTATAGAGGACATGGCAACCAGGCATTACCAATTACGAATGACACAAATTCACGTTTATGGATGACGTGCTCATTCAGTTATTTGTGGGCAACAAGCTAGTACTTATCAATTGCACTTTTACCAAAGTACGATCCCTGGTAGATCAATCTAACATTTTATAGCACATTGTATGCTGTAAATATTTAATAAGTAGCTTTTAGCGCGTAATAGAAGTTCAGTGCCCAATTTCATAGAGCTGCGTAACTGCCGATTTTGTGCCTACTGCAGAGCGGGGAGTTTCCATTTCATAGCGCTGTTAAACGTAAGCACACGAAAAGGCATGCTAACCTTCCGGTGCTTACTGCATGAAAATGAATGATGTAACAATGCAAATTCATGGTGAACGCGAAAGATGGCCGCCCAATTTTCTTGCTAACCTGTGAAATACGCTTACGAACAAGCATTGTTTCCTAAAATTATTGCAATTCGAAATTGTGTTTATTGTTGTCTAGTAACTATAGCACAACTGATCTGTTAAGCTGTTCATAATTTTTTTTTCAGTCCAAATAAATCAGACACGTTGAACCATTTTTTTTCATAATAGCGGTACATGAGAGAACTGGATGATACTGCTATCCCCTTGTGAGACGCCTGCAGGTTGGCCTCGATGGCCGGGGGAGATTTCATCTGAACACGAGCAATGTCATCATCGTTATTGGGAGTGAACACAAACCTTTGCAAATTCAATTCAATGTAACATTTATGTTCATACTCACAATAATGGACAGAACCATTTGGAAAAAAAAAATATAGTAGTACAATACAAGCAAAGAGTATATACACATGACCAATGATAAAGAGGATGACAACAAAACACCAATAGAAGCTGTGAGTAAGGAGGTTGTTCAAATAAGCCGAGGCTTGTGAGGAACAGCCCTAGACAAAACAAATAAAATAATAAAATAAAATAAAATAAAAAATATATAATTTAAATAAATATATCATGAGAGAATGCAAAGTGAACTGGTAAGGAGCTTATAAAACAGACGATGCCAGGGCATGGTGACCCAAATTAAGAGCAGCTAAAAAAAGAGAGATTTGAAAACGAGCAGTGGAGTCGGGAGAGAAAGCTAAGTTACATAATGAGCGATTATAGGGCTCTTTTGAACGAGGTTTTAAAGTGACCCACAGAAGGCTGATCTTTAAAGCCTACATCGGTTTCTTATCAATCAAATTAAACTTATATACAATATGAAACAGTGGAAGAGAATAAATTCAATTGTTGTCAAAACACATTGTTAAGAGAAGTGAAAAGAAAAACGTTTTGTTCGAAGCTCTGAAAACCCCCCAAATCAGAGCGAGCAATTTAATCATCCATACAAGTCAAATGTACTCACAAAACAATCATGGGACAAAATGAAAAGCAATTTTCATCAAAATGATCCAAAGAGACTTTCCACCTCTGATTTGGCACAAATTTAATAAAGACGCTACATGTAGATTAAAACGTGACATCAAAAGACAATTAAAGTAAACAGACAAACATTACCTAGCATTCTGTTGTTACTTAAAGCATGCTTAAAGTAAATGTTCTTATTTCCATGGCTGCTATTCTTGACTGAACCTATTTTGGCCCCAGACAAACCCTTTCAACACCCTACGGATTCCCAGTTCGCCAAGTAAAGTCACCATTATAATTTCATTGTTTATATGACGTGATACAAAGTAGTCATGCAAAAGTCAAAGTGATTGTTTTTTTGGGTGCAAATTCCAGCCCGATTATCTTAATTGGTACGAGTAATTAATATACAAATTATACACGCATAGTGGATATTGGATTTTTCTTTCTTGGGTTTGTAGATAATAATTATAACTTAGGAGTAAGCACACTCTTTATGCTTAATGATTCTGGTTTTACTTGAAACTACTATGTGCCATATTATATGTGCCAAGTTATATTCAAGCATCAATGTATCAGAAACATGAATTATTTTCATTTGTGTATTTTCGACAAACCGGCTCTACTTAAAAAGGGTTACCGGTACCATAGAATTGAAAAATCGATTATTCCTAAAATGTAAACTACAGATGGGCACTCCGTTACATTGAAGCAGGTTTGCGTTTATGACCGCAGATGCAATTTATTGCAATTTTTCAAACTGATTTATCTTTTTTCGATGTTGTTTCTTTCACAGTCGAATAAAATACTCATGTCTTAATCCGAACGATAAACTAATACACCTGTAACTGAATTCGCTTGAAGGCAAATATTTTGTTCAGAACGCAAAAGATTAAAACATAAAGAGAAACCGATGTTCAGTGAAATACAGATTCCCGAGGATAGATTATGACCACCTGTCCACCGTGAACCATAGAATCTAGACAGAATTAAGAATTTAAAAACATTAAAGTTACATTATCTGCTTAGCTTTTACCTTCAAGGAAATACAAAGATTACGATAGTTTCGTGTTTTTAAAACTGAACCCTCTTCAAATCAAAGCATTAATTGGATTTCCAGCACAATTTCAAAAACAATTCCAATTGCGGTACTGATATGTAAACATATTTTTTTTCATGGAGGGCAGGGTTGTTTGTTATTTGTAAGAAAATCCATGTATGATTGGTTATAAAAAGACGAAGGTCCAGAACGTCAACAATAAACTTCGATTCACAATCCGTTATTACGGATTCACAATCCGTTATTACGGATTCACAATCCGTTATTACGGATTCACAATCCGTTATTACGGGTTCACAATCTGTTATTACGGATTCACAATCCGTTATTATGGATTCACCATCCCTTAATGTGTAAACGTCGTTATAACAGATTGTAAATCCGTATTAACGTATTGTTAATCCGTAATAACAGATTGTGAATCCTTAATAATGGATAATGCGTTAGTAAAAATGGATTGTAAATCCGTAATAACGGACTGTGAATCCTTAATAACGTATTGTAAATCCGTAACAACGAATTGTAAATATTATATGAAATTGTTTAGTCTTGAAATTCATCAAGACATCTAACGGATTGTGAATCCGTAATAACGGATTGTAAATCCGTAATAACGTAAAGTAAATCCGTCTTAAAGGAATGTGAATATTATATGAAGTTGATGAGTCTTGAAATTCATGAAGATTAGGTTATTCTCCGAAACGCAACGATATAATTGAGATAGAAAATATTATTCAAAGATACAGTAATGTGAAGCTTTTTACAATCTGGTGCATGGATAGTATGATAAATATATATAAGCCACTTTATAAACAAACGAATTATCAATTCATAGGGCCCTAGTTAGTGAAAAGAAGAAAAAAGTAAGTTGAAGTAAATTTCCAAATAACTCCTATAGAAAATTGTGTTCACCGGGAAACCTTATTTCTTTCTTTATCTGTTCAAACCAAAGGCTATGCATCTTCACGGATTGTAAAATAAATAAATAAATTGTTATTTAAAGCGGTATTAAACCAAACACGTGGACTTTCATTAATAAAATTGATTAAGATAATGTCACTGGCTAAAATTCAATTGTAATGATTAATGTGCAATACTCCCACTTGACAATTAGTATACATCAATCATTTGAATATTGAGTTCAGTACCCTTAAAACTGCCTTGAACACGTGCTCGTTACTAACAATCGATATCCATACGCTGTGTTCTTATCCAGCAAGGTAAACTACACTGAGGTCTTATTAGATGCTGATCGTAGTACGTGACGCACACAACCTCCACTGCCTACCCCTGGACCCACCACCCAAATCGGCCCCCGCACCAGACGCAAGTAAGTGAGCAAGCAATAGCTTTTAAAGACTTGGGATCAAGGCAGGCGAATTAGTCAGTCGCATTTTGTACGCTGTAAAAGCAACCTGGGATAGAGCTGCTCAACCAAAGGAGGCGTCCAATAGCACAAGGGTAGAAACATCACAGCGAGAGTGAGTGCTCGGTTGGTGGAGAGAGCGGATCATTTGTGGGACTGCCTACCGTGACAACACCTGGTACATATACACAGCTCTTACGGACAAGCAGTTTGATTGTAACAAAGTGGGATACGAGTTGACCCGGCACAACGAGGACGGTACCGGTGGTAAGTTCAGTTTGTTATGAGATACGGTTCCATTAGTTTTCTTAACTTGTTCTTATGGCATAAACAGGCTAAATGAACTATTGACGACATGGTAGACAAATAAATAGCACCTACGAAAACGGTGGCAGAACTCGAACACCATATAACATATCTGTCGATAAATCAAGAGAATTCTACAGAGTAACAAAACCCGAAAAGCTTGCAATGGTTAAACCTGCTGCTTTTCCCCTTTTCGACACCCTGAGTTCAAGTTTTAAAGCACTTTGTTTGGTCAATTCTTTTATGTTTTGTAAAACTTTACACTCTATCATACATTCTGTATGATTTGTGAACTTATAATTGGCTAAACGAAAACCTCACACCAAATTAAACTAAACAATCGAAAGAAAACCAGCTATGAATAAATTCTACAACGATGTGCGTTTCACTCTTGCCAATTCAACTTTTAGTTTATTTGCTGTACTTTTGTTGTAAATATTAACGCTATATACACTGCAAAAATGGTGTGTTAAAATTGACACCATGGGTGTTGTCACATGTTGATGCCAAAAAAGAATCAAAATTTACACCTTACGTGGTTAAAATAACACTAATTTCTGCAAAAACAATTACATTGGTGTTAATTTGATTCTCTCTTCGGTATTTATATGTGACAACACCCATGGTGTCAATTTTAACACCCCAGTTTTTGCAGTGTACCCCTGGTTCTGCGATGATTACCAAGAAGTTGCAAACGTAATCTTTACAGACAGCGCTGACCAAAAGTATTTTCTAAAATGTACGGTAACTTTAAACCTTGCAGTAAACACACTCTCTACAGTTGTGGTATTATAACAAAACTATTGTCTAAAGTTTCTTCATAGAAACCTGAAATCCAGTACCGAGTGGATATTTTGATACTGATTCGTCCCGGCGCCACGGCGTGACGCGACACTCCCAAATCAGAATCGATTTTTGCCCATTTGAAACGGCTGGTACACACTGTATCTCGAGCTAGAAACTCCTCGCTTGACAAACTCATGGGAGTTTAGTTCAAACATCCACTGAACATTATTGTGGATGTTTTGAATCACGATTCAAAGTACAAAATTACTATTTCAATCAACTCCCGATGCCCTTTTTTTCTAATTAATAGTGCTGCTATTTTCAAACACAGTTGAACAGACCGTTTTGACGCGTTACCCGGTACCTTTGTAAATCACTCTATCGAGTAAACATTTTTTGTCTTGCATTACTCGTAAAAGACTTCCAATGAAGATGTGACATAGGGCCTACTTTAATTTCAGTCATTTTCTATTATTAAATACATCGTAAACGTTTGGTAATGACTCTGATAATTAATGGCAAAAAAACTTACTTGGTAACAAGTACAGCAGCTTTGGATAGTTGGATAGTATAATGCATTTTGAGAAACCTTGCACTTCGAAGTACTGCGGTTATGGAAAAAATATATAACTTTCTATCCCCCAAAAATTGAATCTGAGAAGCGTTACGCGTAACGCTTCTCAGAGTGTGTATTCCAATGCAGATTATTCTTCCTGCGTATAGACACTACCGTTCCAGATTTTCAGCAATATCTCAAAAACGCTACCACCTTTTGAAATGAAATATTCACAGGTTAGTTCTATGGTATATATCTACAACTATATAGGTTTGAAACAAACAGTAGTCTCCAATTATCAAACATGTACGATGCCTTTAAGTATAACTTTTATTGTTCTTATTTTAACAAAAGTTGAAATGGATTTTAGCCATGAATTGGATATTCATTTTGTTTAGTGTAAAAACTTGTATTTCATTTGTAATTGTCCATGTTTGTTTTTGTCTGTTTTGTGTGTGTTCTTGATTCCCAATTGATTTCGAATGGATACTTTGCGTTTTACTGTTGTTATCCTCAGGTTTGTTTTAGAACCTGAATCTATTAAAGATAATAACTACAGACACATTCATAATTAGACATACCCCTAGGAATTGACAGCTGTTTGCAGTTAATCTTGGGTTTAAAAGCTTACGAGGCACTGAATTGTAAATTTGTGAAGGATGGGTTTGTAAACCGCGATTTCAAAAAATCTACATAAGCAGCATTTTTTCGGATTGATAATGACAGAGTATCGTGTTCCTTCCTCGAAAATGATTTTAAAAAACCTATAAATATCAACGATAATTACTAAACAAATACAGTTTTTATTTGAAGCACCCTTTTACATAACTACTTTTCTTTCCTGGTTATAAAAATGTAATAAGTTTATTTGTTACTTGTTATGTATGTGTTACTTTTTTTCTACAACATTGGACAGGTTTGATGTTCTCGGATGTCACTTTGTCTGAGAGATGTTATTGTGGCACATTGGGCTGTGATGACATTCTTTATGATCCCAATCTTGGTTTCTAGTGCATTCACGTTCACTAAGTGACTGTCTATCCTTAGAGTACTCCTCTATCAGATGTTGCAAATGTCTTCCTTAATTCGTAAAGTACTTTCGTTGCGTCTGTCGTCTGTAATATCAGCAGAGCACGGTACAATGTCAAGTTAAAGAAACGCATTTACTTGCTGTGGTGTAAAATGCCCATCCAGAGTAATTTTGATTGAGTCAATTTTTTTCTAAAGGAAATGTAATGAAACCAGGAAGCTTTGTATTGTACAAGATTCATGACTTAGGAAATAGATACAACTGTCCATGTGTTGAACATTCGTTGGCCTGAATTTATAGGGAGTTCACAAGAAGAAGAAGAAAAAAAGTAAAAGTCGAGGTACAGATTTGGGAAATTTCTTTTCAAGTTGGCTCTTTTAAAAAATGTAAATCAGAAACATACTGCAAAACCCCAAAATTGGCATATAGATTATTATTATCACAAATCGGTATTCTTACACTCCAAACATATATGTAAAAAATAATTTAAAAGTTTGTGTAAATAGCTCATGCACCAGGTTATTAAGCCACACACGCATGAAAACCATTAATGATCATAATGTTTCCATATCATAACATTAAGTTCAAGTATCATTTTCATAAAAGACAAATTACATTAAATAGACACCAGTGTCCATTGAAGGGCGCTGGGGGATTCATTTAAGAAGAAATGTCATAACACATCTAAACTATTGTCTGGCACTATCCAACTAAACTTTGTAAAATGTTAACATTTGTTCTGTTGTCTAAAGAGAAAGTACACTTTTAAAGTAATCAATTAATGGACGAAATCATTTACATGGAACATGTGAGGTATTTCGTTTTTGACTATTATACTGAAGATTGAAATGTAGAGAGGTACATTGTGTAATCTGTTATGTGAGTGTTCCCTATACTTATACATTAAATGCAAACTAGTATTCAGTGACACGCAATCAAACAAGCAGAACTTTCAAAAATAATTGAATTCTTTTCCATTAAGAGTTCAATCATGTTTTTAAAATCGTGCTGATGTTATTAAGTTTTGATTGATAGTTGAAATACTACAGTTGATTATGGTGTAGTGCTGTTTAACCTTACCAGTGTACTGTAGATAAAGATGGACGAACTGAGGTGAAATGACGCGTCATCATAGCGTCATTCTTTATTTCTTTCTTTTTTATTTTGACAAATACCATTATCAAACATTATTATCAAACATTATAGACAATAACGTCGTTGTTTTAATGTTTATAACAGGTACCTTTATGGTTAAATTCTGTGTTCCTACTTCAATGAAAATATATGCAAACACGTGCTTAGAATACTATTATTAAATCATCCCCATTTATTTGCCTATTTTTCTAAAAAGTATAGAGTACCTACATATACAGACAGCATTGGCAATGTCAAATGAAATTTGATATTAGTCTAATCTATGATCTCACAGGAACATTTACGAAAGTAATCGAACAGTTGTTTTTACTTGTGAATTATTTTTGTATTCTTGAATATTCACCTTAAAGACAGAATCGCATCCGGGCGGTATGAATTAAGGCACCATGATCAATTTGTTCCTTGCATGTTTGAGTTTCACACTCCATAAAAACAAACACCACAGCCAACTGGTCTGTTAGCTGCACAATACGTATGATATATCGAAACAGTTATTGCCTCGTACTCTGATTTATGTCTCCACAGCCATGTTCCTCTCGAAGTGTTGCTTTCCATTTCGCAAAGATTTTGCACCACGTCATCATATAAATAACGTCGCGGGGACATATTAAAATGGAAGGCGATACGAAATTATTGATGTACCGTACGTTTGGTCAAATTTAAAAAAACACACGCCTACAGTTTTTTCGACGATGAAGGCATCGAGATCCAGCTGAATTGTATCTTTTTGTATGATGTTGTTAATTACTGTGTCTTTATTACCATGGTGTCACAGGAAACATAAATACGGTCATGTACAGTCTGTGTATGAATCTTCAACCGTTCCATGCGCAGTTATAATCTGCAAAAACAAGAAACTTTTGACTTTTTAACTTTTGACTTTCAGGTAACGAATATTTGTATATTTTCTTTTGAAATTAACTTGCGATTTCTTTTTCTAAAAGGTTATTGTAAAAAATGTTTCAATCTAAAACGAATCGATATTCAACAAGACGTATTTTTTGGTCAATCGAGGTCCAATTTCACGGAAACTCTGCTTACCGTGGCATTCAACGATTACGGTGCTCTGTGTAAAGTGCGTGATTTTATGACCCGCGCAAAATTCCACGAAAAGCAGAGGCATAAAATTTAGTCCTGGCCTCAATAACATTTCCTGGAAAGGTAAATTACATTAGAAATCAAACCAAAACGTGTAAATGGAATATCATGTTACGAAAACGTGGACGACATTTTTAAATTAAAATGTTTAGTTTAAATTTCGTAACTTGTTTCGAGATGGACTTTATGAAGTTGCTCTTTGCTTTCAATTTCTTGGTTGGGAGATCATTGAAATACATTCAATCAGATCTGAGCATGCTGTAATTATCACAGCTTACTCTTTCACGTAGGTTTGGAAGTCAAAGATATGTAAGCTCTTTCTCAGATTTTTTATGACTTTTTAAAACACATCAACAAAATTGTGCAGGTTGAGTATTAAAGGTATTCAGTGTACACTTTTGGTAACAGCTCAAAATCAGTGTCCACATTTTGTGTGATTCAACATATGCATGAACAAACAAACCTTTGAAATTTTGAGCTCAATTGGTCATCGAGGTCACGAGAAAATAGCGAAAAGAGACCTTATGTGTTTTCAAACATCGAGTTTTTATCGCGCGTGATAAAAACTATTGTTTTACTCATTTCTCAGAAACGATAGCATTTTAGGCAGAAATATTTTAAGGAACCCTTTCTACCATTTCTTACTTTAAATCATGTAAGTTATGTGCAAATCTGTGAACATTTGTGTTTTTCAATCTTACCAATAGTGTACAGGGCCTTATAACTTACATGATTTAAAGTAAGTAATGGTAGAAAGGGTTCCTTAAAATATTTTTACCTAAAATGCGATTGTTTCTGAGAAATGAGTAAAACAATAGTTTTTATCAAGCGCGATATTTTGAAAAAAACAGAAAACACATAAGGTCTCTTTTCACTATTTTCTCGTGATCTCAATGACCAATTGAGCTCAAACTTTCATAGGTTTGTTTGTTCATGCATATGTTGAATCATACAAAATGTGGACACTGATTTTGAGCTGTTACCAAAAGTGTACAATACCTTTAAGAGATTCATTTAAAAAACCATTTGTTATAGACAAGGATAGATAAGAGATCACCGGCGGCGGAACCGGGGGGGCCGAGGGGGCCGTTGCCCCCCCACTTTTGAAAATGTAGTCATTTTGCCCCCCCCACTTTTAATCGAGCTATTGAAACCAAATTATGGTTCACTGACAACTACCTTTTGTAATATTATACACACCTTTACATTTCTCAAAATAATCTTATTCATATAACAAAAAACAGCAATTAACGCCAAACTTAGGCGAGTTGCCATCCCCGGACAATAGATTATAGTTATAGTAATGGCCCACGATGCACATTTCACCAGTCCTGCAGTGCGAGTCACCGGTGGTGCGAGTAGCACACACGAGACTAGGGGTGCACCCCACTAATTCCACTCCCATAGCATTTAGTGCAGAAGGCTAAATATTCAAAAATACACGAAAAATACTTAAAAGTCTCACAGCTTTTTACAGTAAAGGGAAAAGTATTAATTGACTCTTGAACTTTTATTCTCTGCTCAATTTAATATGGGGAGTCCCTGGTCCCGTCGAGTTATTCTCCCTCCAAATAAAAACACCCCTACACCGGTGTAATTTTCCAAACGTCCGAGCATCAATCTTGAAAAATGTCCCTACACCTCTCGGCATATAGGACCATTTTTTCAGGGCCTATGTCATCCAAAATACCTCAAGTTGGAAGTCAACAACCCCCAGGTTACAATTGGGCAACATTTTTACACTCTACCCCTTTTATTGGGCTCTCAAATCTGTCTAATATAGGATATTGAGGGCCTACAAAATATTCATGAGCTCGACGCTCTGTTTTCTGCATATTTAGTGGGGTGCACCCCTAGCGATCGGGTGTAAAAAAATAGGCTGACTTTATAGCGGGCTGGTTCCGGAATCCCGGCTGCGCCACAACGTGTCTCTGTGCGTTATTCCCATTAGAAGCCGTTAGCATGCACTAGCCGCAGTTACAGCCTTAGCCGCAATGTAGTATCAGATAGTTTTTTAAAATGTAGTCTCCCATTTTAATAAGGCTCACCATATACATCTGATAATAACCCCGATGTCATCTTTATTAGGCCCGAAAATATTTCTAGTTCATTTAGTTAAGCAGTGGTAAAATGATGCGAAACGAGCCCACCCTCCCCCTGTTGACGCGTACACGACTACATGATGTAACATTATATCAAGTATTTTGCAGCCCAAGTGTTTAATTCCCACGTAGCCCAGCGGACTACGCTAGTGCCTCGCGAGTGCAATGGTGCGCGATCGAGTAACTGCTAATCTGGGTTTTCTTTAAGTTTCTTTTTTTATCCCCCGAAACAAAAAATTATTCTTGTTTTATTATTAAAGTTTGATTCCTATATTTAAATCGATAGTGTTACCTTTTCTTTTTCTAGTTTGTGGTTCTCGATTATTTTCTCAAGGGGAAATTTTGCTGATTCAATTGTCATTATCATCGGCGTTTATATATAAACGCCGATGATAATGACAATTGTGTTTCAATTTGAAAACAAGTTTCACCGTCCATGAACTTGACCACCACGTTATAGGCCCTAATCACTATTCACTTTGCAAATTAGGTTTCCCAAAGTTTACTGAGGACTGGTGCGATGGTCCATTGGTTTTAATAGCACGCCTGAACATGGTGGCGCATATTACCGCGAAAGTGTTTATTTTTTTAAATTCATTGTGCTGGGTCTCACATTGGAGATTCCTTGATTTGCACCGAATCACTAATGTGTGCTAGCTCATCACACCCATAAATGGTTTAAAATTCATCTTAATTAAAAACAAGTCAACACTGTAATGTCCTTCTTTGAAGTGTAAGGTATAGAATGTAGCTCTGAGTACCGGGTGGTGTGGGTCGCTGCCCTGTACATTTTTTTATATCTGAAAGTGAAACGTGTAGTTTGGTGCAGTATTGTGACCTTGTTTTGTCCTGTTTTGATTTCTGTAAAAGGTAGGATGAACAACACACCCACTGAAACACCACCATAATTTATTTACATTAAAAATCAACAACTCCCATAAACCACTTTCTGTGCTGTCTTCAGGTCAAAAGTCAATATTTTATTGTATGGGTCACGTGGTCTCAATACTCCAAGCAACCCTGTATTATATTTACATATACATATTCACAAATTAAATCAACCTATTTCCGATAACTCATAAAAAAAGATTTTTTGTGCGGCCGTTTTGAAAAATGCTTGTCTGCAAGTGCGCATGCTCATAAAGACACCATTCTAGAAAGAGGCTAGAGGCACGGTCGGGATGCGTCTTATGAGCATGCGCACTCGCCAAGTTATCCGATTAGCTTGGCGGCTGAATGACGTAGACACAATCTGCATTTAGTCGATCTAACAAAACACGTCTTGATGGCCAATTGGCAAATCACAGAATGGTGGTAGTTGTTCAATGTATAAGGTATTGTAATTATGTCTAACGATCGTTCCCGAAAAACGCAATTTTTACGGGCAAATTGCATTTTGGCTTAGAGCTGCGTCAATCGCTCCTACTGTTGTTAACCCAGTCGAGTTGAATTTGGTTCAGTAATACACTTTTTAGATCGCTGAAAGTAAAATTAACTCCAAATATCTTGTGATTTATCTGCGTAAAAGAATTGGTTCAGATAAATCACGTTAACTTAGATATTTGAAAATGCTCGATAACGGCCAAATTTGACAGTTTCTTTTAGGGATTGGTCTACTCTACTCATGGAAGACCGTCAGAGTAATGTGTGGGTCTATTTTGTACCCCAAATAGCCAAACATAGCCGGTTTGTGCCTACATACCTATGTTGTGCAAATGGAAATAAAATACATAGGAAAAAAGGGCCCCCCACTTTTAAAAGTGTTCCGCCGCCGCTGTAAGAGATTGGTGCAACTTATCCTCCTGGAATACGCATTGTTAGGAACGGCACTTTCCCAGGGCCAGGATCGGGTTCCCAAACGGCTCTTCTCTAGGGCAGGACTGCAGTACTTTAGTTTTATGTACATTAAGTGTAAGTTATACAATTTAACTTTTTGATGGAGCATTAAAGGCACTGAACACGTTTGGTAATTGTCAAAGACCAGTGTTCTCACTTGGTGTATTCCAACATATGCATAAAATAACAAGCCTGTGAAAATTTGGGCTCAATTGGTCATCAAAGTTGCAAGAAAATAACGAAAGAAAAAACACAATTTTTGCACAAATTTGTGTATTTTCAGATGCCTGAAAAAGACTTCAGGCCAGAAGTTTTTTTCAGATTCAAATATTTTAGTGAGCAACTACCGGTACCTCTTTCTCAAAAACTACGTTACTTCAGAGGGAGTCGTTTCCTACAATGTTTTGTACTATCAACAGCTCTCCGTTGCTCGTTACCAAGTAAGTTGTTATGCCAATATATATTTTGAGTAATTACCAAACGTGTCCAGTGCCTTTAACACAAAATAGGCTCGTGTGAAGCTGAAAAGGATGGGAACTTTTTGATATCAGCTTTGTTCTGGACGCAGTATTCCCCTTTTGCCTTTCCTGTGTCTGAGTTTAATTTCCTCCGGATATGAAGTGCCGACCTTATAAAACTCACGAATGACACAAATGACAATATGTGACACTTCGTATCACTTGGGTACATTTCCACCTGTAACTATTGCCTCTGGCTCTTTTATTGCATCAGACTCTTACAGGTTTAATAATGATGTGTCAAAAATCTAAATGCAGTGCCATGCAGTATCCCCAAGAGCGACTGCATGGTGGGAGTTTTCAGTTCTTCAACTTATTTGTGAAGTATGGGCAGGCCAATAATAGGGTCGCCACCAGGTAATTTTATATTGTCTAATATCGTTTGTCGACTACGGCTGGTTTAAACAGACCAGTGGATGTTACGTTTAAGACTTTGGGTGAAAACCCTATTGTGTCATTGTTCAAGAAAAACATTCCTCCAAAGTAAAAAAGAAAATAGAATTATGATAGTTTATTGATTACCACCATCATAAAAACAAAAACAAAAACAAAGTCAACCACTAATTTATATTAACCTAACCTAACCTGACCTAACTTAACCCAGCCTAACCTAACTTAACCTAACCTAACCTAACCTAACCTAACCCAACCTAACCTGAATACAATCAAGCTAAACAAGTTAATTAAACTAACTCTACCCGAAACAAACAGAAATTGAACTAAACATCTCAGACCTAACCAAACCAAACCTAGCCAATACAAACTAAACCAAACTAAATTTAACCTTAACAATGTAACCCAAGCACAGCTTAGCAAATCAAAACTATAACCAACTCAATCCAAACATAGCAAACCAAATCAAACCAAACATCACAAATCTAAAACTAAGGTCAACTGAAGACTTATAACTGGTTAAAACCAAATCTTCAAGAAACGGGACCAATTCCAATCAATAATCTAAAATGTACAGGGTATGTATCAGATTCTCAAGTTCAGGTATTCAAATATTATCTTTAACAAAATGCGAATGTTTTAGAAGAAACAGGGAGCTGAAATATTTTGACGTAAAATGACTTCTTTTACAATGAATATATTTTGCCACAACATTGCCTCGTCTAACTAAACACCATCCTGTAGGTGTCGGAACTATAAAATGTCACGAACCGAAAAGATATGAATCAAATAGGTCACTATTATTATTTCAAACCGATAACCGGCGTACCTTCGGTCTTTGATGTTTTGGGCTTACGGCCAAACTCATCCCAGTGAATAATCTTACCGGATTGGTAGTTCGCTTCAACGATCAGCCGGCTCTAGCCATGCGTTATCTGTCACTCAACAAAATCAGCTTTTACATCGACATAGCCGTTGATACGTGGCTCAAATGAATCACATCAAACTCATGTCTGTTATATGTTCCATAAAACTTGCGACGGCAGTTTGACGAGCATTTTTTTTCCACTTGAACGCGTCTCATCACACATAGCCATACTTGCATGATCCAACAGACTTATATATACAAACAACATGTTTTTCACATCTCTGCAATACATGAGCTTTTTCAGTATTGTATCAAATTAATCGTATAATATAAACCGAGTTTAGTTCAAGGGTATAGTGATACAAACAACGGATATTTCTCGTAGGAAACTAATCGAGACTATAGCGAATTGAACTTGTGTTGACATATGCACTTGCCATCCCATAAAAATAATAATAAACAGTCAAATTTGGTTTTGCTGATTCGGTGCATTTTGTTTATACGAAGCAGTGGGTGCAAGTAATTAAATCTATCAAACGAAGAGAATTGGATAAATTTCATCAGGGGAGTTCATCTCACATGAATATATCGAGCCTCTCATCTAATTTGACGTACAGTCGTCATTGCATTCTATCGTTTATGCTTTAATGACAGCCGAACAAGTGAATGAAGTTAGGAAACAGTAACTAAGGGCCTGGTTTATACATCCTCTTGTTTATTTCAAGTTGTTGTTTATTACTACCGTCGGCTTTTGAACATCAGTTTCTCCAGGCCGGGAGAAAAGTCCCGATTACTAATTGAGATCCCTGCCCAATCGTCGACTCCTACTTGTTTTATAATAAATTTATATTATACAATTACAAAAATGTCCGACCCGAACTGTGTGGCGGTCATTCTTGTCCAAGCCATGGGTTTAGACATAGCGTTCATTCGATGTAATTATGGTATCCTCATAGGCCATATAAGTCTTTTAATTGTAACTTCATTGTTCTGAAAAGGGAGTGGATAATAAACCTTCATCTTTCAGGGTTGTTGCACCTACCATTGAACCGAGAGGGTTTGGGGATAATGAAGTAAAATAGAAACCTCAAACCAAAATCTGGAAGATGCAAAAACCCCTTTGTTTTCTTTGTTAATTTAAATAGCCACAAATATTGAGAGCGTAACACTGTTGTCAACGCGCAAGAAAATAGTTTTTAGGCCTGCTCTTCAAAAGTCCCAAGGAAAAATGTTCATCCGGGCAACTCAATAATGTTTACAAGTATATGCAACAACCTGTGAGCCTTTTTGTTTGATCAACGCATCCTTGCCAACCGCGGAATAATCCACATGCGAACAGGTGAAACTTATACCGCGACGGGTTTGTCTAGCTTTATGTTACCCGTACGACATCAGAAGGTACCAGGTGAAGGAAGCTTCGGTTTATTTGATGCGTATCACATCATTAAGTAATATCTGGCGTGGGAAAGGTGGGATGGGTGGTGGGGGGGGGGGGGGGTTGGCACACATATTTATATCACATAATAATTAGAGTTGGATGCGCTATAAGGCCCATAAAAACCCCCCACTGTTGATCGTCCCCGCCCGACCCTACGACACCCCCGACCCCAATTTTTTATTTGTTTAATTTGTTTTTTCAATCATAACAACGGTCTTATCAATGATCTTTTCAGTCAAATTTGGCTCCCAGATTTTTCACCTGATATTTTTTCAAAATCTATAGGTTGGAAAAGATGTTTGAAGAAAGGTTATTCATGTTGGAAAAACAAGAACAATTCTTCAAATATTAACTTAGGCTACACTGCGTTTAATTTTTAAAAAAAGTTTACAGAAAATATCACTTTGGAGTTAAATGGGTTTAACAAAACAATTAAAAACATCAACATCACACAAACCCTCTGTTTTATAGTGGTTGTGATGATTTCTTTATTCTTTATTTCATTCTTTATTTTATTGCCATGTCAAAGAAAAGAGCAAAAACAAAAAACGCCCTGCCAGCCCCATTTTTGTTGTATGTGGCCTAAATATTTTAAGAATATTGTAACTCGAAACATTTTCCTGCACCACCTTTTAATTTACACTTCCATTTTTATGAAACAAATGAGATGAATCTGACTTTGTACTCATGGCTCCGTATATTCCAGATTAAAACACGTCCATGGTTGCCATTTAGGGAGAAAGAGTATACAATGTGTGTTCGTTGCTGGGCTTTGCGAACTAAAATAATTGTGTGTCTGTTGTTGAGCCCATGTGCATCATGCAGGAGCAATACCATCATGTACCTTTCTCTTTGCTGTAACTGATTTTATGTTTAAGACAACCCCCCCTAGATATTACTTTGAACAAATGGGAAAATGAAGCAACAGTGCTTGCTCCAGAAAAAAAGTAACTAATGAAGGTGTTTGTGCGTGTGTACTGTACTGTGAGTAACATTTGACGTAAACTGTATGTTAAAGTTTCCATGTTACATTATCAGTGCACGCTAATAATATACTTCACAATTTCGTTGATCACGCTTAAAGTCATCGTACACGTTTGGTAATTGGAGCCTATTGTTTGTTTCAAACCTATATGGTTGTGGATATATACCATAAAACTAAACTGTGAAAATTTCATTTCAAAAGGTGGTAGCGTTTTTGAGATATTGCCGAAAATCTGGAGCGGTTATGTCCACACGCAGGAAGAATAATCTGCATTGGAATACACACTCTGAGAAGCGTTATGCGTAACGCTTCTCAGATTCAAATGTTTTGGGAGATATAAAGTGATATATTTTTCGATCACTGCAATACTTCGAAGTGAAAGTTTCTCAAAATGCATTATACTATCCAAAGCTGCTGTACTTCTTACCAAGTAAGTTTTTTATGCCATTAATTATCAGAGTCATTACCAAACGTGTACGATGCCTTCAATAATAGACTTCAAAACTCGTTGATTGTGTACAGTATATCCAAGGTTGGTTCGATAAAATGCTACATCAGTATTGGGGGGGGGGGGTTACATGGAAATGCAACTAAAAGACCGACTATCTGAACAATATTAAGCAACATGTATAGTTGAGTCCACATTCTCATTCACGTAATGACATCAAGGATAGTATTACCCATGTAATGTATCTAACGCTCTCTTGGGCATTTCACGCTTCATGTGTCCATTTCCGCCCCTTGTACATGTACAGTCAAACACACGCCACCAGCAGCATGGAGGTTAACCCAGGGTCAGCTAGACTTGGATTTGATATATAATTTAATCTTTTGTTTTTGTATTTTCTTTGTATATTCAGTACAGGAAGATGACGCGGTCCTACCTGGTACTGTGCTGTCTGGTGATCTGGGCGTTTCTAGCAACAGGCACGTTACCAAGCAACGCAGACAGTGCTTGCTGCGCTAGAACCTTCAGATGTAATCTCCGAAGCGACTGCACTTGTATGGTAAGAGAAATCCTGTGCAGAGACCCCTCCGAAGGGATGTTAAACAGCGGAAAACGATCACCCCCATCTGATAGGCAACTAAACGTATTGGAGAGTAGTGGTTTCCATGCCAACCCCATGATGCCCTCATCTAAGTATCGGAGAGCACTTCGACTGGCAACAATGAATGATGATTTCTTGTGATGATATCAAACATTACCACACAACAACAAAAAGTATATTTTTTGGTCCCTGTTTCCCTTTCTCTAAACACTACGACGCCGACGCATTGACCTACATGGAAAACGTAACGACAACAGGTGACAACTATTACAGGAGATACAGCCATTCATAAAGATTCTATCAACCGCAGCTAGGGCTAAAATTTAATAAGCTTTGTCGGTTCCACGCCGTGTAATCAATTAAACATAATGCGGAAAATGAAAATGAATTTGTAATTGCGGTCCGTTAGAATAATGTTGAAATACACCGCTTACAATCGAACAGGCACATTGCTCTTTGTAGTTACATAAGAGCTGTATATGTAAGAGCTTATTATGTGCAAAATAATCGTTGTATATTTAGTATAATGATAAAACTACACATAGACTTATACAATATGTAAACAATGTTATTGAATTGCGACCTGGACGACAAACCTAATTAAAAAGTGAAACAACACATTAGAGTTTAATAAGCTAACTTGTAAATAATATGACAATGTTATAGCATCGCGTGTCTTTCTGTTGTGAATTCGCTACCCGCTTCAAATAGCAAATTGTTTGTTGGTTGGTCTTTTGAGATCAATTTTAACAAAGCACCTTTAGTGACAGTGACCCAATAGTATCAATATAATTTAGATTAAAATGAATCATATTCCACCGTCAGGGCTGTCATTTATCTACCTGACTTCAAGCTATTTATTTTGTCAAAAGAAAATCCATGTCAACAAAAAAGAAAAACAAAAAGGAAAATCAAGCAGGTTTAATTGGTTTATCTCTTATCTCTCCCATTAAGTATGCACGCATTTTCAAAGCGTATTTTTTTAATACAAAATTCTCTTTTAGTTGGTTGCATGGTCATCCTCACACATGTCAATAGTTTAAGAGCTATGTTTGCCAGGGCATATAACGCTCTCACATTCCCATTAAATTCATACAATTGGTAATTAAGTGTAAAAACAGCCACTGTTGTTAATCTTAAGTCACTTTGGCGGTTTTTTGTGTTGTGTTATAGTTTTTAACACCATAGATTCAAACAGCAACTAAGTGAAATGCGAACCGATATTATTGAAGTGACTTCCGTGTCAAAGTATAAAGATGTGTAATTAAAGAAAAATTGACTGGCACCCTCGAACAAAGATATTGACCAGACGGGGAGACCGCCATCACAGGGGCTATAGATAGCTCAGCTGGTAGAGCGTCAGCAAGTCCCGCTCTATTCAATTTGTTCTTTGTTCAACCCAAAATTATTACTAGTCATGTATTATTCACTTGTTAAACTTGGTGCTTCAAAGGGAACAGGCGTTGAAATGTTCATAGAATGAGCGGTTACTGGTCATCCAGATACAATGTTTTAACTCACATGCTCTCAGTTTCTTCAATTTGACAGGAATCATGATCAAACGTGATTAACAGGAAAATAAGATGAGAAAAGGTTCGATTTCGGGTAATGGATGCCATTCATTGCATACAGTCACATTTGGGTACACCATATCCTGTTTCCAACACTACACATGATCGCCTTTGTGGTCTTATTACGAAACGAAAGTTGAAGCGGTATTTTAAATGCATGTATGGAACAATTGTATGAAGGTTTCATCTTTCCATTTGAATAATCACGTTCAATGTGATTAGTCACCGTGATTTAGTTATATATTCTTGACATTTAGAATGTCACGTGTAATATGGGTGACGGTGTCCTTGCTTTGAAATTACGATACTCCAGCATAAGTATCAAATAGCAGGAACGTTTTGAGTCCTAAAAAAACTCATGCAAATCAAAAGAACTTTGCATACACTGCTGGACTCTCGCAAGCAGAGCAGAGCACTTCGGTATTTGTTATTATGTGATGTCAACCACTGACGGTAGTGGTGGTGCATGGTGTTGTTATAATTTATGCTGAAGTTTCGATCTTGGTTTGCAAATCACCCGATTGACTTTGTTAGACCTCTCTGTCAAACTTCCATTCAATTAGTTTTTACATAAAAAACTATCTTTAAAGGCACTGTACACGTTTGGTAATTACTCAAAATATATATTAGCATAAAAACTGACTTGGTAACAAGCAACGGAGAGCTGTTGATAGTATAAAACATTGTGAGAAACGACTCCCTCTGAAGTAACGTAGTTTTTGAGACGGAGGTAATTTCTCACTAAAGTAATAAAAGACTTCTTGCAAGAAGCCTTTTCTTCCTATCTGAAAGCACATATAAATTTGTACAACAAGGGTGTTTTTTTCTTTCATCATTTTCTTGCAACTTCGATGACCAATTGAGCCCAAATTTTCACAGGTTTGTTATTTTAAGCATATGTTGGGATACAACACTGGTCTTTGACAATTACCAAACTGCGCCTTGAACACCCAGCAGGGTGGATATGTGCGCATTACAAGTCTTATTATTATTATTATTATTATTATTATTATTATTATTAACGTGTTCAGTGCCTTTAACCAATAAAACGACAGTTGGTTGTGGTGATGTCCAACTTCATTTAAATTATTTACGTCTAAGGTGCTGTTAAACGAACCTGTAGTTTATTCTCAAAATAGTTCCAACCTTTTATTGAATCAAAGTTATCATTTCGTTTAAGAATACCAACTGGGAAACCAACATTTGCAATACATCATTATGCAACACCTGCGACATTAATGGTTTTAACTTGTATAAAGGCGAAAAGTAAAATTCTGTTGCTTGAGTTCGTAATTAAGCCCGAATGAAGAAATAGCTTCATCTGCAGTATGCTCTGTATTCAATGCTATACCGCAATATACAAGGTCATCACGCTTGTATCGAGCATTATGGATTTTCTTTTTGAGAACTTCATCTCGTAGTTTATAGTAATATAATAATAATAAGAAGAACTAGTTTACAGTGCTTTATCTATACGGGCGTCTCAAAGCGCTTATAATATTATTATTTTTTATTTTTAAGACAGGTTTTTTTAAGATTTAGAATTATGAGACCCATTTATGTAGCACCCTATAAGGGTTTACAAGGCATTCAGCAGCCACTGCCAGAACACTGTATGGGGCAAACCCATTAGCCTTTTTGTGGACACTATAGGAGTGCACTGTAGGATTTGGGTGTATACAGACAATTTTACCAAAATCAAACAGTGTTATATAGTAATGTGTCCGTCAAATCTCAACTTGGCTTATTCTCTTTGCTATAAGTGTAACTAGGTTATTTTACGTGCATTACATAACACTTGGAACATACGGCTTTACGTCCCATCTGAAGGACGAAGCAATAATTGTTAAGTGTCTTGCTTAAGGACACAAGTGTCACAACCGGGACTCGAACCCACACTCTGCTGATCAGAAACACCAGAGCTTGTGTCCAGTGAGGTTGACTCTTCGGCCACAACACGCCACGTTTTCTTTCACCGTGGAAAGTCACACTTTTGAAGTGAAGTTTACCGACTTTTTACAAAATGCACTTCTTTGGTATCTCAGACGAGGTCAGCACTTTGCAGTTGGTTCACTCACACTATGGCAACTCGTTGCCTATGCAAATTATGTTCACGCCGTGAGCAGGTGTTTTGTTTTGTTAGGTATTCTCAGCAGTAATTTGAATTCTGAATTGAATTTTAAAAAGTTTTGCTAATAGTAAAGGGAAATTTGTCCCGGTTCCATTGTTGGTGGAAATGAAATAATAATCATACCCATCCTAATTGTGCTGAATACGGGCAATATATGGTCCTTCGTAAATTACCTTTTAGAAAGAACCATTGACTCGGTGGGTTCGATCAGTTATTAACGCCAACTACGAACGCACGGATTCTAAATACGATAAATCCCGATAGGCTATTGAGTAACTGGTCCAGTCTATTTCCATTATAGTACTATAGGCAATAAGCCCCATCTCCATCAAAGCACGCGCGTATTTAGAAATCAATTTAGTACTAACCACTTAAGATTATTGCACAATGTTTCAAAGTGTTCCTAGAAAGCAAGAACTAAATACCAACACAAAGTCTAGGTATAAGTCAAAGAAACATGACATAACCTCGATTGACGCTGGGAAGTCCAGCGGCGGAGCAAGACCTGTCATTAGGGGGAGGGGGCAAACTTAAATTTAAGGGGAGGGGCAGTCATTAAATTTCAATGTGATTTTGTACTGCTGAGAAAGCATTGACTTACCACAATGTCAGACTTACACCAGCGTTACTCTTGAGCTTGGGGTAACATGAACATAATTGCATTAATGTGGGTGCAATGGTTTGGGGTTAAATCCAATTTCGGCCATCGGGTCAAACTGGGGTGGGAATTTGGGGGTGCAAAAGGGGGATGGGGCATAGAAAAATAACTGGGGCAAGTACCAACATTGCACCCTCCCCCTTGCGCCGCCGCTGGGTGTGTAGTTACAATACTTTGACTGATAGCAATCAACAGCGTCATCAATGGTCTCGATACTTAAAAATAAAATAATATTTGTTGTTCTGTTGAAGGTTTTTAGTTAGGACGAACTTAATCCTTGAAAAATACTTCATATTGAAAATTTGTGATATTGGTTTCGTTAACTTTTCACAAAGTTGTCTTTACAGGATACAAGGTGTTACGATATACTTTATTTTTAAAACCACACAGTAATACAAAATGATCAGGAATACAAGCTTAAATACCGAGTTCAACTGTTAGCTAGAGTAGATGACCTTTTTAATAATTCATTACAATGCAGCACGTCCATACTGCTGGCAGTTATTGTAAGGTTCTTGCTTCGTTGTTGTTCACGGTAAACCTTTCCAAATAGATTTGTGTTTTTGTGTTCGAATAAATGATATTTTAAATAAACTTCATTGGTTCGATTAAACGGTATTACTCTTGGGAAAAAAACTCACTTTGTTATTCTGCTTTACAATTCTAATTATAATTAAGGAAGTATTTTGAATGCAGCTGTTAAAAGCAAAATGCACAACATTATCCAAATGTAAGGTAATTTCCTTGTTATAGCATAATTTTTCATTAGTTTGATAAGCTATCGTAAGTTGACGACATTAAGGTATATATAATTATAAACAAACTCTGGACTCAAAATAAATCAACGAAAATTAAATTAAGTTAAGATTAGACTTATTTGTTATAATGAATAATTACTGTTATGTATCATTGTAAATGACTCAGCAGACAGAGTGTTCTAAAAATATACGTCAGTAAAAATAGTATCCTTTCCTTGATAAGCTATAGTTAGAATTAAGGTGTAGTTGAAACCGGCCTTTACAGGAACGTGAACACTTTGTACACCACTTTATTGATACTTAGATTGAAGTCTTATGCATTTTATTCTCGACACGACCCCACTATTTCAGACTTCATCTGTTGAGGTTTGTCACTTGACATTTGTTTAGTGTCAAATTCAACCAGATGTAATCAATTTTGATGGCCCAAATTGAGTAGACAGGTATATTCAATCGATGTTTTAAAAGATGTGATTTAATAGAACCAACTTTGATTGAATTAATAATTGTTAGATTTTAGGGCATGGTATTTCATAACTGACAGCACTGTGTAAATAAAATGTATTGCACATTTTCGTGTGAAGGCTATAAGCAGAGATACATGTTGATTATAATTTGATTTATGTGTTATTTTTGAGTTGGATTTACCCTTTTACGTCCCATTCAACAGCAGCCATCATAAAACAGAACAACGAACCTTTGTATAAAATTCAACAATTAGTTTCACCCTGAAATAAGAGCTCCCTTGTTCATTTGAAAATAAATGACGAGCTTGGAAAACGATTGTAGCTCCATTCAAAAATTCTATCATCGCTCGGTATACATTTCAACTAATGTAACTTGATTATAATTTAACTGTGCTTTAACATGTTACACAACTTTCACATATAAATGAAATCATTAACAAACCCTTATGATACTAATGGTACCATTCTAACAACGTCAATAACAACTCAATACCACACCCAGTAATTCCCCAACCTCGGCGAACATAGCATTCAGTAGTCGTTCACATATAGAATAAGATGAGAAAGAATCACTTCTATATTAACAAGAATGTACAAATACATTTACAATTTCCTTAGTGTTGGGTTTTACAATTATAGCCGGATGAATATTTGGCTCTTTGAAGTTAAAATTTCAGTGTATTCAATTTAGAGTATTTAGGGGACTCACTCTAGCTCTTTTACCAGCTCTCATTTTCGGTACCTTATGGAGACCAAGGACAAAACAAAAAAGAGAAAACAAAAGGTCTCCATAGGGGAATTCTAAAGACCGGGGTGCTCCACAAGGAATTTTGTGTACAAAGTCTATGGGGAAACTGTTAAGTGCAGAGACAAAGGAAAGAACAAAAGAATGCTCCATAAGGATGCATTTTTCAAGATTGTGTGTCTCCGTCTATAGTGTTGACAGCCCCTCGGGTCGTGCAGTGCCCCCCCGGCTGCAAGTCAACCCTCCACATGGCACATCAACATCTGGTGGGTGCGTTCTAACTCTTACAAAACAACTAGGGCCCAATTTCATAGAGCTGCTGAAGCAGAAAATATTGCTTAACAATGTTTTGCTTAGCAGAAATGAGCAGGATACCAGTCACAAATTGTACATGTGACATGGTAGTTTGGCTGGTAACCTTATTCTGCTAAGCATATTTGGTTGTGCTTAGCTAGTTTTTGTGTTTAAGCAGCTCTATGAAATTGGGCCCAGGTCCTTCTGTTCAGCCCGGTTTTACTTCCTGGCTGGTCTCGTGAGGAGGTATTTTCTGTGCGTCACAGACGCCACACAAATTTGCTGTAATTTTCAAGCAACAACAATTAAAACATGTCTCAAAGGACATCGGAGTTCTCAACAACTCTCAATTAATAATGTTTTGTTTGAGTTGTGTCGGGTTCTAAATAACTATATTCAAAATCATCCAGGCTGACATCTCAAGACGGAGTGATACACCAACAAAATTACTCCCAATTAGCCTATAAAGAACCCCTTGACCATGCCTCGCGACTACCAACAAAACCAATCCCACATTCCACTATCGGTCCCATTCAAAATCGACCAATCAGATCCTTTTAATCTACATGAAGTTTGGTCCCTGCAAAAACTGGGGTGTTAAAATTGACACGTTGGGTGTTGTCACATATAGATACCAAAGAGAGAATAAAACTTAACATCATGTGGTGTTAAAATAACACTTATGTATTTTTTTGTTGCAAAAATTAGTATTATTTTAACACATGGTGTAAATGTTGATTTTTTGGGGTATTGGTAATGTGACAATACCCATGTTGTCCACTTTAACACCCCAGGTTTTGCAGTGTAGTCTTAAACCGTAACAACAACGTGTACACACTCAAAGAAAATGTCAGTCACAGCATGGTCACAGTGACCCTTTGCCCATAGCCATTTAAATTCTTGTTACTCGCAAGTGTTAATTTCAATTGGATCGAGGGAATTGAGTTATTCCTTAACAATTCACATTACTGTGTGACACTCAACAAAAACACACTTTGGTGTATATGCAGCCGGCTCCTAAAAGGTTTTTGGCTTTTCATTTTTTTGAGGGTCTTGAAAAGGAGGAACGAATATACAAAGCAAAAGGTAAATAAGGCCAATATGCAGATGATCCTTTATTTTAATACAATGCCAAGGAAATCACTTTCAAGGAGACTCGGAAGACGAAATACCTTTCTATATAAGACTGAGAGGAAAAACAACCCTGAACCCACAATATGAATTGAACCCGCCTTTTTATTAATACAGTTATGGATATGAAAAACCTACTGCGATTTCAACATCAAACTGAATTTGTATATTTAGTTACGAGTTAAAGTCACTTTCGAATAAATGGGAAAACAGGGTACACGGCAAACAGTTGCAACTCTCTAACTTAACGTTTAACACACCAAGTGGAAATCTGAAGAAAAAAATTGACATCAAGTTAACCACGTGACGCGGACCGGTGTGACGTACTTGAACAGTGATGGTTGGTGTGTGTGCGCAGTGCCCTTGTAATAGTGCGTATACACAAACACCCCATCGGGAGGAAAATAAATTGGTCTTGTTCTAATGGGCACTATCTTTTGCATTAAGGCGGTTGGCAAAGGTAGTTTTCCCCGTATACGTTGCGGAGCCACCCTCACCCGCCGGCTGACGATGCAGGTGGAACAGACGGATAACAAAACTCTAAACTGCCCTCCAATGGAAATAAATACCAGTCGTATAGCTATGATAAGTTCTTTATATAGTCTAATGGAGTAATTTTGATCCAGATATAATAATCATGTTTGGCAACCTAACATAAGTTTCAGGCTTAATGGCTGTGTTTCAAAATCATTTACATAACTCTGACCCAGTCCCGTAACTAGCGGGGGGGGGGGGGCGGGGCGGACGCAAAATATATATAAAATTATCCCCAAAAATAAAAAAAGGTGAAAAAGTCCAACCCCTAAAAAAATAAGCGCAAAATTTGACCAAATGGCTTAATGGCTTGAATTGGGCCTTCATTTAAAAACAAAATCCGCGACAAGCGATGCTAAAGCGCCGATGTACATTTTCTTTCATATTCCACCCCCCAAATTTCCTATCTGAAAGTAAAACGGTTTTAACAAATTAATCATCAAAGAAAACCCGATAATAAGATTTGACCTCCGTTTCCGGTTACCAGTAATTCTTTTTTAGAATTTTACCCAACTGACGTTCATGTTGTAATTAAACCTTTGTGGTGTTCGAACAAATTCGCGCATGATTGGCAAAAGGGGTTTCTAAAAAAAGCATCCTCGTCCCAAGTTTTAATTTTGTCTCAATGTAAATTTGAACAATTTTTGTTTTGTTTTATATATAACTTTTATTTAGAAGAAATTGCTATGGGCATTTCTATTTTCAAGAATTTTGTATATATGTATTAAAAAGAAGATTTGATTTCATAGAAAAATATATTCTTCGTTCGAGTTGGTTTGTTTCGTTTTCGATATGCGCGAGACTTGCCCAGTCTATTGGCGGTTTTTACCCCCCTCCTGTCCAATAACGTAGTTGGGGTCGTGTGCAAATCATTTGCATATTAATTGCACATTAAAAGTAGCCGCTATTGTACTTTTATACAACTGGGCAGCAAAAGCATCTCGAAACATTGCACTTTTTAACGTTCTTCTCAATTACTAATTTCAGTAATTCCATGCAACAACAAATAACGATTCAGATTCTATGATGTTTAATGTGCAATTAAAGGCAATAACTTCTTCCAAAAGGCAATATTTATTTAAAACTAAATGGGCCTTAATCACGCCGCTATCTGTGTGGCTTGTTTTGTTTGCAACACAAGACCCGTAGAGCATTTAATATTACCAAGTTTTATGGTTTATTGCAAGGACGTAACAAAGTGCAGAAAATGAGCAATTCTAATCAATGGATCCAATATACTGTAACAATTTACAATTTTCTGTTTTGGCCGTTGTTTCTATTGTATTTTTTGTCTCAATGTTATCATTACTGTAATGGTGTTTTGTTATTTTATTTCTAAGCACCCTTAAATGTGGTTTTCTTTATTGAATATTCCTTATGTATATTTTACTTTTAGTGTCCTTAGTTTTTTCTCGCAAAAATATAGACTCACACAACTCCGTTCAATAATTTCTGAAGTACAGCACGTTACAAACAACACAATAATTAAGCAAAACCAAACTACACTAAGCCGGTGATATGTGCAATGCATACAAGACGCAAACAAGGGCAAAGTTAACATTAAGCAAATAATAATCACATATATATATATATGTATGTATTTTTTTTAATAAAACAAATAAATACAATTACATTTTGTCAAAACAACAACAACAACTAACTTTCAAACAAATAGTAGAAAAGTACTTCTTCGTCTTCATCACACGGTCAAGAAAATATAATATATTGCAGGGACCTTTTTGCATTTGAAAATCTCCCGCAGTACTGTTTATTTCAAAATGTTGTGGACAGCATGAACATACTTGATCTTTGACAGGATGTGAAGATTAACATTGATATCCAATGCAAGTTATGGTACAATCATGGAGGTAGAAATAGATGGTACAATGCAATCATTATAAGTATGTTTGCCTTCGTTTTCGCAAAACTCATTGTCAAATTGAGAAGAAAAAACCCCACACCGGATCATAGTAAATCCCAACCTGTTGCTATATACACACAAACCAATCCTATCGCGCTGTGGTCTACTTTTTAAGTCATTTTTTTATCGAGCTATCTCACTTCCATTCTCGCACGTGCAGTTTGGTGACAATTCGATTGTCAGTTAATATAGGCCTGTTCAAATAACGCACACATTGGTTCAATGGTGCCTATAGTTTGACGTCACTTCCAGACTTCATATGCCTACTGGTTTCGTATAACCCCTAATTGTCATATCTGTCTGATACCCTTTCGTCCTGTCCAGAGAGGGAGCACCTCTGCCCGTGGCTTATACAAAATTTACAAATGTGTTCACCTTTATGGGTTTAAAGGCAATGTACATGATTGGTAATTACTCAAAATATATATTCGCATAAAAACTGACTTGGTAACAAGCAACAGAGAGCTGTTGAATAAAACATTGTGAGAAACGACTCCCTCTGAAGTAACGTAGTTTTTGAGAAAGAGGTAATTTCGCACTAAAATAATAAAATACTTCTTGCAAGAGGCCTTTTATTCCAATCTGGAAGCACACAAATTTGTACAACAAGGGTATTTTTTCTTTTATCATTTTCTTGCAACTTCGATGACCAAGTGCATGAGCCCAAATTTTCACAGGCTTGTTTTTTATGCATATGTTGGGATACACCAAGTGAGAACACTGGTCTTTGACAATTATCAAACGTGTTCACGGTGTTCAGTGCCTTTAAGGATACAAGAAAAGTACGATAGGTCTGCCGGGATTCTATCGAAGCATAATTGCTTTGCCGCCAAAATGTCCCTTATAAAATGAATGGCTAGACAAATGACTGATAACTGCGTAAATGCACTAAGCAACAACAAGACATTCTCGTCCCCACTACTATGAACATATGTGTATTGTCATGGCAATTTATCATCCTTGTGTGGCAATAGCAAATATTGAAGTCATGTCCCGTCACTGGTTCACCTTTCAAGGCGATGCTCTTAATGAACAGTAAAACATCATTATTTGTAGCTCCGATTAACAAGCCTGCCGGGTTAAAACCAGCGGAAAATAAACCAGTATCGATTACCGGATATTTGCTAGAAACTGCCAACATGATGAAATCGTGTTGGACTGCTAAATTGAGGTTACCTCTATACAATAGAGGTTAATGAGGCATTGATGGGGTTACAGAACAAACACAGGAACGTTTCAGGTAAATGTGAAGACGAACGATCTAACAACTTTAAAGAGGGCTGCCGATAGATACTATAATAACATACAGAACTGTTGTCCTGCCGTAATGATATGCTATCATGTTCAAGTGAAAGCTAATGGAGGTAAAGATACTTTAATTAGGAAATTAATGAGGGCGCTCGCTACACATGAAGGGCTTCACTAGAATTGCGCTCCCGGAAAATTAAAGCTTTTCGTGATAAATTACCGCAACTTCGGCACATCAACCACAAAACCTGGCATACAAAACGTACGGTGGTGAATACGTAGGGCGTTTCTAGTCAATGATCTTCTTGCAGTCGCAAGAACAAAGTACAGAGGACTCACCAACACAACCATCACCACGTCCAAGTTTCAATGACCGAAATGGCCACCAGCGTTCCTGTGACGCAGCGTTTAACACCATGGGAATCATCCTGTTTCGAACCAAGGTTCATGGCATAACTGACCAGAGCCCAATTTCATACAGCTGCTTAAGCACAAAAAGAAGCTAAGCACAACAAAATTATGCTTACCAGAATATGGTTACCAACCAAACTACCATGTCACATGTACAATCTGTGACTGGTATCCTGCTCATTTCTGCTCAGCAGAAATTTGTTAAGGAATTTTTGTGCTTAAGCAGCTCTATGAAATTGGGCCCTGTATATCTTCACAAGAAGCAAATAAAAACATCACACGTAGGCTGGAGATTATAGAAGTATATAGAACCTACAGGCACTTTGAAGATTAATTAATGATATCAAAGTAAGCATATTGAACTGGTACGACTCAAGAATCATAGGTCACCTGTGAGACAGAGGGTTTACTCTGTGAGGAGAAGTTATAGTTTACATTTGTTAGTGTCAGTGCCCAAGATACGTTTCATCAAGTCCACACATACCTGAGACCGAGTTCGAGTCCGAGTGCTCTTGATCAAACACAAGTTCAATTATTATATTGATTTAGTATTTTTCAAAGAAGGGAACTTAAACATTTCCCCCCAAAATAAATAAATAAATACAACATTTAAAAACAAACAAACCCCAAAACAAAAACCCAAAACCCTAATAAATTAAATAAAACAAATAAAACAAAGAAAACAAATGCAACAAATAAAACAAACATATAACAAATAAAACAAATAAAACAAATAAAACAAATTAAACACATAAAACAAATTAAACAAATAAAACAAATAAAACAAAGTAAACAAATAAAACAAAGTAAACAAATAAAACAAATCAAATAAATAAATTAAATAAAATAATAAAATAAGAAGTAAAATTACAAAAATGTCATGCATGGTCGACAAGCTTGGGTCAAGGGGTCCGTCAATACTTCAATACAACAAATCGGCATCAAACTTCTATTGTTTTTGTGCCCCTTTCGGACAGGCAAGTTGAAATGATAATGCACAAAATAAATGGCCAAAGAAAGAATGTTATTAACGCATATCGATTAATTTCGAAGTACAAAAAATCCTACGGCAAACATTGTTTTAAATGCACGAACCACTTAACAATACAAAAATAAATCAGTTTATCTGATATACATTTCGAATATTGGGTTACAGTTGACCTACAATACACACTTACGTAAAACACTTCTGTGCTTTTACCATTACAGACCTATCGACTCACACTAACACTAGAATATATATATACTAGGGGCCTCTCTCAAATCTCGACTTGGGCTCCGGCTCCGGCTCCGGCTCCGGCTCCGGCTCCGGCTCCGGCTCCGGCTGATGTTCGAACCACCGCGTGCAAAATACACGCTGCTCCAAAAATGTATAACGAAGCCCAAGCCGGAGACGGAGCCCGAGCCGAGGTTTGAGAAAGGCCCTAGGTCTTTCGTTCAGCGCCAACATAGGATCAGTGTATTATTGATGACGTCACTGGAAACTGACGCTGAGAAGTACATAATTTGTGGCGTTCAA
Organism: Plazaster borealis; assembly: GCA_021014325.1. Lineage (NCBI taxonomy): Eukaryota > Metazoa > Echinodermata > Asteroidea > Forcipulatida > Labidiasteridae > Plazaster > Plazaster borealis. The sequence goes on along the minus strand of CM037471.1, from coordinate 9,335,095 downwards.
TTCTACCTTGCCTACAGCGTTTTATTAAATACATTATTAGCTATTAGCGTTCTACTCTGAACTTGTACAGCCACAAGCTATGATAGAGGATCAATACGTGAGTGGTTGATTCATATTAAAGAGGCACTACTGTAGCAAGACACTATAGCATGATGTTGTCAACACTCAATGCAGTATTGAAGGAATAACAATATCTAATTTGAATATTGAAAGCCACTTTTGCATGGGACTTTTGTCCACGGTAACTGTCTGGGCGATAATGAACTTAATGGCTCGTTAGTATACCACAACCTGACCAGTTTTAAAAGTCGAGTAAACATAACATGACATGCTGGTATTGGAAATCCAAGATTTACTCTTGAGCTAAACGGGATGAATGTTTTTGAGTCGGACTGTTCCTTCAAGTTAATTAATTTACCATGTCAGACTATCACGACTCTATTCAACCTGATAGTAGAACAATTTCACGGTGGTAAGTTTGTTACTACTCTAACTAAAGTTAACGTCACTAAGTAACTATCGTAGTTTAATTTGATGCGATCTTCCAGAAGTCAATGTGCAAAGTGTGGCTGCAATTTCATGGAGGCTGTTAAAGTGGGACAATCTTTCTTGGAATGGATTATTGGATGATTATTCTAGTCTTGATGCATTTTTATGCCTTATAACGAGTTGTGAAGTAGAAAACTTGACTCAGATGTGTTTTCTTGTCAGTAAACTAGCAAACACAAGTACCTGGCACTACTAGTTCTTCAAAACATATTCTCCTTTCTGAGTTTTTGTTAACCGGCGACCTGTTCATTGATCTTCACTTAACCCTTAACTCGGGGAGGGGCCAATGAATCATTCCACACATTGATAAAATTAGCATATCTCCAAAGTGTAATGACTTGGGAAGTCAAATTCATTGATATCCTAGAATGGACCATTCCACATATCTGAACCTGGGGATCAGGTCCAAGATTTTGTATTTATTCTTTTATTTTTTCAAAATATATATTGAATGGTTCGGCAGTAAACATTGGCCCCTTCGCTCGTCGGGATACAGTCTGGGGTGTTGCCACGCGCTTAGATAATTAGAGAAATATGTCAATTACTGGGTAGCTAAATGACTCAGATAATCCTAGACAATAGCTGGGCATGTAAATAAGTCACTTAGATGTAAAAAATTGTTTGGAAATTCACAAAAAAATATTAATTAACACCTTACAATTGGTGTGGTGTACAGTATTGTCCCCTTCACGCATTTGAGTATAGTCAGTGGAGTTTCCGCAGTTAAAGGCATCGTACACGTTTGGTAATTGTCAAAGACCAGTGTTCTCATTCGGTGTATCCCAACATATGCATAAAATAACCAGCCTGTGAAAATTTGGGCTCAATTGGTCATCGAAGTTGCAAGAAAATGATGAAAGAAAAAACACCCTTGTTGTACAAATTTGTGTGCTTTCAGATGTAGGAATAAAATCTTCTTGCAAGAAGTTTTTATTATTTTAGTGAGAAATTACCTCTTTCTCAAAAACTACGTTACTTCAGAGGGAGTCGTTTCTCACAATGTTTTATACTATCAACAGCTCTCTGTTGCTTGTTACCAAGTCAGTTTTTATGCTAATATATATTTTGAGTAATTACCAAACGTGTACGATACCTTTAAGGGTTTTAGCGTGCATTTTAACTTTTCCATGAGTAAGATTAAATTCGCAAAAAAGTGTAATTTGTGCCCTTCAACGTCGCATGGTTATGAAGAAGGAAATGCTGAAATGATACTTGTGAAGAATAGACCAAGAAAGTTCTTTTGATATAGTTACTATATTCTATGTCCCTTTCCATTGGTTTAGAGCTATAATTTGCTTTTATATTCTTTGGAGTCATTCAACCGATATAAGTCTTCGTTCTGAATATTTCACTGATAGACTTGAATTGTACTATTTAGAGTCTTAGATCTAGATGCGTATTGGTAAGAACTTTCTCAAAGGGCGGTATTTGATCCGCTAAGTGTGGGATTATTTGTAATGCATTTGACGTTTTGCTAATGCACTTACCCGTAAGATAGGGCATACGAGCAAATTGACCAAGATGTATGCTGTCGGGAGCCGTTGGTTTTGGCCCATTAAGAAATATTTTCATATTTGTTGACTTGTGTAGACCTTGAAAGCATGAACAAAGCAGAATCCTCACAATGACATAATATAGGTACACTTTGTGAAAGTATATTGTGTTTGTAGACAATATTCCCGCTTTAAAGTATAATGATATTATAATGATGGCATTATTCCACACCAATCTTGTTGATCTTACATCTTTGTAAGATGCACCCTTTCACCAACCAAGTGACTGTTTAAAAAGACAAAATAAAACCCCCCAGCCCTTACTGGAAAACATTATTCTGATCAATCGTTCTTACTAATTACTAACTGTTGGTATCACACCTTAATTTAAGTTCAGCTTGAGATATGTTTAAACCATTATTACGTAAAGCTGCCGTAGATTGTGATTAGAATCGTAATGTCTTATTTTCATGGTTTCTTTATTAGAAATATTTGATAAAATGAAAAACCTTTTCTGACAGAATGACACACGAGATTTATCTATAATCTTAGAAACGATGAATAACAAAAAATTCCCGAGATGTTGTAACTAAGATCTTAGCGATGTTGTTCGATCCATTATAATGGTACTTGGAAGCTTCTGTATTTTACGAATCCCGTGCTTTTAGGTACTATTGATTCATGGTCAATTTGATGTTAAAATTCCTCCCGTGCTAAGGTTTCTATCCTCTATAAGTTGCCGAAAAACAAAACTAAAAACAACAACGACACCAACAAGTAACGACGACGACGACGACGACGGCGACGGCGACGACGACGACGGCGACGACAACGACAGCGACGACGACGACGACGACGACGACGACAACAAAAGCAAAAACAATTACAAAGAAATGTTATGTAAAAGAGTTATGATATAGACTATACACTTGAATTTGTTGGACTTTAGACACTCTTTCATTGGCTTATCTGTTCAGCTACGTGCAGTGACAATGTTAAAAGCTTGATAACAATATAATAATATTTCTAATTTGTCCTAGATGAAAGTAGCGATTACAGTCGCGAACCATGAGAACAATTACAATCATGGAAATTTGAAATCATTTAAATTGACAGCGTCGTTAAAAATGATGATCTCTTGAAAAGTGCGTGAGCAAAAACAGACCCATTTCAATTGGAAGCTCATGGAGGTCATTAGGTTTAAATGAGGAACCGTCCAAGGATAAACATTAAAATGGAGAAAAAAAAAATTCACCCCGTGACACGAGTTAACTAAAGAATTTGCCTATTATCCGTCTGTAAATATTGCCTGAATTTAAATTGAAATAACTATTATTATTCATGGTATTCGTGGTTTAATAAAATTCGAACTTGTTGCCAGAGGCAAAATTGCATCGAATTGTACATACAAAATTACATGATTTTAAAATGGTAAATCCAAGGCAAAACAAGATAATTACATTCAACATAAATACATACAAATATAACTATAAAACATTACAACTGTATGTACAGATGTATACAGGCTGCATGCTTAGAAAATTCAACAATGTGGAAAATGTGACATTAAAACTTTGCCTATATAAAAGTATGAAACCAGATTCAATCGGAAGATACACAATGTATGTATCCAAAGTGACACATTCAATCAGATCAAGACGATAAGCGCCTATAGTTAGATTCGACATAATAGCTTGGCAGATAGACACCAATAACATTACAAATGACTAATGCTACCACTACAAGGTTTTTATTTCAATTGGATGATCATAATAATGTCTTTAGTCTATCAAACCCGTTCACTATCCTCCAAACGAAGTTAAATCAGTGCTAAACAGTCCGCTAGCCCACAAGGGAAACAGTAAATCACTAATGAAGAGCTAGCTTAAAACCTGAATGTTGCACCATCAATACCCACCTCCAATATGTGGAAATTAGTAGTAAATTCACTTCCATTTGCCCAGTGCAGTCTTCTTGCGGACTTGTGGGATGATTTGATTTAATTCTCCCCCTCCCAGGACTAAACAAACCGTTTTTATCTTACTGTCCCTTCGCTCTTCTCTCGGGCTATGAACTCATCAGACTCAGGCCGATAAATCACCCTAGGCCACCCTAGTCAACTTAATTGTTACTCCGTCAAATGATATTATTTTCATTTTCTGCACGGAGTAATTTCATTAAGAGTATGGGTGGAAGTGTTCATTGGGATGGTGTGCCCTGGTTTGCCCTGTTTCTACGTAATCACATTCTGACGCCATGCTATTTCAAGATCTAACCAGTCAATATTGGTTCCCGCCTTTTCCGATATTGTATTTGGGTCACCTGACCTTTCATTGATAAAGAGAGTATGTGGAAAACGCTGTTACGTTTTCAATTGACACGGAAGTGCGTGGTAAAATTAAAAGCCGTTGGCTTGCCTTTCCAAAACCCAGCCTCGCTATATCATGTAGATTCGATCAATTGAGTCGTCTAAACAGAATAATCTTTGCCAGCCTGATCAATGCAATATTAATCATATCATAAGATCTGTACAAAGTTCGGTCTCAATATTTGATTGACCCCAAAGCAATTATAGGTGTAGGATTATTATCAATTATTCTGCTATTCGTGGATACTGTTATTCACACTAACTACAGTGTAGGCCTAATCCAAGAAAAGTGTGATACTGTTAAACACTTTTACAAAGAAACAATTGCATTTCAATGGTTTCCATCAGTTCAAACCTTATTTTATTTTATATGCGATGCACTGTATTCAGTAATGCTGTACTTGTATAGGCCTATTTGGTTCTTGTCTCAATGTATGAAACTCAAGCCTATGCTTTAAAAGCACTGCTTCGATACAAATCACCACCAATGAATTTACCAAGAAAACAAAACTTGATTTTAAAGTATTATAAGAGATAAGAATGCTTTGTATTATTATTATTATTATTATTATTATTATTATTAAGATAATGAAACATTAATTGTGAACCCATACACATCAACCGAGAAATGTAAACTGCGACGTTTACTCATTATGCGAACTTTCTATTCCCGTTGGTTGAAGAGGTCAATAATGAACCTGACAATGTCTTTTACGTAATCGGTTTATTCAATAGTACAGTCGGTCGTCGACATTTCTAACAAAACACATTAACATCATCCAAGCTCTGCCAAACAATCCTTAAAATAGTGTTCTTGACAAGATAAGCCACACACTAACAAGGTGTACGTGCAGATGGCGCGGATTGTGACTGTATTTTTTCTTTTGCATTTCATAAAAATACACAGTAAAACAAAACTCTTTTCAGACGATTAGTTTTGGCTTTTTAAATAATTCAACTTGAAAATTGAAGAACATGCATTCACATGGCATATCATCGTTTGACGCACATGTTTCTATAATAATTTCAGTCAGCAAGTCCCTATGTATGATGGTTGTCAACTACCGGCCATAGTTGTGTACACCCTGTAGGATCTATGGGTATCATGGCAAAAGGGCACAGATGGTAATTGGACTTAAGTTTACTGAATTAATTTGCATAAAAACAAAATGTTTAAAATTGGGTCCGGGTAAACTGTTACAATATGTGTTTAAATTTACAAAAACTTTATGAATCTAAAACTGCTTTATCTTTACATCACTATGCCCGAATAGAAAATTGTTATTTGAAAGAAAACTTCATATGTCATTATTGGAACAATTCCGTTAAAATTACTAATCTCCCTGGTAACCAAACACTTCCCATTTGGCATTCTAAATTTAATGGCTTTTAAATATTGAGCTGGATGTCTTTTTGTAGAAGATTTATTGATTTCCTAATCGTGATCAGCAGGCCAATCGGAGCTGAAAGTCAATACAGTATTCCCTGGCATTACAACATTTTATACGTTCATGGATGTGACTTAGCTTGGAATTGAACTGTTTGCTTCTTGTTTGAATTGATTTCGTATTAATAATTTGCAGAATATGTGCCATGTATAAGAGTGTCATGCTCCAGTAACGTAGGATCTGAACATTGGTACGGTCAGGTGTCCCTTCTATGCCGCGGTGTATGAAGGCAATTTGTTAGTTCTATTTTGTCGAGTTTGTCCTTGTTCGATCAGAGAGCGGACACGTCCAGCCGAGTAAATACAGAGTACTGCAATGTAAAACCAACTGATAACAAACAGCTCTCAAATCGTTTCGAGTGCTCGGAAACTTTATGAATTTCCACGTGGCAAACCGACGATCATCAGTTTGGTAATTGAAATTTATTCTGGACGAGCCCTTGTTCAAGTTGATCCAGTACATTTGCCGAGTGAAGCACGAAAAACTGATGGAGAATCGGTATTAGGTTAGGGGTGTTTCTCGGTTCTAGATACGACGGAAATAAATCGACGATCGGTTTGTTGGAATATCTTTGAACTAATTTGACGTGCTGCGGTCGAAGTCCAGTATTCTCACTTGGTGTATCCCAACATATGCATCAAATAACAAACCTGTGAAAATTTGGGCTCAATTGGTCATCGAGGTTGCAAGAAAATAATGAAAGAAAAACACAAATTTGTGTGCTTTCAAATTTGTGTGCCAGAAGTCTTTTCAGATTCAAATATGTTCAACTTTAAGAGGAGTCGTTTCTCACAACGTTTTATATTATCAATAGCTCTCCGTTGCTCGTAACCAAGTACGTTTTTATGCTATTTTGTTGGGGAGTAATTACCAAACGTGTACAGTGCCTTTAAAAGCCTCCATAAGCATGCTTCAGAATTAGGTTAGTTTTTATATGAGCAGCGATTTGTACACATATAGTTAAACGATCTTATAATGCAATTGTTAACATTGGTTCGAGGTTTTGCTCAACTGGCGGCAATACCAATTGGACAATACTGAATTTTGCATTATTTATAAAATGAGAGTGCTGTACATTGACTGTGAATCCTAAACAGAGAATTTGATGAGTAATTGCGTTGTGTACTATAATACGATATGGTGATGAAAACAGGAACCTGCAATATTGCCGATCAACAGTTCATCGTCTCCTCAGGTACTCGGGTACAGTAGCAACAAAAAAGGTAACAAAAAATATCTCAAGACGCACAATAACCACGACTGAGTGTACTTTATTAAAATGCTGATTCAATGGGTATTAAGAAGTAACTTAAATGCAAGCGACAGACATGAGTACATCAAGTGACATACTTACTAAATATTTATTACAATATTTCACCAGCAGGCTTCGTGTTCTTTGTTTATGGCAGTTCAACGGCATGACACAAACCTCTCTTCTAGTGTTTTACTGTGTGTAAAATAAACGGTTTTCTGGTATAAATTAATTAATAACGAAGTGCATTCGGTTGTTTATGCGTGACGTGATTCTAACCGGGGAAAAAATCACCCCACAACCTCCACCCTTCTCATATTCCAATGGAACCTTTTCTACCATCTCATGTAGATTCCAGATTTCTATTCCAACACGTGATTTGACTCTTGATCATCAGACTAAGGCCCAATATAATGGCTCTGCTTACCGCCGAATTCTGCGCTTACCGCCCATAGGATCATGTACTTTACAGGGCGACGAATAGCGCAGACTTCGGCGGTAAGCAGAGCCATGAAATTGGATCCTGATTGAGGCCACGTTGAGTTTAATGCACTGAACACGTTTGGAAATTGTCAAAGACCAGTATTCTCACTTGGTGTATTCCAACATATGCATAAAATAACAAACCTGTGAAAATTTGGGCTCAATTGGTCATCGAAGTTGCAGACACTATTGAAAGAAAAAACATCCTTGTTGCACAATTAATTTGTGTGCTTTCAGATGCTTGAGAAAGGCTTCAGGCCTGAAGTTTTTCTCGGATTCAAATATTTTAGTGCGAAATTACCTCTTCCTCAAAAACTACGTTACTTCAGAGGGAGTCGTTTCTCACAATGTTTTATACTATCAACAGCTCTCCGTTGCTCGTTAACAAGTAAGTTTTTATGCTAATATATATTTTGACTAATTACCAAGGTACGTATCCAGTGCCTTTAAGACACGTTGAGAAGTAAGATAACTTCCTGTGGGAGTTTGACTAGAATCAAAACATAATGCACGTATAGATACTTCTGCTATGCATGGATATCTTCAAATGCATTAAATACCATCCTAAATGTTTATACTCTGTTTATTTCAAAGCGTTATTTCAAAAATCTGTTTTTCGAAGTCACATTACAAAGTTTCGCTAAACAGATAAAAACTAGAAACTCTGTTAATGTGACATCATAATACAAAACAAGGTGTTTGTGCTTTGATAGTTTTGTTCTTCATGACCTCATGGTTCATACTCATTATTCAAGATTCAAGATTAATAATTGATGGTTGATGTCACCAAGTGGCGTATTAAGCCTGTTAACTATGATGACGTCATCAGTCTTATATTATTCAGATTCTTTTCCTATAGTGTGTGTGTTTAATATGATAGTGAAATGTTTAATTGTTTGTTATGATTTTATGAAAAAAACAATAACTTCCAAATAATGTCACCACAGAGCGGTGTTTGTATTGATTTATGTTTTTTTCTTTTTCTGCAAACATTAAATGGTAATTTAATGTAAATTGACGACCAATAACGTAATCATGACGTACCGGTAATTCCTCCGGTGCCGTGTTGATGTTGAGGTACAATTGTCTGATGAGTTTCAATGTTAAATTCAGTTCAGTTTTTAAGTTATGATATGCAGAAGTGCTGCGGTGAAAATAAAGACGAAAAAGACGACGAAGAAATGAATAAACAAAAATCCTGAACAAAATCAAGAGGTGTTCGCACAGAATCACGAACGCCTAAAAAGTGTTCACCCAAAACGGACTTGCAACGAACTAATTGCATGAACTAGTTGAACAATAATAGTCAACTCACGGTAGAGTGTGAAATTGGGACGCATCGTACAAAACACTCATTGGTGAAAATGCATTGAGGGACACGTTGCCTTGGATTGGGCGAGTTGGTCTATGAAAGGCGTTTGTAACCGTTTGTTATAAAATGCATTATGGTTAGAAAGATGTTTTTAAAGTAGAATACAAAGATCCACACAAAAAATATATGTATGCCTCGAAATTGCGTGGTTTTCCTTTTACATCGTGAACTGACACGGCACGCCATTTTGTAGCGCCAAATTTGTGACTCCACAAAATGGCGGACCGTGTTAGTTCGCAAAGTAAAAGGAAAACCACGCAATTTTGAGGCATATTTGTGTGGATCATTGTATTCTACTTTTAAAACATCTTTCTAACCATGCATTTTATAACAAACGGTTACAAACGCTTTGCATAGACCAACTTGCCCGATCCAAGGCAACGTGTCCCTTTAAGAACAGGGTAATCAATACACGTGCTTCAAATGCTGAGTGAAACTTTGTAAACACAACCATGGATAATATGGATTTTATTTATTGAACCACTGTCGGATGACGGGAATGAATCAAACGCGAGTTCAAAGTTGTGTATAAAACACATAACTTGTTGTCAAAAAACTGTAAAACATACTGTAAAGAGGCATAACCTACTAATAATTTATAAGGTCGATTGTAGCACCATAAAATTACTGTGCACTATCGGCATGAACTTCTTATGCACCCAACGGAACAACGATATTCAGAAAAAATACTGACACAGATAGCTCATTGATTCGAACTGGAAGCCCTACTTATTAATCCTGTATATCAAATACCGTAGCATCGAGTAAAATGTCCATGTACTATTGGCCACCCTGTTTAAAAATTAAGATATACACAGTCCACAAAGTAAAACACTAATTCCTTTTGCGTTCGTTGGGATGATTATTTGATTGAAAACTTTTGAAAAATGACGATTTTAACGAAAATCCTAAATTGTTGTAAGTGTAACGTTTATAATTGCCGCTTACAGAAACTAGGTTTGCAGAAATGTAGAACAGAAGCCACCGAGCTTAAACGACTTTATCTCCATACAGATTTTCTAAGAAATGTTGAAGTACATGAAAAACTACTCTTTTTTCAGACACAGCTCGTGAATTTCTGTCCAACATAATTATCAACAGGGCCCAATTTCATAGAGCTGCTTAAGCACAAAAAGTAACTAAGCGCTACAAAATTGTGCTTACCAGAATAAGGTTACCAGCTAAACTATCATGTCACGTATACAATTTGTCACTGGTATCCTGCTCATTTATGCTTAGCAGACAATTGTTAGGCAGTATTTTCTGCTTAAGCAGCTCTATGAAATTGGGCCCAGGTATTTTATTATTTGCGTATCCATTGTTTTGTGCAATACTTTCTCTTGACGAAAGGCAAAGTATACCTTTGTTTTTCTGTGATCCGTTCGATTGTTTTAATCCCTTATAAATGCATATATTTAAAACAATAAAACTAATTTGTGAAATTTTCATTTCAAATGGTGGTAGCGTTTTTGAGATATCGCCAAAATTCTGGAGCGGTTTATGTCCACGCAGGAAGACTAATCCGTATTTGGAATACACAATCAGAGAAACGTGTTATGCATGAAACGTTTCTCAAATTGAAATGTTTTTGAATCCCTCTCTCTCTATAAAACTACATTCCTTTTAAGAGAATCTTTTCTAAAAATGTTACACATTGAGAACAGCTGCAATGCTTCTTACCAAGTAAGTTTTTGTGGTCATTAATTTTTGGAGTAATCATCAAAGGTATACCCCTCTCTTTAACATAACAATTATTTCTTTTAAACAGTGTTCAGTAAGCGTATAACCAATCTTATATGCACGCCTATTGCTAATTGCTACCGATATTGTATGCATTTGTAGTTGGCAAAAGTGTGCACATAAGAAGGGATATCACAAAGAAGCTCACAGCGATAATTTGCAAAGATTTTGACTATACACGAAGTATGAATAAAATATACTCAAAGTTCATGTTATATATAAATACAAAGCAGTGGTATACCAGGTTTGAATAATAAATTGCTAAATTGAATTAAAACCCCACAAACAGTCTGTCATCACAGGTATACGTTGTGGCGTGTGTTTGACTGCGTGTAGTAGTTATCAGAAGCTTCTGTCTCACTCATCACGTGGTTCATTTGTTCAGTAGAAGCCTCAACCTCCATAATTATGCAAAGTGGCTGAATATGCAACTTAAAGAGCCACACTAAGGTTTATCGTATGCCTTTATAGTCCAAAAGGAAGGATACATTGACCATGGCTTATTGTGAAGGTCATTGTAATCGCAGCAGCTGCAACAGCCGAATCATTCCATGGTAAGAGTGCCATAAAATAAACATTTAAAGCTTAGTAAATTGGGTATGACTGTACGTAATGAAGAAAATTACTTGTAACCGGAAATGAAACTAAGTGGAGAAACCAGCGTTTTGCAAAAGGCGGCTGTTTAAAGGGATGGTTTATACCAGCCTAAGTTGAATTGCATTAAAGAATCCCCATTATTAAAGGGTCTGTATAGGTTTGTTAATGACTCTGAAATTAATGGCAATAAAACTTACTTGGTAAGAAGTACAGCAGCTTTGGATAGTATAATGTATTCAGAGAAACTTTTTACTAATAGAAGAACTGCGGTTATGGAAAAAGATATCACATTTTTCCCCAAAAATTTGAATCTGAGAAGCGTTACTGACAGTAAAGTTTCTCAGATTGTGTATTCCAATTGCAGATTATTCTTCCTGCGTGGACAAACCGCTCAAGATTTGCGGCAATATCTCAAAAACGCTACCACCTTTTGAAATGAAATTTTCACAGGTTAGTTTTATGGTATATATTCTACAACTATGTAGGATTGAAACAAACAGTGGGTACCAATTACCAAACGTATTCCCTTTAATAAGAACTTTGCATTTACGCTGATTTGAAGTTTTGACTGTGATCTCCCTTAGAAGCAAATTAAGTAACGAGACAGCAGCTGATAAATCACATACACTTGATTGTTGTACCTCAAATAGGAACCCTGACGTCATTGTGTACGTTATGAATAACCAAACAATACATTGCCTTTAAGGAATTCATGTGAACGTTATGACAAAGATAACACGGTCACCCAAACCCATTGTTGGATCGATACCTGGTGCAGTAGAACCAGCTGTGGTTAATATTGAGGAAGCTTGTATCATTTCAGTTCTTGCATCAGTTTCCGCATGCCTAACATGGAATCTAGAGGAAAAACCAATAGAAAAAACCCAACAAACTGCTCTTCAACACCAACTCAACTTAAAGCGTTGTCAGTCGCTAAGCAGGAATTCTTCTTTGGAGGCAACTGAGACGAAAAAACTTTCCCAACAAACGCCAAGTAGGGCTGTTGTCAAACAGCCGCATTAAACGCATTTCCCTACAGTATTAAATTACTATTCAGTTTGGGGAGAGGGTCACTGCATTAGTTTAAATTGTACTGAGGTGTCTGGATGGGGGTGTGGCGGCACTGCTCTAGTATTTATCGGACTTAGGTGTTCCCATTTACCCGCGTTCATCCTCGAAACAAGGCTCAACTGTGGCCGAAGCACACACCACAGCTCAATGACATTGCTCTCTTGACTCTCATTAAGTCAATCTTGCATACGGTATTCTGGCCCTCTGCCTCCCCTGATGATAATTTATATCCATACCAATATCTGCTGATGTTCATGAATAACCGACTGTACATTAAATAACATGCTTTGCATGAATGGAAGGGTGCTATAACCAACTCAGTTATATCATTCTTAGACTGCTTTGACACGAACGTTCCCTCCTATAAGGCCACATAATATAAACAAATTAATGATCGTCCCATTCTGACCCTACGAAACCCCAACCCCATTTTCATATATATATTTTTTTTAACATAAAAAACGGAATTTTCAATGATCTTTTCAGTCAAATTTAGCTCCCAGATTTTTTAGCTGATATTTTTTCAAAATCATTATGTTGGAAATAGATGCTTGAAGAAAGGTTATTCATGTTGGCAAAAACAACAACAGATCTTCAAATATTTACTTAGGCTCCACTGCGTTTTAGTTTTCATTGAAAATGTTTACAGAAAATGTTATATAGGAGTTAAATTGGTTTAGTCTCACAAACCCTCTGTTTTATAGTGATTGTGATGATTTCTTTATAGTTTAGTTCATATTTTGCCATGTCAACGAAACTCAATAAAAACAAATAATAAAAAACGCCCTCCCAACCCCACCACTTAAAAAAAAGAACGATCAACAATTGTTTTTTTATGTGGCCTAATCTCCCTCAAGATACAAATTGGGTTCGGATAACTCTTTCACAATCTCAAAGATCAAGAATTGGAAAAAAGGCTAGTTGTCAAACTATGGTTAGCCATCACTGCGAAGCAAAGAGCAAATCCAAAAACGAATGACCTTTAACTTCCTGAAGATTGCTTCTACTTTTCTATGATGCTGGTCATCTCGCCTGCTATAGTAAAGTCGCCCACTAGAAAGTCGCCCCTAGCAAATTCGCACGCCGTTTTGAACAATCTCGCCCCTTATAATGTCACCCCAACGAAGGCGTCAATATACATTTAACCAATGCTGATTTAAAAGTTGAATGAGTTTTTAGGGTTTTTATTTTTTTAAGGGGGAGTTGTGGTAGTTACTGCAAATTATGTAAACAAGTGATAAACAAGTCTTTTCATAGTTCCGTATATGGAGCAATTATTTGTGGGTTATTGTTCTCGCGATTATGAACTTTGCTGACCGTTCTTAATACTCCATCGATGCATTTTCCTGGAGTAGGCCTACCACTCAGAATTGAAACTAGTCTTGTAAATCAAAACCCTACACACGATGATGCATATATTAAGACTTATGTACGCCGTGTCAATGATTGTAGCATTGATTATTTGGACACACATAACAAAATTGATATTATGGGATAACGTCATCGAGTCAGTAAAAAGTCCAGCGTCAGTTTCCAAACGTAAACTTTTGGATCGTGTCGCAAATCCAATTAGCCATTTTGAGATATGGTGGACACAAAACATGACACTATTTGGTTTGGGTAATTTTGTCTGTATACACCCAAACCAAACAGTGCACTCATATACAGTTTCCACCATAAGTGTATTTAAATCCAACCGTTTTTATATTGAGGTTGCAAATAAATAAATGCTACTATCTACCATATCTCAAAAAGGCTAATGGCCGCGCTGAAGAACGATAAATTCCCGAATTCGTGCGCAAATCTATTAAACGAACGGACATCTTTATTGTAATATTTATCAACCTTTACTAAGAAAATCTCTCGCGTGTTTTCTTCCTCAGCTTTTCTTTTAATCAACACGGTAGACTTTGTAAGGGGGAAAGATTGCCGGGCGACTTCATTGGGGGAGGGGGAGATGACTGGAAAAATAAACTGCGTGCATTTGTTTAAGTCATCGAAACCTTACTGCGATCAATGAAGCTTAACCTTGGTCAATATTTGCACTACCAGATTTCGTCGCAATGTTGCAGTTCAACGTGAAAAGAGTATATTAAGCATAAAACGACCCCACTAGTTCACATTCCTGCGCAAGAAAGACTCCAACCCAGATTAGCTTCCTCACGGCAGTCCAACCACATAGAAGATGCGCCCTCTGACGCACAGATGCCAGTTTGGCAACATCGCTATTAAAGGCTCATCAGGAGGGTCCACACAGCTAGGCCCAATTTCATAGAGCTGCTTAAGCACAAAACGTAGCTAGGCACAATAAAATGTTGCTTACCAGAATAAGGTTACCAGCCAAACTACCATGTCACACGTACAATTTGTGACTGGTATCCTGCTCATTTCTGCTTAGCAGAAAACTGTTAAGCAATATTTTCTGCTTAAGCAGCTCTATGAAATTAGGCCCTGGACAGACATCTTTACGAGAGCGACATAGTGGGGTTTCCACAGGTTGTGTCTATGATCCCTTTTCTTTAGTCTTTTCTGTTTTAAACATTGTGGGGTGAACCCCACAATCTAAAATAAAAATCACAAGTACAGTTCCTACCTACTACCTATACATAGTCCCTCAATGTTGCTCTTGTAAGCTCAGAACAACATACACCTCCGGGAGCATCATGGCTGGACTGGCAAACCCTCGACAGATAAACAGGCATCTGAAGTTGGGCGAAGCTAGACGTTCATGCTTAAAGGAGCCTCCTAGAAGACCCCCAACACTTCATGTAGCTGTGGTGTCCCATGAGGAGACGATGACAAATGAATTATAACAGATATATATAGGTACAAAATAATGAACTCAACAACGGAAGAAGATGATCTATAACTGGACGTGATGAAGAACCAACTATAACAAGTTAGCGGTTCATTCACTAGATTAAATATCATCCCTGGAGACAAGCAATAGGATTCGATTTGGATTGGACAGAAATGCACAGAGCTATCCACTCCAAATATTTAATGATATCATTATACCCCGAACGAAATGTATCCAAAAAAATGTTGACAGTGCTTAATAACAGATCAATTGAAATGTCTAAAACCTCACTGTCGAGATTAAGTCTAGTTCATAAGTCCGTGTCGTGGCCGAGCAGATAAGAGCACCGAACCCAAGCTCTGGTGTTTCTGATCAGCAGAGTGTAGGTTCGAGTCCCGGTCGTGACACTTGTGTCCTTAAGCAAGACACCTAACGATTATTGCTTCTCTTCACACAGGATTACAAATGGGTACCGGCGAGAGCCGGGGAGTAACCTGCGATGGACTGGCAGCCTGTGCTGAGGGATAAATATTCTCAGTTGTTTAATGCCAAGGAAACCGGATATAAACACCGGCCTGATGAGCCATATTGGCTCGGAACAGACTATACGTCCATCCAGAGTCGTTGTATACCACGATATGACTAGATAGGCCTATTTCTATACATTAAATTTACATGCCAGAACAATCATCTAGAGAAGCACGGATAAGGCATTGATTTTCAGACAGGGCTTGGCATTCAGTCTCTTTCAATCTTTAACCACATTTTCCCTTATTTCTGTCATTCGGGTATTTTTGAATTTGAATTAACTTAAAAGCTCGGTGCTTTGCATTTAACTGCAGGATAATAATCTTTGGGGCATGACCACTGGCTGTGCAGGACCTTGTCTTCATCTTACCCCTCTAATCAATACAACGTGACAACCACGCCAATGTCTTAATGTTTCATTGATAAAGTCCACGTGTACTATGTGCACTTCCTTATTAGACCTTTCATTCAGCACGTAAAATGTTTGATAGATATCGCACTGAATGAACCAAGTGAACAATGTCTTCCTTATTAACTTGATGCATGAAATGTACCTATACGGTGGCTCAGGTTCGCCAATTCCCATAGACATCTTAATTACAGTGCTATAATAACCGTACAGTATGGCGACATATCGCTGTATTAATGCGTTTTATACAACACCCAAGCAGATCCTTGCCATTTGATTGGAGGATTGTCCGTCACGTGATAGCAAATAAACGTACCATTGCACGCTACGTCATTCACCGTGCATTTTAAGTTCCATCCGATTTGTTCGATTGCACGATAGTAAGAATATGTTCATTCGTTGAAAGATGGAAAATTCCATTCAACTCAGCTTCGCCTCGATGAATGGAACATTCCATCTTTCAACTCATGAAAATATTCTTACCATTGCACACATAAACATTCATTATTTGTATAGTATTGCCGTACTATTGCGTAATAATGTCCATGGGCCTCGTATGCATACAGACACCAGTTTTGTTCCCACTTCATTTCCCTCGTTAGCCCTCCCCTTCCCTATCTCTCTAGTCTCTCACATTCTCCCACAAGACGCCTTTAAAGTCTTTTGAAGCTTGCCCTATAATAATAATCGTTTATCACTCCAAACAAAATAGAGAAGCATATTATATACACTGACAGACCAGCAAGCCTTTTGAACATTGTGAGTGCGTCCGGTTCTCTTTCTGTGCTTATCCCCCGAAAAATTGCATCATTCTGTTTTTCATGGAAGTTTGAAGTTAGCATCCCTATCTGTTAGTGTTAGAACTAACGCTCACACGCACACACACATGTTTGTGAATCCCGTAAATCGAGGACTTCCCTTTGTTCTCCCATTGTTTTTTTTTTTTTGAGCGACGTCCCCATTAGTTTTGTACACGAAAGCGAAGCGAGGACGTCCTCGAACTGTCAAACACCCGGATCCCTTTGGTCAAAGTCCTCGGTTTCAACGGGTAGACACGCTCATACACACACACACACTTGTGTTGCAGTCGCTCTGTGGGCATTCCTTTGTTCTGTACACTTAAGAAAAATTCTATTCTTCAACACACAAACGCAGATACGACACATGTGAGACTACATGGATACGTACTGCACATCCGCACGTGAATATTCATAGCTTGACTATTGCAACATTCACAATTTGTACATCATCAGCCTTGGCTGGCCCAGACTTGTATTATTTTCGTTTTTAATTTATCTCCACTAATCCTTGGCGATGTTTTTTACGTCCAAGGTATCAAATGAAAGCTAATTAATTGTTCCTACTCCGCAAACAAATTCAACAAACAAAATGTGACTTGGTTTAAAATCCGACAATGCATCCATAATTATTAGTTTGTATAATTAAAGCAACCAATGTATTGTAAAATTGTCAGTCAGTTGCTTTTATGCAAGTTTCGATTTGGAGAGAGTGGAAACCTGTCAATCCCAACTTGAATAGACGCCCAACTTTATGTACTTTTTGGATTTGCATATGAAAATGATGCCAGAAAGCTTAGTCAGGCTAAAGCTGAATTTGGCTGGCACAAAAACAATTCACCATAAGTTCAAGTAAGTTTTGTGTTTATTATATAGTTTTGTCGACATTTTAGTTAACTTTTTATATTTGAGGTTTTCCCCCAAAGCTTACATTGTTAAACAAAAATAAATATGTAGGTTTATGCAGCATAAAACTCTGATAAGGTTAAGCATTTGAAGCAACAGTACCTCATGCACGCAAATCCTCAAGGTTCCCGGACGTTCAGTTCGCGCGAGACTTCCACAGTCCATTATAATTGAAATGGAACTAAACTGAACACTAAAAACCACAAGTTTCGAGAAGCGTAACAAATCTTACAAATTAAACGAGAGTTACTAACGTTACATATAAAATGTCGACTTGGGACTCATGATGCAGAGTAACTGAGTGTCTTCTGGGCTACCATCTCTTGGTGGCGCACTGTTTTGCACATTTTATCCGAGTTCATGTTAACCATGCGAGTATAATGATATCAAATTCCACTATACATTTAAAGCGGTGCCGTTAAACTTGATTTGTTTTCATTGGCATTAAATATGGAAAGGTTCAACGCCCTTAGGTCATGATGATTTGTGTGGTTTTTTGATAATCATTACGCAATACTCATACAAGAGAAGTCGATGTTGACAAGTAAAACCGCATTATTTACAAAAGATAGTGAATTTATTCCTATTGGTTAGATTGTCTTGTTTAAAAAGGAAAAATAATTTTCCCGCACTTTCGAGACACACACAACAACAAAAAAAGAGTCAAAATATTATTAATTTTTTTTTTTAAAACGATAACAATAACTAAAAAGCAAACTCCCTTAAAGAATATCCTTACAGAAGAAATTGAATGTGACCAAGTTCTTTAAGAATATAATTCATGTCCGAATTGCAGCTGTTTCTGCCCACTTTCAATGTTAATGTTTAAAACAGTTTTCATTTCATTAGCGTGTCGAGACAAACGTAGACACAGGCCAACCAGAAACGCCATTCTAGTATCAGGTACCATGGCATTGGGTAACTTCATCAGAACCAAAGTAAAATCAACAGTTACCATGGCAGCACTTAACCCCATGAGACTAATTGGGGTAACTTGGGAATCCTAATGACATTTGGGTAAAGTTAGTTATGTCTCAATCACTTTATTGGCACCTCGGCGTAGTCTATTGCGATATACGTTACACGGCATATACTGGAGTGTATGGGTTCCGTCAGGCTGAAATAGGGAGGTATTTGCATGAGAAACGTGAGCTGCAAACATTGTTATTGTTGCGGTCAAGTTCTACATTTAAAGAGAGGTAAAAAGGTCAGGGTGCGTTAACCCTTGGGAAGCGCCACCAAATGAAGGTAATTTAAAGGTACAAATTTATTGGCGAAATAAAAACACTTCCTGCACGAACTCACAATGTTATAGCTAAAAGAAAAGGGGATACCAGGAATTCAATCAATGTGAAACGGGGGTGATTGTGATCATGCGTCCGTTTGAGATAAGCAGGGGTACCTTGGGTTTACACACTCATGTCATTATTTCTCAATCGGTTCTTTAACAGCGCGAGATATCAATGATTTTACTAATAGAAGACTGTTATCAATCAATACTTCACTGGTGTATCAATAAAACCAACATCAGCTTTATTGTATTGCGACTTGATCCTACTGTGCATTAAAAGGTTGTACCATTACTGCTGGTGAACGGTCCAAAAATGTTGAAACAAAATTTTTTTATGACAGGATAACATTTACAGTCTTAATAAAATTAAATAAACAGTCTTTGGTTTGAATATCAAAGACCGTAAATATAACAACTCAGTGCTTTAACAAAAATAAATAAAGGTTTGAAATTCAATCTCAAGTCCCTTAGTGCAAAATCATGTCATGTATTGCCGTGCTATTTTGCTAAAAATCGAAAGCTCGAAAACTTAAAAAAATAAAATTAAAAAAGAGGAAGAAATAAATAAAATAAACCAAACTTTAAGGTGGATGTTACTATGATTGTTTCTTGCTACGTATTAATTGTGTTGGATATATATGTCGTCGTTATAGTCACACACCATGTGAGCTTTATTGCTAAGGAAGTGGGCGTGACTTTGAAGGGGTGACTTCGAAGTAGCGAGTTACTTCCCTTTTCGAAACACAGAGTGTGGTTGAGCTCAGCGTTGTCCGACTTCGATTTATACATGTGTACACTGCGAAACTGGGGTGTTAAATTGACACCATGGGTGTTGTCACATACAGATAACAAATAATAATCAAAATTTACACCACAGGGTGTTAAAATAACACTGATGTCTGCAAAAAACAATTACATTTGTGTTATTTTAACACCCTATGATGTTAATTTTGATTCTCTGTTCGGTATCTAAATGTGACAACACCCATGGCATATGGTGTCAATTTTTAACACCCCTGTTTTTGCAGTGTACACAATGTTTGTATATAATCCTAGCACTACCCTTCCCCTGATATTGAAATCATGCCCGTATAAGCCACTAAATTCATCCAATTAATTTTTCCCTAAAGCCGAATACATTTTAGGGCGTCTGAGATTTAACGTCAACAATTCTTCATTACTCCGTAATTTTCTTGACATATTAATATAGCTGAATAATGTATACATTGACAAAAGCGCATACTGCGTTTGGACCTTCAATGTTTGTGTACAAACAAGATTGAAATTTCGTACGCCTTTGTATGTCTGTTCATCTCGCCACGGACGCGCTTACACGAACGCACCGTACTTTGCATGTGGCAACGCATGCGTAAAGTTGCTGTCATAATTGTTTAGAGTACCCGTATGTGTTTCGAGCATAGAGACCATTGATTGATTATTCGACAAAGATGGATGATGGAATTGAATAAGTTATCCTCCTCGCTTTTTGTTGGATTGCTCATAGGCGGCACCGTAGAGCAAGATCTAAAAGATAAGCAATTCTATATCCGCCCATTAACTTTGAAAAGGTTAAAAACTGGAGAATATCATAATTGCATATACTTGAGATGTCGTTGTTATATTAACCAAGAAGGATTGGACTTAGACTGCGACATAATATACCGTCTGAATATAGCAAGATGGTGGATCTTTTGAAGACCAATTGAATGCAGACTGCTGCTCCTAGCTTAGTTTGCAGTTTTCTTTTCCAAACTACTTGACATCAACAGACTAGATGTATAAGTGCTCATCTTATCGGACTCTGCTGTACAACATGATAAAACTTACTCATAAATAAAACACTTGATATGTCTGATTTTGTAAGTGAAAGAAAAGCTTATGTTTATCCGATAGCCCCAAACTCTTAAAAACACCCGGGTCAGAATTGACCCGGATTCCCGGGTCCCAGGGGGCCTGACCCATTTTCGGGTCAGACTGAACTTGAAAATGTTTTTTTAAAAATGGGATTTTAAATCGGATTCTGCATCATTGTGACCCGTTTCTGCGTCATTTTGACACAGATTATACGGACCCGGAATTGGATCAGGCCCCACGGGACCCGGATCCGGGCCAATTCTGATGCGGTAGTTTTTAGAGTGTATATAAACTTGTATTTGTGTTCTGAAATAAAAACCATAATGTAAAAAGGTGTTTTGCAACTGCTTCGTTGGAAAATTGAGGGAAAAAAACCTTTGTTACAATACGACGTGTTTCTTTAGAATAATTTGAAATTAATGTGATTCTAAAATGTGGTAATATCTCTGTAAATTGTGACACTGTTTGCTTTTATTAGGAGTCCAATGCCTACAAAGCTCCAACCACTCCCACATACCATAAAGCAATGGATCGGGGGAAATTCAAGACAGTGAATGGAGCTGAGATGTTGAAGGAGACCGTGATTTGATTGATGTTATCGCCTCTCTACGAACACGGTATTAAGACTTCCGATTGACATCAGAGAAAACAATGACAAAACTTCACTTTCTTTTATTTGCACGGACGATGGGCGCTGAAATCAATAACAAAGTTGTTTTAAAATATCGAACAATAGATACACCTCCGCTTAACAAAAGTAGGCCTAATACTTATATATGGTGATATTAAATATTATGGTGATGCTCATAATATTTACAAGGGTTTTTCGCGAATTGGGCCTGTGTGCACATTCTTAACATGCAAATATATTATTTTGCGGTGTCGTGAATGTTACTGCCTTTAGGGTGATGTCATATTATTTGAGGACAAATCGTCAGTGACCTAGGGAGTACGTGGCGTAGCAGGAAAGTAGTCAGGCCCCTGTATGTATGACAACAGATATGTCTGGAATCTAGACCAGATGCAAGAAACTCCCCAGGATGTTAGAAATAATAATATTCAAAGGTGCAATAACATTCACGACATCGCAATTTTTTCGCACACGTATGCGTACACATTCACAAAATTTCACGACGTCGCAAATATGCGCACTTGCGATACGCGATGTCCCTTCAGGGCCACCATATTTCTGGGTGTGTTTTGTTTTGTGTCTGTCGATATTTAATCGAGGATTAAGTATAAAAAATTATTGTTTATCAAATCCTTTGCTTTGAAATTCTTTGAGCAAAACTAAATCGAGGACGTGGCAAACGCAATGTTATGAATTTCATTTCAGCCATTAATTAACCTTTTGCTGCTTGTTAAAAAGAAAGTTTATGTAGAGAAAGTGTGAAGAGCGAGGAAAAATCCAAAACACTCGCATGCATTATAGTCGATTTATATATCTCAAATGATTGATAATGTGTTCTTTACTGTTTCATTATTACAATGATTATTAAACTGTAATTATTACTTATTGTGTTTTACTTTGACATACAGTGCATCTACAGTGCCAACTCATTCTAAAGCAGAAGGTGAGAGGCAGGAACCAACCTAGACCTTGCCTGTACGGACTGCTCTACAAACTCTCCACACGGTGAAAGCCAGGTTACGGACGTTTCCCAAGATCACAACACCAACCGCACCTATTCACGAGTGGATCGTTCCATCACAGAACCAACAGATGATAAACCCAAATGGAGTTTTGAAAAAGCTGACTGGTCTCAGTTTAAACTTAACCTGGAACATCAGATATCACAAATTCAACCAAAATTGCCAGCATTAACGACTCTTACCAGCTTCTTTGCACCTCATTGCACATCGCTGCAAAAGACAGCACTCCGCGCGGGTTTATAGATCAGAATGCAGAGCGCTATTTACAAACTAATGCATATTGAGATTCGTCACTTCGTCAAAACGCCTAACTTATATAGGACAACATGGTTCGTCGATTCGTGAAAACGCATTCATAAAGTGGGTAACATCTTTATTCGTCATTGGTAAAATGACTAATTATAGTGTAATTTTTCAAATGACGAAACTATTACTAATTGATTGAGTTTTGTGTGGTTATGTCTGTCAAATATTTCACTTGAATTAATTTGTTAAAGGACCCTTTTTATTGAATAGTGCAATTCAACCTATCGGTTGCCAAACTGGACATTTTTCTACGTTTTTACTTGTATTAAATAAACCAATGTTATATTTTGTTGTTGTTGGAGATCGCCTATCATCACAAGGCCCAACGGCCACTTCAAGGTGTGAGCTACAACCGATTTGGGCTATCGACCCAAATCAACTGCCACCGGGGGCACATTGTCACTTACTCCTGAGGACTGAAACAGTGTACCCCCTTCACATTCCATAAGGATGTAGGCATGGGTCTCATCCACTAGGAGCCTGGCTCGCTGAAGCAATTATGGTTAAGCGCCTTGCTCAAGGGCACAAGTGTCTTGACCGGGTATCGAACCCACACTCTGCTGCTGACAACATCAGAGCTTGGGTCCGGTGAACTAGCCCGCTCGGCCACGACACGCCACAAAATTATAAACTTGAGCCCTACTGAAAATATAACAGCAATGTGTAAGTCAAAAGTTTGTACAAAAAAAAGATTTGTCAAATTTGTATTATTAATGGCACATTCGTCACGTCGTGAAAACGGTGACGATGTGTTGACCCTCAGAGTGTTTCTCAATGGCTACTTAAGAAAAGAAAAAAAAACGATGAAAAAGACTATGTTCGGGTCGAAACGTCGGGCCATTATTTGTTTTCCATTTATACCAGATGTCATTTTGGTTGGTAAGCAGTTTGCAACAGTTAATTCCCTTTCCCCTTTTTATTATGTGCATATCAAAAACAGACCTGTGTATATGAGTCTGACTATGACGTCACAAGATGCGGTATGTGATCGTTTGATGCATAATAAATACGTTCAGTAGTTGACTGCGTTAATGATGGGTTCAACGTATTATTTGAACAGACGGTAGTCTCACAATTCCGCCAAGAATCAATACACCGCTGCTTCATGTTTAATACCTTTCTCTCTGATCAAGTTTAATTGCGTACAGTTTCGATTTTGTCCAAGGTGGGGGTTTAACTCCATACTGACAAATAATTCACAATAAAGAATTGTTTATGGCACGAGGTTCTTTAAGAGGTTTTCTGGCAAAAAGGTTCTTTTTAAAAGAAACGAGCGGATCCTATTTATAAGCAAGTGTGAATGTAGATTTCTTTTACGGAACGCTACCCTATGAGGTGAACATTTTCTTTGGAATTCATCGATGATCCAAGACCATTTTCTTAAACGTTTTAAAAACATAAACAGCCACGAAGTTGCTTTAAATCTCTTACATATAAAGTTCTTTACTGAAATATTCCATTGTCATATGAAAACAGCCACTTGAGCGAAAAATTGTCAATGAGAATGCTATTCAAACTTGTTGCGTTTCTTTATCATTTAATTGTTATGTTGTTATCTTCTGAGTTTTGCGTTATTTTCGATCAACAAATAAGGCCCCCACCTCAAGGTATTGAAAAACTAGCTACACTTTTGCCGTTGACGGCGTGCATCAAAGTGACAATACTTTGACGTAACTTGTGGGAGATTGCTTTGCCGTACATTGTATTAGCCTGATGATAGATACATTACAATGTATTGGCTGCAGATCTTATCGCATGTATACGCAAGTCAATGGGGGGCTGCCACCAGCAAACTTCAAAGGGTCATGGTGAACCATTAGTGAAACTCAACCCATGGAAAATTCACTATCTAAAAGGGGTGGTTCATATATACAGGATTACAAAAAGGTTGACCGGATTTGACCGAAAGGTTCTTGTGTTATTGAAAAAAACAAAAAAATGTGCCTTCCGCTACAGCCACTTGGGTAGACGCAGGAACAAAAGGCATTGCAAGATTTGTAACTTTCCAACATTTAAAGGGAAAGTCTATTGTTTCTCAATGCAGTTCTATGAACCAGATGTTTTCTACAGAACAAAAATGCTGGACTTCACTTTCACTTAGGAGTACAACACAAACGTTAACAAATTGAAAGTGGACATTCCAAAGAAACATGATTTAAAACAACTATAATCAACAAACGACTTTGCAAACTAAATGGTCAGAGATTAGAAGAAAGTGGCAAATGATTTCTTGTTTCTCCGAAAGTTGAGCTAAAAACTGACCAAAATATAAGACACGTTAAATGCATAGCTTAGAGGGTTTAATGAAACCACTGTTTTCAACAATCATAATCAATGTTTCGCAGGAATCGGGAAAGTGATAAGTATACAGTGCTTGACACACTTCGGTGTATGGGTGTAAACAAATAATATTCTTTATCCCCGATGCAAATTTAACATCTATCATATTTAAACAATAAATACAAAATAAATACAAATGTTTGTATACATTTCATCTATTAATTTTTTCTTAAGACTGACAGAGCCAACCTCAAAATAAAATGTAATATCGGAACTATAGATTTGTAAACAAAGTTTGCCCAGATAGCAGATAGGAACATGATTCATGTTCATTTTAACTCTAAACAATGAAGGAAGTCCAAACATACGTAAAGCTTCGTACTCGGTAAGCCGATAAATGCACCCTGAGCGGAGACTGAGCTGGTTTATGAGTCTCGCGTCATTGTCTATCATTACGTGCAAAGATTGTTTCAGAAAAAGAAGAAGATTGATTTGTAGTTGCTTAAAATTCCCTAACTAGGGCAGTTGATTGTTTGTGATGTGGTGGCGCTATACTGGTTCATTGATCACCCTTTAAGCCGTCACATCGTCTGTATTATTATTGACAACAAGATATGACTTGGTATAGCACTCTAGAGTGCTATACCAAGTCATCTGACGTCATGTCTTCCCTCTCCAAAATACGCATATCCTTCTTACCCATAACCTTCAGTATCCCAGTCAACGACTCCTACTTAATCGGCTTCTTCAATACAAAGTGATCTACCCTGCGGCCAAGTGCCCCTGATTGACTGCCTTGTCCGCCCTCATCACATCTCTCGAGGCACGAAAAGAGTTCGCTGAAGAAACTCCAACAACAAACGTCCGCCTACCTCGACTTCAACAAGGTGAAATCTGTACTGGGACCAGTTAATAAACTAAAGGCCAACTATGAGAGACAAATATCACCCACCCAACAAAACAATGAGCAAAACCATCACAACGAACCAAACCCCGAAGACAATGAGGCTTCCTTACACCACAATGTGTCATTAGCTTCCGGTCGGTGACATCATTATCGCCGTTATGTCCCGTTCATCTTTTACAGACGTGTAGAATGTACTGAATTACATTAAAGGCACTGAACACGTTTGGAAATTGTCAAAGACCAGTGTTTTCACTTGGTGTATCCCAACATATGCATAAAATAACATGCCTGTGAAAATTTGGGCTGAATTGGCCATCGAAGTTGCAAGAAAATGATGAAAGAAAAAACACCCTAGTTGTACAATTTTTGTGTGCTTTCAGATAGGAATAAACACTTCTTGCAATAAGTTTGTATTATTTTAGTGAGAAATTCCCTCTTTCTCATAAAGAGGGAGTCGTTTCCTACAATGTTTTATACTATCAACAGCTCTCCGTTGCTTGTTACCAAGTAAGTTTTTATGCTAATATTTGTTTTGAGTCATTACCAAACGTGTACGATACCTTTAAAGACTCCACTACTTTTGTCAAACTCACAGCCACTTAGTCGTAGAAGTGGAGTCAAGACTAAAAACATTCAAGACAGAAGCAAGAAGGGAGAAAAGCTGACTACGGACAGAAACACTACAGTCATGTCACTCAAACAAACAACTCGTCTTTCTCAGGACCACGGCATAATAAATCCAAAACATACACAAATTGACACTTAAATAACATGGGCATACTATTACCGGTACTACGGCATTCCCAAAGTATATGTAGATTATATAATGGTAAGATATAGTTACTAATGTTCAATAAATCCAAAACATACACAAATTGACACTTAAATAACATGGGCATACTATTACCGGTACTACGGCATTCCCAAAGTATATGTAGATTATATAATGGTAAGATATAGTTACTTAATGTTCAGTAGCGGAACCGGGGGAGGGGGTATGGGGAGCGAATTCGGAATTCTCCTAATAGCCCAGTTACAATGACACACCCACGAACCAGACACTGATCCCAGAAATACAACATGTAAAACTATAGTTTTTGTATTTCCAGTCATCAGTTATGAAGTGTCACTGAATTGGACAGCGACATCATTGAATTACTTTTGTCCAAGACAGTTGATTGTTTGTAACGTGGTGGCGCTATACTAGTTTTTGACCATTCTTGAAGTCGTATGCCGTCTGAATTATTGTTGACACTATGGGTGTACCGCACTAAGTAAAACCCCTTAACTTCACATTGAAAAAACCCAGTATCCAGAAGTCTTTCAGTTTTTGTAAGAATTGTAGCACTGAAAATTGTAGTTTAGGTTAGCCGTTGAATTATTTTGACAATTATCCCAAGAAAAACCCCTTCCATGAACAAGTGTTTTTCTCCAAAACTGGACCACATCGCACCCTCCGCATTTTAAGTGAAATAAGACCCAACTTTTAAAGCCAACATTTATCAAGTTTCCCGACAGGTGAAAGAGGTTATTACACAATCCCTCATGACACTCATAAACTAATTTTCATTTTTTTTTTTTTTTTTTTTTTTAAATATTAATTAATCATTTTTTGGTGCATGATTTAAGTTGGACCAACTTAGCGTGGAGCGGTCCAAATTGTTTAGTCCATTACTACTGACAAGGTCATGTTTGAAAACCCTTTCTGTGTTACTTCCTTCGACTTTTAATCCTTGACACTCCCTCCCACTCCAATAAAACTAGTTCGTCAAAATATTACGGCCATCGTCTCGCAATGTACACATTCATTTTACAACGGAAACATTTAATTGTCTAAATAGTAAACGACGGAAATGCAATTCCGGATACATCCGACGATTAAACTAATCTCTTCTCGCCGCCTCTTCATTTTATGTCATTCTCACAACTTTGAACTTTATGCTGAACGTTAATAATACTTTGGCAAACTGTAAATGCCGCCTGTATGAAGATTGCAGATCTACGATAAAAATACGGGCTGGTTACAATACAGTGCGCCACCAAGTGTTTCCTAGGTGAGACTAAACATCACGGTACATCATGGAGCAAGTTCGGGTGGGTGACTAGAGTCGACTAGACATAACCAAAGTCGATCGTTTTCAACACGGATCTACGTTTGTGGATGCATTTTAATTGAGCCAAACAAACTTATTGTAGCCGAAAAAATTAAACCAGTTGAAGAGCCCAACGGAAAAATCTTATCAAACTATTGCGTATTAATTTTTGAGGGGGGGGGGGTGTTTAATTTGTAAAGCTGGGTAATAACAAAAAGAATACAGAACAAAATTGTTGCTATCGCTGGCGATATACGCTACTGTTGAGTAGCACTAATAGACTACTTCGCAAATACTCCATGCGCATGCGTTAGCCGTGGAATGAGGTGCATGCTGGTCTACTTAGCGATCAAAATGTGTCGCTAACTAGACCAGCATGCACCACCATGCATTCCACGGCAAATGAGCGCGTACTGAGTATTTGCGAAAAAGTCTATGCAGGGTCCATAAGTTAACACAGCGCCCTCTTTAGACAAGAAGATCACGAGGGCAGGTTTTTAATGTCCTGACGTCATTCTTCTTCGATAAGGAAAGAGTCCCTACATTACCCAGTCCCCTTGTGACATTAATACCTTATTTCACATTGTTAATAGCTGTACGTGGGCGGGCAGAGCCACTCGACCAATGGTATCAATGACTGCTTCACCTGGAGCCTAAGTGTCAATGGGTAAATTGTACACACATCACACTACCAGATGGTCCATGCCCTAAATAAATGATTTTACCCTATAATACAAAGTCTGCTCATATCAATATGTCTACATTTCAATGCAGTAGTCGAAGACCTGGTGATTAAGAATCCGGAAGATGTGTGTTTCCCTTCCTAAGTGCTAGAGGTAAAATTCCAACATGGCCGCAACTTTTTTGCGAAAATCATAATGCATGTGCAAAATATTGTATTTAAGGTCTATCACTTATAGCAAAATACAATGGCTCCTGTTTTGTGTTGAAAAGAAAAATAATTATAGCAATAACAATTCTAGAGCACTTACACAAATCCAAGATGGTCGCCATTTGATATGGAAATCTATCATAACTCCCTAACAAATTTTGTCTGATTACATCTGAGTTTTGCTTAATTTCTGTTATGCTTTCTCAATGTGGTGACAGAAAAGAACGTGAACTTATGGCCCTTTTCGAAAGCACGGTTTGGGCTTGGGCTTCAGCCTAAGCTCCGTTAGTTACATTGAAAACGTGCATTTTCGGTACGGGACTTTACATACGCCGTCGGAGCCTGGGCTTGAGCCCAAGCTGATACCGTGGTTTCGAAAAGGGCCTACAGCCTAATAACTACTTTTAAATGACGGCAAAATCCATTGACCGCCATTTTGCGTCAGATGAGAGTAAGAAAATAAGGAAGATACAATTAATCTTTTTATTATTATTATTAGTATTTATTCGGCCAAGATTCAAAGACAATAAAGTTCACAAAAATACAGTACAAGTAAACAGAATCGAGCAAAATAGTAAATAAAAGTCAAAATAATTAAAATAAATATGACGGTACAAAAACTAAAGATAAAACGAAGTTGGATGGAAGAGGGTGGGAAAGGGAGGGGGTGGTTGGAAAGACAATATTGTCATATTTCATGAAATATTGGTTTATGATGGTTTGTCTAACTTTGTTGAAGTTCTTCGTGCGTAAAAACGTGCTCCGTGACCTCATCGTCCCTGTAGCATTTCTTGTTATGCAAGGGGTCTATCGTACAATGAATTTTGTGAAATTTGCGCGTGCTGCACGACTGTGTTTTACAAATTAATTGCCCGTACTGTGAGCCCAATTTGATAGAGATGCTAAGCAGAAAAATATTGCTTAACATTAGCAGAAATGAGCAGGATACCAGTCACAAATTGTACACACGACATGGTAGTTGGCTGGTAACTTTATTCTGGTAAACATAGTTTTGTTGTGCTTAGCTACTTTTTGTGCTTTAAGCAGCTCTATGAAATTAGGACCAGAATGCCGATTTAAGTCATATTATTGCAACCTACGGTATCTAAAGTGAATTCACCATACAGCAAACTAAACATTGTAGTAGAAATTAAATGAAATATTAAAAATGTATGCAGTGTCACCAAAATGGTTTCAACTGTTAGTGTTTACCCCGGTTAAAATCAGGCGGAAATGAATTTATGAGATTTTAAGAGAAAAGAGACAAGTTTCACACTAACCATCAAAGAACTCAAAATAGGCCTCAATTTACGTCATCAAATACAAGGATATTTGCCATAATTCGGCAATAATCACCAGCACACTGGTTTAGAAATCCCTTTCAAGTTGCGACAATTGAGAATATACAGAAAACTGTGGGGTTATACGATGTACGACAAAACCTATTGTTACAGAATAAATTGCCAAGATAATACATTATTCGCCCAAGGACGTTCCATTCTATTAAACTAATTAGGAAAGAGTTCCTATTAATTTGAAGATTAACTTGTCATTAGGATGACCGGCAGTTTCATTTGTGAAAAAGCTTAATGGATATCAAGGTGACAGACAGTTCATACGATGACATCACAATGTGGGGACGACTCCCCTTATGAGAACGGTCGGCAATAGAAAATTATTCTTGGGTGTGTTTGTGTGTGTGTGCAACCTTTATGCAGGTTAGGAACTGCTTGGTACGCGAAACCTTCTGCCATAGTGAAACGTGTGCAAACTGTACGGATAAGCATGGTAAACACCACTGGGTAAGCATTACATACGAAGTCTGGCCCTGAGATCAAAAGCGGTCCACACAAGGAAGGGTTTTGAAACACTGTGTGGACCACACACGTCCACACAGAATTTTTTTACAGTGTTGAGGAATAGGATTTTCCTTAAGTGTACAGAACAAAATAATGTCCACAGAGTGTATGCAACACAGAGATGTGTGATTTACCTAGGGTGTGTCTTTATAGGTATTGTAAGAGTTACGTCGTTTCAGCGGGAAGTCCAGTGTATTCTTAAGCAGCCCAAAAATCATATGGTGCTAGACACTTGTTAGTGACGTCACTATACTTGCAAACAATCCTGAGGTATCGTTTATTTAATTACCAATGTAGAGGACTTACACACGTCCACACAGATGTTGTTTTTACAGTGTTGAGGAATAAGATTTCCTGAAGTGTAGGGAACAAAATAGTGTCCACAGAGTGTATGCAACACAGAGCTGTGTGACCTACCTGGGGTGTGTCTTTATACAGTAGGTATTGTAAGAGTTACGTCGTTTCAGCGGGAAGTCCAGTGTAATCATGAGTAGCCCATGCATTATATGGAGCTCGACACTTGTCAGTGACGTCACTATACTTGCAAACAATCCTGAGGTATCGTTTATTTAATTACCAATAGGAGAGTGGGTGGCGGGAGAAACCAATTACTGTGCAGGGGTTGATAACTCCAAACAACCTATCGAGAGCTCTCTATTGTAATTTTATTTGGGTCCAAATATTGCAGGAATTCATGCCACAAGGACAGATTTAAAGATAAACAAAGAGTTTAGACACGAGCTGACTTTTTTCGTCGCAATATTGTTGTCACACGATTTGTATCTTTCAATTTTGATATTTTGTTTTCTCAGATCCTTTAGAAATGTGTGTATGGTATCAATATCGCGGAATCGAAAGGTGTTCTTAAAGTCATGTGGGTGAAAACTTGTTTATATTTCACATATCCCCGCGATCACTTTACTGTGAGAGGATCTTTTTATTTTTAAATATAGAAACCAACAACTGTATGTAACTAATATCTTAAAACAAAACATTTCTTTTTTCGGACCAGGGTGGGAATTGGAAGCAAACCTCATCCCACCCATAATCCGAACACCCACACAATCCTAGACGCCCACACACACACGAACCAAGTTGCCGCATGTCATTGTGTACAATAAAACAACAATTTGAAGAACTGAACATGCACTTCCGGAGCTTATGAACAATTTGGGGTTCCTATGGGCAATCTTTTTTTTTATGAAGGACGTCTGGCATTTGAAACTTAAGTGCATTGTTTCACCTCAAGTTTAAAAAAAAGGGTTGACGGCTATGAGCTAGGTTGTGAGAAGAGGTCATAGCTTCCATATCAGATACAGGGAAAAGCATAGTTTACGTGCAGAAAAGCTTTACCCGTTTCCCCTGTCACATGTGAACATGATACCCGAGGTACCGTACTGTTATCGACTGTTTTATTTTAAATTAAGATCTTTATTATTGAGCAAATGATGACAATAGATTGATGTCCCGTCTTTATACGGATGTGATTATTGGAAGCTTTCTTACTTTGCTGAGGGCTGCCTACTACACTTAAAGGGGCACGTTGCCTTGGATCGGACGAGTTGGTCAAAAACAAAAACCCCGTTTGTAACCGTTTGTTATAAAGTGCATATGGTTAGAAATACGTTATAAAAGTAGAATACAATGATCCACACAAATATGTCTCGAAATTGGGTGGTTTTCCTTTTACTTTGCGAACTAACAGGGTCAGCCATTTTGTGGAGTCAAAAATTTGACTCCACAAAATGGCCGACCGTGTTTGTTCACGATGTAACAGAAACACCACGCAATTTCGAGACATATTTGTGTGGATCATTGTATTCTACTTTTAAAACATCTTTCTAACCATATGCATTTTTATAACAAACGGTTACAAATGCTTTTTATAGACCAACTCGCCCGATCCAAGGCAACGTGTCCCTTTAATACATGTTTGTTTAACCTATTAATAAAAAAATAAAAAAATGCAGCAACGTTCTCATTTGAAACCTCTCAACCTGGATATTTGGAACACAATGTTATCGCTATCCTTCTAAATAATATTTGATCACTCCTGCTCCTGTAAAAAGAAAACATCGTTATTTTTCATCAAGGACATAGACTACTTCAGACGACTCTTAGAATAGTGTTGGATCTATTTACATTTTAATGAGCTCTATCGATGCAATACCATCAGAAAATCTCGGAAACCGATATCCGAGTAACTGTCATTAGGATTTATGTATGTGTATTACCCTCTCCGACTTTGAGGCAAACACTTCAAAAAACTAATCAAGGAAAATGATAGTGTTATTTTATTTTACTTCATTGTAAAAATGGAAGAAGTGATGGGGGTGCCCGCAAACATTGTCTGCTTGAAGTTTGTCGTACGTTCCCGTAATATAAAAATCAATAAATGTTAATCTCTTACGATGATAAGGTGTGCAGGAGCAGTGTAATCAAAATTCGTTTGTTTGTGCCGTGCTCTCTCCTGAGCAAACTTTATTTTAAATTGTCAATATCTTCTAAAACATTTTTTTTATTGGCCTCCCCCCAATTTGATATCCTATGAAAAAAGGGGAAAAGGTGGAATGAACCTATACGTTTACTTTATAATTTAATTGAGTTATTTGAGTATCTCATGTTTGTTAAAGGTATCGTACACGTTTGGAATGACTCAAAACAAATATTAGCATAAAAACTTACTTGGTAACGGAGAGCTGTTGATAGTATATAAAATATTGTAGGAAACGACTCCCTCTGAAGTAACGTAGTTTTTGAGAAAGAGGTAATTTCTCACTAAAATAATAAAAACTTCTTGCAAGAAGTTTTTATTCCTATCTGAAAGCACACAAATTTGTACAACAAGGGTGTTTTTTCTTTCATCATTTTCTTGCAACTTCGATGACCAATTGAGCCCAAATTTTCACAGGCTTGTTATTTTATGCATATGTTGGGCTACACCAAGTGAGAACACTGGTCTTTGACAATTTCCAACGTGTTCAGTGCCTTTAAATCACTGAGGTTATTCACAAACAGTTTCAGTTTACGGTATTGCAAAGTGCCAATCCATGGTAATAGACCCCCTTGGCACGTGACGTCACAAGACCCAAACAGCGCCCTCACTGAGGTCAATGAATACCTAATCATTGGCTTACAGTTGTGCTCTGCGCGTATACAACGCGTACACGTTTCCATTGTTTGACCTCAGCGATGGCGGCCAATGCTACTAATCAGTGGAGATTGTTGTTGGTCGTTCATTTTCATGAAATAATTTGGAATATATTGAAAGAGAAAAAATACAGAAAACAACACATTATTTGATGTTTGTATGACCTCGCTCAATCCAATCATTATAAGTAAAACGCAGGAACTTTTATTACTTAACTCCAATGATAATGACCGGGTTTGGGGAAATGCAACGCAACATTGACGATGCATAGAGCGGAACCACAGGTCTTATGTTGTTCGCAATTGGCCCTGACGCTCTATTGAGCCATTAATATTTTAAGTTAAGTGCTCATCAGACAGGGAGTAATCATACCCATCATGCCATAATTTATTTCAAAAAACTTAAGGCAATACTTTTATTACCTTAAGTAATTCAGCCGTTGAGTTTTGGAAGTCGATCCAATGAGACAATGTTTATAAAAAAGTTGTCATAAAGGGTATGGTACGGTAATAATTAGGACGGATATCTTGCTACTGATTGTTTAACATTGGTGCATAAGATCAATTGTAAACAAAATATATAGGCCTATTTAAAAAAAACATATTAACAAACTCAAGAAAAGTCGAAAAAATCCTTCTTCAGAGTAAATGCCGCTGTTTTGATATGTCAGATCGGCATGACCAACAAGAACGAAAGATGGGCCTAAGTGGGCTATATAAGTAGCGGTAATTTTGTAAGGTGCAGTTGTTGTTGTTGTTGTTGTTGTTGTTTTGTTTGTTTTTTCGCCTGCTGGGTACCAATTATCCTGAATAACAACTATATTTGATACATTATCTTCGAAAATAATGTCATCTTAATCCGATATGTATAAACAAAAAAACACAGTGTTTGCCAAGTTTAAATCTTCATGAAAATATGTTAATGGGCACACTTTTCAAAATCTTATATCTTTAAGTGAAGGGAACGTTTAGTGAAAAAAAACAAAAAAACCCCATTTCCAATTAAAAATGAAATTTGTTTTACCGGCGCGTGACTTTTATAATTGCCATAACTACCAATCATCCTACCCGAAACTGCCGATGTATAACTTCATAAAGATGTACGCGTTTCATTTATTGTAACTGGTGAGGCGAATTATTACACGCCCTTACCGTCCTTTAACGCATTGGAATGTAAAATAATTGAATAGTAGGCCTCATTTTTAAGCGAGCATGGGGGATATATGATCACATTATTGGCGCCAGTCATAAAGCACCCTCGGTTAAATGGACGGTAACGAACTCATATCACTTAAGCGTTTGAGGGAGAGAGAGACTTCAAAACAAAGCAGTCTTTGGAGTTGGAACACTTCAAAGAAGGCTTATGTAAAAGTCACAACTCTTACACTCTGATACATATCCCGCGGCAGCGCCAGACACTAAAATAATGGGGGCAAAGAAATGTTTCATTGTAATGTTAGATGGGGGTGGAGTGGGGGTGGAGTGGGGGTGGGGTGAAAAACGGAGGTTTTTGTTTTGTTTTTAGGGGGGTGGGTAATTGCATCCCCAGCGCAGCCACTATACACAAAGTAAATTAATTACAAAAGCGTCTGCAACAGTGTGCGTAGTTTTCGATTGTTTAATCGACCCGAGGAATCAATAAGGCCTGTGAACCCAAAAATATGGAATAATGTTAGCAGCAATTTTGAATTTCCAATTTTCTTCAAGCTCTACATTTCACTCAATCTTTAAAGCAAACATGGTTTTCGTCTGATACAGACCTACGATCAACTATGGATTTTTGACTTGACTTACAATAACAGGTTTTTTTGCGATTGTTAAAATGGTTCAATTTTTTTCAATGTGAAACTTTCTTCTTATAGAGTTGACAGGATATAAATTTTCTCTTGATAACAGATAAAGAACTGGGACGGGTTAAGTAAAGTCCGCTGAAAAATATCTCTCTGCCTCGACGAATCGGGGGGGGGGGACACTGAATGCAATTTCCCCCATTTCCTCCCTTCAGGCCAAAAAAACTGGCTGAGACGAATATCCTTATTTCATAAAGAGTTCAAATAGGCCTACTCTGAAAATATTTGCTAACATGAGGTAACATCTTTAACAGTGGGTTCAATATAGAAAGACAAAAACTTATAAGAGCTGCAGTCATTAATAAAACCCAAAAAACTGAGATGA
The DNA here is from genome assembly GCA_021014325.1 of Plazaster borealis. Taxonomy (NCBI): domain Eukaryota; kingdom Metazoa; phylum Echinodermata; class Asteroidea; order Forcipulatida; family Labidiasteridae; genus Plazaster; species Plazaster borealis. The sequence continues at coordinate 9,298,822 of CM037471.1, read as the reverse complement.
TTCCATAAGAATTGTAGATAGATTTTTTCCTGCTTTATCTCAGCTTTGTGTGACCATGACCGCAAAGGGAGTACAAACAGTATAAGAAATGAACTTGAAAAATAAATAAACAAATATAAACATTGCAAACATTACGTATGCGAAAAGTATGAAGTAGAAATCGTCATTAAGTATACTGACTGCTTATTGAATATATCTTTCAGACTCACAAAAAGCAATATTTTTATTTATTTCGTATAATATCATCCAAGTGTGGTCGGAGTCGTCATTGTAAAGCACTGCATTCATACCCCTACCCGGTACTTTCATTTTCACTGCACATTCCGTTACTTTGGACTCTTTTGTAGAGAAGAGACATGTATCAATTTACAACAAAAAGTACAACCTGTTTGTAACAGATACAGAGGTGTTTGAATCAAACTGTGCACCGTTCTATGTTTATTGACATAAATAGAAATAATCAGTTGAAAACAAGTGGCTAGAATACATCTTTCATACTCTTTAATCCACGTCTTGCTCATCCACAAAGGGGGATACACCTCCTCATAATTTCTTGGCGCAATATTATCTGAGAGTTGAAATGGATCCTTCACAGTAATTTTGTTTTCAAGAGTTTTTGTTTGCAGCATAATCACAGCAATAAAAAGGCATCTTAGCTGTGAATGAAGGTGCGTGCTTTGACATCATGTTTACAACATTGACTGTACACATTGTTGCATATAGTGTTACCATCACGTAGGCGACAATTTCGAGAAGTGAATCAATATTTTAGCTTTAAAAGTGAAATCTTGGCAACAAAATGTACTGTGCTTTGCAATAATATTTGCGCTCGGTGTGGTTGATTTTCCGCAATGGACCTCATAGTATTATGATAATGTGTAATTCTAAAAGAATATCAACATTCAAAAATCCATTCCGATTAAAAAGATAAAACATAATAAATGAGTATTTGTTTTTTTCTAAATATTTATGGGGTGAACTTTAATTAAGAGACTGAAATGAATACTTTCATTTACTTAGCTGTATGAACTAAGTGACAATAGTAGGGGGTGGTCTGCTCACCACTGTCCCAGTTATATACATGGACAAATATAATTGGAGGGAAGAAAGACAAACTAAAAGCACGGGAGTCATGTGTCATTCATGGTGTATTATACACCATTATGAGGCGTCAAGATGCAATTTTCAATAACTTGAAACGCGTAAAAAAACGAAAGTACAGTTTTAGGCCCACGTGATAATAAGTCTTAGACAGTGTGAATTTAAAACAAGACAATACTGCTGCATTTTACCGTATAACCAGGTGTCTGAGCTGTATCATAAAGAAGTTAAAGGTGAAATAAAAGTTGTCTTAAACTTGGGTGGTAAGTGAGATATGTCTCCAAAACAAATCTCCTTTCTCAGAAGTCAGGCATGATGTTTGACAGAGAATAAACTCATGTGGTGCATTTGATTAACCTGAATAATATGCGTCATTAAGTGTCATTAGGGAACTTATATTACGCTCTATTTGTGTTGGTAGTTTTTATTATGAGCTATTGTAAGTTATTGATGTAGAATTGATGTCGCTTCCCCCTGGTGGTGGGCGTTGTTAATCCCTATACATCTATACCGTCATGGAATGAGGCTGTAATAATAATAATAATAGTAATAATAATAATAATAATAATAATAATAATAATAATAATAATAATAATAATAATGATAATAAAAAAAGTTATTATTTAGCGCATTTTACAATAACGTATCAATGCACTTTACATTAGTGCCCTGGTCATTGGGCCAATCACATTCCTTTAATCTGTCTCAGCTCCCTTGGGCGTATACAGCCCTGAGCTGCCAGGGGCGGATCCAGGATTTTCCAAACGGGGGGGGGCGTGAAAATATACCAAGCAGCAAAATCTTCCCTTCCCCATTTCTCCCCCCTTTCTCTCTCTCCCTCTTTTTTTCTTTTCTCCCTCTTTTTTTTATTTTTTTTGATATGAAAAAGGGGGGGGGGGGCGTGCGCCCCCACGCCCCCCCTGGATCCGCGCCTGGCTGCCGTGGCGCTCCGAAGGCTTTTTCAAACACAATGTCGACCTCTACCCTCGCAGGTACCCATTTATACCCCTGGGTGAAGAGAAGCAATTATAGTGAAGTATCTTGCTGAAGGACACAAGTGTCATGACCGGGATTCGAACCCACACCCTGATGACTTAACCACCAGAACTTAAATTCGATGCTCTAAACCGCTCGGCAACGACACCCATAAACTGACTGACCAAACGTATACTTTTGAACAAAATCACTAAACTTCGTGATTTCACAAACGAGTTTGGAAGAAACAAAAACACATACTCTTATTCATTCAACTCGTTGATGTGACAGTAAACCGACCTCAGCAATTAATCACGTGATCAGGTTCGGTCCAATAACATTGATCAAGTAAGAATTGCGTATGCCTGTGTACTGTCTGTTGTAGATCCCCAATTGCGTCTGCACTTAATCATGAAATCTATAATCAAGCATAAACATAGGAGAAACATCCAACCCAAACACTGATAATCTGATTTATAACTTTCCATGAATTTTGAGCAAGGCTGATTTCCCCAGACGCCCCAATCTTTGTGCCGGTCCGTTCAGATTTAAATTAAAAAGCTTTGGATCCAAAAGACTCTTGAATGAAAAAAGTGATTCTTCCGGGTGGATTTTAGCAGCTTCGACGCCTCCACCACAGTGATGTATTTAAATTACAAGTTCCGATTTCAATTTGAATCATGAAACGTTTTGTGTAAGAAAATATTGTCATAGTTTATTTGGAATGTGATTAAGATTGATTGTTTTTGTTTCAAAATGTTTCATTTACCCGCTCGGAAAATAAGAATGTCTTTCTTTCTATTTACTGATTGCACTTCGAGTAGAGGTGGTCCATGTAATTGGGATTACGGTGTAAAAAAACATGTAAGTTTTAAAGATGGATCTGACATTTCAGTTAGCTGTCAGGTATGGAAGTTCAACGTTTTGCTGGAACGATTTTAACAAAAGACACTTTAGACAAAGAAAAGGTTTCTCATAAGAAAATCCTAAGCACTACATAAAATTCACCATGTATTACCCCCCCCCCCGCAAAATAAGGCAGTTATCCTTGTCTTAAATTCCCGTTGGCCCCCTTCTTATTCCCACTTTGGCGCCTTATAAATCTAAAGTATTATTATTTCATTTTCCAAATGATCGATGGCAAATCTTCTTTTTTAGTCAAGTTTTCATACTTCGAAAAACAAACCATTGACACAAAATATCGTCAGCCCCCACCCCAATCACACAAATTCCTTTCATATAGGTCAATTTATTGCGTTTCAGTCTAAGTGTAATACAATGTACCTTTTCATTTTCGACCTTGTGATCTAACGAAGCTTGACCAGACTATATAAATAGATCATAATATTTTCATGGGCAACTAAAAGGAAAGTAAAGGGTCGTTTTGTTGAATTATTCATCGTAATTGTTGCATGCACTTCCAGAGTGCAAATTCTCTGGAGTGAAAAGCCTGCTTGGAGTGGATTCAGCAAGGTTCCGTTGACATCCCATAATTGTACAGCCACTTTGTCCAAATACAGCGAGAACCTTATGGGGAGGAGGTGATCTTAGGCAGAAATACGGTATCACCAATAATAATATAAAAAAGTAAACTAAAATAAATAAAAGGAAGTTGACTTAATGGCCCTGTACACTATTGGTATAGATCGAAAAGCACAATGTTCACAGATTCACACATAACTTACATGATTTAAAGTAAGTAATGGTAGAAAGGGTTCCTTAAAATATTTCTGCCTAAAATGCTACCGTTTCTGAGAAATGAGTAAAACAATAGTTTTTATCACGCGCGATAATTTGAAAAAACAGAAAACACATAAGGTCTCTTTTCACTATTTTCTCGTGACCTCGATGACCAATTAAGCTCAAACTTTCACAGGTTTGTTTGTTCATGCATATATTGAATCACAACAAATGTGGACACTGATTTTGAGCTGTTACCAAAAGTGTACAATACCTTTAAGCGAATTGAAGATGTGTTTCTTTTTATTGTATATTATAGTGTTATTATATGTAAATACTATCGACGATTTAAAGTTTGTAAGTACATTATTACTATTGACAAAGATGCTTTGACCGTTGTGCTTAAAGATGTCGCGTACAGTTTAATGATTATTAATTTTTTGGGAAAATTTGTTTAATGTCAAAGTTTCCATCATTGTACCACCCGTGTACCGGTAACGACTGCCTAAAAAAATGTTGTCGTCTCCAAGAAAATTCACTTTTTTATTGATATTTTTTAGTTTGACATCAGACATTATTTTAACATTCCATTTGCCAACGAGTCGTCTCATTTTGTTTTGTTCTCGAAAACATTGACAGTTTGAAGTTACCAGTATGCGCCTTGAATGTATAGAGTCAAAAGGTAACAGTTCTTCTGCTACCGAGAAGTAAATCTTTATGGTATTCTAGCCGTTAAACCTTACATTGACAGCGCTAGTACTTGTTTGGATAATCCATTGATGGCATGGAGGCTTACATAGTGCAATCGCACAGAAACTTTAATGAATATTTTTGGCCAGAGTAGACAGAGTTGAAATTGGAAACATAAGTAGAAAGTCAAACTCATAACCTTTTGAAATTGTGTTTCAATAAATGTTCGAACGCTCTGTCGTGTCTTTTTCACATGAACAAAATACGCAACGTGGCGGTGGTGATTCTCCAAGACTGTCAAATTAATTCTGTTGAAAATTTTGATAACAACTTTAACAGTTTTTATTAAATTCAAAAGCAGATTATTTACTTCATCATTAATTTCACAAGGCTTGGCGTGTAGATTTTAGCTGGAAAACTCCTATCAAAGAAATACAGGCATATAGCAATTTTTAATCACATTAAATGTATCGTACGCACGTTTGGTATAGGCCCTAATGACTCAAAACAAATATTAGCATAAAAACCTACTTGGTAACAAGCAACGGAGAGCTGTTGATAGTATAAAACATTGTAGGCAACGACTCCCTCTGGAGTAACGTAGTTTTTGAGAAAGAGGTAGATTCTCACTAAAATAATAAAAACTTATTGCAAGAAGTTTTTATTCCTATCTGAAAGCACACAAATTTGTACAACAAGGGTGTTTTTTCTTTCATCCTTTTCCTGCAACTTCGATGACCAACTGAGCCCAAATTTTCACAGGCTTGTTATTTTATGCATATGTTGGGATACACCAAGTGAGAACACTGGTCTTTGGCAATTACCAAACGTGTTCAGTGCCTTTAAGGCATCGCAGGCACCACATCTTTAACAATATCGATATGAGGCATGGGAATACAGCTAAGTGGATAGTGATATGCATGGATGGTCGAACTTACAAGCATAAGTCCACAAAAGCAGGTTCTAAACACAACCAGATCTTGAGAGTTCCAACACTCAGCTAAGAAAACTGCAACCGGAAGATACACTTCCCTTGGGATAGCAAAATGCACCCTCGTTAAAATGCACCGGATCTAAATCAACACAACCTTTTTATTCATTGTTATTTTTTTGAAATAAGGCAGTTCCTTTTCAATTTGCGCAAAGACTTATCGTCCTTTCCTTTTATCACATTTTAAAACAGATATAACATTATTACATGTTTTTTCATACAAGAACTATCATTGGATTCGGGTTAAAAGTGAAATACACGGTAATGAAATTTTCAAAATCCTTCGGCCACAAAACTTTATAATTCGAAGTACATGATTACGTGTCCCAAAAAGATACTACCGTCAAATCACCGGAAGGGGGGGGGGGGGGTTGTAAACAGTTAATTCTTGTTCACCCTATCAGGACCGGGATATACTGTAGTGCTGGAGGGGGGGGGGGGTCGCGCAAGTGTGCATTCTCCAATAATGTGCTCATAACTTATTAACACAGAGGCCGGACACCAACACTTCTTGTGACTTTTTCCTAAATATTATCCAGTGTCATAATCACAAGAGAATCCAAAATGGCAACAATATATTGTTACCCGTTCATTTTTGTGTTGCACTGTAGTGAATATTTTACGTTTATTACACACTGTCAAACTATTTTATCATACTTATTTTTATTATGAGTATTCAATTTGGCTGTCGAAGATTAAGGTCCTACTGGATTTTTGATTTCTCTTTGTGGGATTGGTCACAGCCATTACAGAGACGCTTCTTATCAAAGTTATCATTTTTATGTTAGCCTCTTGCTCTTTGGCCTAATGCGGATGAAAAGTGTCACTTGATCATCGCAATGCTTCCCGGGGATTCAAAATGGATTTGATCTCAATGGAATTTGGCTTTTTGTCTGTGAAGGTTGGTGACAGTTCTGTGTTGAGATTTCTATGTTTGACTCTTCGGGTCAAAAGAGGAGATAAAATGTCACATTAACATCGAAGTGTTTCTGTGAATTCAAAATGACTGCCAGAACCGGCGGCCATATCATTGTTGTTGTTGTTGTTGTTGTTGTTGTTGTTGTTGTTTTGTTTTGTTTTGCTTTGTTTGTTTGGGTTTCTTGAGGGTTTTTTTTTGTGGGAGGGAAACCATACATTTTTAAAAATAAGTGTAAAAACCCTCAAGTGATAACTTAAAAACAAACTTTATCTTATACATTTTGGTAAAAATAACACCAGTTTTATTTCGAGTTTCATGAACATCTTCCTTGGATAAAATATCAATCTAAAAATAGTTTAAACACCCTTTTCCGCCAAAATTTTGCCCAAATCATTTTTAAGACAAGTACTGCCAGCCTCTAACGTTGACCTCAGAAAGACAACACTATTGTCATTTAATGGTTTGTGTAAAAGCAGCTATATTTGCTAATTAAAAACATGGGTTGAAAACGTACGTTTATATTGAATCATGTTAGATTTTGGTTTCAGAATTATTCTTAATCGGCCCTGAACTTTTGATAATACACAGTGCCTACCCCTATTCCCTTTATGTCGAACTAAGGAGAAAATCCAAGATTCATCAAGAGACTCGCAGCAGACTGCTCGCTGTACTGACTGGATTGGACGAGGTCATTTATTGGCTAGTTTTTGACCCTTGCTAATTTGTTCTTGATCATGCTGATTACGCCATACTCACTGGAGTCATTGTCAGGTAGGTGTATTAAGTACAATACGTTTTTCATGATTGATGAGCTCATTATTTTCATTTATTCAGAAAATAAATAATAAATAATGGTATCAAGGGAAATACCTTTTGCATTTTGATGTAATGCCTCGTAAAGAACGACAGTTAGCTTTACATTAATAGAAGTACTGTTAAACTTGTCCATGTTTCTCTTGAAAAGGGTGATTGCACTTAATTTGTCCTCAGCTGACGGCTGTTCTGTGTCTCGACTTATGTGACTGCTTGGGATGAACGCGTAAACTGAACCGTTGATACCATTAGACGAACGAGATATCGACAAACTAGAAGTGAGGGAGTGATCCGTTCCAGCAGTTGGAACTATATTGGGTAGATCATTATACCTGTCAGTCCAAGCAACACAAGGAGCAACTACTTCACTTGTACTTAAAAGCACAAGACAATAACTGTCACCAAACGGAATGCAGCCCAAGCTTCAGTTTTTGGATATGATTTTTTCTATGATCATTTGCTGACTTTGGTTGTCGCATTGGTGAATGTTTTTACTACAAATGACATTTTCAAACACTTTCTTTCGAGTCAAAATTGTCTGATTCATTACCTGTGGGCGGACTAGTTGGTCGTTCTAATTGAATATCGTCAGCATAAAAGCGATTACTTAATGCTCATCCTCTCATTTGAACGCACATCAAGGACGAACAGGTGGCCAGGCAACCTCACACTGCCGCAAAGTCACTTAGCTTTTTTTTACGCACGACTCTCCAAGTTTTAGACGCTTCAGGAGTCTGGGCTTGATTCGCAAAGTATCTGTTAACGCTGGAGACGAGAAGGTTGTTGTGGTAAGTACAAACTAATTACATTGCCTATATGCTTGGAAAACGACTGTGTTTGAAAGTTTACGAAAAGCAGAATTTGGGATGCTGTTTGATCCGCAGAGAAGTGTCAATCAGCATTATTCCCACTAAGTAGGTTTTGAAAAAAATATGAACTTAATTCATGATTTACGTTGCGGATACGTTCAAGATGAACAAATCTAAAGAGAGTCGTAATATTCTTCTTCTCATTATTATTCGTCTGGCATCGCTACCCTATCCTGATCACTAATCGATACAAAAAGTAATGGAGATTTAAAAACGCAGTGCAGATTTCAAAATAATCTTGTTTAAACTTTGAAACAGCAATATTGACAAAATGAGCACCGAGCCTGAGTAATTATGCGAGCTTTACTAACAACACAAAAACAGAATATCTTGGAATCCTGATCGTGATAATAACTGAGGTGTGGTCAACTTTGCAGCTTAATGGCTGTATATTCATTATGACTAAAGAGTCTACACTTCCTCCTCTAGGCCGATGTGTCCAAAATAACGACCAGTGGAGCGTAAATCGAATTTAAATATGATTAAAAACCAATTTGATTTAATGTCACTACTCAAGCGCGTATGGTCTTTTATGGATATACATCAGGGGCAATACAGCCCTGCTGCATCTTCTTGGTGAAAACCAATCGACTTTGATACTAATACATGCAAACACATGAGCGCAATAAGACTTTGCAATTAGGAAGGTAGATATTAAATGATATTTAACATAAAGGTAATTATATCTCTGTAGATTTAGGCAAAGTTTTTGATACAACTGTAACTCACATGGAAATTTCACAAATAACCTTTAGCAGATTAAGGTTTAAATATTGGTTGTGAGTATAAGCATAGAGAAAGGGTACCGGGTATAAGATACGAAATAATGAGAAATGCATTAAAATGTAGTAAAAAAATAACACCTATTCATTTGTACAAACAACCTTCGCTTGTTGATAGCTATTTGCATGGTAATTGGTAACAAAAATAAGTCGTTGATATTGACTTTACGAAACCACACGTTTAATAGTGAAGTTGAGAAATAAGCTTGGCTTATAAATCGTGCAAATGAAATGGCGAAGCAAAGTTGCGATGTCGCTAAAGGGAGACCGTACAGATCATGTGACCTGTGACATCACATATTTAAAAGAACCACAGAGACTAGACTTCATGCAGGGTTGATCTGGGTCCAATTTCATGGCTCTGCTTACCACGGAATTCTACCCTTACTAAGCCCTGTAAACACATAATTCCATGGGATGTAAGCACAGAATTCTGCAGTAAGCAGTAAGCAGAGCCATGAAATTAGGCCCTGTACACAGCCAAATGGAAGGACTCATTAAATCTGAGTATTTAGAAGATTGCACTGTCTGAGTTGTATCAACTTTTGATATAATGAAAGGCGCACATTTAACAATGTTGTTCAGCTGTCCTTTTGATAACTCTTGAACTTATGTGGAGACTATGACCGCGGAGGATGGTATGACACAACATGTAAACATTTCCCATATGACCAGTGCAGTATATCGCCTGCCACAAAGGCCCTAGAATATACAAGATCGCTCTTTTTGTAAACAAAGATTACATGGTCTGTAGCGTGTAATCCACCTGCACATCCCAAAATGCTCTAATTTAAACGTCGTGAAATTGATAAGAAAACATTCCGCTATCATGTGAGGTAAGCTATATGAAGTGATTTTGAACAACTTGACCTACACGTAAAATGCTTGTATTCGTGGGTTTAGGCTGTTATTTTCACTTACTTAAAATTGGAATAAATTTATATCGACACGTGAACGAGACTACATCAGTAATGTTCATTTGGGGGAGTTTCCCATCGTCGCCCTCTGTTTCTGTTTACATCAATACTACAAAATTTTACAAATATCGACAAAATTTGATGTATAGCCTATACGGGTATGTTTGCGCCATTACAGGTTGTTCTTTACTGCGGATTACCATGAAAACAATAGTACCTCATATAGTTTTCTCTTTACTCTGTACGGAACGGTACCACTGAAGCAGATCTGCATTGAAAAGTGCTTTGGGAGGTTTGGGAGGTTGGTTCAATTTGCGTACATTACCAATAGGAGATAAATTTAGTGCATACTTATGTTTGCTCTACAACTTTAAGCGTGTGGATTCAAGTTTTCACCGCATGAATAATTATGTGAATAGTGCCCCCCCCCCACCCATGGCGATGGATTCGCCCCGACATTCCCTGTGATTTAAACCGTGTAACTACATTGAGCTCTTTAGATTTTGGTAATAATTTAACAGTGGAGGTACCTCACTACCGATTGTGAGATGCTATATGTTTTGGTGTGCAGGATGGAGAGGCTGGGAAACCCAGATGTTATCGGAGGCAACAAAGGAAAAAAAACATACAGGGACACAAGTAGATATCTCTACCTCACGTACATCACGTAAAGCTGTTGGGCGAAAGAAACAGCTTTCTTGTATTTTACAAGATAACAAAACAAATAGAATCCTAAGGCAATTTTTACTTTATTCTTCTACAAAAATGATGTGTGTTTTGGGTGTTTTTTTTTTCGATGAATAAATGCACCCATATATTCTTTGAAAGAGAGTGCACAAACCTTTAGACTCAGTTTTGTCCACATCAAATGACGTGCTTGGCTTTATTAAAAGAGGTTAGCCACGCCTCCACACACCTCTCCGAGTTGACAAACCCTCTATTAGATTACAAGGTGATAATGCATGAACATGGTTCCTACTGTGCCTATCAAACCGAAAAGGTGATTCACCGGTGTATAACGCTTAGAGGGAAAGCTTGTGGAGGGGGTTTTATTAAGCGTTCAAGTTGTACCGCAGACCAACACTGACATCAATGATTTCGAAAGACGGATTTGTCATTGACACTTGCTTGAAAAACTGCACCGACCCAAAACAAACGGACACACAAAATTACTGGGAATTCTGATGAATTTACTGAATGAAAAATGTCTCTGATTGAGATTGCAAAATACAGTCACTATAAACTTTCGAATAATAAACATTCTCTCTTACAATTAGTGTCAAAATCACACTTTCTTGCTTATTATAAAATCAATAATGATAGTAGCAAAAAATGCTGAAACATTTAAGTAGTTGCCATTAATAGTTAGGCCTAATGGCCTGACGTTTCGACCCCAGCGGAGTCTTTCTCGAAGGCTAAAAGTTGCCATTAAATTATACATTTGTTGTCATTGTTTACGCAAATTTTTTATTTGTTATCTTTCTGGTAATGAAACCAAAAAGCTCCTTGCATTTTGATCCGTAGGCCTGAATATGCCTGTAGAAGATGAAGAAATTCCAGTTTTAGATGTGGGAGGGAAACCCCAAATACGGAAAAACCCAACGCAAACGGGACTGAAAACCCAATCCACATGCAAGGCCCCTGTCTGGGACTCGAACTGGGGTCCACAGAGGTGAAAGGCAGGGAAGAAATAGCCCCGGGATTTTTGTGAAAGCCCAATGTCCCAGAAGAATAAACGTACACATTACACTGCAAAAACTAGGGTGTTAAAATTGATACCATGGGTGTTGTCACACCATAGGTTGTTAAAATAACTCTAATTTCTGCCAAAACAATTACTGGTGTTATTTTAACACCCTATGATGTTAATTTTGATTCTCTCTTCGGCATCTATATGTGACAACACCCATGGAGTCAATTTTAACACCCCGTTTTTTCAGTGTACTCTTAGTTCAATGGCTTTATGGTACGTTCTCAAAGCTGATGTCTTATTATGCGTCCAATCATAGGTCAATCAGAGCGACAAGTGGAAATCCCTTCTTTTTCACATTAAGTACCCTGGGGTCCTTGAGTCCGCACGAGAATAATTTTTCAGTCATCATAATTGCGTCCATTTGCACAATTAGTGAATAACTAATTAGTCTCGTCTTCAGTCCCTACATGATCAGGCTGGTTTTCCATACACACATGTGAAAACTAAAGATTCAATCATTCTATTCTCTATAGAAATGAAATGTCTCTTCAGGGCTAGACACTTTCGAAGACACCTTTCGTTTCAAACCAGAAAAAACACACACTAAACCTTATACTCAATGAAAGAGTCAAGAACAACTAACAAAGCACCGTGAACTGTAAAGTGTTTCATTTTAGAGATTAAATTATATATGTAATGATTATCATTTTGAATACTAATAAAGGCTCCAATACTCCATTTCTTTCCCAAAAGAGTGTTGTAAAGTTCACTTTGTACTCTCACTTGTAGTTCCCCAAGTGTAAACTAGCGACATGTAATTGTAATCCATTGAATAATCATTGAAAGTGTTTTCTTTTGAAGTAACTTGCAAACAGACAAAACTAAGTTATATGAGAGGTACTGATTCTTCAATTAAAGTTCAAACATCAAAGCTACGGGAAAATGTGAGCAATTACATTGTAATGGTTGGTCCAACGTTAATTTTCATTTTAGATCATCATTGTGTAAACATGTTCGTCGCTCTACCGGTCCCTTTACAGACTTCCTGGCAGCAATCGATCATGATTGTAAAGGAATAATCCCAATAGCAAAACAAACCTTAACAGACAAAGCACTGAGAATTAGTTTGTCAGATTTTGTTAATTTTGAAAGCCCAGAAGAGTAAGAAGAAAAATTCAATTTGACGGAAAATTTTATTCCCAGATGTAGGCCTAATTGCATTCACAACTCAGGAGCTTGCAACAATAATGGAAGCTTATTGTGTGTCTTTGGTGCATTCACTACTTTCTCGAACTTTTTTCTTTCAAGGGAAAAAACACAGGAACATTTACATATTTTTTACTGTACTCAGTTTAATGGAATTTCGGACCATTGTTTTGTAGGCTAGGCTGCATGAAATACTCTCATGCATAAAACAGTCGTATAGTCAACTTCACCTGTTGGGCGAGAATGAATTAAAGTTAATCTCGCGCTATCTATATTTGTTGAGACAATTAATCAGTGAAATTCATTTGGAAGCAGGGATTCTGTAAACATTATCCATAAACTCAATGCAACCTCATATATTACGTTCTTGTATTGCCAAGTAAAGGATACTATTAGTAGAGTTGACAATGACTAAGCAATAACTGAATGCTTCAAGTGGGTTTTTTCGTTACATTAGACATAACAATAATGAGATTTAATGTGTGTTTCAGAACAGTGTTTGGAATAACACAGAGGAAGAGAACCCCTGTTCGTATCATAATAATTCTGCATTCTCAAACTACGTGTAGCCTTCGTATAAATTTCAGCGAAAAATAACTAACTAAATTCACAGGAGACATTGTAAACTGCCTCCTATGACATTCTACTTTACCTGACCAAGAGAACGTAAATATAGTACGTATAAATAGTGTTTTCCTTGTTGTTTTATTTTCAGTTTGTTCGTTTATTTGGGGTGTTTGTCTTTTTTTCTTGTGAGTGTGTTTTCATCTCGATGCAATATCTGATCTTGCATCATACATAAATGAACAGTATAAACTCCTCTCACAGTACATTGCAAAAGCTCGGGTGTTAAAATTGACACCACGGGTGTTGTCACATATAGATGCCGAAACAACAATCAAAATATTTATCATAGGGTGTTAAAATAACACTAATATCTGCCAACACAACTACATTGGTGTTGTTAAGTTTGAATCTCTCTTGGGTATCTTTATGTGACAACACACATGGTGTAAATTTTAACACTCCGGGTTTTTGCAGTTTAATTGTTATTCGGGGAGATTTAGATTTGGTATTGTTTAACTGTTCACTTGTGTTTTAGTTTGATTTCTTTCAATACAAAAAGGTACAGTTCTGGTAATGGTAAAAGTGTGGCTGTTGCTGATTTTGTTATTGCATGGTACATTAAATGCAAAGAAGATGATTGCTGATTTTATAAACTGCTGTTTACTGTTGTTTACTGTAATACTGCTTTAGCATTGTTTGAAAGCTGCTACTGTTGTGCTGAATTTTACCTTAGAAGAAATGCATGACATTGGTAGTGATGAAAAACGTTTGCTTTTGGGAGGGTTAGTATACTCTCTTTCAATCAAGGCAGTACAAAGCATTAGTACATGATTGCCATGTGTGTTTATAGACGGAACATTAATTTGTACACGATTCTATATTCAAGTAATAAACTACAATTTTTCTTTGTTCAACCATGGTTTAACCCCCAAAACGATTTCATCTTCTTCTTTACAAGAAAATGAAAATACAATCCAAGGGACATTTGTTTTGTGATTAGCTGCTAACTAAATATATCATTTACAAAGCGAGCAGTGCTGTATGATATTAGTTAGGCCTTGGGAGATATTGAACGCTTGGTTCTATCGTCAATACTTCACTATAACATCAAATGACTAGACTGAGACCGTTGACTCCAGTAAGCCACGGAAGATTAACTCTTTTCGTTGTAGATTGTGCCTCCGGTAACCAAGTACACGCGCGTCTTTTTATTAGAAAGAAGCTTATTACAGTTTATTAAATCAGTGTTGATAAAGTACTGATTAGAAATGTGCACGCCCTGGGTAAAACTGATATGAATGCATCAATATCTGATCAGAATTAAATACTTGATGTACTGGTATACACACAAAAACACCAACAAACCTTTGAATGTAAACCTTGATCAATCGTTTTAAATTTATAAGCAGTGGCAGACAATTCGTGCTTTAGTTATTATTTTGTGTTAAAGACTGTAAACGGCTGTTAATGACCAATTCTACAATTTAAAATCAGCACATCAGCAATGCATCAAGCTGAACTACTTCCCTTGATGGTACCTATTAACTGGTATCTACATTCGATTCCAGATTCACCTACTCGAATATTTCTGATAGTCACCGTGTTTGTTCAGAAGCTTTAAGATTTGTTTTTTCCCTCAAGCAATGTGTGTTAACACAATTCATTCAATCTTCTCGATTAGCAGTGTTTATAATAAAAATTTCAATGAATATGCCAATGTGTAATATTTGGAAGAAAAAAATACTAACAGCAACAACAACAACAGCAACAACAACAACAACAACAACAGCAATCAGGGATCCAGGCCTGTTTCTCACACTAATCTTCAACAAACCCTGTCAGCCACGCCTGCCTGCCCAAGTATTTGGATGTGCACCAAAGTTGCTATTAGTCAAAGATATATTACATTAAATAATGTTGTAATCACCTTTTACATTTGGAGTTTTTACTTCTGAAAGTTCAAACTATTATTTTCCTGAAAAGTGTATATTACCTTTTACTAAACACTCTGTACAAATAGCCAATAATATTCATAAAGAATCCGCAGTCAATACTTGTAGTGGGAAAGGCAACCACGATACCTAGTCCTTAATCGCTTATCTGAATTCTGATTCAGTTTCCGATAACCACAATAGTGTATACAGTTTTGGAAGCCAAAACTTTGACTCGGAGTATACTAATTTGTTATGCAAATAATCTTGTTTCGCAGAAGTAACATATTGATCGATGTAGATTTGAGGTAATGTTTTGAATACGACTTCCTTCTTTCATCTTTCATCTTAGGGCAGTAGAAACGAGAGTACACTCCAGACTCCGAATGTAAGAGGGAATCTCTTTCAAGACGAGTGTTTCTTTTTCCCCATTCAATCTTTACATTGTCCCATTTGAGGATAATTTCTGAAACCGTGTTTATATTGATCTAGGTTACAGGTATTGTACACTTTTGGTAACAGCTCAAAATCAGTGTCCACATTTTGTGTGATTCAACATATGCATGAACAAACAAACCTGTGAAAGTTTGAGCTTAATTGGTCATCGAGGTCACGAGAAAATAGTGAAAAGAGACTTATGTGTTTTCTGTTTTTCAAATTATCGCGCGTGATAAAAACTATTGTTTTACTCATTTCTCAGAAACGATAGCATTTTAGGCAGAAGTATTTTAAGGAACCCTTTCTACCATTACTTACTTTAAATCATGTAAGTTATGTGTGAATCTGTGAACATTGTGTTTTTCGATCTTACCAATAGTGTACAGGGCCTTTAACCCCGGTGTTTCTGGCATAGCAAGCACCCTTGTTTACAGGCTGGTTTCCTCAGGCTTGCGAGTTCAGTGATTAGGTTCACTTATGAGGCATCCTTGGTTTCATAACAGAAATATATACTAAAAATAACAATAATAAATTTTGATGTCAATTGAATGTCAGATAAATAAAGCCCTGTACACTGATTTACCATTGCTCCTCTCTAAAGTGGCGTCCGGTCATATCACAAATGTATTAACAACCTCGACAAATTCATTCCAGGCCCTGCAAACATTCTGGTACTTAAGACTTTCTGCATGATACTGTGCCCCTTCATCCTTTTTCTCTTTCTTAACTTAGAATGACTATCAAACACTGTAGTACATTTTATACCTGATTCAGATGGTGCGTATATGGTGTTCAAATCTGTCTGTCTCCAATCAACCCTCTTGGGTCTTGTGCCACTTCTGAACCTGATATGTCTCTTTTCAACTCTCCGTAATGCAATCTTATAAAACCAAGTCAAAAAAGAAAATGGGATTGGATAAAAACTATTCAGTTACGATTGTTTTGACGTAGCAGGGATGTAAAAAGAATTCGTATAAAAAACCCAAACGTAAAATGTACATCAGACACAAATGTTTATTTTCAAGTATAACAAGCATTGTATTTAGCTTCCATAAACTTGACATCAGTGCGAATTGATATGAGAAATGTTTCTGTCTGAAATACTGGAAACTGTTAAAAAATTGTCATTGACAATATTTCAGTTCTTTTTGTTTGTTAAAGAAACGGTTTTCAAATTGAAAAAAGTAATATTGAAAAGATAATAATAATAAGATCTCCGATATCATCACCAGTCCTTTATTCTGTTCTAACTTTGCTAAACTAAAATAAACACAAAAAAGTTCCCTAACGACCAGCAAAAACACAAACCATTATATTATTGGTGCTTTCCAGGATCTAATGCGACCAATCCTTTTTACAGGTTTTTATTTCTATATAAATAGCTACCGGTACTTGAGCGAAAAGAATTTGACGGGATTGCTATTTAAACTTGTTTAAAATGTATTTGTTTATCATTTAAAGGTAATTTTGATATTTGTACACTTCTGAATTTTTCGTAATTATCGATCACAAATTTAGGCCCCAACCTCAAGGTTTTGAATAACTAGAATCACTTCTGCTGTTGACGGGGTGCGTCACAACGACAATATTTTGACGTCATGTGTGGGATGTTGCTTTGTTATACCTCCATTGCAACAAAGCGGCCATACAAAACGGAGCGCCCACATAATTACGCAACATGAGTGATGACTTTCTTTCTGAAAAGCACCGGAGAAGGGTATTCAAAACTATTGTTTTTTACGCAATTGAAATCTGTCTAATCTCATGTGAACTCAATATCCTTATTGATTGAAAAGATTTGAAAAGAATTTCAGCAAAGATCACTTGTTGCCGTTTTCGTTCAAGTAGGTCTTTAATGGCTTTTATGTTATGGTGTGTTGATTAAGAACTAGAGGAATTATTGAACGTAGCCGACTCTGCAAAAATCATTCGTGAATCATATTTTTGAGCATGTTCTTTCTTCAATACAGTCCAGCTGAATTCCACTCGTTTTAAGTTCGTTACATTTAATAGAATTCGATCCCATGTAATTCGGGTTGGTTAGATTTGATTCAATTTGATTAAGTTTCGTTTGGCACTTTTAAAAATAAATTAATACAAATCGATTTAATTACTTCAATTTAACTTAATTAAGTTTTATTCACTGTAGCAAATGTCGATATATTGCTATGCCTGCGTACTTGTTCGGGTACCATGCTAACAGCTATATCCTGTTTTTCTTGTAATATTTTCTTCAAAGACCAATGTTTATAAAGCATTACGGGGCTTCATTTGTTTGAAGGTGTTTTGGTTGTAAGCTATTGTTGTTTTAACACTGAAAAGGCTGTCTTGATCCACTAGTAAGTTGTTCTGACCAAATTTGTGAAAGGGATATCCCCTAAGCGAGTTAGTGAGCAAAGTATCAGTTTGTCTGTGTTTACTAATGATTGCGTTTTCTTATGGTCTCCAGTCGTGACCTATATCATGTCCAGACCCTTCGGATGTAAATGTAACAGAACTATACTTCATAACCAATAATAACGCAGCGAACAGCGCAACACGACCACGCACAGGGGCATTCTCCAATGCTCTTCTCCTTAAAGGTATTGTACACTTTTGGTAACAGCTTAAAAATCAGTGTCCACATTTTGTGTGATTCAACATAATGCATGAACAAACAAACCTGTGAAAGTTTGAGCTTAATTGGTCATCGAGGTCACAAGAAAATAGTGAAAAGAGACCTTATGTGTTTTCTGTTTTTTTTCAAATTATCGCGCGTGATAAAAACTATTGTTTCACTCATTTCTCAGAAACGATAGCATTTTAGGCAGAAATATTTTAAGGAACCCTTTCTACTATTACTTACTTTAAATCATGTAAGTTATGAGTGAATCTGTGAACATTGTGTTTTCCGATCTTACCAATAGTGTAGAGGGCCTTTAACTGTTCTGTATTTCAATGTTTTCACGAGGCAAGAGCATTAAATAAGTAACTTGTCCACCCACAAGCTTAAAGTACCCAAAGCGAAAAGAAAAGAAGGGTAATGTCAACACAGTGGATCCTTCAAGATTCGAAATAGTTCATCTGGAAAATTGAGTGTAACGATTTGACGATAACATCCGGAATGCTAACGGATATGGCTATACATCAGGCCTATAATGTAATCACATCTCTTGAAGTCTGCCTGGCTGTGCGTTTTATATTAGGTTAGATTGTAAGTACTGTGGAACATACATTAATGTTATCTATACAGGCGATCAGGAACTTGACTTTCAACAATTTAGTCTTCCCTTTCAGCATTCATGTACAAAAGTTGGTTTGATTCTACAAGCCTGCACTTTTATCGAGATAATAATATTTTCAGCTGGGATCGGGTCTGTTCAAAGGTTTTCACCACCGTGGTTATTGAACGGGCACGTCTTTATCTTGCATCGGTTTGATGGGAATCTCAACGACCCGTGTGAATCACATAGTGCGGGTTTATCTCACGTATAGGCCTACCTTTCAAATTGATATCTCTTTCAAAATCAAAGATAACCATTAAGTCCCCAAATCCATTCAAGAGAGCTATGATAAACATCAAATAGTGCAATAGTGTGGTTGCACTTATGCATCATCTTTATATATAACGCTACCCTAGGTGATCGGGTATTAATGTGTACACTGCTCCTAAACTATATAGACAATTATTTTAATAATACAAATAATAATACTGGGCTCTTATGTAGCGCTTTATCACACCCCTAGGGGCGTATCAAAGCGCTCAATATTTTTCCTGCAAGGTATGTGGAGCTATAGGTTGAAGTATGAAACCTATTCCTTTACATAGCACCATGTAATGGTTTACAAGGTGCTGTGGCGCAATATGCAGCCGATCAAACCAGGAACACCGGGGCGAACCCCTTCTCTTTACGATAAGTGCGCTGGGTTCTTTTACGTGCATTACACAACACACAGGACCTACGGCTTTACGTCGCATCCGAAGGACGAAGCATGTGGTTAAGTGTCTTGCTTAAGCCACAAGTGTCACGACTGGGACTCGAACCCACACTCTGCTGATCAGAAACGCCAGAGCTTGAGTCCGGTGTTCTTATCCGCTCGGCTACGACACGCCATTTTCACTTGATGTATTTAAGTTCAAGTTAAAAACCCATTTGTTTACGATAAATTCCTTCTAGATACTGTTGAGTTATTTCTATTGTTTTTCTCTACATTTTGTTGTTGTTGTATTTTTTGTAATGCGCATTAGGTATATTCATATAGGTATTGCGCAATATAAATGATCGTGTTCAATGCGGTGTATACTGCAATTGTAAGACAAAAACAAATAATACGTAACAAAAAAACGTAAAATTGGGAACCAATCACAAGGACAGTGTAATTGTAGGTATAATTTAACACTACAGAGCTTTGAGATGCAGGTACACAGCAACCTGTGTTCAAAGGTATCCAGGTAACGATGTGATCGGGTGAGCTGAAAAGAATATAAATTGCCTAAGTAAGAAAATATAGTACATACTAAAACCTACCAAACCTTTATTTTACTTTGTTACCCATTTGTTCCTTAATTCTATTTTTACTAAAAACAATACTTATTTTATATTTACTTACAGTTACCATACGGTACTTTGTTTTGAACTTTACCAAAATATAATTAAACCAATTAACTGAGTGAATAATCTCCTTTTTTAACCAGTAGCCACGTTAATTTTCATCTTACATTCGGTTTTTCCTTTAAAAAAAATGGCGAATAAAACTAATGATATCAACGGTCTAGCTTGACAACTAGGCCTAGTAATCATGTGTACTTTTATACCTCCTGACGTCTGCCTGTATTCGGGACAGTCGTACTATCCTAATTGCACATTGTGAGCATGCATTAGGCATACTAATAAACTGTTTGTAATGTGCTGTCAAACAACACATGTTTTCATATAAACCAGTCTTATTTAATACAATATGGGACGGGATGTTTTTGGTTTAATCAATGCGCAGTATTCGTCATCACAAGTTGCTTATTCAAATTTTAGGATGTCGACTTTGCATGTGGTTTGCCTCATTGATTGAACCACCATTAATGTTGTATTATGCAAATACGAATATCTATAGACAATGTGACAGTGACGCGTCAGTTACTGCTTCCGGAGGGTGCAGTCAATTACGCGTGTTTCGTTGGCCAATCACCGGCATTGGTCATAGGTTTGTTGATGTTCCCGTTGATAGTCTGCTTATCAAACGTGTACTTGGAAAAACATCCGGCTCATCATGGGTGATGTGCAGAAAGGTCGTATTAATACCAATAACCGATCCCTGCGGGACCCCCTTTGGTAATGTGTTGAAGGGTAGACGCACCTACGCGGTGAAGAACATAATTAACCATCTCAAAGTGATAAATGACGAGAGAAATTAACAAACAGCACAATGATTGTTTCGGTTACATTTGAAAGGCATGGGCTTCACAGGCGCCACATTGGCCCCTTTACGATTGGGATATGCGAAAGGAAAATAGAAAAAGGTGTTCTGTTTGTACAGACTGATGAAGACACATTAATAGTGGCTGTGGTGCATTATGGTTTTCTTACATCAGTTTCGTTAATGGGTGTTTTTAAATTATGGTTTACCGTCCCCTGGCTTAGTTATTCGGTCTAATATTTCGATAAGTTTGTTAAAATTCCACCAATATTAAAATCATCAAACGGAGTACCCCCAAACAAAACAAAAACGAAAAAGGGCTAACGATGTTATTAGTTACATACCGCATTAGTAGTTAAAGGCACTGTACACGTTTGGTAATTGCTCAAAATATATATTAGCATAAAAACTTACTTGGTAACGAGCAAGAGAGAGCTGTTGATAGTATAAAACATTGTGAGAAACGACTCCCTCTGAAGTAACGTAGTTTTTGAACAAGAGGTAATTTCTCACTAAAATAATAAAAACTTCTTGCAATAAGTTTTTATTCCCACATCTGAAAGCACACAAATTTGTACAACGAGGGTGTTTTTTTCTTTCATCATTTTCTTGCAACTTCGATGACCATGTTGAGCCCAAATTTTCACAGGCTTGTTATTTTATGCATTATGTTGGGATACACCGAATGAGAACACTGGTCTTTGACAATTACCAAACGTGTACGATGCCTTTAAGAATTGTAGGTCTAATGATCGGTCGATGGTTTTTAACTCATTTTAAATTAAAAATGAGTTTAATTGACGAGTTCCCGACAATCTCACGTCCATCGGCCATTATACAAACATTTTTGCACAGCACATGTTTTTTTGTGCATTGTTCGTGGCATATGCGAAAGATTTTGTATGTTTGTCGTTTTGAAACATCATTATCTGTCAAAATTCGTTCAAAAGAAAAAAAAATTAAAAATATATATATATTATAACAAAAATTAAATAAAATTCTTCGGCGAAAATAGGGCAATGCAATTTTAATAACTGAATCCGTGAATTCAACACCTCCAAACAAACAAACAAACAAACAAAAAAGAAACGAACCCAAAAAACAAAAACCGCCACAGATTGTTAAATAAATTATCATTTCCCAAGGTTTCTCTCGCTGCGAGTTGAATTAGAACGATTTTGGAGCTTATTTGACCTGCAGCGTGTCGAATATCAGTCGCCTCTATAACGTGGTCTGCCAATGTCTGGGGAAAAAGTCGATTTCAAGCTTTTTCAGAAAATGTGAGCATATGAATGGAAATTTACCAGCAATTTTTTTCTTGAAGACTAGACTACACGGACACCTTAAGGCAGGGTATACTTTTGGTAACTGTCTTCACTTAGTGTATCCAAATAATATATGCATAACATAACAAACCTGTAGAATATTTGGGTTCAATTGGTCATCGAAGTTGTAAGAAAATAATGAAAGAAATTGTCACCCTAACACCCTTGTTGCATATGTGTGTTTTCTCACGCCTGCTTCATGCCTGAAGCCTTTCTCAGATTCAAAAGTGTGGGTGAAAAATTACCTCTTTCTCTAAAACTACATTACTTCAAAGGGGGTCGTTTTTAACATTGTTTTATAATATCAACAGCTCTCCAGTGCTCTTTACCAAGTAAGTTTGTGTGGTCATTAACTTGTGGAGTATTTACCAAAAGTAGGATACACCCTGCCTCTAAAGTTCATTTCTGTATCATCTCTTTAAACTAACACTATAAGACAACACCCTAGCATGTTATTCCTTTTACTGCGTCAGAGAAACTAATACAGTTGGGTTTTTTTGCGAATCCCGCTTTAGCAATGTGTTCCTTTGTTCTCCGTTCGGTAAAAACATCGGTTTCCTTAAAGTCCTTTGACGAGGAAAACAAATCCATCAATAAATTAATCAACAATTGCAGATGTAAAAGTGCAAGTTGTCTGTTTACTCCGGCGATATGGACATACATGCTTACAAGTATCGAAATAATTGTCAGTGGAAGGTTTCTTAAACAGTACGTCAATTAGAGGAACCTCTCTTTAGAAAACCAATTCTTTAGCACAAACAAAAAAACATGTACTAGGGCTGAGTAGAATGATGACTACATACAAGATGAAAAGAGTAGCAAGTTCCAGACATCAGGATAGCTATAAAGGAGTCCCTCGATACCGGTTGGGTGAACGTGATCGGTCGTACACCATGCCCTTTATAAAAACAAAACACTGATAATAAACTCAATTTAGTTTGGCAAACCCCCCAGTCACCAGCCAAACTACTCACGGAGACAACGGCACTATAATTAAACCTCATCTGAAGTCCTAAACTACACAAACAAAGATGAAACCCTAGCCTCCCCTTGACCACGTGGATACAAAAGGACTGTTTCGCCCCCTTCCCGGACCTTCCCAGAAGAGCTATTGTGAAAACATGAAAAGGAGACGCGATACCTGAGACGATTGATACGTACCGCCAATGCAGCTCCGTGTTCTGCAATGCAATATTTATAAACATGTCTCTACAAGATTCCCTTAAGACTCTCGCCTTACCCTACAGGCGACAAGCCTTACGCGTCAAGCTCAGAATGTAAAAGCAATTTCCTTTACGCAGGTACAACAATCTTTTGGATTAACAGAAAACCCTATGGCTCATGACTTACATGGACTTATAACGGGTTCGAAAAGCGGATATTGATTTCCCAGAATAAACCAAACGGTGAAAATTGTTTGTCCATTTTGTGGTCTCAAATTTGGTAGATGTGGTATTTTTGGGGGTAACTGAGAGGGAACATCTTGCTCAAATATCTGTATAGGCGTTCTCAGAATTGATGAAACGTGGCCCGATCGAAAAACGACCGACTTTCCACAAAGCATCATCATGTTTCTTTCAAACAAAGGATATTAAAACCATTCTCATCGAACACTTCTACTGATTAAATCTTCTTCTTTTTCTTTTTAAATACAGAGGTGTAAGATATTGTTCTCGGTTGTCCAGCAGAAAGTTGGGGGCTGGAATGCACCCACCCACAAAAAAACCCCATTGTATTTAGTTGTCAGTTACACAGATTGTATTTAATGTCTGCTCAAATTTATACAATTTAAACCAACGTGCCTAACTAAGCCTCTTTGTATTTTTTGTATTTAAAAAAAAAAACTTATTGCGTTTCGGGCACATTATCCGTTCTTGAATATTCTCCCCTGTAATAAACCAATGAAGGAAACATCACCTTTAAAAATGACAAAATATTCATTTGTCTACTAGAATATAATAGAGCAGAGTAAAATATGCTTGTTTTTTATAACAAAAAAGGTGTTGTGTGTGTCTCTACTTCCAAAATAGAATATATTATTGTCTTATAAAAACCTCCTTCGACGTCTCTGCTGCAACTGATGAATTTATCTCTTTATAATTAAACGGGGAGGGTATTGGATAAAAACAATTATTTTTTATTTTATTTTTCTGAGTTATATTTTGAAACTCATATAACCTCCTTTATCTTAGGCAGTGTCGTGGACCTGAATAGAAAACGAAGTGACACGGTTGTTTGTAGTACAGTTTGCAAGACTGAAAGGCGAAACACGTGAAAGTGGATTTCATTTTGAATATAGGCGGTCGCTGATGAGGAATTTTTAATAAACTTCTTCGCTTTAATAGTTTGTTTTCTTAGGAATGAGTGATGTTTCCTCTAACCGATTGAACTGGAATAATAACAGGTGTCATTTAAAGGGGTTTAAGTAAGCCTGTTTGAACAATCCAACAAAAAGACTGTTTAATAGTTGGAATGCAATTCATGACGTCACTCCAACCAACACTGGCACATGACCCACGGCACAATACACCTTGAATGGCAAGTGTACATATTTTTGCAATTACTGGCACTGTTATGTATTCAATTCTAGAAAGGGCTAGTCTGTCGTCATTCTCGTATAAAGAAATCGATGAAATCACTCATAAGAGTGTAATCTGCACGAGACTTGGGCATGGTTTCATGTTCACAGCGTGCTATGACGCATTTTGACTTTAAGTGCATTGAATCGTATAGAGAAACTTTCTCTATGATTGAATGTTCCTTGAGTTGTATGTAACTCACTTGATGACAGGTCGCGCGAGCGGTAATTTGTGTGAACTATACAATGTTTATGTTCTTATTGTAGTTTTAAAATCCCATGTTCTTTCGAATGTAATTCCTCTTGCAGACGGGTAAATCAAATTTCATATGAAACTATCTTGTCAATGAAAGATTTGAGTTTCAATTTGATTGTTATGGATTTCGCGGTGACGTTTGTCCATCGTTTATTTATCAAGTTGAAAGTAATCTAGCTACAAGGCCCGATAGAGCTTTAGTTTTACAGCAAATTCAAGTTAAATTTAAGAAGTCTAAGTACTGCTTACCCGTTCCAATATAGATACAACTTTTTATACCAAACAAAATATACAAAAAAGTGGACAACTGCACAAGGGACCAGTTAACGGACCTGTATTTCAAGAATATCAGTCAAACTGGTCTGTCGGATTTTCCCTTTACGAACCCTCCATACCTAAAAGCAGAATCCAATTTTCCAAATTGACACCTTAAAGCACAAAGGGTGTCTACGTGACTTCAATCTTGAGTTAAAATACTCATAGCCGGTACGTTGGAAGACGATGCCTCGTAATTCGGTTGTTGTGGCGACTGCTCTCCGGTGGGGCACCCATGCACTGGCACTTAATTCTCTTCGGTTCGGGAGAGGAAAAAAGAAACATCTGATAGTATTCCATTCAACGTAGAACGCACAAGGGAGTCGCTCGGTTGCTATAAGACTGGTTTGTTCAAGTTTAATTTGCTACAAAATGGTTCTCAGGGTTTCTTTGAATTCAAAGTACCTGAGATGGAGATTAAAGACTGATTGTCACAAGCGTCCCCAACAGACAGCACAAACAACAACAGGCGTTTGTGTTAAAACTAATGGCGGCAAATTATTCGATTTTATCAATATTATTTAGATTTACACATAATTTATCTCTTAACATGAATTATCAATTATTAATTTGCATAAGGGGTTCGTTCTGTTTTTGTTTGTTTTTTTCTCGTGAGGTTTGAGCTATACCGTTTCATCTATTCAACTTGTATGCTACTATAAGAAACAAAAACATACGTTTCTCTTTCACATCAAAAAGGAAAACAAAAAAATAAAATAAATGTGTTGACATCAGTTACAGATGGGGAACAAAATCACATTTATATGCCGGATTTTGTTTCTCGAAAACACAAACATTGGAATCAATATACAAACCAAAAGAAATCAAATCAAATAAAATAGAACTTTTTATCCAGTATGTGAATCAATGCATACCAACCAAAAAAGAATAAACCTACAACAGGAATGCAACGCTAAAGCTATAGAAACAGAACTTTAACTCGTCTTCTTTGACATAGCAGAGAACATTATTAATATTATGACATTGTCGAATAATTAAACGTATTGCCAGCTAGTCCATTGTGCTCTTAACGATGACTTAAAAATGGTGAAAATCAGAGCAAATTAGGTCCGTTGAAGACTACTGTGGAAGTTCTTTGTCACTTTGCATTATGTAGATTCATGTTCTTTAATTACAGTCCCTGGACCCAAAGTATTACGGTGTTTCTGTGTCTGGAGAGAGTGATGCTCTGTAATTCCACATATCGATTATAATCCCTTTAGGTTAATGGAGAATGATTTCATAGGACTGTTTAGGGTTATATATCATTGATGTCTGCCTTTTCTGGGTTAATTGGTCGTATTAATTAAATCTAGACAGGACAATCACTCCTTTAAACCTATAAGCGGCTGATGCAGAACGAGGAATCAGAGCTCAGACATAAACACAATACAAGCCGACGCGTTTTTGGTTTTTGTTGTCGCTGCTGTTGTTTCTTTGTTTAATGAATAAGTCCTCTAAATTTGCGATACTTCCTTTGCTAAGTTTTCAAATTTTTGTTAATGTTGACAATTAAACTTGACTGTTGTTGTGTGACTTTTAAAAATGTAATTACATATAGCCATGGTTCGATTTCTCAGAGCTCTAGGAATAATTTTAAATGGGTTTGCAACGAATTTATCTTAAATAATAATTACAATAATAATGTGTAATTATTAAGCACTTTTTTGAGCCAAGTAGACCCCCTCAAAGCACCTTACAGTATTATTACCCCCAACAGATTTGGCCCTAAACATTCTTAAAACCATAGGTCTCATACTTCAACACGTAACTCCACTTACCTTGTAGGAAAAATACTGAGCGCTTTGAGACACCCTTCGGGAGTATAAAGCGCTATATAAGAACTGCATTATTATTATTATTATTATTCCGAGGGACAAAACCGGCTCTTTTGAGCCATCACTCCTCGCAAAAGAGATTTATATACATGGCTGTACCCAACAATGTAGTTATAATAACTTCTTGTTATTCACACCATGTATTGCTTCAAGTAACACTTATTCCAAAAACGATCTCTCTCCTTTGGAGTATGCAGCACCGCCATCAGAACGGAGTGCACAGGTTGCTCAACATTGATATCAACAATATCCGCCCACGCAGGTGCCCATTAATTTGTCTCCTGGGTGTTGAGAAGCAATAGTATATATAAGCGTCTTGTTCAAGGACACAATAAGTGTCACGACCAGGATTCGAACCCACACCCTTGTGACTAAGCCACCAGAACTTGAGTTCGATGGGCTAAAGACCAGATAGACTGCTCGGCCACAGCATGCCAGCATAGCTTTACACAAATGTGATGTTACAATGAACATCACTTTGATGACAGTGATAAATCATCTAAAGATGAATATTAATATACGTTGTGAATTCAAGCCCAAGCTTATTCATATAACAAATGCCAAGTTCTGTCATTTGTATTGCTCCGTTTGTTTCGCCCTGAAATTAACCCATATTCTTTTGAGTCAATAAAGTAATCATGTATGTTGTATAAAGCCAACCACCTCGCAGTTTGTAAGGTAGATGAAATCGTGTTCACTGTACGAATAATAACCCTGTGTTCCGGTGTGTACTGTACGGTAATTCTTTATGCAATAAAAAAAAATTGACCTAATTTTCAGGTTTTGGCTTTTTATGATGTCATTGTGACAAAGACTAAAACGTTGCTCTTTTCGATGCTAAACCCACTCTGCTATACGAAAGTGACACGAACGTGAACATTCCAATGTGGAGGATTCATTGACTCGTTATCTGATTCCTCGGGCGAGAAATAAAAATAGCCAGAAATCAATGCTCGTTCTAATAACTGTATTAAATAGTAAAAGAAAAAAATAGTAATAATAAAATAACATAAAACTAGAAAATGAGAGAGCACTGCTAAAGTTGTGTATGCTGATTCACAAGGCGAGCTCACTCAGCCCATCATACCTTGAGATATGTCCGAAGAATATCGATGTTGTACTTTTCCTTTGGAGGTCACTACGGCGTTGATTCTTTTAGGGGGAGGTAGTGTTGAACAATGTGTAAATGTCACTGTCGATGACAACTGCTGGATATATCGACGATGAGTGCGGCTTGGAGGTTCGGTGTTGCCTGTAGTGCCGTATAGTGTCACCTATAGATGCTCCCCTTTCAGCTTTTGTCAGTTATTTCCTTATAGTCTTATAATCACAGCTTGTTATTGCTTTGATGCTCAAAAGAAATAGTATTTGGAAATGATGAGGTTTTTGATTTTGTATGTTATCAGTTTGGACGTGATTCAAGGTGTCAAGTGTCTTCGAGTAGCACTCGCTTCGATTTGAGTTTAAGTTGGCTTTTGATGCACGAAATGATGAAATAATATGCTGGCCTGCCCTGAAGTGATTTAACACAGCATGGAAATTATATGGAACAAAAAATCGGAAAAAGCTAGTGCGTGGATTATGACATACGGCCGCACGTAGTAATTCTATTAACACTGCTGCGTAATACTCGTGTAGCCGCACAAATTACTTGAGCATGGCCCTGGTTTATTATACAGACGAGAAATGAAGTCACCGTTTCTGAACTAAAGTCAGCATCGGTTTCAACCCTGGAGGCTAATCTATTGACCCTGCATAACATGCACCTCATAACCAAGTCACTACTATTATAACTACTAACAAACTACCGGTATATCTTATGCTATCTCACCCACAAATATGCACCATACACTACAACAGTTATGCTACCTCTATTTAGATCATTATAACATGCACCTCATAAGCAAGTCACTATATAACTACTAACAAACTATCTATTATGCTATCTCACCCACAAACATGCACCATACACTACAACATCGTTATGCTTTCTCTGTGTAGATCATTATAACATGCGCACCTCATAACCAAGTCACTACTATTATACCATGGAGGAAGATTTTCTTCCTCCATGATTATACTAACAAACTATTTCTTACGCTATCTCACCCACACACATGCACCATACGCTACAACATCGTTATGCTATCTCTATTAGATCTTTATAACATGCACTTCATAACCAAGTCACTACGATTATAACTACTAACAAACTATATCTTATGCTATCTCACCAACAAACAAACATGCACTATTCACTACAACATCTTTATGCTATCTCTTTTAGATCACTATAATTACCAATGAAACCATTATCATCTGCAGTAAGCATTATATGCATTGTTACGAAACAATCATAATTAAACTGTTCAGATAATCTGGAAAATTATGATATATAACTTTCAAATATTCAGTGTTGAACAAATCCAGGATAAGTAATTTGCATGTAGCAACGTGATCTGTTGTTCCTTTTTGGAGGAAAACCTTTAGCCCCCCCTTTCAAGCACCCCCATGACTGAACATTCTAAATCCCCGCTAGTAGAGAAGGAGAAACTAATAACATCAATCAAACATTGCAATGATCTTTATCAACTTCACATTTTGACGGTTATTGACGCGGTCCATGGTTTCTATTTGATATTGTATTCATATCGAAGTTCGGAATGTTCAATTAAATATTTGGTTCGAAAACATTCTCATTTTGAAAAGGCTTAATTTTCATGAAATATGATCGTCGTCAAACCAAGCGACTCGAATAGATTCAGTTGAATTTTGGATTAAATTTGCCACGTCGTGCTTATGTCATCACAAAATGAACACTAACGTTCCGTATCCTACGAGATAATGCAAACACTGCCATCGTTATTGTTGTATCGGGTCTCACTTAATAAGACGAACGTCTTTATATTGCTTCTGCTCGTAGGTGGGAAAAGAATAAGCTAATATTAAAAAATGGAATCAATATGTGATCTAAGCTGGGGCATGTATTGCAGAGTCTCACTGTGTTTGTGAGCTACCGGTGTATATGTAGCCACAGCAAAGCATACTGCGATGGAAATGTGTTGACATAGCTGATTAGGCTTTTCTACTTGGATGGAATATTTATTTATAGTACTTTGAGCAAAGGTTTAACCTGCTACTGTTTCAACTGATCGGATCTATTGTTAATTCTATTACTATGGAACGAAAAGTCTTCATGATCATGTTTCATTTCCACTTTCTCAATTTTAAAGATTCCGTATTTATAGTGTTAAGCAAACGCCAAAACTCTAATCACAGAATCACCACTTTGCTATAATGCTGAACAAAGTCTTTACAACCTTTATAGTTATTTTTAAGGCAAAAGTGGAAGTGAAGGTCAATTTCAATCAATTATCATCATTTTAAATTAAAGAACTATAAAAGCAATTAATGACACGATTGGAATGTTGTGTTTAATATAACTGGTATGAACTTTCTTATAGATATCGATTCAATCATTGTGTGTTACAAGTAACTTGTTCGTGTGATTATTTTCACTTATACGTCTACTGGATAGACACCTGCATTCCTATATAGTTGTATATCGCAAGACCAACATGAACACTTCTAGCAATAGTCCTTAGTCATCTGCGAACCAGATCTAGTTAAACTCCCTCCTTCCTGGTGTGTCTTGGTTTAATATAAGGCTTCAGCAACTGCGTAAAGGTTCATTGATACCGTGATTTGCCCCTTCGTCGCCACAATGTGAGTTGTTGCTGTTGATTTATCTTCATGCCAACCACAGACTCATTGTGTTATACCCGAATGCAATGTAAACGTTATGAGGCATCTTCCATAATAACGTGCACAAGCAAGGCATCTAATTATTCCAATGCATTGCAGTTTAACTGCACGTTGATTTAGTATTACATCAACTAATATTTAATTCAGTTTATTTACCACTTTGACTGATTTATCTTATTTTGTGTAATGTTTGGTTTAACACTAACTTAGAATAAGGTTTCATGCCAATAGAAGTTATTCTGAATAAGACTGTATTTAAACTTAAGTAATTCTTTTAAACATGTTTCACATTTCCTGGCATTTAAAGAGTAATGAAATCAAAAGAAGACCTTGAAGGTCGTAGGCCTATACAGACGTACGTAAAAGAAACTACATACACTCCAATATCGATATCATCACATGGGCTAATAATGGAAGTTATGAAAAATTCTTATGCGTAAAAATTTAACGTAAAGAAAATTCGATTATGCAGTTATTAAAATATATTGCGTGACCAAAAAGCAATAGAACCATATCGCAGTACATAGTTCTCCTGCAACAATAAGCATCACAATTTCATTAGAAAGCAAACAAGCAAATACAACTGAAATTTGTAGCTGCACAATACAAAAGTATGCAAATTCGTAATAATTCATATCTAACAGGACGACGTCATTGCTATTCAGATAGAGTCTTCTTGGTGCGTTTTTAATAACTAGGCGTGGGTATGACGGCAAGTCCTTTCAACAAGGAGGATCGACTGTTGATGTACACTTGAAGAAGAAGCCAACACTCGTAGTAAGCTACGACTCTCTAAGGGAAGAAACAATTAATAAAGCCTTGGGTTGGGACAAAATACCCCCTACGCATGAATTGGTTTGAGCCGGATTCGCTGACTGACTGACGTATCTGGTTTGAGTGTAAGGTGGCGCGCTTCCGAAGTAAGATAGTAAAACATCATTTGCCGCACACTGGACGGCAGGGCTGATAGAGTTCTCAAAGGGGTATGAATAACCTGCATTATCGGAAACTTTCTTTCCACACAGGAGCTACAGGATGCGGACGACCACTCTTTTCGTAATACAGACAGTAGTTGTAATCGGGTACCTCACCTGTACGTCAACGGCAGCGCCCAATGCTTGCTGCAGGGGTACGTGTCATGATATCCCAAAAGGTTGCGTCTGTCCGTATAAAGCCTACATGTGCGGGCCGTTGAATGCACTTACAATGGGAAAACGAAAATCAGATGACCCTTACCTGACACAAGAACAGGAGACGCAACAACAAAACCAGCAGCAAAGAACGCAACAGTCCCAACCCTGGGTTGGCCGGCAACTAGATGACGACCGGTAAGTTAGCTTTTTCAAAATCTACAAAGACTTCAACTCTAAATTACCACAATTGTTACCTTTTCAGATCAAGGGGACAAAGTTTCAACAATTGCAGTTTTTAAGAATCAGCGGTCTGAAATGCACTCTTTAAATAATTTTTTTTCCAATAGAGCATGGACCAGATCTTCTACAAGTTTTGAAGGATACTGGAGGATAGCTCATGGCTGAGGTATCAACGCACAAACAATTAGGGGAATTCATGCTCAACAAGCATATAGTTTTGATTAAGAATGCCTTAATTGGTCAATAATCACATCAGCAACTAGCAATCTGGCATTCAATCCATGGTCTATCCCTGCCAAATTAGCGCGACGAAAGCACCCAGTTTGCCACCTGTCATACAAACATTCCTACCTACTGTAGTGCCACGTACAATCAAAATGCTTAAACGCTAACTTCTTCGCTATAATGGCAAGTTTTATTTCAAAGTTTCTTCCTCC
Source organism: Plazaster borealis (assembly GCA_021014325.1). Classification (NCBI taxonomy): domain Eukaryota; kingdom Metazoa; phylum Echinodermata; class Asteroidea; order Forcipulatida; family Labidiasteridae; genus Plazaster; species Plazaster borealis. The sequence continues at coordinate 9,265,972 of CM037471.1, read as the reverse complement.
ACGATAAAGTGTTCGTTTATGTGGTTAGTTTACATAGGTCAAATTAGTTTGTATACGGTCAAAATGCTCAAACACTAACTTCTTCGCTAAAATGGCATGTTTTGTTTCCAATTTTCTTCCCCAATATACAGTTTTCGTATGTGGTCAGTTTATATAGCACCAAAGTACACTCGCTTACATTTAACACCTGGTTCAGTATGCAAACTGTAACAGCTTCATGTTTCACAAGACTCTCAATACTGAGTCTTTATAAAATACTGGTACAAATTTTTATCCCATAGAAAGAGTGGTTGTCATTTTGTTCAAATAATTAATAATTATTATTAGTAAACTGCTGTGAGAAGTGAGAGTACAAAGATCATTATTTCCGGGAGAAAACAATTTGTTAAATTGCCATGCCCCCCCAAAAACGATATATAAAAAGTCAACCTTTTTATCAAGTAATAAACCACATGGGAAACTGATTGGGTAAATCTATTTAAATTTTGGTGTAAACAAAGACAAATTGACTAAAACCGAACCTGCCACCTCGGGATTAACGTACCGGAGCTAACTTTAAGGTATCTAGGTCTATAATTAAAGCTTAAGCTGTGGCACAGTTTTGACGACCAATCGTGACAATTAAATTGAGTATTCTGGAACTAGATGCTTATAGCTTCTTACTGATTATCAGTCGTTGTGAGTTAAATCAAACTCTACAGACCATGCATTATTTATAATTCCTTCTTGCCTTGCATTGCGTGAATAAAATATGACACAACGTGTTACTGTTTATCCGCCCTTCTTTTTACGGAATGCTGATGTCAATTTTAGACCCTTAAAAGGCACTGAACACGTTTGGAAATAATTGTCAAAGACCAGTGTTCTCACTTGGTGTATCCCAACATATTATGCATGAAATAACAAGCCTGTGAAAATTTGGGCTCAATTGGTCATCGAAGTTGCAAGAAAATGATGAAAGAAAAAACACCCTTGTTGTACAAATTTGTGTGCTTTCAGATAGGAATAAAAACTTCTTGCAAGAAGTTTTTATTAATTTAGTGAGAAATTACCTCTTTACCACTTTCTCAAAAACTACGTTACTTCAGAGGGAGTCGTTTCCTACAATGTGTTATACTATCAACAGCTCTCCGTTGCTTGTTACCAAGTAAGTTTTTATGCTAATATTTGTTTTGAGTCATTACCAAACGTGTACGATACCTTAAAAGAAAACGAAAAAACCCACATGCAAGTTCAGTTGCATTTGTTATCTTCAAAAAAACGTCATACTATGAAACATACGACGGGCTTGATCTTATATAAGCTTATGTTTCACGTTGAAGGTGCGTTGTACAACTGGTCAGAGACTTTGCTGTGACTACATTGAAAAGGTCATCCTTTGTAACAACAGACGGCAATCGACTTTTGGTGGAAATCAAATTTCATGTATCAATGGACAGCAGATACGTTGATTTTATGAAATATCAACATTCTGATAATGGCATAAATGACAATGACACACAAACTATGCAAAGTCAAATGTCAATGTGCGTAATTGTGATGCACTTCTGAATTGGATATTGTTCGTGGTATATTTTTTTGTTACGGTGAATCTTTTTTGAAAACTGATATAAAGGTAGTATCAAATGAAATTATGTATTTTTTATCAAAGATTATTGAGTGCCGAAGGCGCAAGAAAGGGAAGTGGAGGTGTATCTTTTGTTGGAACGTGAATTATGCAAGAGCGCCATTTTATGCAAGAGCGCCATGTTTTGTTTTGTTACGGCCATTGTCTGTACTCATCTATTGTTGCATCAAATGGGTTGCTTGCTGAAATGGCGTCCAGTCAACATTTCACATTTCAGTCCTGGTTCCCCTATAATCTTTGTTTTTCGTGTAGCAAGATTCAGCGATCACTTGAACACAAGAAATACAGGTTTGAATCCATAGAGACAGAGATGCATTTTGCCAAAATGAGAAGTATTATACTCAAAACCACAAGGGAAGAACTGCAAGAAAAAAAAGGAGTCAGCATGACTCGGTTGGGCGGTTGGGTTGGCGTATCGGTATCTTTCCTCACCTTCCACCTCTGGGACCCGGGTTCGAATCCCACCGCCCGGGGGCACTATGTGGATTAGGGTTTTAGTCCCTACCTAATTAGGGGGGTTTTCCCTGGAATATTTGTCTTGGGTTTTCCTCCCTTATCTAAAACTGAAATTTTCTTCTTTGTCTTCTCTCCATGTGGTTCTTGGCTAGTATAGTGATTAAGTTCGATTTTCTGAGAGTCCTTGGCTTCACAAGCATATTTAATAAATGAAATGAAATGAAATGATATGAAAATGATAGTTATAATAGTTGCCTTGTTTGTAATTTCATAACAATAACTGCTAATGTTCCCACATCAAATCCTTACATTCAGAGAGACTATGAGAGCTCTCGTACACGATCAGAACAGATTATTTACAATGTTCTCAAATTAATATATTACATCGGGCCTAAGGTTCGCGTGTCTGTCCACTGGATTCAGAGCGTCTACTGTATGTGTGAGTGCGTGCAATCAATACAAACACAATAGCAAACAATTGCCGATTCTGATCTGAATGACAAGATTTCATTTGAGCTTCCAACAAGAACATCGATTCTAGCGACTTATTGTTTCAACAGCTTGTTAAACGTTACTACAGTGCAACCGAACCACCCGAAATACAGACAATTGGTCGCTAAAAATATCGAGCGGTTAACAACACCTGAGATACGGTGTCTTAGCGATCGCGAACAGCAAAGTGTAATTTCAAAGCCCGGGGAATTTCAAAACAATTTTTCAGATTTTAAAAGTCATGACATGTCGAGGTTGTGGAATCATTCATATTTTAGTTAGTCACGCACGATAATAGTACGTGGGAGATGATTTGGGATTTAAAACGTGGCGTCGAAAAATTGAATTTAAATATTTAACCTTTTTTTTTCCAGATTGAAAGTTAAATTTTTAAAGTCGCGTTTAAAGCCTTAAGCACACCCTCAACTCGTTTGGTAACTCATCAAAATGCTCATCTAACATTAATAACTGCCTGCAACTCAAAGTAATACTATCTTTTGGAGAGGATAGGAGAGTTGGGCTCGGCGTAGAAAAATTGAATTTAAAATATTGAACAGTTATCCGGATCAAAGGTTTTTAAAAAGATTGTTTTTAAAGTCCATTGCCTAAAACATACCATCATTTCGATTTTATTGAAAGATAATGAGATATATAGACGATCCTTAGCACCGAGGATCGTCCTTAGTACCTAGGATTGTCAGTTAAAACTGTTCATCCCCTCTTGAATATACGTTTTTTAATTTTCTTGCAGCTAATTTTCATTTCGGGGATAAACATATATTTTGATGCGACACAATCTTTTGAGGATATAAAACAATGTTCTTAAAAGGTATCGTACACGTTTGGTAATGACTGAAAATTAAATGGCAGTTAAAACTTACTTGGTTAGAAGTACAGCAGCTTTGGATAGTATAATGAACTGTACCACCTTTTGAAATTAAATTTTCACGGGTTAGTTTTATGGTATACATCTACAACTATATAGGATTGAAACAAACAGTGGGTTTCAATTACTATACGTATTTTGAGAAACTTTTCACTTCGAAATACTGCGGTTATGGAAAAAGATATAACTTTTAATCCCCAATAATTTGAATCTGAGAAGCGTTACGGCAGATAACCTTTCTCAGAGTGTGTATTCCAATTACAGATTATTCTTTCTGCGTTGACATAACCGCTCCAGATTTTCGGCAATATCTCATAAACTATACCACCTTTTGAAATTAAATTTTCACGGGTTAGTTTAATGGTATACATCTACAACTATATAGGATTGAAACAAACAGTGGGTTTCAATTACCATACGTATGCAGCACCTTTAAGATAGTTATCTTGAATTGGCAGACACATTTGCGGCGGCATTGAAGTAATGGTACCGCCCCCGGTGGAAACAGCCCCCTCTCCAAACCAGGGGTTTGCTAGATCCCACCAGAGAACCTAGTTGATCATTTATTTGTTAACACAATAAAAATTAAAAATCCTAGAACAAGTAAACAGTCAAAAAGTCCTGAAGACAATCAGAGTATACTGATCGAAACGTTGAGTAGTTAACCACCGGTTCTTTTCAGAACCAACACTATTCAAAAGAGATATGCACATGGTGTTACCGCAAACCTCTCTTGGTTATACCTCCACCAGGCAAAGTTTCAAATCCTACTCAGGTCAAAAGTATGTATGCCGTAATGTATGTATGTATGCCGTATGCCGTAATTACTCAAATTTATTTTAGGAAAAAACTGAGTTGGTAACGAGCAACGGAGAGCTGTTGATAGTATAAAACATTGTGAGAAACGACTCCCTCTGAAGTAACGTAGTTTTTGAGAAAGAGGTAATTTCTCACTAAAATAATAAAAGACTTATTGCAAGAAGCCTTTTATTCCTATCTGAATGCACACGTACAACAAGGGTGTTTTTTCTTTCATCATTTTCTTGCAACTTCGATGACCAATTGAGCCCAAATTTTCACAGGCTTGTTATTTTATGCATATGTTGGGATACACCAAGTGAGAACACTGGTCTTTGACAATTTCCAAACGTGTTTAGTGCCTTTAAATCTCACATAACTCGTAAGATAGTTTCGAAGTCACAAATTGCTTTCAGATTATTTTTGGACTATTATACACGTATAGGCAATATCTATCAGAATAGAGGACCATGTGATCTGTAATGACGTATAAGGAATGATTTCCTTGCCCATTTAATACAACAATATTTTCGACCGGATCTCTCTCGTCGAACTTTAAATTCATAAAGGTTTGAGTTGCTGGAGATAAATAATTGCTGCATTTGCTATTACCTAGGGGGCACTGTAGTGGTATCACAACCTGGATATGTCCAGGAATACAGTAAATGGTAGGCCTATGTTGTCAACCACCCCCACCCACACCCCCACCCCCTTCAGGCACGACACGTTAAGCACTGATGCAACACTGAATTGTATCGACTGTATTGCTTCTGTTATCAGGTTAAGACCTCGATTTGACCATAATACCTGAGGCGATGTAATGTTTCCCGCGCATTACTAATCATCGGTGTGCTGTCTTTATAAACCAGGTTTTCAGGCAAAAAGCATTTTGTGGGGTAACAGGCTGGTGAGATTAATCATGCGTGAAGTGATGAAGACGTGAAGGGACCAATATCGCAAAAATAGTTTGAATTAGTGGTTTATATGATATGGTATTGTAAAGATACTGCGGTTATAACGCATAACTACAACACTGCATGCATAGCGATTAAGAAAATGCGCTAAGTTTAATACAATTTTATTTTGTTTAAAATAGTTTTATGTTTGTTATCATTTTGTTTATTGTGATAGGCCTACTTCTTATAAATAGAAAAACAAGGGAGTAGTATTTTTTTTCTTTTTGAAGAGGTGTTAATACATTGGAACTCTTTATTGTCACATAAACATTTACGGTCACACCAAACTGTGATACTGCGATAAATGATTGAGGTATCTCGGTTTTAAAAAAAGGCTCATATATTATTCTGTCGTACTTCAAACGCAAATGTCCGTTTGAAATTGACGAGGTGTCCGGACACCTCGTTACGGTGTGTTGGACGCTGCTCTCCGACCCATTTTCACACAGGCACTTTTACATGTAGCTATAATTTTCACCGCTCGCATCAGACGGATCACTTTGGTAGCACAAGAGACCGTTTTATTTCAGTGTCTTATCGACAAGAACATTATGACATTGAATTGTTAATATTTCCTCTCCAAGAGAGTGCCTACAAAACTGGCTGCTTGTAAATCGCCTCGTGTGACATGCTCTAACTATCTTGGTACATTTGCGGGGAAGCGGGCCGATTAATTATTTATTTTCCGAATGTAGGCCTACCTGGTGCTCACGAGTTTCGAGCAAATATTATCTTCCACACTCCAACCACTCAAAAGATATCATTTTGGGGGTGTTTTTTCCTCGTCCAAATAAACCCCACATTTAGTTGGAGTTCGGGGATACATTATGGAATATTTCATGATATTAATTAATTGTGATTCCACATGGAGCTGCACTTGTATATTTTGGTCTGTTTTAAAGTTCTATAATCTGTGTGGGCTACTTAGGTTTGGACTTGACACCCGCTAAAATATATTTTAATTTGGGGTTCAACAAAGAAAAAATTACTAGAGCGGACTTGAACCTGCGACCTTCGGATTAACGTGCCGGCACTCTACCAAATGAGCTTTCTAGCCATTATATTGATGGTCTCCCATTGATTTGTCAATATCTTGTTCGAGGGTGCCGAAGAATTGACAACACCAACATTATGGCTATAGATAACTCATTTGTTAGAGCACCGGCACGTTACCCCGGAGGTCGCAGGTTCAAGTCCTGCTCAAGACAATTTTTTCTTTGTTCAAACTAAAGTTACTTACACAGTCAGTTTCCCTTGTGGTTTTTTACAAAATATGTTTGACTAAATGAATGTGTGTGCTACTACCAGAGATGAAGTAATACTTCAAACATCGACCGTACAAAACAGAAACACAAAATTACTTTTACTCTATATAAAAACACACACAAACAAAAACACTATGTGAAACCCCACACTATAAGCTGCGTTTCAAATGTCGCCACTTCCTTTAAGATATCGCCACTTCCTTTAATATAAACAAATTGAACTGCACTGGCTTTACTACATGGTACTGAACAACCTCAACTCATTTTAATCTGTGTTGTAGTGCGAAAAAGTGCCCGCCTAACGACTAGAGAGAGTTTTCTTAATATCCAGCATGTTCGGCTCGGTCAAGTTAAACCAGGCAGAAATCTACGGTCCAACTGCGTTATGATAGAAAATTGATTCCCCTTTACGCAGAATTGTAATTGTATAAGGATGGTTAAAGGCAGGCAGAATCCCGAGAGATAACCTTCAGAGGACAAAGGTGTGGCTTGACCTCGCAAACACAGACGCAGTCCACGCTGTCTGACATCACTTGGATGTATATAGGATCAAACATCAACTACTTCATGCTGATCATCATTAAGATTGCTGGCTCTTCATACCTGCTAACAATAGAAGGTTACGAAGCAACATTTCTTTATCTAATAATTGGTGCAAGGAAATAAAGGTCCTTTTCGAATGAAAAGACTGGTATGTGTCTCCAGTGGACAATTTTGATCGGGAGCGTAAAAAAACACATAAAGGTAAACTTAAAAACATAATTAATCGTCCTTCAGTACAAAATGGGTCTAGCACCAATTTTTTGAATTTCAGGATTGTATATAAATTACAACTCCCAACTTGATGTATTCCTGAATGGCCGAGAATTGTAACAGAAAGGAAGTTGTGTGTGGTAGAGAAAGTCACATTATCGTGACTCGTGAGTGGAATGATTTGAAGACGACCGTGGCTCCTTTGTGGGTGTAGTAATTTCCATGTTTAACCGTCATTGTAGATTAAGTCTTTTGGGGTTTGTGGGGCGGGCGGGGAATGACAAGACCGTAATTGAACTGACTGATCTGAAAAAGCATGAATATAAAATGAACACACTACTACATCAACCAGACTTCGGCCCTAATGCATCCTTGATCGATACTAAAAGACATTTACCACAAAGCCTATTCCACTTGCATGGTAGATATATCGGTCAAGGGAAACAGCGTGAAGTGTACTAAGTGCTAGATTCTATCCTTATATTGTGACTAGCAACATGCATGACAGCTCTACGAGGTATCATCTTCAAGTTACTTAAGGATTGTCTCTTTTGTATTATGATACGTTTGCCCCCCCCCCCCGATCATCCTAAATTTATGGGGACTAAAGATTAATCGGGTGGGTTCATCAACAGGTTTCGCTTTATTTCAATTAAAAACAAAAGATGCAATGACTTGGGTGAAGTTTCGAAATTCTGCACATAGAATCGATGAAGCGGCACCTCTGAATTCTGGAAAGTGATTCTGAAGTTTGACCGGCATGACAGCAATGTGACCTAATGGGTTCTAACCGTGCATCTGCATGTATGTATAGACATAATCACTCCAAAGCATAGACAGACTGCACATTTCACTTAAACCCCAACCCTAAACACCCCAATTCCGTGCGTTACATTCAGATATCTCTTATTGCCACTCTGAAAACCTCAACTTCACTGCGGTTGACAATACTGGCTTTCAATGCCTTTAGAAGCCCCCGCACTATAATTATCTAAATTTCTCTGATCCACTGTAGCTCAATTTAGTATTAATACAAGAGTTATTTTTAAAGACCCATAAAATAGTTTGGCCTTGACTCATCGAGATTTTCAATATTGATTTACTAAAACTGCCCTGGATACCATAACTTAATTGAAACCACAAGCGAATAGTTATTTAAATCTACTACAATATACCGAAAAAGCTTGATATTGATTAGTATTATTTGGAAAACAGTGCATCCATTAACATAATGAAATTAAATGCGTTTTGCTGTAAACATTCCATTGTTAAACAAAATGTTCCATTGCTATAATAAGATTTACAGAAAGAAGACCCTTGGTTATTTTATTGGAGTATGCGTCATAGCTACTATACCAAACAACATTTCGATGATTTGAGACCTAAATAGACAGTAGATTTCCCTTTCACCATGCTTACACGCTAACTATGGACTTGTTCATATTTGACATTATTCACCGAGGGACAGGATTCCTTTCAAAAATTTCATCTTACTTTTTAAACCATTTTTTGTGTGGGCCCAAATGACGTTAAAAAATGATTATAGAAGGAGAATGAAAACTAACTATGACTACTTTAATTTGTCATGTTGTGAACAAGGAGTCACGGGCAATTTCCTAACAAAAATGATGAAGTATTTCCCATGGGCATCAGACGTAAGTTAAATTATTTACTTTGATAGCCTCATTTCAGTACATCCAATCGGTTGGTAATGTGATGGGAAACACTCCGTTTAAAATTGGAAGTGACCTTCTCTTTTGTATGGTTCTTACACAAGCTAATCATGGATTCTATATGTTGATATGCCAGGCATCAGTGTTGCTTATAATAACAAATCGTGGTAGTGTGGATCGAAGTTATTACATCTAAGGATTCGATAAAAGGCCAATTTGATAATAAGAGAATTCGAGTGTGCTCACCCAAATCTGATCAGACAATTTAAATTGCGGAGCGCACAAAGAAGGGAGAGAACTGGGATACAAGAAATGTGTTATGTGCCGCTCTTTAATGAATTTTTTATATCGCATGGAAATTCTATAAAGCAATTTGGGTGTTCTTTATTTCAATACTATGTTTTACTTATTTGTAAAAGTAAAATGGAAAACCGCCATCCAAACAAATTACTCAGTATTACATTTTCAAATAAAATGGGTGTTACACTGCACTTCTTTGATGTGTCTTATAAAAGGCAATATGTTTGAAATATTGTTGCGATTTGGAGCCCTCCAAAAAAGGGGCATCCATTTTTGTTTAGTATTGTAACACAGACAATGTATCACAATAGCACTGTACAATTTATAGCTCGTCTGTGTTTGTATCTGTTTACTCCGGTTTGTTGAACAGGCCGAGTGTTGGAATACAAAATGAAAATCATATCTACACAACTATACCTATTAACACAAATCGGTTTTTTTTTGTATCATATAGCATAATATTTATGAACTTTAACGTTACATTTATAAACTTTATCTTGTTTTTAAAGCCATATTAACATCTTCCGGATGATGTTAATTAATTCGGTACATTTCTTCTCAAGAAACTCATCAGAAGCTCAAGCATCGAACACAAATATCATTTTATCGCGGCATCGGTGTTATCATTACGTTGTTATTGGTCAATTCAGCAAATGGAAATACCACGATCAGTATTCGGAGATAGGAATTAAGCCAATATATAATTCAGTTATACTGCCACATTTAATTAAATAATGGCAGCGGATGACAACACAAGTTCGGCTTTAATGTGTAAGAAATGTACAGCCATAATGCAAGTGAGATAATATTATTTGTGGCTTAGTCTACTGGTATTTGTCTCTAGAGTCTGCAGTCTACAGGATACTGCAGCTATATCTACTCCTACAGGAGTTGTCTCTAGAGTCTACAGGATACTGCGGCTATATCTACTCCTACAGGAGTTGTCTCTACAAGATACTGCAGCTATATCTACTCCTACAGGAGTTGTCTCTAGAGTCTACAGAATAATGCAGCTATATCTACTCATACAGGAGTTGTCTCTAGAGTCTATAGAATACTGCAGCTATGTCTACTCCTAGGAGTTGTCTCTAGAGTCTACAGAATACTGCAGCTATATCTACTCCTATAGCAGTTGTCTCTATAGTCTACAGAATACTGCAGCTATATCTACTCCTACGGGAGTTGTCTCTAGAGTCTACAGGATACTGCAGCTATATCTACTCCTACGGGAGTTGTCTCTAGAGTCTACAGGATACTGCAGCTATATCTACTCCTACAGGAGTTGTCTCTAGAGTCTACAGGATACTGCAGCTATATCTACTCCTACAGGAGTTGTCTCTAGAGTCTACAGGATACTGCAGCTATATATACTCATACATGAGTTGACACTCAATCTGATGACAGCGTAATAATCAGTGGTTTTCTTGGTGTTTCTTTTTTGTGTGTAGTTTTCAACGTACCGTCTCTGAGGACCCATTCACTTCGTTGAACGGTGGCTCGTTTTGCTTTCACGGGAGTTACCTGCGTTCACTTTTTAATTGGAGGGTTTTCTCCACGTTGGCACTGTTTCCGTGTGTCCGGGTTATAGCCAAGGCTACTGACGTGGAAACTATTTCTCACGACATATGAATTCCTCAGTTATTAACTCTATTTTGAAACGTTTGTAGTTGCTTTTATGACCTTACTGACCGATTAAAGTCGATATGCACCCCTTGAGAAAACATCGCTATCTAATAGTGCTTTGTTATTTCAAAGCAGCTTGTGTACACAGCGGAATGAATGTAAATGTATTGCATTTTATTATTGTACAGTCTGGGGATGATACCTTCGGTCAAACTTTTCTTGTGTTGCTTATGTTGGTGTGTTTGATTCTGCTCTGGCTGCAAAATGTACACGTTTCGATGATAATAATCTTAATTGCTCTAATCTGAAATGAACAAATCCAAGACTCGACTCGGTTAAATAGGGCCAAGTCATACCAAAGGGTAGAATGGTTTAATTTCAACATCGTAAGGTGACTCCCGTTGGTGTAAACTTCACATTTACAGTCACAAAAGAGATTTATTTTTCGAAAGCGCACTTATGTCGCACTGTATATATAAATGTAGTAAAATCCCCCGAAATACGCTCTCGCTCCCTAAAGAGAACATTTTGACACCAATTGAAAATAAATAAGTTATAAAAAGCACTTCCTGTTTTTTCCTATTTACCACAATAAAAAGATCTTAGCAAACAGTCTATTGTTTATCCTCTATAGATATCCAGTTCTATCTCCTCGAATAGATGTATTTTGCAGTTTCATCAGTCTTTTGGAATTTAGTAAATAGTGTGAAAGCATTCCAATAAAGCCATGCGTGAAACATTAGCCACAGTGTCAACAGCATCCAGTATTGAATTTCGCCATGGTCCAGGAGCCTCTCGTCTCCCATTCTGGTGTTTCATAACTCTATTGTCAGATCAACATCTTTGCACCGCTATCCGTACGTATTGTAGTTCATTCAATTGGAACCTAAAGAACTGTAGGGGTTAAGGCGCTCGCAGAAGGAGTTTGATATCACGGCCTATTCTTTGGGAGGGTTGATGCAACGATTTTGAGTATTTTCAGCCTTAGGTTGAGTATTTTGTCTCTGCGTATAGTAACATAGTCCATAACAATATCCAATGATCCGATAAAATGGTTCATGGACAGCCTTTTCCTGCCATAACAGAATAAACAATGCCAACAATTTGAAAATAAACAAAAAACGACACCACTAAGTTCGACTTGAGAAATGCTTTGAATAACAGAGGATGTGTTTTGGACAATACCTCTTTTGGTTACAGCCCTTCTTTTCAGGACAGTTACACCCAGATTTAATTTCATTAAAACGTATTCTTAAAGGCTTCTAACTTCCATAGAAGCAGATTGCCTTTTGTGTGTTATCTTCAATGAGCTGTACAATCTTTGCATTGTGGGCCCTCGTTGGTTTTGATTGAAGCTTGTTTTTTGGTTGAAGCTGAGGCAAAATGATATATTGGGCAGAAATAAATGGGTCAAGTATGGGGAAATAAATGACATTAACAGCTTTCGAAAGAATCTGGTCCCATGCGCTATACGATCTAAACGAATAAGAGCCACAATAAGTTGATCTCTCGAAGTCGACATACACGGAGAGGGTATTAATAGTATAAATTACAGGTGTTTGTCTATGTGGGTTGGATTTCAAATTGGTCTATCCCTTATTATTTCTCAAACCATGGAGCTATCTAACCTACTGCAGTGTCATGACATCTTGTGACTCAAAAGGTTGTTGGTTTCATTCCCGCCGACCTTGGAAAACAAAAGTTATACAAATTGTGTTAAAGTTATGACGTTTCAGTTTGCCGGAGCGTCAGAGCGTATCGAGATAACTTTGTGTTCCGCTGGGTACGAAGTTACGTTTATTGAATAAAAGAAAAGCATGTCTCTTGCCTCATGGATTCGATACTACTCGAGTTCTTCAGGGAATATATGTGTTTAATACAATATGACAGCGATGGTCCAGCAACGTCCATACGCTAGAAGCAAATGCGTAAAAAAGTCACAATTAAATGACACGCATCTGTGAACAAAATATAATTATGCAAAAACTCGACTGTTTAAATTTCGCCTTCGGCGTTCATACCGGCAGCTTGTGTCCGACGTTCAGAATTGTTTTCTTTTATTTCTTCAATAATATGTACGACTGCCCACAAAAAGTAAGTGGGTGTCGCAATGCAGATATTGCACACTGATTTCAATAATACCGACGGGCGCATTGAATATATACGCGAACCTTAATCCAATGCATTCAATGGAGATAATTTAATTTAAAGCTACATCAGTAAACCAGTGATATAGCTATGTTCAATGGAGTAACCAGGCATGTTCATTGCGGGGGAGGGGAGCGGGGCAAGACTTTTGGAGGCTATTTCATTTGTGAAATTTTTTCGATCTCATAAGGGGGTAAGGGGGCAAGGGTTATCCGCGGGGGGGGGGGTAGGCTCCCACCAACTCCCCCATTTGATTATTAGCCATCAATTATTGTATCCGTTTCAAAAGTTCAGTGGTTGGAATTGTTTGTTTGGTGAGAAAATAATATTGCAGGGAACTTTTGTTATGCAGTTAAAAAAGAAAATATTCAGTGAAAATGAACAAATCCGAGTTCCAGCAAAGTCCGAATGATCCCATTGTGCATAATTGTTTGCTGAGCATTCTGAGTAGGAAAGTGTCATCACCGAATCGTTGGATCCTCATTAAGTGACGTCGAAGGAAATTGTCATATGTTTCATTTGGTCGTGAATCATCACAATCAAAGTCTCTCAAATGCGACTGTCATCACTATCAATACCCTTTTCAGTCTATAACATCTTTGTCATCACAATATCGTCCAGTACACAGCAAACACGTCACAAAAAGTTTGACGTCACACGTTCAAATTCTACATCCTTTTGGTAAGGTTGACGTTATTCTATTACAAGCCCACAAACCGTCTCACAGATTATCAGATGGTCACAAGTAATGCATTGAGCAATTTTTGTTTTATTTTAAGATTTGAATGAGAAGTTATAGCTGTGGACCTGATCTCCCTATAGACATTAAAACTTCACCAAATGTGAACATTTTCAAGAAGAGACTGAAAACCCATTTGTACTTAAGAGCATTTTATATGTAATAGATTCTTTGTCAAAGCGCCTTTGAACATAATTATGGATATCGGCGCTATATAAATTATTTTGATTGATTGACTTGACCTTCATATCAGTCTCCCTACAATATTTAAAAGAAAACAGTTTTCTTTCTTTCTTTTAAAATAGTGAAAGGAGCTTATAGCTAATGTATTGAAAGTTTTACCATAAAGCATTAAGACGGATGCTATGCAATGTGAAATAAAGGCAACACAACGCAGTTTAGAGAAACAACAACAACAACAACAACAACAACAAAAACAACAACAACAACAACAACAACAACAACAACAACAACAACAATAACAACAACAACTCGGTACATCATATAAAATATAAAAAAGTGTTTCTGAGATACGTTGTGACAAACAATTATTGACATTTATGGTTGATCAGTGATTGATCATGTTTTCGATCCTGAGGACACATATAACTGTCGGCTTCTTAAATAAGTGATCGATTTTGTAAGCACCATGAAGGCCTACCGGAAGTCCGGAACCAGGTAATACATGTAGATTTAACGTTCCAGTATTGCACAAACTGCGGGAACACATAATCGTTCATTTCCAAGTACATCATGTACATCATGAAAAAAGTTAAAATAACAGAAACAGACCAACGAAGAAGAGGGGATGGGGTGGGTCAACTCCAAGTGCAAAACAAAAATTGCCAAACACAAAAATAAAAAAGGTAATACTACAAACAGGTTTAACAAATTTAACAGGTTTAACAAATGCTTCACCAAAATAAACCTTTAGGAAATGTGCCTTTTGATTAAAAGAACAAAATTACTGGGACATTTGATTTCAATGGCAGGTTTCTTTAACCCAAAATATGTTAATCTTGAATATCTAGGTCTGGTAATCTTTATATCAATTCTTACCGGACGTTTGCTGTCCATAGCATTTTGATAGCATATTGGAACAGTGTCGAACAATTCGAGTCCCATAAATGCCAATAATCAAGTAGATGATTATCATTCATTACTGAACAACGTGATGGCTGGCCTTGTCAGGGTTTTCATTTGGGTTGGTTTTTCAAGTCGTGTTCACAAAATTTACTATTTGGAATTATCTTGTTGGCAATCCAATTTGATTTTCTTCGAGGCATAAAACCCCCAAAAAACATTCATTATTTTTTACATTTTATTATTTTTATAATAATTAATTTTATTTTCTATTAGCGTTTTCTTGTCATACAATGTTCATCGATAGCTGCTTATAGCTTAATATTATTCGATAAAAAGCTTTTGATATTTTATTTCTGTTTTGGAATATTTGATTGATTTCTTTTCCCTTGACGTTTCGGCAATCTCGTGAGACCACCACAACCATCGCTACCTTAGTTTCCACCCGCCCCTCATTTCCATATTGCTTTTCAAGATTCCGTTACATCAATGTCGCATCCTTTTATACCCGCGGGATATTTTGCAAATGTGTCTTGCATTTTCCCGGTGTCAGCGTAAAACTCTGCTAAGTCCGTTTTTATTATCCCTGATTGATCTGCCCTGCAGCGGTACCCACCATTAGAATCCAACCAACCAGTGATAACCGCCCTGGGGCTTTGCCTCATTCAAATGTGGAAGCATCCATAACATGCAGCTTAATCAACTTCGACATCGGGAAAAACAGCGATGGCAATCGCTGAATACAATCGTGTCCAAGAAAGCAAGAAATCTGGGGGGAAATAAAGACATTGAACAAACGCACCAATCCCCATCTGAAATCTGGGTGCCTGAAACCATTATCGGGAAAAGAAAAAAAAAGTTAACAACAAAAATGCTTTTCAATCTTAGAAATGGTCACTTGGAGAGAATATTTTTTCCTACAGATTTTTTTCATCCAAATCCAATTAACACTTTTCCTGTTCCAATATTGGTAATTGAAGGAAATGTGTAAGGACGTCAAGGTACATAGGCCTTCATCGAAAGGGTCGAATAAGATGACTTTGCCCTTGAGCAGCATTCTTGTCAGGCATCTTGGCCTCTCTAAAGGGACCTAGTGTTCCATCAGAAGACATTCCACCAGTCCTGGCAATCCTTGTGTTACAGTTTCGAGAAACTAGAAATCTATTTTTTCCCCCAAGATTGTATAAACAACAAAGGGTGGTGATTTTATCTAGACGTAAATGCAAATGGAAATGAATCAAACCTAACAAAAATTATAACATAAACAAATAAAATGAAGCATAAAGTAAACAAATATTGGATGCATATTGTCGCAGAATATAATCACGAGGTTAAATCTGGCTATTCCTTTTCAGAACGCGAAGCCAAGTGAAATGGAAAAGCCAGATTTCACAGAGTGATATTTTCTGCGCAATGCACGAACGAAATGCATTCAATATTTTGTTTTAATAGATCCTTATCATTTGAACAAAACATAGACACGGAAACTCGTCCAAAACTTTGAAAACCCCTTCTAAACAACGTGGGTAACTCCATTTAGACACCAACCTTGTGGTTAGAGGATAACATGGTATCAGGGAACGATTATTTTGGGAACGACGCTGCGAAACGTCCAAAAAATATCCATTTTGGACTCCAATATTAAATTGTGGAGCATCGCGGCGGTAAATACATGGCAAAACAGCGATGACCAAATTATATTTTGCTATAATCATTGCGCTATAATTCTTAACAACAGTTGATGGTTCACAATCAAGATCAACCATTGACGGTCAACGTTTTAAGCATAATGAAGAGTTTGAGGAAACGCATGTGGAGTATTCTGGGAGAATATGGATGATAACATGGTATCAGAGAGAATATGGACGATAACATGGTAACAGAGAGCATTATGGGGATAAAACGATATTAGAGGACTTATGGAGGATAACATGGTATCGGAGAGAATATGGAGTACCGGATAACATGTATATCAGAGAGAATATGGAGTATAACATGTTGCCAGAGAGAATATGGAGTATAACATGTTATCAGAGAGAATATGGAGTATAACATGGTATTAGAGAGAATATGGAGTATAACATGTTATCAGAGAGAATATGGAGTATAACATGGTATTAGAGAGAATATTGAGGATAACATGGTGTAGAAAGAATGTGGAGGATCTCGTGGTATCAGAGACAATATGGAGTAAAACATGATATTAGAGAGATGTAGGATAACATGTTATCAGAGACAATATGGAGGGTAACATGGTAAAACAGAGAGAATATTATGTAGGATAACATGATATCAGAAAGAATGTTATGGAGGATAACATGTTATCAGAGAGAATATTGAGGATAACATGGTATCAGAGAATATTGATGATATCAAATACAATATGGAGGATACCATGATCAGAGAGATTATGGAGGATAACAAGGTATCAGAGAGATTATGGAGGATAACATGGTATCAGAAAGAATATGGAGGATACCATGATATTGATCAGAAAGAATATTGAGGATAACATGATATCAGAGAGAATATGGAGGATAACATGGTAAGAGAGAGAATAATATGGAGAATAACATGGTATCAGAGGAAAAGGGGGACAACATGGTATCGGAGAAAATATGGAGGATAACCTGGTATCAAAGAAAATATTGAGGATAACATGGTATCAGAAAGAATATGGAGGATAACATGGTATCAGAAAGAATATGGAGGATAACATGGTATCAGAAAGAATATGGAGGATAACATGGTATCAGAAAGAATATGGAGGATAACATGGTATCAAAAAGAATATGGAGGATAACATGGTATCAAAAAGAATATGGAGGATAACATGGTATCAGAAAGAATATGGAGGATAACATGGTATCAAAAAGAATATGGAGGATAACATGGTATCAGAGAGAATAATGAGGATAACATGGTAACAGAGAGAAAATGGAGGATAACATGATGATTAGAGAGAATATGGAGGAAAACATGATATCAGAGAGAATATTTTTAATAACATGGCATCAGAGAGAATGTGGGGTATATCATGGTATTAGAGAGAATATTGTGAATAACAGGGTATCAGAAAGAATATGGAGTATAACATGGTATTAGAGAAAATGTGGATAAAACACCATTTTCTTAATATTCTTTGTGATTAGGCTATAGGTTGTCAACCATAATCCTAATTCTGAAAGAGTCAAAGCACAATTATTATTTCATGGGTGATCCATTAAATGACTGAGACAATTTGACCAGTGGTTATAAATAATCACTGAATAGAATAAGCCGTTCAAGGCAATACATATACTTGGGTAAATAATGGTAAGTATTTTTATATTCTAAACAGAAGGCTCTTAATTATATATGTCATTCATATACTATTTAAATGCTGAAGGGTAGTGAGCAATTACAATGAAAATAAAGCTTATGGTTGGCAAAGGGGATTACCTTACAAATTGCTGTCCAGCAAAAAACAGGGAATAATTAAGTAAATATTAAATACATATACACTTAAATATAATTTATATATAGATAAATATATGGTAAAAACCTCAATGCGTGCAAAAACAAATAAATAAAATGCGAACAAACAACAACAACAACAACGCGAGTAGATTCAACTTTTAGTCAATGTCAATTTACAAAATAATTCAATCACGGTGACGGCCTGTATTAAGCCTCTTCGTGCCAGTTTGAGTATCAAAATGGGCAGCTCTTCTTTTTGTTATTTTGGTCAACATTCTAAATCCAAGATTTGAGATGTTTAAGTGAATGCAACACGTAATCTGTATGGATAACTGTGGTCACGTTTGTCGTGCTTAACTATCCCGGTATACCGGTATGTCATGATCGATAGTCGTTGTGCACATCTGTAGGCCTACGTAGCCCATTGGACCAGTTATTGTCTGTGTGAATAATGCACGTTCTCATTCACTGCCACTGAATTCTTGCTGCGTTATCGATTTTTCGGAACAACTTTCTTTGCTTCCGTAGTAGGCGCGCGGTATAGTTACACTTGCCTTTATAACCTAAGTAAGTCACAGACCAAACAATAGTGTCGACACGTTCTCTAAACGATATAATTTCACAGTCAAACTTTATAAATGAAAAAAATACCACCAAGTACGGTATTAACGTCATCTCGAATTAAAGTTCGCAATTTAAACTTCAATCTTAATGCAAAGTTTACCCTGAGTTAGGTATATTTATAGGTATATATTTCAAAACTGTTCTTTAACAATATTTAACATGCCCTTCGAAACGCCACCTGTTTGTGGGCATCGTAGTAAGTAAAATCCACCATAAAAGAAAGTTTGCAATAGAAAAGGGTGGTTTACTGCGTAAACTCAGATTATTTTAAGCGATTGGTGTTTTTAATCTGATAATGTAGCCAAACATATCAATCTTCAAACAAAACTAACGTAATTGTACTGTCCGCAGATTGAGTACACTTAAAAAAAAATCCTCTTGTAATTTCACCAATTCCATAAAACCCTATTTGAAGGGTTATTCGGGTTTTTATATTTTTTATTTTGAGGTTTGAACCCACGTCCTATCGTTATGCCGCTCAATGTTGTTGCGAGTTTCATAGGCGCCATACAGTCAATCTTTTTAGTCGGGCATCCGCATGCTTACGTACACAGAAAGATGGCTGCTTGTGATAAAAACGCGAACAAGAATGTCAGGTTATGACACCCAGACGTTTCTCTCTATTTGAATTAAATCCCATAAAGGTCAAAGTGAGATCCAAGCTATCTGCTCGCCTTGAGCACATGGAATCTTACCATTCTTTTTTATCACATCTCTTCTTAGTAAAGATGCAGTAGGTACGTATAGCGAAGAGAGTTATTTTGATATGACACGAGCTGGCCCTGCGTCTGTTGGAAAGCTCGGCTCCGGGGCGACGCCGAGAACACTGAAGGCAAACCTAGCAATATCTGGTGATATGTTTGGAGGGGTGGGGATGATGCAAATGGGTCACATGTCACGCCCCGGGTGACTACGTTCAGGTTTGACTGGTCGATGTAAAGGAAATTAAGAGTGGGTCTATTAAAATCACACTTAATACTACTAAGACGTTCATCTTCACATGCCTGAGTAATATCACTGCCAGTAATGATGGGTACAACTGTATGTTTATTGAGTTTGACTGAGGAACGGCATGCTAACGCAATGTACCCCTTCAATATTACGTGACTATATTGATCTTCAAAGCCTAGTTACAATGATGTAATTTTTCTGAAATCCTCCAGGGGAATGCTTCGCAACGCGAAATGTCAGATGAGGTATTGTTTTATTTTTCTATAGGGCCTAGGTGTTATCTGACACGTTGATGTTCGTTCACTGTATCTCGAATACCCTCACAAAGAGACACAGTTATTAACTTGGATGGAAAAGAATGTCAAATATGCTTATGTTTTTTTCAATTTCACCTGTAGACACATCAGGTTTGAAGAGTAAGTACAACATGATGTCCCACTCAATATAAAGTGTAGTGGTTATATTGGATTAAGTCATGCAAACCATCAATTTTCTCCTAGTAACATGTTGCACGTCGTTATGGCGTTTGCTACCCAGCAACTTTTTAGCCGCAGATGTTCGAGGGGGGAAATCTCTCAAGTATATTATTGCGTATACGTGATTGCAATTGAAATTAATTCATATTACCAGATGTTTTTCATGGTGTGAGACTGATATAATTTTGGTTTAAGTCCAACATAGGGTCTGATGTTTATTTCGTTAGCTATCATTTTGAATTAAATTCTGTTTATTTGTTGACTATGTTAGGATTACGACGAAAGCCTTAGCAAAAAACTACTTTAAGCTATTCTTTTCTGATATCAAATAATAAACCACAAGGGAAACTGACTGGGTAATTTTTTAAATGATTTTGGGTTGACTGTTAAGATAAACGTCTTAAAACCTAAGAGCCGTATTTTTATTTTGTTGTTGCAAATACCCTTCTCTAACTAATTTGTTAAATATAGGATCCTTTGTAATAGGCCTCACATCTATTTTAGTACGGTGACATTCTTCCAATGAAAAAAAATAAATTGCGGGTGTTTTTTGAGTCTCTTTTCATTTCAGTTCATTTTGATGAATTACTTGCAAAGGAAGAACGTCAGTTGATTTTGCACTTTGCAGGAAATCGTGTTTACTGGACACTTCCATTAAACCTATGAAACTCGGTTAAGGGGCGGTAGGTGAAGAAACCGGAAACAAAAAAGCGCGGGAAAATGTCTAAATGAGACGGAAACTTAAGCAGCTGCGAGTATGTTTCATACAGGATATACGGAAACGTGTTTTGTGCACTCCACCACAAAGAGCAGGAGGAAACCCATTGAAGGTGTCATTCTTCAGGATGCATCCTTTCTTTGACGTGTATTATTTATTCTTGAAAGCCTAAAATATGTCTTTGCTTTAAGTTTGTTACCCAATAGGGACTTTTTAGAAAGCGTTGTTCTGTACGACTTGTCAGTGTTGTTAGTTTAAACTATCTTGTATAAATGTCAGACCGGAAACGTCATTACGGATTCTATGGGTAGGGCGCGCTATTCATCGCTTGTGATGAATGACATAGTCACAATAATAATATAGTCACATATATAAACATTCATTTCTGAGTCAGAGATGAAGGCGCTAGGGGAAATGTATCAGCGCGCTTCAAGACCTTTATCCAATCACGGAGGAAGGAAATCCCCTTTGGATGTAACTAAACACAACAGCTGGTCTACTGAAAACCCTGGAGTCTTATTCAACGGTTAAATGCAAGGATTTACAAGAAAAGTTAACTCTGTCTGAAGATTCTGGAGTACAGTGATCTTCAATCACGTGCATGGTCTAAGCTTTTCTAATCTCTTGGATTTGCGAGAAAGTGTGTTCAATTGTGATCGATGTATCGAAACTGTCCCTAAATAGAAGAAATAGCACACACAAAAATGCACGTTTCTAACAAAGCGTTGATAATTTGTCATTATAAATCACTTGCCGTTTCATTTAGCCATGATGCCTCAATTCCACAGTGAATTTACTCTTGTTACAAGAAGTTTTCAACAAATTTGTTTTCCCCGGACACTTTGATGTTGCACTTGGTAAACTTTTGATAACGCCTGTAGGCCTATAATAAATTCGTTTAGATTAATTGTCGCTGAACTGATTAACGTTATCGCTGTTACGTTTTGTGGAACAAAAAGTGTTCGTTCTGAGATCACATTATATTCACAACGCTAATTATAAATGCGTAAAATTATGTAAAAACAAGTGTTATATCGTATATTTCCACTGTGTGACACAGTTTAATTAGTACCCCGTATTGTGCATTTTTAAAGAGTTAAAACGCCTTTATAAAAAGATGGAAAAACCGCAAGAATTAAATCTCCCACAAAGAGTATACAATTCAATTGTCATTTAATATGTTGCCCTTTCAGGTGCATCCCATAGGAGGTTAGAGCAGTGAAGACTTCCAATTTATTATCTGCGACTTTGCCTTTGAGCATTGTCACCAGAAAGGAGTTGCTTGGCTCGGAAATATTCACTGTAATTAATTATGGGATCATCTTGGCGGTGGAAGGGTCGGAATAAGATCCGCTGCCGAGAAGTGATTCACCTTTAAAGCTTTACTGTCTTAATTTCATGCCCGCTGGGAATTCCTGCAATGTAAGCCGTGATGATACCCAACTTGTCTAATTATTATCATTTAGTTAAACGTCTGCATTGTTATCATATCGCCGCACTCCCCTTACAACTAAATGTTAAAAGTATAGTTTTTACTGTATCAACTGTGGCAGTTTTCAAGAGGCTAAAGCGTGTTGTAATTCAATTAGCTTTGTGTTAACAATTTAGGCCGGAACCGGCCCAACAATTGCCAATGTATCAATGTTATGAATACAAGCCGCTCCTGCCTGCAGGTAAAGGGCAAAGTGAAAGGAAGAGGTATAGAGAGTGAATGGAAGATGTGAACACATCTGGATCATTTCAATCCCATTATAGACGCTCATTAATTGTACTGAAGTTGGCTCACGGTGATTCTTAGTTATCGAATTTCACTTCAGCCAACTCTCAAGTGAAAAAAATATTTGTTTCCTTACAAAACGTTGTCAAAACAGTCAAATCTGTCATTTTGCCCGAGGAGTTTCTACTAAGAATGGTTGACTTTCACATGTTTTTTTGGTTTAATGTCTACGGCGGGATTGTGCTCTAGGAATCACTTCTTTCGAAACAAAAGGAAAGTGTTTGATCAAACTTGGAATAGAGATTAAATTACTCATAGCATCATTAGGCATATCAAAAGTTTGGTAACCTTCTTTGAATGTGTGTGTCAAGAACTGTATACCATGTTTTCCGAGTATAATTGGAGTGGAAAGGTAACCCACGGTGGGATTCAAACCCTCAACCCTGCCATTTTAGAGCAGGTATCTGAACCAATAGACCACCGGGGCCAGTTCGAATCCTGTAAATAGCAGTGGGTACCGCAAACAACTGATGTACTAATTGCATATAGGGGTAAAGAATATAATTTTGATGTGACCTACAGTGAGTGATAATCACTGTATACTCAGAGCTCTCCGAGTAATGAACAGAAAACCCAGAGGCTACCGGTACCCTGGGTAATAATTTTAGTCACTATTAAACCTACTTTATGTCCCTAAAAACAATGGTTTGGTTTTATGAAAACAAATCTCAATGTATCCAACCTAAATTTCCATCACTGTTGAAATGTAAGTTTTTAGTGATGATACAAAGTACAAAGATCTTTTTACACTCGAACACTCCTAACTTCTTTCCCGAAACAAAACAAGGAGTTTCAACAGAGGGCGCGTCAAAATGTAAAAACGACTCACATTGTCTTTTTTTTGCTTAAAGTTAAAGGCAGGTCAAGCTTATAATAATGATGACGTTGTCTAGTATTGACAGAATAGTCGCAATTACACTGTTAAAATACTCCCGATGAAAATATATACTTGAAAATTGCATATCGGTTGGTTTTATTGATAAGGCAAATCACACCGTAATTCCGTTGTTTTTAAAACTGTTTTTCCCTCGGTGATGTAGGCGTCAGTTTGTCAGTCGAATTTCATGTGAACTTCATGTTACATTAACAAAAAGAGAGTGAAAGAAACGATATGAAACGAAACGACAACGATATTGGTCGCCGTATTCGAATACAGTCCTCGGTTGGCCGATTCAAAGCCTCCTTAAAAAAAAATTGTCTCCCAATATGTAACTTAGTTTTTATTCATAAATCATCATCATGGTTTTAGCTCGTGGTCCGTCTTGTTTTGGGATTTATTTTCTTTGTTTGTTTGTTGAATGTTTGGTTTTTGCGCTTGTTTTTTTAACTGTCTCATTTTTATCTTTGTTTGCTCTGTTGTTAATCTGTATTATTGTATTATATAGTTTTAATATAAGTTTTAATATAATTTAATTACTTTCCATCTTTGTTTTGTTTTGTACAAGGCATCCCAGCCTACAAGCTTTTGCTTGTATGGGTCACGCCTCCATACATTTTCAGTCCTGTTAACTAGTTATGCTGTTTATTTTGATTTATGTATGGAAATAAATGTTGATTGATTGAAAAAAACGTTGATGATTGATTGATACTGATGAAAAGGTGCCATTTTTAAAAGTAGCCTATCCCCGATAACACAGTCACAGTACTATACTTAAAGCAAATGTACATCATAGGTAATTATCCAAGACCAGTATCCACACTTGATGTGACCCAACATATCGTCACCGTTTTCACGAAGAGGCAATTTCTGAAAAAAAATCATGCATTTTTGCAATTCAATGTTTTTACATATTTTGAATGTTACTATTGACATCAACATTTTCCCCAAGTTGCAAGTGATAAAACGTTATACTTTTCTAATTACACTAATTAGCACAAGGAACATCGTCCCAAACTATCAGCTTTGCGTTTTCACGAACAGCCACATTTAGATGTGCCAATTATTGTTACAAACCTGTGAAGCTAAATTGGTCTTCAGAGTCAAGAGAAAACAGTGAAAAAAAAAAATGTTTATTTTCACTGTTTTCAAACATCGGATTTTATCACCAATGATAAAGAATAATTGTTTTACTCATTTCCTAAAAACAATAGCATTTCAAGCAAAACTATTTCTATAGGGAAGTTTCCCACCATGACCATCTTTATACCATGTAAGTTATGTGCAAATCTGTGAACGTTTATATTTTCAACCTTACCAATGCTGTACACACCCTTTAATCGGGCGCTCTTTTTCGTCTGTTTTGATTGCAGGGTCGTAGATGTTTTGAGTAATCTTTTGAAACTCTTCAAGGAGACTCACCAAGGGGATCAAGGTGGTTTTGATCTACAAGACCAGAGTGAGTTATTTTTTTTATTCGATGCTAAAGACCTTTAAGTAGATGAATAAATTGAATGACTGCTGTAATTGATTAATTTATAATAAGATACCTGGTGTGGGGAACCGTACTCTTGTCCATGATACAGTGTACGGCATCCCAGTTTCAAAAAACAGGTATAGAAACCATTCAGACGTATACGCGTCCAGTGCAGTCATATAAACTAGAACACCCTCGCCTCATTTCTTGCTTGTTTTTTCCAATAACTAACTTTTTAGTAATATTAATTTTGATAAAAAAACAACTTATAAATATTTGAGTATTTAGATTTTCGTTCAGAAAATTTTAAAGGGTCTGTATACGTTTGGTACTGACTCTGAAAATTAATGGCAATAAAAACTTATTTGGTAAGAAGTACAGCAGTGATAATGCATTTTAAGAAACTTTTCACATAGAAGTACTGCGGTTATGGAAAAAGATATCACTTTTTATCCCAACAAATTTGAATCTGAGAAGCGTTAATGACAGTAACGTTTCTCAGATTGTGTATTCTAATTGCAGATTATTCTTCCTGCGTGGATATAACCGCTCCAGATTTTTAGTTTTATGGTATATATCTACAACTATGATTGAAACAAACAGTGGGTTCCAATTACCAAACGAACGATATACAATCCCTTTAAAAGGGACATGAACTTAAGATTGCGGGCGCACTTCCATTGTATATAATAGACCACTATACAAACTGATCAAACTCCGAAAGACGGTTACCAACAGAAGGAACTTTCAATCTTATTCGTAACTGTGACGTAATTCCACTGTAAGCCACGCCCACTTCATACAAACTGGCACCAGATGTGAGCGCGTGTGACGCACTGATTTGCCAACAGGCAAGCGATGCTTTGCATGGAATGGGCCTAGTGTTGATCAAAAGCATCTATCAGCAAACACTGATGTTAGAAGCCAGACGCAATTGATGCATTTTACGCGGTGTTTTGTTTTGCAATCGGTTCCTTCTGGATACATATAATGTGCTTAGTACACTTTTTCCGTTGAGTTGTTCTTCAACACCAACCAACCAATGCAGCTGTGCCTTAGACTTGTTGTCATCTTAAAAAAAATCACTTGGTTGTTTTGTCCCTTTATAAAATAAGTTAGGTGTTTGATTGTATAGGGAAGCAGAAACAAAGTGACAATTTATCTGCCTCTGGTTTTTCAATTGAATAGGCCTAACTGAGACGAGGGAGGCATTTTTAGGCTGAACGTGTTTTCTATTTTTTTTTCTTTCGTTTTTATTGAAGCCTTTCCTGCTGTTCACGATTCCATTCCTTTCCTCTAGGTTGCGTATATGCACCTCTGATATTTCAGAATACGCAGGAGAAATATAATTAGCTTGTTACTGAAGGTGTCTGTCGCATGGTTAAAAATGTCTGATTGTATCATGTTTCGTGGCACGATTCAATGTATAATATACAATATGGGCCTATGAAGAGTGCAACATAAAAGTGCAACATAAAGTACGATTAACCTCGGACGGTTATCAAAAGTCGATGCTATGGAAAAATCAGAGTTCGCAGGAAAAGACCAAAAACACGTGTCACAATTGCTTCTGGGCAAGGTCTATTTTCATCTAAAAACATGTCCTGGATTTGGGCTATACTGCTATCAAACCATAAACATGCACAACAATATCAGGGCTGATTTCACGTGTTAAGCATTGCCTCTTGATAGCCGGCGGGAAGGAGGTGGCGCATTGAGTATATAAAGTTAACTAACGTCAACAACCAGCCCTAGCCCCTTGGTGATTTTACGGAACATTACAAATTACATGCTTGACAATCATATTAATCGAAAGTCGAAAGTCCTTCAAGATGTTTAACTTGGAACCCCATAGCAGTTTTACTAACTTACGAAATTTTCTTCGAAGGTTGCTCATGATTTTGTTCACCAAGTTAGTAAGGTACAATACTTTAATGATTTGGTGACTTTGCCTTTTGGTCGAGATTTCACGCTGAAGAGTAACAACTAAAATCCCAAGTCACCATGAACTATCAAAAAGAATATCATTCTACCCTACCCTAGAACATAAAAGTATGAACTTGTATGACAAGTATAGACTGCTGTTTTTAATCAAAACCCTTGCTTTGATCTGTCACTTGTACTAATATTTGGAATGTTGGCATGTTGAAGACAATTTCGTTTGAATCTTGTTTTTAAAAGCCTTATCAAGACTAGGTTTTATTTTGAAAGACCACGTTTACCTTTTCTGACCAAAACAATTTCACACCATTCTCTCTTGTTTCCCGAGAGCTTAATGTTTGCGAAATAATGCGTTCCCGAAATTAAATGATGAACCACTCAATTAAATCCCGGAAAAAAGTATTCTGAGTTATAAGTGATGGGTTTTGTGCGCTTTTAAGCATTTTGGTGAAAAGGAAAGGAAACAAAAACACCTTGCTGACGTCAGTGTATAAGAGAATGACTTGTCATTCCCTTAATAAATTAAGAGTAGCATTTGTTTTCAGCAGTCAACTAACGATAACAGGGTTTTTAAGAGTGCCGAATACATCACCAAGTAGGAGCACGAGGCAAATTAATGTTACACAAGGACACGAGTCTATGTTAAAGATGGTGCTACAAGTTCTAGAGAGGTTTTATCCTTACAAACTCAAGCAACTAAAATGGTAATTCTTGTGTTCAAAATTCTACCTATCTGAACATGTTTTCGACTAATAATAGGTGAGCAGTGCGAGGAAAGTCGATTTGGTTTGAGCCATAGCTATGTATTTTTAAATTTACGACTGAGACCAATGTGTCCAGTTCTTGGTAAAAAGGACTTTGCACAAGTTTCAACTGTATAGATTTGAGCACTATTTTTAATACTGATTTATTTCGTCGTTTTGATCCGGGGAATTGTTTATGTTGTAGGGGTTTTGTATAGATATTTAACATACTTCGCGTTTTATTGCGAATTAAGCTTGAACATTGATCGCCATATTTCGAATAAGCAATAAAATATATTATATTATCTAATTATATTTGAGAAGTTGTTTTTCACATCTTTAAAGATTGAAAAGGTTTACCGGTTGCTGTTTTTGTTTTTGTTTTTCTTTTTTTTCCGATTTTAAAATGGGCAAGCAAGGCTAATGTTTTACGCTGTTGTTCGAGGGACTGAAAATGCAGCGTATTACCGGTAGCATTTAGTTTAACTTGTTTGAGTTTTGTTTCTGCCGGTAAAGTTTATATAACGTTCGTATCATGAGTAACTCAATGTTGACGTCATACCCTGGACTTTGCGTTGCGGCGTAATAATTATTTGTGATGCGTGAGTGACAAGGCCTACTTCTTAAACTGTACATTTCAATGGGCAGATTAAGAAATAATGAAGAGACAAGTTTGCTTTCATTTCTGAGTAAAATTATGCATAATTTTTCTGACAGTCTCATAATGGCTAAAATGTCGCTGGAAAACCGTGGAAGATTGTAGAAATAAACAGGTCGCAAACGTTTATTCTTGATTTTGTGTCTTTAACGATCCATGCCTCGTCCTTAAGCAAATATTTTCCTTCACTCCGCCCAAACAATGTAATCACCGCCTGAATTGCTTTTCGTGTTGACTCCCTTGAATGCAGACCACTGCTGAACAAGGAGCAAACACATCTTATTGTCCGACTTGACGGAAGACTATATGGCCTGCCTAAACGACCTCTTCAAACACTTTTCTTCTCCGACTTTTGCCCTTCAATTATCTCAGCTTTTACTCGAAAGCTTTGTATGGATAGTTTGGATTTATATTTTGTATGGGAGATAAACAGCACTTTCAGAGCGCGTGTTCTCCTAGATAGGCTGGGTGTATTGCAAAGCTAAATTTTAAGGGGAAATTCAAGCTAAAGGGGTCGAGTATCAGTGTTATATCACATTGGCTTTGAAATGTACATTTTATGCTGGTGAATTCAATCACCTTGCATTACGCCATTGCACTCCGTCGATTGTCAGTCTATTGGACTGATATATAATGATCACATGATTCAGTATCATATGGATGATTTGCCTCATATTAATTAGTGAACTCCAGCTAAACAGCTCACTACATTACAATTTCTTGATTTTTACCAAAGAGAAAAGCGAAATTGACGAGCATTGTTTACTCGGGAAAAGTTATTTTTCTTTTCGTTATCGTACGACAGGTGGTATGACGCTCATTAGAGCGCATTATTACGCATTACGTAATCCATTTGACATTGTACTATAATATTCACCGAGGAGTCGATCAGAGGTATAACTAAAATAAATAGTAAACTTGCGGGTACACCCATGTGTAAAAACTCTTTTGTGAAAAGAGCCGGTTGGGTCTCGACGTTTCGAACAGTATACTCTGTTCGTCTTCAGGAGAGAGGAGTCGATTGTTCAACTCATTATCGGTTAAGCATGCAGCTACAATTCTCTTGTATGTAGGTTGTGAGGCACTTGTTCACAAATCGTTCCCCACTGTTTTCTTCATTACCTTTTGTCACATTTATGTTGCTCATGAGGGAGATTTAGAACAATTTTTTTTTCTGATGGAAGTACAAGTATAAAGGAAAAAAGTTTGTGAACTTCAACTCAGTGTGATAGTATCAACTTGATAAAAAGATCTTCTGCAAGTACAGGCCCTATTGGACCTTACCTATGCTATTCATGTTTTGTTTTTAATTTAAATTACTTGGGTGAATTCGAACCCACGACAACATGCGTACTATGGGTGGATGTCTTATTAACCACTAGACCACTGAGTGTGCCCGGTGACGAGAAGCGAGTACAAATCCTGTAATTAGCTGGATACCGCAAATAGTTGAAGTGATATTAAACTTGCTTCGGAGATAAAGAATATAAATTTGCTTAGTTAACTACCCGAAACGTTAAGGAAAACTCTAAACACTTCCGGTAAGAATTTACCCGGATCCGGATCCCGTGGGGTCTGACCCATTTCTGGGTCAGTATGACCCGAAAACTGTGTTAAAATGACCCAGAAACAGGTCAAAATGACGCCGATCTGGGTCTAAAAATTCAATTTTGTTAAACCTTTTTCCGGTCAGCCTGACCCGGAAATGAGTCACGCCACCTTGGACTCGGGAATTTTTAAAGTGAAGAGTATGTTAAACAAGTTGATTTGTCAAAACTAATTGACTTGAAGCGGGCGTTCATTGACTTCACGTAACTCGTTTAAAGGGTACAAATTAACGGTATAACAAACACTGCACGGCAAGTCATTCTTTGTAGGCCTTGTCTTATCAGACGTTTGTGAAGATTTGTTTGTTTGATTAGACTGATGATGATGTATCTGACGCATGATGTTAACTTTGACTGTTTTGACATCTCCAATATGTGAGATGTTCGCTTACAAAATACGGTAGTCCGCTCGCTCTTAGCCTTTCTTCATTCTGAATCATAACCAGGTACGATTGATCGAAAACAAATCTGAAATGCATTTCCTCTTAATTTTCTAATAAGTTACGGTTTACGCATTAATGTAGGATATTCAAGTTAGAATCACCTGAGAATTGCCAACAACTTCCCGCGCAATCAATCAGTACAAGGAACCTCTACTGTGTGTAGACATCGACGGCCATGGTTGCGTGGCCGTGATGTTAATCTGCCACCTATTATTTACTCAAGTAATGGACTGGTAATAACGAGTCCAAAGCAAACTTTACCCTTCATCTTGCTAAAAAGTCGCCATGGCGTACAAATTGTGTTTTCGTTGTGTCTCATCCAGAATTCAAATCAGTTTTGTGATAGTTTTTAAGCCGATGTGTTGTTATAGTGGCACAGGCAGAGATATTTCGTTAATCGCTCGCAACATTTTGCAGAAAGTGTTTTGTTCCTGTTGCTGGTCTTTCCATCATTGCGACATCATGTGTTTCTTGAAAGATATCAGTAGAGGGTAGTGAGCACTTACGCATTAATCATCATTCACTCCAAACCAAGTGCATTTTCTAAGGTCGTGTGCTTTTTTGTTAATCAATACAAATGTATGTGAAAAAAGGAAGACTGTACGTTTACCAGGTTAATAATATTTGCCTGGATATTTGCGCACAAACTATTGATCGGCGTTACATATGACTCCGTTTATTGAATTTCAATTATTCTGAATCTTCATCGTGGTGAAGCCTTGACAAATGTAGACTGATTGCCGGGCAACTGAGGCTGAATTCCCAGTAAAGATAAAATGGGCGAGCCGTTCATAATTACTCCCAATATGTTCACACGGTTTAATCATAGAGAAATTACAACGAAGGTCGTAAGACCTACTCTTTCATTATCCGAAAAGAAAAGATATAAGGATGCGGGTTTTTTTTTTGGGGGGGGAGGTTTTTTTTTTAACTTAATGTGGTGATAATTAAGTTAGTGCGGTACAAATTTGGTAAGTGCTTACATAAATCTGGTTTCAAAAACCATTATGTGTCTGTCGAGTATTGCCTTGCCATGAAGTCATCGAAATACTTCCGGTATCTATATTCATTTAATAATAACCGGTATCACTTGTTGTAGTGAGAAAAACAAAGGTATAGGCCTAAGGCTTTTTATATTCATTCAATGATTTTTGTTATTTGTGTCCATCAATATTTTTCTTCGCAAACCCTAATCCTTACGAACCTCTATATCATATTGTTAGGTGGTAAGCCATGGTGATACATAAAGGGTATGATCAAGTTTTTTGTCATATCTGCGGTGGCTAAAATTCGCCAATAGACCGTGCAAGTCTCGCGCGTATTCGAACATTTTTGGGACCACTTTGGTCCCACGTACGATGCTATAACGCGTGAAGGAAACAAACTCACGTGCTTTAACGGGTCCCAATGTTCGAATACGCACGAGACTTGCACAGTCTATTCCTACAGAACTAATATTTTTTACGGCTTAATTGCGTTGTATCACCGTATTGCGATATAACGTAATAAAATACGTCTATACGCAATAGTACGGCGAGATATCGCAATTACGGCCGCGATAATAACGCCGTAAAAAACTGAGTTATCTAGGATTTGGCGTATATTAGCCACCATACAATCACACCGTACAAAAAAACATTGCCGTGTAGACTTCATTTCCTAAGAATAGATACCGATATTAACTTGTTTTCAATTGACACTTTATCATTCCTCTCATTCTTGTCTTTCACTGCAGTTGATGACTGGGAACCAGTGACGTCAAGTCGAAAGCAACAATCCGAGCATGCGCACAACGTGTACCGCCGCCAACCGCTTTTCTCAGAGGACATATTGTAGATAACAAGCGAAATTACATTTTTATTTTCTTTAATCCTAAAAACTACTTAACAAGTTTTTTGGCATAAAAAAATTAATGCTATACGTATTTTTGCAGTCTTTTAAGGCTTACTACTTTTAATGTTTCTTTCGTTGTAAGAGATCACTCTGTCGACTTGTCTTCTCACTCTGAAATGCTTTTCAAAACAATGGCATATTTCTTCAAGCTTTTTGCACCATTTCAAATTTCCTGTGAACGTGACAGTTTTCATCTAATTAAATGACAACAATAAATTCACAAGAGTTCTAGTTTCTTTGTTGTGGTGAAGCACTGCTACCACTCGCATTATGCACAATGACGCAAGGAGAGTCATATCTATTGTCTTCTATATAGCGAACAATTCGTCCTATATTAAAGGCACTGGACACGTTTGGTAATTGTCAAAGACCAGTATTCTCACTTGGTGTATCCCAACATATGCATAGAATAACAAACCTGTGAAAATTTTGGCTCAATTGGTCATCAAATTTGCAAGAAAATAATGACAGAAAAAACACCCTTGTTGCACAAATTTGTGTTCTTTCAGATGCATGAGAAAGGCTTCAGGCCTGAAGTCTTTTTCAGATTCAAATAATTGTAGTGAACAGTTGCCTCTTTCTCAAAAACTGTTTTACTTCAGAGGGAGTCGTTTCTCACAATGTTTTATACTATCAACAGCTCTCCGTTGCTCGTTACCAAGTACGTTTTTATGCTAATATATATTTTGAGTAATTACCAAACGTGTCCAGTGCCTTTAAACAACCGTAATGTGGAGTATTGGTCAATACATGGTGCAATTTCAACAATGCATATCACTAAGGTCTCGTTGCCATTAAAAAATGATTTCCGTTTAATAACATCATATCTGATACTTAAAGGAACGTTACAGATCTGGTAATTAAAATTGTCTTTAAGATCACAGATTTACATAAAATTTACACGGTCTAATGATGATGATAGTAGAAAACATCCCTAGAAATATTTCTGTCTGAAATGCCATATTGATGAGAAATAAATAAAACTAATTTCCGATTGGAGTTTATCACTCATGAGCGTTTTATTCATGCATTGTATAACACATGCAAATGTGTGATCGGTTTTTTACTATTTTCTCGTGACCCAGATGGCCGATCGATCTCAAACTTCTACAGGTTTGTCAGTTTATGTATATGGTGGATTATATAAAGTGCTTACACTGTTTTGTGAGCAAAAACCAATTCTGTAATGTTCCTTTAACCCAGATCGTCATATCATTGTTATTTCATTCGATTATATTTTTCATTTTCCCTGATTATTTCATGGATTATCATTAGATTAAAGTAATAGGTCATGTCACATGTAGTAATATAATTATTGTAGATGTTTGTAATTAATTTTAAACAGTTTAGTTTTACAGCCTGCCTTGAGGTTAAATCCGAACACTGTAAACGAATCCTGAAGGATTCAAAAATATATTGTAAGTAATTGTAAAATTCATGTGGGAAATTAAATATTGTTGTTATTGTGCATTTTGCTTAAGGAAATAACAAGCGAAGGTTTCCAAATTTTACAGCAGTTTCGATTGTTTAAATGATAAACTTTATTCTTTATGGCGTTTTGGTCCGTCATTCGTTCTCTAGGCCTTTACTTATATTCGGCGTTCTGTTTGTTTTTGTTTTGGGGCTTTTTGTTTCTGTCCATAACAACTTAAGTTGCTCTCAAATCATATTCAATGATATATAAAATACATGAACACAGTTTAGTTGAAACCAATAATTTAAAGTACCCGTTTTATAGTTAAGAATTGTCTGTCCAAAAAGGTACTAAGTAATAAATGCATTACGTGTACACGGCTTTGTTTAAAGGGGTTGCACGTGATCATAGATTTAATCGTAGGGTACAGCTTAATAGTAAAACAAAAAATTGTTTTGAATGAGTGTCTTATGCTCACAGCCGTTCTTCTTTCAGAACTGTGAATATCTACACAAAATGAGAAGATTTAGCTTTGATACTGTTATAACAAGAACTGACCCATGTGGTTTACTTACTCCCACTGTGAAGGCTATCAACAATTCAGATTGAACCTGTCATCAGGTTTCCACGAGAGATGAATACTAACACACTTATAGACGTGTTTTCTTACATCTTTAACAGGTTAACTTCTCAAACAAATAACTATAGTGGTGTATTGTTTGACTTTAATTAGCTTTATTTTAATTGTTGTTAAATCATATCATCAGCAACGTTTATAACAATTCGAAAATGTAACTTTTTCAAGCTATGTTCGAGTTAGGGTTGATCAACTGCGCTATGAATATTTTCATACTCAGAATAAAATGAACGTTTAACTCAGACAGGAGCGTTGGTGATGTTCTGATGATTTTAAGAGAAAGCAATTGTTAAAGTACCAGAAGGATATCGATGTGGACCAATATTAATCACACTGCGGTAATTTGTATCTTTTAACCCTGTCGAACTCAAGCGCAAGAATTGGAAACGGACCATCAGAAATATAAAATTAATCCACAATTGCACTGTTCAATGGTTGCTCTAAACAAACTATAAAATACCCTTTTATATGGGCCATCAAACGAATACTAACCAGTGTCTTGGTTTTTGTTTGTTTTGTGTTGATTTGTTTGCTTGTTGTTGTTGTTGTTGGTCTTTGTGGGAGGGGTGGTTCGGGGAGGGGCTTCTCTTTTTCAATTCCTCATTCTTTCATCAGAAGTCACAGTTTGGGAATATAGCATTATGTACTCCTTTAATATCATTGATCAATTTGACGACTCAACACTCAATAGTAGTACGGCTGTAGGTGAAAAACGACAGTGGGTGAAAAAGGTTCAGCGTGTTTAACGGCAGACTTCATCATTAATCAAACGGTTTGTTTATGAAGTCACGCTCTTGCCCGTTTGAGTTCAACACGGTAAAAAAACACTGTGTTCTTCAGTATAACATACATAAAACCTATTTTAAAAAGAAAAAAACTTTAAACAAATTCATGTGGTTTAAAAAGTGATTAGTTAAGTAAGATAACATTCTCTTTCGAGCAATATTACTATAGGATAAACCAAGAAGGTATTATCATTTCCTCTCGGACTTAAAGGGTGTGTACAACATTGGTAAGAATGAAAATATAAATGCTCACAGATTTGCACATAACTCACATGGTATAAAGATAGTCATGGTAGAAAACTTCCCTTGAAATAGTTTTGCTTGAAATGCCATAGTTTTTACGAAATGAGTAAAATAATAGTATTTATCCTGCAGGATAAATTCCGACGTTTGAAAAAAAGTTAAAACACATAAGGTTTTTTTCACTGTTTTCTCATGACTCCGAAGACCGATTTAGCTTAAACTTTCACAGGTTTGTTATTTCATGTATATGTTGGGTCACATCGAGTTTGGATACAGGTCTTTGGCAATTACCAATGTTGTACACACCCTTTAAGCTATGAACAGACAAGTTCTAATTATAGCCTATATAAGATCAATATGTTAGAAGTTCCTTTACCGATTGATATAGACATGGGTTAAATATCATATCCTCGTTTTGTGAATGAGTTAAAATCTTGACGTTTGACGTTAAATGGTATGCATTGAATGGCAACTCAATCAAACTGATGTATGCGTTGGGTTAAGACTCGTAGGTTTATAAATACAAGACAAACTTTGCAATATTGTACTAACATATACTAGTAAGTCCTCGGTCTTCAAGGAGACTCGATTATGTTATCATATTGTAATGAATGGGTTGCCTTCACCCAAGTTGTGTACAATAAAAGATTGGGATTTACTGTTAACAGCGCCATATCGACCTGATTCATGAGTGATGTAAATGATTGCAACATTGAAGGATTGTTCAAATAAACTGCTGGGAATTCCCCCTTTTTGATTATGTTGACAAACTGCATTGGTTGTTCCTATACACGCCCTTCATACCAGCTCAGCTGGGTGATAGTAATTGATATTACCCCATGTAGTATACGTACACTCGAAAAAATTCCGGGTTACAATTGACCCGGATCCGGGTCCTGTGGGGTTTGACCCATTTCTGGCTCAGTATAATGACCAGGAATCTATGTCAAAATGATCCAGAAATTGGCTAAACCGACGGAGAATCCGAGTTAAAGTCCCATTGGTTTAACCACTTTCCGGGTCAGGCTGACCGGGAAATAGATCAGGCCCCTTTGGACCCGGAGTCTGGATCAATTCTGACCAGGGAGTTTTTAGAGTGTACCGCACTCATCTACAGCGTACCATCATATTCATAGGCTCTGATCCATGTCGAGTAATCCAAAGCTATCGGTTTCCAAAAGGTTTCTTTATACAGCAAGAACAAACACAATTTAAGGCAAAGCACAACACGTGGTGTCTTTATGAAATTTAAATTTAGAAGCGCCCTCGGCATTATTCTTTCCTTATTGTTTAGAAACGAAAACTTTAAAGGCACTGAACACGTTTGGTAATTGTCAAAGACCAGTGTTCTCATTTGGTGTATCCCAACATATGCATAAAATAACAAACCTGTGAAAATTTGGGCTCAATTGGTCATCGAAGTTGAAAGAAAATGATGAAAGAAAAAACACCCTTGTTGTACAAAATAATTTGTGTGCTTTAAGATAGGAATAAAAGGCTTCTTGCAAGAAGTCTTTTATTATTTTAGTGAGAAATTACCTCTTTCTCAAAAACTACGTTACTTCAAAGGGAGTCGTTTCCTACAATGTTTTATACTATCAACAGCTCTCTGTTGCTCGTTACCAAGTCAGTTTTTATGCTAATATGAGTAATTACCAAACGTGTACAGTGCCTTTAAGTCTGCAATTTAAGTCTTTCAACTCCTCTTTTCGTTATACGCGGACAAAAAGACCATTACAGCGCACATTGCGTTTGAAGTACACCCAAAATGTGTGTATATTTAAGACGGGCATGAGTATGGGCGTAACTGACATTATGTCCCTTTCATAAAGAGGAAGGGAAATTACCAATTTAATTTTGTGATGTACTCATTTTCCAATAGATAAAGTCCTCATGTTAGTGGGGACAAAATACAAGTCACGTTAAAATGGTGTAAATTGCCATTGTGTTCAATACTATTCCGGTGCAAAAATTTTCAACATCCAAAACATCTGATGACATCATTCTGAGAAAAATGGGTCTCTACATTTTTGTAAGGGCATGTTTTGGTTAATAACTGACTTTTTCAGAGCAAAATTTGAAACATGACGTCATTAGCTTTCAACAACAAATGGATATTTACATCCCAAGAAGAATTTTTGTCTTTAGTCAAAAGGTCAAATTCAAGGCCGTTTTGATTGAATATTTTCGAAAGTCAGGAATGAACCAAAACATCCCCGTGCAAAAATTGTACATACCCATTTCTCTCAGAATGATGCCATCAGATGTTTTGGATGTTGGCAAATTTCGCACTGGAAGGGTATCGAAAACAATGGCAATCTAGACCATTTTAACATGAGGTTAGAGAAATGTTTTCCCCACACATGATGACTCTATCTATTTGAAAATGAGTAGGCCTACATCACAAAATTGATTTGGTTATTTCCCTTCCTCTTTAAGCATTCTTTAGGATGCTCCTAACAAGTTGTTCTCTAGGTGAGTTGGTTAAAGCAAGTGGAGATGCTTTGATATTAGTGACACAAATTGTGAATTCAAGGGAATCTTTTGTGACAAATATCAGAGCTGTGGTTTTTGTTGCATGCATTATAAACTGGAACTAAAGTTCGCGCTTGCTTGCAGGGTCAATGTTTGACAGGAATTTCAAGTTCACCGCTAACTGTTGATCAATCAATATTGTCTCAGAAATGACTGCACTTTTCTCACACGAGCATCATTTCAGCAGAACAAATCTATCTTCATCACTTAAGCCGCTTTCCTGTATCTACTGGAAATTGACGTTTTCCCTGGCAAAGCCTTAGTAATTGATTTAATGTCATGTTTCGTATAATGGTTGTATCGCCTGACCAGGCCTATGCCCCGGGTCTAACTTCAACATTTTCTTAAAATGAGTCACTTAGTAGACATTGCATTGACTCTACTTACAGAATAATAACACCATAGTCCCAACGCCAATTCCAGTGTTACAATGAACAAGATGTGTTTTATTCCAATTAAACTATTAGAACAGTTGTCCATACCAGGCGCTTTTATTAATTAAATTATTTAAATGACTGTAGGTTTGTTTGATGTGTTCTCTAAACGCCACACGTCCCCAACGATAAACGTTTCCGGGTGCACTTTTTATAAGTGGACATAATGCATCACTTAATGCGACAATAATTGCAGGTTAAAGCAATCAATCTTTCAGTAACCGTGCTTCTCTGCGGCAAAATATATTGTATTTAGTATACATCGGATCCTTTCATACAAAATGCTGGGGGAATACAAAACAACATTTTAAAAGTATTGTTGTCATATCTACGTCATTGACCCAATTCACATGACGTCATCATCACAATAATATTGGTTGCGGCATTTTGGGAGTCAATGTCTATAAGTGTGCATTTTAGGCGATGCAGCGCTTACACACGCTTATACCTGTGTTGACTCACAAAATGGTGTCCGTGGCAAAGTCGCGTGTGACGTGTGAGCGAGAGGTCAATTGGGGGGGGGGGTGCCAAATCGAATCGGGGTAAACAGCGCTTTTGTTTTTCGATAACAGCATGGTAACAGAAACAGCACACCAGCCGTATTATTATCGGCGTAACGGAATGGGAGAATACACAGACGAAAGTGGGCTTACGGAAGGGCCCCTGTGGGGTCCTGACAACAACAGAACAATGGACCCCACAAGGCAATCTCAATAGGAGCAATGGACCCCACAACTACGTTCTTTAGAAAAGGGATAATATAGGTTGAACAATGCAGGATCCCACAAACCTGATCCGTAAGGATGTGGGTCCGTGCCCTTAAACGCGCCAACTTACAGGGTATTTTTTAACAATGCAACAAACTACGTGTATACCCACGGAAGGTTTTTTGTGCTATAGTGGTAGGCCTATCCCACAGATAATTTCTTCAGAAAAGGAAGTAAAATAAGAACAGTAGCAGAACCCCACATACCGGATCCGTAGGGTGTGTGAGCGTGTCTATCCATTCAAACCGAGGACTTTAACAAAAAGGATCCGGGTGTTTGACAGAGCGAGGACGTCCTCGCTTCGCGTTCGTGTACAATCCCAATGGGGACGTCGCTAAAAAAACCTATGTCCGAACAAAGAGAAGTCCTCGGTAAGCGGGATTTACAAACAGGTGTGGGTGGACACACGGAGGGGCATATGTGGGGTCCTGACAACAATGGAACAATTGACCCCACAAGGTCATTTCAATAGGAACAATTGGGCCCCACAAGGGAATTCTTCAGAAAAGGGAATAATAGAACAACAATAGCAGTACCCCACAAACCGGATCCGTAAAGATGTGTGTGTGTATGTGTGGGTAGGGGTGCGTTTTGGCGGCTGTAACCAATAATTGTTTCTGACGTCATAACCAAAACGGTAACCGAGCTCACAACTCGGTTATCGTTCAGTCTGAACAGCAGAACCAACGACCAACAACCGAAACAGTTTTTGGTTACCGCCGCCAAAACGCACCCCATGTATCAACAGAAGAGACAATGGGTCCATAATTGCTATCACAAAATGACTCCATAAAATGGCGGACCGTATGTTCTGCTGGTTGTATTTCAATAGGCAAATTTATGTTTTTCTAATCACTCACTGATTACAAAACACTGTATGTGTTTTGTGCATGAAAAACTATTGAAAATGATAAGGAGCAATTCCAAACAGCAAAATCGTGTTCTTCAGAATTAAAACAATCTTTTGAGTGTCCTAAACAAGAAATTTTTTTGCTGGCTTTTTAGTTTGATCATTTGGAATCCATGGTTCCATTTATGCTCTGAGTGGATCAGGGTGGCTCAGTGGTTTCTTTTCCTGCCTTTCTCATCTGTGGATCCCGGTTCAAATCCCATCTCAGACCAGAGCCTTGCTTGTGCATTGTGTGTTCAGTCCCTACCTGATTGCGTGGGTTTTCCCCCATTGGGGTTTTTTTCTCCCACATCTAAAACTGACAATTTCTTCCCGTTTCCTGTATATCCTATTATTG
The DNA here is from genome assembly GCA_021014325.1 of Plazaster borealis. Taxonomy (NCBI): domain Eukaryota; kingdom Metazoa; phylum Echinodermata; class Asteroidea; order Forcipulatida; family Labidiasteridae; genus Plazaster; species Plazaster borealis. The sequence continues at coordinate 9,225,467 of CM037471.1, read as the reverse complement.
CCGCTAATTTTGCTGTTAAGTGCAATAATGAAATAAAATAAATAAATGCTTCAGACACATATGAGAGTAACTGAACACCAATTTGTAAATCAATGAAAAGAGGGTGGGGGTGTTTTGTTGAATCCTAAGTTGAATAGCCTAATATTTGCGGGGATTAAACTTTAAGAGGCTCTTTCTTCGACAACTGCAAAATGTGTCAAGCTCATTCCACGTAGAGCCTCGTATGCGCAATCAAATTGTTCTCTGCAAATGTCAGGTCATTCACATTATTCAATTTATTTAATAACAACACAAGCAATGTCAACAGGGATGTTTTGTAAAATTGATTCATTTCATGTCGAAGGAATTCTACATTAATTTGTTTATGTCAAGGTACCAGATAAGAACGGAACTGGGATGCAGTGAATGCAGCAGATTGTACCAAATTATCATCAATTCATTAACCACAAAACAAAGCAACAAAGTAACAAGTGGCGTGGCACAGCTACGTGACGTCATACGTAAACTACTGACGTGTTGATGACGCATCATGTGTAACTTCATTGGCTGGTCAAAGTCTTCACACCTGTTTAGATCTTCCACAACACTAAACAATTCTACGGTCGATTTTTCAAAGATCAATTCTTCTCCAACCAAAGAATAATTAGTTTGTGCAAAGTAAGGAACTCAACAAGCACGTCCAATTCGTATTAAAACCGGAATCAACTGAACGTCCTGTATATCTGTATTCGATGCTAAACAATTGCTAGTCATAAATCTAACAGGTAGTGGTATAGCCCGAGCCTTGCAAATTAATATATCATAAACCACAAGTTGTTTTCGACCCCTCAAACTAATCATAGACTTTAATATTGATGTATTTTAATAATTAATATATACATGAACTAAAATGCTTCGGGTTACGATAACAGTACGTTGTTTACCAGGTATTAAAATTGAAGGTATGGGGATATGTCAATCAAAGCTATAGCATGTTTTTGAGTAGTCTTTCTTATGGTGAAAACACACACTAAAATAAACGAATATCCACAGCAGATAGACCAAAGCTTTTCATATTCAAAGATGTCATTTTTAATACATTTCCCAACAGGCTGGAAATTATGATGGTTCATGCATTTCATTTTATTATTTGTCCCACGAATAATGAAATGATATCCACATGTCAAGAAGTGATTGAAGCTCCAGAAAAATTACAAGTTAAAACAACAATTACACTAAAATAATAGTACGATAATCTGAAGGGAAAACAGTTCCTTATCCTCGATGTTTATTATTATTTATGAGCTAAAAATATGAAAACGTGGACTAAAAATTATATGCGGTTTTTTTCCTCCAAGTTTTTTGCCGACTTAATTTCAGGGAGTGCCGGGTAGCCAATTAAAATGCGTAATAACACCGATTACCTTGGTTTTTATATTTGGACGGTACAGTAAATAAAGTCGAGTGGATGGACTTAATTGACACGATGCTTTCTAACCAAACAATTATTATTTATTCTGGCGTTATTAATCATCTAGCTAGTCCTTGGTTTTCATTATTAGTAAGTGATGGGAGGAAGGTCGGACAAAGCGGACTAATTTCGTCTGTTGAGTATCATAACTCATTCCCAGAATCCCATAGAAACAGATTATTTACCATCGATGCTTTTGATTTTGGTCATCACCCAAACACACCGTCTTGTTTGTTCATTAAAACGAACCATGCAAACAATCAAACAATCTAGAAAGTATAATTCGGGATACCTTTGATATCAGACTACCCTCTGGGATTAACATACATTTTTAAAAGCTTTCACTACTCATTTTATCCATGACTGTGTGACTAATGGCAGAGTGCAACCATGCGAACCTAATCCCATTAATGGATTGTCATTGATACACCATTTCAGTGTAGTTTGTTTCAATTCAACTATACATTTTTGAAACCTTAAGTTTTGCTATAATACAGTACAGTATTTGGTGCTCGGTGGCATGATACCCCTAACTTCTATTTTATCTTCATTGTGTTCTGGGAATCTTAGGAATTCTTTAGTGGATTTTCGGGGATGGTGTGGGGGGGGGGGTTGGTACCTCTGTATGATAGGGCAGAGGAACATTTGGGGTGGGAACTCCCTCTGTCTCATATCGGGTATGGTGTATAATACATAACGTATACTAGAGAGTTCTCTGTCAATAGTATTTACAAATATTGCAAATAAATTGGAACGAATCCCATACTTTCGAATGTATATTTGCACCGCTCGAAATACTATCAGTTCAAAAAGGTACGACGCCAAAACAACTGAGAAGCCAAAACATAAATTCGACGCGCAACAAAAACAAAATGAAGTAAAACAAAATAATGTAACGCTGCAAATTATTTACCTCATTTTTGGCGTTTAAAGTGGCGTATGGATTTACGGCTGTTGTAAAACCCCTTATACGCGTGAATGTTTCCGCCCAGTATTTTTGGGCGTCCATTAACCACATGGTCTGTCCCCTAGACAAGTATGGCACCTAGACACCATGACCTCTGACTTTTATGAGGCGTTTTCGAGCATAAGTCCGAACTAGAAGCATGTATAGATTATAAGAATGGAAGGAAATGCATTTGCTAAAAGTGTGTACGGCTGGTGCCAGATTAGAATGCGTGCTTACCTACCTAGGTTTCCAAATAAAACATAAAAATTCACGCATGACTGGGCTTTTGACTTGGGGCCCCAAATCGCGAATTTATCTGCCAATACTTGCGTACTTTTTTGCGATTTTGGGCACAAATCGTGATTTTTTACGCAAATATAAACGTAAATATTTGCGATTTGGGACACAAATTGTGAATATTTACACAAATTCTACCGGTATTGGTTTTCGATGTCCCTTTAAATCCACACCCATCAATCATCTGATATAGTCTTTAACTAGCATACAACCAGTCTGTGGAAATTTAGGGTGATCAATATTTTTGGAACACGACGAAAATCAGTTATTTTGACAGAGATTGATAGGGGCTTTCTCGAATTTTCCAGTATTTCAGACCAAAACATTTCTCTGGAGGATTGGCACCGATACATCCAGTAGACATATGCTTTCATTCAAACTAACCAATTTACATTATCTGCAAGAGACTAGTTCGTCAACGGTATAAGAGTAGACATTTTTTGGACGGTCTGGTTGGCGTATTGTGGTTTCTTTCCTTGCCTTCAACCTCTAAAGACCCCGGTTCAAATCCCACCGGGCCACTATGTGGATTAGGTTTTTAGTCCCCTACCTGATTGCGTGGGTTTTCCAGGGAATAATTCTCTGGGGTGTTTCCTCCCACATCTAAAACTGACTTTTCCTTAATTGTCTTCTCTCCATGGGAATTCCTTGGCTAGTAAACCGGTAGTGATTAAGTTCGCTTTTCTGAGAATCCTTGGCTTTACACCCACCCCCCAAATAATAATAATAATAATAATAATAATAATAACAAACTGATACAAACGTTATATAAGAACAAGCTGTTAATGATACTAATTGCAATTAGTTATAGGCTTAAACAAACGAGTCATGTTATGTTAAGAATGTACAAATTGAATAACTGTCAAGAGATTCAGTGACTCTTCTCAAGAAGATGTACTACAAAGGAGTATAACACATTGTTGCTTTCTTAACAGTCACTATAGACATATGCCCTCAATTCATTCCGAGACATTTTACCGCGCTGAAAATATAGAGTGGATGTTTGGAGGACCGTGCACACCCTTCATGTCTGCTTCGTTGACATTTTTGTATAACGTTAAAGCTTCAATTTGAAAAAAAGCGACTGAGCTAAACTTAATAGATTCGAACTGGATTCCAAAATAGAGAAAACTACACACTCAACCACTTTTCATTGCAAAAAGTTTTAAAATGAAGACAAATGTGACGGGCTTATTTACGAGTTTTGATAATACAAAAAACAGCAACGTAGCTGCCAACGTGCACGAACACATTGGGTTATGCATTGTTTCCCCTTCCTCATAACACCCATCCAATACCAATGTTACCCCATAACAACACTGTGAATGTCACACCTGTTTTTACTAAAAGGAAATGCATATAGAAGCACTCAATAATTGGTAACAAAGAGACTGAGAAGACAACAAAAACAAAAACAACCAGTGAAAACAAAACAGAAAAATACTTTGTAAAATTGCACTGTTTAGTGAAACATGAACAATGATTAATCGATTCATATTGATAAACCCTCGTCACAAACGCACAAAAATAACAGCGCACCTCATCGAATGAATATTCATTATTTTGAAATCACACACAAACTAAATTATAGGAAAGACAAATTGTTCTTTCCGGATTGGTGTTGGTTAAGAGCCATCTAAAGCAATTGTAAGTATCGCGAAGATTATAACAATACTTGACACACTGCACAAAAGAAGGTGTTCAAATTGACACCATGGGTGTTATCTCATATAGATACCGAAGACCGAAGAGAGAATCCAAATTAACATGATCTTAGGGTGTTAAAAAACACAAACGTAAATGTTTTTGCAGAAATTTGTGTTATTTTTTTTAATTTTTTTTTGGGGGGGGGGGTATCTATGTGACAACCCCCATGGTGTCAATTTGAACACCCCAGTTTTTGCAGTGCATATATGATCGTACAATTAGACAAAGTATTACGTAAATAAATTAACACGGCAGTTTGGAGAGCTGTCGATCTGACCATGGAGGTAGAATTAATTCCTACCTCCATGATCTGACAGAATACAGAAAAAGAGATATCTGACACACAATAAGATGTTATTCCAATCTAATCTATAGATAAGAACAGCTTTATCATGGATCACAAACCCAATCCGAACCCCAAAAGCAAGACACAGATGAAATCTTTCATCGGCAACTCAAAGAAAAATTAGGTCCTACTTTGGAGTAGCTCATAGTCTTATATAAATTAGAGTCCTAACTTACGGTTCATTCCCTTATATCAACAACTGCCTCATTAATAAAATCGTGTAAATATGATATGACAAAACAGGTGTTGTAGGCGCCCTTCCGGGAATGTGTTGAAAGCACGGAGTGAATCTAGACGTGACCAGGCATCAACAGATGTCAGTTTAATGGATTACAAATCCTACTTTATGACTGCCGGAAATCCTTCCGTCGGTGTGGCAACAGAAAGGGAAAGTACAGAACCAGACACAAGGGAGGACAAGTCTCTAGGCACTTGGAGCGGCAGCATTGAACTGATTAATCGAAATAAACCTAACACCCGTGACCCTAAAATAGTCACCGTTAATGAAATTGAATAATCGAAATTGCTTTTAAATCTGTAAATCGGAAAAAAAAAACATCGTTAGTCGTTAACTTGAAAGTAGTCCTGGCGCCTTAAAAGAAAAAGAACAAACCGTATGGGCCTCCAAGTTTTTTTGTTTTTTTGTTATGTGCAGATATTGAACAATACAGAACATTAATGGTGGGGTGGATTTATTTAAGCCGGTTGAGTCCTGCACAAACAGACTTCTGCACTGGGATCACAAGAATCTAGACGAATAGTACAGCCACTGAAAACACAAAGGGATAAGCCTTATAGTAAATTTCTGGACCAGTTTAAATTGACACTTTTGTCATCCCATCCCGTGTCGTGGCCGAGTGGTCTAGTTCACCGGACCAAAGCTCTGGTGTTGTCAGCAGCAGAGTGTGGGTTCGAGTCCCGGACATGACACTTGTGCCCTTGAGCAAGGAACTTATTCAACCATAATTGCTTCGTAAAAAGTTGGGAAGGCATTGCATTCTGCTCTACCAGCCAGGCTCCTATAGTGGATGATACCCATTCCTACATCCTTACGGACTATGAAGGGGTAACCCTGTTCCAGTCCCAGGAGATAGGTGGCAACGTGCCCCCTGGTGGCAGTTGATTAGGGTCGATAGCCCAAATCAGGTAAGTGTAACCCTCACCTTGAAGTTGCCGTCCGGCCTTGTGATAGGCGATCTCTCATAAAACCCCTAAATACAAAACCTAAATAGTTTGCGGTATGATGCTGTGTGTAACCTGCTCTCTACATTGCATCGAATAAAATAAAGAATTGAAAATGTGATTTACATTTATATTTATTATATTTCCATATTGTATATTAGAAATGATGTTAGGCAATTGCAATTCCTCTCACCATCCTTCCTCCCGTATCGGCAGAAAATTTGCAAAATTATTGCTTATCTCCAACACTTGGTCCAGTGGCCCCCTCTTAGTCTAATATACTTTTTTACCTGGATATGATGAGAGAGGTCACAAAATAATAATTGCGTACACGGTGTTTGGCAGTGAAAAGGATAAATATCGCGCAGTTGTATTTTCTTTAGTATTGGTCACAAAACCACCTACACGAGCCTAAATTATTGCACAATTTAAATGCCTCCAGTTGTTGACAGAACCCATCGATCACAGGGCGTCACATACTAATGACGTCATTGACTGCGCCGACAGTGACCTTCCCATGCCCCACGGAGGTACAAAGTCATTCGTTCAATTAGGAAGTCGTGGTTCAATTTGAGTCTATCTAATCCATGAGGTAATTAGAGTATGCGGTCAGCAATACTTCTGGGGGAAAAATTACTCTTTTTGTGTCCATAGAGGTTGCTTTTTCCCTCGCTATTATTCGAATGTCTATGTCATGACTTTCAGTTGAATTTTCGGAAGGCCGTTATTGTGTTATTTCATATTGATTGTCATGATTGTGTGGACAACAAAGTAAAGTGAAGTGAAGAAGTATGTATGTCCTATCATGACCCTATTTATGACGTTAACACCCGGCTACCCGCAACTGTTCTGACAATGTCAAAAGAAGTTTGGTTCTATTTTTAATCTTCGTGAGCTCGTCACAGAAAGAAATAGGGGGAATTGCAATAATTGCATTACTCAAAGTTTCTCAATTTATCTGTTCACAAAACAATGTTTTTTGAAGGCAGGCAGGGTATACTTTTTGTAATTACTCCACAAGTTAATGACTATAAAAACTGACTTGGTAAAGAGCGCTGGAGAGCTGTTGATATTATAAGTTATTGTTAGAAACGACCTCCTTTGTGGTAATATAGTTTTAATGAAAGCCTAAGAGGTAATTTTTCATCCTAAAATTTGAATCTGAGAAAGGCTTATCAGGCCAGAAGCCTTTCTCAGGCATCTGAAAGCACACATTTCTATGCAACAAATGTGGTTTTATTTTCTTTCACTGTTTTCTTGCAACTTCGGTGACCAATTGAGCCCGATTTTTAACAGGTTTATTGTTTTATGGATATGTTTGGATACACAAAGTGAGGATCCACAAGTATATCATGCCTTTAAACCAATACTATCTGTGTGTTCTTATGCATCAACCTTCAATAGACTGTGCAAGTCTCGCGCATATCGAAAACGAGAAAAAACTCGAATGAAGACTATGTTTGTCTATGAAATCAAAATCTTCTTTTAAATTATATTTACACAATTCTTAAAAAGAAAAAACCCATAGCAAGTTGTTTTAAATAAATTTTCAATTTTTGTACAGGCCCTAATATAAATAATTTGTTCAAATTAACATTGAAACAAAATTAAAACTTGGGACGAGGATGCTTATTGTTAGAAACCCCATTTGCCAATCACGCCTGAATGTGTGCGTCTATCACATAGGTTTAATGACAATATGACCGTTAATGGGGAGCATTTTTTGTTTTAAGTAACCGAAAACGGAAGTCAAGACTTATTCTCGGGTTTTCTTCGTTATTTTGTTGAAATGGTTTTACTTTCATATTGTTTATCGCTTAGTATTACATTCCCAACATCATAGGCCTATAATTTTCATGGCCATAAACTACGTTAAGCTAAAATAATTGACGAACAAAAAATCCCACCTATACGTAAATCTCCATAAAGGTTGGGACCACAATGGTCCCGGAAGTTCGAATATGCGCAAGACTTGCACAGTCTATTGATTATTAATCACCACGGGCCTGTAATGGCGTTAATGTTGTTTGTGTTTGGCACTCTCCATGTGGCCACAATTGATCTATAAGAAAGCATCCCCTCATTGAGATCACGCATAAGAACTTTCCAATTTAAATGAAACTGTCAAAATGGATGGATATTGGTCTCATTTTGAACAACCGGGTGCAGTAAAACATGATTGTGTATATTTAGAAACTTAACAAAATAACTTGAATGTTATGGTATTGCAGTAATTAATGGGTATCAAATAGAAAACGCTTCCAAAGAACGGTTTATTATGCAGTCTGTATTTTTTCTTTAAAATTATTTATTTACAACGAAAAAGGTGTTTATCTGTAAATGACATCATAAAGAGAAGAAACAAAAAGCGCAATTTCCCCCTCTCCCAAGTGAAATTCACTCATCATCTTAAATAGTTTCATCCGACTCAATTAAACTTCATCCCCAACATCGAGAGCTGCCTTCTTAAGGAGATAAATTTGCTTTAGAAGATGAGGCGTCTTCAAGAACCGTTTTCAGTGATAAATTACCAGAGACAGTGACAAATTGCCGTCTTGCACACGTACTTTGTTTGATTTTGCTTTTTCTGCTGACTATAGTCTATCTCCGTTTGTTTGTTTGTTTAAAAATACTCATTGACCATTGGGCGATAGCAATGACCGACCAGAAAATGTGCTAACGTACTTTTATCAGCACCTTTCCTTTCAGAGAAGTGACAACTTCTATTGTTAATTTGTATCTTAGTTTTTAATTCCAGCGTAATGCAACGTTAATAAGCCAATATCTTCAGGATTAAAATCGGTCACGAGGAAGGGGAGAATCGATAGCTGCACTTCCAAAATATATCACAGTTTCATATCGTTCGAGCCTCACTCTAAAGGTTAAGCCCGTCCTATATCGATTCCTATATCAATTAATATGACCCCTATATCAGACATGAATATCGATTACATCAAAAACCATGACCAAAGTAACACTAGTAATTCAATGTTCATTCTACGATGGCCCCGAGGGGACATCACAAGTCGCATCTGCGAGAAACGTGCACTGTGGTGTCATGATAATTATGTTGTCCTTATTACGTGGTTACATCATTATTCGTCTGGAGGTTTTTTTTCCACCTGACTATTGACTGATCGTTGCTCTCAATTACTGAGATTACGTTAGTCCAGGGCTCGAATTCACAAAGAGCTATGACTGATCTTAACTGCTAATCCATCTTAATTGCTAAGCAAAGTGTGATGCGGTATATTTGGCTTGCGGTACCGCCATGTGTATATCTACTTTGCTGTGTAGATTTTTGTTCTTTGAGAACTTGTCTTGCTATGATTCTACTGCCGCGGAGTAGATTTCGGAATTCGGGAGACTACCAAGTTCTGAAAACGAACTGTCCTGCTTCTTAACTTTTATACCTGGGTTGAAGTAGAATACTCCGCGGCAGTAAGACAAGTTCTCAAAGAACAAAAATCTACACGGCAAAGTAGATATACACATGGTGTTATACACCGCAAGCCAAATTTACATTGACCATGCAATGCCTCACATCCTATAAAGTGTGACGTCACAATACAAATCACTATGGTAATATTGACATCTTAAGAATGTTAAGATGAATCTGTAGTGCTTAGGATTGGTATTGGTCACATTTAAATATAATTCATGGAGACAAAAAAAAGCGTTTGGATCAAATGACCATGTTGAACTATAAACATGCATTATGCCTATTTTAGGGTCCAACATAGAGCACCGAACAGGTTCCAAGCACTGTCCAATGACTAGTATCGATTGGAAAAAATTATGCTATTTGGTGCAGATGTTTCTTAGAGCCTCTTTAAGCGTCAACCGTGCCACAGTCTTTGAAAGCAAAATGCAAGGAGAAGCACATGACTTGAGGACCATCCTTGCCTGACTATTTGATCTTTAGCGTAATAATTGCGTATCTGTCACCATCGTGACAGACATATCTGAAAGTAACATCCGTGGCTTTAACTACTTACAAGATGTCGTATATTGGCAGCTCATCCATTACTAAGACGCTGCCTCTCGTGGGTCCGCTTTAAGACGGAATATAAATTACTCCAGTGTCAAACCTAGCCTTGTCACACATTCTTGTATCCATCAATTTAGATTTGCAATTATTATAAATGACGCTGCACACAAATTAGCATCAAACAAGGATACTCAGAAAATTTATCTTGTCGCTGGCTTGTGAAATGTTCGACCATTCCAAGGTGCATTGGCTTTAAAACAAGATACATATTGTGTTAAGGTGTAGGTCAATAGCCAGGTAATCGCAAATACAGTTTTTCTTATGAAAGAATGACCCAATGACAAGAAAGTGAATCAGTGAACTGGTATAGGAGTATGCCAAACGGCAGTGTACATGCTTTTATAAGGTAAAAATCTGATGTCATTTTTTTCCTAAAAAAAGTGAATTCAATTCCTCATACTGTCACTCATCGCCAATACGGATTCAGCGAGAGCATCATAATATAATATTTATGACTTGCCATCTTTTTATTAAAACTGTTTTTATAGAATGAACCTCATTGAACATTCTTTTTAATAAAAACATACACTTGTCTTCAACCAAAAACATTATACACACATAAATTGACATCACTTGACATCACTTGTACGAAAGGGTTGTAGACCTTTTCCCGATTAGCTGCAGTGTGCACAGCTATAAAAATTATCTTCAAAATATGTCGAAATAACAGCCGAATATATGAAAATCATTTTCATAAAGTTAAACTAGAGTTAATGATTATGCTAAATCCCAGTGATTATATTTGAATAAAACAAAGAGGAAAATAATATTTTGTTTTTCCTGAAAATTTCTCCCCCACTTCTGACGTTTTGTTCAGATACCTTTATTTTGCTATGTTTACCCCTTTTCTATGCATTGCGGGTATTTATTTTGGAGATGGTCAACTAATCACGATGGAATATAATATTGCCTCTAGAATTAGTCACATCTTCGGTTTTTGTGGGAAAAGATATGAGCACAATGCTGACTCACAGACGTATCACAAGATGATTCACAGACGTATTGGGGGAGGGTTTTCTTCTGAGGTTATCGGAGGTTAAGATGAACGATCTCTTCAAGGTATACTTGAAATACGAAATGACGTCAGACACCGCCCCCCAAAAAACTCCAGCATTTGAACTGTTGACAGAATCAGTTTTGCAAAGGTCAGCCAATCAATATGCGAGATCAGTAATTGACTCGACTCCATCTACTTGGGTTGAAGTCATATACCAATTAAGGGGTGCCTTACACAAATTCTCTCTTCCACTCACGTTTACATCGTTACCATGAATTTTACTTATTAATCCTAAATTGCTTAATTACAGTAGTTAGGAAGGGGAACTTGCACAAATGGACTCGCCAAATTTACCACACCGGCTGAAGATAAATGCCGTGTTATTACTTATGGGGCGGATATGTAAATAATTGAACTCCAATACGGCTGCCGACACGGGTGATACATGTTTGACATTCTCTTATCGGTGAATCGATGGTGGTGGGGGGATGAATAGATGCTTCAATCCATAATTTATGAAATTAAACCGCTATGATTGATGTTGTCTGGTGCATCTGAAAAGTGCCTTGTGTAATTTAGTCGTCGTCACGTTATGGCATTATCCACATTCCGTGCAACAGTCTAGGATCTATACATCTAATAATGAAGCCCCTCCGGGTATTCCAATTATATGGTAAATGACATCCTATACGATGGAATGGCCAAACAATATGTAATTCAACATAACTTGATGGACCGTGAGGACATCTTCATTAGACACAATAACTAAGCCCGTAATATGTTCAATTGACACTTATTAATGTTTTTTTTTCTTTTCATTTTAATGATCTCCAAAGACTCTGCACTTACTTTAATTTTTTTTTAGATTCAAGCTGTCAACACTGGAACATACTTATAGTTCCTTCAACCTATTGCCCACTGGTAAAAAAACCGAGCCTTTTCTTGAAGTTAGTGTATGGCCTTAACTTTCCTCTGGGAGATGACTGTTCAATTTGCCTAATACTGAAATGGTCATGAATAAAATTAGTTTTTTTATCATCCATGCAATAGGCCATATTAGTCATTAGATCAATGAAGATAAATCCACCACTAATAAACTGTTAAACTAAAATGAATTACTTCGACATCATTTGGGTGGAAGTTATGCCATCTCCTGTGAACAAGAAAACAGGTTTCTGCAGGAATAAGGAAATGTGTTTTTCATTCACTGACAAGCTTGCCCATTGTTTGTATTTCAACAAAACAAACCCACTCCCCCTTTCAGAAAATCGAACTCCTGGTTGCCTTATTTGGTAAACATGTTTAGTATAGCGTCGATAGCGGAGCAAAGCATCTTATCAACTATAAGCCTCAATGACGCAGCCAATCTCAATCGAGTGTATGGTCAGAAGGGAATATACGGGGGAGTACACTAGAAGAACTTGAAAAATTGGGTTTAGATCGAAAAAATAATTGGCCGGCAGCCCTGAATCTCAAGCATTTAAATTTTTTTGATATACTTATAAACGGTTTAAATCTGACAAAAATCAAATCATTGTTTTGCTAACTTTAAATATTAAACCTATATAGTTCTAAGCCCAGCTGTTATGGAAGGGCATTATATACAACTGGCTTTATTTCTTTACTCAAAAATAAATGTGATTATCCCTACTTATAATTGTATTTGGAGCATGAACATTTAAGTGACTGACTTTTGGATGGAGCAGTAGCTTGCAGCTCATCTGGTATAGCAGCAGAATAGCATTCTTCTATCAGTTGCAAACATAGAGCACAGTTCGAAAGGTCAATAATTCCTCTTGCCTTTGGTTCTTCTCAGAACCACCTCCGAAGCAGAGACTATAGTTACATAGCTGCATCCGTAAAAATGTTCTCTTATGTGACCCTATTTCTTATAACCATGCAAAGCTTAAAATCTTACTGAATGATAGAACATTATTAGGTTGGTTGTGCTGTACAACCAAGATGGAATATCTGTGTTATCTCTCGGTTATTTTGCACTGGTTTTATTTAAACTGAAACTTATAGATAAACGGAGTGAGCCTTTTTCTTTCTGAACGCCCACCCTCAATATTCCTATGTTACTAACTTCCTGTTTTGATTTGATAGACTAGAATTGATCTTCGGTCGACGAGTCCAAGCAAGTACACCTCATGTTGTTGTTATGGGGTGTCGTGGACGAGCGCTTAAAGGCACTGTACACGTTTGGTAATTACTCAAAATATATATTAGCATAAAAACTGACTTGGTAACGAGCAACAGAGAGCTGTTGATAGTATAAATTATTGTGAGAAACGACTCCCTCTGAAGTAACGTAGTTTGTGAGAAAGAGGTAATTTCTCACTAAAATAATAAAAGATTTCTTGCAAGAAGCCTTTTATTCCTATCTGAAAGCACACAAATTTGAACAACAAGGGTGTTTTTTCTTTCATCATTTTCTTGCAACTTCGACGACCAATTGAGCCCAAATTTTCACAGGCTTGTTATTTTATGCATATGTTGGGATACACCAAGTGAGAACACTGGTCTTTGACAATTACCAAACGTGTTCAGTGCCTTTAAGAGCACCGGACTCGAGCTCTGTGTTTTTGATCAGCAGAGTGTGGGTTCGAGTCCCGGTCTAAACACTTGTGTCCTTAAGCAAGACACTTAACCACATGCTTCGTCCTCAGGATGGGACGTTAAGCCGTAGGTCCCGTGTGTTGTGTAATGCACGTAAAAGAACCCAGTGCACTTATCGTATAAAGAGAAGGGGTTCGCCCCGGTGTTCCTGGTTTGACTGGCTGCATATTGGGCAAGGTATTGTTTTTACCATCACTTTCGGATGGAACTTTAAGCTTATGTCCCGTGTACTATGGACTTGTAGTGCATGATACAAGAACACAGAACACTAGTCGTAGAAGAGTAGGTGTTAACCCGGGTGCTTCTGGTTCACGTAATTATACAAGCACCCTTGTTTACAGGTTTCCTCAGGCTTGCGAGCTATAACCTTGATTAAAAGCTCATATCTGTCTATTCAGATTTTACAATCGTACGGACAAAACGTCAGACTGAAAAAACCCCAATAAACAAATCAAAAATGTCTTTAAAATGAATCACATAATTGGATCAAACCTGAATCTATAGGTCTATCGGATGATTTTGATCAGACTTTCTTATAATTGTCTAGCAACTCGGAAACAATATAGCATGTTTTAGAAATGCCGATATCGCCATCCTGGGAATAACTAATGTGCCGGCAATTACAGACATATCTTTTGTCAACTACACATTTCATAGCCTACGCTAACTATTGTTTATCCAAATCCCTTCAAGCTTATTCTGCATTATGATTGGTTAACATTAATTGGACAGCTATCATTGAGACCACTGATGGCTGCAGGTCTAAAGGAACTGATTGTTCCAATTGTATTGTAATACAATGGATGCTTAATTCAATTATAACTTTTAAAACATGACAATGTCACACCAGCCAGTTGAGTTGAGGGAGATTACAAAAATGAATCTTCCCTACAGCAAAACAAATTGCGATGCGGGAGCTTTTCAGTAACGCGCCAAATAATTCTAAATAGATGTTTAATGCGCATAGGAAGAAAGACAATGAAATCAAGTAATAAAACATAATGAAAAGTAAGCTGATAATAACAAGTGATCAATTTACATGGAAGAGTAAATCACTAAGCAAACAAAAAATAAACAACAACATAAATCAATAATATATTTTGGTTCGGTTTGGTTCACTGTCTTCCTGTTAACTCTAAGGACAAAGAGGGACACACAATGTATTTTTGCCTGTACTTTTTAACAATTTTCAATTTTTGTGTGATTTTGTGCGTGTGTGTGTGTGTCTTTTTCAAAAAGAAATATTTTTAGGGAATTTTTCCTGAGAAAGTCACGGGATGTGTTAAATGTATTGTGGAATTCAAAATGTTACAACGGCCATCTTGGATTCTGTGTTTTCAGTCCGTATTTAGGGGTTCAAACTATATATAAGTTTGTTATCAGTAGAATGTTTTTAACATGCTAATTTTCAACTTTTCGGGTGAAGAAATACCAGGTATAGAATCATTAATCAAGCCGCGTCATTGCACACTGGGCCCCAAAAGTTGGCAAAAATATCGATTTTTAAATGGAAAACATAACAAACAAATTTAAAGGATAATAAACCAATTATAGCGCACCCAACGGTGACCCCAGTAATATAACATATTATGTCATATGATTGATTATGTCAAAATAGATAAGTTTGCGAAGTTTTACAGCATTTGGTCAAACCGTTTTGAAAATTACGATTGGTTTTTTTTAACAATTTGTTGCAAGTCACGTAGTAAAATTCGCTTGAAAATAACACGTTCCCCCCACGTCCTGATAGGGTTTAACCTCACCTCTACTTCTTAACACAGTTGATAGAGAAGCAAGCAAATAAAAAGCATGTTACCGTCTTTATCTGGACCTGCCAAAAAGGGTTTCCCATATTACGCAGTCAGAGAGAAAAATACTTTACTTGACTCGACATGATTATCTATTCTATTATAGCTCTCGTGTGCTGCAACCGGCAGTGCTATTCTCAGTTGGGCATCAGCATTCCCTTTACGGCATTTTCATAACATCTCTTGCGGCTATTGCCTCGTTACCGGTTATGGGCGCGTTTAAGTGTGATACGACTTCGTTCGAAAATCAAACACAGCAACTCAAACAAGACTGCCCGCCAAAAGAAAAGAAAACAAATAATAATAATCAAAAGACATCAACAATCATCTAGCAACAAACGAACTACCAAATAGGAGCCGAAGACGAAATTTCGGACATGCCAGTTAAAGATAATAAAGCATCCCCCCCCCACTTGGTAGGGTTCAACATGGGCTACTAAGAATCCGGTAAAAGTAACACCCGAGTGAAGTTCAACCAATATCCACGATGAACAACTGACGCACTCCGCTGCAGTTGGGGCACACCTCAACAAGCCCCCAGCACAGTTCCCGCCAAAAGCACAAGATTGCATATTTTAAGATCAAAACAAAGATGCTTTTCAATTCCTTCCCCCTTTCTCTAACGTTCCTTGAAGTGTTGAGGAGTCACAGTTGTTTACAGAGCAACTTATCCCGTGAACATTTATGGGATATTATAATACCCATCCAGACTGTCCCTGTTCTTCATCTAAAATAAAAACCCAAAGTGTTCATAATTTGAAACAAAGTTACTTCAACCTGTCGACCTTTTGTTTTTAAAACCCTCAAATTATTTTGCCACTTCTGGCTGGCAGTGGTGTTGGAAGGTTGCGACTACCTGAATAAAGGGCAAAACTATTCAATGGTGAAAACCGTGCCTCCTAACGGTCCAGATGATTTTAGAGATAAATTGGTCCATCATGTACATATAAAGTGTTCACTCGTTTTTTTTTTTTGCACATAGCGACCCCAAAAAGCAGCAGAGCTGTGTATTGAGAGAGTTGCGACATGGAGGGACCAGCTTTCTCCGGTCACGTGGTTGCTGGACGCCATTTTGTTCCCAAATGCAGCACAACCCAATGGGCAGACTAGTCTGGCACCCTGTATTCGCCAATGCATTTTTTGGAGACAAAATGGCTTCTAATCGCAAGTTGTCGCAACTCTCTCAATACACAGCTCTGAAAAGCAGGTCACAACAGCACCCTCAAGAGTCCTCTTTCCCATTCTGAAATCTGTGGGTCCGTGCGATCTTTATTTTTTGTTTTACAACTATTTTTCTGAAGAGAGTTAAACCGGTCGCTAGCGACCGGTCGACGCATGAAGGCTCTCCTCAAACACTGTTAATTTTGTGTAAACTTTTCCAGTCCCTGACATAGCCCAATCATCTCCGTACTCGGCTCCAAAAATATGAAGAAACAAGCCTGTTTGTCTTGAAAGAAAAGGTGTGAGCTTCTTTTGAGTCGGCAGATGACTTAAGAGTTACAGTTATGGTTAGGGTTATTTTTGTTTACACTTTCAAATGGGGTTGGGATAAAATTGTCCTTAAAACGAGTGATGTATCATAGGCCTTTACCTTTTTTGTCTTCTACTCATATAAAAGTTTCCTCCCGAAATCCATCAACATCGCTTGATGCATCTCTTGTTCGGATTTCATGCAAATCAATAAACTATTATGCCCAAAACGCAAACATCAAAAATATTGTTTAAACAGAGTAACCGATATTTTAGGATTCTAAAGACATGAACGGCAATTAAAGATAATACAATTGGGAAACAAAGGCAAACCACCTGCAAACAAAACTTGAGAAGCCTTCACAAAGTTGAACAAAAAACAGAAATAGACATTACCAAAACAAGTGCTCCGCTGAAGAAAAAACCCCCCCAAAAAACAAATTAATACGGAGAAATCTGAGCTACGTTCAATGTGGCTAAAGTATTCTGCTGTGATAGGAAAAGAAATTGTTTTCATTATTATTTTTATTCTAACATAATTTTGCCAATTGATTTTACATCAATATCAATATCGTTTTAAACGAAGTTTGTTCATAGTTCGTTAATGTATCGACATTACCTCTCCATTAGAACAGTATTTGAATGAATGTGATCGCCAATCGGCCAAAATAAAAAAGCAGGAGTAATAACGTGAATGGGCAAAGGATGGATTTGTTGCATATTGTAAGATATTGGATTCCAAGTCCACTTAGAGGCACTGTACACTATTGGTAAGATCGGAAAACACAAAGTTCACAGATTCACACATAACTTACATGATTTTTATAGTAAGTATAATGGTAGAAAGGGTTCTTTAAAATATTTCTGCCTAAAATGCTATCGTTTCTGAGAAATGAGTAAAACAATAGTTTTTATCACGCGTGATAAAAACTCGATGTTTGAAAAAACAGAAAACACATACTGTAAGGTCTCTTTTCACTATTTTCTCGTGATCTCGATGACCAATTGAGCTCAAACTTTCACAGGTTTGTTTGTTCATGCATATGTTGAATCACACAAAATGTGGACACTGATTTTGAGCTGTTACTAAAAGTGTACAATACCTTTAAGTTACACATTTTCATCTTTTGCACTGTATCAAAGCAACTATAATGACATTATCACTCGAAGAAGATCAAATACAAGAATACAATTTTACTAAGAGATGCAAAACGAAATGTGATACTAGAATCTACAGAGATCCATTTAAGACAAAAGCTGGCGATGGTTCCGTTATTGACATGCTGCAGTCTAAAGAATTCTTATTTCACATTTAATATGTCTTCAATGGGCCTAATTATAAAGTGATTTTATCGTGGATCCAAGCAAATTTTCTTTTGAGTGTGTGTCGTTGACATTGTAAAAAACAAAAACACGACGCAAGCCTTTGAGCATAGAGCAAGTAGCTTTGAGTATCAGACTTATATTCTCCCTGCTTTTGACTCCAGGGAAAAAATAAAAATCGTTTGGTTGCTATTGGCACTACACAGATGAAGGAAGAATCACGTCAAGCGTGGGGGTATTAACCAAGGCAAAAAGTTGAATTAAGTCCAAGATCGATCGGCTGTACAGTGATGATAACATTGCCTTAAACCACTGTATCAATCCAGCCGGAAATACTCCACAAGGAACGAGGAACACAAGACCTTTTCTTCGCATTTCTTGTATACAATTTAGGTGTGAAATTAATACAGTGTTTTTGGATCTGTGGTTTTTAATTCACATGATTCCATACTGTCTAAAATGCTATTATTCAATATTGTTCTGTACCACTGATTTGTCTCACAGTGGTATAAAGATAAGGCGTTTCTTTTAGTACCGGTAGTTAATATCTTCAAGTTTCCAAACTTGTAAGATCACCTCCTACTTGCTGAAAATTTGACAATGTTCACAAAGGAAGCGTTTGCCCCAACCCTTAGCAGGTTATGTGAACTGCCACTCGTGTTCCAAAGTATAGCAAGACAATCTGTACAACAAATTGAATTGTATACAGAGTTAAGAAATAATATTACGATCAGCATGGTCATTTGTCATAGTTCACATTAACAAATTACAAGCACAAGACCCCAGGCAAAGAAAATACAATTCAAAAGACATTACTGACGTTGAGAACGAAATAAGCGAAATCACTGTTGCCCTCCAGACAAATAGCTCCCGAAGGTAAAACAAATTTGATTAAATTTAGAGTAAAACTCAATAAATTCAAGGCAAACAAAATTCATTAAATTTCAGTATAGATCTATTAACATCATAATACCCTACTTTTCACGAATGCGTGACTGTTCAACAATAGTAACCTGGTAGTTCCCTATCTACGAACTCTTATTTTACATCATACCATGTTTTCCAATCTTGAGGGCGCTGTGGGCTATTTATGTGTGCGAGACGGATACGACGTGCAGCATCGAAAACCGAATAATAATTGCAATCAAATGACTGCACCTTTACAACGAAACACGAGGTTGGGGAAGAAGTAAAGGGAAGGGGTTGATTCGTTTTTCTTAGTAACAAAAATCACAAATAAAAATAAATAAATAAATAAATACAATTTAAGAAAAAGAAAAGACCCCATAAACTCCACAATACTGGAAAAGAGTGGACGAGGAGAATGATATTACAAAATTTTGCGTCTTCCCCTGACCCGGGAGGGGGGGGGGATATGAGCACTGTCGCCTGATGGCAGCATTGCTGATCGTAACACTATAGCATCTCTATAGCGCGCTTGCTCCTCGGACCAGTTTGCACAAATCAAAACTCCAGGTTTTATTGTAACCAGTTTGCACCGCTCATAAATAGGAATCTTCAATCAATTTAAAAAAAAGAAAAATAAAAAATAAGTGACACATTTTTTTTCTAGCTATCTATCAGGAAACTACTGTGTGAAATTCATAAATCTGGATTTACCTTCCACCCCCTCCCCTTCCACCAGTCTACATGGCAAACACCAATGTTAAAACATCCGAATGAAGCAAGTAACAACTTCAAGAACCAATGAAAATTTAACATTCATTTCCTGGTCAATTTCAGCAAATGAGCAGCCCAATTAAACACAGGTCATTCTGTTTTGCACGAAAATGAAAGCTGCTCGAAATAAATCATAGTTCAAAAATATTCAAAAGATATATTTCTACCCCACCCTTTTTTTCTGTTTGATGTCATTATTCATAGTAACGCTGGCGTATATCCGTGTTGAAAAGTGGGTTTGAAATTTGCGCGCTGCCATCGAAACGTC
Organism: Plazaster borealis; assembly: GCA_021014325.1. Taxonomy (NCBI): domain Eukaryota; kingdom Metazoa; phylum Echinodermata; class Asteroidea; order Forcipulatida; family Labidiasteridae; genus Plazaster; species Plazaster borealis. Next base: position 9,205,320 of record CM037471.1, on the reverse strand, counting down.
CCTTAATTCAAAACAAACGAAGGGGAAAATCGCTTTATTATATAGGAAAGCTGAATGTATGGTTATTTGCTGAAACTGATAAGGAAGATCAAGGCATATATTAAAAATAAAACAAGTTGTCCTTCCATTGTACGTTTTTAACTCAACATTGCAAAATAGAAAACTTTATTTCACAGGATATGTTGTCATTCATTGGTACATCATAATTTATATCAAGTGGTGTTTTAAGCTTTGCATGGTGTGGATAATGGGAAGTAACTATTACCAGTAAACTTGCGGATACAATCTGTTTTGGGAGGGGTACTCGCTCTAAACAGAGCCGTTGTAGTCTCGACGTTTTGGACAGTATATTCTGCTCGTCTTCAAAATAATGCTTACTGAAGACAAGCAAAGGCACTACACACTTGTTTTATGGAAGAGTGAACTTATTCCCACCCTGTATTCAATAAACCATGCAAAGTGTCAGAGAAAACCAGGCAACTGGGATTTGCGGGAATTTAAAACGCTGCCTCAGCTTCCTACCTTTGAAAGTATTTCAGGCGAAAATTAACTTTCTTGGGGATTGGTATACACTGCGAAAACTGGGGTGCTAAATTGACACCATGGGTGTTGTCACATATATATACCAAAGAGAGAATCAAAATTAACATTTTAGGGTGTCAACATAATACCAGTGTAATTGTTTTTGCAGAAAGTAGTGTTAGTTAACACCCTATGGTGTAGGAACTTTATAATCAGTGAGCTTCCAGATTGAAAAGAATTAACTCTTTTTTTTTGACAATTTAACAATTGTGTTGTTTACTTTGTCTTTAATTGCATTTTCTATAACAGCAATCAAATCCAAGGTAGAACATCTTAAAAGGATAAACAGTTTGCACTATAATCTTCGGCAATCTTAACCTGCAATCCTTTAATACTCTGCTCAAGGGGGATTTAAAGGTAGGGTTATAGATTGGTTTTTGTCAACGTAATCATTAAAGAAGCAACAAAGGTCATCTGTGAAAGTTTCAGCTGAAAACAGAAGAAGAAAAAACACTGACAGTATTTTCATCAAGAACGTTGAATCCATCCACGTTTAGCGAGGTGACAGCGGGTACCAACCGCATCTCTGGTCGCAGCATCCGCGAACAGACACCACTAATCTCCAACATTCATTGGAAGACGATCTTTGGAGATTCAAATTTGTTTACATACTTTTTTTTATTGATTTTTAATTAACGGGAGCACTTCAGACGAAATGCTTTCGCAGTATTCTTATCAATACCATCTCTATAACAAGTAGGCTTTCGGGGGTCATTACCAAAGTACCACCCCACCTTTCGGGGGTCATTACTAAAGTATCACCCCACCTTTCGGGGTCATTACCAAAGTTCCACCCCACCTTTCGGGGTCATTGCCAAAGTACCACCCCACCTTTCGGGGTCATTACCAAAGTACCACCCCACCTTTCGGGGTCATTACCAAAGTACCACCCCACCTTTCGGGGTCATTACCAAAGTACCACCCCACCTTTCGGGGTCATTACCAAAGTACCACCCCACCTTTAAGTTGAACGGTGCCTAGTTTCTTATACTTCTGATACCTTGACTTCACACTGCAAATTGGGCGCATTGGCACTGTCTAAGAAAAACAGAGCCAGACTGTTTATAGTTACACTGTTGCTCCAATAAACAAATGGCTGATCCTACACCATAGACAGTTTATTAACCTGTCACGGATTAAAACAGAAAGGGTCTTACTGGCTAAAAAAAAAATTCTATATAAAAATACGATTGGAAAAAAAAATCCTTGAAAAACTGGAAAAATAAAAAGAAGCTTAAAGTATGTCGTCACATTTTAAAATTCCATAATGATCTTCTATAGATTTATCTTATTTTTAACATAGCGCTCATTGTAGTAGAAGTGGTCAGACAAAATCACGTCTAGAACTTAAAATCACATTCAAACTTGTATGTGGTAAGTAATTGACATTCTGATGGTTGTTGGGTTGTAATGCAATAAATGCATGATCCAATCTCGCAATCATACCCACATTGTCCCTGGGCAATGTTAGTTGGACAGGCAGCAGCAGTAAATCGTGTATTTCAGCCAAACTTTCGGTAACTCTTTTACTTAAAAAATACCATGGCAAATACACACACTCCTTCCCTTCCGTTTTTACGCCATCTTGATGTAAGGGATAGAATAGGAATCAATGATTGCAGTTTTGCTTAGAACAATTTTTTTATGACAGAGCCCAAGCAGCCTCTTTACTCTTCGCTCCAACCAATACTGCTTGACTTTGACTGTTTGCAGAGTACAGCCAGATGCGCATGATACTCGGTTAACTACCAGTGAGTAAATAAAACGGTGTAAGTATCGTTCAGTTCAGCATGTAGCAATGTACCACTACCACCGAAGTCAGTTTACATCTCATTTCTACATCATATATATCGAGTGAAGTGCAATGGATTGAATATACATGAAGATGTTTGAACTGAGCAACAATTACAGCTTAGTGGTGCTGCGGCAACCCAACCTCAAGCTCATCATGCAGCATTAATCTCTGGACCATTCTTTGGGCAGCCATCTGGCCTCGGTGTTCAGCCATTTACCGTGCTGAATGTAGGTCACCATCCAGTTAGGGTCAACACCTGGAGAAAAGTCACGATGGAACCTAAACACAAACATGAAATCCATTTAAATATGTACCAGGGCTCTAGAAAAATAAGTACAAGAGGTTAAAGAAAGAGTAATTGATCTTTAACTTGAAATGTTTGTCATGACTTTGGGACCATTATGTTCATTGGCTTACTACCAACCAATAGGCAACCACTACATAAAGCATATAAGAAGAAATAATATATCATCACATGCTTGTTATTGTTGATACAATGTACATGTACAATACATGTTGGCATTTTCAATCAAAACATACCTTTTAAAGGAGTAATTATACTGTTCCTTTTTCTCTCTTTCTCTTTAAAATTAACTTTCTTGTAAAAATTTGTCACATTTATTTGCTTGGTAATATCAACTATAATATCCTAATGATAGATATGATCAGCACATAATGTGTACACAAATGTCTGAAATTGGCAGCTGTTGCAATTTGACAAAAACATAATTTTGTATTCTATCAAATGTGGTGTAACAGTTTCATTGAATTAAATGATTACTGTATACCGAAATCTCACCAGTTAGGTTGGAATGTTTTATTACATAATTGAAGAATCTTTTGCAGTGTAAAACCCATTGGGCACACACCCATCATCACGGCCCATCACACAAAGATGGAGGCATTTTACGCATTGAGTGCTAAACAATAATATTAGGCCTACACATGTACATTGTGGTCTGGAGTCAAAACACTTTTACTGATGCCCGATAGAAAGTATCTCAACATTTTGTTCCCATAAATTCTCAACATTGTCCAAAAATATATTTTGTAAATTTCTAAATATAAATGTGAGAACTGGTAAGCTCAGAAATGCTTGATATTTAGTTACGAAGAAGTAATTCTGGCCTACTACAAAATACAAATAAATGTCACTTATTGACCTGCATTGTTAATGTAAGAACAAAATTGGAGCAGTGTAGTCTTGATTGAAAGGGGTGGGCCAAGGCTAAATCTAGTGCTTTACTACAAAAGATGGAGACAAATGGTACTAGGGACATATAAATGAGATACGACAGTTACAACAGACAGTAATGAATTCCACCAAAGTAGATTACTACTGTAATCACATTACACCCATCTCGGAGGGGCTAATTCCAATTTATGCACACAAATGATTAAACTAGTGGGTGGTTTCATTAGTCCTGACATTGTAAACATAATGACCTTTATGGCAGCTCAAGGATACCCACTAATGGATCAAATCTTAATTTCTAGACCGGCAAGAGTTTCACAATATATCTTCATTCTCTTAAGAGGATGAAAACGTCTTACTCATAGGTTTCTCATTGAATGGTTGATACGCAATCAAGTCTGGAAATCTAATTTATGTCTGTGAAGAAAGCATTTGTTAGAAAGCAGGGTTGGTGACAAGACTGAGGGATTATTTGGAGGTTGAGACTAATGGTCTCATTTCCATCAGACATTCCAGCTGTAAGACTTGAGCCTCAATTCTTATCTCTGGGGTGACTGCGTTATCGCCATGTAGACATCAACATGAAGGAATTAACCTTCTTCATTCCCAGAAAGAAAACACTCTTAGTGTAAAATATACATATACAAACAGAAAATGCATAATGAATGTTAAGTTTGTTGTTATTATAACAACAATTTTTTTTTACATGTTTGTACAGTAAATGTATTTGTACACACTGTTTATGAATAAAGTCCAATTGGTAGGTTGTATTAATGTGATGAAAGATAAAACACACTGTCATCTCTTTACAGTATCAGGCCTGAGACACAAATGAAACTGAGGCAAAAAGGAAACTGAGGCACATAGATGTATGGGGACTCTTTGGTTACGGGGGCAGAGGGGTCATTGTGCCAGAAATCTTACACAGATAAAAACCCAAGTACCAATTTCTAATACGGTAAAAGTATTTTTTTGCTTTGTTGTTATGCACAAATTTGTCCCATTGTTTTGCTCTAATTTGGGAGGGCAGCTGTGAGCCGAGCCAAGCCGAGTCGAGCAGAGGCAAGCCGAGCTGACCCGAGCAGTAGGCGAGCCCAGCCCAGCCCAGCCGAGCAGAGCTGAGAAGCCGAGCCGAGTCGAGCAAAGCCAAGCCGAGAAGCTGAGCAGAGCCGAGCCGAGCCGAGAAGCCATGGCGAGCTGAGCCGAGAAGCCGAGCCAAGCCAAGAAGCTGAGCCGGGGCAAGCCGAGCCAAGATGAGTCGAGCCGAGCAGAGCCGCTGAGTCGAGGCAAGCCCATCTGCCGAGCCGAGGCAAGCCACCGAGCCGAGGCGAGCCGAGCCGTCGAGCCGAGGCAAGCCGTTGAGCCGAGGCAAGCCGAGCCGAGCCGAGCCAAGCCAAGCCAAGCCAAGCCGAGGCGAGCCGAGCCGCCGAGCCGTGCCGAGCCGAGGCGAGCCGAGCCGATCCGAGCTTAGCCGAGAAGCCGAGCCGAGGCAAATCAAATCAAAACAAATCAAATCAAAATCAAATCAAATCAAAATAAATGACAACATTTGAAATAAAATTAACACTTGGGAATTACTCCAGGTAATCATCATGCCTGATGAAGAACAACATACTCAATAATACTAACAACAATTAATGTACAATTCCTTACTACCTACTCTTCATGTGCATGTACCTCATAAGTCTGAAACCAACTGTTGATTTTGCAGGACTAAACAGCAATATTGTAATTATTATTATTAATTAAGTACAACATGCTAACACATAGTCTATACTTTAATGAGGAATGTTGTGATGGAGTATGTGGAATAGTTTGATGTGATAGTACATGGTAAGACTTACTCATATGTACAGCTGATGACACTGCCCATGTTATTAAACTCCTCTTGAGATACACCAGGAGGCGGTCTACCAATACGCATTCCAACAACTCCTTTATCACTCTCCTCTGATGACATGCTATGACACCAGAAACGCATCAATATATTTAGAAACTTTCCACCTGAATAAAACAAACATAGACGGCATCTTGATCAATTATGAAAAGTTACTAAAAAATATATATGCACGGTGCTTAAAATGCTACAATATTCATTATGCTGAATAGGCCAACTATCAAATCAGTAAGACATCATGTATTGTCTTACAGATTCTTCAAATTTCAATACAACGTTTTTGACAAACCTCAATATTCAAGAAACTAACATACTTTTTGCCCCATTTTGGGTGACTGTATTTATGTGATGTTTAACTTGGCTACACTGTACAATCACTTATTGTATGGACTCAGACAAACACAAGCAGTTACTTGAGTGTGTGCATTGACATGATTGACAAAGGGATTATCACTTTCACTTGGTCTAATGTAAAACATAACTATATATACAGTAAAATATGTAAATATATATGTTTTTTGCACAACAGTTTTAAGGATTCCTAATTAACTGTGTGTGCAGTAATCATCAGTCAATCACATTTTGATTAAACTCTGTCCGGCTTTTACAGTGAGGTGAAGTTGATATGACAGTGGATATTTTAACTTCAGTGACTCTCTGTTCTACTTTTCAGTGAGGTGAAATTGATGTGACAGTGGATACTTTAACTTCAGTGACTCTCTGTTATACTTTTCAGAGAGGTGAAATTGATGTGACAGTGGATATTTTAACTTCAGTGACTCTCTGTCCTACTTTTCAGTGGGATGAAGTTGATGTGACAGTGGATATTTTAACTACAGTGACTCTCTGTCCTGCTTTTCAGTGAGGTGAAATTGATGTGACAGTGGATGTTTTAAATTTGTGACTCTCTGTCCTGCTTTTCAGTGGGGTGAAGTTGATGTGACAGTGGATATTTAATGTTTTAACTTCGGTGACTCTCTGTCCTATTTTTCAGTGAGGTGAAGTTGATGTGACAGTGGATATTTTAACTTCAGTGACTCTCTGTCCTGCTTTTCAGTGAGGTGAAGTTGATGTGACAGTGGATATTTTAACTTCAGTGACTCTCTGTCCTGCTTTTCAGTGAGGTGAAGTTGATGTGACAGTGGATATTTTAACTTCAGTGACTCTCTGTCCTGCTTTTCAGTGGGGTGAAGTTGATGTGACAGTGGATATTTTAACTTCAGTGACTCTCTGTCCTGCTTTTCAGTGGGGTGAAGTTGATGTGACAGTGGATATTTTAACTTCAGTGACTCTCTGTCCTGCTTTTCAGTGGGGTGAAGTTGATGTGACAGTGGATATTTTGACTTTGGCGACTCTCTGTCCTGCTTTTCAGTGAGGTGAAGTTGATGTGACAGTGGATATTTTAACTTCAGTGACTCTCTGTCCTGCTTTTCAGTGGGGTGAAGTTGTTGCAGAAGTGGATATTTTGACTTTGGCGACTCTCTGTCCTGCTTTTCAGTGAGGTGAAGTTGATGTGACAGTGGATATTTTAACTTCAGTGACTCTCTGTCCTGCTTTTCAGTGGGGTGAAGTTGTTGCAGAAGTGGATACTTTAAAATCAGTGACTCTCTGTCATGTTTTTCAGTGGGGTAAAGTTGTTGCAGCAGTGAGTATTTTAAAATCAGTGACTCTCTGTCCTGCTTTTCATGGAGATGAAGTTGATGTGACAGTGGATATTCTAACTTCAGTGACTCTCTCCTCCTTTTTAGCGAGGTGAAGTTGATGTGACAGTGGATATTTTAACTTCAGTGACTCTCTGTCCTGCCTTTCAGGGAGATGTAGTTGATGTGACCAGTCAGGTGAAGTTGATGTTGCAGTTGATATTTTAACTCAATAAAATGTAGCAGCAGCACAGGTTCATCACCTCACCCTTTTCTGTAGTGAAAATTACCTTCCGTTTTTAAGTCTCCATGGTAGACTTTGATGAGATCTCTGCTTAGGGTGAAGACTGATTTTATTTTTCACATCATCATACACGTTGACATGTTCAATGAATTGAAAGATGAGTTCAATGAACTGAATGATAATAGTGAAATAAACTGGTGGTTCCTCGCTTACATGATGGACTCCCGCTGCCACTAATGCAAGAATGTCAACCCACTATCTTTTGAAGAAATCAATAAAGCCCTCAAAGAGATGAAGATTAATAAAGCATTGGGGCTTGATAATGCTATCACTGCTAAAGCTCTCCAGGGCAGAGGTGAAGTGATGGCTGAATCCACGGTTTCTGTACAGATACTACATCACTTAGATTGACCAATCAAAAAATGGGAATTGCAAAATGCACATGGCCATTTTGCCATTTACACATGCAACGGTGATATTATTTTTCTGTACATGCATGTAACATGGTATCGATACACGGCATCCACAGAAAAGACACTGAATGCAGTCAAACTCTGCATTCTCTGGGTTCTATTTCTATGACTAAGGTATACACATTAGACAACCTTGATTCCACCAAGTGAGTCAGTAATTACAAATGTCATCATGCAACACCAACACAAGTAGACCTGTCACTCATGAGTGACCAATCATAGTCGAGAGGAATAACACCCAGGTCCATCACAGCGGAAGTTTACAACAAAGTTCTTTTGAACAGGATATCCACACCGATCCAATACTCAGAAACTACCAAGCTGGATTCACAAAGGAAATGAGCTGTGCCTAACTGATTCATATTCTCAGAAGGATAATTGAAGGACAACCAGCTGCCCTTGATCAACTTTAAGAAAGCTTTTGACTCCCTCAATAAGAAGGTAATGTTTGCTGTTCTAGACCCTAGTCTATGTGATGAGGCTGCTTTACAACTCTCACATTGCAATAATGGTGAATGGCAGCATATCGGAAACCTTTAATGTCAACCTTTATCTTCATACTGTTGGACTACCTTCTGATAAAAAATTACACTCACAAACTCTGGAGTGGTAACATACCATGAAATATCCAAGGCAAAATCCAGCCGAACAGACATTAATGATACCGTTCGTTAGAATCCACCACACCACAGTGAGTCAAGAGCAAATGAACAGGACCATCGCAGGACCAAATACACGACTGCAAACTGTAGCCCACACCCACCATCTAGGTATATACAAAACCAATCATTCATGTGGCCAACTTAAGATATTGGGTTTATGATGGCTTCCAGTGCATCCAACCTTTAGAGAAGAAAGGCACTAGCTCGGTGTGTCTTCTGGAAGCTGGAAAAGATATAGGATAGGTCCACACTCTCCATAAACAGAGCTCTCTTCAACACAACTTGCATATTGTTTTACTCGGTGAGTGTGAACCCGGGGTAATATCTCACATCATAAAGAATGAACCTGACGCATTTGCCACAGTGTGCTACAGAGTCATGCTTCACATCAAACAAAACTGTTCACATTCAGAACTCCACAGTTAATGCAATTACTACCGTAATACAAAACCACAAATTCAGTGTGTGGGAGAGCCCGGCAGCCGAGTTTTTATTCTTTCGTTGGCAGACGAGGAACCATATAAAAACATCTATGTCCCCAAGCATGGAAAATGATGCCTAGACACCAGCAATCATCATATTCATACGCACTGTACATGTACCTTTCCAAGGTTTGGTAGGTTGGAAGATAAATGTACGATGCTTGTGAACCAACACATCACCAGCTTAGCATAGGATCAATAGGATCAAGGTTGTGTCACAATGCTCCGCAGCTACACACCGATGTCAAATAAGAACGGCAGTGGCTCTTCTGCATTTTATTAAGAAATGATGCATGTTTCATGTACTGTTCTGTCCTAATATATTGTACATATATTTAAGTGTACATGCACAATGTACAGTTATCATGCGTGACCAATAGACCCATTGCATTGGCCCCCATGATTGATGACAAACAATGGAAATGTGCTGCGCATGACTCTCGACCAATGATAGCTCTTCACGCATGCACGTTTCATCAGCGATGGCGGCCAATGAAAGGGGTCTATACTGAAATGTTATGTTCTTGTCGCTAGAGTATTGTAGCTTTCCTTTTCCTCGTCTCAAACATAGAAACTCACCACTTTCATCATAATGGACAGCAACATTCTGTGGGAATATATGCAGAACATCATCAGTGTTGACAACAATATTAGCACGGTCTCTCATCCCAAGGTCCTTCAATGTCTCCTTGACTTCATCTAAAAGCTTTAAAAGAATACAGAAGATATTCATCAATCATGGATTGGGAACTACAGTATGTGCCATAATAACAGTTTTACATTGAGTTTAGCTGGGGTGTTTGTCTCTTGTGATTTCAAACTGACCAACGCTTGAAATATACCAGGCCTGGAATTACAAGGAGGCCACGGAGGCCATGGCCTCTGTTGGCCCTGGTCTTGGCCTTGGTGCCCCTTCAACAGTTTGCCATAGACTTTAAGATTTTCCAATGGAAGTGCCGCTTGAAAAATGAAAATTGCCTTGCTCTCTCACAGATGAAATTCCAGGCCTGATATACAATTAACATACACTGTACGTGGTCGAAATAACTTGTACCAAAATTATCTTTAATGCATACCGTTCTTGACAGCATTCCCTCCAGTTGGTCAAAGTTACCATCAGAAATGAATCTTGATATTGTGCACATTGCCTGCAAGTGAAAAACAAAAACAAATTCAAAATGTGGCCATGTATATTTTAGGCCATGCAAAGGACATTAATATATACAGTAAAGTGTACATATTATTCATTAACTGTACAGCAAAAGCAAACTGTGGTGAAGCAAGGGATCAGATAGCCATTAGAAATTAGACCATCTATTTGTTACACTCAACTCAAGGGGGTAAGGCCATGTAAAGTTGCTTAGCATTTCCAACCGACCAATCAAAAGGGCCATAACTTATTACAAAAAGTGTGTGTAGATGTAGAGGGAACCCGATAAAGTGTGGCTGTCGAAACCACAATGTTGAAACTTGTGCTCGATCCCAATAACAACGTGTAAAACGTATATTCGAAACCCAACTCTGACTCCATGAGAACTTGAGTGATGTGGTCACCGAACATTCTGAGCAAGTTCATATTGAGTGGCTTTGTGCACCATTTTTCAGTAAACAATATAAAACCAGAACAGCACTATCTACGCGCAGTGACTGTTTTTCAGGACATACTGTGACAAATGTTAGTCTTGTTTCGGGCCAACATTGTCATTGTGACTTCGTACTTTGGACTGTATTTCCCTGAAGACAAAAAACATCCTTAAGAGCCCCAATTCAGAAAAAGGTAATACTATCCATTCACATAAAGGAGTCAATTTTTAATATTAATAGAAGAATTTATTCTTTTTTTTTAGGGATGAAAAAAAAAAATGGAAAAAAAAATGAAAAAGGCGAAGGGGGATCACTCCCACTCAGCCACGAGGTTGTGGAAAAAAATTCAGTCATTTAATACCTTTATATAAAAAATGTCAGCTACTTGTTTGTGTCCTGCAGCCTAACTGTTATAGACTGGAAGGATACAACAAACCAGTTATAACTTTTAGCAGTTCTTTTTGCACAAAATTGCACCGTCATATCACAAAAGAGGACTCCATAATGTAGCAGCAATATTTATCATACATGTACATGTACATAGTTTTTAAATATAAAAAACAGTTTTAAAGTAAAGTAGGAAAAAAGTATGTACACAGATTTCCCAACTCTGAAAGGTTGCGGTTCTATCACTTTATCAGTATCACAGTGCATTTAAACGGAGAGCCTGCACCTGCTCTGCGGCTGCCATAGGGAACATTATATACTATTTCACATATCAGGGGCACAGTACAAGACCAAATCCCCGGCGTGTGTGCACATGCTGTCAAAACATTTGCCAATGACAAATGTGTACCAAGGTAGTTGGTTTGTCGAAACCCTCCGGTCTACGGCCATCGGGAGGATGGGCGGTTCTGTTTATCAGAAATATAAAACTTAAAAGAAAGCGGGCTAGTGCACTAGTCTAAACTTTCTACAAAATTTGAAAACTTTTCCCCCAAAAATCATAACTAGTTAGTAAATAAGAAGTGGGCAATCTTCATTCACAATCAATACACTCCATTGGAAAGTTTACTTTGCTTGACCTGACCATCACTTACTCCTAGAACTAACCTGTACATTTCACTATCGTCTCATATATGGCGGAACCTCATATAGTTCTACATGTAGGAGAGGAGTTGGACCCAGTAACTTGGGCGCTGTACTCCTTTTTCGAAATTTTGACATCATCGGTCATACTAGCGCCCACGCTTGTCGTTGTATTTTCCCCGAGGGATCTTCAATTTAGCGATCCAACACTGCAGTATCTACGGGGGGTCTGCCCGGACTTAACCGTGATGCCCATGCAGTTGAGGCAGGGCACCTGTCAAATTTTAGGTTGGTGTCCTGCCTCAACCCCGCTGTTATCAGGCAAGGCAAGGCAAGGCAAAGCACCCGTCTAATCATCCAAATTGAAGATCCCTCGGGGAAAATACGACAAGCTGGGGCGCTAGTACGATCGATGATGTCAACATCTTTAAAAAGGAGTACAGCGCCCGCCACGAACACATGACTTTAGCCCACGAACCGCCCCGCGCGCTATTGGTGAGTTGAATGAGCGGGTCGTGAGCCGCGCTGTGCGTGAAAGGTAAACGAGAAACGTCTTGCACCAAGACTAGCGCATTGACAAACATCACGGATGCCGGGCAGTCAAACTGTGTCAGTAACGCCTCAGATTTTCTTCATAAATTACACCAAAACGAGCGCGCTCTTTTTCGACTTAATGTGCTGTCCACAAATGAGCTACAATAAGTGACAACTGGGGAAAAAATCTCGGCATAAAAACGTGAGTTTCTTTTCGAAAACAAATGTCACCTCCTGGCTGGAGGCACATAGGCGTAGGGCCAAGGATCGGAGGAAGTCCAGAGTATTGGCACTATTAATGGGGCTAAGGTCAAGTAGGTTCTCTAGTCTCTAACTAAGAGTGACAGAAAAAATCCATAACATCTGCCACTTTGAAAGCGGTCCTACTATAAAGCCGACAACTCGCCGACAACAAGTCCAGAGTGCCGAGTGCCAAGTGCTGGGGTCAAGGGAAGGGATACAAAGTTGATTTGAACTATAGTATTTCAATTTATGTGGCTAGCTAGCGGTGGGGAGAAAATCAAATTCATTGTATCACCTGTTGAGCTCCTTCGGTGAAATCTTCTGCCTTGAATTCAGGATCAAAATAAGACCGAATCATCCAGAAATATATCTTGTTTCTGATCAGTTTGAAGGGATTTGGAATGGCAACAAAAATGGGTTTAATTTTGTTCTCACTTTCTCCATCGGACTCATTGGAATATGGTCGCATGTGACTTGTTTGAACACATTTCCATGCAGGTTGCACTTGCAGTAATGACGGTCCTGACGGTTGTCGTGGTTGTGAGCGATTGTCACAGAATAGTTTGTTGTGATTTGTCAAGAAATGCACGTAACGACTACTTCGTTTCATATGCTTTGACGTAGAAAGGTACCTCCGCACTGTGTCTGTTTCACTAAATCGAGATAAGAACACCGTTTTAACGGTTTGTGTTGATTTTTCGCTGAGAAGTTTGCAACACAAAATCTTGTTACAGGAGGCCGCCATGTTGGATTAAAATTCAGGCTGGTCAGAAGCCTCTAAATTAAGAATATTTTTTCCGCATCCAATTTGTCTACAACTCACGGTGTTTGTGTATTAATATAACGAGTATTTAGCTCAAATTTTTAGCTATACATTTCTAAACTATTCAAATAGTTCCAAAGGTGTACAACATTCGTTGAATAGTGAATTATTACAAATATTTTTTATCAGGCTTGTTGGTTGGCATAATTTGAACTATTGGTGGCGCATTTAAACTTTTTTAACAACAACTTCTACAACTTTTTGCATGCTGTTTTCTCTCTGCACTATCACCAATAGATGGTAAAGCAGTCACTGTCACCAACTATACCTCCATGCACCAACTAGGCCCTACTGTCACAGTTTCTGTCATTTGTTAAGTGCCTGCTGAACTTCAGCTTCAATTTCGTAACAATGGCAGAAAGTGTGCGCATTTTTGAGGGAGTTGATAAAGATTTATTCATCAGTGATATTTACCCACAGGTTTGTATTCTACCTCCATGGCAATATAATAGTACTACTCTAGTAACAGTAACAGTAACTTAACTTTTCTCAGTAATTATATAGCTCCATATGCATGCGTACTATAGCATTAGTGGGGCTTTCTCTACTCGCTCATTAGTAACTATAGATATATGACTGCTTCGACAATGTTCGAGTGCTATGCCCCTATGGCTATGGTTAAAACTACGGAACCAAAACTACGACGCCCGAGGTGATCCTCGACGCGTTGTATTTTCCTGAGGCGAAGTCGAGGGAAAATAGACCGTTCCGGGATCATTGAGGGAGCCGAAGTTTTAACCATAGTATGAGTAAAAGCAATGTTTTATAACACCCCCAAGGTTGTAGCTAGGGCAAATTGAATGCCCACTAATTTTGACGAGGGTGATGGGTGTATCGAGTGCAACGTGTAGCGCCTCACGGCCGGGGTCCAGGGGCCCGCTTCCTCTGGAAGCTGATTTGCTAAAGGGTTTTAGTTGTTTTTATTGCTTTGATGGTCTCCCCAGTCCCCAGGCTCTCTCCTGCCCATATTTGTGCCTTTGACAGAGTCATTGTCAGAGGCATAAACATGTGCAGGAGAGCCATAGAGAATAAACACTTGTATTGTTAAGTAAAATGTTAGGGTAAAATAAATTAAATATTTGCAGAAAAAATAATTACTGTCCTTGTTCTTCTTCTTTAAACTAGTCTAACTTTATAGGTGATTTATTTTCCACTTGGTTGAGAACGTTTGTGCAAGTTTTTGCAGGGGTCGAAATTAACGGTGGCCCGCTGGCCCATGACCAGTGAAAATATCTCCGGGTTGTTTTTGGCGCAATATTTGAAGTTGTCCTTTTTTTTAATTCGCGTGGTGTGCCATTTTGTGACACCGCAAACTTTGTTTCCTTGCATAATTTAAAAATTTGCGCAGGATAGCTCGGGCGCAAACTTTGAATATCTTTGTCTTTCAACAGTTATTGTCGTGAAATATACGTTGTTTGAAGGGAATTTACGTCCAGAGGTTAAAGGAGTTAGTTCGAAGTAGTGTTCTGCTGGATCTTAACTTCTGTCTGAAGTGATACTTTTGTTAAAAAACTTGGGAAGAATGTTGAGAAACAGGTCTGCTCACAAACTGTTAAGTTCAAACCACGGGACAATCGCGCTGGCAGACTCTTTTGATAAATAAACTGCGCTGTGAACTTGTTGATAAACTTTCTGTTTAAATAGAAAAACTTATTTGACAAAATATACATCCCGTTTTTGTTTCTAGTCTTGCGATGACAACAACCGCGCCAACAATGTATATAAACTGCCTCTGTTTCCCAAAGGGAACTATTCATGCAAACAATTTTTAATTGTGTGGGCATACTTTAGATCAAAAATTGTGCGCACGCAAATTTTACAATTGGCTTGCGCGAATTTAAAAAAAGGCCATCTTCAAAGATTGCTCCCAACACCACATTGTTCCTACACGTCAAGGTACCAAGAATTTGCTGTTGCTCTGGGTATGGTTGCCATGGGCTAGTACATCGGTTGCTACGGGTATAGTACCTTGTTTGCTGCATGTACAGCGCGTCGCGTTCGCGCGCTAGTAAAAATAAGACATCATGATCAAAAGGCAGAATCTTTGTAAGGGGTGTTATAATAGTTGATATGAACCAGGGGAAATGCTGGTGGACTCATGAAAAGGCTAACTTAAAGGAACATTACAGAATTGGTTTTTGCTCACAAAACAGTGTAAGCACTTTATATAATCCACCATATACATAAACTGACAAACCTGTAGAAGTTTGAGATCGATCGGCCATCTGGGTCACGAGAAAATAGTGAAAAACCGATTACACATTTGCAGGTGTTGTACAATGCATGAATAAAACGCTCATGAACGATAAACTCCAATTGGAAATTAGTTTTATTTATTTCTCATCAAATATGGCATTTCGGACAGAAATATTTCTAGGGATGTTTTCTACTATCATCATCATTAGACCGTGTAAGTTTTATGTAAATCTGTGATCTTAAAGAAAATTTTAATTACCAGTTCTGTAACGTTCCTTTAACTAACCAACGCTAACTGGTCAAGCTGGCCATCGAGAAGATAACATTTCATCAGACTCAAAGAGGAGATGAGACCTTTATCAAATATTGTGTGCTCCAGTCCTATGAAACATTACCTTTTTTAGCATGCACAAAACATCCATAGCCCACCTTGTTGGGCTGTTATGGCTCTCTTTTAACATCCGTCATATCATAGTTGCCATTACATCAGACTGATGTTAAAAGAGAGCCATAACAACAGCCCAACAAGGTGGACTGGCACAAGACATCGATGCGAAAGGGTCACATTAATAGGAAAAGGAATGTTCTTATGTAAGCTACATAACATACTTCATACTTGATACTTGATATTTCATGTACTTGATACTTGATCATCCTTTATAAGCTAAGATAAGTTTAGTAAGGTCTGTCGGATCATACATTGTTATATTTATTTTGTTTACTTTCAGAGAAAACCGGCGGTCCTGCGAGGTCTAGATATTGGTGAATGCAAAACAAAATGGACAGAAGACTACCTCTGCAAATGTGTTGGTTCTCAAGAGGTCAAAGTTCATGTTAGCCCTTCAGCGAATATGGACTTTGTAAACAAAAATTACGCCTACAGGTGAGAAAGGGATGAAAATAAGTACACTGATTCGTCTTCACTTTTTATTAACATTTCAGAGATATTGCAATACCAGTTTACCACATAGCAAAATGTACATTAAAGGCACTGGACATGTTTGGTAATTGTCAAAGACCAGTATTCTCACTTGGTGTATCCTAACATATGCATAAAATAACAAACCTGTGAAAATTTGGGCTCAACTGTCATCAAAGAAAAAACACCCTTGTTGCACAAATTTTTGTGCTTTCTGATGCCGGAAAAAGACTTCTGGCCAGAAGTCTTTTTCAGATTTAAATATTTCAGTGAGAAATTACCTTTTGTTTCAAAAACTATGTAACTTCAGAAGGAGTTGTTTCTCACAATGTTTTATATTATCAACAGCTCTCCGTTGCTCGTTACCAAGTAAGTTTTTATGCTATTCTTTTTTTGAGTAATTACCAAACATGTACAGTGCCTTTAATTAGACTGCAAAGACCTTTGATGTATGTATGTATGTATTTCTTATTCTATCCTTAGAACTTTGCCATTTGAAAAGTTTCTGAGACGTGCTGCTCAATCTAATCATGATGAATTTTTCTTCGAACCGGTAAGCACATTTTGTACTGTTGCCAAATGCCTTTGACAATTTAGTTCTTATTCCACTTGCGTTGTTTACTATTCAGTCATTTTGTTTCCTTGTTATTGTATTACCAATGTGAAAATTCCTTGAATGTTATAACATGTATTTATTTTAATTTGACTTAATTTACATTTTGTTGTCAACATTAAAACAATTAACACAAATTTGGAACAGCTGACTAATTTGAGTACAGCAAACAATGACAGAATACTGAGGTTAAAAAAGAAATGGGGTAAATATTTCTAATAGACTAAGTGATTTTGAACCTTACACAAATTGAGGCCAAATAAATAAATAAAAACATGTTAAGCGTCCCCACCCGCTTTCTTTTTAGAGGCCGCCTTGGATTTTTTGTGGATTTTTTTTTTTTTTTTTGGGGGGGGGGTTTAGGAAAAAAATGATAAACCCTAGTAGAGTCTTTCTCAAAGGCTAAAATGACAACACAACACAACACACATAAACAGATATACTGGTGTAACAAAAGCAGTCAAGTGGAAAGAGATGACTGAGATGAATGAAAGCACACAGAAAAAGCAGGGATGAACAAAGAGGAGGGTGACAGAGGGGAAGGTGCTAGTTTTATTTTACAAAGACATAAATGTGTACAACCTACAAAATAACAGTGCAAAATGTATGTTATTCAATTCTGGACGAGCTTTTCAAATTGCTGAAACTGTAGGTGTGATCAGCAGTGTGATCGGCTTACTAAATCCTAGAGAACTGAGTCATGTCCTACACGTATAAAATTTCCTAAGAAGCAGAAACTTTTTGAACTTGTGTTTTCCAGGATGAAAAGTATTACTTTCGTGCTCTTGGAAATGACCCAAGAAAGGTAAGGACAGGCTGTCTTCTTTCAAAATAATGCTGTGTGTATTTGTTGACAGAGAATTTATCAAATTTAAGTTTTCAAGTGTCACAGGTTTAATGAGATATTAACAAAGTTTTCTTACAAGTTACAGGAATACTATTCCCTTACAGTAAATACTCATTTATTCAATGCCTTTTGAAAGTGGAGTTTCTCTGAAGCAGCAAATGAAGTGTTTCTGTGGGGCCTTAACAGTAACTTTTTATAAACTAATAACACATACTTATTGTGATCTTTGTATCAGTGTTTGCAATTAAGATCCATTTTATTTAAAACGCAAAACATTTTCTCAACTGTTTGAATTCCTATAGGAACCTGCTGATATAACTAAACAGTTTCCTTCTCTAGCACCTGATGTAACAATCCCTCAGTTCTTTGAAGCAGATGCAATGTTTTCAACTGTTCTCCGATTAGGATCAGCTGGTGTGCAATTATGGACCCATTATGATGTAAGCAATTAGTTTTTGTTGTATAAGAAAAGCTTTGATTGCAGACTTCCTTTTTTTGCCCCTGGAATGACACGTTTATTTAGCACGTGGCTTGTTGTCGCCGAACGGTCTAGTTCATAGGACCCAAGCTCTGGTGTTGTCAGCAGCAGAGTGTGGGTTGGAATCCCAGCCAAGACACTTGAATTGTGCCTTTTAGCAGGGCACTTTACCATAATTGCTTCGTAAAAAGTTGGGAAGGTAGTGCATTCTGCTCTAGCAGCCAGGCTCCTAATGGATGATACCCATGCCTACATCCTTACGGACTGTGAAGGGGGTAACCCTGTTTCAGCCCCAGGAGTAGGTGGCAACGTGCCCCTGGTGAAAGTTGATTTGGGTCAACCGGTCAACAGCGCAAATCAGTTAAGTGTAGAGACACTGGAGTGGAAGTCTCAATTGTCATAATGTAGATCGGCGTTGGTGTCAATGAGATTCAGGAAAAGGACAGGGGAAAGCCTCTAGCAAATGACTGTAGCATCGTTTTTGGAAGCCAAAGTTTCAATAAAATATTATTAGTTTCTGTGCCTAAATAGCAAGAATCCACTTGGTTGGTCCTCCCATTGCCAATTCAGTCTAGCCACACCCTAAACACATTGCATACATGTACACTATAACCACATTGTAGTCTTCTTTCAGATAATGGATAACCTCTTGATTCAGATCAGTGGTCACAAGCGAGTGGTGTTCTTCAGTCCTAAAGATGCCACTAATTTATATCTCAAAGGTATGCTTTTTCTGTTTTAAATTCACATGAAATATCAAGATATAAACCACAAGTTATTGATACATTTTCTACTATCAGTGTATATGCAAGTTTTCCTCAAGTTGTTTTGTACAAAAAAGTATTAGATTCAGTTCAGTGTTCTACATAGTATTGGTATCGAAACACAAATTCTTCCACAACAGCACGCATCTATACAGTGTCAAATTTTACAAACTTCACTATCACCCTAAAACTTCATTTAAGAGCAAATTAAGTGTTGTAAACTTACGTATTTATTAAATTTTCTTTCTTGTATAAAAAGATTCAAAAGATCAGTCCGTATTTTGCCAGATTCTCGATCATACTTGCCTACAACGTGATTTGAAAATATTGACAATTTTTGTTGTGCACAAGCATAATGGCATATATTTTGGATCTTTTAACTCTATTTAGAAAAGATTACATAATAGTAACCTATGTTTTTTCAGCCTTATAAAACAAGAGAATGTGTATCAATTTTTCTTCCCAAAACTAATGATTTACATGTACCACCCAAATTATGCTATGCCAAACCCTAGCAAAATTCATTTTTTTCCCCTTAAACAATTTTAGTACAACCTGAAAAACGGGCTGTACAAGTCTGAGAGGAAAAGTGAATACTGACATTTTGTGGTTACTTTTCACAGGAGATAAGTCAGCAGTATTAGACGTTGACAATCCAGACTTCAGTCGATATCCAGCTTTCAGGCATGCAAGGCCAATGGAATGTCACTTACAGCCAGGAGATGTTCTCTTTATACCTGGTGAGTTTTAATTAAGTAACAGACGCCCTCAGGAAGCACATGCATTTAAGCAAATGATTCCCTGTTGTGCTTTGCTATCATCTTAGGTGCCCATTTAAGTTTAATGTTGGCCTGCATATTGCATAATATGTATGACGTTATAGAACTTATAGAGACCTATATATAGAGACCTATTAAGAACTCACTCCGTGGCAGTGTAGCTATTAACGAGAAGTCCCCCCCGATCTACATAGCGAAAGTAGTTGTCCTGCCCGATTTCCTACCTCCCGCCCAGGTAGTAGTTAATAAGCAGGACAGTTCTTTTTAGAACTGAGAAGTCTCCTGATTTCGGAGTATTCTACTCTGCGACAGTAGAATAAAAAGCAAGTCAAGTTCTCAAAGAACAAAATCTACCTAGAAAGTAGATATACACATGGTGTTACCCCAAACCAATAATATGTATATGACGTTGTTGGTGATTTAAAAAAAAAGTTATTTCTACTTGTTTGTTTGATGATATTTGATGATGGAGAAGACGTATGCATCCTCTACTATGATTTGTCAGGATTTGTCATGAGGTTCGTTTAAGTATTAACATGCTGAAAGTTTAATTGGTTGCACTCTTAACCAAAATCAGAGGAGATTTGTACAAAATGTTCAGGGTTTGATAGGGTCAGCATCGGGTGCCTGCCATTCATTTCAGGATTTCACAATGTCACCTCATACAAAATGTTTTCTGATAATTAATTTCAGAATAACTGTAAGTCATTTATATATCGTTAGTTTGAGTATTATTAAAGGCACTGAACACGCTTGGTAATTGTCAAAGACCAGTGTTCTCATTTGGTGTATCCCAACATTTGCATAAAACAACAAGCCTGTGAAAATTTGGGCTCAATTGGTCATCGAAGTTGCGAGAAAATGATGAAAGAAAAAACACCCTTGTTGTACAAATTTGTGTGCTTTCAGATAGGAATAAAAGGCTTCTTGCAGAAGTCTTTTATTATTTTAGTGAGAAATTACCTCTTTCTCAAAAACTACGTTTTCAGAGGGAGTCGTTTCTCACAATGTTTTATACTATCAACAGCTCTCTGTTGCTCGTTACCAAGTCAGTTTTTATGCCAATATATATTTTGAGTAATTACCAAATGTGTACAGTGCCTTTAAGTTCAGAATAGTATCAGACACCAATGGGAGCATTTTGGAAACAATATTTAAATGTAGTGTACCAAGTATATTCATGTGCATGTCACTCTCTGATTTATTTTCACAGCACTTTGGTTTCATAATGTCCGTTCCTTAGACTTCAGTGTTGCCGTGAATGTATTCTTCAGGCATCTAGAAGCAAGTTGCTATGACTCCAAGGATCCTTACGGCAATAAAGACCCACAGGCAGCTGCTAGAGCTTTGCAGATTTTAAACAGAGCTCTGAAATGTCTTGAAGAACTGCCAGACAACTACAGGGATTTTTATGGCAGGAGGATGGTGTCTGAGATCGAGTCTAAGATGTTTCTGAAGTCTTGAAAGTCAGTCAGACAATAATGAGCAACTCAACATAAAGTACAACTGAGCTCCAAGATGAGATGATATCAGGGGACTTAATTCATGCACTGAGTAGCATGAGGAATCAAAAAGGCATGGCACTATTGGTTCAAGTTATCTTTTTGTCAAGAGAGGCTTGAAAGACCGGTAATTACGAAGGAGTCGCTTGGTATAAACAGCTTCCAAACTGTATTGACATTTAGAATGTCTGAGATTGAGGCTAAGATGTTTCTGAAGTCTTGAAAAACAGTCAGACAATAATGAGCAACTCAACATAAAGTACAACTGAGCTCCAAGATGAGATGATATCAGGGGACTTAATTCAGGCATTCTCCTGAAGACGATCAGAGCATACTGATCGAAACGTTGAGTCGATAACCACCGGTTCTTTTCAGAAGCAACACTACTCAAAAGAGATATTCACATGGTGTTACCGCAAACCTCTCTTAGTTGACATTTATATATAATCTCAAACATCACAGAATAGTCTACTTCAATAGCCATCTGCTAGTTCTTTGTAAACCAACATTCGGCTTGATCTCCGTGAGTCCTATTAAATTAATGCAATCTTCATGTAGACTGTAGAATGTTTCATGGAACATCGCAGCCAATGAAAGCTTAAAACCTCATCCCAGTTTTGTGGTATTCCTTTATGTATTTTAAATAACCCTCAGTTTGTTTTGTTGTTAACACTTGCTTTTGTAACTAGTGACCTTCCTAAAAGGCAAAGTAAACCCTTGGTTTTTGGAACTGTTCGATTGTTTTAATCCTATATAAATGTAGATATGTACAATAAAACTAACCTGTGAAAATTTCATTTCAAGAGGTGGTTGCATTTTTGAAAATCTGGAGAGGTTACGTCCACGCGGGAAGACTAATCCGTAGTTGGAATACACAATCTGAAACGTTTCTCAGATTGAAAATGTTTTTGAATCTGTCTCCTAACAACCACATTACTTTGAAGTAATTGTTTCTCAAACTGTTCTACATTATCAACAGCTGAGCTGCAGTGCTTCTTACAAAGGAAGTTTTTTATGGTCGTTAATTTTTTGAGTAATTACCAAAGATATACCCTCCCTTTAAAGGGTGTGTACAACATTGGTAATTGCCAAAGACCTGCATCCAAACTTGATGTGACCCAACATATACATGAAATAACAAACCTGTGAAAGTTTAAGCTAAATCAGTCTTCGGAGTCATGAGAAAACAGTGAAAAAAAACCTTATGTGTTTTAACTTTTTTTCAAACATCAGAATTTATCCTGCAGGATAAATACTATTATTTTACTCATTTCGTAAAAACTATGGCATTTCAACCAAAACTATTTCAAGGGAAGTTTTCTACCATGACCAGCTTTATACCATGTTAAAGGCACTGAACACGTTTGGTAATTGTCAAAGACCAGTGTTCTCACTTGGTGTATCCCAACATATGCATTAAATAACAAGCCTGTGTAAATTTGGGCTCAATTGGTCATCGAAGTTGCAAGAAAATGATGAAAGAAAAACACCCTTGTTGTACAAATTTGTGTGCTTTCAGATAGGAATAAAGGGCTTCTTGCAAGAAGTCTTTTATTATTTTAGTGAGAAATTACCTCTTTCTCAAAACCTACGTTACTTCAGAGGGAGTCATTTCTCACAATGTTTTATACTATCAACAGCTCTCTGTTGCTCGTTACCAAGTCAGTTTTTATGCTAACATATATTTTGAGTAATTACCAAAGGTATACCCTCCTTTTAACACACAATGTGTGTTCCTTCTTTCAGTCCTTTCTCTGAACTCGCTACTCTTTTCTTGATGTTATTGAGTATAGGTTTCTGATTGTATTGGAATCTGAAACTGCTAGAAATTAAGTAAGTGATCGTTTCCTGTTGTATGAGGGGGCAGGGAAGGAGGAACGGGTCCACTACTGAAAAAAGGATGAGTGTCACAAAAAAAATACAAAATCAACACGATGACGTCTCAAGATATAAAATCTGGATCTCCAGCAACTAATTTATTCTTCACAAGAAAGTATCACTACACTGAAAAGCACAGCAATACAACAGTATGTGTGAAGGTCACAGGTCGACACATGACTTGCTATACATAGTGCTTGACTGCAACACTTTTTATAGTGTACAATACAATAACGATGACTCTATCCCTCATAATTACAAATCTCTCCAACAAAATGACTTGGTATAAACCTAAATGATACTCCCTAGAGTTTCAATAAATTTGTCCCACTCAGATGACAAACAACTTTTAGTAGAATGGCAAGAGCCATGCTCCCTACAAAATAGAGAGAACTTACAGAGGAAATTGCATATATGCTGTCTCCCTGCCGAAAGCCAAACGGAAAAGAGGAAGGTCCAAAAGTCTAAGTTTGTTGTAAATATGCAAATTAAAAGTTGCAGCAACAGTGCTGAGGACGCGCCTTGTCCCCATACATTCAGAAATTTAAAACAAAAAAATGACATTAATTTGTAGAAGAATTAAAAACGTGTTTAACTTGATTGATATCAAAACCTCACAAATTTGAGGATTTCCACAACTGCTGACTTCTAAAACGTTCCTGACACTGAGCGCAAAGAATTTCAGAAAAATAGTTTAGGTTAAAAGAAGAAAAACAAATATTCAAGGAAACATATGACTGCCAACATAGGGCTAGATGGCCAGCTTTGGATAGTATTTAAAATGCATTTTGAGAAACTTTTCACTACGAAGTACCGTAACTGCGGTTATGGGAAAAGATATCACTGTTTATCCCCAACAAATTTAATCTGAGAAGCGTTACTGACAGTAACGTTTCTCAGATAGTGTATTCCGGCAATTGCAGATAGAGTCCTCATGTCAGTGTGGAAAAATTACAAGTCTCTAACCTCATAAAATTGTGTAAATTGCTATATTCGATACCCTTCCTGTGCAAAATTTGTCAACACTGATATTCTGAGAAAAATGGGTGCCTACAGATAATTGTACGGGGATGTTTTGGTTCATTACTGACTTTCGATAATTTTCAATAAAAAACAGCCTTGTTGACCTTTTGACTGACAAAAACATTTCCCCTTGAACTGTAAAGATCCAGTAGTGGGTTGAAATCCAATGACGCCATTGGAAAATGAGTAGGCCTATCACATTTATCAGCATGAGGCCTAGCCTATACATCACAAAAGTGAATTGGTCATTTCCCTTCCTCTTTAAAGGGATTGTATACGTTTGGTAAATTGAACCCCGGCTGTTTGTTTCACCCATGGTTTCACTAATCCTATAGTTGTAGATTATATACCATTGAACTAACCTGTGAAAATGTCATTTTAAGTGGTAGCGCTTTTGCGATATTGCCGAAAATCTTGAGCGGTATGTCCGCGCGAAGAATAATCTGCAATTGGAATACACACTCTGAGAAACGTTACTCACTGTCAGTAACGCTTGTCAGATTCAATTCTTTGGGATAAAAAGTGATATCTTTTTCCATAACCATTATACTATCCAAATCTGCTGTATATTCTACCTCCATGTTCTTACCAAGTAAGTTTTTATTAGGCTACCAATGACCATTACCAAACGTGACCCTTTTTTGTAGTTTTTGTGTGAACTGGGATCCATGGGAGATCAGTGAGTTTTCTCAGTGAGTTTTCTCAGTGAGTTTTCTCACTGAATGGATTACCCAGGATAAACAAGGAATAAATAAACAAATGTAGGGCCTACTATGCCGTCTTTTTCGAAGTGGAAACTGTGACCTTCTCGAGGCAAGGCTACGTGGAGGCTATCAAGGCTGATTAATCGAGTGTACGTCGTACCTTGGTCGTCGTACGGACGCAGCATGCAGCAGCATGCAGCAGCGCAGATACACAATGCGATACTGAGTGCGGTAGAGCGTGTACACATTGTTAATCACGTACTGATTGCTTGTGTGACGATTTTATCCTGTCCTTTCAGAGGCTAGCTAGCTAGCTGTCTGCTGCATCGTCGTCTACAAGTACTACCGACACCGTACATAAACTCGTCCACACACCAGTTGCAACCAGTCTTTGATGAGCTCTTGCCCGGGGAGTTTTCTGTTGTAACCGTTCCACCACCGACCTGGTCGTCCGCAATGATGTTGCGAGCAGTCAACCGCCTGTTTGCTGTGGGTAAGAATTCAGCTTGGACCCGCTGTCTCTCCAGTGTACCACAGACAAAACCTGAAGTTCATTTCAACAAGGTAATGCGAGTATTGCAGTAATGGTGGTTCATGGAAGCTTGACAATATACCATGGAGTTAGAATTAAATATTATTAGTGTACTGTATGTTATCTAATTAACTTCGGTGGCGTAACCAGTCACTTGGTGTGTGTGTGTGGGGGGGGGGGGGGTGTCGTTCATGGTTGCCATTAATTTGTGCACTTCAATCTCATTGTGGGGGGGGGGGGGGTATAGTAGAATGTGTAGGTCTAACCATGGTCTAACCTACATTTTTGTGTATGGTTTTTAATGTGTAACTATGTTATGTATGTCCACTTCTGTGGTCAACAGAAGTGGGGCTAGTCTAGCCCCATAAATTGGGCCAATCACATTGGCCCAATTTATGGGGCTAGGGCTAGTCCACCACATGAATGTGCTATGAATGTTAATTAATTTTTAAATACCATCTCTATTTTATTGCTGTCACTACTGCATCAGTAATCAGTATCACAGCGTAAAGGGTTTGGGATGTTTCTAATGGAAAGGTATACATGAATTGGGATAAAAAGTGTGGTGAAAATAAATGGTGATCAAGGCCTGCTTCTTGAAGTTGATATTGATAATTTTACCGAAATTAAGACTAAGATTTAAGAACGAGGCCTAGAGAGTTTAAAACATCTCCATCACACTTTTTTAAATTCCCTTATTTCATTCAGTTAACAGGTTAAGGGCCCAAATTAATTGTATGAATAATTTTATTTAGATCTTCATCAACAACGAGTGGCATGATGCAGTGAGTGGTAAAACATTCCCTACCATCAACCCTGCTACTGAAGAGAAGATATGTGATGTTGCAGAGGCAGACAAGGTCAGTAAAACCTCAATTTCTCTGCTGTATATCCCCAACACTTTCCAAAGTAAACAATAAGGGCATTGAGGGGAAAATTACTTCACAGAAATTACTCCTTTTTTTTACCCCTCTCAGCCCATATGCTGAAGGTATTGTCATTGCCTACAGCGCCCGCCCGTCCGGCCGGCCGGATGGGAAGTTTCAAAATACAATACAACATGTATCTTTAAGTGACACTTGGACAAGGGGGGGGGGTGGCCTTGGGTTAGGGAAGGAAAGTTGGGATTGTTTGGGGGTTGATAAAGTCAAGTTCACATTGTTAAGTGTATAGCATGGAGCAAGTGATTGATGGTTATAGCTAAATGGTTTCCAGACCATAACTCCAGTTAGAAGTGATATTTTGACGTGTTTGTAACTTGTGTGGGAGTTGCCCCCTCGGGAAAGGAAAGTTTGGATTTTTTGGGGGTGAAATGGTTAAGCTCATGAGGTTGAGTTGTAGTTTCCAGACTGTCACTAGGGGCTGCACTAGGGCCTATAGTAAGAAACTTGACATTTTAGACTTTTAGTTTTAACTTGTGGGGGTTGCCCTTAATGAAAGGAAAGTTGGGATTAATTTGGAGTTGAAAAGTTCAAAGGTCTGAGTCACAGTGGTGAGTTATATACTACCAGTATAGCTAAATGGTTTCCAGACTGCAACTCCAGTTAGAATTGAAATTTTGACTTGTAAACTTGGGGGGGGGTGCCCTTTGGAAAAAGGAAAGTTGGGATTGATTTGGTGTCAAAGGTCAAGGTGGTGACCTGAGTTAAGGCTAAATAGTTTCCAGACCGAAAATCAAATTAAGTTAGAAGTGACAGTTGGACTAGTAACTAAGAGTGGCTCGCACACAAACTGCAAGATTTACTGTTGTGTTTTGCTTTGTTCATATCAACGAATTCTTGCATGCACTTTTCAAAGGTATTTAAACACAGTGTTAGGAGAGCTGACAAAATAGTCGCAGACAGTGCTCATGTTTTGCATGATCAACCATGAAGTAACAAACCTGTACAAATTTTGGCTTAATCCATTGTGTGAGTCTGGAGAAAATTTAGTGAAAAACCATGCACAATTTTCAGCATGTAAACACATTGTCTTTAATTTTAGTTGTAACAAACGAGATCAGCTGGATGCGGTTTTTTTAGGTTTTCAGATACAGTTTTCTCAAATATGACTTCATTTCAGAGGGAAATATTTCACAGAAAAAATGGTTCTAGTTTTAACTTCATAATCAGCTTTTAGACTAAAATTAAACAATTTTGTTTGTTATCCTTACCAATCCTTTAATACCTTTTACCCTTCCAGCCCCAATGTCAACTTTAGTCGACTGTGCACCAGACCCTGCTTGGGCCCAAATGATGACTTTAGTCGACCAATTATAACACACAAAAAAACACTCAAGCCTGAGCACAAAGGCCATTTGAAAAAAAGCTGTTGTTTTGTCAATATTCACCCTCCATACCCAAGCTGTCCATCATTGGAAAGAGAGAGATCGGATCTTTCCAATGATGGTTAAATGAAATAAGGTTGCTATCATGCAATCTCTTCAAATTGGAGTGGAACGATCTGAAATGCGACACCTACAGAGTGCCATATGGTTATGTACACAAAAGTGTTTGGGTTTACAGAACACACTGAGGGAAAAAAGACCAAGAACTTGAAAATGTATTGGCTGATATCAAATATCAATGATTGTTTCAATATGAAATGGAATTCAATAAGTAAAACATTTTGTAATGCTCTAAAATTAAATCTTCAAGGTAATGATAGATTTGGTAGAATCATGGAGGTAGAATTATAGAATTGACCTTTGAACACAAGCCTCCTGTTGTGTGAGAATGTGCGCTTCACACTTGAGTGGTCAAACAATGTGGCCACCAGCAGTTGTTCAAACATGTCAAAATAAGTTCTTTATTATGCTTCACTCATTTTGTTGATAGGCTGATGTTGAGAAAGCAGTTCAGGCTGCCAGGTCAGCCTTTACATTTGGATCACCATGGCGGACAATGGATGCTTCAGCAAGGGGACGTCTATTGCACAAACTGGCTGACTTGGTTGAGAGAGACCAAAACTATTTGGCTGTAGGTTTTTACAACAAATGCTCTGATTTGATGATTAAACTTGCTTTCGTATTAATGTTAAAAACCAATGTTTTAAATATAAATATTAACAGCATCGTACTCGTTTGGTAATGACTTAAATAATTAATGGCAGTAAAAACTTACTTGGTAAGAAGCACAGCAGCTTTGGATAGTGTAATGCATTTTGAGAGACTTTTCACTTTGAAGTACTGCGGTTATTGAAAAATATTTCACTTTTTATCCCCCAAAACATTTGAATCAACGCTTCTCAGAGTGTGTGGACATAACCGCTCCAGATTTTGAGCAATATCTTAAAAACACTACCACCTTTTGAAATGAAATGTTCACAGGTTAGTTTTATGGTATAGGCCTATATCTACAACTATATAGGTTTGAAACAAAAAATAGGCTCCAATTACCAAACGTGTACGATGCCTTTAAAATTAGCAGTTAAGAGTGTTCTCAAATCAATACAAACTAAAAAAGAAAGTTTAGGGCATATTATGAAAAACCTAAATGCAGTCCTAAAATTCTCTCAGTTGTGAGTTTGCCTGCCCAATAATGCATAAATCTCTGAATAGGAGCCAACATTCGGATAGGTCTTTTCAACCCCGAGGGCGCTTTTTGGGGACCCTGACCAGATACGGTGCTTTTGGTTATTGTTAACAGCCGTGGTGACGTAGCTGTTCACACCAAACCAGTATCCCAGTTGTTGGCTTGGTTAGGCTTGGTTTCAAAATAGCGGATTCTACAAACTGATGAAGATGTTATCAGATTCCTGTTAAAAAGGGAAAAATCTTGGAGCATACCAGTCCAATAATATTGATACAATTGTAAAGACTAAAATCCATTATTTGAAAATAGAATGAAGGCTTTCGAAAACATTAATTTTCAAGAGATGTACCTACGTCATGTACATCACAAACTGGTTCTGGTTACCGGTTGCTTATTTTCCTATAGCTCTTACAAATTGTTTTGGTAAATGAATTTGTCGTCAGAAACTTGTTTCTGGTCAAAACACGCCCCTTGCAATAATTTTTCCTAACAAAAGAATCATTCTTGTTGTTTACACTTATTTTTTGTGTTTTGCAGAGTTTGGAGACTTTGGATAATGGAAAACCATATTCTACCTCCATAGCAGTAGATTTACAGATGGTTATTAAATGCCTGAGGTAAGCTACTCAAGACGGAAGCACAGGAAGTGTACATAATAACCTGCTTGAATAACTGAAAGAGCTGTTAGTAAAGTATTATTGACAGGTTGTGGTCTGTAGACCTTGGCCTCCAGGTTGAAAGATGTGATTGGGACAATGAAAAGTGTCACTGGTAGAATTTGTATTCACTCTAAAGGCAATGTGACTGAGAGTGGCGCCCCCAAAAGATCCTGAGGTATTTCCTCAATCTGGGTGCGCCACTGGTTAAACACATAATAATAACAGTATCACCCACTAGAGTCAAAGGTTGGCTGGCAACAATAAAACCGCAGGATAAAGGAAGAAAATGTGAATGTCATATACAACTATGCATAAATAACAGTAAAGAAGGATAAGTTTCGAAATGAACTACATGTTTTAAGAAGTAAACATGCTAGGCCATCATTCACTTTTGACACCTGATAACCATCAGATTGGAATTATCAGACATTTTAAGTCTTTCATCTTAATATTCATTCACAATTAATTTGAAGGTATTTTACAAGAATGGTAGAGCTAACAAAATAGCCGCAGACAGTGTTCATGTTTTGTGTGATCAACCACATACATGTAATATCACATCCTGTGAAAATTTGGGCATAATCCGTTGTGTGAGTCAGGAGAAACTAGTCAACAATAACATGCACAATTTTCAGCATATATTGTCCTTAATTTTGGTTGTAACAAAATTAGCTGTTGCATGTTTTTTTTTAGGTTTTCAGATACAGTTTTTCTTGAATATGAGGGAAATATTTCAGAGGGAAATATTTCACAGAAAAAATGGTTCTAGTGTGAACTTCATAATCAGTAAGCTTTCAGACTAAAATTAAACAATGTTTTTTTATCCTTACCGATCCTGACATTCATTAAGTTTTTTTTAACATAATTTCAATTTTAGGTTTCATGTTCTTCTTTATTACAACTTTGCATGTCAGAAAGGGCTATGATGTTTGAAATTGTTTTGGAATTGAAAACTATGTTACTTGGTGGAAAATACCTTCATGAAATGAAATTGGTGACTAATGTTATAGTGTGCACATCATTTACAGCTGATGACAGTTTCTATCTGTCCCTTCAGTCTTTGAGTGGTGTCATGATGATGTATAATTGTACAAGTTTTTGTCACAGAATTGTCACATTTTTCAAATAACTGTGTTCCTACACTGTACTTTGGGAATTCCCAAAACTGCCATTGTTTGCAGGGGAAAAGGGGAAATCTAAAGCAGTCAGTGAAAAATGTATTTTATTACTAGACAAAAATAATGCATGGGTTAGGCAGATGTTTTTATTGAATTTGTTGTACTGGTAGCAATTTTTGTCTTCAAAATATGAACAATTGAGCACAAACAGAAAGGGGACGGACCTGATGGTGTCATGAATAAGGGCAATAACAGTCTGAAGGACCAAGTCTTATTACATCTTATTTTCTTTCAGGTACTATGCTGGTTGGGCAGACAAAATTGAAGGAAAGACAATTCCCGTTGGTAAGCTGTGTTTATGATACATGTCTTGTTTTGATGAAAGTAGATCGCATTCAATAAGAATGCACCATGGAACTACATAAAGGAACAGTTTACCTATGTTTTGTTTTATTTGATTGTGATAAATGATTTTGCCAACAAACTTACAACTCTTAAAATGAGACAGAAATACGAATGTAGAGCCTTTTCACTGGCGTCACATTTCTATAGCTACGCAGGAGGTCTGCCATGCTGGAGTACCATGCACTTTTACGATAGATGTACAGGCATATTTTTCCCTTAAGCGTTGGGTTTCGCAGCACATGTTCAGGCAGTTCTAGTCAGCACCGTAACTAGGGTAACATTTTAGGGGGGCACAAGCGGGGTGCACCATTTTTTCTAGGGGGATCTTCTGGCCAAGTTTCCGTTTGCCTTTTTCTTAAACAAGCCCCTTTTTAGAGCCTTATTTATGTTATTTATTGGGGTTTTATATGATAATCTGGCGTGAGTGTAAAAACAAAAACATTTTCTGCGTGTAAATGGAAAAATAGTTTTAAAAACATTTAAATTATCACATTTAAAGCGTATAAAATGTAACATTTTACTCTGGAAGTTTGCAATCCCAAAAGTCCAGATTTCAAATTGGGTGCACCCAGGGGGGCACAGACATCAATTGGGGGGCATGTGCCCCCCCCCTTAGATGCCGCTGGTGCGTATCATACAGTGTAAGTAATCCAGAATGGTGAGCGATGAGATAGTGCCGTCCAATCCGAGAAAAGAGGCTCTATCATTTGATGTCGGCCTGCTCAATGATGTTTAGAAAGTTTGTCCCAGTTCATCAGAAGATCTATTTAAAAGAAAACAGAAAGTTATTCAGCATCAACAGTTGGTAACATAAAGTCAGTGAAATGTTTAATTTGTTCAATGTTTTAGATGGGGATTTCTTCTGCTATACACGTAAAGAACCAATCGGTGTTTGTGGGCAGATTATTCCAGTAAGTTGACCATTTTCTATGTTGTTAGTTTGTTGATGACAATATGTCTTCCAAAATTCATTTATAATGTGTTGTCAAATATTTCATGTTGGTAAAAATAGAAATAAGAACTCAGATTCACTTCATTTGAATGAACAGACTCCAAAAATTGTAACCAGACCTTGTGAATTGCATTGCTACATGTATTGTACAATTTTGGAATGTTATGTGTTATTATTATCACTGAGGTTAAACTCAACTGTGTCAATGCAATCTGCAACAGTGAAACTAAACCAACTGATGTTAGATTGCACACAAAATTTAAACCAGCAAAACCAGTATTCTTTTTATCACTTCTGATCAATAGTTCCACTGGCCAAATTTTGTTTTCACCCCAAATGGGTTTGAGCAATGAAGCATGACTAAGCTAGACTGCAATTGGCTTAAGAATGTGGCTGAGTGAAGACCTGCATTTTGTAATCAACCATGAAAGACCATTACTGCTGTCTAGGTCAAGGTTTACTTTTGAAATTGGCTGAACAGTTTAGGATTTATGGCCTTTTTCATTTTGATCATGTTATTGTTCGCAAAGAAATAATTCTGGCAATACAGGCAGCGTGCTACACTTGGCTGATAAAATAATAAAAGCTTTCTATAAATGGTAAATATGTAACATCTGGGTGATTTCAATAGCATTATTTGGAAATACAATCGCTCATGCCAACTGCTAAGCAATGGTTAGCTTAACTAGAAACCATGCAAAGTAGGATGACTTGTATTTTTTGATGACAATGTGTCTTACAATATTTGTAACTTATTGTCAACTATCTTATCAGTTTGGTAAAATTACAAATAAGAACTTGCAATAATAGTTCGCAATTTTGTGTAATTATAAGTAAATTGTAAGTATTAGTAACTTTTCTGTATATTTTGTATTACTTTTTATTTTTGCCCTTCTTCCACGCACACAATGATATATAAGGACCTTTTTTGGGAAAATGAGTGAATCTCAAAACTGAATTTGACCTTGGAGCCCACTTTAATGAAACAATTGAAAAACACTCTGGGTTCCCCCCACCCAATTCTGGGTTGATGAATCATTAACACTTGAAGCATGTCAAACACTGATTTATTTGTGAATCTATGGGAAGTTTTAGAATGCTTGATCAAAAGTTAGTCTTATTGCTTTTGTAGTGGAACTTTCCTCTGTTGATGTTGGCGTGGAAGCTTGGCCCAGCCCTGGCTACAGGGAACACTGTAGTGATGAAGGTAGCTGAACAAACTCCTCTTACCGCTCTCTACATTGCTCAGCTAGCTGTGGAAGTAAGTTTTTATATTTCTCAATTTTATTTGTTTAAATTGCAGGCATGATGTTTGGTCCTTGGAAAAAAGTAAGATAATTGTATTGAGTACAAGGGCTGACCTACATGTACATGTGATATAGGCTTTACTAGACTTTTCAGGTTATTTAGTCACAGTTCTGATATTTCCAAGGGCTCAGAAATCAGACTAAAGTAGGAAGAATATCATGCCTGAAAGTTGGAAAGATTGTGGAAAAATTAGTAATCACACTGCACACCTGTCCATAAAGTAGGCTACTGGAAAACTTGATATATGCAACCTAGGGGATTCTGTGTTCTTAAAGGTGCCTATTGGTACATCTCTTGAAGCCTAGAGTATTGGAATAAGCTGATAGTACAAAACATTTGTAAGGTTTGTGAAATCTTAAGACAGATGTGGTAAAGTCAGCTGCTGTATGAGATGATGTCATTGTTTCTTAAAGGTAGGGTCATACATGTAGATTGGTTTTTGTCAACCTAATGCTTGTTTTTAGGCAACATTATAAAGAAAGATACAATAAAAGTCACATGTGAAAGTTTCAGCTAAATACAGTGACTGCTTTTTAAGAAAACATAAAAAAACAGTTGTGATGAATTCATCCACGTTTTGCGAGGTGACAGTGGGTACCAACCATAACTCTGGCTGCAGCGTTCGCGAACGGACACCAGCCCTCAAATCTGATAAATGGTTCATGCATGAATCGTTTCTTGGATTCAAATGTTTTTGGGTGAACAATTATTCAAACCATATTACTTCAAAGGGAATCCTTTCTCAAAATAATTATACTATCAGCAGCTGCAGTGCTTCTCACCAAGTAAGTTATTATGGTCATTAACTTTTGGAGTATTTACCAATCTATGACCCTACCTTTAAATCGAATGGATATGGATAAAGCAGCTTGGCATGTTTCATGATTTGTTGTTATTTACAATGTGTCAACTTTAGGCTGGCTACCCACCTGGTGTTGTGAACATTCTGCCTGGTTATGGACCCACAGCAGGAGCAGCAATTGCTGAACACATGGATGTAGATAAAGTCGCATTTACTGGATCTACTGAGGTAAACACATACTTAAGCAGTTATCCCAGGTCCTAGTGCAGTATGTACATTTTGACAGGTTAAGGCTCTGCAACCTTCTTCCAGGTTTACAATGTACTCTTTGTCCCAGCAACAGGGCCCAATTTCACAGAAAATTTTCTGCTAAGCAAAAAAGGCAGGATATATAAATGCAAAAAACAGTTAATGGCCTGACGTTTCGACCCTAGCAGAGTCTTTCTCAAAGTTAACATGTGAACATCGTTTATTCTTCTGAAAGATATTACATAATGGTATTATTAATCAATTGAAAAACCCCACGCAGCCGGGCTTGTCCAGTCATGAGTTTTCTGGCCAGACGCAAAAATCACTGGCCTCGGGCCTGCAGTCCAGTGTAAATTTTGAGCCCTGACATTGTGTTAGCATCATTGGATTTTATGTGCAATTGTATATGTATCATAACCTCCCAACTACATTGTATGACCAATGGCTAACACAGCTTTAGGTAATTGTTAAAATTGACACCCACTAACTGATGTAGCGTGTCGTGGCCGAGCGGATAAGAACACCAAACTCAAGTTCTGGTGTTTCTGATCAGCAGAGAGTGTGGGTTCGAATCCCAGTCGTGACACTTGTGTCCTTAAGCAAGACACTTAACCACATGCTTCGTCCTTCGGATGGAACGTAAAGCCGTTGGTCCCATGTGTTGTGTAATGCTCGTAAAAGAACCCTGTGCACTTATCGTAAAGAGAAGGGGTTCGCCAAGGTGTTCCTGGTCTGATCAGCAGCATATATTATGCCACAGCAACTTATAAACCATTGCATGGTGCTATAAATGATTAGGCCTCATACTTCAAACGTAGCTCCACATACCTTGCAGGAAAAAATTTGTAGTCAGACAATGGTGCGCTTAGAAAATGTGCCAAATAAATGTTGTGTATTATTTTATGTATGTTTTTTTTTTTCCACACTGACGGGTGTCTTCGGGTTCTTGGACTAAAGTACAAGGCAATTTGATCATGTCTGGTTTTATGATCCAAAACAAAATGTTAACAACATTTTGTAAATAATGGTTGATCTGTTTAACGCACACAGGTTGGTCACATGATTCAGCAAGCAGCTGGTCGCTCTAACCTGAAGAGAGTCACTTTGGAGCTGGGAGGAAAGAGTCCTAATATCATCTTGAAGGATTGTGACTGTAAGTGCCAACTGTTTGATAATAAATAAGTGTACAAACCTCAATGTAAAGAATTGTTGCTGTAATTATTAACTATCAATTTAAAGGTACCGTACACGTTTGGTTATGACTCAAAACAAATATTAGCATAGAAACTGACTTGGTAACAAGCAACGGAGAGCTGTTGATAGTATAAAACATTGTAGGAAACGACTTCCTTTTGAAGTAACGTTGTTTTTCAGAAAGAGGTAATTTCTCACTAAAATAATAAAAACTTCCTGCAAGAAGTTTTTATTCCTTCTGAAAGCACACAAGTTTGTACAACAAGGGTGTTTTTTCTTTCATCATTTTCTTGCAACTTCGATGACCAATTGAGCCCAAATTTTCACAGGCTTGTTATTTTATGCATATGTTGGGATACACCAAGTGAGAACACTGGTCTTTGACAAACCAAACGTGTTCAGTGCCTTTAATAATATTGACTTGATAAGAAATCAACTTCACCTGTAGAGATTATCATCCTAAAGAGGATGAAGTTAGCCGCAGGATTCCCAAAGTGCTTATGCCTGAAAGTTGTCACTCTAAAACCATGTCTTTTCCAAGTGAAGACAACAAACACAATTCTCATAAAAGGCACTAGAATCGTTTGTTCTCTTTGAAAAAAATGTGGCATGTGTTTGATAATAAGCCATGTTAAACTGTAATCTCCGACTTCCTCCCATATATGGCGTATACAATGATAAACAATGTCTGTTGATCTCTCGTAATCCTCAATTGTACAACAACAGTTTTTCCCTTGAGATTCTCACAGTGATAGCAAACACAGTGCCATATTAACTTAAGATTAATACTTTTCAATTTACTCATAAGGTTTTAGCAAAATATTTCCTAAAAATCCAAATGTGGATAAAAATTGCCATCAATGGCCATTACTTTTTTTTTTCTTTTCCCTTACATTTTGAGTGATAAATGGAAAAGTCTGGCTTGCCATGCCGTATATTTAAGTTCATCTCGACTTTTGGATAATCATGCTCAGATCACTGATCTGAAGATGGTCAAATCTTACTGATAACTAGCCAATAATGACGCTTTCTTAATTTGTTTTCAAAATTAGTTATTTAACCCCTTAGAGACCATAGCGGCCACAAGCTGCTGGTACCAAAATGCCCATAGTGGCCGCAAACAGCCGCAAGATTTGACCTGCTTCCACTCAAACAAGAGGGTTAAAGAAAAGGTATTGAACCCAATTGACATTTTCAAATGTTTCCCATGTTGACAATGGTTCACAAAGAATGTACAAGTCTAAAACAAAACCTTGTATTTCTGTTTCTTAGTAATTTTCCTGACGTTTTTCCTGAAAATAATGGGGCTTAAAAAAAACCCAATACCAGCACTGTCTGGGCGTATGGTGATGATTATACAGAAATGAACGGTCTCTAAAGGGTTAATATGTGCGACTGCAAACTTCACTTGGTGCTGTGCCAGCAGTGAAATTCATATTGTACTGATACGTAATATCTGTTGATGTATGCTATCCCCTCAGTGGAGGAAGCTGTGGAGCAGAGCCACTTTGGACTGTTTTTCAACATGGGTCAGTGCTGCACTGCTGGATCACGCACATTCATCGAAGATGACATCTATGATGATTTTGTGGAACTGGCAGCTGAAAAAGCAAAAAAACGAACCGTTGGAGACCCATTTAATGATGCCAATGAGCAAGGCCCACAGGTTAGTTTGGGAGAATTGCAGAATTAAACAAATGGTAACTCGAGGTAACTAGAGTTTGGACCCCAGATAACCCTGGAAAACCTCAAAAAACCTCAAGGCTAACTTTGAGTTACTGCCTGTTTATATTTGCATTCCTCCCTTAATTATAAATAATAATAATTACAAGTTCTTATATAGCGCATTTTACAATAACGTATCATTGCGCTTTACTATAGTGCCCTGGTCATTGGGCCAACAACATTCCTTTAATCTTTCTCAGCTCCCTGGGGAGTATACAGCCCACAGAACTGTAATAATGCTATTTACTCCTTGTGATATTTCCATCCAGATTGATGAGGAACAGTTCACAAGAATTCTGGGATTAATTGAAAGTGGCAAGAAGGAGGGAGCTAAACTTCTGGCTGGTGGTGATCGTGCTGGTGACCGTGGTTATTTCATTCAGCCCACGGTGTTTGGAGATGTTCAAGATGATATGCGCATCGCTAAGGAGGAGGTAGCTCTTGCTCTTTACTTTTTGTCAACTTTTTGTAAGAGACCCTCAGCTGAGTCCAAGAACTTGCAGCCTTTCTGTTTACTTTTGGCCTGTTTCTAGCACGTGAAATCTCCCTTCGTCCTTATTTCTCTTTAAAAAAGGCAGATCTTTGGTCCTGTTTAAACATTTCAGGTTTATCTGAGTAATTTACTTCTTAAAATTTGTTCCAAACTTGTGGTAGATTTTCGGCCCAGTCCAGCAGCTGCTTCGCTTCAAAGGGTTGGATGAAGCTATTGAGCGAGCTAATAAAACAAGTTATGGACTAGCTGCTGGTGTAATGACTAAAGATATTGAGAAAGCTTTTCATATTGCCAATGGGGTCAGAGCTGGCACTGTCTGGTAAGTGCACAATTGATAGAGTTGTTATCCAGCCCTTTACATGTATATGAGATGAAACCATTATCATAATGATCATATTGATAAACTATATTTGTAAACGACCTTGATCAAGGCTCTATTTCAAAACACAACTGCACATACTGATCATAAATATTATCCTCTGACCATAATACTTCCAGCCAGCTGATAATAAGTAATTTAACTTAATTTAATTTATTGAATTTATATTGCGCTCTCTCCAGGACCAGCCTGTTCGAGGGCGCATAACAATAACAATTTCAGTAAGAAAATTAAACAAGAAAAGTATTTTTATAAACAAAAACACACCTTAAAAATAAGCAAACTAGAAATAAAGATAAAAGACCTACACAATACTGTCAAAAAGATACAAGCACACAAGCAATAGCATTTAAAAAGTACACACTAAAATAAAACCCATGCTAACAAATTCCAAATGCTTTCCTAAACAAAACAGGAAAGTTTTAAGATGTGATTTAAAAAGACTTTGTGATGGCAAATTACGAATATCAGTTGGCGAATATCAATAATGGAAATGTATGATTCTGTGTTTTTATTTGCTAAAGGGTCAACTGTTATGACGTATTTGACATAGCAATCCCATTTGGTGGGTATAAGATGTCTGGCACTGGTAGAGAGAAGGGAGAAGCTGCCTTGGACGCCTATTTGGAAAGCAAATCAGTAAGTCATATTCTCTACCACACCCATAGATCCTTGTCATTTGATTGGTGGCACATGCTTCACGTATAATGCATATTCTTATAATTATTTCACGAGTTTAATAGTATGAGTCAATTCAATGATGGCTTGCTTTTTGGTATGGTTCACCTACATTTGTTCGTCTGTCCTTGTAGTCCCTTGTCTATGTGAGTCTTATGCAGTGTTAGTATGTCAATAGGTTAGGGTACAAAAGCCAAGGCTTCACCCAATCCTAAGTTTTGCCGTTTTGACTTGTTAATAATTTTGGCTAGTGTTTATAACTGTCACTGTTAATATTTATGAAACACCAATGATGTATTATATCTTGTGAGGGCAATACCGAAATAAATGTTTATTGAATTGAATTGAATTGAATAATCATTTATTTTGCCATGTATTCTTCCACGACACTCCTTTTATATTGCAAACTTTTTCAAAACAAGTTACACATCTTGACTCTCGCATAAATAATTGAATGATAAGTTAAACATTGTTTGTCTTCATATATAATGCGCAAATTCCAAATGAATAAAGTCAAAAAGCGCATATAATGTTTGCTCATTTTGAGTATGCCTCTTAAATATATAATCAACAGCCGTCTTTCTGTAGACCTTCTAGTTTACAGGTGTTGACCATTCAAATGCTTATCTTTATTTAGGTTATTGTGAAAACCCCGCAGAAGAATTCTTAAATCCAGATGTAATAAGAAGAAAAGATGATTGGCAGGTGAAATCTTCAGAAAGATTTCAAGATGTTGTGACAGCAGTGACAGCAGAGCTACAAACAAGTAAATTCACCTATTTTCAATTAATAATAAGTGAAAATCAGGCAACGAAAATCTCTTAGTATTATAAGTATTATTTCTAATTATTGCATAAAGTAAATGAGTGGAAAGGTGGAGGAAGTACATGGTACTTGACCTTTGACCTGACAGATTCCAAGGTCT
Source organism: Plazaster borealis (assembly GCA_021014325.1). Classification (NCBI taxonomy): domain Eukaryota; kingdom Metazoa; phylum Echinodermata; class Asteroidea; order Forcipulatida; family Labidiasteridae; genus Plazaster; species Plazaster borealis. The sequence continues at coordinate 9,165,503 of CM037471.1, read as the reverse complement.
AATACTGTAACATTAAATCTTGAAGACAACAAACCATCCTAGAAAATCTCATGACTTGCCTACTCATCGGGGAGAAGAAGAGTTTTATAAGATGTACCTGTTTTTGAGCTTATTAGACTTGTATTCTTGTAAGTAGTACACATAATAAATTAGATGACAAATGTGTGTTCTCATGATGTATAAATTTCCACCTGTTTGATAGAATGGAACTATTTTTGATATTGATCTCTACTAATGTTAGGTTAAATTTGTTACCTCTCAGCTCAATAGACCTTTATCATGGTGCGGCCATCTTGATATTCTCCCATTCAACTCAATGTAATCAAAGCGAGGCTGGAAGGAAAAATAGTCTGGTTCCTTTTTGTGCAATGAATATCAGCATCCATTACTGTTACTGGATACAGGGAACATGACCAAGATGGTGGCAGCATGATAAAGGTCTATAGGTTGAAGGCGTATTGTCAATGCCTTCTGCGTCGTCAGTGTGGTATTCCGTCCGGCTGTCGTTAGAAGTGACATTTGGAATTGTAACTGGGTAGGGGGTGGCCCTTGAGGAAAGGAAATTTGGGAATGTTTTGGGGTCAAAAGGTCAAAGGTCTCGGTGGTGAGTTATAGCTATATGGTTTCCAGACCGTAGCTCCAGTTAGAAGTGACATTTGGACTTGTAAATCAGGTGGGCTTCCCTTCCCTTGGGGAAATAAAAGTTTTGATTATTTTGAGGGGTGAAAAGTCAATGGTCTAGGTCTTCATGGTTAAATTCATCAGATCGAATGTCAAGGTTACAATGCTCAGGTGTAGGAACATGGTTTGGTGATAGCGTTGGTTAGCTAGAATGTATTAAGGGTTGAGGGGTTTTCAACAGCATTGCTGGTATTTCTTTTATACCAAAAAGAATTTTTTGAACAGATGGTTATTTTTAATATGTACTATGCCATGTAAGCCTTGCAAAATCATAGTATGAAATTATTAACATTTTAGCAGATCCCTCGATTTCTGTTCCCTTCAGTATTTAGCCAATAATCTTTACTATAAATACCATCTGCAAAAACACTTGGGAAAGAAGCTATTAAATTGAAAAGTGCCTATTTTTATTTGCACTAAATTCAAATTTGGTAGCTTTAGGCTAATTCCTTTTATCTGAAAAGAATAATGGCGTAATGTAAACGTCCATGCTATATCTGTACTGAGAAGTAATCATTTATCAAAATTGATATCAAGTGTACTTAGAATCATATTTACATTATTTACACAGACGCATTTTCAAGCGGTGGTATAAATTAAAATTACTCTTTCTTGATCACAAAAAACATGTAATGTTTTACTGTTATATTAACTATGAAATCAAAGTAAGTAAGTGTACTACAAGCTACTACATTCTCAGGAAAATGTGGACAATTTGGATTGGTTCTCCTTTTTGAATTTGTGGAATAATAGGAAACATAATAGCCTATTTGGACATTTTGAGTGCATAGTTGTCGCTACTATTTGTGTTTGGCTTGGATTATTTGGGGGTTGAACGAAGAAAAATTGACTGGAGCGGGATTTGAAACTGCAACCTCCAGATTAACATGCCGGCGCTCTACCAACTGAGCTATTTGGCCCTAATGTTGGCGGTCACCCTATTTTGTCCATTCCTTTGTGGTGGGGTGCCAGTCAGAAGCCATTCTGAAATAACAAGAAGCATCCCCTTAAGGTGATCCATCTCCTGCCGTTTCCCAGGTTGTATCATAAACTTGGGTAAGATCCCTGGCTATACTGCAGTTCCAGGTTGAATGGATTCTGACTGGCAACCCGAACAAAGATATTGACAACATTAATAGAGAGACCGCCAACATATTGCTAGATAGTTCAGTTGATAGAGCGCCGGCAAGTTAATCCGGAGGTCGCAGGTCTGAACCCCGCTTTTCAATTTTTCTTGTTCAATCCATAGTTATTGAAAGTTTACCCAGTAAGTTTCCTTTGTGGTTTGTTACTTGGGTTGATGTAGTTAATATTCTTTTAGTTCCAATTTTTTCTTTTTATAAGACAGGCCATGCAATTTAATCATTAAAATGCATGGCAATGTTTAGAATTTGGGAATGTGTGTAAAAAGAACTTGCCCACCTTGGTTCAATTTAGGATCAGAAGTTATTTCTTTGTTCACGGCGATGAATTGAGTTCTGTAATATAAATTAAGATTCGGCTCTAGTATAAATGCAGGGGTTGTCATCTTTTCACGTTATTTTAGCTCTGACGATTTGTTGATGTGTTTTCAAAGGTAGTAGGCTATCTTCCTCAAGTGTTTTTTTCTCTTCTTGTCATTGTAAAACAATATGTAATTAGATAGCGCAGATATGGTTTTAATCATTTTGGTTTTGCATGCACATTTAATGCGCTTGAATTGGAAGTGTTACGGCTGTATGCCGACTGTAAATGGATTGTCCATGAAATTGTATACGTTATGTTTAATGGGTTGATAATAAATCTACATTTAACCACATGTAATGATTTAAATTTTTCCTTTTCGTAATAATGCACCATTCCGTAAACATCTGGTTTTGACCCACGTTTTTCTGCCACCCAGTTCTAGGTATTATAATTATTATAATTTGCTGTTAGTCCAGGTGTCTTAGGGAAATCTGTCCCCCGGAGATTCTGTCCCCATTATGGGAAATTAACAAGGGCTAGAGGAGGTTGATTCAAAAGAGGGCGCTATCAGAAGAAATATGTACACAAATCGCCGTACGATGGGCACATAATCTCGGGGGGGGGGGGCAGTGACATAACTAAAACTAGGGGGTCAAGTCCCCCCCTTGATGTCCCCCCCCCCTCCCCCACACTTTGAAATCTTGACTTTGGGGATCGAACATTTCCACTAACGCCAGATTATCTTCAAAAAAATAATAAATTACATTAAAAAGGCGCTGAAAAGGTGCTTTTTTTAAAGAAAAAGGCAAACGGAAACTTGGCCAGATTTGCCCACCTAGAAAGACTGATGCACCCCCTTGTTCCCCGCTAAAATATTATCCTAGTTACGGTGCAATCTCCTGCCATACCGGCAAATACAAATTGTTTCAAAACCCGTCATGTATACAGTTAGTCCTTGTGGAATTTTTAACTAAAAGAGCATAAAGACAAAATTGTCAGTCTTAACAATAAGGGCGCTAAAAAAAGGTATACCTTTCAAAATTGCGTAGATTAAGATCTTGTTAAAGAAAATTGCAAATAACTACAGCTTTGATTAGCCAGTGCATTCCTATGGGGGAAATGGTGCACCCGTGACCTCTATATGATTATCTTATATTCGCAGTTGCTCACAATACTGCAGTATAACTGTGACAAAATGTGTGCTTTTTATGTTAACTTATCTTTTTTTTTATAGATAGGTTAATATTACAGTCGGTATTTCTGCTCTTTTTTGTTCTGGGGGCATTTTTTTCTATAAGCCCCACCCCTCCCATCTGGGAAAAACAATCGTACACTCGCTGCACACATGCTCTTTGCTCACCGCTCACCGTTACTGAATGGTAATACATGTACCGTCGTGAAGCAGCGATTTATAACATTTAATTCGGATAACCGTTCCACGTTCTACAATTTGTTATACAAGAAAAACGTTTCTTCACAAGAAATAGATTGCACTTGAGAACAAAACAAAAATAAGTCTTACCCGATCTTAGAGGGCGCTGTTCACATTACTTTTTAGTGGCGTCAGTGTTGTCATGGTTGGAGGGCCAGAGATCAATACGTACACTTTGTATTACAATGCCGAGACCATCACAAAGTATTGTCAAGAATTGAATGACGTGCCCTTTAAAGTGAGTTTGTTTACCAATACATAGGGGTGTACATGTACATGCAGGCTTAGTACTAATCCTGCAGGTGCAGTCGTATGGGTCGGGTATTCATCAGGGTAGCAGTAAAACAGTTACTCAAAAAAGCAATACAACTACAAGTCACAAACCTTTCAGACTTTGTATGGGTGTAAGTAGTACACAGTGTTATTGAAATTATGATTAGTCTTCCCTTATTTCAGTAATGTCTGTGGATTAGGCCCCTACTGTATCAACTTTGGTGAGCAGAATTATTGACTACAATCCATGATGTATCGACGTCAGATTCACGAGGTGAGACTTTAGCTGTAGGCAGTCGGTGTATATGGGGGGGGGGGTGCGAGTAAGGTGTCTTTTTGTTTGTGTTTCTCAGGTATAGAAATTCTTTAACCCTAACAACTAGGGTCATTCAAACAATTATTACGTTGATAACATCATACAGAAAGGACTTCATAGCAAGTTAATACAGGGAGAGCATGAGGAAACCACAACTAAAATCAAATGCATTTCTGGCAACTCTGTACAAAAACAAATGCCATCAGTTGACACTCCGACCGATTTTGAGTCTATTCAGTAAAGACAGCGCTCGACACACAAATTGGCCTAATTGGACAGTTAGTTGCAGAAGGTGATTTGTTTTACATTGATGATAAAACAAACAAAATTCCAATACACGGATAGCGGTTATTCTGCAGTCATGCTGAAATCTCGTAAAGTTGTCCCGTAATAGTGTCTGTAAATAGAACAAATTATTAGTCCCTTTCCATGGACCAATGCAGAAACACTACCATTTTTCCCCTTTGTTCTTAAAAAGGTTACAGTTTGGAGACATATTGTCATGTTTCTTCATCAAATTTGGACGGAAGTTTGTTTGAATCCCACTTAAGGTGCTGTGGAATTTATTCCCACAATTGTAAAACACTAAAGTAATGCTTATGGATAAGGTAAAACAAAAACATTGAAATTGCATTCTGAGTTTTATTCTTTGGGTAACCTTTTAATTTTGGCATTTAAAAGATCCCAAAAGTTGTTTACAAAAACTAAAAAGAGATTTGCCTGAAGAGCCCCCCCCCCCTCTATGAGATTGAAACAATTATGAAAGGTTCGATTTATTAAAAAGCCATGAAACCTTGCCCCCCCCCCCCCCATGAAAATGTCTAGTCTATATGCCACCGATGATTTTATAATACTCAAAGCTTTCCAAACGATAAAATTGTGTTTTGTTTTCTCTTTTCCCCTCAACAATAGGCTCTCCTTATAGCTGTGGAACAGGGTGACCTTCCAAACGTACAGCTTGCCATCAAAAGGGGAGCAGACATTAATGAAATACCTGTAAATAAATGTTGATCTTCGTAGTTAAATGAATAGCCTGCAGTTTTACTTTGTGTAATTTTACTAACTTCTTGCTGTGTTGAAGGCACTGTACACGTTTGGTAATTACTCCCCCAAAATTGCATACAAACTTACTTGGTAACGAGCAACGGAAAGCTGTTTATAATATAAAACATTGTGAGAAACGACTCATTCTGAAGTAACGTAGTTTTTGAGAAAGAGGTAATTTCTCACTGAAATATTTGAACCTGAAAAGACTTCTGGCTAGAAGTCTTTTTCGGGCATGTGAAAGCACACAAATTTGTGCAACAATGGTGTTTTTTCTTCATTATTTTCTCGCAACTTCATGACCAATTGAGCTCAAATTTTCACAAGTTTGTTATTTTATGCATATGTTGGGATACACCAAGTGAGATGGTCTGTGACAATTATTACTAAATGTGTCCAGTGCCTTTAACTCTCAAATTAGATGTTAAACTTTTAATGAGAAGATTTTAACGTTTAGAAGCAACTTCAATGACGATTTTATTAAACCACATAAAATGTTCATCAGCGACTATTTAATTGTCTCCTTTTTGATCCGCTTTTGGTGTATAGTGGGGTATGGAGTCAGTGCTAATGCGAGCCATAAGATGTCGTCATTCTGACGTTGCAGAGTTTCTCATTGAGCAAGGTGTAGATTTGGGATATCACTACGAGGTTCGTTATTACTGTATTTTGATAATTATGAGATGATAACAGCGGAAAGGGTAATCTTGTTTCAAGACGAGATTATCCGATACCGTGATCTCTGACTAGTCTGCTCAATTTAAAACTCAACAACAGAGGGTGTCCTTCATTAGTGCCATGTCAAAATAGACCCTGTAAGTCTCTCGCTTATTCGAACATGTTTTGGAACTACAACAGGCCTACATTGCCTTAAACGGTCTGTATGACTCTGAAAATTAATGGCAATAAAAACTTACCTACTTGGTAAGAAGTACAGCAGCTTTGGATAGTATAATCCATTTTGAGAAATTTTTCATTTCGAAGTATACAGCGGTTATGAAAAAAATATATCACTTTTTATCCCCAAAAATGTTTAATCTGAGAAGCGTTACTGACAGAAACGTTTCTCAGATTGTGTGTTCAAATTGCAGATTATTCTTCCTGCCAGGACATAACCACTCCAGATTTTCGGCAATATCTCAAAAACGCTGCCACCTTTGAAATGAAATTTTCACAGGTTAGTTTTATGGTATAAATCTACAACCATGCATATATAGGATTTAAACAAACAGTGGGTTCCAATAACGTTATACAATCCCTCGCGTGAAGGAAACAAACTCGCGCTTTTTTAACGGGTCCCAATGTTCGAATACGCCTGATACTTGTACAGTCTATAGGTCGTATTCATAGTAGTGAGATGAAATGTTGCAATCACCATTGTCGTTCCTGTTGTGTATTTTGTAGTCATCGGTGGTAGTGCTGTCATTGTATGTTTCAATTACAACTACAAACCCGAGTATGAAGACAACACTGCATTGTAAGCAGCCTTTTCCCAATCCTTTCTTCCTCAGAAAACGAGCTCCCCTCGAGCTCTGGAGAGGAAACCCCACGAGACTGCAAGAGATTACGCGGAATTCTACAAACTCCCAGATATAGTTCAGCTGATTGACACCAAGATTGGACGTCGCCGATAAAGACACTGCCAAATAAATATAATATATCGTTGAACTTCAAGAGTGTAACACTATCAATATTTATGACGATAGCAAGATGGTGTATGGGGGCAATTATAACCTTCCATTGCATTACTATAAATACAGCTTGTCTTTATTGTAGTATTTGCTCTTGAAAGTCAAAAACCAAACTCAATCAACACATCCATAAATGATTCAAAGCAACTAAAATCGAACAGGGTTTTGTTTTATATATTTTTTATGTTGGTCTTTTGGCAAATTTTGTTTTAGATGTATAGAATTTATTTCGTGTAGGCCTACATTTTGCCTGAAATGTTTTTTATGAAGTTGAACTGTTGATATGAGTCTATGCATTGACTTTAATGAACTGTAACAGGTTAAAAAATAGACCAACATAACATTGATTTAATATATAGAAAATATGGTCGTGGGTTCGAATCCCATCCTTTAGTGGTGTGCCAGGGGACCCCTTCCCAGGATTTGGGAATGAACTGAGTAAACAGTGTTTATCACACATCACCATCATTATCATCACCAGGCTAGGGTAATCTTTTGTTGGCTGAAGCCCTCCTTCGGTTTCCATTTTTTTTTTTTTTTTTACTTTTCATTCTACGCCATGTTTGGATGTCGGACACTTCGTACCTTCGGGATACTTCGTACCGTAACCAAATTGGTCACTTCGTACCGTGGGCGGGGTACGAAGTGACCATCAGCTGAGTCACTTCGTACCTTCAGTAAAATGGGTATTTCCTTAATAAGATAATGTTCGTTGAGATACAAAATAATACTTAATGAATTTTCATTTTGTTTAATTATGTGAATGTCCTTTTTAATGTGGAATGTTGTTATTTTTATTGTATAAAATATCTTTAAAATACCTTTATTTTGTCCGTATTTTGTAAACCCTATATTTTTGTTTTTATGTTCTCATTATCTCGGCACGTAAATATGATATTGAATATACTTCCCAGCTTTAACTTGTTTTGGGTTAAATGATTTTAAATGTTTCATTTCACTGATTGTTTTAGAAATTGGTTTTTATAAAATTGATCTAAAAAATAAGTGTATTTAAAAAAAAAGTAATTCCTTTTTTTTTACTTTCAAAATTTGATTTAGAAAAATTAAACTTGTTTATTAACTTAGGTACGAAGTGTCTTGTGAGAAGGTACGAAGTGTCTTGTAAGAAGGTACGAAATGTCCAAGGTACGAAGTGTCCAAAGTCACTTCGTACCTTGCAAAAGGTACGAAGTGTCCAGGGTATACGAAGTGTCCTGACACCCCATTTTGCCGTGTTGTGGTGATTTCATCTCCGTTTATTGTCTTCTTCTTCTTCTCCTCGCTTGCCAATCTGTGAGCCTCTTGGTCCATCTGTTGTCTTGCATTAATGCTATATAAGTGTCCTGCCCATCTCCATTCCATTTCCTTGATCTTCTCTATGATTTGGCCTTTGCTTTTTTTCTGATGTACGTTTGTGTGACTTTGTCCTGCAACGATACAGTGAGCATTCTCCTTTCCAAAGTTACATTCCTTAATATCCCTGTTAAACAATTATTACATCTATTAAAACTTTGCGGCATCTGCTGCTTAAAAGCATCGTACACGTTTGATAATTGTAGCATAGGCTATGTTTCAAACCTATAAAGTTGTAGATACTTTAAAACTAACCTGTGATAATTTCAGTTCAAAAGGTGGTAGCGTTTTTGAGATATTGCCGAAAATCTTGTGCGGTTATGTCCACGCAGGAAGAATAATCTGCATTGGAATTAATACACACTCTGGGAAGCGTAACGCGTAACGCTTCTCAGATTCAAATGTTTTTGGGATAAAAAGTGATATATTTTTCCATAACCGCAGTACTTCGAAGTGAAAAGTTTCTCAAAATGCATTATACTATCCAAAGCTGCTGTACTTCTTACCAAGTAAGTTTCTATTGCCAATTATTATCAGAGTCATTACCAAACGTGTACGATGCCTTTAAAGGATTCGAACTGGCGTCTCGTCACCGGGAGCACGCTCAGTGGTCTAGTGGTTAAGAAATCCGATCTAGAATCGTGGGTTCGAATCCCACCTGAGCAGTTTATGCCTGTGGATTTTGATCCGCATGATTCAGGAAAGCACAGGTAGTTCTCATTGATCTCCATTGAGATCATTGATAGTTCCTACGCTTGAAGCCACACAATGTCAATTATAAGGGGACCATCTTTCGAATATAACATGTGTGAGAACCAGATTCCTTGTACGATTGGTAGATGGACCACCTTTTCGGCTGCGTGCAAAAACTAGAGCGCTCGACGCAGCTCAATCAAAGCCAAACCCCAAAATAATACAATTATTGTTCATGTTTGTTTCTTAAATGACTATATTTCTTCAAATCTTCAATAATAGGCCTAACATAAAAATCGTGTCTTTTCGTTTATGTTGTAAATAACAATATTTGTCTTCTTTTTTGACAAATGTGTGTATTTTTGTTTTGTCTCACAAAAGCACTATTATTTTTTTGTAACGGGACCTGCAATGGTCAACGCATATATGCCTCAAGATATTAACTTAATAGACAACTATGATTGGTAATTTTCAAAAAATATAAGCTGGGTTTGTTTTCTTCTGAAAGCTCATTGATTATAATTATATACTGACAGTCGCTATCAATCTGAAATAATTTTCAAGTCTTAAAAAATAGCAATTGAAACCCCGCAAAACACAGTTGCTTATTTCGATTGCCCCTTAGGACACAAGTGAGTGTCAAGACCGGGACTCCAACCTACAACCACCGGAAACGCCATGCAGAGCTTGAGTCCAGTGCGCTTGACCACTGGGATTACGGCCACACTCTAAAAACTCCAGGGTCAGAATTGACCCGGATTCCGGGTCCCAGGTGGCCTGACCCTTGACTCGGAAAGTGTTTTGGGTTTTTTAGATTTTAACGAGACCTGTAAAAGCATTAGGTATTAATTTCTCGACTGATTTGAAGAATGGTTCTATAAACAATATTATTTCCACTACGGAACTGATAGTGGTCTAAACGGAATTTCACAGTTAGGGGAAGAGTGACTGTAGAATTCACTCCTAATGTCTAAACTTATAATAACCATTTTGTTCTAACACCCATATATTAAATAACTCCTATCACTTTTGTTTACGATCTTGATGACGTTTATTAATTTGATTGGTGAAAAAAATAATTGAGGATCCAGAAAGCAGATGATCAAAGATTATATTTTGGGTGGTTTGTGAATTTTTGATATCAGTAAAAATCACTTGACTGAGTGCGTCGACTCATGTTTCAGAAATGAGGGCGAGCCAAAGTAGCATTTATAAGCATTAAAAATGTTTTAAAAACAATTCAATGCTATCGGCGATGTCTTTAATGTATTTCAAGAAATCTCTAAAAGATTTAAAGATATTTGAAATCATATTTTTAATTTGCATGCAAGCAGCTTTGACATATTGATAAAATGTTGATAACAAGGGCTTCTTTAAATACAATATTTTGTTGACAACATGATGAGTTACGATGTGTTAAAAATGAAAACACCACTGACTTGAAATGCAATACTTGACTAGCTATACGGTGACTTGAAACGCATTCGATGACAACATCTTTGACTTGAGTGTGCAGACCATGGTAATTTGTGATTCGACGGAACTGTTACCGTTTTAGAGATATCTCCAACAAAAAATTACATTTATATCTGTTAATATTTACAGGCAACAAAGAAGACAAAGAAGCACCTCTAAGTGGAACTCCAAAAGACACAATGTTTTCGTCACAAGAGTCAAAATCATTGCACGATCACTATTTTAATTATATTGAGGAAAGCTTACACCATAAAACAACACGACAGGGATAACCAATCTATTGGTAACTTCAATTACCAGCCTACTTGAATATTATTTTCCGTTCGTCTACCAGATGATGTTCTTATTTCGGATTTACCAACCTCATTCTGAAAACCAACCTTTATAAGGGAGACGTTGCCTTCATATTATAATAAATAAATAACAAGTTCTTATATAGCGCATTTTACAATAAACGTATCAATGCGCTTTACATTAGTGCCCTGGTCATTGGGCCAATAACATTCCTTTTAATCTTTCTCAGCTCCCTGAGGAGTATACAGCCCCGAGCTGCCGTGTGGCGCTCCGAAGGCTTTTTCAAACACAATATCAACCTCTACCCTCGCAGGTACCCATTTATATCCCTGGGTGAAGAGAAACAATTTTAGTTAAGTGTCTTGCTCAAGGACACAAGTGTCATGACCGGGATTCGAACCCACACCCTGATGACTTAACCACCAGAACTTGAATTCGATGCTCTTAACCGCTCGGCCACACACCCTACTGGGCAACACCATATTGGGCGCTTTGGGCTATAAAAGCGTTGTTATCAATGAATATGGTTGGAAAGATGTTTCAAAAGTAGAATATGGTTCATACAAACATGCCTCAAAATTGTGTGGTTTCCCTTTTACTTCTTGAACTAACCATTTTGTGGAGTTTTACAAAATGGCGGGCCGTATACCCGTATTAGTTCACAAAGTAAAAGGTATATATATAATTATTTGTGTGGATCATTATTCTACTTTTAAAACATCTTTTCAACCATATTAATTTCATGACAAACGCGTTTATAGCCCAAAACGTCAAATCCAAGGCGACGTGTCCCTAAGGCTGATAGTCTTCACTTCTGGCATTTTTTGTTTCCTTTCAAGGATTTTCGATGACAATCTTTGAAGAAAGGTATAATGTGCACATGAAATTGCTTATGATCTGATCATACTTGTTTAGACTCGGATCTTTTCTAACACACAATATGATATAGAAAGAATGTAATAAATCTACATATTATTTTGAAGAGCTCAGCTAATTAGTCTAACTGATTAATTAATTCGAGCTCATTTTTAAAGTTATAAAACTAGCCTAATTAATATATAATAAGCAACCGGTGTCATTAGCCTCAGAGATGTTGACCCCCACAAGGTTAGCCTCACAGGGATATGGTTTTTTTTTCACATTTCAAAGCCCAAAGATTATTTAATTGACCTTTTATCGAATAATAATATCTATAGATAGGCCCCCTACAGAATTTCAGACTTAATGTAACAACCAATAATTGATGAAAAACAAAACTGTTTTCTGAAAGAAAGTTTAACAATAATCATGGGACTTTGGGGTAACTATTATCCTATTAACATTGGTCCTCAAGGTAACCATCCCATTACCATGGGTCTTAAAGGGTGTGTACAACATTAGTAAGAATGAAAATATAAATGCTCACAGATTTGCACATAACTCACATGGTGGTCATGCTAGAAAACTTCCCTCGAAATTAGTTTTGCTTGAAATGCCATAGCTTTTACGAAATGAGTAAAATAATAGGCCTATTTCCTGCAGGATAAACTCCGATGTTTGAAAAAAAGGTTAAAACACATAAGGTTTTTTTTTCACTATTTTCTCATGACTCCGAGGACCGATTTAGCTCAAACTTTTACAGGTTTGTTATTTCATGTATATGTTGGGTCACATCGAGTTTGGATACAGGTCTTTGGCAATTAGGCCTATACCAATGTTGTACACACCCTTTAAGGCCATGTCACACACTAGGGCAATTTTCAAGCAATAAGTTTCAGGCAATCTCCAAGAAGAAAAGGCATTAACATTTAAATGTACATATAATTTTCATGGGTATTGTAAGACAGCGTTAGGAGAATGTCTCCTGTGCTTACCGAAGTGTCCTTTTGCATGCAGCGCAGTTGGTTGCCTCTAAGTTGCCCGTCAAAATTGCCCTGTGTGACAAGGCCCTAAGGTTATTACTATCATGTTATCAAGGGTCCTAAGGATTACTACTATCCCATTACATAGGTCCTAACTATCCCATTATTATAGTCATTTACTTAATTAAACCGTTGTCCAGTTGTCACATACCGACTTCTATATAGTTCGAACCATTTTGTGTGTAGTATCTCAGGTCCCGTCTGCAAAATTTATTGGGATTGTTGTGCAAGGGATTGAATGATCAAATTCACGTTGCCACCAATAAAGACTAGAGCCGTGCAGACAAAGAATACACGATCCAGAGTTGCCGCAAGCAGCTTCATTTCACCTTCACCCTAATTTACATGAAATAAACAAAACAAAATGTTTTTTTAGCCATTGCTTATCGAAACAACAAACGTAATGCTTTATGTTAATATTATCAATTATAAATTCTTGTCATGAGACAATAACCACGGTTATTGTTTCTTCATATTACATACGTCTCCAAAAAGCAGAAGCAGAAACTGATTTTAGAAAGCAATACCTGTAAGGGACGTACTCTGGGTTTAGTGGATGAGTTTTTCATGACAAAAGTAACTTTAAGGTTTGGTAATGACTCAAAACAAATATTAGCATAACAACTTACTTGGTAACAAGCAACGGAGAGTTGTTGATAGTATAATACATTGTAGGAAACGACTCTCCCTCTGAAGTAACGTAGTTTTTGAGAAAGAAGTAATTTCTCACTAAAATAATAAAAACTTCTTGCAAGAAGTTTTTATTCCTGTATCTGAAAGCACACAAATTTGTACAACAAGGGTGCTTTTATCATTTTCTTGCAACTTCGATGACCAATTGAGCCCAAGTTTTCACAGGCTTGTTATTTTATGCATATGTTGGGATACACCAAGTGAGAACACTGGTCTTTGACAATTTCCAAACATGTACAGTGCCTTTAAACTTGCAATTTTCAAGAGGTCATCCCTATACACAACACTAAAATAATGTGACAAAATATGTACTAACATTGTATGGATTGATCACTTCTTTGTACGGGCCTTTGCTGCTCGTTGCAGATTGGTTACTGATGACACTCAGCTTCACTCCGTTGTCTGTGTGGTTCTCTGCAGTCGAACCTTCATTCTCAACCAATCCATCACTGTGTCTTCCTCCCTCTGTGAAGTTTGATTCACACATGGTTTCCATGCGCTGCGAATTGCCAACCTTTGTCCACTCAGGAGGCGATAAGCACACGATTCTAGGCAGTATGTCGATGAACAATTTTCTGAGGAATCGATTCTTGATAGTGCCCACTTTGTGGTGAATGGTCACGGTGATTACACTCAGCATGATCCCCATGCTGCCGACTATGAAATTCACCCGAATTGCGTCCGAAAGCAGAGGGGATTTACCTGTAGGAGGTAATGAGTCTGCTACGACCAACCAAAACACTGCCTGTCCAAGCATTAATGAGATACCAAGAGAGATCTGAAAGAGAACAAAGTCATTTGTTATTAACAATAATAATTTTAAAAAAGCATTAATAGCGCCAAAATCCGCCTAAAAAGACGCTCAAGGCGCTTAACCTTACGACGTGGCATCGCGCAGTATTTGACTGTACCGTCGTAAACAAATTATGTTTAGTCATTAACGGTGCGGTCAAAAAATTTGAAATTTTTCATAATCCTTGACTCCCCCCACATACAACGCTGTAAAAGTCTATTTAGCTTGGGGTGAGTCATCGACCTATACAGTCACCTTTAACTTCGAAGCCCCATAGAAGCCCATGGGAATTGTATACCCATTGACATACGACACACCCTACATACAAGGTCATTGATAAAAAGATGTAAAGCAAGAAGCCAATAAACATACCGATAAATATAAAACAACTGTAAACAGAAACAGGGATTCCATGAACCCATCAAAAACATGAAACTACTAAAAACCAAGGAGGGATACAAAAAGAATAATTAACCAAACAGTAATACACATCATGGATGCAGATAATCCATAATAAAGTTAGTATACAAAAATATTTAAAATAAAGGAGTAATTAAATAAAAGAATGGGCAATCGTTAAACACACTAAGGACCTGGCTATTCCAAAGCCCTTAAATAATCAATACACATACAAATAAAGACTGAACATATAAAAAAATATGATTAAATTAATTAGATGAAAGATGAAATCCATTCACGCCCTACGCTTAATTGGGTAGGCCTATTATAATCATAGTTCCCTCCCACACAGTGTAAATTCAGCCATCTTTGCAATGGGGATTGTGTTTTGAATGCATGCGTTATGCATACTAATTGTCAGCGAACCATTTGGAGCGCGGGTGATTGACTTTAGCGTCGACTAGACTTAATCATAGTCGATCAGGATGTCACTCGAACGCTGCGTGGTTTAACTAATAACTAGTCCAACTGGATCAGCCTAGCCCCGGAGTACTGTTTCTCTAGTCAACTCGCAAAGTTACGTCACTTTGTCACGATGGCGGTTAGGTTACGTGACTTTTGCAATCATCACACAACAAATTAATTTTAGCAACTCTCCTAGAGTAGTGGTTCAACAACGATCAAACTGTAGGTTTTTGCAAATTTATGTCCATCTTTAAAGAAAATGACTATTATTGCACGCGCAAGTAGTGTTTTTACGGGCCAACACATTGTTTATTCTGTTCACTAGGGCCTATTGTTGCCATTTGACGATTCAATCGACTAGATGCGTTCGAGTGAAACTAGACTACGCATGCGTTACATTGCAAAGGTAACCAAACACATGCTACTGGCTGCATGTGTAGAAAAAGTAGAGCGCTTGACGCAGCTCAACACCAAAATCCAATTTGCTCGTAAAGATGGCGTATTAAGAAATGTCTATTGGTTAGTTCTATTTCGCAAAAGCTTTTTACATTACTTTTCAATTGCTGGTTTTGAACAATTTACGAAGTAATACTCCTATATACGTACTTACTTTTTCTCCACTCTCTGGTGATAACCAAAACACCCAAAGTGAGATGACAGTCAAGATGCCTGACGGCATAGCAATATTGTTGACATAGAAGGATGGGATCCTCTCCACTTTAAATGTGAAGATTAGTGTGGAGAAAATCTTCAGCTGTCCGGCTCGCAAGTCATTGTAGGGTTGTTTTGCTTCAAGTCCCTGAAGACTAAGGGGTTTCCACTGGGAGTGGAATTTGTCTTTTGTATGAATATTCAATGCAGCCTGACCGATGTGTAAGTGAACCAGATTAATTGGCATGTTTTGGGTTGCGAACCGTATGGGACACTCCTGTTTATCGAAAGGAAACATCGAAAGATCCATCAGGCATGTCGTTTCGTGAATAATTGCACCTGTAAAATTAAATTGAATAAATTTAGTTCACAATATTAGTGAACAATTCTATTTCATTTTAGAAATACTACATGATTTTATTTATTTCTTATATTTTTATTAATTAATTATTATTTTTCTTGTTAATTATATATATATTTTGTTAACCAACAGACGATTGCCTATTCTCTTTACTAACTCTAACTTGGAGGGGAAAAATGGAAACAAAAAATCCCAACAATAATACACAAAATTTTGCTTCACCTTCAAGTGTGATGACGCCACGATGGCTTGCCAACACCTGAAATGTATGTTCTTGAATTGGATTTTCGACGTTTTCATTTGCGCTGCGGGAAGAAGAGTACGAGATTAGTACAGCGTTTTTATCGAACAGCGAATGGTCAGTTGATTAATTTTCCTCCCGCACACCAAGGTATTCCAAGAGTAGAAGAGTACAGTAATGTATTTTTATCGAAAAAGGGAAGACAGACAACAGATAATTGATTGATGTTCCAGCCCCAATCCCCATGGTGTTTCATAAAGGACACATTCAGTCGTTGTCTTTATGCCGTCGTTATGATACCGGTAACACCATACGGAAAGCATCTGCTTTTTGTTGTTGTCGTTTATGCGCTTTCTACCGTCGCTATTGTAACTCTCCGTCGTTATTGCGCCTTCCACTGTGGTTGTTGTGCCTTCTTCCATCGCTATTGCATGCACCTTCATCCATCGCTATTTCGCCTTCTGCCGTCGTTGTTGTACCTTCTTCCGTTGTTATTGCGCCTTCGTCGTCGCTAGTGCGCTTTCTACAGTTATTGCGCCTCATGTACCGTCGATTTTGCGCTTACTACTGTCGTTACTGTGCCTTTTCCGTCGATGTTGCGGAAGCTGTCCTTTATGAAACACCACACCTACGTGTTTGTCAGAAGAATCTTTGGTGTCCATATCTCATCCATACGTAACGATAGAAACTCCATATCGGCGAACTCTGCAGGATTCCATTGAAATCTGTAGTCATCCCATTGCTGTCATTATGAAGAGAAAACAAATCGTGGGCTGGTTTCGCAATCAGGGCTTCGGTTCTGACCCGGCTTAAAGGCACTGAACACGTTTGGTAATTGTCAAAGACCAGTGTTCTCATTTGATGTATCTTTGTATTTTAGTGAGAAATTACCTCTTTCTCAAAAACTACGTTACTTCAGAGGGAGTCGTTTCCTATACAATGTTTTATACTATCAACAGCTCTCCGTTGCTTGTTACCAAGTAAGTTTTTATGCTACTATTTGTTTTGAGTCATTACCAAACGTGTACGATACCTTTAAAGGCTCCGTTAGTTATTTTTGAAAACATGTGCTTTCAGTTCATAGCTTCAAACAGATGGACGGAGCTTAAGCCGGAACCGGAGCCGAGAGCCGTGGTTGTGAAAAGAGACCATGTTTAGAAGGCCAAGCAATGTCATAGCCAAGCCCAGTTCGAATCCCGGTCATGAATGGAAATGACATTGTATTAGTACAGTGTACACCTGTGGTATAATGCTGAATGCTGACATGTCTGTAAAAACTGCATTGGCATCTTGAGCATTAGTGCCCTTGTTCATATAGCTCTAGGGTTTCTTGAGAAACATTAAGCAATAAACCACTAGGGAAATTGACTATAGATTTTAATTATTTCGGGGTTGAACAAAGATTATTTTGAGTGGGGCGGGATTTGAACCTGCGACCTCCGGATTAACGTGCAGGCGCTCAACAAACTGAGCCACCTACCTGTCCATAATGTTGGAGGTCTCCAGTATTTTGTCGATGTCTTTGTTTGGGGTGCCAGTCAGAAGCCATTCAACCTGTAACTGTCGTTATTTAACCAGGGATTTCAAAGTTTACGATACAACCTGAGAAGCTGCAGGAGATGGATCACAAAGAACATTTTGACTGTATCGGGATTTGAACTTGCAACCTTTGGATTAACGTGCAGGTGCTATACCAACTGAGCCATCTATAGCCGGCCCTAACGTTTGTGGGAAAAACCTTTTTATTTTGGAAGTTCAACCGAAACAAAAGTAAACATACAAGTTTCTGCTTTGTATGTTTTGTTAGTCACGTGTGGAAATAAATGTGTTTCTGAACTTAAATCAACAATGGATTTTTAACCAATAAAAACCTTTGAAAACTTGGAAGGTCAACTTGAATAGGCCTAAAACATTGCAATTACATCAACTCTGTATCTTAATTTCATTCCCAAATCAGCATGTCAGTTAAGCACAGAATATCTTCAATTAAGCACAGTAATTATTTCAGGGGAGATAAGATGGACACCTTAAAAGAGAAATGAAAAAGGATATGATTCAAAGGAACCGCATCGAGTTCCAATTACCAAAAAGCTCATATCAAGAAACCCCACGAGTTCCAATCACCTAAAACCTCATAACAAGAAACCTTACGAGTTCCGATCACCTAAAACCTCATAACAAGAAACCTCACGAGTTCCAATCACCTAAAACCTCATAACAAGAAACCTCACGAGTTCCAATCACCTAAAACCTCATAACAAGAAACCTCACAGCTATAGTTCTTACCACAACAAGCCACGATGCTCCCTTCATTATTTGATCCCTCTCGTTCTGTACAATAAGGTGGAGAATGTGGAAATTGTGAGAGAGAAGGAACAGTAACAACAATTATTCATCACACAAACGATTTGAAAGTGGGAAATCAAATGTCTGCAAAGAAAACAATGGAAAGTATAAAACAATACGCTGTAGATGTAAGGAAGAGGTGGAGCAATGGTGAGGCTGAAAGAGCGTTTTGCTTTTGCGCAGTGATGCACATCGTTCCGTTTGAAACATGTGCATTACAAATCTAGCTTCAGATTGCAATTGCTTCACTACAGAGAATGTTTTAACGTGTACTAAAATTCAATTATTGGTGTTTTTAAAATTTTTATAAAGGATACCTTTACCACATTAAAAGAAGGACCTGGAGTACAATTTATAAGTGCAATTGTCTCATAATCTGCATGCCATCTCAATAGAGCAGACAGTCAGCACTTCTACAGCTCCACGGCTCGTCAGTAGCAGCCACAAATCAACAGGTTCTAAAACGTCTAAACCAGGCGCTTCGTGTATGACGTCAGACTCTTTCACGATGCACATTTTATGGATTCCCAATAAAAAACATTTAAAAAATTCTCTGGTGCCATTTTTGTGACGCCATGCACGGAATACCTGGCCCGTTCGTCTTGAGTCTGTCATCTTGTGTCTTATTTCATGAATACAAATGTTTTGTAGGTATGCATAGACTATTTTTGTCGTCGGTTATTAAGGCAAATAACCCCAGTCGACTGGTTTTGCTGCCGGTGCACCATCATGGCGACGGTAGCCAGCAGTGTTGTATAGTCAAGACAGTAGGTACACCCGAGACCAAGACCAAGACACAACAATTCGAAACCAAGACTAAGACCAGAGGTCTATTTTAGTTTTATTACGACGTACCGGTACATAGTATTTATGTTTGGACCATCACATCGTAAACGTTGTATTTTAGTTGGTCTGCGAATTATTCATGTTCAGACCATCATGTTGAATAGAACAAACAGCTTGTTGGGATGGTTTTTATTGTCGTTTATTAGCTAACAACTATTAGTATAATGTTCGACATCATAAATAATGTTAGTTCTCAATTGTCTATATCGGTTTTCATAAATAAAAAAGCCACTCGAGGAGCGTTGCCATCACATGAAAAAGTCAAAAAATTGGTCTGTATATAGTACATGCTGTATGATGTGTAGTATACAGGTGCAGTGAAGTCAGGCAACGGCAATGAAACGTGCAGTACTGGAAGTTTGGATTATTGAAAGTAAAGTCATTGATCATGTTGACATATCATAATGAAACTATTATATAATTAACTGATATAGCAAACAATAACATAAGATCGGGCTGACGTTGTGGCAACGTTGATGGGGTGTCGTGGCCGAGCGGTTAAGAGCGCCGGATTCAAACTGTGGTGTTTGATCAGCAGAGTGTGGGTTCGAATTCCGGTCGTGACACTTGTGTCCTTGAGCAAGACACTTAACCATAAGCTTCTCTCCACCCAGGGGTAAATGGGTACCTGTGAGGGCAGAGATGGTTCTTGTGATTGATTTAGCCGAGTAGTAGCGCATTTGTTGCACAAGGCTGTATACTCCCCAGGGAGCTGAGATGGTTAAGGAATGATTTAAGGCCCAGTGACCAGGGGTAATAATGTGAAGCGCTTTGGGACGCCCTTCGGGCGTAAAAAGCGCTATATAAAAACTAACTATTATTATTATTATTATACAACGTTCAGTGTACTGGACAAAAGTTACGTTATTGTAGCATTATTTTGTAAACGATTTTATAAAACATAGCAACGTTGTGTAAACGTGCGGAATCGTACAGCTGTGTTCCTTATTCCTTATCATCGTGTTTACAGTGCATGTACTCCAGATATTAAGCAAAATATGAATACAGTAATTTTAGCAATTTTCACGATCTCGTTTCGAGACCCAGCCAAATGTTCGAGATCACATTGGTCCGAGACAGATACCAGTACCGAGACCTCCCCGTAGACAAGACCAATTGACTAAGACCAAGACCAGTAAAAAGTGGTCTCCCCAACGGTCTCCCCCACCGGCTGACTCTCGAGACCTACAACACTGGCAAGGGTTACCACCGCTGCTGATGCTGATGGTGCCAGTGCGTCTACGCTGCATGTTGTTTCGACACCAGATAAAATTAAACTCACCAGGGATATCAGACCATACATAAGCATTTTGATATAGACTTGGACTGGTTCGCTTGATATATTGACGGGTCTCTCTCTAACATAATAGCCATCATGTCCCATCAGAACGCAACGTAAACGTCTCTCTGCAAGATATTCTCCAGAACCACCACCACATGCAACTGTGTCGTTATGGATAGCTCTCACATCTAAGGCAACATAATCAAACAGTTTAAAATAATTTGAGTCTTTCAGGCTTTTATGAGATGATTCATCGCCAAGTAAAGGTATACCGTAATCTACCCATCTCGCATAATGAAATTTTATAAACAATGTCTAAATAGGCATATAATGAGATATAACAAAAGTGTCAGATTGAAATAACATTGTCCATAAGGTGATTTTGTCTGGATTTAAATTCCTTCGGATGTGGCTCAGATTGTTCGAAGTTGTAATCGGCTGATGCAGATTGTGACGGGGCTTTTTTCTCTATACTAAAAACAAACTAATAATATGCAGTTCGTCAGGATTTACTAAGGGAGAATGTGTGTGTTTCACGGTATCCAAGTCTTTTGCTAATAGACACGATATGGGGCCGATTTCACAAAGCACTAAGATTCATCCTAAAGGCACTGGACACGTTTGGTTATTACTCAAAGTATATATTAGCATAAAAACTTACTTGGTAACGAGCAACAGAGAGCTGTTGATAGTATAAAACATTGTGAGAAACGACTCCCTCTGAAGTAACGTAGCTTTTTGAGAAAGAGTTAATTTCTCACTAAAATATTTGAATCTGAAAAAGACTTCAGGCCTGAACCTTTTCTCAGGCATCTGAAAGCATACAAATTTGAGCAACAAGGGTGTTTTTTCTTTCAATATTTTTGTGCAACTTCGATAACCAATTGAGCCCAAAGTTTCATAGGTTGGTTATTTTATGCATGTTGGGATACGCCAAGTGAGAATACTGGTCTTTGACAATAATTACCAAACGTGTCCAGTGTCTTTAAAGGCATCGTACACGTTTGGTAATTACTCAAAATATATATTAGCATAAAAACTGACTTGGTAACGAGCAACAGAGAGCTGTTGATAGTATAAAACATTGTGAGAAACGACTCCCTCTGAAGTAACGTAGTTTTTGAGAAAGAGGTAATTTCTCACTAAAATAATAAAAGACTTCTAGCTAGAAGCATTTTATTCCTATCTGAAAGCACACAAATTTGTACAACAAGGGTGTTTTTTCTTTCATCATTTTCTTGCAACTTCGATGACCAATTGAGCCCAAATTTTCACAAGCTTGTTGTTTTATGCATATGTTGGGATACACCAAGTGAGAACACTGGTCTTTGACAATTTCCAAACGTGTACGATGCCTTTAAGGTGAGTGTCAGCACCACCAAAGTGATTTGTATTGAGACATCACACATTGCTTATAATTATGTTACGAGTGATTCGCAGATAAGATCAAGTTTTGTGAAATCGAGCCCCTAAAGTGAACCGATGCGTTGTGGGTTACTTTGAAGCTTAACACATTTTATATAATCCAGAGTATGGTTTGAAAAAAAGGCATGATCAGATTGATTGAGTATAAACGAATAGGGCCCTGTGTAATTATACAGCCCTCCAACTAAAAACCAAAACACAATTACTTCGAAACAATCCTAATCATGTGACGATAGCTTGTTGATCGTTAAAGGGTAAGCTATTACATCGAGCGGCCTGACCACTTCACTCCGTCGGATTCTATAATACTAAACAAACTTGTATTTATATTGAGGTATGAGTTCGTATAGTTTACTGGGATTCAAATTTCTAAGCATTTAAATCCTGCGTCTCAATTACGTGATACGTGAGCATAAACTTGCGTCCCAGTAATGGCGGAAAATTGACCTTAACTTGATTCATCTATGGGCCTATACGGTAATAAGCTAGGAATAAAACTTCAAACACTTTAATGTATTTTATGCGTAATGTTACGAATAATACAATACGTATCTTAAAAGCTTGTTTGGCATTTCCTTTTAAAACAAACATTTTTAAACGTAGTCCCTATAAGAACATACCTATTACAGTATACATCAAGACGGAGAGGAGTAACACCCATCCCACCTGCTGGTGCGCCATCCTGCTTAACGGTGAACACAGCTCATAATGAGCAAGCCCCTAAAAATAGTTCGCTGAAAGAGATGGCTTTTAGAAAATTAATTGTAAAAGGGTTGATTCAAGGGCAAGTACTGCAGCTTTAAAATAGCAGTAGAGCACACAATCATGTTTGGTGATCGCTCTTTATTAGAATCCTCATTATGATCGATCAGGTTGGACTAATGGCCCTGTCACCTTGGCGATTTAGCCAGCGTATGCCGACGTATGAACAATTTGGCGAATATTATAAGTTAAGAGCACGCTGAAGCACGCTGGTATACATCGTAATACGGCGAGGTCGTCGACAATTTTGTGCATGCACAACATTTTCGATGCCAGCGCGCGTATGGCTCATACGTCCCGCATACGCGGGCCACAAGTAATTGGTAAGTTATGCGATCGTTGACACGCGTTCACAGACCACACACATTACTTGTAAGTTACTCATAAGTCGACATACGTCGAAATAATGTCAGTTATGATTTGAATCGTCGAGCAGCAGCTACGACACGTGATCGTCGGCGATACACTACCGCGCGCTATGCATAAGTTAGACTATCGCTGTACATAAGTTGTGAACGCCGGTGTCGCGGTTTCAGCTTTCCGGCGTATTCAGTTTTCCGGATGACCAAATACGCTAACATAACGTCATCATGCAATGCCTGCGCACAGCAGGCGAAAGTAGTCCATTTTAGTGCCGTTGTCAGATGCAATAGGCTGTGCAAGTCTCGCGCATATTTGAACTTTCGGGACCATTGTGGTCCCAACCATATGGAGATTAACGTGTGCAAGATTTTGTTTTGTCAATTATTTTAGTGGTTTATGACCATGATAAATATATATGTTGTTGGGAATGTAATACTTAGTGATAAAAAATAGGAAAGTAAAATCATTTTAACAATATAACGAAGAAAACCCGAGAATTAAACTTGACCTCAACTTCCGGTTGCTGCAAAAAATTAAGAATTTTGTGCTCACCTCCGATCACAAAATTTATGTAAACGCTTGTTTTGATGCACGATGATAATCGCCAGATGCTATAATTGCAACGCGAAGCCTTTTCATAGCAGTCTATGGTTGTTGGGGATTCAGTGTCCTCTATAAACTGCGTCAAGCGTTAATTTTACGCCCGTTTGACCATCGCGAATCCACGAAAGTGGTTTCTGAAAAGTTAAGATCAAATAAGCATCCTTGTCCCAGAGTTTTAATTTTGCTACATAATAATTAACACATTATTTGTGTATTTATTATAAAAACTAAAACTGTTTTTATAAACATGTAATGAGTATTTTTGTTGTTCAGATTTTATCATTTAATAAATTTAAAACAAAGATTTGACTTCAGAAGAAAACAAACTTCTTCGTTTGACGTGTTTTCTCGTTCCGATACGCGCGAGACTTGCACAGTCTATTGTGTCCGCCATGCAATACTGTCCGCTCCGGACACTTTTGCATGTGCAATCGTGTCCGGGGCTATGCATATACGTCCGGCGGACATGTACGTGTGTCTGTGCGTGAGCGAGCGTGTACGTGTCGTGGCTGACGGAAGGGCATTTGTGGGGTCCTGACAACAATAGAACAAAGGACACCACAAGGTCATTTCAATAGGAACAATGGCTGCCCTCCACACGCGGTTTTGTCCGGGCGCTGCGCCCGTCCAAAATTCTCAAAATACCAAATGCGCCCGGACAATGTCGAAAAATACTTACGACGAACACAAACCACCGTTTCAATGCGCTAGTAGATCGATCTTTTTGTATTAAAGGATAGATCTTTCATTTCTGAAAGTTTAAAATAAAATCCCTCCGTACATCCTCTAGATATTTCACGATTTTTAGAATGTTTTTTTGAGAAAATGGTTTCTGCTATACTTGGTTTGCGTGCAAAAGATCGTCCGTCAAACGGATGTCAACGGACGGGAACATTTGCCGTAGGTAATATTAATTAATATTAATTAAGTACACATCTTAAACAGATATGTAATACATGTCGTTTACGTCAAATGTATGTTGTTTATTAAATTATTAAATTACTGAAGCAGTTGGTAACGCAAAAAACCACATTAATTACTTGGTGAATTTACAAGATTTGAAGATAACAATACCCTCTGATAAAATGGACTCGCCCAAGCTTTTCAACGGCACGCGTGTAATTCAAATCTTGTACGATAGGCTACATGTACAAGTATACAGATAGGGAATGTACTAAGCCGTGTTTTGTTGTGGAGCTTCGACCAGTCCATGCACGTCGCGAGAGTCGAATGAGATTATTTTCAACGTAGGTGGCGCGTTGGTGGCGTTACCCCTTCCGCCCCCCCCCTCCCCCCGCCCCCTGATTCTGGACGTGGTCCATCAGTCTATTTTCACCGTTTGTCCGCTATTATTTTATTTGAAAACAAATTTTAATAATATGAAATCAAGAAAATTATGTATATTTTTACATTTTGAAACAGTCAATCAAAAAGTGGGGGGGGGGGACATCTGATATGCTGTCCCCCCCAGTCTGAAAAGTGGGGGACATGTCCCCCCGCCCCCCACCCATCGACGCCCTTGACTGTATAATACTTCCAATTACTGTCTTGAGATGAGACTACAAACATTTATGCCTATAAAGGGTTAAGTTTAGGGTCAGGGTTAGGGTTAGGGTTGGGGTAAGGGTTAGGGTTAGGGTTAGGTTAGGGTTAGGGTTAGGTTTTAGGGTTAGACGTGGTCTCCTATCTCAAGACGGAATTGACAGTGTTACAAAACCCCTCGCTGCGGTGTAAAACAAAAATACGCCTCCGGTAGCTATATAGCTGTCATGGCGGCGTCCACGAGTACATCAAGCGGTGAACGCGTGGGTCGTCTTAGATAATTTTGTGAGAAGACCGATCACATTATCCATTATTTAACTAGCGGTACATATAAAGAAGGATCTTCAGAGAGTCAGAAGAGGCTTGTCCGTTGCCAATCCAAAACAATACTCGCTCGCGGCGGTATTTTTCTGACGATTTTTAGAGCACGGGGAAATGTCCGGCTACGTCATACCACGCTGGAAAGCTGAAACCGTGACTGTTGCGTGATGAAATGCCCGGCTTCGTCACCCGGAAAACTGAATACGCCTGAAGGTTGAAACCGCGACACCGGCAACACGCTAAGCATGCATTGGTAAAAGTTATTATATAAGTTATCGAAACCTTCCGTGTAAGTTACCATCACGATATGTGTACGTCAATCTCGTTATCAATTATTACACGCTATGTATACGCCCAAAATTGAAAAAAAAACATCGATAGTTCAGCGTATGCCAGCGTTTAAGAGAAATTTTGATACGTCGGCTTACGCTGGCTATCGTCAAGGTGTGACAGGGCCATAAACTATTCTTTGGTTTTCATTACAACAACATTTTGGTCACTGTGTCAAGAAAACTATTACTATATCATTTTCAAAGACAGTTAGTTTCCTGATTTAATTGCAACTCCGCAACGAATACTATTGTACATAAATCGTTTTGCGTTACTGATGATGGACATAATGGAAAGAGCTTCGCTGGTAACCTCCCACAAAAAAACAAATAACATACTCATCTTATCTATGTTTGTTTGTCGACCTCGTAAATCGAGGACTTCCGTTTGTTCACCCATTTATTATTGTTTGAACTTTTTTCTCAGCGACGTCCCCAGTTGATTTTGTTCACCAGGCGAAGCGAGGACGTCCTAGCTGTCAAAACACCCGGCCCTTCATGAAATGTAGGTTTCAACGGGTATATAGGCACCCCCAACAAACCAACAGAGTGGGCTACTAATTAAACACACCCTTATACATACCCCATGAGAACCCAACCCGACACCAAACGAATCCCCAATATGTATTTAATCTGACGCGACTGCCCCTTTAAATACAAAGAGTCCGTAATTGAGGAATTAATGGATCTGGACAGGATGCCCCTCTAATAATTTTATTTGTTTACTTTTGAAATAATAGCCTAAACGTCCCCAAAAAGAAGGACGCAGTCTAAATTATTACTTCATTAAGCTTTGTTGGTCATTAGTCCGAGCAAAAATAAAGTGTACCATTAGCCTATGCACTCACGTTTAAATACATTAAAGAAATGTTTACCCAGGGTTGGTCAACAGCAATATGGATGATACGAGACTGAGCATTTACGCCTCATCAGGCCAAGTCCATTTTGGTTTGATAAGAGTGATTGATGAGAAACTGTAATTGATAAAAATAATAAGAGCGTCCCTTTTCAAATCTATAGTTCCTTTTTTCTCATTTCCTTTGCTTATACAATAAAAAACCATAAGGACAACCTGCTCATAAAACGTATAGTAACATGTGATGCGAAGTGCGTACTGCATAATCTCGTTGATGACTTATCCCTTGAGTTATTTCTTGGCTCTGGCTGGACACACAGTCGTGCAAATTCATTCGCACCGTGACCTACAAATTGTAGTTTTCAAATTAATATTAAATGTTTTACGACCGTGGAGGTCGCCATGATGCTTCTGGACCACTCAGCCGGAATGGAACAATTTCATTTTCACCTGCAATTTTCTCATAACAATTCAAAATATTGTACAGTACAACATCAATTTAATATAATTTAGGGTTCTTTTCGAAACATTTCCCCCTCCTTTTCCTCCAGCTTTGTGTTTTCCTCCACCTTTGTGGATGAGAAGGCCTATTCTGTAAGGATACATGAACCTTTTGGGTTTGCTTTTCTTAATTAACAAACGCTAAATGGTGTGCACAACATTGGTAATTCAGGTGGGGGAAACAAAAATCACATCTTTTCACATTATGGTATATAAAAGATGGTCTTGCAGAAAAACGCCCATTGAAACTTAATTGCCTGGGACATGCTATGTGTTTGATTGAGCCTAATATCAATTAGGTCCTCCCCATGTGTTCAACAGAGGGCGCTACGATTTGTTGTCACACACAGACAGCTGATCACGGGTTTGGTTGGTTCAGGGGGTCGGGTGCTTGTTCTTTAGTGTGTGGTTTATTGAGTTATAAATGTTTGTCGACTATCCATGATCTTTGCATGAAAATATTAAATTATTCTAGTTCGTCAGCCTTCATGATTACGATCATGCTTTACTGGAGGTATGTAAATAATTATATTGTATTTTGTTATGTTAGCCTATAACTATTAACATTAACAAGTAACTAACTACTAACAAGACCTTCTTCATTGATTTATCAATTGATTGTAATTTCAAACTTTAATTTTGTTAAGTTTTACTAGGCCTACCTCTCATTTCTATATAAAGGATGAACCCTTCGCCACACTAGTGGGGCTTGAACTGTCATGACTGTAAGGCTATAGAGCAGTACAAGTCAGTACAGTATTCAGTAGCCCAGGTTGGACTCCTCCGTTGCATACAACGCGACGGAGTCCAGGGTATAAAGGTCCTCAGGCATTGCGAAAAAATTTATAACCATTTTTTATCATATTTTTACCTTTTTGAGGAAGCTGAAACGTGACTCACATGTTCCTTGTATCCTGAACCTTTCGCCTGCTCTATTCAGAATTGCCAATTTTATCCTTGGATGACATTATTGTGAAAATAAAATGGAAATTGACGCATTCGTTGCGACAACCTCAACTGACATGGAACAAAGTCCACAAAAGAGGGCGCTGTCTAACCCGTAACCATTGATCTCTACTATATTGACTGGATAGGACACGTTGCGCCGCCATGCGTCAACGCGCGCGTATTTTCAAGATGATTTGAAAATTGAAACGCGGGGTTGTCACACCATTCTGCACGCAATGCAAACATATGAAGTTTCATGCCGGAGCAAATTTATTTGCAACAAAATTGACTCACTTTTACTCAGTTTTATAACAAGATGTGAAAGTAATCTAAATAAAATCCAAAGGTTCACACACAACAATGGTGAACTATTGCGCAGTTATCGGGTGTCAGAACGCCACACGCACAGATGTTCAGAAAATTTGAATTTCCATTCACCAAGTAAGTGTTTTAGTCTGTATTGATTATCTGCTTAACATTATACTTTGACTGTTTTTAACACTAGTCTTTTGTCTTCTAGCCGGATCTGTTTGATCACTGTAAGATCCTAATAGCATACGATCTTAAATGGAATAGATTTCTCCGTATGTGTATTTTATCCAGCAAATTCCTCTGTTTTAAGGAGGTGATCATCAGACGTTACGTAAACTTTACCATGAATAGGCTTAGACATTTTGTTTCAGGTTTCATGTACGTTTATGTGTGAACAAGTCCCTCGCGCGTGCGTGTTTTCACCTGTGAGCCGTTTAGAGCGACTACACTGCGTGCCGCACCGTGGATCATCGAACGTGTACAAACGCGCTCGACGTGTCCTATCCAGTCAATATAGTAGAGATCGATGCCCGTAACACATTGAGAGAGTTGCGACAACTTGCGATTAGAAGCCATTTTGTCTCCAAAAAATGCATTGGCGAATACAGGGTGCCAGACTAGTCTGCCCATTGGGTTGTACCATTGATCTCTGGGTTGTACTGCATTTTGGAACAAAATGGCATCCAGCAACCACGTGACCGAAGAAAGCTAGTCCCTCCATGTCGCAACTCTCTCAATACACAGCTCTGCGTAACACTGAACGCTTTTTCTTCCGGGCGGCAACACGACAGAGTCGCAGCGCCAGTGCACAACTTGGACTTTTTTTTCGGAAATAATGTCATTCATGGATGTATTTGATAGGTTTTGAACTCAGCAAAAGTGTAATTAAAGGCACCAAGAATAAGTGAATGGAGTTTCAGCTTCTCAAATTAGGTAAAAATATTTTAAAATGTTACTCAAAATTTTGTTCGCATTGTAAAGGATCTTTATACCCAGGACATCAGTGCAGTGTCACTGACTGACGTCCTACCAGGGCTAAGTACTCAGTAGTGCATTTTTGTATAATACAATTAATGCATATTGCCTACTACGTAGTACAGTCATTTGACTAGTTCGGGATCATTGACCAGTTCTGGATCACTTCAAATTTGCAATAATCAAATAATTAAATTACTTCTCACATTACCAATTTATGTTGATACATATACATGTGAAGAATAATAAACTAACAAACCCAAAACAAGGTGCCAAACATCATCGGCAAATAAATTATGGCCATTTTCCTGAAGTTTGTCTGCAATATTGATCATTATTTCGTTGGTTGAAAAATGCTGTTAAAAGTTCTCACCTTTTAGAATTTGAATGCCAGGGTGAAAAACATTTATGTAAAAATGCTAAGAATGTGTACAAAATATTCCACATAAATACTGAGCAGTCGTCTTGTTTTTTTGAGGAGACAAAATTACCAAAATCGTCTTTGGGGGGCATTATACCCTTGACCAGTTCGGGATCACTCAACATCTCATTGCGTCAAACAAATGGTGCCACACTAACTTACAAGTGAGGTAAAATCATACTGACTGCAGTAGAAAGTTTACTTATTGCTTTTGAGATACATTACTTTAACAAATTCTTGTAGATTTTTTTTGTTTTGTTGAGAAAATGAAACTTGGAGAGGTCAATGTTGCTTCTAGGTGCGCTTCACTTTTTCAATTGCCTTTGCTGTTGCTTTGTGTTTTTATCGCTGGGTTTTTGCGATGCTGTTGAAAACACTTGCATGACATTCACTAAAGAAAGGAAGTCCAAGTCCATGCCAACACACTTCTGAAGTTTCGTGTCCTTGAGAGAGAGTTTTATGAATGGGAGTATGGGTTTGCAATAAAGGGCACGCCACTGATTCAGAATAGAATCAACTGATCCTGAACTGGTCAAACAGGTGACGATACTTTTCTCAAAGCCTCTTCAAAAGTACTAATCTTTTTTTTGTCAGTGGATTTTGTGAGTTTTATGACATGTTTAGGTAAACTGATTAACTTTTTTGTTTAATATGTCAAAAAGATTGCAACAAAAAACAACGTGAATTCAAAAAGTGATCCAGAACTGGTCAAACGACTGTACCATGATTACTTAGAAACTAAATAGTAGGCATCATTTGTAATTTCGTTGCATGGAGGAAGGGAAAGTAGTGAGGCCTACATAGCGACTGGCCTAGTCAATGCTAGTGCTAGTACTAGTACCATTCTATTTATCGTACCTAACTAACTGCATGACACGTAGGCCTCACTACTTTCCTAGATAGAAAATACCCAGATTATGTGTCGCGCATTACCTCTCTTACTCTGAAACTGATCCCTGTTGATGTTTGATAAGATAATTGTTAGTTGTCAAAAGCAATGGGCCAATCCACTGCACTTCCTCTGTCCTTCCTTTGCTTGAAATGCTTGTTACAGGTATGTTTCCTATAGCCCACCTTGTTGAGCTGTAATGGCTCTCTTTTAACATCGGTCTCATAACACTTGTAATGGTGAGTGTATGAGACCGATGTTAAAAGAGAGCATTACAAAATACAGCTCAACAAGTTGGGCTGTGTTTCCTCACGATCTGTGGTAGAGTTTTTCAACACTGGTGAAGTGTAGATTTTTTTTAAAGCCTAACTCCACACCAAGTTACGGAAAGCACAGACTCATTCCTTTTCAGTTAAAAACTCTATTCAATGCTTAAAGTAGAGGATGAAACATGTATGTACAAACAATTGGTTGCTGCAAGGATTAAATAATCATTTGCTGTTTGTTTGTGGCAGAGTTTTTCACCATCGGTGGTGGTTTCCTCTATAGTCTGTATAAACAATAGAGATAGATACCAGTATCAATGATAATCATGACGTTATCACTGAATGTAGTTTCTCTTCATACTTAATCACTGTATACTAATAGAGTTTTCCCCAATACTTGATTGGCTCCTCACACTGTTATTGCCATTAATAAATACCTTCAACGAATGAAAAACAGTAAAAAAACATCAGAATTTGTCATTTTTCTTTCGCCGGTATTTTTAGAATATTTTGTATATGTTCAAGTGCCATTCTTTAGGCTGTTGAATTTTTGCATTGGACCTAATCTCTAACACATGTTTAACTATTAAATGCATATTTTCAATGATTTATCAGACTATGGGGGGTATGATCTTTGAAAAGTAACAAAATTAATCAATCTGCTTTGGTCGGTGTTCAGCTGTAGGCTTTGCATTATGTTGGTTTCATGCGCATACCAAATTTTCTGTGCATTCATGCGTACGTGTGGTATAGGCCTACGCATGCGTGCACACAGCACAATCTCTCCTTGCCAAAAAACACAAAAACAATAGGCACAAAGAAAGCAGTTGATTTGATTCTTTTCCGCACAACAAGCACAGTGCATACTGAACTTTTACACAATGCTTGTTTAGGGGCCATGTATTCGCTATGTAGTTCACAGAGCCGGTCTTTATATCACATGTTAATACACCCTGACGTGACCAGTCTTTGACCAATCAGAGTGCATAACTCTCCAAGGTATTATAATTTGTTGTTAACAATTCCCTCTCAGCCTGCAATGATTGAACAGGAGGAATGCTAAAAAACAAAAATGGATGCAGTCAACTAATTCTTCTAGGAACACATACCCTTGACTGTAAGGGTAAACATAGAGTTATGGTGTAAAAAAGTGTTGGACACTCACAGTAGGCACACAAGAAAAGTCATATCAACTCCCACCATGGTAAAACCAATATCCTTGTATTGATGTTAGGTTTTTAGCAGCACCAGTGCACAGATTGTGCAATGCACAAGTTGTGTTATTGAAAATTTGATTTGTCTGTGCATTTCTACCTCCATATATGGTGTGTGTTAGTTTGTTGTACCAGCAAGAATATCTTGGTGTTTTATTGGTGGATTTTCTTTCAAGGCATGCTTAAGATTGCTGCTATAATCAGAATGGTGGTTGTGTTAGTTTGTAGTGACACATGACTGTAGTCTGAGATAAAATGCAGGTAGGCTTTTGTGCACACTTGCTAATTATTCAAAATCATAACCAAATTTCCATTCCCTTACCTTACAGGCTGTCTTAACACAATATTGAAGACAGACGATTGTGTTGTTTGCAGTTGCAAGTTGTTTACACTGTCATGAAAAAACCTCCTGCCAAGAAGAAGAATGAACTTCATCCAAGGAGGTGTATAGATTCAATATTGAACCCTAGGACGTGTTTATCAATAGACTCCGGAAGGATTAAATAAATCGGCATAGAAAGGCAGGACTTTGGCAGTAGAGTTGTGGAAGAGCCAGATGCTGTAGTTATGAGTGAACAAGCTAGTCCCATTAGCTCAGAGGAGGAAGACATAGGTATCAATGTACCTAACACCAATTTCTGCACCAAACTGAAAAGTTTGTGCTTCAGAAAAATGAGTTCAGTTCGGCGGGTGAGTGTGGAACCAGCCCTTCTTGTTGTCATGATCAGTATGGGTTTGACCGGTGGGGTGTCCGTGCAGTTTGTCCAGCATCGTATTTTCGAGAACTACAATATTAGTACAACTAGTGAGGGTGGTTGCAATGTGACCGTCAACCTGACTGATGCAGAAAAAGAGGCAAAGTTGGAGTTCAATGGTTTTAACGTCATCTCGGGATTTGTTGGCGGGATACCAGCTCTGTTTGTTACATTGATTGTCTCGGCTATAAGTGATAAGGTTGGTCGCAAGTTACCATTGCTGTTGCCAGTTGTTGGCATGCTGTGTGGGACTGTCGCCTTCCTGTTAGTGTCCCATCTTCACCTGCCTCTTATTATACTTCTGGTGTGTAATGTTGTCTTTAGTTTCACCGGGGGCTATGCTCTTTTCTTCAGCGGGTGCGCTAGCTATGTGGCAGACACGACATCAAAAAAAGATCGTACCTTTATCTTTGCCTTGCTGTTCACATTTTCTCTGATTGGTAGTGGGATAGCAAGTATTGCTGCAGGTTACTGGATTAAGGCAAGCGGTTTTAATCCACCATTCTGGTTAGCATTTGCTATGCAATTAGCCACGGTACTCTACCTCGTGTTTTGGGTCCCAGAAACCGTCAAGTCCACTGAAATTGGCCTTTCAAACAAGCCAAAGTCATCTGCAGTATCTACGATTTGGCAGGGTCTTTCTGGCATTCTGAATGTAGCTGAGAAGGGGCGCCGTGTTTGGTTGCTGCTTGCTCTCACTGTTCAGTTTTTGTCCTTGGGGGTGTTTGGTGCCATCAATAGTATCTTAACAGTGCGACTTCTCAGTTTGCCATTCTGCTGGAATTCAGTGCTGCTTGGCTATTTCAACGCTACCAAGCCTTTCATCAATGGACTAGGTATGTACTTCTTTTTTAAAGGTAGGGGTTACTTTAGGTAATTGTCAAAGACCAGTATCTTCACTTGGCCCGACATAACATAACAAGCCTGTGAAATTTTGGGCTCAATTGGTCATCGAAGTTGCAAGAAAAAAAATGAAAGAAAAAACATCCTTGTTGCATCTAGAATTGTGTGATTTGAGATGCCTGAGAAAGGCTTCATGCCTGAAGCCTTTCTTCAGTATCAAATTTTTGGGTGAAAAATCACCTCCTTCTCTAAAACTACATTACTTCAACGGGGGTCGTTTCTATCAATGTTTTATAATACAAACAGCTCTCCAGTGCTCTTTACCAAGTAAGTTTTTATGGTCATTAACTTGTGGAGTAATTACCAAAAGTACATTCTGCCTTTAATGTAGTCTCTTTTTAGTCATTGTACGGTGTGAAAATTAACTTTAAATAAGCACAACTGCAATTTGGTTGGGATTGGGCAGTTTTATTCAACTGTACAGTTATAAACCATTCACAGACAGTGTCTGACTAGCCACTCTTATTGTGCCCCAGAACCACAATAGTTTTGTGGTTAGAATAGGGATGACCACAGTGCATGCTAAACACAAACGTGTACATGTAGGTCTATAATGTTCAGAATCCCCTTGTTCACTACTTATACTTGATGTCCCCTCATCAGGGAAAATAGTAACAAAAGGACTCTAATGGAGATTTCTAAAGAGAGGATCCACAAAGAATTGTTTAAAGCCTGTTCCACACTACTGGGGCAATTCCCAGGAGATAAAACCCCAGGAAATGTTAACCCTACTGCCATCCCATGTTGGTTTCACACTTGATTAATTTTTCCTGTGGAAGACGACCACTTAAGGCATGGAAAACCCTAAGTGATGCTTACCCATTCTCCCAAGCAGGGGTACATGTAGCTATTTCCTGGGAGTTTGCCAGGGTATAGCTAGAATTTCCTGGGAAAGTTGTTTAGTGTGAAAGGGGCTTCGAGGAAGATGTTCAGCACAGGGACAAAGGAAGTACTGTGGATTGATGCCTCCATTTTGATGCATGTTGAGAATATAATTATGAACAATATAAAGGGGCCATTCAGAATAGTCAATGTTAAAATAAAATGATTTTTTTTCCGAAATTGTGGGTGGGTGGGTCAAAAGAAATAACTGAAAATCGAAATTCAGTTTTTGTTCAAACAAATTACATATATATTAACAACCGAAAAAGAAGAAGAAAAAATACCCAGCTGGCCAAAATCGTAAATTTCATTCCTGATTGAAACTACAAAGTTGTTTGTTTAAGCCAGGAAAAGACATTGAAAACTACTGATGTCATGGATACCTTCGACCTAAAATATCTGGTTTATTGGAGGCATTACTTTGTTTTTAGTGTAAAGATTATATTATATAGCCATTCAATATTTTTTATTATTATCTATATAAGGCTTCCAAGTGGTACAATAAATCAGTGTATTGATATCTTCAGCGCAAGTACCCGGATGACAGATCAATATTGTTTTCGTATTGCTCTGTCATCCGGGAACTTCGCGCAAGTACCCGTATGACAGATCAATATTGTTTTTCACTAGGACGCAAACACGCTATTTTTCCGTATTCCACGAGCGCGCGTGTGATAACGAATTTCTTTTGTGAAGTTTTATGTCTGTCTTTTTTTAGCATTTAGGCAAGTTAAAATTTCACTAGTCAGCCTGATATAGATAATAATAATAATATTGTATGGCTTTGTTTTTGTGTGATACAAGAATATATTGCTCTCGTAATGACAATATTGGACTCGTCTTCGACTCGTCCAATATATTCATAGCTCGAGCAAAAGATTCTTGTATCACACTCAAAGCCATCCAATATTATGTAAACATTGACTATTCAGTGTTCTTGAATGGCCCCTAAGAATGTTCAATAGCTAACTATAGCCTACCACACACATAATCTTTGTCATTTGACTGGTGGGACACGCATCACAAGTCATCCTTTATTTTCTCATGTATACTGCCGCTGTGGCAGGAGATTCTGTCCCCACTGGAGATTCTGTCCCCCATACGGCAAACTGTGCACAAACTTCTTTTGATAGCGCCCTCTTTAGAATCCTCCTCCTCCAGCCCATGTTATTTCCCGTATGGGGACAGAATCTCCGGGGGAGGGGGGGGGGGGGGACACACAGATTTCCCTGGGACACCGCGACACTCACAAGTTTAACATTATAAGAATCCAATATGGATAGTTGTAGAATGCTTCGGACGCTTTGCAGAAATGTTTCCAACATACTTCTCTCTGCCTATTTTGCCCAAACGAGGCAAGGTCATGTCATGGCGGACAAGTTTGGTGTTTACATGGAGTTATCCACATTGTATAGAATTATTATTTTTGAGTTTTCAGAGTGGGGGGTGGACAAGTTTTTGTCTATTTTGTGTTCATTGTACAAAAAAATTCAAAATGACAAGAATATGTGAGTTGTATAAAACAAATATTGAATGCATTTTGTTCGTGCATTGTCGCAGGATCTACCTAATCACTCGGTGAAATCAGGCTTGTTTATTTCACTCAGCTTTGCCTCGTGAAACAGGATAGTCCAGATTTCCCCTCGTGAGTTGTAATTATATTCTGCAACAATGCTAGCCTTGACCAAGGCGTTGGAGTTTTATTTTAATTTGTTTATTTGTTTTTGGGTATAGTGTGTTTTCCCTTGGCGCTATTGCGCTACCCGCCCGAGCTATGTGCAGTCTCTGTGTGCACTATGTATGTATACGTAGTGCTTGCGTGGTGTGAGATGTATAGGCCTACGTGGACTGATCCCTGACGGCCTCCTTACGCGGACAGTAATACGAGTGCAGAAGACCTACATGTACGCACAGTAGTAGTACGAGCGTCGTGCTCAGTGTGTGATACACACATTACGCACAGTGTACGATATGTATACGTGTGGGTTTATGCCGTCCTTTTCGGAGGGAAAACTGCGAGGCTACGACGATTCTGAGCAAGGCTACGACAATGCACTCAAATGCATCCAATGTTTGTTTAGTATTTTACCTCTTTTGGTAACCAACAGGCTTAACTCTTGGAACTCGCTTCCTGACCAGATGTTTAAAGGATTATGCAGTTATTCAGATTGGACTCCTGTCAACTATAGCTATGCTGATTGTCATTTGTGTTAGCACAGAGACATATGGAATGTTTCTTGGTAAGTAACTACATCACTGCTGAAATTGTGACTATTTTATGTCATATTCTTTCAGAATGGTTCATTTAAAACTTCAATTAAGTTCAGCTACTTGTGCTACAGGATTTTAAAAAACCAGTCATGTTTCTAGTTACACTGGGTCTTAACTCACTCTTTAATGGTATGGTTTATATGCCTATAAAGTGATTTTTTAAGACCATGATGAACCAAATGTCAACTTTTTCTGTTCTTATGGTTGTGTCTTTAGGTTATTAAGTGTCTGCCATGTTGCTATTTTTGCCAATGGCAAGACCAAATTTGTTCAGAGACCAATTTAAAAAAATATTGTAAGTTATATTATTATTATTATTATATTTCTTGTAATGAAACCAAGGAGGCCTAATAAGCGAACTAAATTACTGTAGCTCGCAAGCCTAAGAAAACCTGTAAACAAGGCTGCTTGCTACGTGAACCAGAAACACCAGGGTTAACCCCTACTCTTCCATGATAAGTGTTCTGGGTTCTTTTGCGTGCACTACCAATACCAGTACACAGGACCTACGGCTTAATGTCCCATTTGAAGGACAAAGCAATTATGGTAATATTTACTCAAGGACACAAGTGCCACAACCTGACAACTGGGACTCGAACACAGAGTTTGAGTCTGGTGCTCTACTGTCCGGTGCTCTTAACCGCTCAGCCATGACACGCCACCAGTTAATGATCTCTGAACAAAGTTGGTCTCACAACTTTTTTTGTTTTACATTTATGAATTTTTCCTACAAAAAATTCAAATTATAAAGTACACTTGAGAATTTGAGTTAATGAACTCACAAATCCAATGATTCACAGAAATCTCCTGTAAAGCCATAAAAAGGGTCCAGCTGGTTTATATTACAATTTATCCATTGCATAAGTGCATCAATTTGAGTAACTTTTCAAGTAAGATTGGTGTACAATGATGCAGATAGATAACCACAAAATTATCACTTTCAATTGATTTCTCTGTCTTTCAGTTAATGTTGTTGGATGCTTTCATGCCCTCCCGCCAGCTATCATTATCGCCAAGATGTCAAAACTTATTGAACCATCCTTGCAAGGTAGATTTGTTATCTGTTATTTTATTTTAAGTTGGTATTTTATGGAATGGACTTGTCTCTGTATTGATGATATCATATTGTTTGTAATAATGACTGAACTTGTGTGGAAGACTGCCCTAGCAGGCAATTATTGCTTGAAAAAGACTGCTTGAAAATCCCCAAAGTTAAGTACTGTAAAGCATAAACTAAGCAAGATTTAAGATGTGCTCCCCTTGCTTGCTTTAGGCAAATGAAACAGTAAAATGTTCTGGCTCTGCCTAAAAAAGTAAGATAGACCTACAGGTTGACACAATCTTGTGCCAGACACTCTTGTTATAACAAGGTCGCTGGGACTGGCCAATTACTTTGTTATAGGAAAGGAATTTTGTTATAAGAACTCACCCCCCTCAACAAAAAAACCCATAGCATTTAATTCAGGACCTTAGAGTTTGCTCTTTACACAGCCTCTTTATAAAAAGTGCTCTTTGTAACGAGAGTGACTGTGACATGCATTTCACCAGCAAGTCCGAGATTAGTGTTAAACCATTCCTCTGGGCCCAATTTTATAGAGCTGCTTAAGCACAAAAAGTAGCTAAGCAAAACAAGATTATGCTTACCAGAATATAGTTACCAGCCAAACTACCATGTCACATGTACAATTTGTGACTGGTACCCTGCTCATATCTACTAAGCAAACAAATGTTAAGCAATATTTTCTGCTTAAGCAGCTCTATGAAATTGGACCCTGGTCTTTCAATTAGTCAAACATACTCTTTTTATTCCTTCAAGGTGCATTGTTCTCCTTGACTGGGACTGTAGAGAGTCTAGGGAATCTTCTTGGGCCTTTCCTCCTTGGTATGGTGTACCAGGCCACCCTAAACTCCTACTCATTGACTGTCTTCATTGTCATGATAGCTATAACTGTTGGAGCTATGGTCATTGTTGGGTGAGTACTGTTAAAGGGTCTGTATATGTTTGGTAATTGAAATCCACTGTTTGTTTCAATCCTATAGAAGTTGTAGATATTACCATAAAAGTAACCTGTGAAAATTTCATTTCAAAAGGTGGTAGAGTTTTTGAGATATATTGCCGAAAACCTGGAGCAGTTATGTCCACGTAGGAAGAATAATCTGCAATTGGAATACACAATCTGAGAAGCGTTACTGCAGTAACTCAGATTCAAATTTTAGGGCCCCATAAAAAGTGATGTCTTTTTCCATAACCGCAGTACTTTGAAGTGAAAAGTTTCTCAAAATGCGTTATACTGTCCACAGCTGCTGTACTTACCAAGTAAGTTTGTATTGCCATTAATTTTCAGAGTCATTACCAAACGTATACATACCAATGTTTTTTACTCTAATGCATGGTTGACTTGTTTTTGCAAAAATATGATTGATTTTTTTTGAGCACCTCGCAAATTATGCTCCCCAGGGAGTTTAGAAAGCTTGAGGAATGGTCTGTTAAGTATGCCTGATGAACGGGGATATTTAACAATGCTGTACTTACTACTGTTGCTAGTGGTCATACACGTAAACACACTGTTATTGTTACTTGTTGTAGGTGTTATTTTGTTTATTCATCTATTGTAAAGCTGTTGTATTGTTTCGTTTTTGTAGGCTGTTCCTTGACAAGTCTCGCTTTTTGGAACTTGCCTCCACAGTTATTTACATTGACTGTATTTTTTTTTCTTGATGATGATATGTGGAAATAAACATTGTTTTGAATTGAATTGAATTGAATCATAATCTGGGCAGACAATTTTGTAGAGGAAGTCCCCAGTGGCACGGTTGAGGAGTAAGCAAAAGGCAGATCCTTTTTGGAGGTTCATTGAGGCCAATTTGCTAACTGACATGTTCTTTTTTTTTAGGGGGGGCATTGTGTGGAAGCCAATTTGACAAAGTTCCTGACATTCAAAACGTAGCTCCACATACCTTGCAGGAAAAAATTACTGGGCACTTTGAGACGCGGTGTGATAAGGCGCTATTATAAGAACTACATATTATTATTATTTACATTGTCTTTATTGTTGTGGATTTCTTTGTGTTGGATTAGAGCAAAAATCTCTTTGTTTGGGACCATAAGACAAGCAATGTACAGGACTCAAGATGAAATCCTTGGATGTTGTTTGATATTGTGCCTCATTTGCCAACTGAGAAAAATGATTGCAGTGGTGTCAACTTTACCCGCCTATTGCTATGGCCCTTGCTGTTCATGTACAGGATATTGATGGTAATGGAAGGTTCTGCTAAGTATCAAGAGTTCATGGGTGACAGTGATAAAGAGGAAGATGTGGCTATCCCCCAGATTGGCCAAGCCGATTAAGACCATCCTAATGCGACTACCATACACTCAGGTTTGAGTATGTAGTACCATTCCCCCAGCCCCGCCCGAGCCCCAGCCCCAGCCCCATACAAATTTGTGATTCAGTGTAATTTATTTTAAAAATATTCCTCATTCAACATTACTTAAGGGTCCTAAAAGAAACGTAGTGGATTGCAGTTGGAAAAATCCGAGGTCTGGGTTTGCCAATGGAATTTTAATCTGGATGAAATCCTCGGTTGTTGTTTGATATGGTGCTTCATTTGCCAACTGAGAAAAATGATTGCAGTGGTGTCATTTTTATCCGCCTTTTGCTACGACCCTTGCAGTTATTGTAAAATTCACATGTTTGTTGTGTGTGTTCATGTACAGGATACTGATGGTAATGGAAGGTTCCACTGATGATAGGGACTATCAAGAGCTATTGAGTGACAGTGATAAAGAGGAAGATGAGACTGGCGTTAAGGTTGGACATGCGGATTAAGACCATCCGATTGCGACTACCATACACTCAGGTTTGAGCCTGTACCATTCACCTCCCCCCGCCCCATCCCTAGCCTCGGCCCCAGCCCCCCGCATTAGCCCCCCGCCCCCCACCCCATCCCCCCAGCCCCAGCCCCATACAAATAAGTGATTTAACAAGAAATATTCAGTCATGTTATAACAACGGTTACCATTAAGTGGACACACTACATTCCTGCAGACTTCTTTACAAAGAAAGTTTTGTAAATATGGGTTTGCTTGGTACAAAATCATTTTAATGATACAATTTGCCTTAAAAATAAAAGTTGATACATTAAAGATTTGATAATGCATGTGTATCTTTTGCTCGATTGTCTGCAATTCTACATGAATTGTTTTTCCTCCATGCCCGAGTTGCCATTTCTATGCAAACCCTGTCTAGTGCAGCTGGAAAAAAGTAGATTTTGTTTTTTATTATCAGTTTCATGTTGTGTTAAGAATGAAAAATGCCAATGTGCACAGCCACAATAATGGGTACACTTTCGGTTACAAAGACACCAAATGAACAACAGATAAATATCGAGTAACTCTTTGCAGATCTTGTATTTGACAAACTAAGTACTTTGTATTCTTCATTGACACAACGACTGTTAATTGATATATAAATAACATTGAGATAACTGCTACATCAGTGATTTTCAAACTGTTCAAACTGTTCAAAAATGTGTACCCATGATTGTGGCTAATTGAGGGAATACCTTGTATAAAACATGACCAGTGTAGACATTAAGTAGGGAAAAGCATTCAGTGCAAGGACCCAGTCTTTATTTTTGTTGTATTGACTTGGCCGGGGGCTGGTTGCTGTTAGGGTCCATTAACAGCAGTGAAGACCAGGTCCTCTCACTGTTATCCCCATTAATAGATATACTTTCAAAGAAAACGATTGATAACACATTCCCAATTTGAAGCTTTTCTTTTGACAAAATTTTGATAATTGTTGTGGTCGTGTTCAAGGGGCATGGTTGTTCAGTGTTTGCATGGTACCTAATCTCTTAAATGTATAATTTAATTATAGTGTGAACTATTGAGAACCATACTACGAGCTGTGAAATAACACACATGGAATTGTGTTGGTTGTTTTTCCGCCTTTGTAATTGTTTAAATACATGCATCATTTATCTGAAATTAAGATATTTTCTCTGTGTCAAATTAAAACACATTAATTGAAAACAAAGCAGAAAGTAGTGAGTTGATCTGATAGTACCTTCACAGTGTGTACAGAATTTGACACGATTGTACTGGTTCAGGGTCCATTATTTGCTAGTTTATAAAGCTGGTGTTTATACACACGTTCATACACTCCTGCGTGATCGGGTTTCAACCAATCAGAATGTGTAATCTCTATAAGGTATTCATCGATGGTACTTGGAATTTGGTCTTTCAAAAAATCGTTACACAAAAAGTGTGTATAGAGGTTAAGTTATTCAGTATCAAGTATAACTTGGCCAACAAATTAATTTTTTCTATTTTTTAATTTAAGAGAACTTTATTATTTTTATGAAAATACATTTTTCTCTCACTCCTCAGAAAAAACAGAGTGAGACATTTTTCTTGAAATAGCAGTTTTTTAAAGGAAATAATATTATCTCAGTAAAACATTAAGTCACTATAATTTTTCTTAGTAAAGTTTTACTTCACTGTGTAATAAAGCGTCTTTTATCTACAAGAAGTGACCTTAGAGCAAAGATTAGGCCTCGCTCTCTCAGATTGTGTGATCTCTGCAAGGTATTTATTAATGATATTTGGAATTATTTGGAATTATGTGTCTTTCAAAAGGTCAGTACACAAACAATGTGTGTAGAAGTTTAAATTCTTATCTCAGTCCCCAGAAAAACAAACTGAGATTTTCTCTGGAAGCAAATGTTCAAAAGAAAACCGTTTTTTGGTGGAGTTTTTATTCATTCCTTTATTTGTATTTGTTTATTTATTAAAAATTGTTGTACCACACTTTCTCATTCTGCCATAAGTCACTTCAAAGGTCTTTCAACTGAACCAATGATGTAAACAAAACACAAATTTGAGCAAAAGAAAAACCCCCACTGCTGTTAATGTTTTTTAATAATGATTTTTAGGTGCTGCACTCCAAACAAGATGTTGTGTCCTGTGTGGGCTTCCATAATGATTAATTATAGTGGTATATAAATGTAATCTTGATTTATTCAAATTTATTAGTAATCTCAACCCTGGCAAAGATATAGCTGATGTAGCTTGGGTTCTCCTGGGCCCGATTGCATAGAGCTGCTTAAGCACAAAACTTTGCTTAACAATTTCCTGCTTAGCAGAAATGAGCAGGATACCAGTCACAAATTGTACATGTGACATGGTATTTTGGCTAGTAATCTTAATCTGGTAAACATAATGTTGCTGTGCTTATCTACTTCTTGTGCTTTCCAAGCAGCTCTATGAGATTGGGCCAGGTGTTTTAATTCTGTGAAGGACGCTTAATTTTGAATGGAAGGTGATGTAGTTTTTTTTTTTTCTTTTCTGGAACTGCAGAATGTAAATGTTTGTCTGAAATAGGAAACCGAAGGAAAGAGAAAAGCAACCTGAAAAATAATTTATTTTTATTTGTTATGTTTATTGATGTGTTGAGATGTTCAAAAAGGGCCGGCTTTGTAAACTAGTATGAAAGTCCGGTGAAATATTTTGTATTGATTTTGTTTTTCTATGTTGTTTTGTTAGACATATTTTTCTGTGTGATGCTTTTAGATTGTTTGAAGTCGTAGAGTATTAACATATAGAATCAATTTGTTTAGTTTTGCCGATGTTCAGATGGCAGAGAGGTTACCTTGATGCTGTTACATACAAAAAGGTTCAAAACAGACAATGCATCAATGTAGGAAGGTTGAAGAAGTGTCTAGTACAATATGTACCTTAATAGCATTGTTATTCCAATGATAAAGTAGCCTCGTAAATTTATAAATCAAAGGTTGCTTATCAGATGATGTCAGACATTGGAATTGTTCAAAGTTTGTTGCTAGTGGTATGATGACTTTTCAAAATCAAGATAAACTGATAAGAAAGCGACCTGTGGAAATTGTAACTCAGTTTTGATCTGCTAATTATTGACTATTGAGGGGGCTTAACTGCCCTTCCCACAACTGATGATTCACCTTTTACAGAAAAATGGACTGTCCTGACTTGAATTTGCATATGGAGATCCTTGAATTCCATGTTGTATATTAATTATTGAGTATAAGTTTTACCCTCTGTATCTCTGAAGTTAAAGACAGTGACCCTTCAACTTATCCTTTGACAAATCAAATTGTTAACAACTCTTCCAGTTGTTAGTGAGTATTCTTAGAATTGTGGTGCAACTAAATATTTGTTGGCAGCTCTGCACATGGGCAATAAAATGTAGACTTCCACTAAAGTATTAAAGAGCAGATTTATAAAAACCATGTGTAAACATAATGTAAGCTGTAATACATGAAAGGTAAAACTGGGATGTTGGAAGATAATTTATGTTTACATTTTAGGTTTGTTCGTGTAGTGATAGATTCAATACTTTAAAATACACTTCACTCCCTTCTTGTAATCCATTGTTTACATGTAGTTTAGTTTCGCACATTATGTTATCCATAATTTCTGGGTATTATTATATTCAAAATATTTGTAAAACTTGATTTGATGAATATTATGAGAAGAAACTTTGTTGGATATTTTTGCAGCTAGTTCAATTTGTGCAAATACATGTAGGCCCAGAAGGCCATTGCCCGATAGAGGCAGTAATCAGACTCATTTGTAATGATCCAGTAATGGCATAAAAACCAGTTTGATGACATTTTCACTGCTTGGATTTATTTTTGTTTATTGGAAACTAGATATTGGAATATATTTTACTTAAAAAAACAAAAAGATGTATTATCTCTTTAAAACAGTAAACATAGAACATTTCATCT
Source organism: Plazaster borealis (assembly GCA_021014325.1). NCBI lineage: Eukaryota > Metazoa > Echinodermata > Asteroidea > Forcipulatida > Labidiasteridae > Plazaster > Plazaster borealis. The sequence continues at coordinate 9,120,518 of CM037471.1, read as the reverse complement.
CAGAACAAAATGTCATCATGTAAGGTGCCTTTTTTTTGGCCGAGTGGATTGAGGTCAAACAATGCTGTCAAATGTGACCCTTCAGGGAGTTTTGGATACAAGGCCCTTATTGGTCAGGTTGGCGCAGTGGTATCTTTCCTCGCCTTCCACCTCTAGGACTCCGGTTTTGAATCATGGCGGGGGCACTAAGTGGATTGGGTTTTCAGTCCCTACCTGACTGCGTGGGTTTCCCCTGGAATAAATCTCTGGGGTTTTCCTCCCACAGCTAAAACTGAAACTTCCTTCCTTGTCTTCTCTCCATTGGGTTCTTGGCTAGTACAGTGATTAAGTTTGCTTTACTGAGAGTCCTTGGCTTCACAACCAGAATAAATAAAATGAAATGAAATGACATGGTCATCACAATCTGTACAGAGTTAACGAGTACTGCTTCTACATGTGATGACCTACAGGTATCGGGTCAGACAGTTTGTCTTTATTTACTGAAATAACGTACCTCGATGTGCAATCTTTCATTTCAAGTTGAAAGAATGGAAATTATGTAAAAGGTGAAGAAATTTTATAAAAGGTGAAGAAATTTTGTAAATTTGTTATTTGGTAAAGTGAATCAACTTTGTAATAAAACATGGACAAAATAATTTTAAAAAGTTAATAAAATGACCTACCTACTCTCATTATCTTGTTATATTTTATGTATCAATTTTATTTGTTTGTAAAATTCGTTTTTAAAAACATGATTTCATTTAAGTTTAATTTAAGATTACAATAATTGCCATGCTTAAAGGCATTGGACGCGAGTTTAAAGGCACTGTACATGTTTGATAATTGTCAAAGACAAGTATTCTCACTCGGTGTATCCCAACATATGCATAAAATAACAAACCTGTGAAAATTTGGGCTCAATTGGTCATTAAAGTTGCAAGAAAATAATGAAAGAAAAAACACCCTTGTTACACAATTTTTGTGCTTTCAGATGCCTGAAAAAGGCTTCAGGCATGAAGTCTTTTTCAGATTCAGATATATTTTAGTGAGAAATTACCTCTTTCTCAAAAACTACATTACTTCAGAGGGAGTGGTTTCTCACAATGTTTTATACTATCAACAGCTCTCCGTTGCTCGTTACCAAGTAAGTTTTTATGCTTCTATATTTTGTGAGTAATTACCAAACATATACAGACCCTTTAAAGAAACAAGTTGGTACACAGCAAGTTAAAATGATTGAGTAAATCAATAACTACCATAATTTCCCCCCAAAAAGAATGAACCAAAAGTTAAAGAGAACAGCACTAACAAGAAAGTAAGAAGTCTTCCATTTGAACATGTATACACCCTTAGGATGTCCCGATCCTGCACTGTATGTATTATTAAGATGCATGGTGCCATGCTCTTTTAGTGGAGAACAATCATCTTAAAACTACCCTGTGAGAGTTTCATCGAAATACAGTGCTCGTAACTTTGAGAGGAAAAGCATGCAATTATTTCATTCAGCACTTTTACTCTTTTGTTTGTTTCTTTTTCTAAGGTGTGATGCTTCACCTGTTCAAACAAACCCTAGAGACACTGCAAAAAAATGGGTAGATACCCCCCCCAAAAAAAAAAAAAAAAAAAAAAAGAAAAAATCAAATCAAATATTTTTTTAAAAGTAATGAGTTTCAATCTAGAAGCTCAGTGATTATAAAGTTCAACCATCACCAATCCTCCAAAGAGACATTGTTGTCAGATAAACTGTCATAATTCACATTTGAAGACCACAAAAATCCCCAAAGCCAAATTTGATTGTAATGAAATTTTCACAGGTGGTTTTTACATTGAGTTCATCAAAGAAATCCATGAATTAAAACGAATTTCACTGTCAAGAACTGGTTTTATCTGCCTGAAATCAAGTTGACACTTAATTTTGCTGTTGTTCGATCTCTTACATGTCCAATCTTGAGAGGTTTGTGGTGTCACCATCAACAATTTTATCTTATGACTTGTAGAATCTGATGAGGACCAGTGGCGTTACAATTTATTGTTTCAATCAATGTGCTCTGGTTATCTTCAACATCTTGAAACTGACTGTGCAAGTCAGTGTATTCAACAATATTTTTTCTAGCAAAGGTTCCACAGGCGTTACTTTAACATGTGAAGGAAACAAAATCGCACACTTTACCAGAGCAAGTAATAAACCACAAGGGTAACTGACCGGGTACTCAAAGTTTTCTTTGTTCAACCCAAAATTACTTTATCAGAGTGTACCATTCAAAAGAGTTGCACATTCTATAGCAAGTTAACTAAGCTGCAACAAACAAGCCATTACTAATCTTGCATTGAAGAACAGCCAAAGTTAGCATTAAAATATACATATCAAAGAGAGTTGCAGTCTAGAACACCAAGTTCACTAAGCTACAATACACAAGCCATTACATTACTTGCTTTGAAGCACAGCCAAGCGGGTCTTACCCAAGCCAAGCGGGTAAGAGTACCGGACTCGACCTCTCTCGTTTCTGTTCAGCATAGTGTGGGTCCCGTGTGTTGTGTAATGCACATAAAAGAACCCAGTGCATTTATCGCAAAGAGAAGTGGTTCACCCTGGTGTTCCTGGTTTGATTGGCTGCATATTGCGCCACAGCACCTTATAAAGGAACTGGTCTCATACTTCTAAAAACAAAGCTCCACAAAACCTTGCAGGAAAATACTGAATGTGGAGGCGCCTTGAGTGTCACGATATGAGCGCAATATAAGAAGCCACTATTATTATTATTATTTTTAAAATAACTGTATATTTAGCTTAAAATAAATGTATATTCCACTGTTTTTTGGCTGGTTTTCTATAATTATTTCTGCACAGATTTTCACAACCATTAGTGACCTACATACACGGTACCAGCACAAACTAATCTCTCGAAATAAATCTAGAAAACCAGCCAATTATACCAAGCAAAGTTCAAGTTAATAATCCCAATTGTGATTTCAGGTATGCATGTAACATGTAAGAAATCTGTTATTGTTTGTTTTTATAAAGTAAATAATGAAAATGACCTTTCCTTAAAAATAACATTAAACACGCTAAACACACACCACTAAACTATAAGACTCTGTTACATGTTAACATGTTGCAAGGTTGTTCTTTAAATTTTCCAATAGCGAACTGTATCAGGAAAAAAGGCGCTTTGTTTTTTCTAGATGGAGTACAGCAAAACAAATATAAAGGTACATTTCATGAGATATGCGCAGTGTTCTCCAACATGTAACAAAAGCGCACCACCACGCTTTTTGTGGCACCCGCCACGTTTAAGAAATCCCTGCCATTAGTGCCACGTTTTTTCCCCCACTTTTTGTCAAGTCATGTATTATAGAGTTCAAATGCAATCTTAAAAACCTTTGCTCAAAGAAGTCGGGAGGAAGTGGCCATCCGGAATCACCTCAGAGTGCATCACCATGATCATAGAGCATGTACAATCAACATTTTTGCAGGCCCTTTGGCGATGTAAAGGCTTCGCACTTGCATACCCCCCCCCTCCACTCCCCCTGCCAACCTTAAATTTTCATAGTTGGAGAACACTTGTGTTACATCAATGACAATCTGAGTACAAAACTAGAACATGTCTTTTAAATATAAAAGCAATTAATTAATGATATAGTACAGTACAAGGCAATTTCATTCACAAGCTGCTCATTATGAATTCTATTAACTTATCATGGCAATCAACCTTTACACACCAATTAATAAGAATCTACAGAAAGGCAGACAACTATAGAGTATTTACAGCTTACGTTTTAAGACAAATGGTGACTTAGCATGAACTATATATATTTCCAGTTGTGGCTTATTAACATTTGCTTTTGTTGCACCACACTTTTAAACACTCTGCTTTTAAAAGACTTAAGAAAAGAATTTTTTTTAAGACGAAGAAATTAATTCAAACTGTTCAGTTTTAAGAAAACATATCGTATCATACATCAACCCAAAAGACGTTCCCAATTTGTAATTTCAAAACATTTCCAGTTACACAATATTATAAGAATGTACAGTTTATTGATACATAATAACCTCATGCCTGGCCACTAATATTGGGCAGTATCCGAATTGGTGGCTATCTGCCAATTCATTTCAGATGTCTAATTTCAAACATTTAGAATTATTAGGAGTACCAGTAAATAAAGCCTTCGGCCTAAAATCTCATGCCTGGCCACTATTATTAGGCAGTATCTGAATTGACGGCTATCTGCCAATTCGTTTCAGATGTCTAATTTCAAACATTTATAATTATTAAGAGTACCAGTAAATAAAGCTTTCGGCCTAAAAAACTCACAAATTATGTTTAAAACTATGTCTTAAATTCATTGTATTGCACCTAAAGTATTATTTATATACAGCAAAAACTAAACAAACTTTGAATATGAACAGATACCACAAAATGTGGCATATTCTCTTATAGCAAAACGAAACAGAACATAACAAAAACAAATTAAACAGCAACCTGTGTATTCAAACTTGCTAAAACTTCAAAGTATATGACTGATTCTAACAATATTCAATTCCTTTAAGAATCCCATTTTCTAAAACATCTTCAATAGATCTCCTTTTAGCCAAGCACATTACATTGTAGTCCAGAAAACAAGTTATAACCCAAATATCGATTAGATATAGTTTATAAGTTTCACGGCAGGAGATACACATTAATATCAGCATTTGAGTTGGTGTTAATAGAATGTGCAAATCTGGTGCAAATTGAAACATTTGGGAAACCTCAGGTTCCCATACATGTTCATTCTATTAGGTGTGAAGGAAACAAAATCACACACTTAAGCGAGTCTAAATATTCAATGCAAGTCCTGTTACAGCTACATACATGGTTTGTAAATTATACAGTTACAATTGCTCATAATGCAACCTCTCAAAGCTATACATCTTAGTAAGCCAGGACTAAGTATGCTGTTTTAAGCCTGGACTAAACAAGCTGCATGAAGCCTGGTAAGAGTTTAAACCTGCAATATTAAACTAATATGATGATACCTTATATGTATAATTACATATTATCTGTGGCGTGTCGTGGCCGAGCGGATAAGAACACCGAACTCAAGCTCTGGTGTTTCTGATCAGCAGAGTGTGGGTTCGAATCCCAGTCGTGACACTTGTGTCCTTAAGCAAGACACTTAACCACATGCTTCGTCCTTCGGATGGGACGTTAAGCCGTAGGTCCCGTGTGTTGTGTAATGCACGTAAAAGAACCCAGTGCACTTATCGCAAAGAGAAGGAGTTCGCCCCGGTGTTCCTGGTTTGATTGGCTGCATATTGCGCCACAGCACCTTGTAAACCATTACATGGTGCTATGTAAAGGAATAGGTCTCATACTTCAACATGTAACTCCACTTACCTTGTAGGAAAAATACTGAGCGCTTTGAGACACCCTTCGGGAGTATAAAGCGCTATATAAGAGCTGCATTATTATTATTATTATTTTCTGATAATGCCTCAACTCTAGCAGGCAGTGGGATCTACATGTTGTGTGATTTGGTTCTTAAACTAACTGATGATGCTATAGATGGTGTGTTTCCTGCATCATCTCACTACATAAAATGCAGATAACATTGTGTTTTCTTACTCATTTGAAGATGTTGTGGATCCTAAACTGCCTTATAGTGCATTGGTGTCTTCACAGCGTGATTTGAAGATGCTGTGGTTCCTACACTATTTTAATAAAATGTACTTTGTTTTTTTGTTCTTATTACGACGATGCTTTAAGGGTGCTTTGGTTCCTTCATTACCTAAAGGTGCCTTGGTTTCTTCCCCATTTGAAAATGCTGTGGTTCTGTCACAGCTTGATGGTGTCTTGGTTTCTTCCCCATTTGAAGATCCTGTTGTTCCTTCACACCTTGACGGAGTTCCTACATTACCTGATGGTGCATTGGTTTCTTCCCCATGTGAAGATGTTGTGGTTCCTTCACAGCTTGATGGTGCTTTTCCTCCTGGTGGTGCTTTGGTTTTTGCTTTCTCAAACCTTTCATCTGGGTATATGTTTCGGAAGGTCAGATTGATGCGCAAGCCCTTTTTCTTGTTCTCCTTGGGAACTTGATGCTAAATTTTACACACAGAAAATAGCACAGTTCAAATCGACATAGTAGCAGTTGAGTAACAAGTAAATGTATAATTCTTAACCTTAAGACATTTTAAAAAGGACAGCTCAGTTTCGCGGCACATTCATTTTTTTTTTTTTTACGGTTATCAGAACCGTAAAAACGTAAACGTGTTACCAGATGATCGTTCGGTTACCCGTGTAACTGGCAGAGTCTAGCTTAGCACTGTGTAGTGCATTGTCGTGTGCATGTAGATGTATGTTAGATGTGTAGATCGATGTACTAAAATCAACCCGAGCTGCAGAATCGCCTTGCCTCTAAAAGAAATAAAATCCCCAAAACACAAATCCGTTCAAAATTGGCTTGCTGATTATGTACCGGTTGGATTGTCCTTTAGAGAGTCACATTTAACCATATAGCCAGGTCCAAATCAACTGGCCACCGCTGACGCCACGAGTCCTTTTTCACATGGTTTGTTAGACCTCGCGTTTTCAAGATTTTTGGCTGGGAGTGTTTCAGATAAAAGACACTTTTACCCTGTTTTATTGTGAGGTAAGGGACTCATATTAATTTGTTTCTATTTCTTGTGGACTCCATTTGTTGGAAAATATAAAAACTAAATATTTCAGAGCATCTTAGCACCACTCTTTAACTTGCTACAAGTGTCAATTGCCCCGAGAACTTTATCTTATTAGTTCTTGTTTCCACTTGCCAAATCGTGGGAAATTTCATACATGCAAAACAATCCTGGACAAAACTATTATTGGGTGTTTTCTTGAAAGTGTGAAAACTAATTTGATGAAATTTCACAGGTTGGTTGTTCAGTGTGTTTCTTGTACAATGGAGGATGGGAATGAATTTACTCCTCCAAAAACCATTGATGCAACTTATCTTCTTTATTATTAAAGAATTGTACTAGATGCATGTTCATAATGCTACATGTTGTACATCCCTGTGTACCGGGTACTTGTATTTGTCAAACTTTGTGGTCCAGTATTTTGTATCTTGTCTTTCAATAGGTTAGGGAACAACAGCCAAGCTTCTCCCAAACCTAAACGTTATCCAGCTACATGACAACCTTTCATCATCATCAAAACTTTCTGTAAATGCAGTGCTGATTATATTTTGTAACGCTTATCGTTCATTATCAACTTGCAATGGCAGCCGTGGAATAAATGTGTTAAATTGACTTCCAAATATTTCAATCCAAGTTTTCAAATTTCAAGTCAATTACAAAAATGATTATAACCACTTGTAACATTTACCGCTCATTATCAACTTGCAATGACAGCAGTGGAATAAATGTATTAAATTGACTTCAAAATATATCAATCCAAGTTTTCAAATTTCACGTCAAGTACAAAAATGAGTATAACCACTTGCATTGCCTCAAACAACCATCTTAGTATACAGAAGTTGATTTCAACTTAACTCAAATGTACTAAATATAAATAAGAAGACATACAAAAAAAGAGACTAAAATACAGAACCTTAAAAAAAGACTGCTCACCTGCCAATCATCCTGTGTATGTTGAGACATAATGAGAAAGGAACCATGTGTAAGAGGGATCTTCAGTTTCTCACAGTTGGTATAGTCCCGTGGGAATTTGCTATCCTAAAAATATAAGCAACCAACAAATTACAAGGCTGGGTAAGTTCAGGCAGTTATCAGAAATGACATATTGAATTAAATCTAAAAGTTTACTGTGTGTATTAGTTTCAATCATCCTAAAAAATATATCATTCTGAATTTTTGTTGTTATAATCACATGGTTCTGCCCACGGTGGTCGGTGCCGGAAAACTCGACCGGCACTCATGATTCCCCGACCACCACTAGCAGAATTATTTCGTTTTCCGACCACCACACAATATTTTGAAAATTGTGTTTCGAGTAGCCTACTTCTTTGTTTTGAGTCTATTTTAATGATCCAGGATCGAGCATCCCCCTCCCGCCTGTACGATGTACATTATATCCAACGAAATTGCATTGATTTCGCAATGGTTTCCAGTCACCCTGATTATAGCTTTACGCTTGGAATAACATGATACCAGTTTCATCATGTTGCGTACCCTATTCTATAGCGTTTAATACAACGGAAAATGAACTGCAGAGTAAGCACCATGCTATAGTTGCTGTAAATTGTTTTCCCATGGTAGTAAAGGCGTGCGCGCACTATGGAGGCCTACATTCAAGGCACAGCTAGCTGCAGGGCGCACGTGTGTAACCACTCCGTGCACGATCGAAAGGAAATTGACTTGACCGTACGAGGAAAAACTTTTTTCTGGCACTAAAGAAATCCTGGGCAGAACCCTGTAATCATGTTTGATTTTATACCCTAAGAGTTAATGGCCAGTTAATAGATGCTGTAAATTGTTTTCCCATGGTAGTAAAGGCGTGCGCGCACTATGGAGGCCTACATTCAAGGCACAGCTAGCTGCAGGGCGCACGTGTGTAACCACTCCGTGCACGATCGAAAGGAAATTGACTTGACCGTACGAGGAAAAACTTTTTTCTGGCACTAAAGAAATCCTGGGTAGAACCCTGTAATCATGTTTGATTTTATACCCTAAGAGTTAATGGCCAGGAAAAAATAAAAAACAAAAACGGCTAAAGCGAGTTGCAAACTAATGATAACTAAACTGGCAGCCTGTTGGGGACTGGGCAGGAAGGTAGGGTAACACAATTTGGTTATTATCAAAAAACACTCACAGTCGACCCCATGAATACTCAAGGTTCAATAATTTCATCCCTCTATGCTACATAGGGAACACCTCCCACCAGATCCAGTATGTTCTCTACAAACATAACATTAGAGTCTCACACACTGCTCCCTACAAGATACAAGGCCTGCCCACTGATATAAAGACAAGCAAGACGTGGCGTGTCGTGGCTGAGCGGTCTAGTTCACCAGACCCAAGCTCTGGTTCTGTCGGCAGCAGAGTGTGGGTTTGAATCCCGGTCATGACACTTGTGCCCTTGAGCAAGGCACTTAACCATAATTGCTTCGTAAAAAGTTGGGAAGGTATTGCATTCTGCTCTACCAGCCAGGCTTCTAGTGGATGATACCCATGCCTACATCCTTTCAGACTGTGAAGGGGGTAACCCTGTTTCAGCCCCAGGAGTAGGTGGCTTTGTGCCCCTGGTGGCAGTTGATTTAGGTCCACAGCCCAAATCAGTTAAGTGTAGCCCTCACCTTGAAGTGGCCGTCCGGCCTTGTGATTATAGGCGATCTCTCATACAATAATTTTTTTTTTTTATAAGTATCACGTCATCAACTGGTAACGTGGAGCTTATCTCTAACATCAAACAATGTGATCCCTGGCCGTGTTCAGGCGGCAATCCAGGTCCTCAAGCACAAGAAATACAGTGCCTCGTGAGACAACGGTCTCACCATCAGCACAAACACGACATTAGATTCTTTTGTGGTGTGTCGTGGCCGAGCGGTCTAGTTCAAAGGACCCAAACTCTGGTGTTGTCAGCAGCAGAGTGTGGGTTCGAATCCCGGTCATGACATTTGTGCCCTATGAGCAAGGCACTTATTAATGGTCTCTAAAGGGGTTAAAAGACCAACAGACCATACTGTTCAAAATGTCATGAATACCAACAGTTCTTTTCAGGACCACACATACTTAATTTTGCTACCATTAGGAGAACACAGGATGAAAGTTAGTAATAACACTTATCTCTCCTAATGATGGTAATCTCTTGTCTCTTCTCTGAAGATGTGGTGGTTCAGAAAAGAACCAGAAGTGAGACAGGCCTCAACATTTCAAAGAGTATTATACACTGTTCCTCTTCAGGATCAGTATGGAGAATACAGAGTTTGAACAGAGTATACTATTCAAAACGTTGAGACCTACCTGTGTCTTGCCCCTGGTTCCTTGAGGATTACTATCACATGGTTGGCACTCTAGTATTTGGCTTACTTCCAACACCATACAAAGCTTCAAATCTTACTTAGCATATCACTAAAGTAAATAATTAGAAATGATGGATACCTTTGGAGGTTTCTTGCGCATTTCAAACATCCTTTCTTCTCCCAGTGAGAGTGAAGCAATAGTGGGTTGATCCCTTAACCCATATTCATCATCACTGTGCCATGCCACTCCATCGTGTTCATCACGATACTTATTGCACAACACGGAGTTGAAAGTCATTCCAGCTCTCTCCTCAATTTTCGCTTTGACTTTGAGAAGTTCAGGGGGCCACTGTACATGAAGAACAAACATTAAGTTGTTGAATTATATAACAGGTAAATGGGTCATGAAACAAGGGGCAATTTACAGTCAGCAAAGATAAACAAAAATAAACAATCGCATTTCAATTGATTGTATAACATTCTTAGAAGTAGTAAGAAACTGTAAGAAATATGTCTCTTGTACAACCAATGTGTTCATTTTGCATGCAGTGCAATTGGTTGCCACTAAAATCGTGTGACTGGCCCCTAAAATAGTTGTTCTGCAACTAAGTATCGTCATTGAGAGAGCTGTTAGCTATTACGCAAATACAATCAAAATTGTTTTTTTGTGAAATTAGAAAACTTTAAAGAAAGTCAGTCTTAATGGCTCTTTGACATGAAGTCTTTAAGTCTTCAGGGCTGCGGATTACAGAAACATAAATCTGATGACCTGTGAAGCTTGTGTTTCATATTGATATCAAGCTGATGAAAAGTAGGCCTGGGCAACGAGTTAAATTCACTACCAGACTAGTCACGACTTTGACACTAGTCGCGACTATTTTCAAAACCAAAGATTGTGGTCGCCACAGCCGCAAGATGGTAAAATTCAGGCTGAAATGTGAAGTATGCATTGCAATGGATGCCATTGCAGTAAGCAACTCTTTTGATGCAAAAATATATATTAGAGCAGACAATTTGGCCTGGGCGACTAGTGAAATTCACTACCCTACTAGTACGCTTCGATTAGTGGTGACTGCATCACAAGTCGCGACTATTTTTTCAGTGGTTGGGTGGCGCGGTTAACCGGGTAGTTGCAAAGTGGCAGTCGCGACTATACATAGCAATCTAGTCGCAACTTCGACACTAGTCACACTAGCCTAATAAAAAGCTAAACTAGACTGATGAGACTTTGTTAGTTCTAATAGTTAGTCGTTTGTCTAAGCCACAGGGTGGAATTGGAAATCATTTGGACATAATGATTAATATTGTTGGCAATTAGAATAATCACAGCTTATTCGTGTCTTATTCTTGATAAGTGTCTTGCAACATGAGAACTTGATTTCACAATGAGCTACAATTGATCTTAAGATATGCATCAATCTACTACTCAGTGTGATGTCACAATGGCGATATTTACAACTCATCTGCAAGATGAATTTTAGTGCTCTACAAAATTGGACCCAGCTGGTCAGTTTATTGGTTTAAATGCAAACCTCGTCAGAAAAACCAATAGTTTATAATCTCTTTAAGTGAATGCATTGAAGCACCTACGTGCATATTGGCCTCCATTTGGACTTTGGAGTAAGCGTATGGATGCTCTCCATACCAGCAAACCTCACGAGGTTCTTTGTAATCTTCCCCTAAAGATCAATAAATAAATCAAAGAAAAGAAACTTGGATCAGAATTAGGGAGTACAAAATATCATAAACTCAGGGAAAAAAATCATTTTGGCTACACCATATCTTCTTTTACCAGTAACACTCCACTAGGGTCTACAACAAAAGCCTTTAAACTTGTGTAACCACTTCCTGTCGCTTGACGTGTATGTACACAAAATATCTTTGGGTTGAAATATGGTTGATGCTTATAAATGACCGGAACAACTTCAGAGCGTCCTATTTTGGATACGGTCAGTTGACCAGCTGACGTGTATATCCCTGGACAATCCATTGTGTAGCATGCACAGGTATGCTCCTACCGTACAAGGCAAAAACAAAGGGTACTGGAATTAATGCTCAAAATCCCCCTTCTTCTGCGGGTTGATATGTAATGCCTGAATCAAGACCTTCGTCCTTTTGTTGTTTTAAAGAGGATTACGAGAGATATATAAGCTGCCACCATTGTTTGAGGTTGTCTTTGGCATGCAGGAGGTAAGTCCGAGATTCCAGCATACCATAGCTGATTATCGGCACAATAATTCAATCACCCTAGACCAAAGCAAACACATGGATGATTAATAACAACCATAATACTACTACTAATAATGGACATTTATACTACGCCAATATCTGCCTTATTTTATGTTCATGGCGTATGAACATTAAGTCATTGGGCCAGTTACTTTGTTCCTTAAAGCCATCTAAGCTCCATGAGGATTACGTAGCCTGTACTGCCAGGTATGTAGTGCACCAGGTAAAATGGATGTTTCAGAGTTAAATGGGTTTTTTAAAAGGACACAAGTTTCATGACTAGGATTCAAACTCACACTCCTATGACTTTGCCATGAGATTTGGCTCATATAGTCCAGTATTGTATTTAAGTTGCACGACCAGATTTTCACAGAAAGAAAACGTTTTTTTATAATTTTTTTCTCTGAACAAATTATAACAGATGATGCCGCTTCAAAACAAAAAACCATACACACACTTTCGCATATTCCACAGACATTGCATAAAATATGCACATGGTTGATGGACTTCAGATTCCTGACAATAATTTATGTTTAGTTTTAATTAACTACCACTGATCATTGGCAAATTTTTTTGTTCATGCAGCCTTAAATTCAAGCTTATAACTTTTTTTCAAATCTACAAAAATACCTACTTGAAATTTTAAGTTAAATTTTCAGGTGAAATCGGCCAAAAAACAGACCTAGCTAGCATCTTTAATCTAATTGTAAGGAATCTCCAAGTCCTGGTCCTCGTTTATTTTTCTCCAACACATTCCTGCAAAGTGTTTTACAATTCACCTTAATTCAGTTCAGGGAAAGAGGGTAAAAACACCCAAAATGCTTGGTTACGACAAACAAAAAGCAATGTTCATGACGTCTTGCACTAAAACACTCACCAGCTCTATTCTTATTTGTTTGTTGATACCAACTAACTTCCTCGAAGAGATTATGAAAGATTTCATCAGCTTCCTCTTTAGTTAATAAGTCAAAAATCAGCTCCACCCTTTAACAAAAAAACAATCAATTAAGTTCAAAGTCAATCCAATTTGAAATGTATTTATGTAAAACATGTTGGGTAGTGCAACTATTTTCTTTAATAATTAAATCATTTTTAAATTTGAGAAAAATTTATTTCATATAAAACTTTAGAGGATAATCAAACTTTACAAACTTTACAAACATTTTGTTTGTAGTTGCAAGTGATCGTATCAACCAATGACCGGCGCCTTTGAATGAATACCTTTTTTTTTTCAGAGATTGTGCGCCTTATAAATGCTTTGTTATTATTATTATTATTATTATTCAATCAATCAATCAATCAATCAATATAACATTTATTTCCACATTTGCACATGGAGACATCATCCTAAAAGCCGAAGCTAGTGATTGATGTGCCCGCTACAACAATACAAAACAAGATAAACAACACTAATTGTAGAACTAATAAATTATAATCAGTTTTTAAATATACAACAGTTAAAGAAAGTATAGACACAGCTCAGAGAAAGTTATAGAATTAAGAAACAAGAAATAATGGCAATTTTTAAATGAAAAAACTGAAGAACTTAATGATAATAGGTATAACGGCCAAACCAACCTATAAGATATCAATTACTTTGAGAATTATTATCAACCAATGACAGCTATCTACACATGCAGTGCTTAAACCAGTCCCAGCAAGTGATTCTGTCAACCAATGACAGCTACCTACACATGCAGTGCTTAACCCAGTCCAGCAAGTGATCCTATCAACCAATGACAGCTATCTAAACATGCAGAGCTTAACCCAGTCCCAGCAAGTGACCCTATCAACCAATGACAACTACCTACACATGCAGTGCTTAAACCAGTCCAGCAAGTGATCCTATCAACCAATGACAGCTATCTACACATGCAGTGCTTAAACCAGTCCCAGCAAGTAATCCTATCAACCAATGACAGCTACCTACACATGCAGTGCTTAACCCAGTCCAGCAAGTGATCCTATCAACCAATGACAGCTATCTATACATGCAGAGCTTAACCCAGTCCCAGCAAGTGACCCTATCAACCAATGACAGCTATCTATACATGCAGAGCTTAACCCAGTCCCAGCAAGTGACCCTATCAACCAATGACAGCTACCTACACATGCAGAGCTTAACCTAGTCCCAGCAAGTGATCCTATCAACCAATGACAGCTATCTATACATGCAGTGCTTAACCCAGTCCCAGCAAGTGACCCTATCAACCAATGACAGCTATCTATACATGCAGAGCTTAACCCAGTCCCAGCAAGTGACCCTATCAACCAATGACAACTACCTACACATGCAGTGCTTAACCCAGTCCCAGCAAATGAGCGTATCAACCAATGACAGCTACCTACTGTATGCAGTGCTTAAACCAGTCCCAGCAAATGAGCGTATCAACCAATGATCACAGCTATCCACACGTTGCTTAACCCAGTCCCAGCAAGTGACCCTCAACCAATGACAGCTATCTATAGACGATGTGACCTGTGACATCACATGTTTACAAAAGAGTCACCAAGCCTGGACTTCCTGCAGGCACGATTTGTACACAGCTCAATGGAAGACAACATAAAATCCTATTTTTTATGGAGATTGCACTGTCTAATTTTTTCAACTTTTGATATGATGAAAGGGGGCACATCTCAAAACTTCTTCAGCTGTTACTTTTAAAACTCTTGGATTTATGTGGAAATTATGACTCAAAATGCAAACTTTCCCATATGACTAGTGCAGTATCTTGCCTGCCAGAATACCCAAAGAATGTACAAGGTCACACTTATTGTAAACAAAGGTCACAAGGTCTATACATGCAGTGCTTAACCCAGTCCCAGCAAGTGATCCTATCAACCAATGACAGCTATCTAAACATGCAGAGCTTAACCCAGTCCCAGCAAGTGACCCTATCAACCAATGACAACTACCTACACATGCAGTGCTTAACCCAGTCCCAGCAAATGAGCGTATCAACCAATGACAGCTACCTACACATGCAGTGCTTAAACCAGTCCCAGCAAATGAGCGTATCAACCAATGATCACAGCTATCCACACGTTGCTTAACCCAGTCCCAGCAAGTGATCCTATCAACCAATGACAGCTATCTAAACATGCAGTGCTTAACCCAGTCCCAGCAAATGAGCGTATCAACCAATGACAGCTACCTACACATGCAGTGCTTAAACCAGTCCCAGCAAATGAGCGTATCAACCAATGATCACAGCTATCCACACATGTAGTGCTTAACCCAGTCCCAGTAAGTGATCCTATCAACCAGTATTAGCTATCCAGACATTCAGTCTTAAAGGTAGGGTCATAGATTGGTTTAGAAATCAACTATCACTCAATTGTCACTTGACACAATGCAGTGTTATGGACCTCAAATCACACTGGCACATCAACCTAGTGATCGCAAAAATACGCTGTTGTGCTCACTGTTCATTCACTAATTTTGAAATTTGTTTTCCAAACAAAGATTTGACTTACACTGAATGCCCTGATGGCTCTTTACTGAGGATGTGCACTCCCTGTTCCCTGCAGAAAGAAAGCAAACATTTTTCATGAATAATGAGAAATCATGAGTGAAATCACAATGGAATGTTAGACTGAAGCAAGATTGATTGCAAAAGACAACATGGTCCAAGGTGGTTAAGACCTTAATTAATGTGTAAGTGGACACAAAGAGGATTGAAGAGGTGGGGTGAGATACAGCAGATTGCAAAATAAAGCCTGGCCCATACGAGTAAATTGCATAGAGCGATACAAACTTACTGGGTCAGAATGAGAGAGCAGTTTGTATTGATCGTTTGCATCATAAAAATCATTTTACGTCGGTTTTCACATGAAGTATGAACTAGGCTTTTAGCATGTGGAGCAATGATGCAAACATGTTTAATGTCCCTTAAAGGCAGGGAATACTTTTGGTAATTGTCAAAGACCAGTGTCCTCACTTGTGTATCACAACATATGCATATACCCAGTGAAAATTTGGGCTTCATTGATCATCAAAATTTATAGAAAATAAAGAAAGAAGAAACACCCCTGTTGCATAGAATTGTTCATTTCAGATGCCTGAGAAAGGCTTCTCAGATTCAAATTTTGGGGTGAACAATTACCTCTTTCTCTAAAACTACATTCTTCAAAAAGGGGTCATTTCTAACAATGTTTTATAATTTGGGGTTGAACAAACAAACAGTGTTAACTGGTTAATCACTGAGGATTCCACTAAAAAGGCAGCACTTCCCTACTTGGATTTGATTTGAATGGAGCCGAGAAACATCGATATACTTACACTATCAATCTATCTTTAGCCTTTGTAGGTAGTGAGATGTTTTCAGTAGGTGTTTGAAATGTGAACATATTTCTGTCATTATAATGACGAGGTCCCCTTCCTTTACTGCCAAACTGCAACTGCTTTGATGAACCCCATCCTCCTCTAGACTTGGGCTGCTGCTTATAATCTCCTCCTCTAGCAGAGTGGCGGTGCTGCTCGTAATCCCTTCCTCCACCAGATTTGTGCTCCTGCTCGTAATCCCTTCCTCCACCAGATTTGTGATGCTGCTCATAATCCCTTCCTCTACCGGATTTGTGCTGCTGCTCATAATCCCTTCCTCTACCGGATTTGTGCTGCTGCTCATAATCCCTTCCTCCACCAGATTTGTGCTGCTGCTCATAATCCCTTCCTCCACCAGATTTGTGCTGCTGCTCATAATCCCTTCCTCCACCAGATTTGTGCTGCTGCTCATGATCCCTTCCTCTACCAGATTTGTGCTGCTGCTCATAATCCCTTCCTCTACCAGATTTGTGCTGCTGCTCATAATCCCTTCCTCCACCAGATTTGTGCTGCTGCTCATAATCCCTTCCTCTACCAGATTGAGGACGCTGCTCATAATCCCTACCTCTATCAGACTGGTCTTGCTGCCCACGACCCCTATCTCTACCTCTACCAGATTGGGATCGCTGCCCACGACCCCTACCTCTTCCTCTACCAGATTGGGGCCGTTGGTCATGATCCCTTTCTCCACCAGATTGGGGCTGTTGGTCATGATCCCTTTCTCCACCAGATTGGGGCTGTTGGTCATGATCCCTTTCTCCACCAGATTGGGGCTGTTGGTCATGATCCCTTTCTCCACCAGATTGGGGCTGTTGGTCATGATCCCTTCTGCTAGCGCTATAAAATTGTTGAGGCTGCTTCGAACCCATTCTGCTACCAGGATGACCCCCTCGTCCTTGTGATGATCTGACTGGTTCACCCCAGCTAGCTCCCTGGATCCGACTTTTTTTACGTATGTTGCTCCTTTCACTTTCATACTACCACATAAAGAATAAAAATATAAAAATATGCAGCTTCAATGATTGCATAGTTGTTAATATTACAAAGTTCCTGTCAGGAATAAGACATAGCTGAGCAGTAGAAGTGAATTTAAGAAATTCAGAAAAATTGGATACCATATGTATACACAATGATTTCCCTGCAAATGTACATCTTTTGATTGACACAAATTCTGTAATTTGGCAAAATATTATTTGGTGAGACAGTATACTTGACACTTAGGGGCCACTGAGAATAATCAATGTTTAAAAATGTTGATCTTTTTGACAATTTGTTTTGACCCATTCAGCCACCCAAATCTTTTATATTGACAGACTATTTAATATACTCTATAAACTGAAGAACAAGTAATGCCTCAATTCATTGTATTTTTGACCGCCTGAGGGCGTTTGTGGACCGATTTCAAGTGATGAAAAACAAGTAAAGAAACAGGAATTTATTAGGAAGTTATTATGTTTATGTATTTCGTCATTTCGACATTCCAAGATGAAAGCACCCCTGTGCAGTCAAAAATATAGTCACTTGAAGCAGATATTTTAGATCATTGTTCTCCCAGCTCAGGATATTTGAATGGCTTTTCCTGGCTTCCAGTATGCAATAGTTGTAGTTGAAACAGATGAGGAAATTCACGCCTCAAGTTGGGGTACATGTCAATTTGGCCCTCAGGTTGGCGTAGTGGTATCTTTCCTCGCCTTCCACCTCTAGGACCCCGGTTCAAATCCCACTGGGGGTACTATGTGGAAAGGGTTGCAGTCCCTACTTGATTGCGTGGGTTTTCCCTGGAATAATTCTCTGGGGTTTTCCTCCCACGTACACATGACGTATCTAAAACTGAAACTTTCTTCTTTGTCTTCTCTTCGTGGGGTTCTTGGCTATGTATAGTGATCTTTTCTGAGAGTCCTTGGCTTCACAACCAGAATTAATAAATTAACTGAAATGAAAGTGACTTACTTGAACTCGTCCCAAGTAAGCTAAGACCTGAACATGAACTGACTGACTCATCAATGACTTGACTTCAACTCACTGGTAGTCGCAACTAAAACATTGGTAATCACCTTCCTTACACTTCAGTGAGGACTAACATGCACTTCCAAATATCTCAGCTTTTTCCTTTGTATCAGGCATACATGTAAGTGGGCAGTGAAAAAAACAGAAATCTTTTGGTTGTATAGCTTGTGTGGAGCGCGTTGAGCGCGACGCCATAACAGTTTATCCTGTAGGAATTCTGCTTCACTATTATTCAACATAACTATCCGTAAACAGGGGATGATTTGGATTGAAAACAGAAAATCTTCCACTCGTAAAACTTGCATCACTAGTACACGATGACCACATTTAACTCAACCTTCCACATGACCAACTCAACTTGAGACAACTGGACCGTTGACAAACTCAGCTCCCGTTTTCAGATACATTTGACCTGATCTAAATTCGTGGCTATGACAATGGCTACGGCTTGATCAGCAAGTCAATGTGACTTGAAGATGTTAGCCCAATGTTTGGATATGGCCAAGTTCACCGCCGTTTCCTGGGTCTAGTCCTGACTCACAAGAAAAAATAACGGCGCAGTCTTAACGATTTGCAGCCTGATGCCCAGTTCTATTTCTTTGTGTGCAAGAAGTGTTTACTGTTTGGACATAAATTAAAGTGGAGTCTAGTATTTACGACGCGGCCAGGGAAAAAGCAGAGCCACAAGAAAAAATGATGAATCGGGAAAAACACAGTTGTCTGCATAATAAACGCAAAAGTTTCAACAAATGAATTTCATTGAGAGTTTTTAATTACTTAACCCCTAAATAGAAAAACTCACCCTTACCTCATCCTGCTTGGCTTGATTCTGTGGCTGAGATCCTTCTGATGTGGCCATCTTCAATGTCTTACAACTCTACGTCTTACTCCACGTCTTAGTAACCTCACTGCTATTTAAAAGTTTACAAACACCTGAAACTGAATAATTTGTAAGAATTAAATATATCATCTGAGGACAGGTGATTGCCAAATTCAAGTCCCATACAATAACAATGTTGCAACAAACACGCATTAGTTCACAAACGTGTTAGTTCACAGGGGGGGGGGGTGTAACCAATATTTTAAGAAGATGTCGACAGTGGTAGTGGTAACACTAGCCCAGGTTGGACTCCTCCATTGCATACAACGCGACGGAGTCCAGGGTATTAAGGTCCCGTACCATTGCGAAAATTTGTATTATAACAAAATACTTTCATATTTATACCTGATGGAGGAAGCTGATACTTCGTTCACATATTATTCCTTGTGCCATGAACTCCATGCCTGCTGGGGTCAGAACTGTAAACAATTTCCTTGGATTGCATTATTTTTGAGAAAAAAAAGAAGGAAATTGACGTCTCTATTGAACTTTCTGACATACATTCGTTTGCACACTTGATGAAATTACCCGGAAATCGATGGAGTTGCTTTAAATACTCATTTCGCGCATGTGCACACGTGCCCACATGTAAATCGGTACATGATGTTTAAAACCCTAGTGTGGATCTGCGATTTGTTTTTGGAAATTATTTCATCCATGGATATTTTTTTAAATTTTGGACGCAGTAATTTTGAACCTAATTTTATGGACATGAACTTATGAAGAATATATGAACACTAATGAACGGAATTTCAGCTTCTCAAATCAGGCAAAAATATGAAAAACTATTACTATTAGCTAAAATGTTGTTCGCATTGTATAATGTAGAAGAACTAAGCTTTATACCTAGACCCAGTAACTGGGGCGCTGTACTTGTTTTTTCGAATTTTGCCATTATCGGTCGTACTAGTGCCCCAGGAAAAAGTCGTACCGTTCACGAGTGTTCTTCAATTGGTATCAAAAATGCCTCAGAACGACAAAAATACCCAACAAAATAGCTTTATATGTACGCCTTCTGGCTTCTTTATATGTCTAAGATGCAACATCAGGCATTTGAATGTACTCACAATTTTGTTTTGAGCTGCAAATTTACGATTTTTTGAAGTCGATCTGAGCATATAGGTAAAACCGCCATGACGTCCAGCGCTCAGCTTTATATGGTGGCCCTGAAGGGACATCTCATATATCGCAAATATGTGCACAGACTTGTGAGATGTCCTGAAATTAATCGCGAAGATGTACACAGATCTGTGCAATGTCGTGAAACTGATCGCAAATATGTGCGCAGACTTGTGCAATGTCGTGAAATTAAACGAGAAGATGTGCGCAGACTTGTGCAATGTTGTGAAATTAAACGAGAAGATGTGCGCAGACTTGTGCAATGTCGTGAAATTAAACGGGAAGATGTGCGCAGACTTGTGCAATGTCGTGAAATTAATCGCGAAGACTGTGCGCAGACTTGTGCTCGTCATGTAGCGGTAGTCATTTTCGCGATTAATTTCTTGATATAGCACATGTCTGTGCACATATTTGCGATATGAGATGTCCCTTCAGGGCCACCATATAAAGCTGAGCGCTTTACCGATAATCCCGATATGCTCAGATCTACTTCAACAAATCGTAAATTTGTAGCACAAAACCAAGTTGTGAGTACATTCAAATGCCTGATTTCGCATCTTAGACATATAAAGAAGCCAGTAGGCGTATATAAAGCTATTTTGTTGGATATTTTTGTCGTTCTGAGGCATTTTTGTTACCAATTGAAGAACACTCGTGAACGGTACGACTTTTTCCTGAGGCGCTAACATGCGACCGATAATGTCAACATTCGAAAAAACGAGTACAGCGCCCCAGTTTTGGTTTATACTCGGTCTACTTTATTTATACCCAGGACGTCATGCCAGTGACAGTGGCATGGCACTGTACTGACTCCTACCTGGGCTACAGCAACACAAACAAAGAATGACATCTTATTCCTACCTATTATAGTACCAGGATCGGACTAGCTCACAATGTTGAAATGAATATGTTAATTTTTTTGCACACGTTACATAATATAGTATTAAATGAAAATTGAAATGTTAAATAATTTTTAATGTCATACTTTAGTTTTTACACAGTGAACGATTACGTGTAGGCCTACTGAACTGTATGAATGATCACAACGGAACGGTCGATCAAGTTTAGACTAAAATATTCTTAGTTAGATTCACCTACTTAACTTAGGAACGTGTTAACAATAACATTATGAGTAATACAGTATTGCAGTGGAGTTAAAAATGTGCAAAATACAAACTCACCAGGCTTCAATATCTCTGCAAAGAATGTTGTTGAACCACAACTGCGTAGTTTCTTGGTTCCATTTCTGTGTTGGGGAAATTCCCTCAATGTCGAAATGTGCAATCCAGTGCTTATACCGCCCTCTTTTGACACTTTTTAGGATCACTGCCATGATGGGCCGTTTGGGCATTGGGCGCATCGAATGAAGAAGTATCCGAAGTAAATAATTGCTTGTGTTGCACAAATTTTACTAAACATTATCCATTCCCTCCAGTAGGGAAGTTTTTTCACTATGGGGGTGCTCCCTACCTCGGGCGTTCGTCGATTAGGGAGGCACTTTTTTGAAGATTATTATTTTAAGTTTTCCTATTTTGCCCTTTTTCTTCTGGACCATCCTATGACATTTCCACAGAGGTTATTATTATTAATATGTATTTTTTTTTTTTTCGGAATCTTTACATGAAAACTAGCATACATTCCTAAAATATTGTGAACAACTGAAGTTTGTAATCGGTTATTGTGACGCTTGCGGTGAAATATAAAGAAGTAACGGAAAGACTTTGGGAAGTTTATTGCAGCACAACCGGCGATTGTTATACTTCGGATACTTATTCGTGATTTGGGCATATCAACAACAAGCATCATCCAAAAGAGGTGGCAAAACGGCCGTCTTTTGACTTCATAATGGACAAACAAACTCTAGCAGCCGTTCTACAATTTTTACGGAAAAACAACTTAGCGGTAAATATTCCCCTAGTTTTTCCAACAACCTTGTGCATACACCTATACCAACTAGGACTTTAAGCCAGATTTGCAGAAATTGCCATATTTGCAGTTATGCATAACTTTACTTAAAATTAATTGCTTAATAAGTTAATAAGTTAATTCGGAGGTATAACAAAAAGACGCCTGATCTATCTAGCCATAAATGCTTTTTAAAGTGATATTGCTTAGTTTAGCTAGCAACGCCGAATTAAGCAATGAGTTCATTCATAGCTAAATCAAGAGGTATTATAAGCAAATTTACTTCTGGTTGGCGGTCAACTTCGGATGATCAGTGATGTTTTCAGAAAGTTTCATTAGGCAGAATTATTTTTTTATAGATTACATTTGATGAGGTTTCTAGTTGGTTAGCTGAATAGATCTCGGTTCCTAGATCACTTTGAATACATCAATTTGACACCTCATTTGTTGGGATGGGGTCATGTTGACCAAAGTTACGCCAGGCAAAGGTCATTATTTTTTAACCCTTTCAATCAAATAGTAAAGAAACTGTGACCCACACTGTTCTGTATGTAGTAAACACATGCTAATTTAAA
Organism: Plazaster borealis; assembly: GCA_021014325.1. Taxonomy (NCBI): domain Eukaryota; kingdom Metazoa; phylum Echinodermata; class Asteroidea; order Forcipulatida; family Labidiasteridae; genus Plazaster; species Plazaster borealis. The sequence goes on along the minus strand of CM037471.1, from coordinate 9,097,561 downwards.
TGCACAAAAACAGTTAACACAAAAATAACAAACTCAAAATGGATCAGAATTTCACAATATTTCGAATTAATAAGCAAAATATATATATATATATATATTGTTCTGAAATTTCAAGTAGTAAATACAGATCAAGAGAACAAAGCAGGCCTATTAACAGCCTTCAGTTAAGAAAAAGATAATGGCCACCGATAATAAACATATTGCGCACTACACCGTACACGCAAGTGAGCATTGACCTCTGTCCACAACAAAAACCAAAATTTCACGCCGCGACAGCCGTGTATCACCAACTTTGACGACCTACAACCGCGACGACCTACAAGTTTGGAAATAATGTTATTAGGTCAAGAAATTCTTCAGATAATACCTGTAATCTGGTCATTAAAGTTCCCACAGTAACTAAACCCATAATATGAGCTTAAATACAAGTTACCTATTAAAATAATGCACTTTACCAGTCTTTTAAGTGGACAATTTTTCGCTAAATACGTCTGAGAATGGCAAAAGATTTTTAGAAAAACTCCATATTGAATGTAGTTCCAGTCTTTTATGAATGAGCCAGCTCACTTAAAGTCCAATTCCAATATTCTTGGGCATGTCGCACCGCGCGATTTAGCCCTGCCGTTCGTGACCAACTCGACCGTCCCCAGTTTCCCATAGGCCCTACTGCTGCAACCTTTCTTACTTTAAATTAATAAGCTCTGCACCCTGAGGTCCAAGTTTCAGCCAGCAAAGTACACAGGTATATTGATAATAATTGATGATTTTTCCACGGAACAACGTGACATGGCACGCTGAAATCGCCACAGAAACAACTCGTGGGAACATAGCCAGAACACGGTATGTCATTTACGCGTGTATTCGGTGCCATACCCAGACTGGCTGTAGACTAGTCTCCAGTCCCTCCTGTGATCGGATTAAATTTTGCTTGTGCGTTTTGTTTTTGGTGAGAGCAGAACGTGTACTGCTACCTATCGGTGCGGTGGGGAGCATGCGCAAGTGTAGAGTATTTTGCGCAAATCAAAAATAATATTCAGTACCTCTTGATCCAGCGATTATCTCCAAATCTAGCAATAACTTTGTTGCCCATTTCGGCGATGTCGCCAAATCTGGCAATTATGGCAAATCTAGCTTAAAGTCACAACTGTATGCCAGCTCATGCAGGTTGGACACTTCCGTCATGTCCGTTGCAAACACCATTCCATACACCATGCAAAGTGATGCATACAGTCCTTGCTCTATGATGATGTTCCGCCATGATAGTACACTACTACATACCACACACACACCACAACACTAGGGTCCTACGGTACAACCACTGTACCACACTTGTCTTGACTGGACATAGCTCACCTAGTTTTTGTTGGGCTGTATGGCTCTCTTTTAACATCGGTTTTAGTCGCAATGATAAGACCGATGTTAAAAAGAGAGCCATATAACAGCCCAACAACTTACAAGCATGACAAGGTGGGCTACACTTGACAGGTCTGACAGACACCGTGGATATTTATTGGTATTTTTTGGTTGCTGGAGACGAAGAGTATAATAATTAGAGATAAAACCATTCAAAATACTGAATAGTTTTCAGGCCTTAATTCACAACTCAGCCAGACTGAACTAAGTTAGTTTGTTATGTTGAAATAAAAGTTATTTATACTTGATTATAGGCCCATCAAATTTCATTGTCACATTTTAAGAAAAACAACAAATTACCGTATATTTCATTAGGGCATTTTTATCAAGTTGGGTCAAATATTAATTTGCGATTTTAGGCTCTAAAATTATACAGTAGGCTCTACTGATGCCTTTTTGTGTAACTTGAGACAGGATATAAGCCATATTTAGGGAAATAATTGATACTTGAAAAATAGGCAAAAAATTGAAAACAACATTTCCGGCACAGACGGAAAAGACCGATTGCCATTTGTTTATGAAATGATGTCTAATTGGGACAGCTAACAGGGACTTACTTTAGTAGAAGAACAAAGAGTGCACCAAGGTGTGTAGGGTACAAGAAAATTCGCGATGTAAGGTGGGGCTACTGGCCTCGGAATCTAAGATTTAAAAGTAATAAGTAAAATGCTGTACTGAATTTTACTGTCGAATCGGAGGCCGAAGGAGTTTCTCTAAGGTGTGATATGGTCATGTTTCTTAGATCTTCACAAAATACATGCAAAAAACGGGTATCTCATGCCCCACTTTATGAAACGTCAGTGTAAATCTGTTACCATGCAATTCCGTTACCACAGTTGTGGCAGAATAGGTGGGGATATTTCAGAACATGATGTATGAGGTTTGTTAAAACCTCATACTCCTTAAAAGGAGTCAGATTAAGGAAGAGAATTTACAATTACAGAATAATTGAGCAAGAATTCAGTTCACGAGATAAACTTCTTGTATTTTATGGTAACGGAATTACATGCGAATGGGAGTAGATTTCACAGATTTTTCCTGAAAATACTAGATCAAATTTTAGCAAGTGCTTCACTATTGTAACACCTAAACGTGTAAAATGGGAAAGTTTGCAGAAAAATAAGTCATACATTCAGTGGCTTATTACATTATCATGAAGTTGAGCCAAACTATAAGTGCAAAAGCCAAAAGACTCTTCAAATTTCAATTATGAATAATAGGAGAATCAATAAGGTTATTGAAAAAATGGTTTTCGGTTTCTTGAATAGCACGCTGTCTGTTCGGAACATTTGGATTTATTGGGTTTTTCTTGAGTTTTAAATTGACTGTTTTTGCCTTTTCTCATGTGGAATTGCCCTTTAGCAAAACAAGAGCAGAGTGTTCCAACGCAATAATCTCACAATAACTTATAAGAGGATATTTCTGAAGAAAATATTTCTAAGTTGGTTGTAAATACTAAAATATATTTCAGATCGTATGACAATTAGCAATCATGTTTAATTCTTTTTTAAACCTCAGGACACTGAAGAGTTACTCAAGAAGGAAGCTAATATAGAGGATACCGATGAGACAGTGGGTACCAGTACTGATCAAGATGTCTCGTCAGTGTTATCAGCCTACAACAGGTAATTCAATCAGCAGGCACCTCAAAAATAGTACTGCAGGCCTAATTTGTAAACAAGTTTATAATGTCAATTGTGCCATCTGATTTATCAAAGGTAATCTTTCATTTTTAAAATTTTGTTTCTGACCGGCATGCATGTACCAAACATAGATTTAATATTTGTATATTTGTTATTATTTTTATTTGTTTATTTATTTATTTATTTATTTATTTATTTATTTTTTAAAGTTTTTTTTTTTTTTTTTGGGGGGGGGGTTAGCCTAAGGTTGTTCTATATAACATGCACTATTTAATCTGGCTGCATTTTTTGTTAAATTTGTTTGATTTACAGTGATGGGGATCCATGCCTATATGAGGAATTTTACCGCGGTTTACAGAACCTCGTAGAAGCCTCGCTTGACTCCAGCAAGGTAAGCTAAAACACCTTAAAAAGTAGAAGTACTTGTGCATTTAAGTATTCAATTAGAAAATTATCTCTACACCAGATGATCTCAAAACCACATACCACCCCCCCCCCTCAAAAACAATTTACAAGTACTTTTCATTTTAATAATTTACAAAGTCGAGCGATCACAGTCAAGATGCAACAGTCGTACTGATCTGGAACTCCCGAGGTCAACATAATTATATTGTAAATTAACTACTCTTCTAAACATCATAAAAGAGAACAGACGATCAAGCCGATTTAACCAGACCAATCAACATACATGTACATGTAGCCTGACCTACAGGCAACCAATCGCCAAAGTTGACTGCTACCTCTATAGCCCTTTCCCAAGAGCTGTTCAGATTTAGAACCTATACTACCAGTGGGTGCGGTCACTGCAACCAATCAGAAAGGTTTGTAGAGAAAAGCACTGCCAGCTATAAAGAGGGATGTAGCTTCCAATCTCGGTACAAATTTAACAAGACCACTATCTGATAAGCACCCTAACACTTAACAGCACAAACACAGCACACATGGAAATGCAACCCACCCTCTGCAGGACAGCAGCAGTGCTTTTAGTGGAGTACACAAACGCAAGATGCAAAATAATCCATGCCCATGGCACATAGTTGAATGGGAGCTGGTATCAGTGGATGTACGTTGAGTCTCTAGTTTCCATGTCTGTTTTAATTGTGTATCTTTGCTTCAACCACAGAGTGAACTTTCCCAGGTCTTGTATCCTGTCTTCGTTCATATGTATTTGGAGCTTGTTTACAATAGCCATGAAAACCAAGGTGGGTGAATCAGTAATAGAACAACACTGTTGTCCTTCTGCTGTGTGTAGGTTTTGTTGCTAAAAGAGATTAAATCATTGTACATTGTACTGTGTACGTGAATTCTTGAAGTTTAGTTGAAGTTTTCACTTTTGTAATTGCTGAGGTTGGTTACAACTATTTAAGGAACAATACAACATCAATTGGTTTGTGGAAAGCTACATTTATTCAAGTTAATTTTTGGTGAACAAACATGAACACAAACAAAAATTGTGCCCAAAATTGATTTTAATTATTCAGTCAGACTCCCTAATAGTATATTGCTCGATATTTAAAAAGAAAATGTTGCATCCCCTTATGGTGATGGTAGGGTTGTATGACTTCTGTCTGGCGCCCCGAACAAAACTATCGACAAATAGGTAAACTGCCAATATAGGAGGCCTACATGTAGGGCTACAATGTAGATGGCTTAGTTGATAGAGCACCCAGATGTCGCAGGTTCATTTTTCTTTGTTCATTTAACATTGATTTAAATTTACCCAGTCAGTTTTCCTTGTGGTGTATTACTTGATATTTATTCAAGTTTTCTAGCTTTTAAGAAACATCACACAAAATAAACCTTTACATTTGTCATTATTTGGAGCTTAGGAAAGTAAGAGGTTACTTTGATTTTTTATATAGTTATAGCCTATACTTTCTCATTATCATTTTCTTGTGTTTCAATTCAGCCAAGAAGTTCTTTGCTGCCTTCAGTGATGACCAGGAGGAACATCATCAAGATGATCTGACTAAACTGGCGACTGTGGCCAAGAAAGAACATATGATACACAATGAACTCATGATGAATTACAGGTACCAGACCTTCTCAGATCGTCTTCTGCCACCTGTTTTCTTTTTGTCAGCTCTAACATGTTTTGTTGAATAGAATTCATGCACAAATGACATCACTGGATCAGGGCACCCTCTCGTATTGATGTCAGAACATGGTTGCTTATTTAAAGGGAATGTATACGTCTGGTAATTTCTCATAAGATTAATGGCAATACAAACTTACTTGGTAAGAAGTACAGCAGCTTCTGATAGTATAGAGCATTTTGAGAAACATTTCACTTTGAAGCCATGTGGTTATGGAAAAAGGAAATCAGTTTTAAACGCTATTTTATACGTTTCTCAGATTGTGTATTGCAATTACGGATTATTCTTCCTGCGTGGACATAACCGCTCCGGATTTTCGGTGATATTCAAAAACGCGACCACCTTTTGAAATTAAATTTGTACAGGTTACTTTTATTGTATATCTACATTTATGTATAGGATTAAAACAATCGAACGGTTCCAAAAAACAAAGGTATACTTTCCCTTTCTCTTAAGATTTTTGCAGGATGATTTCAGTGCATTAGTTATGATATCCCTCCCACTATCCGGTCATTGGATATAATTCAAAGGGGTTTCTTTCCTGCTGTTCACCTCCGTGGACTCCAGTTTGAATCCATGTGGATTGGGTTTTCAGTCCCTACCCAACTGCATGGGTTCTCCCATTTGGGATTTTCCTCCCACATCTAAAACTCCCGTTTCTTCATCATCTTCCCTACACACAGGTACCTTCAGGCCTACGGGTCACAGTGCTATAATCATTTTTTAGGGTCCCTTGGTTTCATTACCAGAAAGATATTAATAATAATAATTCACAGAGGCTTTGAACATTAGTAAACTACATTGGTATGCCAGCCTGCAATATGATATCATGTGGTGAATACATCTACACAGTGCACTCATATGTACATAGTTCGTTCTGTGAACAGTTACATGTATGCTTCTATACACAACCTCTGCAGTTGAATGATTTCAAATTGATGGTCAGTTGTCGGAAAATGTTACCAAGAGCTGGAGGATTAAATCTCTTAACTCAAAACTCCCATGGTGCTTTGGATTGGAACCCCACATGTATCCATGTTACTTGAACTCTCAACACCCAAACCTGGGCCCAATTTCATAGAGCTACTTAAAGCAAAAAATATTGCTTAATCAAATGAGCAAGATACCACTCACAGATGGTGCATATGTAACATATGGTGGTTTGGCTGGTTACTTGATTCTGGTAATCATCATTTTGTTGTGCTTAGCTACTTTTTGTGGTTAAGCATCTCTATGAAAGTGGTCCCTGGTCTTAACGTCAAATTCTTATCTTATACAAAGCATGAGCTCAACAGAGATCTACAAACCTAAGAGATGGATTTGGGAGCATGTAGTTGTAGTAAGGATAGAGCAAGACAAAAACAGCTGAAAACTATTAATCTTTTCCTCGCTAACAAACATGTACTTGGGTGGAAAGCTGATGTAGGTTTGCCATCTTGAGTTTGCGTACTGTGGGTGAGTAACGCCAGCATAGTTTTTGAATACCTTTGTTTGTATCTCTGACTAGGACCAGTAAGTACGTGATTCGGATGTCTAGAAACTCCTACCAATCATTGAAGAAACAACTGAATGATAAACAGATTACCATGGTACTCATTATAGTAGAAGAACATCTCTTTATTGATGGTAAGTACAATGAGTCATTAAGAATATCATAAAGGGGATTAGATAAAGGGGATGACAGTATATCAAAATGAATTTCCAGCATGCTAGTTAACCCTCCTACTATCAGCCAATTTCTCGAGACGCCAAACCTATACCGCTTTTAGGCACACACGTTCTCTTTATGTAAAGAGTAGAGCTGTTGCCCAAAGTGTTTCAATGAGAGTGGTAAACTTGAGAAGCCACCAGCTGTACTCAATTGCAATTACCCTTTTTGAGATATGGTGTACACTATAGGAGTGCACTGTAGGATTTGGGTGTATACAGACAAATTTACCCAAACCAAACAGTGTTATAATGTGTCCACCATATCTCAAAATGGCCTATGCAATTTGGGCCACTGTTGGACATGTTACTTAGAAGAGATGAGGTTCTCAACCTTGGTCAATTTCTGCAGTGGCAATCTGTGTCACTGATCGACCATATTTCCAAGATGCCTCGAAATCGCCCATCTAGGTACAGAATGGTATTAAGTGTCCCATGCCACGCTTTCCTGTCATTGTATTTGTATGTATGGATTTTAATGACAGTTTTCATTTATTGAGTCACAAAAGTTTCCCTTTGCCTCAGTTACAACTTTCATTTGGAGTGTCTAACAGCAAACAGTGCCCATCTGCAAAGCGCCATTTGTACATAGTCCATCAAAATCAACAAACGTGCTGTTTTATTTTGATGGGTTTAGTTCGAGTCAATAGTTGTTCTGCTTTTGTAATGAGATTGTTTGGATTTGAATTGACAGTTTTTGATGGAGTTCCACGGAACAAGCAGCAAATAGAGGCTACTGCAGGAGGCATGGTGGGAGAAGCTAGAAGAGATGGTAAGATTCCTGTCTGCATTATTTACATCAAGTCTCTTGTGAAAGGAAGACTCAACCTGGTATCCAAGCCACTTAAGTACCAGTAATCTAAATCTCATTTGATGTACAATTACCAATCATTAACAATTCAATTTCCTTTGAAAGAATAGTGGTTCATTATTTGAAAGGTACTACTGATTGAAAGAATAAGTAATTAAAAAAGGAATTTTGTTGCGAAAGAAAGTTTTCAAATACCCACATTCAGGATAGCTTAATGGTCACTTCTCTGCCTTTGACGGTTGTTGACCCCCTGTTTTAATCCCACCTCAGACCGGAGCCTTGCACAGGGTTTGGGTGTTCAGTCCCTGCCTGATTGCGTTGGATTTCCCCTAGTTTGGGTTTCCTCCCACATCTAAAACTGAGATTTCCTCAACATCTTTTCTTTCCAGGTATCTTGAGGCCTTTACATGTGGGTTACAGTTCAAGACACCTTTGAGGGTTCCTTTGTTTCATTACCAGAAAGGTTGGCGTAGTGGTATCTTTCCCCGCCTTCCACCTCTTAGACCCCGGTTTGAAACATGCCAGGGGCACCACGTGGATTGGGTTTTTCAGTCCCTACCTGACTGCGTGGGTTTTCTCTGGAATAATTCTTTGGGGTTTTCCTTAAACTTAAACTTCCTTCCTTGTCTTCTCTCCATGGGGTTCTTGGCTAGTTCAGTGGTTAAGTTTGCTTTTCTGAGAGTCCTTGGCTTCATTAACCAGAATAAACGAAAAGAAATGAAATGAATTGAAATGAAATGATATGATGATAGTAATGTATGCAATGTGTTTTCTTTTCTCAGCCAATAAAGGAAGGGTTTATTACGGCTTGCTGAAAGAACCAGAGATTGCTCTTCCTGTAGAAGAAGAAGACGAAGGGGGAGAGGAAGGAGACAAACCAAAGGTAAGAAAACTCAGCTTTACTTTCTTTAACTTGTCATTCCTTTTTACACAAAAGTACTGAGCAAAACATTCATTTTAGCTGATGTTTTGTCAAACTTAGCTTCCCATTTTGGTAGTTTTACAATTGTAGGGACAATAGGGTTATTATTTCGAAGGGTTGCAGGTAATGTTTTAAGTCATTGATTTTGGTGTTGAATGGAAATGTTGTGTTTCACAGAGTGATTTTGATCTCGGACCAGTTGGCGATTTGTGAGGGGGATTTGTGAGGTTTTCATTTTGCCAAAATGGAAATCCTTGACTGTTGGTTCATTGTTGTTTTTTTACTTAAATTTGTAAATGTTTATTTTATATATTGCTGATTTGATTTGAATTTAAAGAGAAAGAGACCTAAGAAAGATTCAAGTGCCAGCAAGAAGAACAAACCAGATCCCAATGCTCCACCAGCCAACAGAATACCCCTTCTTGATTTGTAAGTTGACATTTTACATAAGTGCATGTATTTGTTCTTGTTGAGTTTGTCCAGTTTGAATTTAAAGATTGCAGTAAAACAATCTCTATTATTGAAAGAGTTTCAGCAAACATTAAAAACGGTTTCATTAATGAAGATCAGAATGGTCCAGCTATACCTATGGCTCGGTCCTTTATTGCACGACCAGGACCCTGTCAGTTTTAAACTGTCATTTAAGACCCCATCACGTTTCTTTTTTATTGGTTATAAAAGTTAAGCATTGTTGCCTCTTTATTTCATAAATGCCCAGGAGAAGAAAACAAACCTAGTTTCTTTTAGAATAAATCAAATTGGTCCTCTTTGGAATGTACAGACCCATTTGTTTTGATATTTGATGACGTCATGTTTCAAACTTCGCTCTGAGAGAGTATCATATAAAATGGCATTTTACACAATTTTAACAGGAGGTCAGAGACTTGTAATTTTTTCCCCACTTTCGTGAGAACTCTATCTATTGCAAAATGAGTGCATCACAAAACTGAGTTTGACCTTGGACCCCTCTTTAAAGTGATTTCTAAAACGTGTGTTTCTAAATGCAAAATTGTATGGTAAGCAGCTCCATGAAATTGGCCTCAGATGTGATCTCTTTTCACCTAGAACCTTATTTGATTTTTGCAATAATAATCTCTTTTGACTGGTTATCAGGAAAGACTCGGACAAAATTGACCGTGCTATTGCTCTAAGGGAGTTAGCCAAAAGGATAAGACTTGGCCCTGACTGCCTGCCATCCATCTGTTTCTACACATTCCTCAATGCATACCAAGGGTAAGATAAAACAATTCCCTTTATTGACAGAAACGGTAGACTGACCAGAATACTCTGAGTCCGAGTGGCGAGTCACTTAAGTTTGTTGTTATTATTATCATAAATTTCTGGTAATGAAACTAAGGGTGCCTCATAAGTGAATTTCATCACTGTAGCTCGTAAGCCTGAGGAAACCTGTAAACAAGGATGCTTGCTATGTAAACCAGAAACACAAGTGGTAACCCCCTACTCTTTCGCGATTCTGGGTTCTTTTGTGGCACTACCAATCCTAGTACACGAGACATTACAGCTTAATGTCCCATCCGAAGGACAAAGCAATTATGGTAAAGTGTCTTGCGCAAGAACAAAGTGCCAAGTCCGGGACTTGTACCCTCGCTGATCAGAACCTCACTGATTAGAAACACCAGAGCTTGAGTCCGGTGCTCTTAACCGCTCGGCCATGACACACCACAAAGATATTTTGAAAAATATACAAAAATTCTGACGGATGTGTACACCCAGATTTAAAATTGAATGAAGAATGGCTTTACTTCTCATCGATTGTTACTAAGTTAAAAACACCCTTTTAAAAATGAACAATGTATACACAATGGGGCCCTTCGGTAATTTGAGACTATAAGGAAGCTTGTTGAAATGTTAACGAAACACTGAAGCTCACAACTTTATTGAACAGTAGTAGTCACTCAAAGGGGACCTTCACTTTTAATATGTTTAAATTGTATAAAAAAAGTTGCATGGATGGCACAATTTTCGCCGAAAGAATTTAAGAAAAACAAATTTCTCTGAAATTTTTTTGACAGATGATGCTGTTTCAAAATGAAAAACATACACAAACTTTCGCATATGCCACGGACATTGCACAAAATGCATGTAACACTCAAAATTGTTTGTACATGTACATGGCTGATGAACGTGAGATAATGTCAGGATCCCAACATTAATTTATTTGTAGTTTTTAATTAACTAACAATGCATTTATAATCTGAGTGTACTTACTAATCTGTAACTCTGTATTTGTTTTACAGTTTAATATCTGTAGATATCAGTGACGATTCTAGTTTGATGGTAGCTGGTTTTGCTGATTCTTGTATCCGTGTCTGGGCATTGACACAGAGGAAACTGCGTAATATGAAGTCAGGCAGTGAGCTTGCTCTTATTGACAAAGAGACCGATGATATCATGGAGAGGATTATGGATGATAGGTGTGTAGTCTATCCATAGGAATAGAACCCTGAGAAGGCTGTGTGTGTAGTTATCTGTGCGTATCTCATCATCACAACGCCAAGAGCCGTTATCTGGCCCGTAGGCGCCCACTTCTGCGAATTGGCTGTGTTGAGAGTTTTTGAATTTCAATTCTGCGCAGCCCAGCGTCCTTTAGATCAGCAACTGAAAGACCACTCCACTTTGTCAATTTGTTCACCCAACTGGCTAGAGGGCATACTGGTCCTCTCCTTGTATGTGCTTTCAGGCAATTTGTGCAAGCTGAAATTTTAGTTCATTGGTGAATTTTTAGCTTTCTCATTGGCAGTGGCGAACCCCCACCCCCTCCCTTGCCCTCCCAAATGGGATCAAAAAGATGCACAAATGAATGGTTCGATACATTAATTATGTCTTTGCACCTGCTTGCCCCCCACCCCCCCAAATGAAAATATTTGGTTACGCCACTGCCCATTGGTAGTTGCGATACTTGTAACCCTTGACCTTCTCGACAGATTACCGAGAGTTCAAACAACATTTGGGTTCTATCGGAGGTTCTATTTGAACGAAAAGCCTGTGTACTCTTTGGCCGGCTGAGGCTGATGTGATACAAGACTGACTCCTCTTATAGTCGCAGGCTCTACGTTCATGAGAACCACAGCATTTTAATACTCTTAAATTGGGTTTCTATCGCCAATTAAGTATGAAAGACCACGTGTGTGGTACGTATATACGCAATTTGCATAATGTAAGATGTGGTCTGTCTTAGTTCTTACATGTAGGTTTAGGGACGTGACCAAGAGCTACGATCATTGCAAATCCTTTCGGTTGAAAGGTTAATATTGCCATACAGGCATGTCACATGATTTCTAAACTTCATGTCCACAGCTGACTGTTCACAGTTGAATGGTCAGAAAGTGGGTGGGTTGAAAGTTTGTTTTTGGGGTTTTGTAATCGTTGAAATATCATACTATTGTTTTTTATATCCATGAGATTTTGTTGTTTCTGTGTACAGGACAGTATCAGATTGCCGTACATTACATGGTCACAGTGGTCCAGTGTATGCAGTTAGTATTAGCCCTGATAGAACCTACATTGTATCAGGATCTGAAGATGGTACAGTCAGGGTGTGGAGTATGTACACATTTACTAATCTAGTCTGTTATAAAGGACACAACTACCCCGTCTGGGATGTCCAGTTTGGGTGAGTATTACAAGAAAACTAATGGTGGTGCAAACCAAGAAACCTAGACCCCCTCCTGACAACAAATATTGTTCAAGTTGGCCAGGGCATTACATGTAGGTGTACAAGAATAACATAATGCAAACTGTAGCGGCGACGCCAATCGACCGGAAGAGGGCGCCACCACGGCTCTGCAGTTGGAACCTCCGCTGAGTATTACAAAAAAAAACTAACAGTGGTGCAAACCAAGATGCCTGGACCCCCTCCTGACAACAAAAATTGTCCCGGTGGGCCAGGGCATTACATGTCGGTGTACAAAAACAACATTATGCATTCTGTAGCAGCGACGCCGATCGGCCGGAAGAGGGCGCCACCACGGCTCTGCGGTTGGAGCCTCTGCTGAGTGTTACAAGAAAACTATTAGTGGTGCAAACCAAGATGCCTAGACCCCCTCCTGACAAAATTTTGTTTCCAGTGGGCCAGGGCATTACATGTAGGTGTACAAGAATAACATAATGCATACTGCAGCAGCGACGTCGATCGGCTGACAGAGGGCGCCACCACGGCTCTGCGGTTGGAGCCTCCGCTGGGGACCCCTGCCGGACGTGATAAGACAACCCACTTGCCGAGTAGGCGCATCCTTTGGCCTTGTTGTTGTGATTTGTAACCATGCCCGTAGAGAAATAAACGTGCTCTCCCCCAGACGCCAGAAACACCAAGAAATTATCAAGAGTGTTTGCTTTAGTGTGTTAGGAGCCCTGTTACATTAGGTCAACGCTACAATACACTAGCTTTGAAACTTAATTCAAACAGTGTTAACTAGTAAATCCCTGCATCTGTGCATGGATAATTGATGGCAGTCAAAAGGAAAACGGGCTGTTTGACTGATCCAAAACATTACAAAAACAAAAAATTAGAATTCTTTATTTTTTTGAAAAATTTTCATTTATCTCTGGAGGCTCACTGTAGTTTAAAGTGTGCCCTCCACAAGGAATTTGTAAGCAAAGGCAAAGGGGATAAGCATACCTGCCAAATGTTCAGATTTAATTGGAATTGTCCAGATTTTTTGAGATTACAGGCTGCAAAAATCAGATCATTCCTATTTCTGACAGTGACAGCAATGAAAAAGTTCTGGCAAAAGAGGGTGCCATTTGCTTGCGACAGTAGAGATTTTCTTACGGAATACAGTGATTTTTGTTCATTGTCTTAAATACATACATCATCTGTATGTGTACATGTAATAAGCTTTACTCGCACAACTTCTTGCTTCGCTATCTGTGGACTCGTAAAACTAGTGTGCCTATTTGGGAGGTTTCAATGTTGGCAGGTATGGATAAGTTTTTACACAGGCTGAATAGGCTGAACAAAGTTTCTTAGACAAGTAAAAAATTTGTCCTGTTCAATTGCATTGATATGAGGATGGACTGAAAAGAAGAAAACAGAAAAAATTTGAGTAAAAAATTTGTTAGTTATTAACTAATTAGTGATATTTGACCGTCAACTACAGTAGGGTGTTTGTTGTGCAGCACTGTTGTGCAGTACACTAAATAACAAATTGTTGCCTTCTGCGTATAATGAAATGAACCCTTGTGGTAGTTGATGATGTACTCTGTTACATTCTACAAACTACACTTTCTGTTGTCAGCAGGGATTATGTTAAAAGCCTGTAGAGATTGGATTTTTGTTCGTCCTTTTGTGAAAATAAATCCTTTTTCGCTGGTTTGATTTCATCCATGCACACATGTGATGGTTCTTCAAAAGTTGAGGTTTTTGGGAATAAAGGAACTCTTTCCAACTCTAGTGATGTATCCTCTCAAGTAAGTTTGAAAAATAAGCACAGACCATGTAGCTATTTTTCCCCAAGTGATCGTAACAATTCAAAGTGATGTGTAACGCAGGGTTTGCCCTTAACTTTTTTTAGTGACTAGCCAGCAGGAACAGTTAGCTTTCCATACTTTATATTAAATGGGTTGGTTTTCAATACTGAGCTAGCCAGCCGGACAACTTGGAGTGAACTTTGACTGGTCCTCAGGTGTTTTAACTGGCATTTGGCCAGCGTACCACTGTTAAGGGAGAAAGCTGCATAATGGTCTTTGTGTGTTTGTCAACAATAGTTTTGAATATACATTCGCGTTTTTTTTTTACATTTTGTTTTGTTGCTTCTCTTTCGTTTTTTCAAATATAAAAGAGTTGCTTTTTTGACAACAGATTTCAACATATGATTAATGATGATTGAAAACCTAATCATTTATTGTTTTGTCCAGCCCATATGGTCATTACTTTGTGTCTGGTGGTAAGGATAGGACAGCAAGGCTTTGGTCAACAGAAAACTTCCAACCACTCCGTTTACTTGCTGGACACTTCTCAGATATTGATGTGAGTATCTTCCTTGGAATAATTTATTATTTGGCAGCTTGATCGTGTGGCCGAGTGGTTTAGAGCATCGAATTCAAGTTCCGATGGTTAAGTCATCGGGGTTTGGGTTCGAATCCTGGTCATGACACTTGTATCCTTGAGTAAGATACTTCATTATAATTGCTTCTCTTCACCCAGGGGTATAAATGGGTACCTGGGAGGGTAGAGGTTGATATTGGGGTTGAAAAGCCTTTGTAGCGCCACGGCAGCTTGGGGCTGTATACTCCCCAGGGAGCTGAGAAAGATTAAAGAAATGTTATTGGACCAATGACCAGGGCACTAATGTAAAGCGCAATGTTACATTATTGTAAAATGCGCTATATAAAAACTAGTTATTATTATTGTTAACCAGGCATGCAAATTTTCACCAGATCAGCTGATTTCTTCTTATTTTTAACACTGCCACAGAAAATAGAAAACTTAAAACACTACCAAGTTTTCTATGCTTGGCCTTTTCCTTTTCTTTGCAATTACAAAGTTGGATGCCTAAAGACCAAACAAACAAAACATCAAGACAATTAAATTCTGAAAATACTTTGAGTTGTTTCTTACCTTTTTTTGCAATTTTAATAATAAATTTTACAAACTTACATATATATTTTGTTCTTGTCAAGAGATTTCTATCCTAACTATTGCAGTGATACCCTTACTTATACCGAATATGAAAACAAAATTATGAATTAATTTTTGTGCACTTTTCATACTTTTCTGAATGTATTTGTTGAAGTTGGAAGTGACATAACCATCATGGGTTTTTTACAGCGTAATTTCATTGAGTGTTGAATTCAAAATGCTGAGTTTGGCTTTATTTGATTTGATTCAGTGTGTTAAATTTCATCCCAACTCCAACTACGTTGCCACTGGTTCAAGTGACAGGACTATTCGTTTATGGGATGTACAGAATGGAAAATGTGTTCGAATCATGACTGGACACAAGGTAAGTTACAAGCCACATTTCTTAAAGTTTGTTTATGTGATACTTTTAAATATATTTGTGTTTTTGTTTTGCGTATCCTGGCCTAGAGGTCTAGTGCACCAGACTCAAGCAGAGCGTGGGTTCAAGTCCTGGGGTGAATTTCATAGCGCTGCTTAACAGTAGGCAAATTTTCGTGCTAACTATATCACAAAAATTTGCTTGAGCTTAAGCGTATTTCACAGGTTAGTAAGAAAATTAGAAAGGTTAGCATGCCTTTTCGTGGGCTTACGGTTAGCAGCGCTATAGAATGGAAACTCGCGCAGTAAGCACAAAATCAGCCGTTAAGCAGCTCTATGAAATTGGGCCCATGTCTTGACCCTTGTATCCTTAAGTAAGACACTTAATCCTTGGGATGGGACGTATAGCCGTAGGACCTGGTGTTTGCCCAGTATACCCGTTATGGATGGCCGCAGCTTGCGCTAAGCACCTTTAAACCCTTACAAGGTGCTATATAAATGGGTCTCATTATTAAAAAAAACTTAGCACACTTGTCTTATAAAACCTATTAAGCTCTTTGAGATGTCCTTGATAAAGCGCTAAATAAAAACTGATTACTTTATTTGAAATGATTTTGTCAAAAATAAAACAGTAACATGTTCCAGTGAGTGGAAGTTGAGTAAGTAGAAAATAGTATTGTATATTTAGATTTTATTAATTTAAAAAAATCAGGAAAATCAACCTTAAAAACATTCTGAAGAGAGTTTTTGAGATAATGTGTTATACTGTGGTGGCTAGCATTACGTTTATCAATGTCATAAAAAAACTGTTTGCATTGTATGCAGTACATAACATGTACGTTGGCTTTTTCCTCAGGCCTATTAGGGCTGTGAATTTGAGATACATGTAGTATTCATTTTATTCAGTGTATTTCACTGATTATCGGCACAAATCCTCAATCAGTAATTGTTTCATAAACAAGTTTTTCAGTTGCAGAAAAGCTTTTTCCTCAGGCCTATTAGGGCTGTGAATTTGAGATACATGTAGTATTCATTTTATTCAGTGTATTTCACTGATTATCGGCACAAATCCTCAATCAGTAATTGTTTCATAAACAAGTTTTTCAGTTGCAGAAAAAGCTTTTTCCTCAGGCCTATTAGGGCTGTGAATTTGAGATACATGTAGTATTCATTTTATTCAGTGTATTTCACTGATTATCGGCACAAATCCTCAATCAGTAATTGTTTCATAAACAAGTTTTTCAGTTGCAGAAACAGCATTTTCCTCAGGCCTATTAGGGCTGTGAATTTGAGATACATGTAGTATTCATTTTATTCAGTGTATTTCACTGATTATCGGCACAAATCCTCAATCAGTAATTGTTTCATAAACAAGTTTTTCAGTTGCAGAAAAAGCTTTTTCCTCAGGCCTATTAGGGCTGTGAATTTGAGATACATGTAGTATTCATTTTATTCAGTGTATTTCACTGATTATCGGCACAAATCCTCAATCAGTAATTGTTTCATAAACAAGTTTTTCAGTTGCAGAAAAAGCTTTTTCCTCAGGCCTATTAGGGCTGTGAATTTGAGATACATGTAGTATTCATTTTATTCAGTGTATTTCACTGATTATCGGCACAAATCCTCAATCAGTAATTGTTTCATAAACAAGTTTTTCAGTTGCAGAAAAAGCTTTTTCCTCAGGCCTATTAGGGCTGTGAATTTGAGATACATGTAGTATTCATTTTATTCAGTGTATTTCACTGATTATCGGCACAAATCCTCAATCAGTAATTGTTTCATAAACAAGTTTTTCAGTTGCAGAAAAAGTTTTTCACTTCTCATTTTGTTGTGCCATTATTATTCTATCCAGGGGCCGATACAGATCCTGTGTTTCTCTCCTAATGGTCACTATCTTGCTTCAGGAGGTGCAGATGCTAGAGTTCTGATATGGGAGCTTAGACATGGTCACCTGGTAGCTGAACTCACTGAACATACAGACACTGTTTATGCTCTGGCATTCTGCAGGGATGGTAGCGTACTCGCATCAGGTTGGTTCATATCGCAGCCTTACAGAAATGTAGCAATAACAGATGGCCTCTCACCACTGATCAAGAGCAGTGGTTTAACTGCCAGAAAATCTGATCTTTTCTGAGGCATCTGTGGATTATTTGTGTGCTAAGCGCAAAACAAGTTTGCTAACCAGAATAAGGCAAATAACCAGCCAAATAACATATCACACATACTGTCTGTGACTGGTTTCCTACTTAGTTTTGCTCAGGAAATATTCTTCCTGCCCAGTGTGCAGTGTGCCAGACAAAGATTGCCTCTGCATGGTAAAGGTTTCTTGTCATTTGGTAGAAACTGAACACAGAACTATTTTTGTGTCTCAATATCTGATTATCATGGTCATATGGATATTCAGTTCTGAGAAATAAGGTTTGAAAACAACACTGTCATTAATTTGACTCACTGTAAATAATTTATATACTATTTGTTGACAGGTGGTATTGATAACTGCATTAAGCTATGGGATGCTAAGAAAGTAGCTACAGAAGTAGAGGCTGAAGATATGACCACAACACCTCATATAGTGCAGTGAGTATTTTAACCCTTTCATGCACCATTTATTTTAGTGATAAATTGATCATATGGACACATTAATTGTTTACTTTTTTTTTTGCAAATGGCGACCCCCCCAAAAAATAAAAGGTTCACAACAGGACCCTCAAGAGTCTTCTTTCCCATTTTCAAAACTGTGTTGTCGTGCGATCTTTATTTTTCATTTTACAACTATTTTTCGGAAGGGATTTAAACCGGTCGCTAGTGACTGGTCGGCGTGGAAAGAGTTAAAGAACACTGTTTTCAGACACTTAAAAAGGAAAAAAAGGAAAAAAACGGTTGCAATGTGTCAACACTGGTACAACAATGGTACAGCAGCATTAAAGGGATTGTATATGTTTGGTAATTGGAACCCACTGTTTGTTTCAATCCTATATAGTTGTAGTTGTGAAAATTTCATTTCAAAAGGTGGTAGCGTTTTTGAGATATTTCCGAAAATCTAGAGTGGTTATGTCCACGCAGGAAGAATAATCTGCAATTGGAATACACGATCTGAGAAACGTCTCTGACAGAAACGCTTCTCAGATTCAATTTTGGGGGGATAAAAACTGATATCTTTTTTCATAACCGCAGTACTTCAAAGTGAAATGTTTCCCAACATGCTTTATACTATCAGAAACTGCTGTACTTCTTACCAAGTAAGGTTTTTTTGCCATAAAGTTTATGAATAATTACCAAGCGTATACAAACCCTTTAAGTGCAGAAAGTAATTAATTATTTTAAGACCCTTTGGCCCTGATACCTGGACTGGTTTAACCAATGGTCCTATGACCCCAAATCTTTGTTGAGTGGCAATCCCAAAACAGTGTGCAACAGACCATACCTAGATAGATACATGAACCAGATTAAAGGGTGTGTACAACATCGGTAAGAATGAAAATAAAAATGCTCACAGATTTGCACATAATTCACATGGTTTAAAGATGGTCATGGTAGAAAACTTCCCTTGAAATAGTTTTGCTTGAAATGCCATAGTTTTTACGAAATGAGTAAAATAATAGTCTTTATCCTGCAGGATAAATTCCGATGTTTGAAAAAAAGTTAAAACACATAAGGGGGTTTTTCACTGTTTTCTCATGACTCTGAAGACCGATTTAGCTTAAACTCTCATAGGTTTGTTATTTCATGTATATGTTGGGTCACATCGAGTTTGGACACAGGTCTTTGGCAATTACCACTGTTGTACACATTCTTTAAGCCTGGGAAGAAAAGGGGCAATTGAGCCATGCATTAATGTGCAATTACATTTAATCATATCCCCCTTAAACTGTACTTTTATTTATTTATTCCCCCCACAAAAAAAAAAAAAAATCATAATTTTTAAATTGCCTTTTTTTTTAAATATTAATTTCTTTTGATGTTATTCTATTTTAGTAACATTCTTTGTTTATTGTATAGTCAGTAGCATTGAAAACGAAGGCCTTCAGGCCACAGTTATTAATTAATTCATAATTTTTTATATTGCCTTATATTTTAATAATTAATTTCTTTGAATTTGTTTTATTTAGTAACATTATTTGTGTATTGTATAGTCAGTAGCATCGGAAACGAAGGCCTTCGGGCCACAGTTATTAGGTTAACTTTTTTTCTTTTCCTGGTAATGTATGTGCTGCTGTCTCTATTGTATCTTTGTCCTTCTGTTCCTTTATCATTTTAATCATTGTCTTACACTGTTTTGTTTTAATGTCATGTGAAGTTTGCCTTATAAATAATAATAATAATTAATAATAAATATATATACTTTTTTAATGTACCTACAACTTGATGATGACAGGGTTTCGTTGATTCTGTTTCTCTATACAGATCAGAAAAGAGTAAATTGTTACTGGGTTCCTATCCAACCAAGGCTACAGCGGTACATTATCTTCACTTTACAAGACGGAACTTACTCCTGGCTGCTGGTTCTTATACAACCGTATCCAGTTAACAACAGAAATGCACTCTGGGTTTGGATTTTAACCACTTCACGTCAAATTTTTCTGCAAAATATTTTTGAACAGACTTACGGCGGACGACTTTTCCTAATTTTTTTGCTGACAGCTGGACAGCTGACGTTTATATCCATCCAGATTTTCCAGTGCGTAGCGTTCACGGGCATGTACCTACCGTGATATGCTTTGTTTCACCCGACAGGGACAACAGGTTCTGGAAAACATGCCTCGTAATATCTTTCATGGGGTTATTGTGTAACCCCCGATTCCAGACCTTTGTCCTGTTGTCATGGTTGTTGTACAAATGTGGCAAACAAGAATTGACAGGCTCAATGAGAGTCAAGTCTGAGCATTCCGAGATTCCAGTGTACCAATTGTATACCATGGAACTTGGAAGAATACCGACGTTAAGTGGTGAACAATATCAGCAGAGTAGGCATTTTTGTGTCACCATCTTTGTTCACTAGGACCAACTTGCATTATCTCAAGAGTGTACACACAAATTTCTTAAGTTTAAGAATCTAATGTGAACATCTTTGAAGTATTTGATACTTTCTACATTCTAGACTTGGTTATGGTAGTAACCATTGATGAGATGTGGATTTCAAATATGTATTAGGTATTGAAACATTGCAGACACTTTGAGTAGAGAGTGCAATGTTATGTACATTTTGTGTAAAGTTTTTCTGGAAAGGTAATTTTAACGTAGTTCGGAAACTAATTGAAAACTTCAATTCAGTAGGGTATAAATAATGGGTGCCTGCTGATTAGGTTGGACCAAACAAGCTGTATGAGCGATGCTTTGCAGCATACAGGGTGTTTTTCAGTTGTGGAAACAATTTGTTAACCTCCTTTTTGAAGTTACTGTACATATGTATAACATTATAGTAAAACAGGCCTATTGAGCAATTAACTCTCTTTGTGTGGAGTTGATGGAGTTGATACTGGCAGTGTGGTACTCAGTAAGTTTGTGTTCATCCTTCACAGAAATCACCTTCATGTTAAGGATTAAAGATTTGCTTCAGCATAATTAGCGATGGAACTCAAAAGTTACTGGCAATGCACCTAGTCCAATACTTGGGATGGGTCAATTCACCTTTAAAATACATAAATCTGTACGATGCAATGAAGTAATTTGCATAAATTCTACAGACATGTATTGTGATTAAACCTAAATTTGTCCTTTGTTTTTTTACCCTGGCTCTTGTGTAAAAACTATCCCCTTCTCTCCACCCCTTTTTTTCCCTTCTCATTATTCATTCCTTGCTTTATCAGACTTCTTTCTGCCTCTCTCTTTCCACTTGACTGCTTCTGTTACACTAGTAGGCCCTATACCTGTTTATGTTTGTTGTGTTGTTATTTACCCCTTTGAGAAAGACTGCTAAGGTGGAAACACAAGGCCATTGAACTTTTTATTTATTTATATCCGTCGTTTTGGTTGGTTAAAGCCATTTGCAACAGCTACTTCTACATAGTACATGTATTTTCCCATTTAAACCTGTTAAATAAATTAGTTTTATAATGGCCAGTACCAAAATTGGATGCAAGTGTTATTAAAGAGGAAATGTCGAGTTGACATTTAACTACTTGAGAGTAAAATCGAAAGAAGCTGCAGACCCAAGAGATGGTGAATGCAAAGCATATTATGCATCCATACAGTGCTTTACTATTGCAAGGAAACTGTATATATTTTTCCCTTGTTTTGAAGATGAATTTGAAGAGAAAAATAAACTTTTAGGGAAAGAGAAAAACCACACATTTTTACGTCTGTACTCCTTTTT
The DNA here is from genome assembly GCA_021014325.1 of Plazaster borealis. NCBI lineage: Eukaryota > Metazoa > Echinodermata > Asteroidea > Forcipulatida > Labidiasteridae > Plazaster > Plazaster borealis. Next base: position 9,075,695 of record CM037471.1, on the reverse strand, counting down.
CATCTTTGTCATATTTTATGTTTTCTTAAAATGCTGCATCATGATGACAATTCAAGAACTCTGACCTAACCAGGGCCCAATTTTATACACCGCTTAAGCAGGAAATATTGCTTAACAATTTTCTGCTAAGCAAAAATAAGCAGGATACCAGTCAGAGATTGTACACGGACATGACATTTTGGCTGGTAACCTTAATCTGGTAAACATAATTTTGTTGTGCTTACACTTGGCTACTTTTTGCGCTTTTAAAGCAGCTCCATGAAATTGGCCCCAGGTGGCAGGTAGCACCCCATTTAAATATCAAAGAATAGTTTTCCCATTGGGAAAGATGAAAACATCCAGTTAATTTGAATTTGAACTGAAAAAACAAAACATTACTCAAAATGTTATCCCTGTAAACACCATACAATAATTTAAACCAAAAAATAGTTACAACATTGGTAGATTATATAAAAATATACACTTTATCAATATTGAAATTACAGTTTAAAATCTGACATCCTTGAAAGAGCCCAGTACAAAAATTGTTTTTTCAGTTTATATTTTAGTGTCTTTTGTCTGACCATTACTGCATGTATGCTTAATTTCAAAAATCCAAGTTCATTAAACACAGGCCTGTCTTGACAGCTGTAGCTGTGGCCACTGTAGCTGATTAATAATGCTGATTTATATGCATTTGGTGGATTTTGCTTTAAGAGCAGATTGCATGACAAATGCCACCAGACCATTGACATTCTACACAAATGTATCTTTTAGCTCACCAACCAATTTTGTGTACATGTTTACAAACCATATTTAATGACTCGTCTGTTGCTTCAACTATTGAAACCATAGCTTCCATAAGCGTTGTGCTTCTGTGAATTCAATACGGATGATCATTCATCATATTAATTATTAACACGGCTAGTATAAGCGAACCACTTTCTTGTAGCTACATGTACGAGTTAAGATTTTTTTAGGCAACAAGTTGACCACAGGTAAAAACTTGATGCACAGAAATATAGGTCAGGAAAAGTGCACCTGTGTCAAAGGTAATTTGTTTTGTCCCACACACAACAGTCTGGTCAGACAGGGTACCTACATGAAATGCATCCCTGTGGGATTTTGTCCGTCCCCCCCCCCAAGACCCGACTCCAAGAAATGTTTCTTACTGGTATAATCTAAAGTGTTCATGACACTGGCAATCATCCTACAAGGTGGACAGAACCTAGAGGGCGAGACATAATCCTAGCAGGAGGCAACCTTTTGTCAACCATTCAGGTATGGGGGGGGGGGTGGTGGGGTTGGAGGGAGGAAGACAGAATCTCATGTCACACCAGAATACCACCTTGAAGAGAAGGTAAAACAAAATTTCATGCAACTGTATTAGGCCTATAGTTCAAAAGTTTAATTAATGTTAGAATCAACATTCCTAAATGAAATGTTTTTAAAGACAAGTTCCTTTTGGAAAGAAACACTTCATTTTTTGAGCAGAAAGTAATACCCAACCAAGACCCCATTTCATAAAGCCTGTTAGTATGAACTTTTGCTAAGCACAGAAAAATCATGCTTACTAAATAGCAGAAATAGGGTAACAGCCAAAATGCCATTTAGGTTTACACCGTTGGACTGGCTTACAGCGAACTTTTGCTTGAAATTTACAAAGCAGTAATTTCTGCTCAACAGATTCATGAAATGTAGGGCCCTGATGACAACAAACAGGGAATTCCACTGTGATCAAGTTGTAATGCAAAAATTATACAAAAATTATACAGAATAACTCATTTTGCTTGAGTGACACGCAAGTAAATGAAAATGTTTTGTCAATGCAAAATGTACAGCAGTATTAACCCTCCTATTATTTGACCATTTGATAGGCCTACCATTCAAAAATCCCTTCCTCACACTTGACCTTCGCTTTGTACACACTCTATACAGGCTTGACTCCATTGCTTCACTCATTGGACATATTGGATCAAGGTGTACACAACTACTGTATGCATGATCAGTGAAGCATGCAAATGGTTTTGAATGGTGAAGAACTGGTAAAGATTTGTTTATTTATTTCATTACACAACCAACCTGCCAAGCGCCAATAACAGGATGAATAGGAAACGAGAAGAAATGTTCAGTTTTAGATGTGGGAGGAGAACCCGAAATGGGAAAAACCCAATCCCATAAATGCGAGGCTCCACCAGGTCTGAGGTGGGATATGAACCGGGATCCACAGAGGTGAAAGGAAGGGAAAGAAACCACTGAGCCAACCTGGTGCCCCCAAAACAACCAATATTGAGATATGGTGGACACATTACTAGGGCACGAATTGGTTTGGGTAAATCTGTTTGTTTACACCCAAACCGAACAGTGCGCTCATATTATAGCATCCGCCATATCTCAAAAAGGCCAAAGGGGTTCGGATGCAGTTCAGATTGCGGGAATAGGCAGCTTGTGTATTTAAAAGAACAAATAACTTACTAGAATTTCCTGGAAGGGATATGTCACTGAAATACACATTTTCTTGCACGAAACCTCTTTCGTGTGATACACATAATTATTGCAACATCAAGATATAAAGTAATGCAAAAAGAAAGACTCATGAAGAGTACATGTAGCATTTGAACCCAATCTTCTATTTGTTTTTGGGGTACATTTTCCGGCACTTGTTATTGACTGCATATCTGAGTTGTCTTTCAAAATCTGGTGACGTAGTACTATTTGGAAATTCCTTCTCAGCTTGTGCCATTATTGCAATGAAAGGCTCCGTATCTTTCAGTGTGTCTTTCATGATGCGATCTGTTCCATTATAAACTTGCCCACCATTAAAGTTGGAGCTTTTGAGCTGTTCGTTGCTGAATACCTTGGGTAAAAGTTTCACGATGAAGTCTTTGGCGTTGTCAACCTGATCCCACACAGCGAAGTAGTCATTTTCATCTAACATGAGGAGAGCTGCTTCTTCAGTACCAATCTGCACTTGACCATCTCCCATGGTTACACACTTTGGGACTCGTTCTGATTTAGACCTGAACTCACACCGACTCATACATGAACATGAATGCCCCAACACAGTGGCTTGAAGATCCGATACCTGTTTGGAGAGCTGTTTTAACTCTGTCAGGATCTTTGTGATTTGTGTCATCATTGATGGTTGATTTGAATGAACGGATTCTTTAGGACTGTTGTTGTGTGACTGATGAGGCTGGCTGGATTCACTAGATGAAGGCATTCCATCATCAATCACAAGGTCCTGGTCGGGAACGGCATTGACTTGGTCATGTAAACTATGGCGTTTTGCTTTTTTGGATAAAGCTCCATGCACAGGAAGATTTCCATCACCAAGGCTGCTTTGACGTTTTGATCGCTCTGCAAAGTAAAAAATGCAAGTTAACTTCATTGTTGCCTTTAAAAAGAATGACTATCAATCTTTACTTTGTTTTTAGATACCTGAAATTGTTTTTCTTTCTTATTTTCTTCTTAGAAATCACCGAGAGAAAATTTCATTAAAATAAGCGCACACTGGCAATGCTCAATGATGCGTACATAGCTTTGGTACGGTACTTACACATTTATTTAGTCTTTTTAATTACTTAGTAACCTCACTCTTTTTTTACACACTATAAAAATTACTACCTTATTATAAATAAATCAGTCAGATTAGATTACGATTTTATCGTAACAAGTGAAACAGTAGAGGAAAGATGATGCAGCACATTATAGAATGTCTTTCTGTTATTGGCGCAACTACTCTGTAACCTGTGGTAAACAAACTCTAGTCCCGAGTCCTGATCCTATACTATGAAGTTGTTACGCCAGTGTAGATACGTTGCGGTTGTTACACTATGATGTGATATAGTTCATGGTGTAACCGCAGCCCTACATAGTAAGAAATAGTACTAGACCATGGAGGTAAAATAACGACTACCTTTTTTTAACATTAGGTTAGGATACTTAATACAAAAAAAGGACATTTATGATTTACTACCAAAAAAGGCCATTTACTACCAAAAAATGCAAAAATTTTCAAAATAAAAAGGTAGTGGTAGGCTATGCCTACGAAAGGCCTTCCTGCAGTCATCACAGCTAGTCCATCTCAAGTCCATCGGTAACCAACAGACACGACGGAGAGGTTAGCCCCACTTGTGGGGCTACAGAGAGGATGTATGCCACCACTTGGTACTTGGTAGTGTAATTCCATTGCAGCCCAATTTGGGCTAAACTTGGATGATGTATACAAAGTGATTGTCAACACTGTGGATAAGTTGCGATAACCGTAACCCTCCATCCTCCCGCAATCCTTACCGATGGAATCTGCAACTGTCAGGAGGATGGAAGGTTACGATTATCCCGAGTAACAGTGGATAAGCTGCCAACAGAAAAGAGTAAATGTTAGTTAGACCCAGTATTAACTGGGGCACTGTACTCCTTTTTTTTACTTGAATGGTTGTACAAGTGAGTATGACCATTCAACTCCTTTTTTGAAATTTTGACTTGAACAGTCGTACTTGCGAGTAGGACCAATCAAGTCAAAATTTCAAATAAAAAGTACAGTGCCCCAATAAGTGGGTCTAGGTCTAGCGCAGAACAGTGGCAGCCCGTTCCAAATAGTTGCGATAATCGTAACCCTCCATCCTCCCGTCAGGAGGTTGGAGGGTTACGATTATCGCAACTGAACTAGTTCAAAACTGACATATAGTTCTTGACTCTTGAGAAAGCAGGCCTAATGCGGATGGAGATGGCATGCTTAGTTTTTGAAAAGCACGGCATTTTCTCCTCAGTAAAATAAGAGCACAATATTTATATTGGAAAAAATTTCAAGGGGCACCAAGGCAATTGACCAGGGGCAACGAGGCAATTGCCTCTAATGCATCCATGAAGCATTATCAGGCCTGAGAATGTTGTGTGCATTTTCCTGATTACATAGATAGCCCTCCATGGATAACCTAATTATTTCTAGCCCCATAAATTGGGCAAATCCACTTCGTATTGGCCCAGCCCCATGGGGCTAAATTATTTCCAGAGTAATACTTTTGCTTATGGTGCTGTTTTGGTGGCCGTTCCTCGAAGTCGTAATATTAGTAGTAGTATTACTAGTAGTAGTAGCTCTTCCAGTTGAGCAATGAGCAGTACTTTCACTAGTATCAGTATCACTACGTTCATTTTCCTTCCTCCATGGTTCATGATGATTGATTTTGAGTATCTTAGCCGAGTAAATATTGTACTGCTGCTTCAACGTACACACAACCTGTACCTCCATGCCGATCTTGAGTGGGTTGGGTGTCTTTATTCGACTTCTTGACACATCTTCCTCGTAATCTACCCATCCTTCAAGCCATTTAACCGTAACTTTATCGGATGAAGAAGACATTATTCGACACAGACTGTGTAGACTAAAGGAGTTAAGGGCACAATATTGAAATTCCGCGCGGTGCGAGAAATTTATTGCAATGTACCTCTACTCATGCTCTACTTGGCTCGAGTTGAGCCGCCTCGCGTTGTTGGATGTGGCATGTTTACAACATGCATGACATGTAACACACTCTGCGTTTGTTGTTTCTGCATGCTGCGCGTGCGAGAAAGATTCGTGCAAGTGAAAGGACGCCCTCATCTGACGTGCTCTTTCCTCTGTGTTGGTTTGCTCGGCCGGTCTCATCCAAGATGAGATGGGGCCGCGGTGACCGGTTGGTTTTAGAAGAGTTTTTCAATAAACCAGATTTGGAGCTCCTCCCTCCTAAGGAGCTCCTCCCTCCTAATTTGACCTCATATTGAATGTTGTTCTTAGAAAGGAGCTGATCAATACATGAAGATCAAGATCAAGGAGTAAAGGGGATGGACACAAAATTCGGTGTGTACCGCGGCAGCTCCAGGGCCCACGGATTTTTTTTGGTAGAAAATGCTCTCGTTTGTCATCTTGTGACTGAAAGGTAGTTCTCACTTAAATTTATTTGTTTCCCTTCTTCCATTCTGTTCTCTTTTATTGACAAGACCTAATAACATGATTCGGTGGAAATAACGGGAGCGGAGCCTACCACGTGGGTTCCAGGGCCCTTGTGCAGACCCTAGAAATATTTTTAACCATCTTTCGAGCAATAGTATGAACAGTAAAGAGTATTAAAAATGAAAATTTATGGCAATAAAAACTTACTTGATAAGAAGTACAGCAGCTTTGGATAGTATAATGCATTTTGAGAGACTTTTTACTTCGAAGGACTGCGGTTATGGAAAAACATTTCACTTTTTATCCCCAAAATATTATTGAGAAGCGTTACGTTAACGCTTCTCAGAGTGTGTATTCCAATGCAGATTATTCTTCATGCGTGGACATAACCGCTCCAGATTTTCGGCAATATCTCAAAAACGCTACCACCTTTTGAAATGAAATATTCACAGGTTAGTTTTATGGTATAAAATAATATCTACAGGATTGAAACAAACAATAGGCTCCAATGTGTACGATGCCTTCAAGTCTTAAAAGAATTTAAAACCATCGCTAATTTTTAATTTTTTTATAAACCGTCCCAATTGGTCTTTATTTTCTAAAATCAGGAACATAATATTATTATTAACAATTAAAAATGTTCCACATGTTGCTGAACTAAAAAGAAATTCTCATTACAAGAATTTTGCTTTTAGCTCATTTTATTATTTTTTATTAATACAAATTATATCAAGCTTTGGGATAAGGATGGACACTTATAAAAATTCAGTAAGTGAAATGCCTGTTCGGTGAACCGTACAAATGTCTTAGAGGTGCGAGATATACGTGCAATAGTGAACGAAAATGTGCATTGTGTGTATATTATTACATGAACCACTAAAACCATCTGTAACAAAATGATTTCTTGTCAAAATCTTAATAACAGTTTTCAAAAGATGCAAAATTGCATGTTTAAACTCAAATAAAAATACCTTTAAAAAAAACCCGCACTATGTGGTTGCTTTAGTTGCATGCTTTAAGTTGCTAGTCGCTTTTTAACTTAATTTATAAAAAAAAAACCAACACAACAATGCTGCTTGCCAATTCCATTATTTTTAATCCATCAGTTATTTTGCCAATCAGATCCATTTCATGTTTCTGTCATTTATTTATTCTCCTGCGTGCTCATCTCTGCTTTTTCAGAGACTGCCTGAATTCCCGGCAGTGGTCTCTGGAGTAATGAAAGTCCTTTCTTTTTATTTTCTTGTTTGGTGTCCTTTGGAGGAGCGATTGGCATGGTTGTAGCCACACTCCGTCGTCTCGTTCGGTCAACTTTATTACTGTCTCCAAATTGAAACATCGGGCGAAGCAGCATGGTCAAGCTCTTTCGCCTGGTCCTTGGTGCGTCCACCTCTTCGATCTGGAGATTGTCACGAGAGGTCGTTGTGTTTGTGGTAGTGGATGGAAGCTCTGGGAAAGGACACTCGGGTGGGGTTTTGATGGTGGGGCTTGTGGGTGGAGTGTCTACGTTTATGACGCGATTGCGTCGTGACATTAATAGGGGTTTATTGGTAAGAGTCAACGCTCCCGAACTATTTGTCCGAGGGATTGTAACTTCTTCCATTCCTTGCTTTCTGAGGTAAGTCATCGAGTCTGTTTTGCGTGAGCTTTCCTCTACTAGAGTAGACATACTTTTCTTCTTTGATGATTTGACTCGTTCAACTCCAGATGGTTCCTGTCGGTCCTCCTCATTGTTACTGTCTGGGCTCTCCGAGGACCCAGCACGAAATATCTTATCTGGCTCGTCACCTTCGCTCAACCGTTTCTGACGCGTAAGTCCCATAGGTCTATTGGTTCCAGAAGATGGTATTCTATTTAAATTAATAATGTCCGGTCTATGGCTCCTTAAGGGTGAACCTCTGACAAGCTGTGCCTGCTCTCGTCCAAGGATGGTCTGTAGCCTTGACACCTCAGTCTGAAGCTTCAAGATTAATGTCGCATCCTCTTCGTGTTGATCCTGGAGCTGCTTTTCAAAGTATCCGATTTCTTCCTTTAATTTGTCCTCGAAGTAGGCTCGAATCTTGTCTTCCGCCCTTTTCATCTTGGATTTTAGTATTTTTGATTCGTCAGCTGCAGATAGGGTGCTATGGGTCTACAAATGAAACATAAGACACGATGCATCATATCATTAACGATGAAAAGATAATACACAATCTTCTTTAAGAAAGAACCCAAACGTCCTCCCGTCGTCCTGAGGATAATTTTTGTGAAAATTAATTTGTCATGAACTATGCAATGGCAGCGACAGGCTGGAAATTCGAGCCAAGCTTGCATTTTAACCCATACAGATACGACACCGGATGGGAAGGTTTTGGAAGGCGAACATCGTATACCATAAAACAATTTCACACGTCAATCTCTCCTTGCTAACCCACCTTAGCAATGTGTTTTTGTAGAGTCTCGATACACTCAGTGTGTTCCTGCTCTTCAGCAAACTCCATGGCTGTTTTACCGATCTGTAACACATGAACATAATGTCATTATGTATAATGTACACAAATTACAGTGTTAAGCAACGTTCTCAGAAGTTATATAATCCATTCAATTTCGTTTTCAAATTTGTTTGTATGCTTGTTAGCCAATATCCTTTCAGGTTTAATTATTTTTGAAATTCGGAATTTCCTTTATTTGCCTTTCATATTCATTATTTGTTTTCAGTCGGCGCTCAGCCCTAAATCTGCGCCTGTCATCGCATAATGTCACATCAGTATACGGAGGCCTACGTTAATCATACCTTGCTCTTCTCGTCTACTTTAGCTCCAAGTTGTAACAAAACGTCAAGTACATCAGCTTGTCCTGTCCACGTTGCAATATGCACAGCATTTACACCAATTGGCTAAAATGGCAACACAAAACAACAACGATAATGATATCAAGTATACGGTGACTGCTCTACATTCCGACACCAATTATGTTCCGACAACCATGTTCCGAAAATCCCCTCGTGCTTTACACGGTGTTAGGGTTAAGATTAGGATTTGGAAAATACAGTCTTATAGGGGTGTCAGTTTGAGCATAGTTTGAGGGAGCATACGGGTGTCGGAGCATAATGTGGAACCCAAGTATAGACCTACACATCAAATGGCCCTTAATTTATGCTACTGCGCGCTAAAAAATGATCAGATGTCAAGTAACACTGGGGTAAGATCTGACATAATACAATTACCGATTGGTGTACCCGAACCTGAATCTTGGCCCGATCCAGAGTGACTTTTGCATGGTTTTAATTCCATTGCTTTGCACGAGGGAAGAGTGTAAAAAAAATTTGAGACCTATATAAACCAACAAAGCCACAATATGATAGAAGGTTATGAATATCTATTCTAATCTTACGTATAAGACTACAAAGTGTGCCAGCCATTTCAAAGTTTAGTTGTCGGTACACAACCCCAATAGTGGCTTGTGGAAACTCAGCCGAAGCCCACCGAAGCCAAGTTGAAAAGTGTCCCCTCTAAAAAGCGCCTATAGGCCTACTCACCGGTATGAGTTTGTTAGGATCGCATCCTGCACCCACTAGAAGCCGTGTTACTTCACAATGTCCGTTGCCTGCAGCACAAAGCAACGGTGTGTAACCCTCCTATACAAAACATACAAACACCAGAAGCAAATTAAGTCAATTATTGAAATTAAAGACTGTCATCATGTTAAAATGTACATAATAGGCCTACTATTATAAGTGAATGCTTTAAAGGGAAAGTATACCTTTGGTTTTTGGAACCGTTCGATGGTTTTAACCCTATATAATGTATAAGATCTACAATAAAACTAACCTGAGAAAATTTCATTTCAAAAGGTCGTATTTTTTTTAGATATTGTCGAAAATCCGGAGCGGTTATGTCCACGCAGGAAGAATAATACGTAATTGGAATACACAACCAAATTTTGGGGGATAAAAACTGATATCTTTTTCCATAACCACATTACTTAGAAGTGAAATGATTCTCGAAATGCTTTATACTATCGAAAGCTGCCGTACTTCTAACCAAGTAGGTTTGTATTGCCATTAATTTTAAGAGTGATTACCAAACGTATACATTCCCTTAATCCCTTTAAAGAAACAATCTTGGGAAACCTTAGTTTGAGTCGTGATGTCGGCTCCCAGTGCCAGCAGCATATGTGTTCCTTTGACGTTACCAGCTAGGCAGGAATCATGCAACGGTGTCAATCCACGCTGTAACATAAACACAACATTACTATGGATAACATTACAAAACCATATAAAAACACTCAACATTCAGTAGTAAAAACCAACTCAGAAATGTTTGCATCTTGCAGTCAACCTTTTTACCGTAATGGAGAAAATAAACACAGTATACAAGATGCAATAACAAGCAGAAGTCCATAAACTTATAGTAAATTAACCCACAACTATGCAAACTTGATATCTTTAAAAGTTTAATAGCCCCCCAAGTATTACATTAAAAAAACACTATGCAGTAGACCAACTCTTTAACAAGTAATTGATTATAGATCGTTCAGGTGTAAAAAGGTCGCCCAGTATTTTGTTTGTGCATTAACTTGTACTGACGGTATGTCGCGTCCTATCAAATTGTCAGATTTTTCAAATTTATTGTATTGGTTATGAATGTTATCAAAGAGTGTATTATTTCTTATTAACTGCACGACTCCCCTCAAGATAAAGATTCATTCAATTCTTGGAGCTGATTTCATAGGGCGTCGTTAGGTTGATGTGACAAAGTTCGAAGGATACTATACACCAATCCTTCACCGATCTTGAACTCTTGGTGGCAGCAGACAAACTGCGGTGGTACTGCGGTGGTACGACCTTGCCACTTATGTAACTATTATTTATAAACAACCATTATTTACATATAACCATTTATAAATTAACTAGTGTAGCCCAGCCCTTAAGCTCATCGATAGGCAGCACAGTACCACCCAGGTACCACCGCAGTAATGGAGGCGTTTCTGCTGCCACCAAGAGTTCAAGATCGGCGAAGGATTGGTGTATAATAATATCAGGTTTAAATTTATTGTTATAATTTTAAAGACCTTTGCCATCCACAAACGTATTACTGTTATTCTTATACCTTTGTTTGACAGGCTTATAATTTAATTATACTAGAAAGTACAGTTTTAACAATATTAAACAACCGTATCGTATCCCCAAGCTGTGTTTTGATTGTTGTTTTAATTGTAAAAAAATTCTAAATGATTCGAGAGCAATTGAATCTCTCCCATTGTGTCATCTTCCACTGCGCATCCATTGATTGGTAATTAATGAACATACATTTAGATTGGGTTTTTGACTTCCCTTTTCGATTTTGTCTTACGCACCTTGGTTTTTGAATCAATGTGCCATGCAAGACCTTTAGTCATTCCAGCCATGATTATGGAGACTGATCCACTCTGTGCTGCCCAGTGTAGCACAGTGCGATCATCCTGTAGAGTTCAATTGTCATGAAGTTATTACAATAATTACCAGTACATTGGCATACCTATGAAAGACATTACCATCAGCAACAACATGAACATAATTCGCAATATCTTGATGAATTTTTAATGATGATTTAATGATGATTTTTAATAATTAATTCAAACAGTGACAACAAACAACACAACAATCATGAATAGGCCCTAACATTTTTAATATGTTTGTTTTATGGAGTAATATGAACCCCCCGCCCCCCCCCCCCGCCACCCGAAGTCTCAAAATTCTTATGAAGGTGAATAAGAGGTCACTGCAGTTCCAACCATGCAATCGGACTTGTAGTATCACTCACTGATGATTACGTAGCGAGGTGGTATCAATTTAAATTGGTGATTGAAGCAAAGTTTTACGCAGCCTGATGAACTGACAAGAGCGCAGTGCTCAAAATGCTCAATGACTCCAGGAACACAGCCGAATTGTGACTTCTTGATACACACAGGTCAAGAATAAATCTAATAAATTACACAAAAATTAGTATTTTTGATTAGGATTTTCTTTATAGCAAATCTTCACAGCGATAATGGTCGGCAACAACTGAAAGTATAGCGAGGTGCTGGCCGCCAATGTCCCATGGGCAGGGGAAACATACATTGGTCGGCATATTGTTATCGGTTACCAAAGGAAGCTTTGAAATTATCCTAAATCTGTTGGGAAAGGGAGGGGGGCAAAGGCAACCACTAACCCCACGATACTGCCAAAGCTTCAAATACTTAAATAACGCGTCTGGTCTTGTGTTCTTCAGAAAGCGTATTCAAATGAAAGTGTTGGTGACTATGTGTAATTGAGCATCACGAGCTACTACGGAAACTGAACGTTATGTGTTCTCATGTTTTTGAACACTGTTTTATACAAACTGCATCATAAACTTTTTTGAGTATGTTGAAGTCACTTGCAATGCAAAACGGCTCAAGGTACGATGACAGCAAACAATTCATGTATACCAAGATTACTCTGTTTATTCTCTCAAGTTGCAAACAGACAACTGTTAAAACAAATTGGAGTTCGAATGATGATTATTTTGGGTTGTTGTCTTTTTGATGTAACGGGTACCGTGCTGCAACTAATATGCAGCCTTCAATAGCCTTACAATTTCAGTACAGTCTGATAAGAGATCACGTCGTGCGATTGACCCAAACAAACACCATTACTTCAATGATAGTGTTTTGCAAGACGCTCTACTTTTATTGGTATCACTGTCAATGAAAGGCATATCAAACGTGTGTGTGTTTGTCCATCCGGGTTGTATTCATCTTTTTGAGTAGTGTATAAAGTTATATTATAGTGGATGCAACTCGTGTGTCTCGTTTCCGGGAGACAGTTGATAATATGTTGATAAGGCACTTTTCTGTTGCTACGCATTCGGCGAATTGTCAAACAATGATAGTCATTGGGCAGACACAACGTCGCGTTACTTTCTGCTATTGACTATCGAACGGATTAAACTTTTTTCACGTGAATTTGATTTGTATGGGAAATAAATACGGTTCCATTGCGTACACTCCGTCGTCTGGGTTGCATGAGAATGCTGCCGATTTCCTGGGGGAAAGCAAGCCAATGAAAACTACCCCAGATACTAGTACAGTAGACTAGCCATAGCTTCAAGTTTTCTGATAGATCTAGGCCTATGTTAGTCACAAGATACTACACCAAAGTATAGCCAAGAAATGACAACTTAAAGGCGCTGTACACGTTTGGTAATTACTTAAAATATATAGTAACATACAAACTGACCTGGTTACGAGCAACGGAGAGCTGTTGATAGTATAAAACATTGTGAGAAACGACTCCCTCTGAAGTAACGTAGTTTTTGAGAAAGAGGTAATTTATCACTAAAATAATAACATACTTCTTGCAAGAAGCCTTTTATTCCTATCTGAAAGCACACAAATTTGTACAAAAGGGTGTTTTTTCTTTCAACATTTTCTTGCAACTTCGATGACATTGAGCCCAAATTTTCACAGGCTTGTTATTTTAAGCATATGTTGGGATACACCAAGTGTGAACACTGGTCTTTGACAATTACCAAACGTGTACAGTGCCTTTTAAGAGGTGTGACAGCAAAGACAGTGCAATGACATAATCACATAGGCCTGTACTATTAATTTACCTTGTCTTTCTGTAGCACATCATCACCTTCCTTGAGCAATTTCTTGAAGGTTGCGATGTCACCGATCTTAGCAGACAGGAGCAACCCTTGCAGACTGCTTGATTCGTCATCAGACATAATCACTTTGTCGAGATGTTTACTTCCATAAATGCATATTTAATGTCCACATAATGTTGGTGAAACTCGCCCAGTTTGAAGTAGACACCTTCCGTCGCATTGACTGTGGTAAACTGATATGCGAACAGACACTCGATCTCCTCAGAAAACATCCCAATTAAAGTACACGGATAATGGTCTAGTTCATATTTATTTAGGCGTGTTTATTTGCTCGTGCTGATATGGTCTTCGCCGTGTGATACAAAACCGTCAGCTGCATGTGATCGTGGTTGTCAACGTACCGTGTGCCTCGTTTTGTGCATGCCAACATGTTTTGCATAGGGTTAGTGGTCATAAAAAGTCAATTTTGATCAGAAACTAGACAAGTGTTGAAAGTTGGATGTTCTACAATCCCAAAATTCCCCAAATCAATGCATTACCACCTCATTATTTAGGAAAATGCATGTGAACTTCAACGGCACCAAAACCGCGTTGAGGGGGGCAGTTATGTATGGGTTACAATATTGGAAGTAAATACCTTATAGATCCAAGTTATAAAAGTCTACTTAATGTTATTGTTGTATTTCAAAACTTTACTAATAATGTGGTTTCATGCATGGTGTAAATGTTGTCAGGTTAAAATAGTTATTTCTCAAGCATAAAGTTTATGTAGGCCCCTACTGGCAACATCTACAACTTGTTGACATTTTACTACAGTTTGCACTAAATAGTTTTAGCGGGTGCAGAAACGTTTCCTATGAGTACTAAAGTTCCTAAATCATGATTGAATCGGGAAGTGCGCAGATGGAGCACTGGGCACCGCAAAAAATACCAACGTGTTTTAGTTAATGCGTGTATTTCAATGGTTTTTAGCTCTTACGCATCATGTTAAACATTATCGGCAGACGGACTTCACTTAAACCAAACTTTCATGTGGGTCTGACTTCCAAAGGTACGGAAGCCGGCCGCTCGGCCACGACATGTTATTATTTCGCTGAGTGTTTTGACGGAACGAAAAACGTTTTCCTTTTTTTTTTATCTGTTCACGAATTATTTTTTACCTGTCTCTTTAAGGGGCTCCGTACAAAGGCGGTACTAGTCTACAATAGCTTGCTGTGCTGCCACCATCTCTAACCAAATCCAAACTCACTCCTAATATATTCGAGTGTGAAATAAAAAAAACAATTTAGAGCTACAATTTGTGAATTTTCTGTCTTTCTATAAAGCTAAGTAACCTACATGCATCTTAAACCATGATCAAACCTACCCAATAGGAACAACATATTATCGTTACACGTCAATAAATTGCTTGCATTTGTCACGCACCTTAAGTCCTTTGTTTTTTTTTCAAGTCTCTTCAAAATGAGTGCATGACGTTTAAGACAATTGTAACACCACTGTTTGACTTGCTGCTGAGTGAAATGCAAGATTGGAAGATCACTATTAAAACGGAGCTTCATAAAGGAGAGACTTTCATTTACAACTACAAGAATGTGGACCTGGTATTCTGTTTGTAAAGGTGATGTAACTCCACTGTAAGGCCACATCCACTGGTTTTCTTTGTGGATTCATCTGATGAATAATTGTATCAAACCATTTTTTTGACTTGCCTTTTACATGTTTTGCCAATACTCAAGGTCTTGCAAGAATGATGGAAAATGCATTTGAATGATGAAATGAGTAAGGTGTTTTTTTTTGTTTTTGTTTTTTTTTTTTTTTGGGGGGGGGGGGGTGGTTACGATAACACACAAAACGTATGCCAGTTTTGGCGCCAGAAGTATAGAACAAAACATCGCGCGTGTAGATGTGAGAGTGTGACGTATTGACTTACTAACAGGATTACGGTATTCGGTAATTGTAAACGGCACACAAATTTTCTCTCGCATGCTACAGATGCTACAACAAAGTAATCCATACCGATTAATTGCAATGGCGCCCTCACGAATGGAATCATTACTATAAAACTGGGCCACTTGTTTTCCATGTGCATTGTTTGTAGTGCTGACTGGTGTGTTTGCAGAAGATAACAATCGTAACCTATACGACATTATCAAACAATGGATCGAGTCAATGTAAAAACATACATTCAGTCAACACAACACATCACAACGAAATAACGTGTTAAATGTGGCATAAGTCCGGGTCTGTGTCATTAATCACATGATATCAGCACCTTTAGGCGGAGTTTATAGGCGTCATTGTTACATGTCTGAACCCGTTGGGAGCAGAGGTATTAAGTCAGGGAACTTCACACATCTGGGGCCAGACTGCTAACTGGGGCCTTTTCAAGCTCGGCTTAGGCTCCGGCTCCGTGCTCCGGGCTCCAATTGATGTTGGAAATACCGTTCAAAATGCAAATTGCTCCAGATGACGGATCCGGAGACACTAAACTGGAGCCGAAGCCCAATCCTAGGATTGGGAAAAAGGCCCTTTAAATAAAGATTATGTTTCTAACTTTGGTTGGTAAAAGTGGGACAAGGTTGCAAACAATGTTGTCAATTTTGTCCTTCTTAATCTCATGTCAATTTGTTTAACATTTAGGAATTTATTTCCCTTTTTCCTTGAAGCTTTTTAAATAATGTCAGGACAATGTTGTCTGCTGAATCAAAATAAAATCAAATCAACAAAGCAAGCACCCAAAGTCCAGCTGTTACTGTTGAAACACTATCAGAAATTTGTCTTTTAGTGATTTTTCAAACAGCCGAGTGCCAAGGACTTGCAAGTACGAGTATATCAAGTACTTTATATCAGGAAAAACTGCAAAATAACATTAATTTATTGTTTCTTTGAATAATTCCAAGACGAAAAAGTGTGCTTGTTGTGATATCTATCCCTTAAAGGCACTGTACACGTTTGGTAATTACTCAAAATGTATATTAGCATAAAACTGACTTGGTAACGAGCAACATAGAGCTGTTGATAGTATAAAACATTGTAGGAAACGACTCCCTCTGAAGTAACGTAGCACCGGTATTTTAGAAAGAGGTAATTTCTCACTAAAATAATACAAACTTCTTGCAAGAAGTTTTTATTCCTATCTGAAAGCACACAAATTTATACAACAAGGGTGTTTTTTCTTTCATCATTTTCTTGCAACTTCGATGACCAATTTTACTTTTATTTTGTGTGAAGCAGATAACTGGGTGGAAGAGATGTAGATTCTGCATGTGGTGGACCCGGGTTCAATTCCTGGACGGATGAGAACATTTTTAAATTCTTTTTTTATTCAAAATAATAAAAGATTTCATTTATTTATACCAACATTACTTTTATTTTGTGTGAAGCAGATAGCCGGGTGGTAGAGATGTAGATATAGCATGTGTTGGACCCGGGTTCAATTCCTGGATGGATTAGAATATTTTTTTATATTATTTTTTATTCAAAATAATAAAAGATTTCATTTATTTATAACAAAATTACTATTATTTTGTGTGAAGCAGATATCTGGGTGGTAGAGATGTAGATTCTGCAGGTGGTGAACCCCGGTTCAATTCCTGGACAGATGAGAATATTTTTAAATTCCTTTTTATTCAAAATAATAAAATATTTCATTTATTTATAAAAAAATTACTATTATTTTCTGTGAAGCAGATAGCCTGGTGGTAGAGATGTAGATTCTGGTGGACCCGGGTTCAATTCCTGGACAGTTGAGAATATTTTTGAATTCTTTTTTATTCAAAATAATAAAATATTTCATTTATTTATACCAAAATTACTTTTATTTCGTGTGAAGCAGATAGCCGGGTGGTAGAGATGTAGATATAGCATGTGTTGGAACCGGGTTCAATTCCTGGACGGTTGAGAATATTTTTAATTTCTTTTTTATTCAAAACAATAAAATATTTCATTTATTTATAACAAAATTACTTTTATTTTGTGTGAAGCAGATAGCCTGGTGGTAGAAATGTAGATTCTGCACGTGGTGCACCCGGGTTCAATTCCTGGACGGGTGAGAATATTTTTGAATTCTTTTTTATTCAAAATAATAAAATATTTCATTTATTTATAACAAATTTACTTTTATTTTCTGTGAAGCAGATAGCCTGGTGGTAGAGATGTAGATTCTGCATGTGGTGGACCCGGGTTTAATTCCTGGACAGTTGAGAATATTTTGAATTCTTTTTTAGTCAAAATAATAAAAGATTTCAGTTATTTATAACAAAATTACTTTTATTTTGTGTGAAGCAGATAGCCTGGCGGTAGAGATGTAGATTCTGCATGTGGTGCACCCGGGTTCAATTCCTGGACGGGTGACAATATTTTTGAATTCTTTTTTATTCAAAATTATAAAATATTTCATTAATTTACAACAAAATTACTTTTATCTTGTGTGAAACAGATAGCAAGGTGGTAGCCCCAACCCTAACCCTAACCCTAACCCTAACCCTAACCCTAACCCTAACCCTAAACCCTAACCCTAACCCTCACCCTCACCCTCACCCTCACCCTCACCCTCACCCTCACCCTCACCCTCACCCTCACCCTCACCCTCACCCTCACCCTCACCCTCACCCTCACCCTCACCCTCACCCTCACCCTCACCCTCACCCTCACCCTCACCCTCACCCTCACCCTCACCCTCACCCTCACCCTCACCCTCACCCTCACCCTCACCCTCACCCTCACCCTCACCCTCACCCTCACCCTCACCCTCACCCTCACCCCAACCCCAACCCCAACCCCAACCCCAACCCCAACCCCAACCCCAACCCCAACCCTAACCCTAACCCTAACCCAAAATTACTGTTATTTCGTGTGAAGCAGATAGCCTGGTGGTAGAGATGTAGATTCTGCATGTGGTGCACCCGGGTTCAATTCCAGGACGGGTGAGAATATTTTTGAATTCTTTTTTAGTCAAAATAATAAAATATTTCATTAATTTACAACAAAATTACTTTTATCTTGTGTGAAGCAGATAGCAAGGTGGTAGCTCTAACCCTAACCCTAACCCTAACCCTAACCTTAACCCTTGATCGTTACCAAGTAAGTTTTTATGCTAACAATTATTTTGAGTAATTACCAATAGTGTCCAGTGCCTTTAAAGGAGCTGTGCTGTCATGATCAACGCAGGACTGAACTCTCACCCAGTCACTGCGCCCTCCCTCCGTATCATATCTATGGAGAGCGCCCAAGAGGGGGTAGTTACTGGGTTAGAGTTAATAATTCTATGTACTGCCACAGGCTGCTTGGATCATGACACAGCCCCTATAAGCCTATTGGGAATTTGGTATTTAAGAAATAATTATTTACAAAAGTTTTAAAGATGATGGGGAAAGTATAACAAAGGAGAGCACTGCACTGCATGTTTTGGGGTGTAAATTTGTCTAGGAAAGGAGATATAAAACAATTACAGGTTTTCTTATGCTATATAATTTGGAAGACTTCACAATAATGAGAAAAAACTTGAGCCAAATGTAAATCATTGTGGTGTATTAAGTTGTTTACTTCATTTGTAAACGATATAATATAATAGAAAAAAGTAACATTATACTCGCCACCATCATCATCTTAACATGAACTTTTTCACGAATTGTGTATAATATTGCTGTTTAATAAAGAAAATTTTAGTTGAATAAAATTTGAACAGTGATATTTCTATACAATAATTGTTGTCAAATTAGATGATTAGACGTCTGAGATGGGAGGGCGGGGCTGTGGTGGGTTGTGTCATGGAGGAATTCTGAACAAAAATGTTGGAAAAATCACAAGGGGCAAGTCCAGCAGTTTTATCAATTCTTTGCCAAATGTTGAAAAAATCACAATTGGCAAGCAAGTCCTGCAGTTTATCAAATTTGGGCCAAATACTGAAACAATTTCAAAGGGTTACTCAAGCATTCTTATCAAATTTGAGCCAAAAACAATCACAAGGGTTTAGTCCAGCATTTATCAAATAAGGGCCAAATATTGAAAAAATCACAGGGGGTGGCGTTGAGCATTTTATCAATTTAGGCCGATTGAGTAATTTACTGGGGGAAAGTCCAGCATTTTTATAAAATTTGGGTCAGAAAGTGAATAGATTGCAATGGGCAAGTCAAGCATTTCTATCACATTTGGGCCAAATATTGAAGAAAAACCCCACAAGGGGTGTTATGGGTTCATAATGATTGAGACTCAAAGGAAAGAGACAATGACTACTTGACTTGTTTAGAACTCTTTGGGTCATGTTCAGTACATGTAATGCTTTTTAGTACTTGAGTGGCTTTATACATAATAAGTTGTCACTAGAGGGCGGTATATAAGATGAGTGGTATACTCACACCAAGGGGCAAGTCCAGCATGTTTTTTCAAATTCGGGTCAAAGATTTAAACAAGGGGCAAGTCCAGCATTTTTTTCATATTTGGGTCAGAAAGTGAACAAACTAAAAATGGGTAAGTTTAGCATTTTATTTAAATTTGGGCCAGAGTTGAAACAAGAACGGTGTGTTGACAAACACAAATGCCCCGCTGAGATTAATCTCATCTTGAGTTATTGCCGCTTGGTCAACATTTCTTTTGTTTTAGCCATAATGACCTTGACATTAGACAAGGGGGTTAACAAAAATAGGCTTCTGGGGAATCTTAAGACCAATCCACACATCAAGTTGAAGTTGATATGCCAAGTCCTTCTTTTAGAAGATTTGGGGGAAAATCACTGGCACTATAGGTCAAGATCTCTTTTATAGACACTCATTAATTCCAAACATTTAAGAAATCACTCATTTCAGAATCAGTTGTTAGAATAGAAGAAAGACACAAAGACGTCAATTTAAAACAAGAAATAACACGTAGGACTGGTCTGTGCATCAGTTCAAATAAAGAAGTTTCTAACTTTGGTTCGGAAAAAGTGAGACCAGAGGTCAGATTGTTTCTGTTTTGAGACAGTATCAGAAATTTGTTTGTTAGTGTTTTTTAGAAGAGAACAAGAAATTCAACTCAAAATCTATTTCAGATTTGATTTCAGAAAAAAAGACCAGAAATGTCAGGTCGATAGGTTAACTTCTCATGATGGTTTTAATCCTCAATTGTTTTCGGGGCACAAGCAATAACTGACAAGAAGGTCAGAAGTCAAATCAAAATTCACATGATAAACTCATCAAATAAATAGGCAAGGTCCACCTGTTTCACAACAATGGCACCCTCCAGCATCACTTTGTCTTCTTCGTCAAAGAATTGGTAGAAGACGTTGGTTCACTGCAACTTGCATCTAAAGAAATGTAGCTGGAACCCTGTCGTCTGCATTATTCAAATAACAGTTTGCGATACCGTTACCATACCGTTCAACAGCGCAGCAGCCTCGCTACCATGGGCAGCGCGCCGTTTCGATACCTCTCGTCACTAACCCCTGGCAGGGATGTGCTGAAACAACTCTGATTAGCGAGCAAAGCAAGCTGCGGGAAAATGGTGCTGCGAGATCGATCACTCGGCCTGGAAATGAGGATGAGGCAGCCGTTAAACGGTGTTACGTAAGTTGCCAACCGGCCAGCTGCATGTTCCTCTCACATGAAAAGGTGTTCTGTTCGTAAACCAGGTGGCTGCGCGCCACAGTAGTTTGAGTTCAAAGAATGTTTTGTTATGCTGTTTGTGCCGCCGCCGTTGGTCGGGTTTACATAGGCGGGACTGGGTTTCTTTATGTCCGATTTTGCAGCCGCCATCTTGTCATGCTTGTAAAAGTTGTATGGACCGCATGACACTAATCTAAATTTCACCAAGAACATCAGGATTTAGTGCGGATTTTTAAGGTAACTCTTTGTTTTTTAATTGTGTTATTTCTGTCAAAATACACTTCCGTGAAACCACTGGCAGTGGCACTTCTGCGAACGAACGGTTCACACTTCTACCTCAAACCACAGTCACTACGTGTGGCGACTGTTCATGTAGCCGGGCTGTAGTTCACTGGAGCCCCCGTAGCCCAGTGTAGCCGTACGTTGTGCAGTTGCGGTCTTTCGGTAAAGAGATACGACTCCCAAGTAAGTGGGAGTAATACAATTGCTAACAATTAACATCCCATACTCAAAACAATCTATTTCAATTACTGATCCTGTTTGATCGAGCCCAACCTTTCTCAACAATTCATATCACTTGAGTTTGTCGATGAGATCATGGAGGTTGGAATTCCTACCATGATGAGATGAAGGATTTTATCATGGGGTCTTTGACGTGCTGTAGCCCCACGGATGCACTGTATGAGCCATGGTCCATTACTTGGACTTTCATAATTAAAATTTTGAACTGGAGATTTCATCAACATTTTTACTTTTTATGCCCCCTTCTGTTATTGACTGACAGTGACAGAAAACTGTTAAAAATCAAAGGTTTGGTTGGTTCAGTAGTAAATGAAATTGGGCACAGATATTATTACTCTCTTTCTTGTCAATTAGCATTGATGATGCACTGACCATAGAGCAAACACTGACACACTCTCTTTAGAAATATGGTGACAATTATGAACTTTCATCCCAGTGATTGCAAGGCTCACGTCCATCAGCATCAATGCATTTAAGTTCCTCCAAGAGAATGATAGTTCAATTGGGTATGTTCATTTCAGGGGACCACAATATGGACTTAAATCCCAGGGGGTTTATACACCCTACTTTTTGGACCAGAGGGGAGCACCCCATCCCCTCCAGATTTTGCCATCTTTGATCAGGATTCAAACCCACACTCCGCCAACTTTAGTTCGACGCTATAGACCGCTCTTCCACAACACCTTTGAAAGTACAAACTTTGCACTGGGGGGTGGGGCATGGGACTGTCTGCAGCCATTAATGCTTTGTAGTTTAAAATAAAATGCTGACTTTGTAAATTTGTATCATGCTAGCACTTGCTGGCTAAACTCACAGTAAGTTCATTGATTTTTACAAATCTTTGCAGATTAGAATCAAGTGCAAGCTGTCATCCATGAATTATCGGTGAAATCAAGATATTGTATGGGCTGTATAACTGTAATTTCTCTCCCTCAGACGGGCCCAACTTCTGGCTCTGCTTACTGCAGCATTCTGCACTTACAAACACCAAATAGCACGAAAGTATTCAAATTTATCTTTTGTGCATTTTTAGTTGGGGAGAAGGAGGAGTCCTGAAAAAGTGTTTGGTTTGTACGTGAAAATGTCATTAACTGTATAAACAAACCCTAGACCATCAGACAATGAAGAAAAAGGTTTATGGCAAGTTTATCAAACTTTACTTTGCTTTTATTTAAGGACTGCTTTACCAATGCCGGTCTGGACATTGTAAAACAAACAAGTCTCTGAACACTTCCAATATTGTATTAATAGTTAATTCATATTTGGTAACAAATTCATGGCTTACAGTGCTTTAAGTTTTCTTTATAAATTTTATACTTCAAAGGGTAAAGGCATATCCAGGAAGCTATGATGGCATTTTATACAGCCCCAGAGAACCCCATCTCCGATAGTTTGCTGCTTCCTTGGTGAGTGTGAATATTATAAATTATTATACATTTGCAACATTTTAATTGAAATTATTTTGCTGAAAACTGACTGAGTTCATTTTTGTAATTTGAAGATAAAAATAGTACTTAAGAACGAGGAGACATTCTCATGAAAACTAATGAAAACACAAAATATGGATTGATTGTCAACTTTTACTGAAGATCCTTGAAGTTCAATTCTGTGTTCTGTTTGGGGACATCCTTTAAACATGACCAAGCCATCGTAATCTGCACATCTTGATCACAAGAGAGATGCAAGTGCAGCTTGTCTTATTACACTGGTTTTTATTGCTGATCTTATTTGACCAATACATTTTGCAGTTCTTGTGTTTAAGCAGGTGTTTTAGAAGGCATTGATTTTGTTCATGTCTTTCTTGACCACTCTCCAGCACTCGGAGCCATGTTGCAGCACTGACTTGACGTTGCTGTAAAAAAGTCTTGGAAAGTTTCATGTCGTTACTGTCATCAAATGTGCTGGTGAGCTTTCTGATGTATTGTTTTCCATACATGTATGTATGACTAAATTGTAATGCTTTAATGCTGGTAACCTCCAGTATAAAGAAGGTATCCAGTTAGAGTGGCTGTCATCCATAACTGTCATCCATTATAAATACTCTGAATCTGTAAATCACTTTTGTGCACAAGCAAAGAATCAGTGCTGCTTCAGTGTTCATCTTTTGTGACTGTTAGAACTGCCATTCATGTGAAAGGTCATGTTAATCACAGTCATGTTAAAAATCTAAACAGATACTGGACAAATTTTAATCTATAGTCATGATCCACATGAATCATTAATCTGTAAGTCTATGCAAGTGCTCACCTTTGTGTACTACCAAAGTATCAATTGCAGCTTTAGTGATCATTACTGATGCCTTTTGTTATAACTGTCGTTCCTAGGTTAGGTCTTGTTTGTATCAGTATAAGAAATTGTAAATTGACTCATTTCAATAACACGTCTCAGATTCATTTTTATCAACAGGAAAGCTAAATATTTTGTGTATCGTTCCTGGCGTGCTTTCTATACTACCATGATGCTTGCTGGACAACCTTGTGTGATCTCCTTGTTGTTTGCTCCTTATGTGATGCGAAAACATCTTTGTCAAGTTTGCCATGGTTGAGTCTGCACTCAAGCCCACAAGAAGAAGAAAAGGTATCAGGTTAGTGTGGATTTCATCCATAATTGTCAATCACATGAGTAATGTAATATAACAATCAATGCAAGTGCAGACTTTTGTCTACTACCAAAGTATCGATTGCGGCTTCAGTGATCATCTCTTATGGTTGTTGTTATAACTGCCTCTCCAAGGCTAAAGTCTTGTTCATTGCAGGAAATGTTAAACATCGCAGCTGGCCCATTGAAAGAAAGTTCTTATACTTTAGTTGCAGATGTGGTTGAACTACCATGATGATGCTCGCTGAACATCTTGATGTGCTTCTTGTTTGATGGGAAGTCATGCATCATCCTTAATGTGTCAAGGTCTGATCTGCACTCAAGCTTGCAAGAAGAAGATTGGAATCAGGTCAGTGCAGATTGTATCCAGAAATGGGATCCAATTGTAGTAACATCTACCATTCCTATGTTAGGACTTGGTCATCACAGTCAGTGTTGACATTTTGTAAATGGTTCTGCAGAAGTCATACAGCATCGCTTGTAAGTCCATTCAAGATGAATGGCCCATTTTTATTGTTAACATATAATCACATACTAGTCAGGGTGATGTTTTTAGACTGAACCTTGAAGTCATTAGAGAAAAGATAGTATCAAAGATGATGAGATCTTTTAGTGTGTATAAGGAAGACCAGAATGAAGCCCACTAGAAACTTGTATATCAAGGACCAACGAGTCCATTGGAAAAAAATTAGGCCCTTAAATTAGTCAAGATGGTTTTGCAACAACATCCAAAGAAATCATGAGAAAAACCCATGCATATTTTATCTTTCTTGTAAAAACCATCTTGAGATCTTTGAGTATGAATAAGGAATACAAGCATGACGCTTCTAATCATGTTTATATAGCAAGGACCAGTAATTCTATCGCACGCAAAAAATTGGTCTCTAGTAGCCAAGACAGTTTTGCTATGACAGACCACAAGTCATAAAAAAACATAGGGGCCTCCAAGTAGTAAGAAAGATCTTAAGATCTGTTAAGTGTGTGGATAACAAACACCAGAAAAAGGCCTACTAAAATGTGTGTATGTTAGGACCAGTGAATCCATCGCACAAACTTTAGGCCATTTGTAGCCAAGATGGATTTGCTATGACCCTTAGAAAAAACATACATTCAGTAAGAAAGAACTTGAGATCTTAAAGTGTGGACAAGGAATACCAGAATGAAGCCTACTGAAATGTTGTGTATCAGAAGGACCAATAATTCCATCACACAAGGGTTAGGCCAATATGTTTGTGCTGAGAGAGACTATGAAGTCTTTTCTGCAACCATAGTATAAATTCCTAATCAATTCTGTATCCTACAGAATATGTGTGTATTAAGGACAGTGATTCCATCGCACATAAGCTAGATTACTAGCCATGATTAGTTTGCTATTGGACAGAATATGATACCATCACAGCAAACATATTCTAAGGTATCTTATTAGTGTTGTTAAGGAAACCAGCATAAAGCCTACTGTAATGTTATGTATCAAGGACCAGTGAGTCCTAGGAACAAAAGTTGAGCCTTAATAGTCCAGACAATTATACTAGGACAGACTATCGTAAGAGAACATTATACCAGAAAAGATCTTCAGATTGTTAAGTGTTATGCCATTACAAAAAGTAAGGCTGTTACTACTACTGTACTAGCCAAGGTGATTTTGCCAGAACAGACCATCAAATTAGAAAAGCAAATGTAGCTGTTGTGGTCTTGTAGTGTAACAGCTTAGTGCAAGGAATCAGGAAGTGCATATAGCTATAGTTACATTTCTATATTTAAAACTAAGATATCCAAATTTAGACGAGATTGCAAAGGTTAAAAAAATAGCTGAAATTACCCAATGTGCAACAGGTACCAGTTTATAAAGCATGTAATGTCGTTTCACAATTTTCATAGTGAAGGGTAGGTAGCAGGGTACCCCTGCACTGCCAGCCCCATAAGACTAATGACAATAATTGCTTTTTCAAAACAAAAAATTGAAATTAGGAAGTTTTCATCCTGTGGAGATATGTTGTGAAATGTCATTGCCTAAATTGAGATAATACAAAAGAGTTATATGGTTTTTTTTTTAAAGTTTGCATTTTTAGAGCTCTTTCATAGATTTGTTTATGGAATAATTTATAACATTTTTAGAAAGTAGTTTTTCATGTGAGATTCCATTTTATATTATGGCACAGTTTTTTGTTTCCTCAAAACTAATTAGTTTTTGGTTTTTAACAATTATTTGATTTTTAACAATCATAAATGCCATCACATGAAGTTGTTTTAACTAACTAAAATCAACTAGTTAGTATCATATACATTGTGGTTTTTAAATGTGCTAACACTTGCTAGTCTCTTCGTCATTGTGTGGCTTAAGCTTCTCACTTACGAAGTCAACAATCTCCAGGTATCTTTCATCTATGATTGCCGAGGTTCCTCATTACGAGCCTTAGCTTAAAATACCTGCTTTGCGATACACCTTACTCAATATAAAAAAATAACAACAATAATAATAAGTAATACAAGTATTTAGATTTTTGGGGGAACAATGTTTCGCATTTCATTTTGCTTTCTATCATCTTAAAATATATACTATTTTTAAGAATAAAAGTCTCAGCTTGAATTAAGAAGATTGTGGTTTGGATGCTACAGGATAATTTAATCACTTTTTAAAATTGTTTAAATACTGCCGGGTAGCAAGATAGTTGAGCCTAAACTATCTCAGGGAGTGATCGCCCCTGCCCATGTCAGTCACAGACCCAAACAGGCTTACATATATTTCGTCACCAACTTAATTTTTGTTTACTTTTAAATAGCCTATTTTAGGGTAGCAGGATAGTTGAGCTGAAACTATCCCAGGGAGTGATCGCCCCTGCCAATGCCAGTCACAAACAAGCTTACATAGATACTTCAACATGTTTGACCACTTTTAATGGTGCAGTGTGAAATGAAAAGAATATTTAACCTGGGAATGCAATTGTAAATTTGTTGTATTAGTAACAGCTATCAATTAAGACATGGTAATAGTTAGACTAAAATGCACAATAATGAATAGAATCTTATTATATTTGATCTCAAACATTAATTTAATAGTGCAACTCTATGTATTTGACTAAAGTAGGAAAATTAGAACAGTTACACAAAAACATACATGTATAAACAGACCACTTGCGTAGGCCGCCATCCCTGAGTTCAAACAATGGAAATGTGCATGCATGTACACACCACATACAATCTCAACCAATTATAGCTAGTCTTCATTGACCTCAGTGAGGGCTCTGTTTTGGACGTCGTATGCAAGGGGTCTATTAAGAGAACATAAAACAGTTATCTGATTCTATGAAGCTTGTATTTTCCAAGGCGATTCATAGGTTTTTGGTATGGATTATTCCGTTCACAAGTTTATTAATAATGCATTTTAATCAATATTTTGTAATAAGTGATTCATGTTTAAAATATTATGAAACAGTCTTATCCTTCTTAAAACTTATAAGTTTTAAAAATTTTAACTGTCCCGTTTTTAAAATCTTGTAAATTATGAAGATAAGTTTTAGAAATTTTAAAATACTTTTTTCCATTATTATACTAGAAATTGCTAGAATTGAATGTCTCAACAACTGGGATTTAGAAGATAAGGTTGGTTCGATAAATACCTGCAGAACCCCACTTTCTATTAGCTGCCGGTTAATGAAAGAAGGTGAAATATTTTTTCAATTTTAAATTGGAGGTAGCAGGATAGTTATGCTCGAACTATCCCAGGGAGTGGTCGCCCCTGCCCATGCCAGCCCAAGGCCTAAAGCACAACCGGGACCTCGGCAAAAACTACATTGAGAAACACAGATTGTATTAAACATTAGGGTGGGTGGTTGGGGACTTGGAAAACATCTGTTTTGAAATGATGAGTGTCGTATGTGGTTAGTGAGGGCATCAGGAGACCCTTTTCATCACAGATTCGTTTGAAGAAAACACTATTCATGCAATGCAGCCAGAGTTAGGAAAGAGACAGAGTTGAGACCAAAATACATTCCTCTAAAACACTCTAAAGAGATCAGCCTCTGGTACCATCTTCAATTGCTGCAATGTCCAGGATGTGTTGATCATCGAGCTGAATGAAGTGAAGGCCCTTGATCCAAGCCTTCTTTCTGGTGAGACGAACGTACTCCATGGGCTTCCATGTGACTTTCTGCCTGCAGAATCATGCCAAGAGTGGGGTGGTCAGCAAACTGCAGCCTAGCTGCCGGCAGGTCATACTTGCGGGGGTGTCTGTGAGACTTGTGGCCTAGAGAAATCACCGCCAGGTGCTGGTTGGACCTTGCCGGTAAATGTGGCCCTCTGACGCCTGAGGGTGCATGAGCTAAGAGCCTTGAGATTGTGGAGGGATGTGTGCAGTTGTCTTGTATGATGACAACGATGGCGTGGCTTTTCATCGTAATCTGTTTGCTTCTTGCGTTTCTGACATTCTTGCCAAAGGGAGTATACTGAGGGGTGCTTTGTTTCATGTGTGAATGAATGTGTCATGATCGGGGGGCTCAGCTGGAACCGTGAGAATTTCTGCATTGAGTGGGCAACTGAATGCCAACACTGCTTCTACGGAAAGGTGTGGTGAGGGCTATCTGAAAGGAGGAGGGCAATGATGGTACGTCCTGACTATTCTTATGCCAGGGGGAGAAATGAGGAGTGAGTGGCATCACGGGTGAATTTCTGGTTAGCCTTTTCTTGGAGAGGACTTTTCGGGGGTAATCTGAGAAAGGATGGGGCTTACCTACAACGTGGCTGGCGTTCAACTGCACTTTTTGAACTGGGGGGAGAAAGTGCCTCTTTAGTTTCTGGGAATGATGTATTGGTAAGACTTATTATGATATATTTAGTAAAGTCAAAGGGCCTGTCTGTACTTTATTGTTGTTTTGTGGTGTCAAGTAAGGCTGTTGGTGGAATGAAGCTGTTGGCTGGAAGTTTAACATGGAGATCACACATTAAGCTGATGCAGAGGCATGCCAGCATACCTTTATCTAGTCGCAGCTGTCTTGAGAAAGGCACATTGATGGGCCCGTCAATGTGTTAATCTCTTTAGAGTATGCTAGATAATAGTATGTTTTGTAACAGCTTGATGTCCCCACTGATCTCTATGTTGAACACACATTCAATAGCTTCATTCCATCAGCTGTCTTCCTTGATGCTTCAAAATGGTAATAATCTACATACAGGCCCTTTGAGTTTGCCGGATATATTGTGATAACTCTTACTGGTACATTATTCCTGGGAACTACTGAGGCACTTTCAATCCACAGGGCTGAGAGTGTGTGTGGTTCGCTTCAGTCATCGCGTTTGCAACGAGCTTCTGTCACGGCCTCTGCTTATCGCTGATGAGTCCAGACCCAAGATTGGGTTGGCTGGGGAGAATCCTTTGATGTCATTTACTCTTTTGCTCTCTTCTGTGTGTGGAATAGCAGTACTGTAAATCCAGCATTTCCTTTTCCATTTGGATTTTCTGTTACCATGCCGTTTGGTGTTGAGCATTTGGAAGTTCACTTGGTGTAGGGGTTTGAATTGTTTGGGTTGAGGTTTCCTTGAGGGTGGCATGTTTGTTTGCATGTGCGATGGGGTACTTTGAGGCGTACTTCTGGAAGCAGGGATGTGAGAAACTCATCAAGGACTCAGATTCTTTGGAAATACATGTGATCCGCGTCATATACAAGGCAACTGGATCATCGTTCCACCTTCGATTGGCTCCGCTGGCTCATGGCCTTGCAGGGTCTTTGTGGAGCATTTATCGGAAGGGACAATTGGTGACTGGGAGGATGATTTCTCGGTCACTAGTCCACAGTCATCACCCGCAAGATGATCTGCCAGCAGCTAGGCTGCAGTTTGCATAGACTACTTCATTCCTGACATGATTCTGCAAGGCATTGAGTCACCTGGAAGTTACATGGAGTCCGTTCCTCTCAAGAGAGGGAAGACCTGGATCAACTGTCTTCACCTCATTCAGGTCTTTGGTCAACACTTCTTGTGCACTGGAGTAATTGAAGGTGCTACCACTCGCTGGTCTCTTTAGAGAGACCTGAGGGATGTGTTTTGTCTCAGCCCTGTTGACCTGACTCTGGACCCGGGGTATTGCATGGATGATGCTTTCTTCATCTGGACTGTGATGGAGTCGGTTCCAGTGTCTTCATTGGCTGCATGAAGCTCATCATTCTCAAAGTCTACCAAGTCTTAAACTGTGATTGCCGAGGTCCATCCATTACAAAACACAAGGCCCTGTCCCTCTCAAGTGCAATACTTATTAGTGCAATGTCCAATAGGTGCAATAGAAATAAATTATGTGAAATACAATCATCTCTAGTGCAATACAAATACTTTTATTAGTGCAATGACCAATAGGTGCAATAGAAATAAATTATGTGAAATACAATCATCTCTAGTGCAATACAAATACTTTTATTAGTGCAATGTCCAATAGGTGCAATAGAAATAAATTATGTGAAATACAATCATCTCTAGTGCAATACAAATACTTTTATTAGTGCAATGTCCAATAGGTGCAATAGAAATAAATTATGTGAAATACAATCATCTCTAGTGCAATACAAATACTTTTATTAGTGCAATGACCAATAGGTGCAATAGAAATAAATTATGTAAAATACAATCATCTCTAGTGCAATACAAATACTTTTATTAGTGCAATGTCCAATAGGTGCAATAGAAATAAATTATGTGAAATACAATCATCTCTAGTGCAATACAAATACTTTTATTAGTGCAATGTCCAATAGGTGCAATAGAAATAAATTATATAAAATACAATCATCTCTAGTGCAATACAAATACTTTTATTAGTGCAATGTCCAATAGGTGCAATAGAAATAAATTGTATAAAATACAATCATCTCTAGTGCAATACAAATACTTTTATTAGTGCAATGTCCAATATAGGTGCAATTATAGAAATAAATTATGTAAAATACAATCATCTCTAGTGCAATACAAATACTTTTATAAGTGCAATGTTTTTAACTTTGTAGTGTCTTAAGTGCAATCCAAATATTTTTAGTACAGCGGTGTAGCCAAGCTGGGCCTAAGGTCATGGGTTTGGATCCCACTGAGTAATGCACCTGCCCTGCGCTCCAGTGAAAAAATATCCACAGGCGCCGTGGATCTGTTTTCACTGGACTCGGAAAAATACAGAGTATATAGTTCGTTTCTCACATCACTCTGTGGGTATAACGAAATATTTTATCCCTGGTGCCCGCTGTTAATATAGAGAATTCGAACTGCGTCTAGCTAATGGTAATCTCAGCAGTCTCGTGGTAAGACATCTGCTCTAGATAGGCAAAGGTTGTGGATTCGAATCCCAACAGAGTTATTACGCCGGTGGAATTTGTTTTCACTGGAAGTATGATGCGGGGAAAAAAGCGACCCCACCTTTAAAAAAGCATGGCCGCTGGGCCCCACTGAAAAGCAATGCCCCAGTGAAATATCTCGGCTATGCCGCTGATTACGTGCAATGTTTTAAAACTTTTAACATATTTATAATTTGTAACTGACAAAACTCATTACAATTAATTTTTTAAACCCTTTTATTGCATCATTCTTAAACATTTGTTATATTCATTCCAGTTTTTAAAGTTTTAAACCTAATATGTGCAATTGTTTTTTTACAGTTTTATTATCTTATTTGCATCATTCTTTAACTGACAATACTCATTCCAGTTTTAAAAACTGTAAACATAATATGTGCAATATAGTTGTTTACATGCAGACTTAGATTCAGTGCTTAGGTAAAGGTTCAGTTAGTTTTTAGATTTTGTAGGTTTAGGTTTAGTGCATAGGCAAAGGTTAGAGTTTAGTGAATATTGAAGTTTTAGGTCATTACTTAGTTGTAGTTTTTAGATGTACATGTAGATTTAGATTCAGTGCTTAGGTAAAGGTTAAGTTTCATTTAGTTGTAGT
This sequence comes from Plazaster borealis, assembly GCA_021014325.1. Lineage (NCBI taxonomy): Eukaryota > Metazoa > Echinodermata > Asteroidea > Forcipulatida > Labidiasteridae > Plazaster > Plazaster borealis. The sequence continues at coordinate 9,043,575 of CM037471.1, read as the reverse complement.
TTTTAGATTTTAGGATAAGTTTTGTGCGATTGCAATAAAACAACAAAACCCCAAACCCACCACAAAAACATGAATGCATGAAAATTAATCTAAGGCTACCAACATCTGTGTATGAAATGAGATCAAAATGCAGACTTTTCCTTCAATAATAAAAAATAAAATAATATATAGTCTTATATAGTGAATGTCTCTCCCAAAAAGTTATTCAAAAGGCTCTTGAACAAACAGAAGCATTTAAGACTGCTTTTTTGATTATTTTGAATTATGAGGCCGATTTATGTGGTGCCTTGAGGGTTTACAAGGTGCTGCAGTGCATTCAGCTGTGTACCTTTGTCTCACTCTCGAAACTTTGTCCTTCAGCAACATAACTGATCTGTACCTCCTATAATGATTTGAATATTTACTGCCAATCTTTGTTGTTAGGCAGCAAATGTCTATATACCATGCAGTTTGTGGGCTCTACCCCAGCAAAGTTATCAGCAAGTACATGAATCGTTATACACACAGCTTGTAGGTATGTTTGTGAAGGATGAACGCATATAAGTTTTAAGTTAGGACATAATGAAGTGACAACCAGAAAGCTCTACGAGTACCAATTCATCTTTCAACACTTCCTGGTGATGAGACTTTGTTTACGACAAGGCCTGATGTGACAAGAATTGCTTAATTTGTGTTCCTTGGTTTCGATTTTTTAACTTTTGTCCTTCAGCGACATTACTGATCTGTAATGTTTTTGAATATTTACTGACAATATTTGTTCTTAGGCATTGGATGTCTATAGTGCCGTGCAGATTGTTATCAAAGTTATCAGCAAGTGCTTTTATTATTATTATTATTATACATTTCTGGTAATGACACCAAGGATGCCTCACAAGTGAATCATTATACATGCAGTGTGTGGGTATGTTGGTGAAGGATTCAGACATAACAAGTTTAAAGTTGGGACATAATGAAGTGAAAACCAGAAAGCTCTACAAGTACCAATTCCTCTTTCAACAATTCCTGGTTGTGAGACTTAGTTCACGAAAAGGCCTATTATGATAAGAATTGCTTAATTAGTTTGATTTGGTCTCACTCTTGAATCTTTTGTCTAACTAGTCTGTACCTCCTATATTTACAGACAATCTCTTTATGTTAGGCATTGGATGTCTACTATGCCATGCAAATTGTGGGCCCTATCCCCATCCCCATCAAACTATCTACTTTTGCAGTTCTCCCCTCAATTGCTCTCCAAGACATTCAATTGTCTGTCTCGCTTGTTTGTACGGGTTACCAGGGGTGTCGGAACATAGGGGTGTCGGAATGTGTGTAGCTACTTCTTCCCATGTGTACTATTCCTGTTTTCTTTCACTCCCTCTGTCACACTGTGTCCAATCTTGTTACCTAAAGTATATGGGTGTACTTTAAAAGGAATAAATAATTCTTCTTGTCATGTTTGTTTTACCAGAACTGCATCCCCTTGCTGCAGATTGCTTTTGGCTGCAGTCAACTTCCCGTATATATACAACATTTTTGTGTTCCTGCATAGCATCTTTATCCTTCACTTGTTCGTCCAAAGTTTTGTTCACAGTTTTCTGCCGAGCACATGAGACACTGCAGTTATTGTACAGGGCATACATTTTCCATTTGGCGCCACCACATTTTGATTCTAAGAGTTTTTACTTTGTACCAACGATGCCAATGCGTCCCTGATGTGCCAACTTTACACACTTCATTCTTAGTTCCCTTTGGAAAAACAAGTCTGGAACCCCTTGTCACTAGATATCCTATGCAACTATCTCTATACAAACAAAATTATGAGATATCGCCTAACATCACATGGCCGGATTGCCGCTTCATAGGTGAGGGCTACACTTAACTGATTTGTGCTGTCGACCCAAATCAACTGTCACCAGGGGCACGTTGCCAACTTCTCCTTGGCTGAAACAGGGTTACCCCTTCACAGTCCAGAAGGATGTAGGCATGGGTATCATCCACTAGGAGCCTGGCTGGTAGAGCAGAATGCAATACCTTCCCAACTTTTCGCGAAGTAATTATAGTCAAGTGCCTTGCTCAAGGCGAAAGTGTCACGACCGGGATTCGAATACCACACTGTGCTGCTGACAACACCAGAGCTTGGGTCTGGTGAACTCGACCGCTCGACCACGACACGCCACTTCTGAATCCTCATCAATGCAGAGTGGCTTGAATTTATAATGAGGTTTACAAATATGCCTAAAAGGAAAGGCCTATACCTTAGAAGATCTTTCTCCCTCAAACTATTTTCACTTTCTGTGCAGTTTTAAGAAGGTTACCAGAAAGAGGATGGATTAACGAAAACTTAAAGCACATTTTGAGAAGAAAATTTCAGGAGCATTTTTTTCCCTTTTTGTCAAACAAACTAACTGGCATGTTAATTGAAAATACTTCGGAACTCAACTCAGCCTTGTAAATGGAATTTACACCTAGGTTATACTATACATGTTTGCTGATTGTCAATTAATCTTGCGGGCTTGTGTGATAATTTAGATTGCTTTGTACAGCGTCTCGGGCTTGTAGACGGAATCAGCGCTTTGAAAAATAAGGAATTACTGAAGGTTTATCAATATACAGCCAATAATAGAGGTGCAGAAGTGCAAATGAAACAAGACCATGAAAAAAAACTCCAAAATGAATAGGTAAACAAAACAATACTTTCAATTTAGTACATCTGCTGGTAAAAAGAAACCATGTCAAACAACGTATTTTTTTATGCAGCCACCAATTGAATCAATCAAACTTTTCAAATATTGCTCCGACAATTATTCAGTCTAATGGGGGCCATTCAGAATTATCAATGTTTTACTATTCTGATTGCTTTTTGGATGTCAAAGAAGTAAAAAAGTGACACATAATGTAATTTTCAAACAAATCAAAATAACAAAAGTCACAGATACTAATTTTTGAAGTAGAAAAATAGTAGTCAGGTGATAACATAGGATAACAAACATTGATAGCTCTGAAATGCACCAACTTTTTAAAGATTCCTTTAATTGTTCTTTTTAAAGCCCAACATAAAGAACACTACATCTGTTTTTAATTGTATTTTATATTTTAATTGTACATTCCTAAATTTATTTTTTTACTTTTAACTTGTTTGAACCTTTTGTAATTTTAAAGAAAAATATTTACCTTTACATTGTTTGAAGTTGGTAGGTTATGCGCAGGAGGTTCAAAAAACCCAACATGTGACCATACCTTAAGTGGTTTATTCATATTTGAAATCAAGTGAAGAAAATTGTCAGTTTCTTAACAATAAAGTCATCTGGTAAACACTTCAATAAGTGGTTAAAAGGACACTTGAAAAAATAACTCAAAAGTTATCAAACCTCTTTTTAATACAAATGTAAACAATATTGTATTATATAGCTTAAAGGCACTGGACACGTTTTGTTATTGTCAAAGACCAGTATTCTTACTTGGTGTATACCAATATATAAATAAAATAACAAACCTGTGAAAATATGGGCTCAATTGGTCTCGAAGTTGCAAGAAAATAATGAAAGAAAAAACACCTTTGTTGCACAAATTTGTGTGCTTTCAGATGCCTGAAAGAGACTTCAGGCCTTTTTCAGAATCAAATATTTTAGTGAGAAACTACCTCTTTCTCAAAAACTTCAGAGAGAGTCGTTTCTCACAATGTTTGTAACCTATCAACAGCTCTCCGTTGCTTGTTTCCAAGTAGGTTTTTATGCTAATATATATTTTGGGTAATTACCAAACATGTCCAGTGCCTTTATTACTAATTATATTTGTATACCACACACATAGATCCTTCTCATTTGGTTGGTATATGCTCCAGAATTTAATATAAAAAATAATAAGTTAAGTGGACAAGGTTGGTGGGGTCTTCAAGGAGTCCTCTATGATGTTCAGAAAGTGTTCTGAAAGAGTTTTCAGAGTTTGAGTGGACGAGTTCTCTTGCCATTTCTTTGCTTATTGTGAAGAAAATTATAAATGACAAGGATCCAAGTGTGAGTGATATAAAACAAATATGGAATGCATTTCGTTTCTGCATTGTTGCAGAATATAAACACTACGTGAAATTTGGCTTTTCCATATTTGTATGCTCTGTTCCGACAAAGTTGTCAGCAATTTGTTATTTTTCTGTAGACCATTTGAAACCATACTTTGCATAATTCTCGAGTGCTGCATGTGTAAAACAGATATTTATCTATCTAATTTCATCATGATGGAGCTTTAATCATCACCAGCAAGAATGTAATAATGTGCACAAAAGGTGACACAAGAGGAACAAAAATAGCAGATTATTATCCACTGGTTGATGATCTCAGGCACTTTTAAACTATTGTGGGTAGCACATCGGATTCTTGCATTGCCGGTCATCACAAAATGGGTCAAAAATAAGTATTTTAAGAATACAGAAAAATGAAATAGGACCTATAGTTTGATATTGGATGTCAATCAACATAATCTAGTGGTATCTTTCATTAGAATGAGCACTTCAGACTTTGATTCATGTGGCAATGGTCATCGGAATACAGGTTTGAATCAAGATTGCCATTCAGATCTATGAAAGATTCCTCTCACTATCAGATGATGAGGTCTACATTGTACATCATCATCAGAGACTTGGGCATTGCCATCATATTGGCTTTTCATGTACATTGCAAATGTTTAACAGTGCTGTAATGCATTAGAATGAGCACTCCAGACTTTGATTCTTGTGGCGATGGTCATCGGAATACAGGTTTGAATCGAGATTGCCATTCAGATCTATGGTGGATTCCTCCTCACTCTCAGATGATGAGGTCTACATTGTACATCATCATCAGAGACTTGAGCATTGCCATTATATTGGCTTATCATGTACATTGTACATGTTCAACAGTGCTGTAATGCATTAGAATGAGCACTTCAGACTTTGATTCTTGTGGCGATGGTCATCGGAATACAGGCTTGAATTGCCATTCAGATCTTTGGAGGACTCCTATCCATTATCAGATGATGTGGCCTAGGCCTACAATGTACATCATCATCATCATCATAGACTTTGACATTGGCTTATCATCAACAGATACATGTAGTGCCCTCCCCCCTTGAAAGCAAAGCCCCCTGTGAAAATATCCTAGCATACATTGTACATATTCAACTGTGCTATCACGGGTGATTACGAGCACTGTGCATATAGTATACTTCACCCAGAATCTTGTGGCCATGGTCAGAAGAGTATTGGTTGAGGTATGACTGCCACTAAAGAATCATGAATATCTGCTCCCAACTAGTTTTACTTTTGCCTGAGATCATTTCAGTCAAATAGTCTATTTCAGTCAAATAGTTAAATAGCCACTGTTGTACCTTAGCTCAGTCGCAAATGTTGTGTGTTTTTTGAAAAGATAAGTCAAGTATGGTTTCATTTAAGGCTTCAACATTCTAATCATGTATTTGAAATACAACTGTACACTACTGTAAATGCCAGTTAGCTTTACAATTGTATTACTGTTTTTTAAGTATAAAAGTGGGATCCCACTTGAGTAGTTTTATCTTCTAGTGGACTCAGAAAACACTAGGTATACAGTATTTTCTCACACTGTGCAGTGTGTCATTTTTATTGGAATTTAATTGATACATAGCTGTATGCATGGAGAAAGAACGCATCAGTCACAAGCATAGATTAAGAGTTCCAAGTACTGAAACATGTTAGTGCAATATTTGCACTCAAAAAAAGTTTTGAGATTAAAAGATTTGGTGAGATTCAAATAATTAGAAGTCCTCCTCCATGGTATACAATTTTTAAAAACATTACTTTTGTATGTATTTTTAAAGCTGTATGGTGAATTCATAACCTACAAACCTGTTAGATATTAGCAATGAAATACATTTAGTCTCACTGCAAATATGTATAACAGACTGGAGCTGTTGAAATGGTTTCATTCCTGGTTCCAAAATAAGGGACATATTTATTTGAGTCTGAAATGTTTCATTTACATATCCCGACTGTTAAGAGTTTGACAGTAATGATCACCACACAGCAATTTTGAAAAATCAAATAAGAAATGATTTCAGTCACATATCGATAAAGTACTTAAAACTTTGTACGGGTAGCGGGTAGCATTCGGGGCTACTTCAGGTCTGACACTCCTGCCCACGCGATGTCCCAGGTCCATCTTCCTAGGGTGGAACCACCTGGTAATAGGCCCGCACCCAGGGTTACGGGTAACGACGGATCACCAATGAGGTTATGCAGTTGAAACTATATAAAGGAAGCTGGCAGTACACTGGACTGTGAATTCCATTGAATTGCAAACTTGGAAAATGGAGGTCATGACGAAGTTGCCCGGAATTTCAACCAGATGCAGGAGTTGTGCTGGAGAAGGTTAGATGTTAAAACTAAACTGTACAAACTTTAAGGATATTTTCCGATATTGAAACCGCCACCTCAAGTAGATGTAATCACAAAAAGCTGCAATCATCAGAAGGACATCACAGGAACATCAAGTTGTTTCAAGCATCATTACTCCCCGAATTGAATGGTTATTTCAAAAAATATGTGATTGAAATTAATCCTTATTAAAAAAATAACGATGCAACACCCAATTTTTTACCAAGAGACTGAACAATTTTAAATTCAGAAAAAAAAAACTTTTTTAGGAAGAGTGTGATTTTTGAAAAGTGTTTGAAAATGACAAATAATGAGCAGTTCTGTATTTGTTTACAAACATGCATTTGTGCAGGTTGAAATACTGTGTGGTGTTGTACATCACTAATCTTCAAAGGATTTTCTGTTCAATGTCTCTCACTTGAAAATTAATTGAATTTTCTTGACATTATAACTTCATAACATGTACTTCATAACAGCCATAATTGGGTATTGCAACTTTCTTAATATTTAAAATATTTAAACTGTTAGTTAAGACTGAATAACAAAACTTTCTAGTACTAAAAGTTTATGTACATGAAAGTAGTTAAAGGGTGACAGGTGCTCATGAGTCACCTTTCGTGGTTACAATCACAGACTCTCACTACACTGTTTCAAATCTTTTTGATTGGTTCAATTGTGTGTTGCTACGAAAAATGCTGCTTGTGTGTTAACTGTCACTGAATGAAACCTTAGTCAGGACTACTCAGTTTCAATTGTTCTTTTGCATCTTATTCTTGCAAGAATATTACGTTCATGGTACGTTTTATTGTTTATTAATTCGACTGCCGACTTTGTAGTGCAAATTGTTTAAATATTTCAAGTTTTGTTTACCTTTTAGTCGGCTGTATCCGTGTCTGTCGTTGAGTTTTCAGAAGGAATTATAGATATAATTGATGGTAAAGGTTTATTAAGAGTGCAAAGTCGTTGTCGACACTTCATAATTTCAACAAGAATTTAAATGTCTGCTTTAATGGTGATTTTGAAATTATTTTGCGTTCACAAATTCTATTATGCACATAACCAATGTGTTGGAAAGTGATTAAGCATATTATCTCTTCGTGAATTGTTAATCAAAACGAGGTAAATGGTTTGACCTAAATGGACTTAAATTCTTATCTGAAAACATACTTTCTAAAATCCATCCTCAGTCTGGTATGCTCATCTTTTTGTAAACTATCAACACTCTTGTATGTTGACAGTTTCTTGAGGCATTATAATCTTCTGTTTTTGTTTTATGATATATTTCTATCTTACTCTTATATTTACTTTGAGGACAACAACATCTGATGGGATGCTTTGACGTTCGGCAGTTTCTATTATCAAAAACTCATTTCATAGTATTTCCTATGACAATCAAAGGCAGGCCATTGCTCTTTTTACCAATGTTGGACATACTGCAATGCTCTGTGTTCTCTATTTTCACTCTCTAAACTTGTGTCTTTCAGTGACATAACTGATCTGTAGCTCCTTTAATGCTTTTAAATACTTCATGACAATTTTTGTTTTTAAATGTCTACTATAGGAGTTTAATGTCTACTATACAATAAAAAATGCCAGCAAGTACTTGAATCATTATACATACAGTGTGTAGGTATCTTGGTGAAGGTAAAAGACGTGACAACAAATTTCAAAATTCTGATGAAGCAGCTAAAAAGCTCAACCACTACAATTCCTCTTCCAAGGTTTCCTTATGATAGGTCTTTCCACCTGACAAGGTCTGAGATGACATAAATTGACTAGTGTTCCTTGGTCTCTCTCCAAAAACTTTTGTCCTTCATCGACATAACTGATATGTACTTCCTATAATGTTTTTGAATATTTACTGACAACTTGTTAGGCATTGTCTACTACCATGGAGATTGTGGTCTCTACCTCAGCAAAGGTATCGGCAAGTACTTGAATCATTATACATGCAGTGTGTATGTATGTTGGTGAAGGATAAAGATATAAAAGTTTGAAGTTGAGGTGACATAATGAGGTGACAACTAGAGAACTCGGCAAGTACAAATTCTTCATCCGAGGTTTGTGGTGAGGAGCGTTTGTTCATAATGAGGCTAGTTATGACAAGGCTTTCTGTATGTTTGTTGGTCTCGCTATTGAACCGTCGCTTTCAGTTACACCGAATACAACTAGTCTTTTTAAATGCTTTTTAAAGTTTTGTCTTTCAGTGTGATAAGTGGTCTGTGACTGGTCTGTGATGAGTCTTTATGCTAGACAAGGTCTGAGATGCCAATAATTGCTTGTTGTACCTTGGTGTCACTCTTGAAACTTTGTCCTTCAGCGACATAAATGATCTGTACCTCCTGAAATGATTTGACTATTTACTGGCGATCTTTGTTGTTATGCATTAAATGTCAATATACCATGCAGTTTGTGAGCTCTACTCCAGCAAAGTTATCAGTACAGAATCATTATAGTTGCAGTTTGTAGGTATGTTGGTGAACGATGAAGGCTTACAAGTTTTAAGTTAGGACATAATGAAGTGACAACTAGAAAGCTCTACAAGTACCAATTCCACTTTCAACACTTCCTGGTGATAAGACTTTGTTCACGACAAGGACCGATGTGAAAAGAATTGCTTAATTTTTGTTCCTTTGTCTTACTTTTTAAAACTTTTGTCCTTCAGCGACATAACTGATCTGTACCTCCTATAATATTTTTGATTATCTTTGTTGTTAGATTGGATGTTTATTGTGTCATGGAGATTGTTGGCTCTATATCCATCAAAGTTATCAGCAAGTGCTCGAATCATTATACATGCAGTGTGTGGGTATGTTGGTGAAGGATGAAATCGAAAAAAGTTTACAATTGGGACATAATGAAGTGACATCCAGAAAGCTCAACCAAGTACCAATTCCTCTTTCAGCAATTCCTGGTGATGAAACTTTGTTCACAACCTGGCCAGATGTGACAAGAATTGTTTAACTTGTGTTCTTTAGTCTCACTCTTGAAACCTTTGTTCTTCAGCGACATAACTGATCTGTACCTCCTATAATGTTTTTGAGTATTTACTGACAATCTTTGTTGTTAGATTGGATGTTTATTGTGTCATGCAGATTGTTGGCTAATCAAAGTTATCAGCAAGTGCTTGAATCATTATACATGCAGTGTGTGGGTATGTTGGTGAAGGATGAAATCGGAACAAGTTTACAGTTGGGACATAATGAAGTGACAACCAGAAAGCTCTACAAGTACCAATTCCTCTTTCAGCAATTCCTGGTGATAAGACTTTGTTCACGACAAGGACCGATGTGACAAGAATTGCTTAATTTGTGTTCCTTGGTCTTACTTTTTAAAACTTTTGTCCTTCAGCGACCAAACTGATCTGTACCTCCTATAATGTTTTTGAGTATTTACTGACAATCTTTGTTGTTAGATTGGATGTTTATTGTGTCATGCAGATTGTTGGCTCTATATCCATCAAAGTTATCAGCAAGTGCTTGAATCATTATACATGCAGTGTGTGGGTATGTTGGTGAAAGATGAAATCGAAAAAAGTTTACAATTGGGACATAATGAAGTGACAACCAGAAAGCTCAACCAATTACCAAATCCTCTTTCAGCAATTCCTGGTGATGAAACTTTGTTCACAACTTGGCCAGATGTGACAAGAATTGTTTAACTTGTGTTCATTAGTCTCACTCTTGAAACCTTTGTTCTTCAGCGACATAACTGATCTGTACCTCCTATAATGTTTTTGAGTATTTACTGACAATCTTTGTTGTTAGATTGGATGTTTATTGTGTCATGCAGATTGTTGGCTAATCAAAGTTATCAGCAAGTGCTTGAATCATTATACATGCAGTGTGTGGGTATGTTGGTGAAGGATGAAATCGGAACAAGTTTACAGTTGGGACATAATGAAGTGACAACCAGAAAGCTCTACAAGTACCAATTCCTCTTTTAGCAATTCCTGGTGATAAGACTTTGTTCACGACAAGGACCGATGTGACAAGAGTTGCTTAATTTGTGTTCCTTGGTCTTACTTATTAAAACTTTTGTCCTTCAGCGACATAACTGATCTGTACCTCCTATAATGTTTTTGAGTATTTACTGACAATCTTTGTTGTTAGATTGGATGTTTATTGTGTCATGGAGATTGTTGGCTCTATATCCATCAAAGTTATCAGCAAGTGCTTGAATCATTATACATGCAGTGTGTGGGTATGTTGGTGAAGGATGAAATCAAAAAAAGTTTAAAATTGGGACATAATGAAGTGACAACCAGAATACTCAACCAATTACCAAATCCTCTTTCAGCAATTCCCGGTGATGCAACTTTGTTCACAACCTGGCCAGATGTGACAAGAATTGTTTAACTTGTGTTCTTTAGTCTCACTCTTGAAACCTTTGTTCTTCAGCGACATAACTGATATGTACCTCCTGCAATGTTTTTGAGTATTTACTGACAATCTTTGTTGTTAGATTGGATGTTTATTGTGTCATGCAGATTGTTGGCTCTATACCCATCAAAGTTATCAGCAAGTGCTTGAATCATTATACATGCAGTGTTTGGGTATGTTGCTGAAGGATGAAATCGGAACAAGTTTACAGTTGGGACATAATGAAGTGACAACCAGAAAGCTCTACAAGTACCAATTCCTCTTTCAGCAATTCCTGGTGATAATACTTTGTTCACGACAAGGACCGATGTGACAAGAATTGCTTAATTTGTGTTCCTTGGTCTTACTTATTAAAACTTTTGTCCTTCAGCGACATACGGTAACTGATCTGTACCTCCTATAATGTTTTTGAGTATTTACTGACAATCTTTGTTGTTAGATTGGATGTTTATTGTGTCATAGAGATTGTTGGCTCTATATCCATCAAAGTTATCAGCAAGTGCTTGAATCATTATACATGCAGTGTGTGGGTATGTTGGTGAAGGATGAAATCGGAACAAGTTTACAGTTGGGACATAATGAAGTGACAACCAGAAAGCTCTACAAGTACCAATTCATCTTTCAGCAATTCCTGGTGATAAGACTTTGTTCACGACAAGGACCAATGTGACAAGAATTGCTTAATTTGTTTTCCTTGGTCTTACTTTTTAAAACTTTTGTCTTTCAGCGACATAACTGATCTGTACCTCCTATAATGTTTTTGAGTATTTACTGACAATCTTTGTTGTTAGATTGGATGTTTAATGTGTCATGCAGATTGTTGGCTCTATATCCATCAAAGTTATCAGCAAGTGCTTGAATCATTATACATGCAGTGTGTGGGTATGTTGGTGAAAGATGAAATCGAAAAAAGTTTACAATTGGGACATAATGAAGTGACAACCAGAAAGCTCAACCAAGTACCAATTCCTCTTTCAGCAATTCCTGGTGATGAAACTTTGTTCACAACCTGGCCAGATGTGACAAGAATTGTTTAACTTGTGTTCTTTAGTCTCACTCTTGAAACCTTTGTTCTGCAGCGACATAACTGATCTGTACCTCCTATAATGTTTTTGAGTATTTACTGACAATCTTTGTTGTTAGATTGGATGTTTATTGTGTCATGCAGATTGTTGGCTAACCAAAGTTATCAGCAAGTGCTTGAATCATTATACATGCAGTGTGTGGGTATGTTGGTGAAGGATGAAATCAGAACAAATTTACAGTTGGGACATAATCAAGTGACAACCAGAAAGCTCTACAAGTACCAATTCCTCTTTTAGCAATTCCTGGTGATAAGACTTTGTTCACGACAAGGACCGATGTGACAAGAATTGCTTAATTTGTGTTCCTTGGTCTTACTTATTAAAACTTTTGTCCTTCAGCGACATAACTGATCTGTACCTCCTATAATGTTTTTGAGTATTTACTGACAATCTTTGTTGTTAGATTGGATGTTTCTTGTGTCATGCAGATTGTGGGCTCTATCCCCATCAAAGTTATCAGCAAGTGCTTGAATCTTTATACATGCAGTGTGTAGGTATGTTGGTGAAGGGTGAAATCGGAACAAATTTACAGTTGGGACATAATGAAGTGACAACCAGTAAGCTCTACATGTACCAATTCCTCTTTGAGCAATTCCTGGTAATGAGACTTTCTTCACGACAAGGCCTATAGATAAGAATTGCTTAATTGGTTTTATTTGGTCTAAATTTTGAGAACTGTTGTCCTTAAGCTACATAACTGATCTGTACCTCCTATAATTTTTTTGAATATTTACTAACAATCTTTGTAGTGAGGCATTGGATGTCTATTATGCCATGCACATTGTGGGCTGTATTTCCATCAAAGTTATCAGCAAGTCGTCAGCAATTTCACGAAGTGCAAAAAAGTCCCCTACAGCCAAAAATGTATGTTTGGAGAAAACGGCGTTTAAAGTTAAGCTAATTTTGAAATTACTGGTTGGTAGACTATTCGCAGTTTAATCTTTAAAATTTTACATATCAGGGAAGTAGAGATCTTAAATCATACAAATCTGTTTTCAATTTTGTCCATAACGGTTTAATTAATGAGTATTTATTTAATTAACAAAATTGTCACTTCGTGAAAACTGCACAAAACTCTCAACTGTGTGCAGCGCGTCGTGTGTAAAGTTTTTGGCTGTTCGTGAAAACGCAAAAGCCGGAGCACCCACTTTTGGCACTGTGCCGGTGGAAAAAAACCACGCGTTAGAGCAATACACTTTTCGGCACTTCGTGAAAACGCAATTTCAGGTTGTGGCACTTGTTTGGCCTTTTCGTAAAACATTGTAGGTCAAAGTTTTTGGCACTTCGTGAAAACTCAAAAGCCGGAGCTCTCATGATTGGCGCTGTGCCAGCCGTATCTTTAACGTGGGCGTGTGACAAAAAGGTTTTTGGCACTTCGTGAAAACGCATTTCCAGGTGCTTGAGGTTTTTGTCTTTCATCAACTTAGCATAATTAAGAAACTAGACGATTTTTGACCAAAAACTTTGTAAATTCTTAGATACCGTTCAAATAAATCGAAACCAACAAAAAAGTCCAAATAAGTTTTTTGTTGATTTTTCATGTTTTTGGCACTTCGTGAAAATGCTGACGAAGTGCTTGAATCATTAAACATGCAATGTGTAAGTATGTTGGTGATGGATAAATATTTGTCTGCAAATGATGAAGGTTTGAACAATGGGAAAGTTATGATGTAACATCAGACAAGTTAAGAGAATTAATTCCAAGTTTTCATAAAATGTGTTAATGATAACAAGTTCTCTCTTAGAATGATCTCACTTATTTCTCTTGAGCATTTTGTTTTGCATTACTGATATAATGTGCTTTAATTTCTCATGTTTATTTTTTCACGATGCCCTCTAGTGTTTGTCAATAGACAATGAAACAGATCTTACCCAGATAAAGACGAACTCAGTCACAAGAGATATTACATGCTCATTGTTTTATTCTTCAATCTCCAACGGTCCCATACTATTGCATGTGTTCAGGTCAACACTATTTGCATAATTAACATATGAGCAAGTACATCCACACTTCTGTGCAAAGAAGTGTGGTCAAACCTTATACACCATCAACTTTTGGCATTATGATGATTATGAATATAACATTATATTGCCCAGGCCTGAATCCGATTATTTACAAACCAAAACCAAGCTTAGTGTTTTCTGGGAACACATGTGGTTATTTTAAAACTGACACAACACTATGTACTGCAACCTTTCAAAATGGAGATTTAGTTTGAAGTTATTATACAGAAAACTGTTGCAGTTTTCCCCTCAATTGATATTCTCCATTACATGCCATAATATTCCCTTCCCTTTGTATATCCATGTGTATTATCGTTATGTGCTGTCTAGTCTGTTCGTTTGTCTGTTCAAGCCTCTCCCTTTATAAAGCTTCCGCTTCTTGTATTCAGCCTCCATTCCTGTCAATATTATTATGTACCGCGACACCCCTATATTCTGATAACTCCTTGTGATCTACACACAAAGTTGGTGTTTTAGGCTATGTTAGGTTATAGGGTTAGGATAGGTTAGAATTAGGATTAGCAAAATACAATATGGGTGTCGGAACATAGGGGTTTCGGAACATAGGGGTGTCGGAATGTGTGTAGCCACTTCTTCCCTTTTAACTATTCCTGTTGTGTTTCACTCCCTACGTTACACTGTTTCCTATCTTGTCACCTTAAGTATAAGGGTGTACTTTAAAAGGAACAAATCTTTCTCCTTGTCGCGTCTGTTTTACCAGAACTGCATCCCCTTGCTTCAGATTGCTTTTGGCTGCAGTCCATTTCCCGTATATATACAACATTTTTTGTATTCCTGCATAGCATCTTAATTCTTCACTTGTTCATCTAAATTCTTCAAAAGTTTTGTTCACAGTTTTATGCCGAGCACAGGAGACACTGCAGTTATTTCTACGGGGCATACGTTTTCCATTTGGCTCCACCACATTTTGATTCTAAGAGTTTTTACTTTGTACCTATGATGCCAAGGTGTCCCTGATGTGCCAACTTTACACACTTCATTCTTAGTTCCCTTTGAAAAACAAGTCTGGCACCCCTCATCACTAGATATCCTATGCAACTATCTTCACACTGCTTCACATTGCTTCACACAAAATAAAAGTAATTTTGGTATTAATAAATGTGACCTGTTCCCACGAAACCCAGACAAAGACACATCTCATTATTTCGAGTAACTGGCGTGCAAAGTCATTTCAGGCTGGGAATCGTCCCAAAATCTTTTTGGGGATAATCGTACTCTTTACAAATTCATCTATCATTTAAACAAAAAATAAATAAAATATGTTCACGTAAACTACCCTTTTCCCCCCTATTTTCGGAGTGAAATTGATGTGTTGACTGAAACAAAATATCGCAAATTATCGCAAAAAGTGCCAATAAATAACTGTCTGCAGATTCTATTTTCATTTTGAGTTTGAGTTTGTACCCGTAGTTTCTAACAGTACTACAGTATTTGTGTTGTTAAAACAAATTTGTGATATTTTACATTGGAAAGCTGAATTATTGGACAATATGAAAATACTATAAACTCAATTTTAGTTTCTTGCGACTTTGTCGGGGTTTGTGGGAACAGGTCACAAATAAAATATTTTATTATTTTGAAAGAAAAAGACTAATTTTTCAATAAAAACAAAATAAAATTGTTTTTACCCCATCAAGGAATCAAACCTGGGTCCCGTGCATGGCACATTACCAGTGCTTTATTTGCATCTCAAGAACAATTGTTAATTTTTGCTCTTAATAATAATAATTATTTATTTTTTTTAGAAAAAGAAAAAAAAAGAAAATAAAAGTAATTTTGTTATTAATAAATGAAATATTTTATTATTTTGAAAAAAAAAGACTAAAACAGAATTGTAAACCAGTCGGGGATTCCAACCCTGGTCACACGCGGTATCTGCTTCTCAAACTACAAAAGGACATTTTAAAAATAATGTTTAAAAACTTTTTTTAATTTGTTTCATTAAGTTTTTAATAAAAACAAAACAAAGTTATTCTCACCCATCAAGGAATCAAACCCGTGTTTTGTGCATCGCACATTACCAGTGCTTTATCTGTTAATTTTGTTAATAACAAATGAAATCTTTTATTATTTTGAATAAAAAACAATTTAAAAAGAATTTAAACAAATTCTCACCCGTCCAGGAATTGAACCCAGGACCACCACTGCAGAATCTACATCTCTACCACCCGGCTATCTGCTTCACACAAAATAAACGTAATTTTGTTAATAATAAATAAAAAAAATTATTATTTTGATTGAAAAATAAATAAAAAATATTCTCAACCATCCAGGAATTGAACCCAGGACCACCACTGCAGAATCTGCATCTCTACCACCCGGCTATCTGCTTCACACAAAATAAAAGTAATTTTGTTATTAATAAATGAAATCTTATATTATTTTGAATTAAAAAGAATTAAAAAATATTCTGACACGTCCAGGAATTGAACCCGGGTCCACCACCTGCAGAATCTGCATCTCTACCACTCAGCTATCTGCTTCACACAAAATAAAAGTAATTTTGTTCATAATAAATGAAATCTTTTATTATTTTGAATAAAAAAGAATTAAAAATATTCTCACCCGTCCAGGAATTGAACCCGGGTCCACCACCTGCAGAATCTAAATCTCTACCACCGGGCTATCTGCTTCACACAAAATAAAGTTAATTTTGTCATTAATAAATGAAATCGTTTATTATTTTGAATAAAAAAGAAATTAAAAATATTCTCACCCATCCAGGAATTGAACCCGGGTCCACCACCTGCAGAAACTGCATCTCTACCACCCGGCTATCTGTTTCACACAAAATAAAAGTAATTTTGTTATTAATAAATGAATTTTTTTATTATTTTGAATTAAAAAGAATTAAAAAATATTCTGACACGTCCAGGAATTGAACCCGGGTCCACCACCTGCAGAATCTGCATCTCTACCACCCGGCTATCTGCTTCACACAAAATAAAAGTAATTTTGTTATTAATAAATGAAATCTTTTATTATTTTGAATTAAAAAGAATTAAAAATATTTTCACTGTCCAGGAATTGAACCTGGGTCCACCACCTGCAGAATCTAAATCTCTACCACCCGGCTATCTGCTTCACACAAAATAAAGGTAATTTTGTTAGTAATAAATGAAATCTTTTATTATTTTGAATTAAAAAGAATTAAAAATATTTTCACCGTCCAGGAATTGAACCTGGGTCCACCACCTGCAGAATCTGCATCTCTACCACCCGGCTATCTGCTTCACACAAAATAAAAGTAATTTTGTTATTTTGAATTCTTTTTTTATTATTTTGAATTAAAAAGAATTAAAAAATATTCTTACACATCCAGGAATTGAACCCGGGTCCACCACCTGCAGAATCTGCATCTCTACCACCCGGCTATCTGCTTCACACGAAATAAAGGTAATTTTGTTAGTAATAAATGAAATGTTTTATTATTTTTATTGAAAAATAAATAAAAAAGATTCTCACCCGTCCAGGAATTGAACCCGGGTCCACCACCTGCAGAAACTGCATCTCTACCACCCGGCTATCTGTTTCACACAAAATAAAAGTAATTTTGTTATTAATAAATGAATTTTTTTTATTATTTTGAATTAAAAAGAATTAAAAAATATTCTGACACGTCCAGGAATTGAACCCGGGTCCACCACCTGCAGAATCTGCATCTCTACCACCCGGCTATCTGCTTCACACAAAATAAAAGTAATTTTGTTATTAATAAATGAAATATTTTATTATTTTGAATTAAAAAGAATTTAAAAATATTCTGACACGTCCAGGAATTGAACCCGGGTCCACCACCTGCAGAATCTGCATCTCTACCACCCGGCTATCTGCTTCACACAAAATAAAGGTAATTTTGTTAGTAATAAATGAAATGTTTTATTATTTTTATTGAAAAATAAATAAAAAAGATTCTCACCTGTCCAGGAATTGAACCCGGGTCCACCAACTGCAGAAACTGCATCTCTACCACCCGACTATCTGTTTCACACAAAATAAAAGTAATTTTGTTATTAATAAATGAATTTTTTTCATTATTTTGAATTTAAAAGAAGTAAAAAATATTCTGACCCGTCCAGGAATTGAACACGGGTCCACCACCTGCAGAATCTGCATCTCTACCACCCGGCTATCTGTTTCACACAAAATAAAAGTAATTTTGTTATTAATAAATGAACTTTTTATTATTTTGAATTAAAAAGAATTAAAAAATATTCTGACACGTCCAGGAATTGAACCCGGGTCCACCACCTGCAGAATCTGCATCTCTACCACCCGGCTATCTGCTTCACACAAAATAAAAGTAATTTTGTTATTAATAAATGAAATCTTTTATTATTTTGAATTAAAAAGAATTAAAAATATTCTCACCGTCCAGGAATTGAACCTGGGTCCACCACCTGCAGAATCTAAATCTCTACCACCCGGCTATCTGCTTCACACAAAATAAAGTTAATTTTGTTATTAATAAATTAAATTTTTTTTTTTTTTTATTGAAAAATAAATAAAAAAGATTCTCACCTGTCCAGGAATTGAACCCGGGTCCACCACCTGCAGAAACTGCATCTCTACCACCCGGCTATCTGTTTCACACAAAATAAAAGTAATTTTGTTATTAATAAATGAATTTTTTTATTATTTTGAATTAAAAAGAATTTAAAAATATTCTGACCCGTCCAGGAATTGAACCGGGGTCCACCACCTGCAGAATCTGCATCTCTACCACCCGGCTATCTGCTTCACACAAATCAAAGTAATTTTGTTATTAATAAATGAAATCTTTTATTATTTTGAATTAAAAAGAATTAAAAATATTTTCACCGTCCAGGAATTGAACCTGGGTCCACCACCTGCAGAATCTGCATCTCTACCACCCGGCTATCTGCTTCACACAAAATAAAAGTAATTTTGTTATTAATAAATGAACTTTTTTATTATTTTGAATTAAAAAGAATTAAAAAATATTCTGACACATCCAGGAATTGAACCCGGGTCCACCACCTGCAGAATCTAAATCTCTACCACCCGGCTATCTGCTTCACACAAAATAAAGGTAATTTTGTCAGTAATAAATGAAATGTTTTATTATTTTGAATTAAAAAGAATTAAAAATATTCTCACCTGTCCAGGAATTGAACCCGGGTCCACCACCTGCAGAATCTGCATCTCTACCACCCGGCTATCTGCTTCACACAAAATAAAAGTAATTTTGTTATTAATAAATGAATTTTTTTATTATTTTGAATTAAAAAGAATTAAAAAATATTCTGACCCGTCCAGGAATTGAACCCGGGTCCACCACCTGCAGAATCTGCATCTCTACCACCCGGCTATCTGCTTCACACAAAATAAAAGTAATTTTGTTATTAATAAATGAATTTTTTTATTATTTTGAATTAAAAAGAATTAAAAAATATTCTGACACGTCCAGGAATTGAACCCGGGTCCACCACCTGCAGAATCTGCATCTCTACCACCCGGCTATCTGCTTCACACAAAATAAAAGTAATTTTGTTATTTTGAATTTTTTTTTTTATTATTTTGAATTAAAAAGAATTAAAAAATATTCTTAAACATCCAGGAATTGAACCCGGGTCCACCACCTGCAGAATCTAAATCTCTACCACCCGGCTATCTGCTTCACACAAAATAAAGGTAATTTTGTTAGTAATAAATGAAATGTTTTATTATTTTTATTGAAAAATAAATAAAAAAGATTCTCACCTGTCCAGGAATTGAACCCGGGTCCACCAACTGCAGAAACTGCATCTCTACCACCCGACTATCTGTTTCACACAAAATAAAAGTAATTTTGTTATTAATAAATGAATTTTTTTATTATTTTGAATTAAAAAGAATTAAAAAATATTCTGACCTGTCCAGGAATTGAACCCGGGTCCACCACCTGCAGAATCTGCATCTCTACCACCCGGCTATCTGCTTCACACAAAATAAAAGTAATTTTGTTATTAATAAATGAATTTTTTTATTATTTTGAATAAAAAAGAATTAAAAAATATTCTGACACGTCCAGGAATTGAACCCGGGTCCACCACCTGCAGAATCTGCATCTCTACCACCCGGCTATCTGCTTCACACAAAATAAAAGTAATTTTGTTATTTTGAATTCTTTTTTTATTATTTTGAATTAAAAAGAATTAAAAAATATTCTTACACATCCAGGAATTGAACCCGGGTCCACCACCTGCAGAATCTGCATCTCTACCACCCGGCTATCTGCTTCACACAAAATAAAAGTAATTTTGTTATTAATAAATGAAATATTTTATTATTTTTATTGAAAAATAAATAAAAAAGATTCTCACCCATCCAGGAATTGAACCCAGGTCCACAACCTGCAGAAACTGCATCTCTACCACCTGGCTATCTGCTTCACAGAAAATAAAAGTAATTTTGTTATTAATAAATGAATTTTTTTATTATTTTGAATTAAAAAGAATTAAAAATATTTTCACCCGTCCAGGAATTGAACCCGGGTCCACCACCTGCAGAATCTGCATCTCTACCACCCGGCTATCTGCTTCACACAAAATAAAAGTAATTTTGTTCATCATAAATGAAATATTTTATTATTTTGAATAAAAAAGAATTAAAAATATTCTGACACGTCCAGGAATTGAACCCGGGTCCACCACCTCCAGAATCTAAATCTCTACCACCTGGCTATCTGCTTCACACAAAATAAAGGTAATTTTGTTAGTAATAAATGAAATGTTTTATTATTTTTATTGAAAAATAAATAAAAAAGATTCTCACCTATCCAGGAATTGAATTGGGTCCACCAACTGCAGAAACTGCATCTCTACCACCCGGCTATCTGTTTCACACAAAATAAAAGTAATTTTGTTATTAATAAATGATTTTTTTTATTATTTTGAATTAAAAAGAATTAAAAAATATTCTGACACGTCCAGGAATTGAACCCGGGTCCACCACCTGCAGAATCTGCATCTCTACCACCCGGCTATCTGCTTCACACAAAATAAAAGTAATTTTGTTATTAATAAATGAAATATTTTATTATTTTGAATTAAAAAGAATTAAAAATATTTTCACCCGTCCAGGAATTGAACCTGGGTCCACCACCTGCAGAATCTGCATCTCTACCACCCGGCTATCTGCTTCACACAAAATAAAGGTAATTTTGTTAGTAATAAATGAAATGTTTTATTATTTTTAATTAAAAAGAATTAAAAAATATTCTGACACATCCAGGAATTGAACCCGGGTCCACCACCTGCAGAATCTGCATCTCTTCCACCCGGCTATCTGCTTCACACAAAATAAAAGTAATTTTGTTATTAATAAATGAATTTTTTTATTATTTTGAATTAAAAAGAATTAAAAAATATTCTGACACGTCCAGGAATTGAACCTGGGTCCACCACCTGCAGAATCTGCATCTCTACCACCCGGCTATCTGCTTCACACAAAATAAAAGTAATTTTGTTATTAATAAATGAAATCTTTTATTATTTTGAATTAAAAAGAATTAAAAATATTTTCACCCGTCCAGGAATTGAACCTGGGTCCACCACCTGCAGAATCTAAATCTCTACCACCCAGCTATCTGCTTCACACAAAATAAAGGTAATTTTGTTAGTAATAAATGAAATGTTTTATTATTTTTATTGAAAAATAAATAAAAAAGATTCTCACCTGTCCAGGAATTGAACCCGGGTCCACCAACTGCAGAAACTGCATCTCTACCACCCGACTATCTGTTTCACACAAAATAAAAGTAATTTTGTTATTAATAAATGAATTTTTTTATGATTTTGAATTAAAAAGAATTAAAAAATATTCTGACACGTCCAGGAATTGAACGCGGGTCCACCACCTGCAGAATCTGCATCTCTACCACCCGGCTATCTGCTTCACACAAAATAAAAGTAATTTTGTTATTAATAAATGAAATCTTTTATTATTTTGAATTAAAAAGAATTAAAAATATTTTCACCCATCCAGGAATTGAACCCGGGTCCACCACCTGCAGAATCTGCATCTCTACCACCCGGCTATCTGCTTCACACAAAATAAAAGTAATTTTGTTATTAATAAATGAATTTTTTTATTATTTTGAATTAAAAAGAATTAAAAAAATTTTCACCCGTCCAGGAATTGAACCAGGGTCCACCACCTGCAGAATCTGCATCTCTACCACCCGGCTATCTGCTTCACACAAAATAAAAGTAATTTTGTTATTAATAAATGAAATCTTTTATTATTTTGAATTAAAAAGAATTAAAAAATATTCTCACCCCTCCAGGAATTGAACCCGGGTCCACCACCTGCAGAATCTGCATCTCTACCACCTGGCTATCTGCTTCACACAAAATAAAGGTAATTTTGTTAGTAATAAATGAAATGTTTTATTATTTTTATTGAAAAATAAATAAAAAAGATTCTCACCTGTCCAGGAATTGAACCCGGGTCCACCAACTGCAGAAACTGCATCTCTACCACCCGGCTATCTGTTTCACACAAAATAAAAGTAATTTTGTTATTAATAAATGATTTTTTTCATTATTTTGAATTAAAAAGAATTAAAAAATATTCTGACACGTCCAGGAATTGAACGCGGGTCCACCACCTGCAGAATCTGCATCTCTACCACCCGGCTATCTGCTTCACACAAAATAAAAGTAATTTTGTTATTAGGCTAATAAATGAAATTTTTTATTATTTTGAATTAAAAAGAATTAAAAATATTTTCACCCGTCCAGGAATTGAACCTGGGTCCACCACCTGCAGAATCTGCATCTCTACCACCCGGCTATCTGCTTCACACAAAATAAAAGTAATTTTGTTATTAATAAATGAAATCTTTTATTATTTTGAATTAAAAAGAATTAAAAATATTCTCACACGTCCAGGAATTGAACCCGGGTCCACCACCTGCAGAATCTGCATCTCTACCACCCGGCTATCTGCTTCACACAAAATAAAAGTAATTTTGTTCATCATAAATGAAATATTTTATTATTTTGAATAAAAAAGAATTAAAAATATTCTGACACGTCCAGGAATGGAACCCGGGTCCACCACCTCCAGAATCTAAATCTCTACCACCTGGCTATCTGCTTCACACACAATAAAGGTAATTTTGTCAGTAATAAATGAAATGTTTTATTATTTTTATCGAAAAATAAATAAAAAAGATTCTCACCTGTCCAGGAATTGAACCCGGGTCCACCAACTGCAGAAACTGCATCTCTACCACCCGGCTATCTGTTTCACACAAAATAAAAGTAATTTTGTTATTAATAAATGAAATCTTTTATTATTTTGAATTAAAAAGAATTAAAAATATTCTGACACGTCCAGGAATTGAACCCGGGTCCACCACCTGCAGAATCTGCATCTCTACCACCCGGCTATCTGCTTCACACAAAATAAAAGTAATTTTGTTATTAATAAATGAATTATTTTATTATTTTGAATTAAAAAGAATTTAAAAATATTCTGACACGTCCAGGAATTGAACCCGGGTCCACCACCTGCAGAATCTGCATCTCTACCACCCGGCTATCTGCTTCACACAAAATAAAAGTAATTTTGTTATTAATAAATGAAATCTTTTATTATTTTGAATTAAAAAGAATTAAAAATATTTTCACCCGTCCAGGAATTGAACCTGGGTCCACCACCTGCAGAATCTAAATCTCTACCACCCGGCTATCTGCTTCACACAAAATAAAGGTAATTTTGTTAGTAATAAATGAAATGTTTTATTATTTTTATTGAAAAATAAATAAAAAAGATTCTCACCTGTCCAGGAATTGAACCCGGGTCCACCAACTGCAGAAACTGCATCTCTACCACCCGACTATCTGTTTCACACAAAATAAAAGTAATTTTGTTATTAATAAATGAATTTTTTTATTATTTTGAATTAAAAAGAATTAAAAAATATTCTGACACGTCCAGGAATTGAACCCGGGTCCACCACCTGCAGAATCTGCATCTCTACCACCCGGCTATCTGCTTCACACAAAATAAAAGTAATTTTGTTATTAATAAATGAATTTTTTTATTATTTTGAATTAAAAAGAATTAAAAAATATTCTGACACGTCCAGGAATTGAACCCGGGTCCACCAACTGCAGAAACTGCATCTCTACCACCCGACTATCTGTTTCACACAAAATAAAAGTAATTTTGTTATTAATAAATGAATTTTTTTATTATTTTGAATTAAAAAGAATTAAAAAATATTCTGACACGTCCAGGAATTGAACCCGGGTCCACCACCTGCAGAATCTGCATCTCTACCACCCAGCTATCTGCTTCACACGAAATGAAGGTAATTTTGTTAGGAATAAATGAAATACTTTATTATTTTTATTGAAAAATAAATAAAAAAGATTCTCACCCGTCCAGGAATTGAACCCAGGTCCACCACCTCCAGAATCTAAATTTCTACCACCTGGCTATCTGCTTCACACAAAATAAAGGTAATTTTGTTAGTAATAAATGAAATGTTTTATTATTTTTATTGAAAAATAAATTAAAAAGATTCTCACCTATCCAGGAATTGAACCCGGGTCCACCAACTGCAGAAACTGCATCTCTACCACCCGGCTATCTGTTTCACACAAAATAAAAGTAATTTTGTTATTAATAAATGAATTTTTTTATTATTTTGAATTAAAAAGAATTAAAAATATTCTGACATGTCCAGGAATTGAACGCGGGTCCACCACCTGCAGAATCTGCATCTCTACCACCCGGCTATCTGCTTCACACAAAATAAAAGTAATTTTGTTATTAGGCTAATAAATGAAATTTTTTATTATTTTGAATTAAAAAGAATTAAAAATATTTTCACCCGTCCAGGAATTGAACCTGGGTCCACCACCTGCAGAATCTGCATCTCTACCACCCGGCTATCTGTTTCACACAAAATAAAAGTAATTTTGTTATTAATAAATGAAATCTTTTATTATTTTGAATTAAAAAGAATTAAAAATATTTTCACCCGTCCAGGAATTGAACCCGGGTCCACCACCTGCAGAATCTGCATCTCTACCACCCGGCTATCTGCTTCACACAAAATAAAAGTAATTTTGTTCATCATCAATGAAATATTTTATTATTTTGAATTAAAAAGAATTAAAAAATATTCTTACACATCCAGGAATTGAACCCGGGTCCACCACCTGCAGAATCTAAATCTCTACCACCCGGCTATCTGCTTCACACAAAATAAAGGTAATTTTGTTAGTAATAAATGAAATGTTTTATTATTTTTATTGAAAAATAAATAAAAAAGATTCTCACCTGTCCAGGAATTGAACCCGGGTCCACCACCTGCAGAAACTGCATCTCTACCACCTGGCTATCTGCTTCACACAAAATAAAAGTAATTTTGTTATTAATAAATGAATTTTTTTATTATTTTGAATTAAAAAGAATTTTAAAATATTCTGACACGTCCAGGAATTGAACCCGGGTCCACCACCTGCAGAATCTGCATCTCTACCACCCGGCTATCTGCTTCACACAAAATAAAAGTAATTTTGTTATTAATAAATGAAATGTTTTATTATTTTTATTGAAAAATAAATAAAAAAGATTCTCACCTATCCAGGAATTGAACCCGGGTCCACCAACTGCAGAAACTGCATCTCTACCACCCGGCTATCTGTTTCACACAAAATAAAAGTAATTTTGTTATTAATAAATGATTTTTTTTATTATTTTGAATTAAAAAGAATTAAAAAATATTCTGACACGTCCAGGAATTGAACCGGGTCCACCACCTGCAGAATCTGCATCTCTACCACCCGGCTATCTGCTTCACACAAAATAAAAGTAATTTTGTTATTAATAAATGAATTTTTTTATTATTTTGAATTAAAAAGAATTAAAAATATTTTCACCCGTCCAGGAATTGAACCTGGGTCCACCACCTGCAGAATCTAAATCTCTACCACCCGGCTATCTGTTTCACACAAAATAAAAGTAATTTTGTTATTAATAAATGAAATCTTTTATTATTTTGAATTAAAAAGAATTAAAAATATTTTCACCCGTCCAGGAATTGAACCCGGGTCCACCACCTGCAGAATCTGCATCTCTACCACCCGGCTATCTGCTTCACACAAAATAAAAGTAATTTTGTTCATCATCAATGAAATATTTTATTATTTTGAATAAAAAAGAATTAAAAATATTCTGACACGTCCAGGAATTGAACCCGGGTCCACCACCTCCAGAATCTAAATTTCTACCACCTGGCTATCTGCTTCACACAAAATAAAGGTAATTTTGTTAGTAATAAATGAAATGTTTTATTATTTTTATTGAAAAATAAATAAAAAAGATTCTCACCTATCCAGGAATTGAACCCGGGTCCACCAACTGCAGAAACTGCATCTCTACCACCCGGCTATCTGTTTCACACAAAATAAAAGTAATTTTGTTATTAATAAATGATTTTTTTATTATTTTGAATTAAAAAGAATTAAAAAATATTCTGACACGTCCAGGAATTGAACCCGGGTCCACCACCTGCAGAATCTGCATCTCTACCACCCGGCTATCTGCTTCACACAAAATAAAAGTAATTTTGTTATTAATAAATGAAATCTTTTATTATTTTAAATTAAAAAGAATTAAAAATATTTTCACCTGTCCAGGAATTGAACCTGGGTCCACCACCTGCAGAATCTGCATCTCTACCACCCGGCTATCTGTTTCACACAAAATAAAAGTAATTTTGTTATTAATAAATGAATTTTTTTTCATTATTTTGAATTAAAAAGAATTAAAAAATATTCTGACACGTCCAGGAATTGAACCCGGGTCCACCACCTGCAGAATCTGCATCTCTTCCACCCGGCTATCTGCTTCACACAAAATAAAAGTAATTTTGTTATTAATAAATGAATTTTTTTATTATTTTGAATTAAAAAGAATTAAAAAATATTCTGACCCGTCCAGGAATTGAACCCGGGTCCACCACCTGCAGAATCTGCATCTCTACCACCCAGCTATCTGCTTGACACAAAATAAAAGTAATTTTGTTATTAATAAATGAAATCTTTTATTATTTTGAATTAAAAAGAATTAAAAATATTTTCACCCGTCCAGGAATTGAACCTGGGTCTACCACCTGCAGAATCTAAATCTCTACTGTGCGGCTATCTGCTTCACACAAAATAAAGGTAATTTTGTTAGTAATAAATGAAATGTTTTATTATTTTTAGTGAAAAATAAATAAAAAAGATTCTCACCCGTCCAGGAATTGAACCCGGGTCCACCACCCATAGAATCTAAATCTCTACCACCTGGCTATCTGCTTCACACAAAATAAAGGTAATTTTGTTAGTAATAAATGAAATGTTTTATTATTTTTATTGAAAAATAAATAAAAAAGATTGTCACCTGTCCAGGAATTGAATCTGGGTCCATCAACTGCAGAAACTGCATCTCTACCACCCGGCTATCTGTTTCACACAAAATAAAGGTAATTTTGTTAGTAATAAATGAAATGTTTTATTATTTTTATTGAAAAATAAATAAAAAAGATTCTCACCTGTCCAGGAATTGAACCCGGGTCCACCACCTGCAGAAACTGCATCTCTACCACCTGGCTATCTGCTTCACACAAAATAAAAGTAATTTTGTTATTAATAGGCCTAAAGGAATTTTTTTATTATTTTGAATTAAAAAGAATTTTAAAATATTCTGACACGTCCAGGAATTGAACCCGGGTCCACCACCTGCAGAATCTGCATCTCTACCACCCGGCTATCTGCTTCACACAAAATAAAAGTAATTTTGTTATTAATAAATGAAATCTTTTATTATTTTTAGTGAAAAATAAATAAAAAAGATTCTCACCCGTCCAGGAATTGAACCCGGGTCCACCACCCATAGAATCTAAATCTCTACCACCTGGCTATCTGCTTCACACAAAATAAAGGTAATTTTGTTAGTAATAAATGAAATGTTTTATTATTTTTATTGAAAAATAAATAAAAAAGATTGTCACCTGTCCAGGAATTGAATCTGGGTCCATCAACTGCAGAAACTGCATCTCTACCACCCGGCTATCTGTTTCACACAAAATAAAAGTAATTTTGTTATTAATAAAGGAACTTTTTTATCATTTTGAATTAAAAAGAATTAAAAAATATTCTTACACATCCGGGAATTGAACCCGAGTCCACCTCCTGCAGAATCTAAATCTCTACCACCCGGCTATCTGCTTCATTTTCTGCTTTATTTTTATTGAAAAATAAATAAAAAAGATTCTCACCCGTCCAGGAATTGAACCCAGGTCCACAACCTGCAGAAACTGCATCTCTACCACCTGGCTATCTGCTTCACACAAAATAAAAGTAATTTTGTTATTAATAAATGAATTTTTTATTATTTTGAATTAAAAAGAATTAAAAATATTTTCACCCGTCCAGGAATTGAACCCGGGTCCACCACCTGCAGAATCTAAATCTCTACCACCCGGCTATCTGCTTCACACAAAATAAAAGTAATTTTGTTCATCATAAATGAAATATTTTATCATTTTGAATAGAAAAGAATTAAAAATATTCTGACACGTCCAGGAATTGAACCCGGGTCCACCAACTGCAGAAACTGCATCTCTTCCAACCGGCTATCTGTTTCACACAAAATAAAAGTAATTTTGTTATTAATAAATGAATTTTTTTATTAGGCCTATTTTGAATTAAAAAGAATTAAAAAATATTCTGACACGTCCAGGAATTGAACCCGGGTCCACCACCTGCAGAATCTAAATCTCTACCACCCGGCTATCTGTTTCACACAAATTAAAAGTAATTTTGTTATTAATAAATGAACTTTTTATTATTTTGAATTAAAAAGAATTTAAAAATATTCTGACACGTCCAGGAAATGAACCCAGGTCCACCACCTGCAGAATCTGCATCTCTACCACCCGGCTATCTGTTTCACACAAATTAAAAGTAATTTTGTTATTAATAAATGAATTTTTTTATTATTTTGAATTAAAAAGAATTAAAAAATATTCTGACACGTCCAGGAATTGAACCCAGGTCCACCACCTGCAGAATCTGCATCTCTACCACCCGGCTATCTGCTTCACACAAAATAAAAGTAATTTTGTCATTAATAAATGAATTTTTTTATCATTTTGAATTAAAAAGAATTAAGAAATATTCTTACACATCCAGGAATTGAACCCGGGTCCACCTCCTGCAGAATCTAAATCTCTAGCACCCGGCTATCTGCTTCACACGAAATTAAGGTAATTTTGTTAGGAATAAATGAAATATTTTATTTTTTTTATTGAAAAATAAATAAAAATGATTCTCACCCGTCCAGGAATTGAACCCGGGTCCACAACCTGCAGAAACTGCATCTCTACCACGTGGCTATCTGCTTCACACAAAATAAAAGTAATTTTGTTATTAATAATTATTTTAAATAAAAAAGAATTAAAAAATATTTTGACACGTCCAGGAATTGAACCCGGGTCCACCATCTGCAGAATCTGCATCTCTACCACCCGGCTATCTGCTTCACACAAAATAAAAGTAATTTTGTTATTAATCAATGAACTTTTTTATTATTTTGAATTAAAAAAAAATAAAAAAACATTCTTACACATCCACCACCTGCAGAATCTAAATCTCTACCTCCCGGCTATCTGCTTCACACAAAATAAAGGTAATTTTGTTAGGAATAAATGAAATAATTTATTATTTTTATTGAAAAATAAATAAAAAAGATTCTCACCCATCCAGGAATTGAACCCAGGTCCACAACCTGCAGAAACTGCATCTCTACCACCTGGCTATCTGCTTCACACAAAATAAAAGTAATTTTGTTATTAATAAATGAATTTCTTTATTATTTTGAATTAAAAAGAATTAAAAATGTTTTCACCCGTCCAGGAATTGAACCCGGGTCCACCACCTGCAGAAACTGCATCTCTGCCACCCGGCTATCTGTTTCACACAAAATAAAAGTAATTTTGTTATTAATAAATGATTTTTTTTATTATTTTGAATTAAAAAGAATTAAAAAATATTCTGACACGTCCAGGAATTGAACCTGGGTCCACCACCTCCAGAATCTAAATCTCTACCACCTGGCTATCTGCTTCACACAAAATTAAGGTAATTTTGTAAGTAATAAATGAAATGTTTTATTATTTTTATTGAAAAATAAATAAAAAAGATTCTCACCTGTCCAGGAATTGAACCTGCTGGACGGGTGAGAATATTTTTGAATTCTTTTTTATTCAGAAAAATAAAATATTTCATTAATTTACAACGAAATTACTTTTATCTTGTGTGAAGCAGATAGCCTGGTGGTAGAGATGTAGATTCTGCATGTGGTGGACCCAGGTTCAACTCCTGGACGAGAAAGAATTTTTTTGAATTCTTTGTTATTCAAAATAATAAAATATTTCATTAATTTACAACAAAATTACATTTATCTTGTGTGAAGCAGATAGCCTGGTGGTAGAGATGTAGATTCTGCATGTGGTGGACCCGGGTTCAATTCCTGGATGGATGAGAAAATTTTTGAATTCTTTTTTATTCAAAATAATAAAACATTTCATTTATTTATAACAAAATTACTATTATTTTCTGTGAAGCATATAGCCTGGTGGTAGAGATGTAGCTTCTGCATTTGGTGGACCCAGGTTCATTTCCTGGACAGTTGAGAATATTTTTAAATTCTTTTTTATTCAAAATAATAAAATATTTCAATAATTTACAACAAAATTACTTTTATCTTGTGTGAAGCAGATAGCCTGGTGGTAGAGATGTAGATTCTGCATGTGGTGGACCCGGGTTCAATTCCT
Source organism: Plazaster borealis (assembly GCA_021014325.1). Classification (NCBI taxonomy): domain Eukaryota; kingdom Metazoa; phylum Echinodermata; class Asteroidea; order Forcipulatida; family Labidiasteridae; genus Plazaster; species Plazaster borealis. Next base: position 9,012,873 of record CM037471.1, on the reverse strand, counting down.
GGACGGATGAGAACATTTTTGAATTCATTTTTATTCAAAATAGTAAAATATATCATTTATTTATAACAAAATTACTATTATTTTCTGTGAAGCAGATAGCCTGGTGGTAGAGATGTAGATTCTGCATTTAGTGGACCAGGGTTCAATTCCTGGACGGATGAGAATATTTTTTAAAATTCTTTTTTTATTCAAAATAATAAAAAATTTCATTTATTCTACCAAAATTACTTTTATTTGTGTGAAGCACATAGTCTGGTGGTAGAGATGTAGATTCTGCATTTGGTGGACCTGGGTTCAATTCCTGGACGGATGAGAATATTTTTGAATTCTTTTTTATTCAAAATAGTAAAATATTTCATTAATTTACAACAAAAGATAGCAAGGTGGTAGCCCTAACCCTAACCCTAACCCTAACCCCAGCCCCAGCCCCAGCCCCAGCCCCAGCCCCAGCCCCAGCCCCAGCCCCAGCCCCAGCCCCAGCCCCAGCCCCAGCCCCAGCCCCAGCCCCAGCCCCAGCCCCAGCCCCAGCCCCAGCCCTAGCCCTAGCCCTAGCCCTAGCCCTAGCCCTAGCCCTAGCCCTAGCCCCAGCCCCAGCCCCAGCCCCAGCCCCAGCCCCAGCCCCAGCCCCAGCCCCAGCCCCAGCCCCAGCCCCAGCCCCAGCCCCAGCCCCAACCCCAACCCCAGCCCCAGCCCCAACAATCAACTGCCGGTCTACTGCGCGCAAGGGGCCCAGACCGATGCACTGACAGTGCAGTGGGACGGCCTACTGGCCTATGCGTTCCTGCCCATCTCCCTGATTTCTCGGGTGCTTGCCAAGATTGAGCAGGAGGACTGTCAAATCCTCCTCATAGCTTCTTTCTAGCCCCACAAGCTGTGGTTTCCCGGCCCGTCAGGCTTCTGGTTCACCGATTTTTTCAATTTTTTGCCCAAATTTGATAACAATGCTAGAGAATCCGTGAGACTGGACGTGTTACTTTATATAAGAGTACCAGTATACAAGCATCCAAATAAGGATTAGTTTTATACCAAAGTGGTTTCTGATCACTGATAGCAGAAAATGTGAATATATGACCAAGTTTCTAAAGATTGTTGACACAAGTGAAAGAAGTTTTGCTGCTGTAAACAGTCAAAAATAGCAACAGTTTATTTATTTATTTGAAAAACAGCGTCAACATGTATTTAACACAACTGCTGTATATTAAACTGTCATATATTGTCCCGTAAAGATGTCATATACACTAATATGGTTATAATATTTTTTTGCAAGTCATTACTTGGGTTAAACTACATCATTGGTAATGTGCCATAAGAAACAAAAAAGAAATAGAGACATCAGAATGGAAGAAAATTTGAAACGAACAATTTATAAATTCATGATGCCATTTTTGAGTGTATGTGAAATGTACTGGGAAAACAACTTTTGTTTCAATGCAAAAAGCCAAGTCTCTTTGGGCAACATACCTTAAAACTGATATTTAAAAACCCATACCAAGCCATTGGTTTGAATTTTTTTTGAAGCTGGAAGCACATAAAGAAAATTACACTTTCAATCGCTCAATATGGTTTTGTTTATGTTTATGAGAAATTACCAATGATGCAACTCTGGTAGTTCTTACTAAATACCTTACAGACTAGGCATTTTTGCTAGCATGTGGTCTCAATCCTCTTCTCCCAAGTCAATTCACCAAATTGAGTGTTTGGACTTAAAATAACATTTAAAGTCACTGTACACGTTTAGTAATTACTCAAAATATATATCAGCATAAAAACTGACTTGGTAACGAGCAACAGAGAGCTGTTGATAGTATAAAACATTGTGAGAAACGACTCCCTCTGAAGTAACTTAGTTTTTGAGAAAGAGATAATTTCTCACTAAAATAATAAAAGACTTCTTGCAAGAAGCCTTTTATTCCTATCTGAAAGCACACAAATTTGTACAACAAGGGTGCCTTTCATCATTTCCTTGCAACTTCGATGACCAATTGAGCCCAAATTTTCACAGGCTTGTTATTTTATGCATATGTTGGGATACACCAAGTGAGAACACTGGTCTTTGACAATTACCAAACGTGTTCAGTGCCTTAAAAAGCCTAACCCTGTGATAAGCACTTGTTGTTTGGGCCTACTGGCCCCAGTCCTTCTGAATCTTTCACTTTGGCAATTGGATATAGAAGGATTGGTTTAGTTTGTGGCATTGTCCGTATCAAAGGCAAAATCTTTCAGATTGATTTAGCTACAATTATATGGCCACTGGCTTCTATGCATCTCCTATGCAAGAACTCGTTGCATAAAGCTTTTTACTACGTATTCTTCACCGTTGTTTGCTTGGCAATATATAGAGTGATAAATCAGTGATAGATGTTAACTTCCCTGAGAAGTTCGGCTGTCTGTTAAAACTTCCTGTAAATCACCAACTTACCAGATTCATGGAATACCCCCAAAGCATATTAACTTGGTAAGCACAATACTAGCAGGTTACCAATTAGAATTCCTCGTAATGCCCTTCTTGTGACTGGTAACTGCTTTCTTTTTTGCTTAGCATTACAACTTGTTGTGCAATCTTTCCTCCTTTAAGCTTTATTCAATTATGCCCAGATTTTTTTTGTGGCTGATCAGCAGTTCATGGCAGCTTTTCTTGTTTGCTTTTCTTTTTTAAATAAATAGTTACTATGGGAAGTTTGCATGAAGTTTATACTACAAAATTGCACCTGATAATTACTGTTTCTAAATAATAAAATTTAACATAAATCAAACATTTAATCATATCACCTAAACAAGTAAAGAGAGACTAAAGTGATTAGACAAAATGAAGATGATATATGAGATATACATATTTGAAATATGAATAGAATATCTTTTGCCCTGGTCAAAGGATGCATTCAATGGCATGGAGCAAGCACAACAGTAATTAGAAGACGTTTATTGAGTTGAACGTCTTGATTATTGCTTCAAGACCATGTTATGAAAATTCTGATGAAACAGCTTGGACAAAAGGAAAACAGTAATACTCCATTGAAAGTGCAGGAATGTATAAGCTCCAAGGCTTCTGTGGAGAAAAATGAAACCCTTGTACACTTGATCATTGATTTCAAATTGTTTGCACCAATCCAAAACTTTTTTTTGTACATCTTGAAATTACTTTCTCTTCTGAGGGTCTGTAAATATCAATCATGACAAAACATTAAAGTTTGTTTTCCTTTTAATTCACTTCATCTCTGAAGGCCAGCTGGTTTTGTGTTTGTTTTACAGTGTATGAACACCAGGGATTTGTAAACAAACGCAGTGGGATCAAGTATTCACACCAGCTGAACAGGCTAATGAAGTGTTCGAGACAAGTGAAATTTGTCTTGTTTGTTTGTGTTGATATGGGGATAGACTATACAGAAAATGAAATGATTTGATTAACTAATTAGTAATTAACAAATTAGTGATTTTGTGCTGTCGGCTACAGTAGAGGCGTCATTGCGCAGCGTAAAAAGACCAAAATTGAGAAGAGCTAAAAGTGGACAAGAGTATTTCCACCTCCAACAATTTGAAAATCCACCCCTTCACAATTACCTCCCCAAACTTTGGCTCAAATTCAACAGTGGTTCAAATAGGACATTATGAAACCTACTTTCCATAACACATTAAAAAACACAGGTAAGATGGGGCAAGCCGTTCCAGGTTAACCTAACCTAAATAGTAAAAAAAGTGTACATTTACGTAATTTGGTATCCAAGTTTGTCCAAACGCAGTGAAACACTACAGATATAATTGCCTGCAATGTGTCATAGCAACAATAATGTCTAGTCAGGAAACATGTCATCTAAACAAGCACTTGCCAATGAATTGAGTCATTGTACCGGACGTTAATAACAATCATCTTAGGTTTTGTTGGGGGTAAAAATTAGACATCTACGTTTCATTGATAGCATTCACATTTAACAGCAGTATTTGGAGTTACAAAGAGCCATAGTTCAACTGCAACACCATACCTTTCAACCAACAGCTAAGACAATGTTACACATTTTATCACTATTCACAATAGATGTTGACTTTGGAAGATACAACTTATACAAATTAACACTCCTGTGAGAAGAGTATCGAATGTTGAATTTTCAGCAGAATTCATTTTTAGACGTTCTACCAGGCCCGTCATCTCACAAGAAAAGAAGTTTGGTTGTGAAGAAATGAGAACAGATGATGCACAGATCATCTGTGAAGAATGTATAACCTTGATGTTACCTTGATCAACATTGTCAATTTAATCAACATACAATAATTTGTACGGATGTTTGTTCCTCAACCAAAATAAACTAAGAGAAGCAATTAAATGGCAGTTAAAATTTGGAGTTGCCCGTTTGGTACTTCTTTCATCATTGGTTATTCTTGCATGATGACATGATGTCACCTCACTAAGAAAACAACCATCAGAAATCAGTCAAGTTAGTTCATATAAACGTTTAGACGTAATTCGCCATGGTAATCAAATTCAATACTCTTAAATTGGTTATTAACGTCTCTGTTTTGGATTGAAGAAAGCTTCTAAGTTCAACAATTAGATGTCACTGGATGTATCATGCTATAACAACAGTCATAACTTATAACATGTCATCACACACATATATATATATATTTGGGCGAGAGTAGTGTACAAAGCTTCACAACTGAACACACATTGTTAGATTCTGTCACTTCAATTTTAACAATATTGGCAGATGTAAAACACTATGACTTGGTCATTCATAACCTCTACGTGGTTGTAACATTTAGAATACTGTCGTTGAAATGAACATGGCTTGACATTTGTTTGTGAGTACTTGAACTGTATAGCCTAAAACCACTTGCAAGTGTCTCAAGATGCAAACACTAGCTGATAACTTCATAACTTTACTCAAAACACAATCTTTAGGTAACATACATGTAGATACATTAATGATTTGATGCCCCACTTCACTAAATAAATAATTAAAATAATTTTCAGAAAATGCCCTCATGTAAATCCCGGTTCATAATTTTCTTGCGTCAAATTTGGAAAAAAACGGCAAGTACCGATTATTGCATCACCACAATTAGCTTCCCATTTGCTTTCGCGTGAAGTATTTACCAGGCCTAAATGTGCCGACAGTTAGCGTCAACAAAACATTCAATCTTTGAGAAAACAATAAAACAAACACCCAGTGCATCATGACAAATATAATGGGGCTTAGAATCCACACTATGTCTGACAATGGAGGAAGGGTCTGACATACATGGACAGGTCTTTCAGGTACTGTGTACATTGTGTTCCTTACATTGCTTTGTCAATCTATGCCTTCAGTTGGCCCAACAACACTCTGATTGTGCAGAATAATGCAGGGTCAAATTCCCGGGTAGTTTGTTTTAAATTCGCTCTTTCAACATGGACACCAGGGGCCTTTCTCAAACCTCGGCATGGGCTCCGTTATACATTTTTGGAGCAGCGTGTTTTTGCACCCGGTGGTTCAAACATCAGACGGAGCCCTGGAGCCGGAGCCGGAGCCCAAGCCGAGGTTTGAGAAAGGCTCCAGACCCCCATTTCAAGTCCTACCACTAACTCAACAAGAACACATGGTTCAATACTGGTATGGGTGTATATTTACATATATAGAATTCAGCTTGTTGGTAATCTAACAATTATCGCTAGGCACCATAGTTTTCCCGTTGTAGCCTGTTGGAGAGAGTGAGTGAGTTACCCCCAAATGGCATCCTGTACTAAAACTGATCAGACTTCCTAAACACATGGGTAAACACACCGTTGCATATGATGTCACTAACTCAAGCGTCAACCTCAATATATTCAAAGTATCAGTTTCTCTGACACTTTTTAACAGTTTGACCTCCACTATGGCTACAACGTGAAGCCATATCCGAATTGGCGGCTACAGCTACGGCTAGATATCTGCATAATTATACATTGAAGTATATGACGTCATTATCAACACCCTTAGCAACAGTCAAAGCTGTAGCAGTAGCCGCCAATTGCTAGTCTCCAAACTATTACACATCAACTACTAATTATGTTGAAACTTATTAGAGTTGGCCAAGGCGCTCACTGTTAGAAAGTTAACTACCTTAAGTATCTTTTTTATCTTTTCATTTTTTAGCTTAGAGGTTTTGTGTGTGATGCACTTGCAATATTCTTTCATCAAACTGTTATAGGAGCTAACATTTTAATTATCAATTGAAATTGGAATAATTGACATAACAGTATTAAAACACCTTGACTTTAACAGTTAGCCAAATTTCTAACAATAGAACAATTAAGATAAATCATATTTCTACAGTAACACAACATGAATACTGTAATTTTGTATATACTATATCGTATACTTTTGTGATATATAACAATGAAAATAACGTTATCAACAATAAAAATTTGGAGTTCTATACAACTATATGTTATAAACATATAAAAACGAAATGTAAAGTTTTCCCCAGGAATGACACAATATTTGCATATAACAAGTTTATTTTAAATACAGCAACGGGTAATGGTTTAAGTTTTGGACAGATGAACATTAAACCTATTTTGGTTCTTTACCTTGGGCAACAAGACTTTATGGACAGGATATTTATTTCACATTATAAAGATACATACGCATTAGCTTTGTAGAAGACCAGGGTATGGCTTTGTTGAAGACCATGGTAGGGTCACAAAAACCAAACTTGGAGATAATAAGGTACGCTTGCAACCACAGATAATACAATTTGTCCATTACTGAGAGCTGAACCTTCAAAACGCTCTCAGTGTGAATTACTTCATAGAAAATGTCATTGGTAACAATGGTAATAATACATCCCAACCAACCCGCAAACCCATACTTCAACAACGGCAGGTTTTCCATGATGTGTTAAATGTACCATGTATTCTTAGTAGCACACAAAGTTTCTTCAGGCTTCAGGAGTTATTAATAATGGAGATCCCTTAGGAGGGCAAATATCTAAACATCAAGAAGATATTTGGTCCCTCATTAAAAAAAGGAAAACGATCAGTGAACCTCAACAGTTTTCCATGACTTTTAAAATGGGTCACAAGAAACAAGACGAAGGAGAAAGCCAATGATTTTGGAACACTGTCGGCATCTTACATAGATTCTATACTTAGACCATGGATTGATGATAGGCTTTCATTCTCCATCTACACACAGTGACGATCACCTCCTAGAAACTGGCACCCCATCCCATAAAAAACATTTCCTGAAGTAGTCACTCGACTAAAATTCTACTTGAGTCATCCCCAATGTGTTACTATCCTGTTCCACAGAGGAAGACTTGCTTCCAGGGCTTTCTCGGGTCTCATTCCTCAGGTTGAAGTTGCCTTTCCCACATGAAGGACTTACGTCTGAAGCATCATGCTCATCAAACTTGGGCGTATCGTCAAGAAGGGGTAACTTATATACATTGTACAGTAGACATATCACCAGAGCTCTGTCTTGAGATATTCCTGAAGCAATGTATTCCATCACAGGAACAAGTATATTAGACTTGCTACTAGATCTCTGTTCGGATAGCAGTCTGTTTTAAGGGTTTTGTCCTGAAGGATTCAAAAATAATAGTAGACTTGCTACCAGAGCTCTGTACATGTTAAGTGCTTGAAGCCAGGGTCTCGTCGCAAGTCCCAGTAGTCATTCTTAAAGACACACACTTCTTTACCATTCTCCTTGCCAAATCTGATGATAGAGGAGGAAAAAGGTTAACACTTGTCAGCAATTGATACAAATGAACATCGATAACCATTGTCACAGACAATCAGAATACATACTGATGACTTAAAATTATTTCTATTAACTTTGCAAAAACTTTGTTTTAACCTTTCTTCAGAAAAGTGTTTAAATCTTTAATTCCTTTAACACTAGCAGTGTCCTGTATTGTGTAATGCCATGCAAATGCAAATTCTGGAAACAATGACTGCAGTTAAGGCAATATGAGTTTCAAGCTGATATCCCAAACTTTAATTTGTTCACAACTTGAACGTTGTGCTGTGTATTGTGACAAAAACAAAAGCATGACCAATACACAGTCCAAAAATTGGTCCGATTTCTTCCGCCCGGGATATTGAGCAGTAGGGTTATAAAAAACTGATATTTTACCTCTTTTCAAATGTAATCAATACACAAAGTTTTAAATAAAGCAAATATAAAAAAAGAGGCCCTTTGCCATTCTGCATTTTGTTCCTTTTCAAAATCTGACTCAATCTCTCTATTGGTCAGACAGAAATAGCTTCAAATAGCTGCTGATGACTTCCCAAAAGTTGAAGCTAAAGCTGATGCACGGGTTCATACTTCACATGAAAGCAAATGCACAGTAAATTTTGATGTCAACAATTTTCACTATGCGCTGTTTTCTAAGTGCAATTAAACAAATCTGATCTGATATGGCAACTCGCATGAAGTATGGAACTAGCGCTCGATTTCACAAAGCACAAAGATTCATCTTAAGATGAGTCATCAGAATCACAATAGTCATGTATGATGTGACATCACACTTTGCTTAGCAATTAAGAGTGATACGCAGCTTAAAATCAATCTTAGCTCTTTGTGAAACCAAGCCCCAGGCTTCAGAAAGACCCCCACATCCACCACATTCTCATTAACATACCTGAAGAACCTAGGTTCATGGCTGTTGCCTTGTTCTTCCCTCCATTTCCTGCGCTCTCTTTGTAAACTTTCCAGTCTCTGTTTCTCACGTTCTGCCCCTATCACATCACCATCCTCAAGTTTTCTGCATGGAAACAGACGTTATTTTACATGTTTTGTGCTTATACAGATAGTGAATAGTGATCAATATTCACTACATTTGTTGAATCAGTGACTGACCATTACATGTATGTGATCATTAGCCAAGTTGGACTGTTTGTTAAAGGGTCTGTATAAGTTTGGTAATGACTGAAAATTAATGACAATAAAAACTTACTTGGTGAGAAGTACAGCAGCTTTGGATAGTATAATGCATTTTGAGAAACTTTTCACTTTGAAGGACTGCGGTTGTGGAAAAAGATATCACCTTTTATCCCCAAAAATATGAATCTGAGAAGCGTTACTGACAGTAACATTTCTCAGAGTGTGTATTTCAATTGCAGATTATTCTTCATGCGTGGACATAATCGCTCCAGATTTTCGGCAATATCTCAAAAACTCTACCCCATTTTGAAATGAAATTTTCACAGGTTAGTTTAATGGTATATATTTACAACTATATAGGATTGAAACAAACCGTGGGTTTCAATTACCAAACGTATACAATCCCTTTAAAGTTGATTCATGTAGGACTAAAAACCTTGTTATTGGTTGTCAGTTCTCTCTAGTTATCCATTGACCAAATTCACCTGTCACATGCGCGGTTAGATGTGTACCATATGTCTATGCTATTCTCTGCCATTGCAGTGGTAGCCACCATATTATTAAGGTTAATTGATGTAAGCACTCAAAAAAATACTTTTTCTTAATAGTGCAAGTCTCTTGCGTTTTCGTACATTGCGACCTGTTAAAGTGCGCACGTTTGTTTCCATCACGCATTAAAGCAATGTACGTAGTCCCAAAAAAGCGAGACTTGCTTGTTCTATAGAGATGTATTTTTTTGTTTCTTATATAAACAAATACATATCTAATCTTAATAACATTTTCTTATCACCTGGAATTGATCTTTGCTCTTGAATGGGCACTATGGTAAAAGGTAACTTCAAGGAAAAAGTTGTAAATCTTCATGGAAGTTTGTAAAGGTACTAAAACAGCAAACTATGGCAAATTAAGGGACCTTGCCAAACCTCCCAGATCGCTCCAAAACCCGCAAGTTTGTTTATACCACATTTAATCAGCCTATCAAACCGCAGAGCACTCAGTGGGGTGCATTGGCATAGGGCATGTCTTTAGTGCATCAGAGAACTGTGTGCCTTTCAGCGAGTAAAACCGTGTCCCTCATAGAAATACAGTCCGACAGAATCAAACAAAAATTTAACATCAGAGATTTGTTATCCGACTACCTGTTTTGGATTAAGGGGTACCCATGGCAATCACCGAGGGTTGCCATGTGAGATATTAGGCCTGCATTACTAGCTGATACATTGAACATGTAAACAGTGAATCAGGAAATGAAGCCATGGTATGCTGTACCTTTGATCTGGTCTGAGGCGTCCGTCTGTAGGAGGTAAGAGATGCTTTGTATTTGGATCTAACTCATTCAACTCTATAGCAAACCGAGTGAAGCCATAGTACATACGATGATTCTCTGGCATAGATCCTGCAAGATCACAAAATAACAATGGGAAATGATTTTACAAGACGAATTGAGATGTCCAACCTACCAGTACATACATGTATAGTAACTCCAAATAAAAACAAGAGCCTTTCTCCACAATACAGATCTTATACCACTTCTGTTATCTTCTCGCAACATTCATTCTTCAAATAAATTTTTTCTCTAAGTTCCCAAATGGAACCTTAACCTTGATTCACATGGCCACTAAGAGACTACAAACTCATTTTTTCTCAAAGGCATTTTCTGTGTAATTTACAAACTACTTTGTGATAGTGTACTGATCCCATTTTTAAAGAGAAATTTTAGTGTTATGCACCCTCGAACAGGCTGGACCTGGATAGAGCACAATACCAATTCAATAAATTATAAAGTATTATTATCATTATAGCAGTCGATGATCTGTTTCTCAATGATGTGTGCAAAGCAATATAATTAAATAGAATCTGCCAATGGACAGTTATTTTGCAATCTGACTCCTAGGATTGAGGTGGCAGGTTAATTGGATTCAAATGAATGAAATACCTGAGCGATGTAAAAGGCATTGTACGCCATGGGAAAAACACAATCTAATAGTAAGGCGAAGTAAAACAAAATTCATGTTTAGCGTCCCCGCCCGCTTCCTTTTTGGTGGCCGCATTAATTGTATATTTACCAAAAATGAGATTTAAAATCATAAAAATATCAAAAAATGAAATACTTGCAAATCAGAACTTAGCCTGTGCCGGTTACTTGGTTAAAACCAGATCATTTTATCGGTTTAGTCACAGTACACATTTACATTTATTCTTTTGTAAAAGAAAGTGAGCTAACTACTGTAAACATGTTCAATGTCTTGTCTAACATGTTTCTTTCATTGTTGTGTGTTGAACAGTGGAAAAACCAATGGCTGTTCGAAATTTTTTTAAAAATGGCGGCCATCTTAAAAATTAAAAATAAAAAGCTCCTCCCGCTTCCTTTTTTTCAGCAACCCGGACGCTAAACATGTTTTTGTTTTACTCGGCCTTATGAATGGAGTACAGTTTCTTGTGTTCTAAATCCACTGGGCTCTGATGTAACCAAGTAACCACAGTGAATGATTGAGGAGTCCTTCTCCAACCTAATGTAATTATTAACCTACTGCCTCCTGTAGAGGTTCACTAGCCCAGATGTGAACCACTTAAACCTCTTGAAATGAACTCTTATCACCTTGATGTCACCGCTAATGCTCTTGGTACAATCCATGGACACCTTCACAATCACCTGTACTTATTAACTCGCATACATGTAGACTATTCTGGGTAGTGTGCAGGATTTAGTCTGAAGATTGAACTCCATCATGAGGGGATATTGTTTATGTAGTGGTTCCATTAAAAGTCTTCACTCTAGTTGTCACTGTTCACACAAAGTGACCTATATGCTCCACAGTCAAATATTCCGTGATTTGAGAAAATCAAGGTTGAAGTTGAACTATTTTTCAATCTGCTGTTTCAGAGACAGCTTATTATTATTATTATTTTTTTTAAGACAGAAATAAAGCTGACTTCTTCATTCATACAGAATTGTTAATACGTTTTCATTCTTGCATCTTTTTTAATGAGAAATTATTCCTAAACAGATATGTCATTTTGTTACAATGAAAAAGCGAGATTTGCCCACAGAGCACTGTGTACAAACCAATGAATACCAAGATATGTCACTTCGAGAAAATGGTAAGCTTCAATAGATCCGACAGATAAGTCACTTCATGAGAACGCAAAAGTTACACCACACGAATTTGGCACCGTGCCAGTGCTGTTTATATCATTCGATAAAGTGCCGAATCATGATACGTCACATCGTGGAATTACAAAATGGCAAATCTAGTGAAACGTCGGTCATGCTAATTAGTGTAATGACGAACTATGTGTGCAAAGCCCAGTTTATACTTCACGGAAAAGTAAAGCGAAACTACATGAATTACGTGATGCAAACAATCATGTACCCAATGTTATCCAATTGTGATGCAGGGAAATTTGCTTCGCTTTCGCAATTTGCATGAAGTATGAACCGGGCTTTAGACCCTGAGACTTGCTGAAATGTTAGCAGTAATGAGTAATTTAATAGTTTGTACACAAACCGATTTGCAAAATGTTCTGATTTTGACATATAGGTCACTTCTTGGGAACAGCGACGAATTGTTGTAAATATTAAAACACGGCATAAGAGGAAAGGGGGGGCAGTGATTACTTCGATGTGTCAAGGTTCAAGGTTCATATCTTTGTCCACAATATTATATAAATAAATACATTATCACTCTAAAGAGATCAGTAGAAAGAATACAACTTTACAGTATAGATTTCAGGAATTAGATGAAAACAAATATGGGATCCATTTTAGAAGCAGAGCTGGAAGGCAATGGTCCCTATAGACATGAATTTGCATTGAGACAGAGAAAATACATAAGTGGTCCGTCTGGCTAGCTCAGTGTTAAAAAGTATTCTTATTTCATTTGAAATGTGGACAAGTGGAAAAGCTGACGGACTAGTAAAAATGAATAAGAAAACTGGTCCTGCTGGCCAGTCACTACAAAGGTTAAGGGCAAACCCTGAGTGATCTTCCAGATAACATCCAATCAATTATTTGTTTACGATAATTACCAATCACACTCATTAAAGGCACTGGACACGTTTGGTAATTGTCAAAGACCAGTATTCTCACTTGGTGTATCCCAACATATGCATAACATAACAAACCTGTGAAAATTTTGGCTCAATTGGTCATCGAAATTGCAAGAAAATAATGAAAGAAAAAACACCCTTGCTGCACAAATTTGTGTGCTTTCAGATTCAAATATTTCAGTGAGATATTACCTTTTTTTCTCAAAAACTACAGAACTTCAGAAGGAGTCGTTTCTCACAATATTTTATATCATCAACAGCTCTCCGTTGCTCGTTACCAAGTAAGTTTTTATGCAATTTTTTTTAATAGTAATTACCAAACATGAACACTGCCTTAAACATTAAAAATGTAAAAAAAGAGTCCACCCCTATGTAATGTTTTTGTTAAAGAATGACATCTCACCTGTACGCCATATGCATTTAGCAGAGGCAGATCTCCCACAGTAGATACCTTCATTCCATTTCCCAAACAGCTCATGAATAACTTGTCCATCTTCTGTGATCACACCATGTACTTCATGCCTTCGGTTACTCCAGTAACTTGCCTGGTTATGAATAGGAGAATTTTGTTTCTGATGTTATATTTGATAACTTTTTTAAGGCAGCATAAAATATGGTACAGTGGCAGAGACTGAACCCACTCAGTAAAGTCAGTTCACAATCCCATAAAGTAATTGCATGTGGCGTGTCATGGCCGAGCAGTTTGGCACACTGGACCCAAGTTCTGATGCTCTGATCAGCAGAGAGTGAGTTCAGGTCCCTGTCTTGATCCTCACATCCCAAACCCACTGAATGATCCTCACATCCCAAACCCACTGAATGATCCTCACATCCCAAACCCACTGAATGATCCTCACATCCCAAACCCACTGAATGATCTTCACATCCCAAACCCCCTTAATGATCCTCACATCCTAAACCCACTGAATGATCCTCAGATCCCAAACCCACTGAATGATCCTCAGATCCTAAACCCACTGAATGATCCTCACATCACAAACCCCCTTAATGATCCTCAGATCCCAAACCCACTGAATGATCCTCACATCCTAAACCCACTGAATGATCCTCAGATCCCAAACCCACTGAATGATCCTCAGATCCTAAACCCACTGAATGATCCTCACATCACAAACCCACTGAATGATCCTCAGATCCCAAACCCACTGAATGATCCTCACATCACAAACCCACTTAATGATCCTAATCCTAAACCCACTGAATGATCCTCACATCCTTAACCCACTAAATGATCCTCACATCCCAAACCCACTGAATGATCCTCACATCCCAAACCCACTGAATGATCCTCACATCCCAAACCCACTGAATGATCCTCAGGTCCTAAACCCACTGAATGATCCTCAGATCATAAACCCACTGAATGATCCTCACATCCCAAACCCACTAAATGATCCTCATATCCCAAACCCACAGAACAATAGTCAGATCTAAATTCCAGTCAGCTATTTTATTCACATCCTACACTCACTGAGAGATAGTTAGATCTACATCCCAATAATGTCCACCGGTAGGTTATCAACAAAAATTCAAAACAATGTTTAACCTAACCAAAGCACGATTATCTATCCCAACTCAAGTTATCCAAGTAGATGAGTCACAACACTTTAAACCAATTCAAGCCATGGCAGAATGGCTGGCAGCCAAACTGTGCTGATATTGCCATGCGAGGCAAATCATTCTACCTTGCCTACCTTAGTGAATGTCAGCTTGCAGACAATACGTCCATTAGTTATCAGACATTCCCCATAGTGGTCTAGCCATCTCTCTCCACTCAGTATATTATGCACGCAACTGGTCACCTTGTTGTACTTGTAGTGATCATTGTACCTAAAGATGATGGGCAAATTAACCTGGTTGTTAAGCAATTGAATTCTACATATCATTAACACTCTAGTGGGTTGCTACTTACTGCTGTAATGGGGAGCACATAAAGGAGAGCACACAATGCCAAGAATATCAAAGGGTGCCAAATGTTATGGATCATATTAAAAATGTATCTTATAGATGTAGTTATGTTTATGACAGGTACCTTTAACCAGGTCATTGTGACTGAGAATAATCCTATACAAATCACGCTAAGAAACTCGAACATTGTTAGTTTAGTTTGTATCTTTCTGCAACTAATATAGATCTACTGTTGACCGACTCAACAAGATTTATGATTCCCTACAAGAGACAATGAAACTTTTTCCAAAAAGTAAGCATTTAAAAACTCTTAGCCGACTTGATTGCAGCAATTACAAATAATGTAATTATCAAGCATGATGTAGATTTCTGTGTGCAAAACATGTCATCTCCACAAATTATAACATTTAAAAAAAATAGAATGAACTGTTTGCAAACCGCTTACCAACCAGAATGATCTACGGTATAAATGCAAAAAGTTGTTAGTGGTCTGACATTCTGACCCTAGCAGCATCTTTCTCAAAGGCTAACTGACAACACCCAAACACACACACATATAACCTTATCACGACAATACACATGTGATCTTAAAGACTTGTGGAATCAGTGAATAGTATCACTTGCATTTGACTAAATTTAGTTGAATTTGTGCAAGTTGTAAGATCAAAGCGCTGTAGTGCTCCTGTTCAGGTTTACATTAAGGAAATAAAAGAGTGGCGATGAGGTTTTTAAAACAACCATTTAAAACCAGCAGGGTTGTGGCCACGCATAAGGACCAAGCCAAAGGCGAGGTTCTTTATCGCACAGCTACATTCCTGCAAGTTTTTAAACTGCCAATTAAGACCGAGTCGCTACTTCTCTAGTCCAATTCATAAATGCCTTTTTTGATAAAACGCATAATAATGTAGGAAAATCTGTAAAACTTTGCTGTTTTGTAGGCCTAAATTTTCAGTTCCTGTTACATCCTCGAGCTCCAATTCGTGAAGGGTTAAACGGCATGCAGCGCTCAACGGTTGTCCGTATGCATGCGTGCTAATAGATTTTAATTGAGTACCCGCATATATTGATTGTGTTATGCATAAACAAGTGCCTGTGTAAGCTAGCTTGCAATATCGCATATTTATGGCTATGAGCACCAAACTTGCGTTAACAGCTCCAGTTATGTCTTTATCAGCTGTTTAACACCGGTCATGTGACCACCTTTCAACCAATGAACTGCCTAAACTATGGTGTATTTATGACTACTATTTACTATGAGGGTTATTTTGGTGAGCTACCTTGGAATTTTGATGTTGACATTCCCGGCTGGGATAATCTCCATAGATTTGCCCCAGAATTTGGTTTTGATACGGGCATCTTGGGTGTAGATGAAATTCTTGCTCTCACAGTGACACGCAGAGACGGGAGGATGATGAGAAACCTGAATACAATATATACATTACATTAGGATTATTATTGCAAGTCATCAAATGCAGAACCGAGACAATGCTTAATATCTGGCAATAGACTGTGTAAGTCTTGTGCGTATTCGAACATTGGGACCCTTTAAAATGCGCGATTTTGTTTCCTTCACGCGTAAAAGCAATGTACGTGGGACCAAAGTGGTCCCAAAAATGTTTGAATATGCGCAAGACTTGCACAGTCTATACTCGTCATCCAGTAACACATTAGGGAGATATTTATTTACACAGATGAGAGTTTCAAGAGGGGTATTTGAGGATGACACCTGATGAAAAGTGGAAAGGAATGAGTTTGAGGTCCATCAAACAGACCCACCTGTTCTGCCATGAAGCGAAAGCCTTTATCCTCCCGTACACATTCATAAGTTTCTCCAAGTAATGGATTGAATGGTTTAGTACCCGCACGGTAGTACGTCGAGGCATAGCTGGAGACGGCAAATGATGCCACATAGACCATCCTCTTATAAGGATCGTCCGTCTCGGCAGCTTTGTCCAAGAGCTCACTGTACTCTAACTCTTCAGCTAACACCTGGTGAAAATAAAAGGACCGAACAAGTTATCAACAATGCCCTCATATTGACAGTCCCTTTAATACCAAACACTGATATTTCATATACACATAAAAAAAGCAACTTACTCAGGGCGGAAATGATACCTACCCTTGAACAAAATAATTAGTACATTAGTATATGCTTGTAAAGATTTTGTTCCAGCTATTTAATAAAAATCTTGTACTGATCTTCTAAGAGCGAAACCAAATCAGAAACCAGAATTAAGTAGGTGTCATATCATGCCTGTTAATTTGGAAAGAGAGACATCATATTTGTTATACAATGCAAGATTTCTGGTCCAGCCCCAACAAACTGTAATTGACAAGTGCATGGTGGAAAACACAAATGAAAAGCCAAAATTTGCACCACAATGCCTCTTAATGCTTAAAAGGTGCTACATAATTTGGATGTTAACCCCTGTGTTTCTGGCTCACATAGCAAGCACCCTTGTATACCGGTTTCCTCAGGCTTACGAGCTACAGTGATTAAATTCACTTTTGAGGCATCCTTGGTTTCATTACCAGAAATCTATAATAATAATAATAACAAAATGTTTTCCTTCACAAAAACCCCCATCTTTGTGCCCAATAAGATCAATAAAGCATTGTGATACCACTGAATGATATGCCTTGATTGTTATTTTTATTACTAAAGCTAAAAACTGAACCAACCTGAAGCATGCTAAGTGGCTCATTGAGTGCGACTGGCATAGCAATCTTAGACAGATCCTTGCCAATGTTCTTCTTGAGAATGTTCCAGAGACTGAGTCCGCTGGTATCGGGCTGAGGTGCGGGTAGTTGAGTCCTACGTCCAGTCTGTGACTTCCCTAACCCTTCAGAATCATCTTCCTCCACTGTAGATAACCATAAAAACAAATTAATAATTAATGTCATTTTATTTATCAATAGATTTGTTCAGTTATTCTTAGTGAAAAGATTCTGACAATTATTTCCATACTTATATTTCTACTATAAGTCATGAGTGATGCCGGGCAGCATTAAACATTTTTTAAAAAACACTTAACAGAGACGTCCAGGGCAAAATTTCATGGCTCTGCTTTCTGCCGAATTTTGCGCTTGCGATCACAATTCTTCACTTAAAGAGCAAGCGCCGAATTTCTGCGATAGCTGTGTAAGTGAAGAATGCCTAGTAACCCGGAGTTCGCACTACTAACCTGTGAAATACGCTTACGCGAGCAAAGAATTCCCAGTTTTCGTAAGCGCAGATTCTTTGCTTATGGTAAGCAGAGCCATAAAATTGGTCCCAGGCATGTTGCATTGGGCATTTTGTTCACATTTTGACCATGCACATGTTTTATTTAATGTGACCAAAACTTTGCAAATGCTCACAAAAACATTTCTTGTTTTTATCTTATTTGGAAGGAGATTTGAAAAATAGGGAATGAAGACAATTCAGTACACAGTTACTTGGCTTTATTTAGTTTGCATAACAAGATTTTGCATACAAACATTTGGCTGTTGTAATTAAGTAGTGAACAAAAGAACATTCTGATACTTGTAAGTATATTTGTGTACCATGGAAACTTGGTACTGTCTGCAATTGTGATGGAGGTATTTGCATAAAACACGCTTAATAAATAAACCTGGAATGCACTATCTTCATTATCTCCATCAGAGAATCTGACTCTTTATGCAAATTCAAAAAGTGTACCAAAAACTATTTGTAACCAATCTAATGCGCTGCGTTCTTGATGTTAGCACTTTAAAAATGCCTTATATGAATGTATACTGAATTTGACAAACCTGGCTGGATACACAAACAAAATTAATTAGAGACTTGCATGTACTGCATTAAGGCTTAAGGGAACATACGTGAATTGTACTTATGTAAATCTGACATTGTATGCTGTGTGTTCCACTACAAACACAATACCTGTACCTGTTATGTCACATCAATTAGTACACAACACCATCAAAAACTAAAGAATATGTCTGTACGTATGTATACATGTACTGTACGTAATAAATGTGGTGGCAGATAGAGATCAACGTGCATCGTGGAAAATGTACAAATGTACATCCCGACTTTTGCATTTAAAAAAAATTGAAAATTCAACTGGCTTGAATTACTTCACTTCATACCAGTGTACCCAAATTAGCAGTGATAGAGAAATTAGTCTTCCCCTTCTTGAGTGAAAGTTAATATGTAAAGTATTGTCTAAATGGTGACAGAAGAAACTTTGCTGAACCTTAGGCAGACTGGTTGCTGTACCAAAAATCACAATTTGTCAATGTATTCATTTGAATTTCATAGAAAAATGTACACAAATATGTGAATATAGTTTAAAATGACAGCTGTGTAGTGAAAACTGCAAAGCACAAATTGGTCATTGAATAAAGGGATATTGCTTGATAATTCTTGTTCATCTTGTGAACCACGTTTCAGAAGACTGCATAGTGCATATTCAATTCAAAGTCACAATGTATTGAATGTATGAGGAAGATTTAATAGACCCCTTGCATATGACGTCACACGACCAAAAAGCCTCTTCACTGAGGCAAAAAAGCGCCCTCACTGAGGCCAAATGAGGCAAATCATTGGACGATACCTGTTCTTTGTGCGTAAAACGTGCGCGTGACCTCAGCGTCCCTATAGCGTTTTGCGTTATGCACGGGGTCTATAGAAAAACTTCACAATGTGATTTCATTTCACCCATGGCCTATTCATCTGATCATGGCCTATTCATCTGGAAGATATTATATAGACTAATAACCTTTACATAAAACATGTTAAAATTCATATCCAAAAAATACAGAACCCTGCAACATCAAGGTAAATATTTGTTTCTCATGGATAAAATTGTATGAGGAGACACCAGCACTCAAGCTGTCAGTATCAACTTTGCTAAAATTCAATCAGGGAGAATGAGCAACAATTATAGCACTGCTTGGAGCCGTGTCACCAGGGACAAAAACATCCTTGGCGTAGGATTTGTTAATTATGCGCCACGGCAAACAGGATCCAAGCAAACAAATGCCAGGAAATTAACAACCCAGGCCACGGATAGATTCATGATTCAGATGGACTCTACAGCATGTACAGAGTAGAAAGTCTTTACGTTAAGCCGCTGGCAAAATAAGGTTTGCGACTGATTTGCAAATCCAGAATGAGAGATTATTTTAATGACAAGAATAAGGTGGTGTTGAGGGAAGTACAGTGTTTGAGTTTAGAGTAAGTTAATATATAAAGTATGTATAGTTTTATGTACATGTACATATAAGCCAAGGCAGATGATCAACGTTTCAACAGAATGCAAAGCAGCGATCCTACTGGGACATGTAACAACACTGTTTTTTTTCTTTTTTTCTTATATATTTTGTATAGACAACCCTGTATATCATCAGGGAGTCGTCGACCATCGAGTTGTTCAAGTCTCGCCTTAAGACTCATCTTTTCACACAGTATTTTTGTAACATTGCAACCTATTGAAAGGTTTGTATCTATTATTCATTTTCTACAACTATTTTTAACTAGTTATCTTTTTAGTTTACTGTGTATTTGGCTGGTCAAGACGTAATTTTTTGTAAAATTGTTTAATTATCGTTGTTTTTAATTTAATTTATGCTGTTTAATCCATTTTGTTGCTTGTATTCAACGCCTTGAGGCAGAACCGATATGCAACTGTTTGAGCTTTATAAATCTCTCTATATTATTATCATTATTATATACATTATACATGTACATGTAAAGTGTACATGAACATACCCTAAGGCCTATGTGCTGCTTTTACTGTTATAACGCTAATAAATAAAAAGCCCAAACACGGAAATTTAAGAAATACCATTTAACTCAAGATTGATGGAGAGACAAGAATGTAGTTCAGAAAAAAAATCAACATTATATTTTTCAGATTTGTTTAGCTTGGTGTGCTACATATTTGGTAGCACAAGTTATATACTCCCAAGGGAGCTGAGATGGTTTAAAGAATGAAATAAATGGCCCAGTGACCAGCGGTCCTAATGTTGGAGCGCCATGTGCGTCACAGAATGACGGATTTGAGCGCTATATAAGAAGCAACTATTATTGTTACTAATTATTTTTATTATTATTATTTCCATTTCAGTGCGATTGAGTTTAATTAAAATTCACATTTATTTTGAAATATTATTAAAAAACAATGAATAGGGATTTTTAAAAAAATTGTACAGTAAAACTTGAAAGGAACACCGACTATCGAGGGAGAACATCTTCAAAAAGCCAGAGCTTTCAATGAGATGTTAAATTCAAAACAAACACAAACACATAACAGTAGCATGAACATATGGGCGCTGTGTTGAATAGAGAAAAGTAAAAAAAAATAAAAACAAATAAAAAAAGACAGTGAAAACAATAAACAATAATGTCGCTTAATTTAACCTTCAACACACAGCATACAAGACTTATACCAGGATAAACATGATAAACCCACGTAATTTTTAATCAGCTCATCATGCTCTTAGGTAAGCAATACTTTACATCAACTCCAGACCTTGATAAATCACTTTCCTCTGTTATGTATCATCAATCAAACGCATTGATTATTGGGAAGACTGCGTGGGAGGGAGAGGTTTCTAGGGAAGGTGGGTTTTTTAACATCTCAAGAATCCGACCATTTGCCTCATTCCTGTAACTCAAATTGATTTGTGGCTTTTTACAGCCGCAAATTACATTCTGAACTGCCTATAACCTTGCATCTGCACATAGGATGTGTCATACATTACATGTATAGTCAAAGAGTCTGTAAAAAATGCTAAGCGGACACATACTTAAGTCTAAACATTGTACAACAATTCTCTAGAACAATTGTAAAAAATACATGTGGTCAAATAGTCCGAACACATATGAGTTTATGTAAAATGTACGCTGTTAAACATTTGTAAAAAAGAACCTTTTAGTCCTATCTACATATCCTTGTAGACAAGCTAATAATGCTGTCACACTGTCTGCTATTTGGGGGTCAAGTCACATATTTTAAAGGAACGTTACAGAACTGGTAATTAAAATTTTCTTTAAGATCACAGATTTACATAAAACTTACACGGTCTAATGATGATGATAGTAGAAAACATCCCTAGAAATATTTCTGTCTGAAATGCCATTTGATGAGAAATAAATAAAACTAATTTCTGATTGGAGTTTATCGCTCATGAGCGTTTTATTCCTGCATTGTATAACACATGCAAATGTGTAATCGGTTTTTCACTATTTTCTCGTGACCCAGATGGCCGATCGATCTCAAACTTCTACAGGTTTGTCAGTTAATGTATATGGTGGATTATATAAAGTGCTGAACTGTTTTGTTAGCAAAAACCAATTCTGTAATGTTCCTTTAACAGGACACATAATGTATGATGACTTAACAAATCTTTATTTTGGACATAAGAACTTCCTTTGAAGTTTAATTTGCATAAATCTATAATTCATGTACAATGTACCAACCTTTACTGGAAGCAGCACTTTTGTTGATGTTAAAGATTGAATTTCAAGAGAAAATGTTTTGGTGGTCAAAATCTGCAATAACAGCTTGAAATGCACACTGATATTTGCACAATGATTCCACTAAACCTAAATACAAATTAGGGGCAGCAGTTGTTAATGATGTCATTTGTGAAGGGGTTTCTACTAATTGATGATGTTGTTTAATACAGGAGAAAAACGAAATTTCAGTTGCATCAGATGCAGTTTGAAAACTCTAAATTGCTTCTTTTGTTTGTCATTAAATAAGAGGGCGTCAGTTCAGATAATGTTGTTTTTGCACTAAAACTACTTTGTTGAGTGTTTAAGAATCCACAGAATCCAGTGCACTAATCCAATCATACATTGTGCATAATTCACAGAGCTCAATGCTATCTTCATGTAGCCTTTTCTCCCCTACCCTGTCTCTCCACTGTACTGTAATGCTGATGCACATTTTGTGCTAATGACACAACTGACCTGTGATATGTGATTTGTGCTGTTATAATCAAATCAAGAAGCAGTAAATTGATTTGTCCCATGGCCATCTCCGCTCTCAAGCAGAAAAGAAAATAGTCAGGGAAAAACAACATCAACGGAGACTGTACAAACAATTTGCACTTAGTGTTTGTTATTAAAACAAAAAGTACATTTTGAATATACATGTACATGAACATGAAACCCCATGAATAAAGTCATTAGTTCCTAGTTCCTTGTTCCAAGTACATGTAATCATCCTACAGTAAATCAAATGTACAGTATGAACTGTGTGATTTATATCAATGTACTGTTGGATGGCTTAAAATGGCTAATTAGGTTTTGTGGATATCATTAGCAGATTGGTCTACTGTATCGTTGTCCGAGTTTGACTCACTGGTCATAGTGATTGTATTCTTTATGTAACATCCATCCACTATTTGTTTCTCTTCACCTAGGTGTACAAATGGGGGACCCGAGATGCTATTGTGTTTAATATAACTCCTTAGCCCTCGTTGGCTCCTTGAGGGTGTTTGTCTATATAACATTGGATCTAATAACGTTCTTTAAAAAATAAATGACATTTCCAGGCAGTAAGATTATTAACGTTATTCCACTTTTCCAGATCTAAAATAAATTGCTAATACCTAGGGCCTACATAGACATTGTAACCCCCTAAAGGTTATCACATGTAATTTGGCACAATTATATCCTCTAACAATGTGGCATGGGAAAATGTGACAAAAATATCAAACAGTTTATGCTCATACATGTACATTTACATGACATTACTTTCATAATGTACACGTTATGGGTTTTTTTCACTGAACTTCCGACTTGACTAAAATCATGAATATGCAGACCTTCCAAAGCTCTTCTGTTAAGAAACCTTATCTGCGAGAGCATGTGCGTCAGTCATCCCACAGGAACATAAAAGTATGAATCCACAAGTGCCATTAAGGAACACATACAAAGATCCCGTGAATATGATAACGCTATACGAATGCAAGGTTTAATCATGCTGAATTTCTTGTATCTTTGTATTATGTCTCAGAGCAAAATATAAGTTCCTTAATTTGACATGTTCAAGATGATTTGAAAACCAAATGGAAGACTTTCAACATACGTCTCCATGTTCTTAATGAAAAACTCACTTCCTGCCTACAGTATCAACTTTCTCTAGCGATCATTTCTAGAAGTAATGTTATTTGATAATGTAAACCAGTATTCCAAGACTTCCCAGCTCAGATGAGTACAAGAAATTTGAGTAGAATTCTGAATGTTAACTTGTTACATGGAGCATCATTGCTTAAAACCTAATTCAAGAATTATCAAATAAGTAAGCAAACTCTGAGAACTAAATATACATCCTGAAACAAGTCTTCACTTGAAGTCGTCTCATCTTCTGAAGAACTGACAACTTAATAGTGGCTGCAGGGCAACTGTCTATAAAATACCACAGAGTATGTATCTACTCTGCCTTCTGAATATTAAGAGAATATATTCAAGTTTATTCAAAAAAATGTTTCCTTTCGCAAAACAAGGCAGACCACTGGGTTTTTTTTATTTTTTATTTTTATTTTCCAACTTTGTCTAGGATGAATGCCAAATCACTCAGATTATTTATTTATTTATCTAGTCAATTTTTCTTTATTCAACCCCAACTCATTTAAAAATTTAACCAGTCAGTTTCCCTTGTGGTTTATAACTTGATATATTAATTAGTTAACATAAAACTTCATTAAAATACATGAAATGCATGAAATAAGCATGACCACTGTATCACCTCCAATCACTACAAACACTGAAGCCGGTCTGTCATATTGCCGTAGTCAAGTGTTCATTGATGCATAGCTGAATACCTAATCAATTTCATTTCGTACATCGACCAAATTGAAGAGAATGAGATTATGCAAATATTAATTACTGACTGAAGTGGACCGAGGTACCACACAGAATCACATCAGACTTACTTCTTTGCAGTTCCTGTTTATCATCAGGCACTTGTCTACCATGGCATCAATGTCTATTCTGGGTTTTCTACAATACAGAAATGGTTTCCTTTCCATTAGTCTTGTATCCTGAGAAAGTATTGGTTGTGTGTGGTACATTTATTTTATCACACACCCAACAACGCAATTGGCCAAAAAATAAGAGGATGAATAGGAAACAAGAAGAAATTTTCAGTTTTAGATGTGGGAGGAAAACCCCCAATTAGGGAAACCCACACAATCAGGTAGGGACTGAAAACCAAATCCACATGCAAGGCTCTGGTCTGAGGAGGTTGAATCGGGGGTCAACAGAGATGAAAGGCAGGGAAAGAAACCACTGAGCCAACCTGATCCCAAATATTGTATTTCACAATATCACTGTAGTGTATTCAAACATTGAGTTTTGGACTTACAAGATCAAAACTAATTGTTTTACTCATTTCTCAAAAACTATTGCATTTCAAGCAATAAATATTTCAAAGGAGTTTCCCACCATGACCATCTATATACCAATGTTATGCACACCCTTTAATCATGCGTAAAAATCTCAGCTCAAATATGAGATTATCTAATTGAAAAATGAAATACACAAGAACCCTTTCACATATACAGTGTGTGCTAAAATATGGATATATTAAATCAATGATGGTACAACGCACATTACAGTAAATGATATCATATAACATGAACATGATAATACTTTTATCTTGTAATTTGGATTAGGAATCCTATTTTGAAGAGGTACGTGTACTGAGGTGAATTAATAGTCTTATTGCATACTTGGATTAAATTTAATGATATTATCAAACATCTACATCTACATGTACCATGTGTATATGTACTGTACATGTCCATATTCTTGTTCCTGACCATGATAAATGTTGACAGATCAATGCAAGCATTCAACTAAAGTACACAGAATTTGTCAATTTTCTCATACAAATATTTGTGGGTTGAACAAAGAAAAACTGACTAGAGCGTGACTTGAACCTGCGACTTCTGGATTAACGTCCCGGCGCTCTATCGACTGAGCTATCTAGCCCTAATGTTGGTAGTCTCCCTATTGTGTAAATGTCTTTGTTCTGGAGTGCCAGTCAGAAGCCATTCAACCTGTAACTGCCGTATAGCCAGGAATCACACCCAAGTTTACGATACACTGTGTACAACCTGGGAAACGGCAGCAGAGGGATCACCTTCAGGAATGCAACTTTTTTATTTCAAATACCAAGTAATAAACCACAAGGGAAACTGACTGGGTAAATTTTCAATAATTTGGGGTTGAAATGTTCACAAGAGAGCAGATATTCTACAAACTGTCTTCACCCCCTTTAACCCAATGAAATACCAGTGTGAATGTAATTCAACTATGTGTATGTAAGTGATAGGATTTTATTTGTATGGCTGGCTTTAATTCATATCTTCTTACCCGAGATGGACTAATTTTGTAAAGAATCTATCCCAATAATCACTTGGGTGTCAATAGTCCTAGGTATCTAATAGAGTTTATGAATCTTGTATGGGTCATGAAGGTTCATTTCTTTGTCTGTTTTGCAGACTACATGTATAGGCCTCATGCATCGTTGTCATCCAGCCGCCATCTTAGAGGTAAACCGATGATGAAACAATGGAAACGCACAGATTTGTATGTGCGGCGCACATGATTGGCCAATGAACAACCTCCTATTGACCTTTAGGCGAGGGCGCTCTACTGAAATGACATCATGTGCAGAAGGTCTATAGGGACATGACTGATGGTAAAGGATCATTCTAAAGACAAGGTACAAAGTAGTGTAATGGAGGACCGTATCAAATACATACACCTATGTACATGGACACATCAGTTGTCCCTCAATATCCCTTAATACAAACAGGATCATGTGGCCGAGTGGTTTAGAGCATCGAATTCAAGTTCTGATGGTTAAAGTCATCAGGGTGTGGGTTCGAATCCCGGTCATGACACTTGTATCCTTGAGCAAGATACTTTACTATTTTAATTGCTTCTCTTCACCAAGGGGTATAAATGGGTACCTGCGAGGGTAGAGGTTGATATTGTGTTTGAAAAGCCTACAGAGTACCACGGCAGCCCTGGGCTGTATACTCCACAAGGAGCTGAGAAAGATTAAAGGAATGTTATTGGCCCAATGACCAGGGCATTAATGTAAAGCGCATAATGTAAAGCGTAATTCATCAAATTTTATATCGTCTATAAATATACACAAGAGAGTTAGTCTTACATCAAGGTGTTTTTAGTTTTTTTGAGGGAGATGAGATCCAATTCTTGTTTCATAAACTACAGGGACACTAAAACGAAACATTCTTCTTGAATTAAAGACTACAGTACATGTTTATTACTGGAATCAAGTTTGTAATAATCAAACACAATTCCCAAGGTGAGAATAAAGTCTACACGCACGAGCGACTTTTTCCAATTGAAATTTCCAACAGGGGAATTAAGACTTTTTTACATTGATTGAAACTCATGAATTTATTTCATTTCCAAATGAGTAAACACTGCCCTTTTACATGTATTAATGTTACAACCTGCCCATGAGTTTTGTCAATTACAAGCATCGTAACACCAAGTGTAAATATCATATTCATTGACCTAGTGCCCTATTGTATGTGAATCACATAGTTAATAACGCAATGCTTAATTCAATCTGGTCTGTAGAAATTTGCAGTAAAAAAAACATCAGTACGTACGTCAAAACAATTAATTGGTCATAAGTATTGTAAACAGCTTTCTGTTACAATCAATTTTGTTGAATTCCAGTTGATTTGTTTTGTACTTTATGAAATCCTGCAATATAGTTTTAATTAATTTATTCAGGCTTGAACATTGAGATGTGTCACTGAATAAAAGGTTTTGCATCATAAAAACACAAATATTTGTTGTGTATAGCCTTTTCTAAGTGACATCCAATTCACACTTCCCCCTCAAAGAGGAAAATTCATACAATAAAATTCTAAAGATCGCAGTAAAATGACCACGGATTACTTTGTCTGAACAAATTTTCAATTCACGATGGGACCCTGATAAAGAATTCAGAAAAACATGGCAAATCCATACACCCTTTGTGATTGAAGCAAACATTCACAAACACACCTGCCCCCGACGTGCTCCTTAGCGCCATGGGCTACCTACATGTATATGTACGCTCCCACCAGCCCTTGCCACTCCTAACGTGCTGACAAGACACTCCATTACTGTAGCCCGGTGTACAGCAGAGCGTCTTCTAGCCTATTGAGAATTTCATATTGATTATGATCAGTGAAACATCCCCTACTACCCGATCACATCTCCCCACAGTCAACCTTCTCTCACTCTCTCTTGCTTCCTCTTCATTGATGAATGTGAGAGGAGAAGACTCAATTTTATCTCATCTCGAATTCTCAGGATTTACTGCTGACAAATTGAAATCGATTAACCATTGCCCGTGAATCAAAATTGTCTCTTGTCATACATGTTTGTAAGACAGCAGACATATAAATTATTTCTTCTGAAAAAAATTGTGTCTGTTTGTCCATGCATATTAAGGTAGTGTATAAATAAATCTGATATCTCATTTACGAGTTTGAAAAGTACATGCTGCCTGAATAATGTTTGTCATTTTAATATCATCCAGACACACCTTGCGATAAAACTAAATCAAGAGGACATTTGTACATGAAGTTGTTTTGTGTTGTGTTTTGATCTTCTTTTTGTACAATGATACAACACCAAAAATGTGTAAAGAGGTACACATCTTTGGTCAAATATTTTGATAATTAACCCCAGGAAAAAATGGTGAAATATTCAGTTTCTTTCCATCAAATTTGTTTAGTTTTTTGCTTCGTTTTTTGCTTTGTTTGTTTGTATGTTTAAAAAACTATTTTAGCAATAACGGCAACATATTCATCTTCTCATAATATCTGGTACCATGACAACATTTTGTATCTAAAACCAATTCCAGATGGCCATCCTTCAATAGATATTTGAAAGTATTATTTACAATTTGCAAATCTTTTAAATAAAACACATTTGCTAATTTGTTTAAAGCATTTTTGTTTGTACGACAGCTGCTGAATTCCCCCCCCCCCCCCGACATTAAGAACTTGATCATTAATATACTGGTAGAATGCTGTGCTGGTAGATAACCCACTCTCAAGGATGACCATGGTTGTATGCAAGAACACTGTGTTAAATTCACAATCCCCGTCTTCATCTAATAGTTCCCTTAAAACCCATCTGTTTTTCCATGGTTTTTGTAATAGACCCCTTGCCTTGGCTGCCATCGTTGATGAAACGTGCACGTGTGAAAGGCTATTATTGGCCGAGTCGTGCTCAGCGCGTACACACAGGAACTTTTCCATTGTTTGTCATCAAAGATGGCGGTCAATGACGTCATGTGCAATCCATCTATTAATGTTTTCTTTTTCTTTGCATTTATGCACCATGCGAATCATTTTAGGCAGATACCGGTATTTTGTGTTCTTTGTTATTATTATAATTTAGGTATCATATATTTCAATATTTGTAACTGACACTTCATCATGTTTATTGGAATCTGATGAACTTGATTACACTCTTTACAACCAATTGATGGCAGTAAAGATATCAAAGACATCAATTTAATAGTTGAAGAATAACCAAACTGTGACTCTATATTGACCCTATTTCATCAATTTCAATGACATCCTTTGAGCCTTCCCTGATACTGTTCTCACTTGACAAAAATTACATTGTGTAGCCATATAAAAATGAAAAGTATCACTGCTAACTAAGATACATTCACAAACAGTAACTGCCTATAGAGTAGAGTTTCCTGAAAGTGGTCATTAAAATAGTATTCTATCTCAATATGATTGTAAGTGCAAGCTGGAGAGCAGAGACTCCTTAACAGAAACTTCGTTTCAACTATTTCTTTTGTCGATGTTACGTTCTAAATTATTTGTATGTGCTTGTACTTTTTTACTTGCCCGAGAAATGAAATGAATTAATATTAAGAGGGGGGGACGACTGACAGACGGGGAACGGCAATCAAAGCAAAAATAATTTACATGTACTCGTACATGTAAGTCCTCGATGATTATGACCATCCTCTGCTTAGAATTATGCCTTATTATTTACAATTTGCAAATCTTTTAAATAAAACACATTTGCTAATTTGTTTAAAGCATTTTTGTTTGTACGACAGCTGCTGAATTCCCCCCCCCCCCGACATTAAGAACTTGATCATTAATATACTGGTAGAATGCTGTGCTGGTAGATAACCCACTCTCAAGGATGACCATGGTTGTATGCAAGAACACTCTAAAATGCAGATTCATGTGAATGCTTGTTAAATTCACAATCCCCGTCTTCATCTAATAGTTCCCTTAAAACCCATCTGTTTTTCCATGGTTTTTGTAATAGACCCCTTGCCTTGGCCGCCATCGTTGATGAAACGTGCACGTGTGAAAGGCTATTATTGGCCGAGTCGTGCTCAGCGCGTACACACGTGAACTTTTCCATTGTTTGTCATCAAAGATGGCGGTCAATGACGTCATGTGCAATCCATCTATTAATGTTTTCTTTTTCTTTGCATTTATGCACCATGCGAATCATTTTAGGCAGATACCGGTATTTTGTGTTCTTTGTTATTATTATAATTTAGGTATCATATATTTCAATATTTGTAACTGACACTTCATCATGTTTATTGGAATCTGATGAACTTAATTATAAAATACACTCTTTACAACCAATTGATGGCAGTAAAGATATCAAAGACATCAATTTAATAGTTGAAGAATAACCGAACTGTGACTCTATATTGACCCTATTTCATCAATTTCAATGACATCCTTTGAGCCTTCCCTGATACTTTTCTCACTTGACAAAAATTACATTGTGTAGCCATATAAAAATGAAAAGTATCACTGCTAACTAAGATACATTCACAAACTGTAACTGCCTATAGAGTAGAGTTTCCTGAAAGTGGTCATTAAAATAGTATTCTATCTCAATATATTTGTAAGTGCAAGCTGGAGAGCAGAGACTCCTTAACAGAAACTTGGTTTCAACTATTCCTTTTGTCGATGTTACGTTCTAAATTATTTGTATGTGCTTGTACTTTTTTACTTGCCCGAGAAATGAAATGAATTAATATTAAGAGGGGGGGACGACTGACAGACGGGGAACGGCAATCAAAGCAAGAATAATTTACATGTACTCGTACATGTAAGTCCTCGATGATTATGACCATCCTCTGCTTAGAATTATGCCTTATTATTTACAATTTGCAAATCTTTTAAATAAAACACATTTGCTAATATGTTTAAAGCATTTTTGTTTGTACGACAGCTGCTGAATTCCCCCCCCCCCCCCCGACATTAAGAACTTGATCATTAATATACTGGTAGAATGCTGTGCTGGTAGATAACCCACTCTCAAGGATGACCATGGTTGTATGCAAGAACACTCTAAAATGCAGATTCATGTGAATGCTTGTTAAATTCACAATCCCCGTCTTCATCTAATAGTTCCCTTAAAACCCATCTGTTTTTCCATGGTTTTTGTAATAGACCCCTTGCCTTGGCCGCCATCGTTGATGAAACGTGCACGTGTGAAAGGCTATTATTGGCCGAGTCGTGCTCAGCGCGTACACACGTGAACTTTTCCATTGTTTGTCATCAAAGATGGCGGTCAATGACGTCATGTGCAATCCATCTATTAATGTTTTCTTTTTCTTTGCATTTATGCACCATGCGAATCATTTTAGGCAGATACCGGTATTTTGTGTTCTTTGTTATTATTATAATTTAGGTATCATATATTTCAATATTTGTAACTGACACTTCATCATGTTTATTGGAATCTGATGAACTTAATTATAAAATACACTCTTTACAACCAATTGATGGCAGTAAAGATATCAAAGACATCAATTTAATAGTTGAAGAATAACCGAACTGTGACTCTATATTGACCCTATTTCATCAATTTCAATGACATCCTTTGAGCCTTCCCTGATACTTTTCTCACTTGACAAAAATTACATTGTGTAGCCATATAAAAATGAAAAGTATCACTGCTAACTAAGATACATTCACAAACTGTAACTGCCTATAGAGTAGAGTTTCCTGAAAGTGGTCATTAAAATAGTATTCTATCTCAATATATTTGTAAGTGCAAGCTGGAGAGCAGAGACTCCTTAACAGAAACTTGGTTTCAACTATTCCTTTTGTCGATGTTACGTTCTAAATTATTTGTATGTGCTTGTACTTTTTTACTTGCCCGAGAAATGAAATGAATTAATATTAAGAGGGGGGGACGACTGACAGACGGGGCACGGCAATCAAAGCAAAAATAATTTACATGCACTCGTACATGTAAGTCCTCGATGATTATGACCATCCTCTGCTTAGAATTATGCCTTATTATTTACACGTTTCCCCCAGTAAGTCAGTGCTCCCTGCCAAAGGGAAAAAAATGGATTACACTGTACAGGTGCTGCCATTATGGGCTGAGAATCAAAGTAAACCAACTGCTAGGCATTGGGGCTCATCAAAATGTCACAGAATGAGAGGCTTGGGGATTTTGAGTTAGAGGGATTTTGAGTTAGAGGATTCTCTATGTGTATGGAGAAGTAGTTCCCCTGCAGCATATTGTCTTATCATCCGATGTTTGATGAGCTTCCTACATGTTTCCTTTGAGGAATTCCTCTAAGTATGTTTAGATATTTTAACTCCAAGGTATTGGATGATGATGAGTTTTAATCAAGTATGTATACATTTCTATATAGTCAAAGGTAAAGTCTGTCCCGAGCCAATATGGCTCTTTAGGCCGGTGTTTATATCCGGTTTCATTGGTATTAAACGACTGAGAATATTTGTATTCCCCCTGGACAGGATGCTAGTCCATCGCAGGTTACTCCCCGGCTCTCGCCGGTACATATTTGTACTACTGGGTAGAGAGAAGCAATTACGATAAAGTGCCTTGTCAAGGACACACTTGTCGCGACTGACCAGGCCAGGATTTGAACCCACATTCTTTGAATTACAGAACTTGAGTCCACCACCCTAGCACGCTCGGCCTATACACCCCAAATTTCTATGGTAATTATGGCATGGACCATGTAACTCACTATTTAGGGACAGATCGACTGAAACGTAGATGAAACCCAATAACAGGACAGACAACCCTCGACACACCCTGATGAGGTATTGCTGATGCATCCCTTCCAGGAACCCTGCTTTTTTATGTTATAATTCTTCCATGCCTGTAGACAGAGACTTGTTGTAAAGTACTGTTAAATAAACCAGAACGTCCTCAATTGTGCATAACAATCTTGAATTTGTCAAATTGGTTTTATTCAAAAGGCAACTGTTTATTTTTTTTTTAACTGCTATGCTTTTTAGTTCCTGCTTACTTGATGGTGAAACTAGGGCTACACTATATATATATATTTTTTTTTTTAAGCAGACCACTGGCTGAAGGCAGTAAAAGATTTAGGAGACTGTTAAACCTGGCATTGTTAAGTGGATAATCAGTTCTTTCCCGTGCTAACATAAAGCAAATAAAAAGTGAATTTAGAATTTGTACATCTCCCTTTACAGCACATCTCCAAATGGAAAAAAAAAAATTCCAAACTTTATGTCAGTAACCCTTGTGCATTGCATTTCTCCTTTTTGTATTACACTAAATTACATGTGAAGGTATATCAGTATATCGTTGCTTCTGTGCCCAAAGGTTTCAGAGGTATGTCGATCTAAACCCAGATAATCAATTTTAATTAATTCAATCAATTTGAACAAACTACAAAAAACCTCACAAATGCTAATCAAACATCACCTATAAACCATTGTCTGTGCACATTTCCTATGCCCATAACCTATCCACTTTTGTCTAATGCATACATTTTGTGCTATTGACAATCCACATTGCATATTTTAACTGTAACTATCCACATTTCAAAAACACAGCAACCCTTAAAGCCTAGAATGTTCTTTTTGCTGAGAGTAGCAATAAAACATCATGACAATCAATGGTACATGTACAGTGTACATGATTACAAAATGCCATGGTAATTTGGGATCACTACTTTAGGGCAATGGTCACTATAGTGATTCAGTACTCAATAAATGATACATTAAAAAGACTCCCACATCCACAGTAACAAGGATTGGTTGCTATGGAGGAGTACAGAGGTGTACTGACGTCACTTCTTGGTTTGATTACTGGAGGCACGGTCGTTCCTAGTTAAAACCATCTGAGATTAAAAGCTGTATTAAAGTTGACATAGATCTATAAAACGATTTTGAAAAATCCAATGACACAAACTGATCAATACAAGTGTTTTCATGTTACAATTTGGTAATTTTTGTATGGGGTTTAGGCTTAAAGTTATAAAGTTTATGTAGCCGAAAAGAAACCACTCCATTCCTATGGAAATAGAGCACTAGTCTTTGATTGTGTTTTAGTCTTTAATTGACACCAATTTAAAACAGGAAATCAAAACATCATGGGCCAACCAGTAGCCAATGTTCACAGACAAATAAATTGAAACAACTTTTGCAACAGGTATTTTACTGACATGACTGATGAAGAATTTCTCTATATATCTCTGTTGTTCGTAATAATGTCTTTATAACAAAAGGGACCCTCGTGATTTTGAGCCCTACACTTAAAGCACATACGCCACATTTTCAAATTTTCAAAGACCAGTATCATCACTTGATGTGACCCAACATATACATGAAATAACAAACCTGTGAAAGTTTAAGCTCAATCTGTCATTATAGTCACGAGAAAAAAGTGGAAAAAATCTTTAAATGTTTTCACTGTTTTCAAACATTGAGTTTTGGACATGCAATATCAAAACTAATTGTTTTACTCATTTCTCAAAAACTATTGCATTTCAAGCAAAAATATTTCCAAGGGAGTTTCCCACCATGACCAGCTTTATATCATGTACGTTGTGTGCAAATCTGTGAACATTTTTGTTTTGACTCTTACCAATGTTATGCACACCCTTTAAATAATAAGAGAAATGCTCAACCCGCCTAACTAGCAACAGGGTGTAATGGTAATAACTTATTGTACTGAAAGATTCTGCTGAGAATGGTATGGGTTTATTGTGAATGTAACAGATTTGCTCATCAGGGCCCCAGGCCTGATATTTCATCTTTGAACGGGCAAGGCCATTTTCATTTTTCAAAGGGCACTTCTATTGGAAAATCTTATAGTCTATGAGAAAGTTGTGAAGGGGCACCAAGGCCAAGACCAGGGCAACAGAGGCCATGGCCTCCGTGTGATTCCAGGCCTGTATGGGGCCCAATTTCATAGAGCTCCCGAAGCAGAATATATTGCTTAACAATTTTCTGCTTGGCAGAAATAAGGAGGATACCAGTCACTGATTGTACATGTGATATGGCATTTTGGCTGGTGACCTTAATCTCAGTAAGCATAACTTTTGTTGTGCTTAGCCGCTTTTTGTACTTAAGCAGCTTTGTTGAGCCCTGATGATTGTTTGAAAGAAACTTTCATCTAGGTCAGTAATCATCAGTAAGATCAAAATACATAAATATTATGTTTTCAAACTATGTTGTTATATAAAAGACTAATATGTTTGGGCAACGCCTTGTCTGATTTTCTTATAGATCAAGCAAATTGCATATAATTTTGGGGGCTGGCCAAGAGCATGTAATCTTGGAGAGTGCATGATAATGAAATCAGCAATCACAGTGAAGTGTTGGTATGTGCAACAAAAAGGCCTTCAGCCAGGTGTCAGCAGAATTCCTTGTAAATTATATTCAACGGGAATTCTTTTTTTTTAGGGTGGGTTTGGCTTGCACAAATGTCAAAATTCAGTAAAAAGTATTTACTCTCTATACATGTATATCCCCCCCCAAAAAAAAATTCTGACACAACTATCATTCATTTCAATTTGATTCCCTTTTTCCTAGCAAGTGCCACATGACATAAAATTCAGTATTTGCATCATGTATCGACCTACAGAAAAGCAGACATTTTTAAACAGTTAAATTAATTTAAAAATCAGGTACAGCTCAAGAGGTTCATTTTCTGTCAGGGCGGCACTTTATTCTGGAGTGCCACAAGAGTCAGTCAATACTTTTGACTTTTTTATTTTTTTTTATTTTTTTTTTATTGTTTCTTTGCATATTGATGTGAGTACTAGTTTCCAGTGCATGTTCAATATGCTGGTGGTATACACCTTCCCTGTCATGCCTGTTCAGCCCAGATAATGCAACATTTTGGCAGACAGAAAAGCTGCAGGTAAACTAAGTTTACTTTATATCAATTTTGGGTTGATAAACAAAGACAAATTGACCAGAGCGGGATTTGAATCTGCAATATCCGGATTAACATGCCGGCGCTCTACCAACTGAGCTATCTAGCCCTAATGTTGGCGGTCTCCCTAGATGTACTCAGTCAATATCTATATAAATAAATACAAATTCAAAGTTCTTCCAGAGAAGAACACTTCTTAAAACATATCTAAAAATATATCTAAAACTGAAACTTCCTTCCTTGTCTTCTCTTCATTGGGTTCTTGGCTACTACAGTGATTAAGTTCGCTTTTTAGAGAGTCCTTGGCTTCACAACCAGAATAAATGAAATGAAAATGAAACTAAAATGAGGATACTTTCATGCCAAATTTACATTTACCATTCTGTTCCTATTTGAGACAGAAATGGTTAAAACGTTGCCTATTTATAAAAAGCATGCAAGAGCCTTATAATTAACAAACTATTGACTGTTTACATAAGGTAGAAATGCCTTAATAGATGTGAATACATTTTGTTCTTATGGTGATTATTATGAAAATAACAAAAAGTACTATGTATGTATTCCGTCGTTAAATATCAAAGGTCAGCTTTCTCAAATCTCCAATGAGTTGGTTTTTTTAAAGTAAAGGGATGGCCATGCTGTTTTGTCTACTTGTATTTAAAGTCATTGCTATGGCTATTATGATGAAAATAACAAAATATTCATCAAATATCAAGGGTCAACTTTTTAAAAGATTTGTGGAGGTTTGGGTTTTTTTTTCTTGTAAGTAAAAGGATGACCGTGCTATTTTTATCTAAGGCCAGCCATTATGTCAAATAGCAGATTTCCCTCGTCACATATTTTCAATAGTTATTCATAAATATCTGGGACAGTTCATCCATTCTGATTGGGTGAGAGGATATCACATGGCCATTTTTTAAGGTGCGATATAAACATAGTATTTATATAGCGCCAAAATCCGCCTAAAAAGACGGTCAAAGCACTTTACAGAATTAGATAGCCAATAATTTTTTTTTTAAAAATAACAATGGTAATCCAAAACAAAAACAGAAGGGATGGAGGTTGTGAACATAATAGTTTGATGGCAGTGATCAATCTGTTGAACCAAGTGATTTGATTTGTGATTTCAATCATTTAATTCTGTGCAAATAATAAACAATTTAAAGATTTGGGTTTTGAGAACTAAAAGGAATCCTGCAAGACATAAATAGGGCAAAAAGGTGCATACATTTGAAATAAAACAATGTTTGATTTCATTTTGCTTATCTGCATTGCCTGACCAAATAAATCAAATAATGTTATATAAGACTATATTCAAGTAAATCTTTTGATAACTATTCCATGGTCTCATATTTGCCTTTAACCTTTGCTCTTTTGATGGCGGTAAAAATATCAGATTTTTTTATTAACTTCTTTGCCGTGAATTATTAATGAAATCACAGGTTCTCATGAAAACCAATGGATATTACAGATCTCCTTGCTATCATGCCATACACTGTATGATGATGGATTTGTACTTTTTGTGCTCATTATTCCATTGCACAAAATAGTCATTGTTATTTTTAAAAATTGTTTGTTGTTACCATCTGTAGAAGACAATGCCATTTTATTGGACTTGTTCACATGACTTTTTTGTTTGAGGAAAAGGGTTAGATAAGATTTTTCATTTGAAACATGGAATTAAATTTTTGAAGGAAACAAAAACCAAACAAATATCACCAGGGTTACACTTAACTGTTTGGAGAATTAATAGCATGAACTAATTGATATCCGACTTCAGATCGGGTTCTTCAATACGCTAGTTATTTATTTGTTACACTCTTATC
Source organism: Plazaster borealis (assembly GCA_021014325.1). Classification (NCBI taxonomy): domain Eukaryota; kingdom Metazoa; phylum Echinodermata; class Asteroidea; order Forcipulatida; family Labidiasteridae; genus Plazaster; species Plazaster borealis. The sequence continues at coordinate 8,975,017 of CM037471.1, read as the reverse complement.
TTACTAAGCTTCAATTTGAAAAAAACGTTTTCTAAAAAACAAACAAAATGTTAATAAATGGATAGAAATAAAGAATTAAAGAGTAAAGTAATTATTTCATACAAAAAAGATACACCTTTGGACCAGAACCTTTCACTTTTTGAATAATGTTTTTAGTAGACTGTATATTTAGTGTAAATGCGCAGTGTACAATAAATAATGTGCAAATCTTATGAGCGGAATACAGTTAATCAAACCAAACCAAAACACACACACTACACATACACTACATACATCCTAATAAAATAAAATGCCATAAATGTCAAGACATACCGTCAGAACCCAAGTCCATTTTGTATCCCATTTTGGTTTGGCAGGCTGCTGCAAAACACATCCACACTGGGACCTCCTTGACTATATGGGCCCGCTAGGTTCCCCTGTTGCTGGTTTGCATTAACGCCGCAGTGGCGTTGGGCACAACTGCCATGCATACAACACTCCCAATCTGTCAGTCTCTCTACTTCACAATGAATCCAGCCAACGACATAGTGAGTTCACCTAGCCCCGTATACACACAACCCTGTATATGTAATTGGATAAATTATTCATATTGCAGGTAGGTTGTATGGTCAGCGCTTGTCGCCTGTTTTCTTCAGTCCATGGCGTAAGAGATTCATTTGCATGTGTATGGCCCTCTAGGCACTCTGACAAGGGTTAGGAATGTTGCTATGGTAATCATCATATTTGTGCAATTTCAGAGGGAAACAGGAAGTTATTACAACTCTTCTGAGAATCTCTTCACTCGATATTGAGCTGATATCTCATAGCTATAATGAATCATTGTTTGAATAAATGATTATCACTGGTGCGTTAAGCATCGTTATATCACTTTTTTAATTAGCCAGGCCCTGGTACTTAGAAGAGCGCAAGTTTGATTATTGGGACAGTCGCACACATAATTAAATTAAAATATAATGATTTTGTGCTTCGGAAATCTGACCAACTGATCTTACAGGTGAATAAATATTGAACACAAGTTTATAATTTGTACTGGTTGGCACTTAGAATTAAAAACATGTGAAAATTGCTTTTACTGGTACATAATTGAGGACATGTAGACACTGATATCAGAGTCAATAAAATAATTTATTGAAGTGATTGAAGCATTTAAACGTATGAAAACTGGACTGACAAGGCTACATGACTTGTCTATAATGACCTGCATTGCCAAGTCAAGACATGGGTCCAATTTTATAGAGCTGCTTTAACAGCTACTTAGGTGAAAAACTGTTTACAGGAATGCTATTTAAACTTGTTTATAATGTGTTTCTTTATCATTTAATTGTTATTTTTACACTTCTGAATTTTACGTTATTATCGGTCAAACAATAGGGCCCCAACCTCAAGGTTTTGAAAAACTAAGCCACACTTCTGCCGTTGACGGCCTGCGTCAAAATGACACTACTTTGATGCCATTTGTGGGAGGTTGCTTTGTTATGCTTCCATGTTGCAACAAATCTGCTATACAAAACGGAGCTCCCACAAATGAAGTAACATGAGTGATGACGTAACAGGGCTTTTCGTAAATCTTTCTGAAAAGCACTCTCAAGTGAATTCAATTTCCTTATTGATTGAAAACATTTTAAATGAATTTCAGCAAAGATCACTTGTTGCCATTTTTGCTCAAGCTAGTCTTTAAGCACAAACTTAGCAAAGCAAAAAAACAATCAATCGTGCTTACCAGAAAAAAGGTTACCAGCCAAAATACCATGAACGGTTTGAAAATTGGTTTCCTAATTATTATTGCTAAGCAAAAAATTGTGAAACAACAATTTCTGCTTAAGAAGCTCTACGAAATGGACTGTATGCATTGACGTTATCATGCCACCATCTCAGACATAAAACAATGAAAAAATGAAAAAATGAAAAATGCACATCTTGTACACGCGGCGCACAGAATGAGCCCATGAGCAACCTTTTGTTGACTTCTTGCGAGGGCGCCCTACTATGATGTCATGTAGTTAAGGTCTATATGAAAAGGTTTGCGGTAACACCATGTAATGACTATCTCTAAATGAGTTGGGGTGGTTCTGAAAAGAACCGTTGGTTTCAACTCGACGTTTGCTGATCAGAAACACCAGAGCTTGAGTTCGGTGTTCTTATCCGCTCGGCTACGACACACATTGTATTTTCTGTTTCTTTATCATTGCTATTTTATTATCATGTATGCAATGTGGCTAACTTTTGCCAATTGCCCCAAACTTCTTAATTTATTACAAGTTGATGTCTACTAAATAAACTGTGCAAGACTTGCGCGTATCGAAAATGAAAAAACAAGTTTAACCAAAATATTTTTTTATGAATTCAAATCTTCTTTTAAAATTTTATATACACAAAATTCTTGAAAATAAAAACACTCATATTAATTTTTCATACATAAAATTTCAGTTTTCACACAATACAAATTTGTTTAAATAAACACAGAAACAAAATAAAATTTAGAATGAGGATGAAAAAAGTCTGACTTTCATCTCACTATCAATTAGCAAGGACTAGCATCCCTGTAAGATTGTAAGGCTGCCCTAGAAACATGTAAGTTACGCTATGTACACATGCAAAGAGGACAACACTGTACAGTGCATTTAACGAAAATGAGTCAAAGGAAAAAGCTTGAACTGACACTTGTCCGGTAAAATAAGCCATTTGCAAGTTAGATTTGAATAATATCTGATACAATTCCTCGCTTGGTTACAAGTAAATGCTCAATGTGAATTCCTCAGACTAAATCCAGTGTTGCTATGTCACATGGTTAGGGGCAGGCTTTTGCATAGCAATCACCAGATCAGGAAAGAATGGGTATCCTTGAGCCACACATTTCATTGGAAATTGTCTACGGATGTTCGCCGTCTCTAATGTAGTTACGTTGTAGGTAAAAGCTTACTGTAATACTGCTCCAGAAAACCGCTATGAACTACATTTACATGTAGTACTACTTAGCCTGAACTGTTCTGCACTTTATCTGTTTTCTAAAAAGAAAAAACCTTTAAAACTCCACTGGGAAGATGCTGTCACAATTTAGTTACCTCTACAAATCTAGAGGATTGGAACATGTACAATGCATTTGCACGTCCAAATCACAAGTTTGTACCATTAACATAATTGCTGTGCTCTTATAGGACATTATGTCTAGTGTGTGAAACTAGTTACTAGCAGTCTGTGAGACAATGTACTGGTCTGCAGAACCAATACTAGTCTGTAGAACAAGCCGAGTAAGTGGAAACAAATACTGGTCTGAGAAAAAACTCCTGGTCGTTAAAACCAGTTACTAGCAGTCTGTGGAACAATGTACTGGTCTGCAGAACCAATACTACTCTGTAGAACAAGCCGAGTAAGTGGAAACAAACACTGGTCTGAGAAAAAACTCCTGGTCGGTAAAACCAGTTCCTAGCAGTCTGTTGAACCAATGCACCATAGTCTGTTGTACCAGCTACTGGTCTGTGGAGCAAGCCGAGTTAGTGGAAACAAATACTAGTCAAAGAACCAACTACTGGTCTGTGGAACCAACTTCTGGTCAGTAGAACTACATGTAAGCCAATACTACTACAGCTGGGCCCAATTTCATGGCACTTGGTTGTACAGAATGTAAATCTGTGGGTCATAAGCCGGGGATTCTGCAGTAAGCAGTGCCGTTACATTGGAACCTTGTCTGTAGAACCAACTCCTGGTCAGTGGATCCAGCTACCAGTATGTCAATACTTTAAGTCAAATACATAAAAGTAATCATGCACAATGAAAGTATTTAATACTCAGATAGTAGTCTCCATTCAGATAGTAGTCTCCATCCACAAAGTTGCTAACCCTCCAAGCAGATTGGCAATTGGACAACCCTCTACACTGTTGATGTAAAGTCTGTAAAAGTTCACAAAACTTACGGTCTATGAAATCTTCTTCTCTCATCTCCACTTCCTCCTCACTGGCAAGAGATGAACTCTCAATCTCCTCCTAAACAACAACAAAAAAGGAATTTTTAAAATGAAATTGCAATCAAGTTTACCAAAAGATACTGCTGTTTCGGTATTTTCATATTTGAGTATAAAAACTCCATCTTTCAAAAGATCTTAAGAAAGAAGCAAGTCAAGTTCTTGTCTTTAAGGAGCTAAATATGAAGTAGATCCTGGAGAGTAGAACATGGTAATTCCTTGAAGGTGTTACAAGAAGTTCATATAAAAAAATGGAAATGCTTGTCCATGATACGCAAGCCCTCAATTCACATGAAAGGAGAGAATCAGTGAGACCCTTTGTGGAAGGTGGGGGTGGGGCTAGGCCTCCAATACATTTATTTAGAGGTTGAAAAGGTTGTACTCATACAAGGGAAGTGAAAGAATTTGTAGTCGACATAAAGGGTTGGAGACAATTGGAATCCCCGCATGGGAAGGAGGAGAACTGTTTAGTACTTATAAAGGGATGGGGGATGATTATGAAGTGCTCTCCATCCGGCAGTGGAGGGGATGGTTGATCCATATATTTTTTAACTGGAGGGGCGTTACTGGAACCAAAAATAAGTAAAGTTGATATGGTTATGTACTACCGTAACAGTCAGCAATTCTTACCTCATCATCTGAAGATGATGCACTTGATGATGCTGCATAATCCAATGCATCATAGAATTCCATCAAGGATTCTGAACGTGACATCTCTCTATCCTCAGACAACTGTGGGGACATTGCATAGGGCTTAAGAGAAAAACCACAAAATACTATGTTACTTTAGGAAGAAGTTAACAGTCATATTTTAAAACTCATAGAAAATGTTTTCATATCTGACACCAATGACACAGTATTTTCTATCAAGTAGAGACACTCCGATGAATCATTTATGTTAAGTATTTGAGATTTTTGTCACTTAAAAATGTACTTAAAATTCAATGTATCATGCCTGGCCAATTTTACAATATTGCACGGAAATTGAGTATTATTTTGTTTTTATAAGTCAAAATATCAGGGCCATTTTTAAAACCTTCCAGTCTTGATTAGACCAATTGCGAATCATGTGCCAATTTTTCAAGATCTTGTATGACAAAATCAGATTATTTTATAGTCCTTGGTAATAAGTTAATAGCATGTCATGGCCGAGTGGTCTAATGCACCAGACTCAAGTTCTGGTGGTCAAGTCATCGGGGTGTGGGTTCGAATCCTGGTCATGACACTTGCATCCTTAAACAAGATGCTTTACTGTAATTGCTTCTCTTCACCCAGGGGTATAAATGGGTACCTGCTAGTGTAAAGGTGGACATTGTATTTGAAAAAGCCTTTGCAGTGCCACGGCAGCCCGGGCTGTATATTCCCCCAGGGAGCTGAGAAACATTACGGGAATGTTATTGGCCCAATGACCAGGGCACTAATGAAAGTGCATTGATAGGTTATTGGAAAATGGGCTTTGTAAGAAGTGGTTATTATTATTAATAAAGGAAATATGAAGCTGTTTGAAAGTTGCAAATGAAAGAAAAAAAGTTATTGAATTAATTGTTTTATGTGCATGCAAACAGGCAACATAACTTCTTGTTAGAAACAGATACAGTATGTGTCTTTTTCCTTCAACCATAACAAGTAATATTTACATTTAATAAACAAAGTACATGTAACTGTGCAGAACCATGCTACATTATGTTGACTATCTATAATGTTAATCTATGTGCAAAGGACACATACAAAAAAAACACCCACAGCACAGGACAAATGCTAGAGCTGAAATTACTTATAAAAAGAGAAGTATTTGGTGAGGTTGACTCCAAAGAAATCCAGGCAGTGCACTGGTGTCTTCTTCATGTCCAGTATTGGCCCAGGGCCCAATTTCATTAAAGCATGTAAGCAAAAAACTTGCTAAGCACAGAAAACAATTGCTTAGGAAAAATAAGTTACCAGCCAAAATACCATACAGTTACCATTGCTGTGACTGGTACCCCCACTCATTTCTTGCTAAGCAAAGAAATTTTCTTATCAGAATTTTCTGCTAAACGGCTTTATGAAATTGGGCCCAGGTTGGAATGTGAGCTGGCTCACAGATTCACTGTGGGAGTTCAACCTCTGGCCTAGTCGGTACGTATTGTAATTACAAGCACTATGACCAGGGTGACAATATAAGCAACACTGTTGAACTACATTACATGTTGACCAGAAGGAAACTGAATGTTTGCCTTGTAATATAGGGTATAAAAACTCATTGGGAAGAAACCTTTCGACTGTTTTCATTATTTTGAGGGTTGGAACAAACACACCTTTTAAATGTTAACTGTGTACCTCGATTGACCGTAACCCTTAAAAAGATGGTCATGCTTTAGAAAAAACAAACTTGCACTGTATTTTGCACAAAACCCACACAGAAATCAATCAGACTACAATCAATGCATACTGAGACTCATACAAAGAAAATATGCAACATGAACACATAGATACTATCCACGAGGCAACACAAACAGTGCCCTCTACTCTTCAGTTTCATGTAATAGATGTCAAGAGTTCTCAATGAATGGAGTACTGGAAATATTCCCGCACACAAATTGAACAGGACTTATATTAAAAGTAAAAAAACAAGACACGCATATGGAGTTAAAATTTTAACTATTATCTAAGAATAATTGTCTTCTCTCTAAATTTCTCATTTACCGTTTCAGTGTTTTGTTAAATAGTTTCAGTATTTTTCTGAGTTTTCAAATTTCAAATGAATGCGTCTTTAGATTTGTGATCACTGCACATAGTGAAGTATTGTTCACTACTATTACATGCTCATATCATCATCCCATAACACCCCCTGAATAAGAGAGGGCGCTCTTCAAAGACAAAAACACAAAAGAGGCAGTCAATACCAAGATCACACACATGAATCCCACCTTTGCCGTCATCATACCGTCATCTAGATCCCCACTCATACTTCGTTTTAGTTTAGTCAGTAATGTCTCCAGCGTTCCACCACCCTTCAAATGAGCAAGGCAAAGGTATCAAAACCATGTTAGGTAAAATTATCTTCAAGCAAAGTTGAATCCCCGATTCTGATTGGCCGGTCCATAGCAACAAGAGTGTGACATAAACCATTATTGCACGGCCCATATCACACCCTGTTCTAATGCGCTAATATAACTCTGCGTATTGCGCTGTTTTAAGCTGCGCATCAAGTTTGCTTCAAGATGAATTTGTTATCACACGCGAGCTCCTGCAGTATGGGGGAAAAAGCTTGTGTGGTTACTAATAATATTAGGCTGTTCATCAATTAAAGGACTGCGCAGAGTTTTCCACCTGTAACAACTGTTTCTGTACAAGAATGAACTTTATCACTCAATGTTTGCACAGATTTAATGCAACTCTTGGGGCAGAACCAACATCTTAAAATCTCCCTTCTGTTCAATCCTTCATTTAAGCACCCTGTTCTAAAAGAAACCGAGTCTAGATTAATCAGCTTTGTAATTAGAGAGCAAAGTTTTGTTCTGTAAATACAAATGTTAAGTACATTACACATCGTTTTGGCAGTCCAAATAATTGAATGATGTAGTATTTTAACTATAACAATGCAGGTCATTTTCATTTTGCAAAGGGCACTTCCATTGTAAAATCTGAGAGTCTATGGGACACTTTTGAAGGGGCACCAAGGCCCGGACCAGGGGCAACGCAGGCCATGGCCTCCATATTCTCCGTGTAATTCCAGGCCTGCAATGGCAAGTTGTAGATTTACACAGATTTGATTAGAAAGAGAACAGAATAAAGCAGACCCTGCTGTTTAACCCTTTAGAGACCACAGCGGCCTAAAAAGACTTGTACCAAAATGCCATAGCGGCTGCAGATGGCTGCAAGATCTGACCTACTTCGATTCAACCAAAAAGGTCAAAGTAAAGGTCATGACCTGAATCAACATTTTCCAATGTTTCTCATGTTAACATATTATCTATAATTCTAAAGCAAAACCAAATTTCTGTTTAATATTATTTTTTTCAGACAAGTTTACAAGAACAAAATTGTTTTAACAAAATTAACAATAAAATCATGTTTGGGTGTGTGGTGATGATTATACAGAAATTAATGTTCTCTACAGAGTTAACAACTGTAATCTGATGAGTCAGGAAAAATACATCCACATATCATAAGGATCCCAAGGAAGACCACACTGAAGCACTGTAGACTGCATACATGCACATGAATCAGACTTAAGCTCTTCCCTCTGGGAAGGAGGTTTCTATCTCTACAATCTTCCCTCATTGTGTACAATCTAGCAGTGTGTATATGTACCCATTTCAGAAATCATCTGCTTTTATAACCAAAGTACAAATCAGCAAGACATGGTTGTGTTCCCAGAAGATGGGTGTAAGGCTCTACGCCCTTCTTTCAGGGACACAAAGTACTTTTTGTCCGAGTAACATAAAGCCGTAAGCAATAAAATGGCTCCTAAAAAAAATATGGCATTACTGTTACATGTTTGTTGCTAGAATTATCCCAAAGACATGTTTTCCCATTCCCATGCAGAATTGATCTTAACAAATCAAACTTTCATACTCAGGTTCTTGAAACACACTTTTGCACACTAAATGCTGATGCCCCTTTTCCAGTAAAGCTGTCATTAAGTCCTTCTCCTGCCAGGTTTTATTTTGTGTGTACCACATTGTTTCAAAATTAGTGTGCCACGATGGTTGCCAATGTTGCTTGAACTCGGATTTCACCCGAGTCCCAGAATTCTTTGCGCATTAATTGTCTACTCGTTTTTTTGCAAATGGCGACCACCAAAAAACAGGTCACAATAGCACCCTAAGAGTCCTATTTCCCATTCTGAAAACTGTGTGGCCGTGCGATCTTTATTTTTCGTTTTACAACTATTTTTCTGAAGGAATTTAAACCTAGCAACCGGTTGGCGCATGAAAGAGGTAAATGACTCACGATATCATATGCATACATTTAAAAGTATGATTCAGAATTTAAACAAGAGGTGACAACATAACATTGAAATACAAGTTCCATGTCTGATTTGAGAAACTTTGCATGTCGAACAACCCCAGAAATGCCATGCTAGACAGCGACTGTTATCTTGTAACTTTTTAGCATTAATATATCTATATGGATTTGAAACAACAAAAATTGATGAAGGTTAATAGCTTATGTGATGTTAAATACAATGAAATCATTTTGAAATCAATTCATTTGTTGATAATGACTTAAGTAGATAGAGAGCATTCTCCTGAAACAGAAGCTGTAATAATATCCACATACCAGAGGAAATTGATAATTCATGATGACAGGTGAGTAAAAGTAATTCAATTTATCTTCAGATGCAACTGGCTGTACTAACATGATGGAATAAATGAGTGCATTTCATCTGCAATAGGTAATGCATGCAGTGGCACAGTTAGCAGTTTACCCCAGGGTACATGAAATTGTAGTGTTATTAGTTATCACACAAGCGTGAATAGAATACAGAAAAATATAGCTTCTGCCTCCCATATCCAACAAAATTGTATTCCCGTATACCAGAAATGTCTGCTAGTCAAGCCAAAGTCATCTTGTTAGTGCAGAGATGGCTTTTTCTCCTTTTAATACTAGGCGTAATTTTTAAATTAAATATGTACGTTTATATAACACACAGACAGATCCTTGTCATTTGATTGGTGTAACACACGTTATGTGTCATCCATTATTTTGCCATATATTTATTGCCGTTGTGGCAGGAGATTCTGTCCCCCCGGAGATTCTGTCCCCCCCATATGGCGAACTGTGTACAAACTTCTTCTTTGTACAAACTTTGCCCTCTTTTGAATCACCTTTAGCCCATGTTAATTTCCCGTATGGGGGACAGAATCTCCGGGGGACAGATTTTCCTAGGACAACGCGACACTCAAAAAATATTATATTGAAAAGGCCCGTCCAATATGGATGTCGTTTCCCCACCCATTTGTCCCAACGAGGCCAAGGTAGTGTCACTGCGGACAAGGTTGGTGTCTAAATGGAGTCATCCATCAACCAAGCTGTTTAGAAAGGTTTTTAGAATTTCCAGTGTGTAAAGTGAATGATTTTCTGTGTTGATTTTGTGTTTCTTGTGAACACATTTTAAATGACAAGGATCTACATGTTTGTGTGAGTTATACAAAACATATATATATTGAATGCATTTCGCTCACGCATTGTCACAAAATATAATCACTAGGTGAAATCTGGCTTTTCCATTTCATTCGGCTTCACCTCGAGAAATGGAAACTGTCCAGATTTCACCTCGTGACTATATTCTGCAACAATGCATTCACGTGTGCATCCAATTATTTGCAAAATACCATAATCAACTTTAAGAAAAATAAATAAATTTTGTTTCTTTATATGGGTGCAATTAATGAGGCTATGAACCAAATGCGACTGCATCCTACAAAATTAACCAAAAGGAAAGCTTTTTTCAGTCAGATTTATTGAGCATAACGGCCAGGTACCACACTGGTTAATTGGATAGGAGAGGTGAAAAAGCATTTCTAGATGTGCAAATGTATGTTGATGGACATACGTAACTTAAAACAATAATCCCAGATTTCAGATTACATTAGTTCCAAAGGGATTTTTTTAATCACAACAAATTTGACCAAATTATAGAACTTTTTCCAATTGTTCCCAAAACAAATACATCTGTCAGTATCTTTAAAGGGAAAATATTACTTCTTTAAAAAATTAAACTGTATAACACAGCCCATGGGACAAGAACATAATGACTTTCGCTGACTTCAAAGTTATTTTGTAGGATTGATCACAAATAACAAAGAGAAATGAAACCAAATCATAGGGCATGCAGACTTCGAAGCATTGAGGGAGAGGGATTGTAGATATTCAGACCTTCAATGCATAACAATTGAGGGTGTAGTTAAAAAACCCAAATTCATGACTTGTTGCGTGACTGCTTGCAATGGTTTTTGTCTGTTTTAAACAGAATCTAAACACTATCATGTACATTTAGCCAGTACATACATAGTTCTAAAATGTAATGATTGAAACTTGAAATGTTCAAAGTGTACAGCGCTGGTGATGTGTGCTCAATGTTGAGGAATACCTCAAGATGAATAGCACACCAGTTCAGTTTATATTCTAATAATTTTACACACAATAAAACTGGAAATTTAGATTTTCAAATAATTATTACCTCAGCAATTGCCTCCTAGACCTACATAGAATAAGTGTTGGACTTTTGTGTATAGACTGTAACCTTTACACTTGATGCCAAATGAGAATATATGTATATTGCATTTTAGATTTGTCAAGTATTCAAAGGTTTGACTCACACATAAATACATGCATTGCTATGCCATTGTGCATATCCTACGAACCTAAAATGACAGCACCAAATAAATGTGATCTACACATTGTAAGATAATTATTTTATCAACTTAAGGGTGGGACAAAAATTAGGTGCAGTAAAACTCTCAGGGTTATCATTCACCCTTCAAAACTTTTTGCCAGTATTTCCCAAGATGTAAAATTACAAGTCAGTTTTTAATTCATGGTTCAAATCTTAAAGAGCAAGGGAAATGACCAATTCAATTTTGTGATGTACTAATTTTCTACTTGATAAAGTCCTCATGTGAGTGGGGAAGAAATTACAAGTCTCTAACCTCACATTAAAATGGTGTAAATTGCCATGGTATTGAACACCCTTCCAGTGCAAAATTTGTAACCATCCAAAACATCTGATGACATCATTCTGAGAAAAATGGGTCTCTACATTTTTGTACAGGAATGTTTTGGTTCATTCCTGGTTTTTGACAATATTCAATCAAAACGGCCTCGAACTTGACATTTCGTCTGACAAAATATTCCTCCTTGGATTGTAAAGACCCATTAGCTGTTGAAATACAATTTATGTCATATTTCAAATTTCGCTCTGAAAAAGTCAGTTTTGGATGTTGACAAATTTTGCACTGGAAGGGTATCGAATACAATGGCAACTTACACCATTTTAACATGAGGCGAGAGACTTGTAATTCTGTCCCCACTCATGTGAGGACTCTATCTATTGAAAATTAAGGACATCACAAAGTTGAATAGGTCATTTCCCTTCCTCTTTAACTTTTGGTGTTAACAATATCCCTCAATTAAACAGCTGCAATAGTGCCCTCAGGGGTTCAGAGATGTAAACGTGGTAAAGAGCTAAGTCACCTCATGCCATTTGTGATGTTACGCCACCATGTCAGTCTGCATTGTTAGATGCCGAAAGGATTGAAGTTGTTCCATTGCTTTAGGATGATGTGAAGCCGAGGTTAATTAAATCAAATGGTTTGCTATTAATCTGTTTTACCTTTGTCTCACAATGATCAAAGCTGAAATTCAGCTTTAATGGTGTAGGCAATGTGAAGGATCTTTGCCGTTGCTGCAACAATTTGTGAATAACACCATACGTTATAATTTTAGTAATAAATAACATCAAATCACTCATCTCTTTAAAAATCAAAAAAATTAAGACAGGAGGAAGATTTTGTGCAAAACATTTCTTCAACAAACTTGATAAGTAAACATCAAGGCTAACAATGGAAGTACTATGGACGTCTTTCTCTGCCTAGCAGCCTGAGAAAAAAAAAGTGGTTAAGGGGTGAAACATATCCTGCATAACTGGAATCAGGGTTTATTGCTTTAAAAGGATTGGAAACTATGCATGGTGGAGATTCAATCTAGTAAGATTTGTAGGAACACCATGTACATGAGTAGGATTGGAAACTTTGCATGGTGGAGATTCAATCTAGTAAGATTTGCAGTAACACCATGTACATGAGCACGATTTGAAACTTTGCATGATGGAGATACAATCTAGTAAGGTTTGCTGTAACACCATGTACATGAGTACGATTTGAAACTTGGCATGGTGGAAAAACAATCTAGTTAGCTTTGCGGACACACCATGTACTTGTTTATGAATCTCTTTTATGAGTTGTGGTGGTTCTGGGGAAAGCTGGTGGTTTAACAAACCGACAGTTTGATCTATGCTCAGACCATCTCCAGGTTAAAGCTGGACCCTGATGCTAATGGGCTTTATTGCAAGCATCAAACACATAGAGCTTACAAACATCAGAGTTCAGCTTCCTCCTAAAGACAATCAGAGCATACTGATCGAAACATATAGTTGTTACACCACTAGTTCTGTCCAGAACCACCTAAACTCAGAAGAAAGATTCATGTAATGGTGTTTCTGCAAACCTTACTAGATTTCTCATTTTACTCTCAGTCCATCATAACACATACAGCAATATCTCAACATTTCTACATTACGTATTATAGTGATAGTTACGTTTATTTACACTGTATTTTACACAGGTCACCAATATGAGCCCTCTGGTTTTCCATCTCAGCTCAAAAGCTGAATTGGGTTTCAGTATTTCATGTGTCTTTACCACAATGATGGCACAGGTCATGTGGGTGTCTATTCTATTATGATTAACCACAGTTTTTGAAGTGTGATACGCAAACACTCCAGGTGGTAACCACCTCAGTATTTGGGTAAAATAATGTAGTGATTGCCACAAACACAAGAGACTTACCAGGAGTTCAGAGTCTGACTTGACAGGAGGGGAAAGATCTTGGATATTGGATTCATTGAAGATTCGACCGAGTTTACCCCTCATATCCTCATTTTGACTCCTTGCCTTAAAATATAAAAAAACAAAAAAACATTAGCTAAATTCAGATTCTTGTGTACCTGTAAGTTACTGACCAGCAAAATACAGATATTTGAAATACAAAAATAGTTATTAATGATCAAACTAGAAACACAAAGATGTGTCCACAGAAGTTGGTTACAGAAAGTGAAAATCTACACAATGGACTGAGTAAAGCCCGGTTCATACTTCCTGAAAATGCGAACGCGATGCGAATTTTGACGTCACAAATTTGCAACGAATAATTTGAAAGAGTTTGGCTGTGCTCAACTCTTGCAAAACATTCGCAGCGAAAACAAAGCTGTGACGTCAAATTTGGTTCGCACGAAGCATTCGCAGGAAGTATGAGCTGGGCTTCACTCTGCAGGTTGCAGCACATTATTATAGTCTTCATCTTAATACTGATAAAATCAATGAAATCCAAAGAAGGCTACAAAGAGAAGTAGTTTGGTGACTATTTGGTATTTTGAAAGTCAATACTCGTGATTGTTGTTGCCAAGGTTTTAGCCTGGATTTGGTAAAAGGGTGTCCAAATTTGCTGGAAATTTAAAAACTGGGTGTCCAAATTGTTCCCTTACAATACATTTACATGTAAATGACAGATAAAACAGGGTGTCCAAATTTAAAACAGGGTGTCCAAAAGACACCCAGACACCCCTCTGGCTAACACTGTGGTTGTTGCATACAAGGTACTTGACAAGGATAAATAATAATAACAAAAAACGTGCACATAATAATCCACACTCAGAGTGCTCAAGGCGCCTACAAGAATACAATACAAAAAACCTACACAAAAACTTACAAATACATACTGTACATGGAAAATGGATGGTGGTAGCCAGAAAAGCGTATTGAGAGAGTAGCGACAACTTGCGATTAGAAGCCATTTTACATGTTTTAAGAAAAAGAAAAAAACCCTCTTGTGCTCTAACAGGGTGCCAGACTAGACTGCACATTGGGTAACTACATTTGGACCAAAAATGGCTTCCAGCAACCACATGACAAAAGAAAACTGTTCCCTTCATGTCGCAAATCCCTCAATACACAGCTCTGGTGGCAGAAGAGTGTGTGAAACCGAGACACTTAGATTCCCAGTGTATTGATTTTTAAAAAAGTTCACACTTTAAACAATGGAGGCCTGTCTGGTTTGTTATTAGTTGCTACATCCTCTACAACTATTTATTGGTGTTATTGTGGTTTACATCATTACCTAATTTTTTAATGTGAGTTTTTAATGTTTTCCATTGCAACTGGATCACAATTATCTGTATCTTTTTATGTGGACACATTAAGGAATTGTTTTTTGTTCTGATCTATTCTATTCTACTCTGTTCTATTCTGTGACCCAGTGTAAAATTCAAGCCCTGGTTTATATTGAAATAACATTTCACTCCAACAGAGTTATCAACTAAAACAAAAGCCAGCTAGGCCTGATGGACTGCGAGCGTTTTACCTTGGCAAGAGCTTCCTGTAGTATTGATATCTGTCTGGATTGTGAGGCTGCTCCTCCTGCACTGTTCTGTGCCTCAATGACATAGCGTAGTCTATCATGCTGGACTGATAGTAGATGCAATACACTCTTCAGGATCCTATGCACTGAGGAGTTATAAGTTAAAGTCAAATTATTGGGACTGTTCGAATAGCTTCCCTCCCGAGTCTGCCCCAAGTCTCCCCATCACATTGGAGTTGCCTATAAATAATGATAGCCACCACTATTCTACTCATAAAGTGGAATAGTGGTGGCAGATCTGGGCCCGATTTCATAGAGCTGCTTAAGCAGAAAATATAACTTAACGCTTTTCTGCTTAGCAGAAATGAGCAGGATACCAGTCACAAATATTACATGTGACAATGTATTGTGGCTGGTAACCTTATTCTGGTAAGCGTTATTTAGTTGTGCTTAGCTACTTTTTGTGCTTAAGCAGATCTATAAAATTGGGCTCTGGTTTAATAAACGTCACAAAAAAACTTATCTAGCAAATGTTTTTTTTTTTTGGTGGAAATTAAAATAATGGTGAACATAGACCTGTGACATGTTGTGCTTTCCCACATGACTCACATGAGAATTGTAAATTACATGTCATTCCCTTACTCTAAATGAAATAAATACACCATATGCACATCCTCTGAACAAATTTCTTAAATTTCATTGGTGTATATAAGGTTTGTGTTTTGTCAGGGAATTTGGAGCACATTCTTATTGGGCTTAATTTGATTGCGGGAATCAAACAAAGCTTTGGTGATTTGTGGGGTCTCCAAATGACAGCATTTCAGATATAAATATTTCTCTGTTGGATTCAGAACAGTATAATTTGATAGTCAGTAAACTTTCAGATTGAAAATTGTTTTTCTTTTCCTTTGCGACAATTACCTATCCCGTACTTTGCCTTTAACTGAAAGGCGGAAAACATGAATTATTCCATTTTCTGGATGAGATTGTAATATTCCTTGTGAATGATGATCTACTTCAGTACCTTGATTAGCCATATCCATAAAGTCATCTCTTGGATTAGAGTCTTCTTGAAGCTGCTTAGAGGACACAGTAGAATGCATGGTGTCATTGCCTACTGTTGAGTTGCTTTGAATACTGGAAGCTGTGTTACTTGATCTCTGTCAACATAAACTTATTATGGTTAATACCCAATTCATAAAACTGTTGTCATCCAAGATCTCTACCCAGAAAAAAAACCTAAACAAAAAACACTTCACAGCAAATTGTGATTTATTGTCGTCTATTTTTGTGACTTGCCTCGAACTGAATTTTGCTTCAGAGCAAATACATTTATTCAGCAACATTTTCTTGTAAACCTGGTATGTTACTCATATTTGACCTAAACATAAATGCAAACTAATCAACTTAAAATGTTGTAAATTGAGTTTGTTCCAAGAATTAGAAGGCTTGCAGATTGCTGGAACGCCAGGTGGCAGCCGATATGAGATAACATGAAAAATCGTTTGGCTGCCACCATTGTAATTGGCATGGAAGGTAAGTCTAAGATTCCAGCATGCCATGGCCAACTATTGGCCGTGGTTTACGGCCAAGGTTTGGCCGATTCACACTGAACAAAAGCCACATTCTGTCGAAAATGAAAATCCCACAACATTTTATGAGAACATTAGTTAAGTCATGGTTTCATTATGACAAAAATATTTTTTTAAAATTAATCCCAAGGATGAGCATGGAATTCCCAGCAGTAAGTGGTCAAAGAGCTGACCACAATCGCTTTGTAAGAGTCGGGCGTCATAATTGAGCTCTCAAGCTGTGCAAAATTGCCTTAACAGTGCATCAACAAATGTTTCCACAAACATTTTGGACTTGGGAGAAATTGGGAGGTAAGCCGGTGTACACCAATCAGTTCGCCAAGATTTTGAACTCAAGCTTTCATACATCAAAGTATCACAAAACTCACTCAGAATTTATTAAAGAAAATATTATTCATGAATTCATAAACATTTCCCAGGACACAGAACAAGGTAAATGTACAATTTGTTTTTACCCTTACACCGATGTGGATTAAACACTGTATACTCAGTACTTTTCCGAGTTTTGTGGCAAATCACTCGGATGGGATTCGAACCCACGACCTTTGCATTGCTAGAGCAGATGTCTTAAGGTAAATGTAAATACCCGTATATCTGCTACTGATGTGTCACTGGAAGACTTCTTGGCTTTGCTTTTCCTGAGTGACAGCTTTCCCTTGAATCTCTTCTGACCAGCGATGTCATCAACCTAAGAATAAACACATTGCTGAAATCATCATCAACATATTACACACTACTAGAAACAGGTACATGATGACAATTTGAAGTGGCACAGAAAGTTGTTTTCTCAAAAACAGCACAAGAAGTGTATTGAACTAAGTAATTTGGGTGATCATCAGAAAAACAATTTTTACTACAGTAACTCAGTACAGAAGTTGGTTCTGTATCAATTAAGCTGAGAACAGGTTCTCTCCAAAATGCTTACACCTTTGAGATGACTACATCCGACCTTGAACTGTCATTTTGCAGGGGAACAAAATTACATGCAAGTACATGTCATGTTTCTGTATAACTTGAAATGCGAACAAACAGTAACAACATTTGTAAATTACATACATCTGCCGATTTCTCAAAAGTATGAGCACCCATTTTTTGAAAATGTTCCTATATAGAAGTTACAATAATCAGTTTTATGAATTGGTCCAGATATGCAACTTTGTAATTGCAAAATACACAAGGAAATAGCCCAGTACACAAAACTTTGTTTTTCAATTTTCTATGTTACTATTATATTTAAAAGTAAGAGGAATCAGCAGTCAGGGTTTGCATTAAACTTTTTCAGTGACATCCTAAACGTCTGATGACATCATTCTAAGGAAAATGGGTCTCTACATTTTTGTACAGGGATGTTTTGGTTCATAACCGACTTTTTTAGAGCAAAATTTGAAACATGACATCATTGCATTTCAACAACTAATGGATCTATATATTTCAAGGAGGAATTTTTCATCAGTCAAAAGGTAAAATTCAAGGACGTTTTGATTGAAAATTTTTGAAAGTCAGGAATGAACCAAAACATCTCAGTACCAAAATGTAGAGACCCATTTTTCTCAGAATGATGTCATTATGTTTTGGATGTTGACAAATTTTGCACTGGAAGGGTAATGAATACAATGGCAATTTACACCATTTTAGCGTGAGGTTAGAGACTTGTAATTTTTTCCCCGCTCACATGAGGACTCTATCTATTGGAAAATAAAAACATCACAAAATTGAATTGGTAATTTCCCTTCCTCTTTAAGGACGCTGCAGCTGATCAGCTAAAAGACTAGCCTTTAGTCAAGGCGCACTGCGGCATCCCAGCCCAGATATCACGCACGAAAAAAGATCAGCGCGAGCGGCGAAGCCGCGAAGCGCCTTTACCAACTCGTTTAGCTAATCAGTATTCATGATCATGAAATATTTAAATTTGCAACTTTTTTTTAACCAATCACCGTCAGCTAGATATTGGACTCTTCTATATTTAGATGGGTAATACTGTCTGGCAAATATTTGTTTTAATTTGACAATCGATAACATAAAATAGGACGATTTTAGGCTATAAAAGATAACGTTGCGAGAAACAAATTCTTACAATGGAAAATGACAAATCATGACAACAAACAACATAGGCCTGGATATGCATGATCATGCATTTGGAGGTAGGAATCGTCCGTGGTGTCCGAGATTTAAAAAACCGCCGCCGTTTCTACATATACGTAGCATAGGCCTACCTGTGGGGAGATTTTAAAATTATAAACCTCTACCCCCCGTTTCATTAAATAGCATGACACTGCTGTGGTATGGCTTAAGTTCACCGGAAATTGTCATTTGTTGAGCAGCAAAGCTAATGCTTTGCTCATGCTTTGTTGAAACAATTTGTCGTCAACTGGTGATAGTGGTAGTCGCCATCTTGCTAATAATTTGCATCAAACGTTCATGTGACGTCATGCAAGTAATTGTATCTTCTTATTGGCCAACACCAAAGCGAGCTTATGCATTTTGCATATAATTTCTCCTACCAAAATCGGTAGCAAAAAGTAAAGAAAAACATAAAGCCCCAAAACGAGTTGGTAAAGGCGCTTCGCGGCTTCGCCGCTCGCGCTAGTCTTTTGTCGTGCGTGATATCCGGGCTGGGGTGCCGCGGTGCGCCTTGACTAAAGGCTACTAAAAGACCGACATGCCTGTTGAATACGGATGGCTCATATAAAGATTCTCTTTAAGTAACCACTAATGTGCCATACCTTTAAACTAAGATAAATACATGTAGACACTTTTAAAAGCATTAGAGTTCACAACTCTGGAAGACTGAGACTGGCCAACTTCACAGATATTAAGAATGACTTGCAAAGCATCCGTACATTAACAGAGGCTCAAGTCATTATGATGTTGTTGTAGACGGAGGAAGAACGTCAAATCCAATTACGGAAGAATTTTCCAATAATGTATTATGCAGCAAACCTTCAACAATATACATGTATAAACCCCTTGCATAGGCCGACCTCACTTGTGTACATAGCACGCACAACTCTCAGCCAATGATAAGGCTTCTTTTGACATCAGTGAGGGCGCTGTTTGAGCTAGAGACGTCATACGCAAGGGATCTATTGGCAACCATTAAGAAAGGGTCACACTTGAGGCAAATGTCAGTGTAAAGCACAACTTCGAAACCCAGATTCAAGGAAGAAAGAATGCCAAAGGTTGAACACAGTTCCAGTGGGGTAAATTCTTGACATCTAATTGTGGACTGCCACATTCAGTCATAGGAGAATGGACTGTTGATCAAATGGACACACATCATGAGTGCAAATATGGGGGTTTATTTTCAACTTACATATGACAGGTCGACAATTGTAAAACATTTGTAAGAAAGGACTGTGTATCCAAGAAACTAACCAAAATTATTTGGGTACAAAATATGTCAAATAAATTATGATTTGGTTGAAACAAAAAATCTGACTAGAGCGGGATTTGAACCTGCGACCTCAAGATTAACGTGCCGGTGCTCAACCAACTGAGCCATCTAACCCTGCCTAGTGTTACCGGTCTCCCTATTTTGTCGAAATCTTTGTTCGGAGTGCCAGTCAGAAGCTTCAGTTCAAACATGTAGCAAAACCGGAGGAGAACGAATGACAGGCTTAGTTGCTTTATGACTCCATTGATTAATTGTGTCTTCCATACTGCACAAAGCACAATTCCAGGGGTTGATCAAGCCAAGCATACTGGGGGAAACGTAGTGCAGGGAGACAATACACCCTTTGAGTACAGGGTTTGGGTACAAGGTTGAGGCAGTGGGTACCTTGAGAGTCTTACCTCTGGTTCTTGATTACCATATGGAAATGGTAACTCTTGGTTTAGTAGATCTTGAAGGATGTTAGACAGCGTTACTATACTATTTTCAGCTTCTGTCAATTCTGTTTACAAGTTAAAAAGATAAACATCTTTAATGGTTAAATCTAATACAAAAAGCCACTTTCCAACATCCCCACTCCAACTTCCACCTGCTTAGAGAGAATATGAAGGGTAGAGTATGCAACATTAATAATGAGTTGATTTCAAAGTGCTACATATTATTAAACAGACGTTTGTGTAAAATTTGTACAAATACAAAATGTTTTTGTCCTAGTAATGACTTACCGTATAAGAATCTCTAGAAGTTTGTGTTGAACATCAATAATGTAATACAAAGTAGTACAACACATACTTCATTTTATTCAAGTGCAGTTCAACAATGTAAATGATCTTGAAAGAGAATTTAAACATGTAAGTATAATATGTAAACTTTATATTTATTTTATTTTGCAGTTTTTCAAGAGGAAAAAAATGCTCTTGAAGACAATCACATTTTTAAATGAAGCAAAGGCCTTTGTGCTTCAAAGATAAAGGTCTACTGATTTAATTAAGTTTTCCCAAAGAGTAGTTTTGGGTTGAACAAAGAAAAATTGAACCTGCGGCACTCTACCCACTGAGCTATCTAGCCCTAATGTTGGCAGTCTCCCTATTGTCTCAATATCTTTGTTCGGGGTGCCAGAAATTACGGCATTCCTGACAATAAGATTTGTCAGTCTCTCTTGCATAAAAAAGATGTTATTTAATAATGTATGTAAACCTTTATAATAAAATCCCCAAAGATATGTTTTGTCTTATATGTTTTGTCTTAGTACCTACATGTTTTGTCTTAGTACCTACATGTTTAATGTATTATCAGTGTTGTACTAGTATGTTGGACATAAGACATAAGAAACTTTGTTGCTCGCACATGTTTAAAAACACTACAAAGATCAAAAGATGGTGTGTTTGTATGTTGTTTGTCTGTCCGTTGATACGATTTTGCTTCAGCCTAGGCCTAAATGTTGTCCTATTTCTGATTATTTATTCAACTTCCGTGTAAATTTCATTGACTTTACTACTTCTCTGGTTTGCCATTATATATTTATTATCATGTACCTTAACTTAAACGATGTACACACAAATGTAACTTAATAACAACATTGAAATAAATGTAATATCTGTATGTTGTGTAATTACCAATGACATTCAGTCACTTTAATTGATTGCTCTGTCTGGCCTTGGGCATTTTCAGCTGTCCTTATAAAATATTATGGCTGGGCATTGAGAGGCGACGTTATTAACCAGTATTTATCAATCTGCGGATAGAAGTATCTATCACGTTCAGATTAATCAGTCGGATTAGAGCATTTCATAGGAATGGAAAACCTGAATGGGATCATGCTGGTTCAGTTCATACTAAATCAACATGAGGTGAATTACTACTACAGCAACTGGGTTGGACTTATTCAACATGGCACTTCACATTGAGTGCAAGCTATATGAGTCAATGCCGTTGAATAATTCACATTTTATTTCATAAATTCACACAGAATAATCCAGACCAGCAGGAAAGTGTACACATGCTTGTGACATTAAACAGTTAATGTAATGGACGTGGGGATGTGCAGTGAACCACAAAATGGCTTCCTCTAAGAGAAGTCGTATAAAAAAACCCATACATTTTCCAATTAATTTGGGGCTAAATTGTTGCCATGGCAAGAAAGAACTGCAGGCCTTGAGATGTAAAATAGCATGGAGAACATAAATCTCATGGCATTTGGTTGACTTGTAGTCTGATATGTATTGGGGACTTTTCCTTTACAAAAGAAATGTGGCATATTCATTTCTTTCCCATTTCTGCTCAAAACTGGGCTCAATTTCATAGAGCTGCTTTAGCAGAAAATATTGCTAAAAAGTTTTTAAGCAAAAATTAGCAGGACACCAGTCACAGATTGTACACGAGAAAGGGCATTTTGGCTGCTAACCATATTTTGGTAAGCATAATTTTGTTGTGCTTAGCTACTTTTTGTGCTTGAGCAGCTCTGTAAAATTGAGCTCTAGACCCAACCTTTGTGTTAAATATCGTAGTTTTGATATTCCATATGCCAGAAATATTGAAAACAGCAAAACTATGTAATTAGTAACACATGTGAATGTCCCTTACCTAGAGTCCCAACCTGCAGTGGCCTCAGTTTTAATCATCAACTAAATCTGGCACACATTTTAATTCAACTCTCACCTTTTGAACATTTGTCGAGTTCACTTATTTCATTTTTCCAGCTCCCTGAGCTCTGTGAACTCAAATGCCCTGGTAGCCTGTACCTGGACTTTTGTTTACGCAGACTCAATCGTCTGCGTTCCAATGTCATTGCTTTGAGGGTGATCTCACTGGTTGGACTGGTAGCGGGGTGGGCTGGCCTCTCCCCTAACATCTCCTGAGCAAGTTGTATTTGCTTACGGTATGACTGATGGAGGTGTAGGTGATTATGCCATGCCAGGAACTCATCATGGGAGGTAGCCTATCGGCCGGAAATACAAACCACAAACAATGTAGAAAACTTGTAAATAAAAGTTTCTTATTCAGAACCGACACATTTCACAAATGATACAAGTAGATTTCCGGGGGTTGTTGAAGCCCTCATTCATAATTTCACTCTATCTTTTCCATTAAAAATGCCCAAATACTACTTGCTAATATTTCAAAAGACAGTACACTGATTTCAGAAAAGTAATACAGCAAAGTTTCATTGACAAAGAGGGTCACATTTACAGTAATGATATTTTGCCCTTGGAAAAGTAGGAACATTTTATGTATCAAGGGCTGACGTACATGTACGTGTACACATAATTCGTCACCGACGCCACGAACAGACACACACCTAGATACCAATAAAAAGTAGCAATCGGAGAAAACAGCGTTTAAAGTTGAACGTTTTTTTAAATCAAGCTTTCGTACAAATTACGGGGTATTTTCAACTAGTTTTCTTACATTGGGGACTTGATGCTTTGAACTTGATATATACGGTGCTTTTTACTGCTTTTCATCCTAAATTATAAAGCAATAAAGTAGGAAAGGTTTGTGTCAGTTCGTGGCGACGAAAATTTACGCAACCAGGCCTTTTCCGTCGCCACGAACTGACACCATCCAATGTATTACAATGCGTGTGTGTCAGTTCGTGAAAATGTAGGTCACGCGCGCGCTACACACCAAGGTTGGTGTCAGTTCGTGGAAACGTTTTTTCACTTTTGAGGTTTGTGCGCGCCGTGTGTTGCAATGGTAAATTGAACCTTTGTGTCAGTTTGTGGAAACGAAAAGTGTCAGTTTAGGTGCAAAGTTGCCTAGCCTCATCATCGTAATTAAAAAAGTAAAGCTCCTGAAGCGTCGAAACTTCATGAAATTGTAGGCCTTGGTTAACATTGTCTAAACATGCATAAAACTGAAAACTAAAAAAAAAGTGGTTTGTACACATGGTGTCAGTTCGTGGTGTCGGTGACGAATTATGGTACAGACTTTATAGACTTTTCAGGCTATTTAATAACAGTTTTGCTGGATTGTCCGAGGGCAACAAATATGGAAAATCAGTTAAAAGTAGGAAGAATATTAAGCCTGCACTAACCAGTTCTTAAAGGGATAAAAATACAAGTTTTAGTGCATTTGTTTTCTTTTGTTAAAATGCTTTACTTGAAAAGATCAGACTCAAACGAAACTTTCCTCACAAATACAAATTCAGATTGAACTTTTTTTCTTTTTTTTTACAGAATCACTGGCACCAGTATCATCTTTATAATAAAAATAAGTGTTCCAAAAGAAAAAAACTGTGATTTATTTTCTGATAAAATAGAGAAAATAGAAACAGCTGTTGCAAACTGCTTACCAACAAAATGGACCTATGGTATAATGCAAAATATTATACCCTAAAATGCAAAAATAGAGAATGGTCTGACATTTTGACCCTAGCTCGAAGGCTAAATGACAACACAACACAAACCTCTACTACATGTACATGTAGGTCTTCCATGAAAGGTAATTAAATGCATTGCTTAAATGTGCATATACATGTACACTGGTGATTGAGGGGGTCATTTAACAGAAGTTCAATCAAGCAGCTGTCATGAACCGAATGTGGTTAACGTTTGAAAATATTGATCACACATTGACTGTCTTCCTCCTAAACACTCTCCTAGATGCAGAAGACAAAGAGAGTGGAGGTAAATGAATCTACAAACCTTAACGTGATAGAGAAACTCTTCAGTGTCAATATCAATCCGTCTGGCTTTCTTATCACCTTCTTTCTCCGTTGAGATGACAGCAGAAAGAACATCAATGGTGCCATGAATCTTGCCTTTCATCAGCTGATAAACAAAGGAAAGGAGATGTAGGAAGTTAAGATAACATTCATTCAATGGCATCTAGTATAAATGTGTAGAGTTAGTAGAGGTATATTTTTAAGACTTAAAGGCATCGTACACGTTTGGTAATTACTCAAAATATATATTAGCATAAAAACTGACTTGGTAACAAGCAACAGAGAGCTGTTGATAGTATAAAACATTGTGAGAAACGACTCCCTCTGAAGTAACGTAGTTTTTGAGAAAAAGGTAATTTCTCACTAAAATAATAAAAACTTCTTGCAAGAAGTTTTTATTCCTATCTGAAAGCACACAAATTTGTACAACAAAGGTGTTTTTTCTTTCATCATTTTCTTGGAACTTCGATGACCAATTGAGCCCAAATTTTCACAGGCTTGTTTTTTTATGCGTATGTTGGGAGACACCAAATGAGAACACTGGTCTTTGACAATTACCATACGTGTACGATGCCTTTAAGTGTTGTTTGAAGACGAGCAGAGTATAGTGTTCGAAACGTCGAGACCCCACCGGCTCTTTTCAGAGCCAACACTCCCACAAAAGAGTTTTTACACATGGTTGTACCCGCAAGTTTACTATTAGTTACCTCTTACGATTGACTTAAACAAATATTTTCAGAGAGTTAAACATGAAGGAAGCAACCCTGTCAGCTGCTTGTGGGGTATGTTAAAATAAAGTAAAATAAATCAAAGATGTATGCTTAACCAACTAATCACGTAATGAAAAACAAAATTATAGAATCTCTCTCACCTCTCCACAATTCTTGCCGTAGGTCAGCATGCCTTTCTCCAACACAAAATACCTCTAAAGAAAGAGAAGGAAAATATCTGATTAATATTCTGCGATGACAGTTGCATCATTTATACAGTATTCAGTGACCAGAATAAACCCATTAACAACATAAATAGATAATCAACCTTCATCCCTTGACACGTGTAGATAACTTTCAGTAAAATTTCAACAGAATTACTGTGGCACTGCATAATGCAGTTTACATTACATGTAGTACACTACCCAAGCATGACAGAACTAGAAAAGAATGCTTTTCAGAAATACTGCAGTCTACATGAACATAAGTTTCAATAGTCCCCCAAAATTAGGAAAAACATGATTGAAAAGAGAAATAGATTAGAGTTTGTTTGTTTAAAGAGTATTATTTAAAGAAAACTTTTCTTGTGTCACTCCCAAAAATCTAATGGAAAACAAATTCTTGGGAGTGACACAATAGTTTTTTTCTTGAAACAAGATTTTTTTTTTCTTCAAGAATACCATTTTAGCAGTGCACAAACTCAATTTAATAATCTTCTTTGAACTTGAGGTAATGCGGGAGTAGTTTTGTTTTGTCATTGTTGTACTGAAGGATTCTATTCCAAAAGACAACTTCATTGCTGTTGAAACTGTCCTTGGTTGTCCTGTGCTTAAAAATGTTTACGTGAACAATGGGGACACTTTATGGTGATTAACTAGAAGGTCACTTTAAATAAAGTAAATCTACGGCTCCTGCGAGAAATATTCTCCAAACAGAATTTAAAGAGAAAAAAATAAATGAAATCAGAAATAGACAAAATTAAATTTGCCACCTTGTGCCATCCTTTCATTGGACGTTTTCGTCGTTTGAGGAGGTATCCTTCAATCTTGCCTGGTTCCTTTGCAACCATCTCACCAGCCTTCTGAAGATTCAATGGAAGGAGTTTGGGAGATTTCTTGTCAGGTTCATCAGTTGCAGCCGTACCAGTAGAAGATATACTCAATGAGTTGGTTTCAGTTATAGGTTCCTTGAGTCAAGAAAAGAATTACGTACAACAATATTAGCATCTGGACACTGAAATTTCCTGTTCTGCTGTCAGAATTAAAAGGGTGCTCATTGTGAAAATATTGCAAATATTGAATGATCCAAACTGTAACCACACTCAGTTGTTTGCATGCATCTTTTTTTCATATACACAAACCCTGGATTCTTTTTATTAAATTTTTAATTAAATTTGTGAAGCCAGACTTCTACAACATTGTACAAAGGTGTAAAGTATGGATGTATGTACTGTACAAATTACAGGCTTATTACAACAATGCTATAAATTTAGCAAGTTTAACCAGGGCTCGAATTTTACACTGAACCGCAGGCCCAAGGCCAGTGGATTTAGTGTCGGGCTAGTAGACTTAGGCCTACATGTATGATGGACTTGTCTGGCGGTCTTGTGTTTTTCAATTTAATAACAACACATGTACCTCAATGTGTAATACCTTGAACAGAAACAATTTATGTTCAAGTGTTGACTTTGAGTCTGAAAAATACCTTTCATTCAATTCTAATGAGTAATGAAGAATACATATGTGCATCCATATACCCCAAGAGACAGAAGAGATAAATCTTCTCTTATATACAGTCTGTATTAGTGTAATTATTGTTGAAATAAAAACAGTTAATGCATGTTGTCAGGGACTCATGAAGTTTTTTTCTCATTTTGATTCTGGTCTTGTACACAAATTTCTTGTCCAGTACACATTGTGAGCTACAAGCCCTGTGGTCTTGTGGATTTTTAACACTGCACACAAATACATGCAGTGAGTACACTGTCCTTACTCTATGATTGTACATGTATGGTAAACATGATCACACATCCTTTAGAAAGCTGACCTATTGTATAGCATCACCTGTCACAGTACACCACATACAATGTAACATCTGTAATTTACATCATACATTCTTAAGAGCTGCAACTTTAAGCATCAATAATGCTGTAATGTTCACTGATTTTTCTTTAGTGGAAATGAAAGTAAAATGAGATCCACTTTACACATGTTTGATTTCAGAGCAGGTTAACATTATGAATTAATGTTCCATTGTACCATCTTTCCTGGCAATCACAAATCATTGCCGCATATTTAGCACAGGTTTAAAGGGAAAGTCCATCAGACTAAACTACGATGGTGTTTAACTGGTCAATATCAAGTGTCATTATTTGCGTGTTCATTTCACCTCTGACTAGAATAAATGATTCAAATAATATTGCAAAAAGGCAACACAAGTTTGTAAACTTGTTGATCAACAAGGCCATCAAATTTGATGAAGCCCTTTAAAAGCATAAATGCAGATGGTTCTCTCAATGCCACTAATGATGTACATTTGGCATATTTAGGGGAAATTTTGGGGTTATTAAACAGAACATTAAAAAAATTAATGGGTTTTGTTTGTAACATACATTACATGTAGGTCTTCCATGGACAGACATTTTATTCCAATTGTCTGTCCATGTGATAATATTTTTGTTACTTATTTCAACACTAGCCTAAATACCCAGAGGAATGTATACAATTTTAATTTATACCATACTGGCATGTGGGCTTGTTGTCATGGTCATGGCTGAGTGGTTAAGAGCATGGACTCAGGCTCTGGTGTTTCTGATCAGCAGAGTGTGTGTTTGAGTCCCTGTCATGACAATTGTGTCCTTGTGCAAGATACTTTACCATAATTGCTTTGTCCTTCTGATAGGCCATTAAGCCCTAGGTTCTGTGTACTTGTATTGGTAGCGCATGTAAAAGAACCCATAAACACTTACATGTAGTGGAAGAGTAGGGGGTTAACCCCTGTGTTTCTGGCTCACATAGCAAGCACCCTTGTTTACAGGTTTCCTCAGGCTTGTGAGCTATAGTGATTAAGTTTACTATATTAATATTGAAAGCTACCGGATATAAGTACAAAATATCAGCCAACTTCAAGTTGGTTTACAGCCCCCCCTGTCTGTCAACGCGAAGAATGTTACTGGTTTTTAATTATCCAATAAGTCATTAGGCCTAATTACATGCACCATCCAACATTTGTCTTTATTTTAGAAAAATAATATTTAGCAAACCCTCCTACCTTGATAGACCATTCAAAACCATTCAGGACAACTCTCACATTTTCCCATTGCTACTGTACACACATGGCATTACCAATTTGAACAGTGTTGGTGGTGAGCTGTACTACCACTCAAAACCATTCAAGTGGTTTTGAATGGTGCATACACTACACCTGGGTGTGTTATCAAAGCCAAATGGTTTCATTCAGATGGTGCATAAACTGATTCATTAAAGCTAACTAATAGGACTCTGTATTAGCTGCACCGCCATTCAAAACCATTTGGGGAATCAACCATATGCACAGTTATCACACCATTCAAAACCACAAAAGTGAATGGTTTTGAATGGTGAATCAACTTGGTTCGAAAAAGGCACCAATGGTAGGAGATTACCATGATCAGGTAAAATCCTGGAAAATATGTTGTTTTTAACTTGCTCTCCCTTGCCTTACTTAAAAAAACTATTAGTTGTATGCATTAGTGTGGAAAAATACCAGATTTAAATGAAAATGTTGAAACAAAAACAATGCACTTTATGTATCCATTGTCCTGGTTTGGTTACGTACGAACTGTACAAAGTGTATCATGGCATAACGTTAACTTTTCCTTGAACAATTTATCTCAATATAAATCTGGTTTCCAACAAAGGGTACAAATAAATGATCAACTTCCTCTCAAGATTGAATGCAAAACTATGCACAGTACAACGTATTAGCCATTGAAGATTTCCTGTGCAATAGTGAAAGAGCAGGCTCCAATGCTGTGACCTTAAACAATAAATTATACAAGCAGAGACAGAGTATTGGTAGCATCAAGATTTAAAAATGAATGTGCAAAGAAATTTAGTGAAGGAACATTTAAACTAGCATGGACAAGTTCAGGAGTCCAATTAACTACGTGTAGATTAGTAGCAGAGTCAATCAAGGTTTTAAGCCAGGATTTGGTGAAAGGGTTTCCAAAATTGCTGGAAATTTAAAAACTGGGTGTCCAAATTGTTCACTTACATGAACAATTTACTTATTTAAATGTAAATGACAAATAAAACAGGGTGTCCAAATTTAAAACAGGGTGTCCAAAAGACACCCAGACACCCCTCTGGCTAACACTATGGAGTCAATGACACCTGAATGGACTCATTTAAATACACTGTATGTTTATTGATCAACTGACTATCCAGTAAAATCATTAAAGTAGTGGACTTCTGAATTACAATGTACATTGTACAATGTACAGTACCTCGTGCACTGTAATCTCAATATTGTAACACAACCATGCTAAAAATGTACGTGTAGCTCAACCCAACACTATGTATTATTTAAGTTATCACACAAGCGCGAGTGGTATACGGAAAAAAATTGCACTTCTGCGTCCCCGTCCTCGTTGGATATGGGACGCAGACGTGCTATATTTTTCCATACTCCACGAGCACGCATGTGATAACGTATTAATCTTCAAGCAAACTTGATGCGCAGTTAGAACAAACAATACGCAGGGTGTAATATGGGCCGCGCAATATAAGTTTATATTACACTCCTTGTTGCTATGGATCGACCAATCAGAATCGAATATTCAGGCCTGCTTGAAGATAATACAACTTGGCAAAGGTGCTTCAAGGTCTTTCATAATAAATTTCAGCTCTTCCCAAATGAATGGATGTAAACCATGTAGCCATGATGAACAGCATGAATAACAAGTGGTGCAGTCTTCGTTGTAGATTTCGTGTGCAACCAGTGCATTTATTTGCTACCTCCATGGTCATGATGGTCCGAATGGTAAATGAGCACCCTCATGATACACCAGAACAAGGTTTTAGCCAGGATTTTGTAAAAGGGTGTCAAAAGTTCCTGGAAATCTAAAAACTGGGTGTCCAAATTGTTCACTTTCAATATGTAAATAACAGAAAAAACAGTGTGTCCAAATTTAAAACAGGGGTCCCAAAAGACACCCAGACACCCCTCTGGCTAACACTACATGTATGCACCAGGATACACATAAAATGTACTTACCATGTTTTTGTATCCAGCATGAAATATGTACGCAAATGAACAGGTGAATTTGAGAAGACTAATGCAGTACTTTACTGTGCACTGTGAGTGTATCTTCTGTAGCACTCAGATCATGTACTGCCATAGCAGTGTAAAGTTGCTGTGCATACAAATTCTGCACATCATAACCCCTCACTAATGCATGCAAATAAGACTGAGTGTGTGTACAATAAGATAAGACTATCAATAATAATTAGCTGGAAACCATGTTGATGGTGGAGAGACCTGAGTGCTTGGCCAAGACTGAATGTACACAGATACTGGATTACTGGTAGGGTAGGACCAAATATAGGACCATAAGACTTGGCTCATCAAAATTACTTGCAATAAAGTCAATAGGCCCCCTATTGCTTACTCTTACAAGATTATGCATACTGTATGTAATGAACACGGTCAATTTTAATTTACTGAGACTGACAACCACTCTGTCTATAGCTCCATTATCTGAGCGAGGTGCACAAAAAGAAAGATCCACTTCAAATAGTTGTCTTGTGTCCAGGGTGATATTTGTACATTTTCTGGACTTAAAAAATGTATTTAAGTTAGTACTTGAACAATTACATGTAGGTAGTTCTTTCTTTAAAAAGTGAAAATTTGTTACAAATTTGTAAAGTTGAACTGATCTTTACAAAAACTTTAAAAAGTATTGTCTCTTTGAAATGGCTTCTAGTGCACCCAGTTTCATTCAAACTTGCCACAGACTCCAAATTTTTCTGTCATCTACATGGATGTACACGAACATTGCAGTACGTATTTTGTATTTTTCTTCCCGCAAGCTGTTTTTTGCCATTTCATCTTTGGAAATTGTACTAAATATGTACATTGTATATTTGGAATTCTCGTACATGTACATGTGTAGATTGGGTGTTGTGAAATTTTCAGAAAAATCTGCGCTCATTGTTAACTTACTCATCAGGTTTTATAGCAAGGAAGTTTTGACTTGTCTTGTCTGCATGCATAATTGTTTAAATTAAGTACTGAGCACATATATCATACATGTCATATTATAAAGATATGGCACACTTGTACGTATGCATGATATTGTCCTGGCTGAGCGGTCAAGTGCACAAGGCTCAAGCTCTGGTATTTCTGATCAGCAGAGTGTGAGTTCAAGTCCCAGTCTTGACACTTGTGTCCTTAAGCAAGACACTTAAAAAAAAAATTCAACAGCTCTTCTTAGTCAACACTCCTCCCAAAAGTGATTTATACATGGTTGTACCCACAACTTTACCAGTCGTAGTTACTTCTCATTATTGCTTTGTATCTAGGAAGGGACGAAAAGCCAATGATCCCAGGTTTTTTCAAAACTGTGGGGCATTCTGGACCAAATTGTTTGAATTGAAACAAGGTCCTCGGAATGTTTTCTACTTGGTGTTTATCTTGGTTTTAAAAGTCCTACTGTGCAACTTGAGCATTCTATATGGTTATCTCTTAATGTTTTTTGTGCAAAAATAAAAAATAAATAAATATAGATTATTTTGTTTTTTGCGTATCGGCCGAAATTTGCGCATATCAGCACAAAACTCGCGCGTATTGGCCCGATACGCTTGTGCATGGGGAGAACATAATTTATAAGGGGTTTGAGACGCCCAAAGATAAAGCGCTATTAGAGACTTAGGCTATTTATAAATATTGTGTTAACAAATCTTCCGATAATACATCTGCTTTAACACTCATCAAGGCTTTGTTGAACTTACCATCTCGGCTGGTTGTGAATTTCTCTTTGATTGCTGCTGAAGACGTTGCCTCCTCTCCTTAGTATCAGCATCCTCCATTAGTGATCATTGTCTGCATTAACCTTAAATACAAGTAATGATCCACACTCAAGGCAAGGCAACAATACACGCTGTTGTTCAAACGTGTCAAATGTCGCTGGTGAAGCAATTAACATTAAGAAAGCCACGGGCTTCCTTTGAAGATATCAGTCCCTATTCCAAAATGGTTGACGTTGTGGAGAAGTAAAGTTGATACTTTATTTTATGAGCAAAAGTACTTCACCCCAATGAGGTATAGACAGGATCTGCAGATGCATGCATCAAGCTTTGTTCATTCTTCCCTCAATGCTAAAGGACCTTGGATTTGATGTGACTTCCATCATGGAGCAAAGTAGCACACAGTGTAAAGGCCTGTAGAAAGACACAACACAATAAAGAAGAGAGCTTAATTTAATTACTCTGTAAAAGTGCATTCCACTTGTTGAATGAAATGGATTACAGAGAACAAAATGGCTTAAACAGGGCCATGTACATTTCAAATTTATGGATTTAACAATATGTAGTACTACTGGCAGGCTTCATAAAGACTCATTGTGAATCCCTCCAAATTTGAAATGGCTACGTCTGGAGCGCACACATCAGCACAGGAAACCACAAACATTCATTCATTACAGGGTCTGCACACGTTTGGTAATGACTCTGAAAATTAATGGCAATAAAAATTTACTTGGTAAGAAGTACAGCAGCTTTGGATATTATAATGCTTTTTGAGAAACTTTTCACTTCAAGGAACTGCGGTTATGGATAAAGACATCACTTTTTATCCCCAAAATTTGAATCTGAGAAGCGCTACTGCAGTAATGCTTCTCAGATTGTGTATTCCAATTGCAGATTATTCTTCCTGCGTGGACATAACCGCTACAGATATCTCAAAAACGCTACCACCTTTTGAAATGAAATTTTCACAGGTTAGTTTTATGGTATATCAACAACTACATAGGATTGAAACAAACAGAATTCCAATTACCAAACGTATACAATCCCTTTTAAGTCAAGTTGCTTGCAACTGGATTATTTACGCTTTTCTCAAGAACAGATGCAGGGCTGGCCTTATACACAATAACAATCCAGGATCATAGTGCCTACACACAGTGTGACACTGACAGGCCTGATACCCTTCATTTTTGAAAAGGCAAGGGCACCGAGGCATTTTCTCCTTGGTCTGTTTGTAAAGGGCACATCTATGACTAAACTGTAAATATGGATACACATACGTAACAATACATACTAACTCACATGGGCAAATGTACTATCATGAAATCCACACGAGCAAATGTACCATCATGAAATCCACATGAGCAAATGTACTATCATGAAATCCACATGAGCAAATGTACTATCATGAAATCCACACGAGCAAATGTACTATCATGAAATCCACACGAGCAAATGTACTATCATGAAATCCACATGAGCAGATGTACTATCATGAAATCCACATGAGCAAATGTACCATCATGAAATCCACATGAGCAAATGTACTATCATGAAATCCACATGAGCAAATGTACTATCATGAAATGCACACGAGCAAATGTACTATCATGAAATCCACATGAGCAAATGTACTATCATGAAATCCACATGAGCAGATGTACTATCATGAAATCCACATGAGCAAATGTACCATCATGAAATCCACATGAGCAAATGTACTATCATGAAATCCACATGAGCAAATGTACTATCATGAAATGCACACGAGCAAATGTACTATCATGAAATCCACATGAGCAAATGTACTATCATGAAATCCACATGAGCAAATGTACTATCATGAAATGCACACAAGCAAATGTACTATCATGAAATCCACATGAGCAAATGTACTATCATGAAATCCACATGAGCACATGTACTATCATGAAATCCACATGAGCAAATGTACTATCATGAAATCCACATGAGCAAATGTACTAGTATCATGAAATCAGGATCATACAATCTTATGCAATTTGTTATTATTTGTTTTAATAATAATAATAATAATAATAATAATACAGAGAGGAAACTGCCCTTCACTCAAAACTTTGTATAGTGTTTTTCAGTTTTGTATGCCACTAAAATGAAAAGATTTACAAATAAATAAATCTGAAAATCAGCTGAGAAGTTGACTGCCGTTTGTAAACTACTTTATGCACATTGTCAACCATAGACCTACATACATAATTCTTCACTGTGTCCATAACATAATTCATAATTGAACTGGCATAATGTTTGTACTACAAGTTGTTCCCAGGAAAATGTGAAAATGTTCTTCTTTTCACACGTTAACCCAGGCAGACTCCCAGGAAATCTAGGCCTTTAGCCATTTCCTGGAAAATGGCCTTATCCCAGGAATTCCTAAGTTGGGTTAAGTGAGATGACCCAGAAGTTAGCGTATTGAGTGTTCAATTTTCTCAGGTAAACTGCATCCAGTGTGGAATGAACATGGGTTGGTGGTAGGTATGAAAATCCCCAGGAATTTCCTTGGGTTTGATTTCATGGGAATTGGCGAAAAGGGTACTGTGTAAAGGATTTTGTGTTTAGAAAAAGTTTATAGCTAGCGAAACACTATCATTCTAGTGCCAGTAGTACTAGTATTGACTATCAGCAGTAAGTCTAAGAAGAAAATCCATTAATCCAGTAATCTGGGATTAGATGCATGGATTATGTTTAATTTCATCAGGAACTGATTACAGTCCCTTGAGATACTGGCAGTAGTTATCTCAGCAAACAGAAACTTGCCATTCCCTCTGCACATTTAAATCAGACACAAAGTGGAATTTAATAATGTGACATTAGTGTCAATCTTCAACGGAAGTGCAAAATGGGTGTCCAGCAGAAAATGAACAGTCATACTTTAGATATTCAAGTTTCACCACTGTACTAGGCATTTACATCCAACCACAATGTGTGCACTTGGGGATTTCCATTAATCATGTTCATTATGATTCATGTTTACTTATGTCATAGTGAATAGACAAGGACAAATCTGATAAAGAAAATGTAGTTTTGATTCTGGTAAGCTGAACCGATACATGTACTTAAGCCCTGTTGATAAACCTTTGATGACACTTTCTGTAGTTGGAATGGTTTTGCAGATAAAGGTCAACCAGTATTTGATTTACTTTCATGGAATTGCGCAGAGTCATCTCTTGAAAGACACTTTTTGTTCCGTTTTGTCAAGTTATTCAGACAGGGCATATTTCTTTAAGTTTTGTTGACTTTATAAAAAATTCCTATATTTATCCAAACAAAATTCACAATTGACAACAAACATACATGTAATGCAGCAATAATTTAAAAACTTGTAGTATGTAGGCCTACATGATACATTGCATTGTATCAGCAAAAATGTTGTACAAATGTATCTGGATTGTGCAACAATGTTGTGTTTCGCACGAAAATGCTCAGTGAAAAACGTCATTCTTAGCGCATATTTGTTTTGTGTTTACATCCGGATTATTTTTAAGCGAGATAACCTTTCAGACTTGTTTGTAACGTATACGATTTTAAGAGATACAATGTTTTGCACTGACACAATGACTTGGTGTAAACAAAAACACCTTACTTTTCAAAATCTTTGCAGATTGACCGAAAACACTTCAACAAATAAGCAGCTTTTGAAACCACCTTGAATTTAAGGCTGAAATTTTAGAAGAATTTGAAGATTGCTTTGCTTTGAAATGTTGTCAGTAAAATCTGAGGGAAGTAAATGTAACCTAGGTGACCTTGGGGGACTTGGCAGGGACTGACCCACCATGCTTGTAAATTGTACCTCTTGACCCTTAAAATATATTAGGTATCTTGTATTACATTCCAAGACCGTGCATGAACTTCTTACACAGTACACTGTATGAACTTCTTACACAGTACATGTACTTTTGAACCTTTTGTATAGATTTTTACTCCAAACAAATAGTGTTTGTTTTTAAAGCGATTACACAATACCTTTGATTTTTGTGTTATCAAGCAGGTCACAAGCTTCTTTTCTTTGTTTATAATTTATTTATAAATTTTTTATTATAGATTTGGTTCATTCTGTGTAAATAAAAGAAATAAACAAATCAACATCTACAACTGGTTGCAAAAACTCTGTAAACATTCACACAATCCCAAATTGAGAGTGGAACTTCTATATTTAGTGACAAACTAAATAAAAATCTGATCAGTGCACTAAGTTGACAATGAAAAATAACTTTTCAGATTCAAATTTCATAATTAATTCAATATGAACAAACTGGTAAACAAACATACTGTATACACCATGGATGAACAACTGAGAAATATATTTACCTTAAAAATGAATACCCTACATGATGTAAATGGATGTTTGCAACAATAGACATGAATTGTGTTGTTTATTATGCAAAGTGAAAAGGACATGCATCAATTGCATTTGGTTTAAACCAATCCATTAGTTAATGTGTACTCAATAATGGAGGTGTGTTTGTTCACTAGAGGATAAACCATTACCCATCACAAGGTGAAAGCACAACCTTTTATTACTAAGAACCATTTCTACCTCCATGTTAGAACACACAAGTGATAAGGTACAACATTTAGTGGGAAAACTTCACAGACACAAACACATTAATGTACATTATTTGTACAATAATAATACAGGATTCAAGTAATTAACCACAAGGGTAACTGACTGGGTAAATTTTAAATAAATTTCGGTTGAAGTTCGAACTAAGAACAATTTACTGGAGCGGGACTTGAACCTGCAACCTCCGGATTAAAGTTTACATGTAGGCGTCTAAATAGCTCAGTTGGTAGAGCGTTGGGATTTTAATCCGGAGGTCGCAGATTTAAGTCCCACTCTAGTCAATTTTTCTTTGTTCAACCCAAATTTGAAATACAGAATTCTATAAAACTGCACATCAGTGTAATGATACACTACTATGTACAATGTACAAGTATGTGAAGTGTACAAATTTATTTACACAGTGTACTGTACGTATACACAATACACTGTAGCCATCACATTAAATGTCTTTTATTTTATTCAATTTCATCATTCTCTGCACGTTGAATTTATAAAAATGCACGGGGACACTACAGCATGTACAATGTACTACGTTCCATCATTTTGTGGATCAATTTCCCATAAAAATCAATGATGCATTGCAAAGTGCATTTACATGTACTGCACATGGTACTGTCGGTAAGTTGATGGAAAAAATGTTGTAGGCCTCCGTCTTCTCAGGATGCACATGACATGACATTTATAAACGTAACGATTTTTGTCCATGCACTGCTTCTCACTACATGTACCTTCCTTTTAAAGATAAACTACTGTACTTGTGTATCGTACAATGTTGTCCCACTCACCACACTGTACAAACTTGCCTACACCATACCCACTGCCATGACTGCATTTAAATCTTGACATGCAATGTTTGAGTCATAAACTGCACACACGTGTACGTGTACTGTACATATACATCCTATAATAATTTGCGTAAATTATACATCTGTGCATCAGGTGCATACTAGACTTGTGGACAAGTCGTTAAATTTCTCTCGCGGTGATAGCAAAATGGCTCTCTCGCAACTATCTCGTGAGACTGCTGCCCAACGAGAGACTACTGCTCTCACCACTACAGTCCAATTTAACAACTTGTACAATCCGACAGCGGTTTGTGCTTGGCCTATGGGCTCTTCAGTGGATTTTGTACGGAAGCATCTGATTGGCAAGTTTTGTAAAATCTATTTATTCAAACTATAGGCGTACATGAATATTAACAATACATTTTGTAAAGAGGATATATATGGATTCATCCATTTTGAGAAATGGAGTCGATCATCATCCACGTTAGCCCACACAGTGATTGAAAACGTGTGATACCCATAGAACAGAGTATGCACTATAAGAAAGAATAGACTGCATTTTGTGACTGAAACTGAAAGCTGTTCTGTAACTTCAATGAACAAGATTATTATATCCGTACAATCATAAACATATCGGTTGACGGACTGAGCAGACATTTACTGTAGGTATTAAATCATTTTTATGAGGCATCTTCAACAGATGACGATGCTAAATTAATAAAACTATTAGCAGTTAACAGCAAGAAACTCATTTACAAAATGTTCTCAGTCTAAAAATTCAGTGCATTCACAGTATTTGAAAAAATTACCACCCTCAGATAAAATGGACATGTCCAGGCAGTCTCATTGGCCGCTATGCCAACCGTAATAATGTACTACATGCAAACGTTAACATGCATAAATGAATACGTACAACTGTCTGGTTGTCGAGTCGTTAAATTGGACCGTAGTAGTTAGAACAGTAGTCTGGTGCAGAGCAGCAGTCTACCCTTCAAGACTAGTCAACAAATACTTTGATGAACTGTCAAAGCATGTATACTTTTCAAGTGTAACCTGAAGGATCGACCACAGGTCATCTATAATATTGATGAGAAGGGCATCACTGAGAACCACACCTCCATGTTGTAATTTGTATCCTCACGCCATGAAGTACATTTTTGTACCTCCAGTACACATGTACAACAACCAAGACGACCGTAATTGGACGTGGGCATGCTCTTGGTGATGCATTGTCCCCTTTTTTCGTTTTCTACGGCCAGTGAATGCGTAAGAAACTCTTGTCAGATTGCACTGTTCGTACAGGAGGGGGAGTCAGCAACACGGGCTGGTCCAACTTTTCTGTCAGTTTTCAATTCCTGTCACAACCGCAGGCTCCATTTTGCGAGGGGTCAAAGTGCATGCGACACTCAACAGTTGTGGGTACGCGACCTAATAGATTTTACATTGAGTAACGGTATGTATTGATTGCAATACATGTATTTAAGCGCCCGCATTGCGCGCCACCCGTTTGAACACTCCTCACCGTGTTTATATCATATGTTTAAACATGGCCACGTGACCTCCTCTCAACCACTCAAAATTGGATAAACTGTCCCAGGTATTTATGTATTACATAAATGGATAAGTGATCAATACAAAATTAAATATAAGTTAAGTAAAAACAACATTTAATTTAAAATAATTAATGTACACCACTTAAAAGTAAAATAAAGAAGAAAAAATAAAAAACAAGAATCCTACAAGAACTTCAGTAATTTTATTTATCAGTTTGTCTCACCAGTCACAGCGACAATTGTTATTATTGTTTTAAAACATTTTGCAGGTCATTGTACATACACAAGGGCCTACTAGTATGAAAAGTTGATAGAAACTGCCGCTCAATGAACCGACTGGAAATGGGTGAAGGTGCATACACTGTGATGTATCACTGAGTTTCAGTTGTCTTAACTTCAGCACCTTCAGTTCCTTAAGTTTTGTTTTTCTGATAGTACTTTTGTGTCCGATCTGCACTCCACCAACAATCAAGCACCCTTGGCTTAACGTCCTGACTTAGGGATCCTGCCGAGTTATCCACGTAAACGTAAATGTAAACGTAAACGTGTATAAAATGGCCAACGATTTTTCAGAACGTAAGACTTCAACTTCAAGGATTTCAACAGATTATGAACTGAAAGGGATAATTTTCCGCAGCATGCCAGCACGTCTTCACAACGCTGCTTACTTACACTCTGTTTGAGTTTTCTTTGGGCACGAGTGCGTGAGAGTTCCATCCGCGCTATGAAATGTGCGCTTGAATTTTCATTTTTAAAGGTCAAAATGTAGCATTTAAGCTACACCACCAATTCCTCACAGGGAATATTTAAATAGTGTTAATCGTTTCATTCATAAAAATAATGGAACTACTTTCAAGATGGAGTTTTTCTCTTGCGATTGATATGCAATTTGGCGTGCGTTTTGTTGCAAGTATTTGTGTAAAACTTTCTGTAAAATCACAAGAAATCTTGTTTTCTGCGCTGAAAGTCATTGAGAACTGTAAGTAGTTATCTTCTTAGGGCCCCATAATGAACCGAAAATGACAGTTAATTGAGTATTTAATTATGTAATTACTTTTGGAATTAAAACTTTTGGTTGTCGCGCTTTTTCGCGCTTGATTGTGAAACACGTTGATACGGCCCTTGGGAAATGTTCAATTTCGCGAGGGGAATTGGATGTTGTGTGCAACGGCGAAAACGTTGCGCTTGTAGTTGTACACGGTCAACAAAATTTGTTATACAAGGTCAAAGATTTGGCGATTATTTGGAACTTTGACCTTCCCTTAGTCCAGTTTTTATGAACCGATCCCCACAAGTAAAGTAGCAAAATGAATATCTCAAACAAAGAGCTCTATCCAACTAGACTACTTACAACTCAATCAGATCAAATCTCAAATTTTGTGATTTCCACTAATTAAAAAGTCCAACATCCATTAAAAAATCAAATAAATCCCTTAGAAAGTGGTGGGATGAATGGATACAGAATTTTTCCACTGAAAGTGTCTAGTTAAAAAGTGGGTCAGATGGTTTAAAAAAATTTTTTTAGTTTGCAATCAATTTTTCTGTTTTACTTATAATTCGACCGGAAACCGGTAATAACACCATCATGATACAAAGTAACAAGTTAAATAACCAACTAGTAATAAATAGAGTAGTAGTCTACGTAGGGCTTGGTTTATAGCTCCACGGTACAATAATAAGAGTACTATTACAGTATTACAATTACCATAGATAGAGCTAAAATTCTGTATCGACTGCCACTTTATCTACTTAATTATAAGTCAAATCCTATCCTTACGGAAAGGTTGGAAAGAATGTAAACAGCCAGAAAAAAAGAAGTTTAATCATGGAGGTAGGATCTAATCCTACCTCCATGGTTTAATTAACCAAGCTAAAGGCTTAAAACTAACTAAGGCAGGGTGTGAACTAGTTGTAGCCTACACTTTCTATACCTCCATCCATGATCTATGGTAGAGCACGGTCGTGGTCCACTAGAGCGGTGGTAGGTCGTTGCAATCACAATCACTGCACTGTGCAGTGTACTGCCATGACATGGAGGCAGCTAGTGCCGACACTCCGGCGACAGAGCAGAGGTCCAACCCACTATCGTTTATTTTTCCTAATTGTAAATACAGAAACCAACCAAAGCTTCATGTTTGCCTCTAAAATTACCCAATTATAATATCATACTTACTTTTTGTTCCTCAATGTTTTTTAGATGAACTAACGTGTAAATAAGGTAAAATCACTGGAACTTGTGGCAGACGATCTTGAGTGTACACATGAGTTGTCGTCCGTCCACATCATCCAAGACAGGAAACGAAATGTATGATGGGTAACTCCCGTCTAATTAACCGATGTATGTATGCTCCCATGTTCCGAAAATCCTGTTCCAAAGCCCTTGTGATATACGCTCTAAAGGGGGTTCTTCCTCCGTGGTTAGGATTAGAATGTGGGAACTGATAGGGGTGTCGGAACATACTATAATAATATAGTGTAGGCAATTAAACCATTTTGAGTTTCGTCTATAATTGGCAATATCAACATGGTGAGCCGCACTGCCAAAATGTTTTTATTTACAAAGTGGAACTAGGCCTAAGTATCCGAATGACAATTTGCCTATCAAATCTAGATGCATTGGTTTTGCCATG
The DNA here is from genome assembly GCA_021014325.1 of Plazaster borealis. Lineage (NCBI taxonomy): Eukaryota > Metazoa > Echinodermata > Asteroidea > Forcipulatida > Labidiasteridae > Plazaster > Plazaster borealis. Next base: position 8,933,006 of record CM037471.1, on the reverse strand, counting down.
GAGGTGGTTTGGCATGGTTTTAAGTTGCTAACATCCCGTTTATGTAAAGATCATGAACGGGTATTTTCATGGCAGAATTTCGTTTTTGTTCAACAGTTTAAATTGAAGGACGTCCTGCCAACCGTTGATAACTTTGATGCTTTAACTTCTGAAATCTTCATGCTAAATAACCTATAGGCGCCGTGCGCAGCTTGATGATACGTGCAGCCTATCAAAACCATGGCCTACTAAACTATATGCCACCCCGGTGTTTTGAAGGTCGAAGGAAAAGACACTTGTATTGTAATGTGTAAGGTGTGACCATTGTGGGTTATTTCTCTTGACTGTGCATGCCCGGGTCAAGTCAACTATTGTTTTCGTAAGTCAATTATTTCAGGAGTTTGTCCGTATAGGGCCTATCATTCAATGTCGCATAAGAAAAATGATTCTATTATAAGGTTCCCACATGTTCTAACTACTCTATTGGGAAATATTTCTATTTAATACTAAGTCGGGGAAATAGTTTTTGAACCAACAAATCACTGTTTTCTTATTCCGGATTGTAGCGATGTAGGTTTAGCCCATTAAACAAAACATACATTAATTTTCGTTGTTTTTGCCGAACATGGTGACATTTGTTTTACATGGAAGCTGTTTGGTGTTTTTATAGAGGGATCCGGGACTCCCAAAAAGAAGGGGGAAAAACCACAAGGGTATACTTTCACTTTACTGGTGCTTGTGCCGATCATGTCACTGTGCAAAAGACTACCGTAATAGTCAATCCAGTCCATCCACGCCTCGCTTGTATGACTTGCGAGGGCGCAATTAAAGCCTAATCTCGCAAATTGAAGTTTTGACTCCCATTGGGCGCAGCATTGTATTGTAGGCACTAACGGCGATTGCCTGAACACAAGTATCTGAATAAACAGTGTAAAAATAAACTGTAGAAAGACAAACTACAAAGCTAGTCCTGCACCTTTTTGTACGATACCACGACTTTCTTGGATAGAAATTTTTTAGTGTTCAGATGAGTAAATTTATTTCCACCATCTCGTTTCAACATCAATAGCACACCGTGGGGCCTACTCAGGAAAATGTCACCAAATTATGTGTTCCCTCTGCAGTTTTTGTACACGTCCATACGTGCTTATTTCGAACTAAGCAACGGTATGAACCTCAAAACCATTGAGCTTTCAGAATATTTTTTATTTTCTTCTTAATAACTACCAATACTGGTATTGGTGTTTAATTCTAATAACACCAGAAACAATCTATACTTTTTGGAAAACTAAAGATCTCATAACTGAAAACACAGGCAAATAAATACTAAAGAAACACATAATACTTTGTTGATGGTCTGTATAAATTATGGCTATTTATTGAGCCAACACTGCAAACATGTACATAATGCATACAACTGCATTACCTTCAATCAATATTTACAACAAAGTAACAACACAAATTGTAAAAATGAATAAGAAAAATACCTTTTAAGACATGCTGGAAAATATAACTCGACCAGTTTCTACTTCTGTGGTGATTCTCTAATACATAATGCAGTGCTTTCTATTTAAAATTGTTGTAGTTGTCTACAATCTTTACTTAAAGGGAAATCACAAAAACGTAAAAAATACAGCCACAACTGGTTAGTTGTAAAAATCAAAAACATTTTTTAATTTCAAGTAATAAACCACAAGGGAAACTGACTGGGTAAATTTTTAATTAATTTAGGACTGAACAAAGAAAAACTGATACACAGCATGTAGTGTATATAGCATCCCATTGAAAAAGCAGCTAATTAGATGCGTCACATTTTAATAAAATATTGGGAAATTAGCAAACAAAACTCTGCAAGTTATCCCATTACAAACTCTCTTATTGACTTTTATTATTTTATTTTATTGACTTTTTTCATAACAACTGATTTGCAACTAATTAAATGCAACAAAAGATTTGGACAGCTGTTTGAACATAACCTTTCCCTACCACATGGCAAAACATTTGAACTGGATTTCATATATATTGATAAAAAGCAATGGAATGTGTGTAATGTTGCCAGGTGGTACTATTTTCATTAGAATAATGTATTGGTACACAAACTACAGCTTTCAATAGTAAATCTGTCAAATTGTAAACATTGTTATGAAAGTACAAATCCAATGATACAACTCATCAATTATTTTCCATACAGGTTGAGTTTGTGATGACAGTTAGAAGACACACAGTCAAAAAGTATTCCCAATAATGCAAACTTCTTTCAACGTCCTCTCATCAGCAGTAATAACATGACATTTTGTGCCATCTTCTGTTACGATAATAAGTACCTGTTACAATCAACCCAAATCAATTTCAGCATGATATTTATCTTTCAAATAGCCCATCGTGAAAATTGTGCTTCACGTTTTAGACAATGCAAGAATCATTCAGTATCGTCAAAACTAGATATAAATGGTAATTTCAATAGAAAAAGACAATTATTTACATATAAATATACAGTAACAATAAGAATAATATATTCTTTGGTTCTTTGCATGTTTTAAATTAAGGTTAGAGTCTCATGGGACTAACAATATTAAGGCAAATCACGGTACCAATGTTTGAATACGCTCCAATCTCCATCTTCAATTCACACATTTTAAGAGTTTTACACAGTACTGTCCCATTGAATACTAATTGGTGAATAAAGGCCTCAATTTCAAAAATTACTTTTAACTATTCAGTACTTATTTCTTGCTTTCAGTTTAAATGTAATTGGAGGTGTTCAACATTTGGTAAATGGCTGGTAAATAAATTCAAAGTGGAATAAAAGCAAAAAGACTTTACACACAATCCATATGAATTGTGCTAATTCAAGGGTACTGTTTTAAAGACATTTAACATGTTGTTAGGTGTTTGGGTATTTGTTTAAAAATATTATTGAAACTGATCATTTGCTAGTCTTGGCTGAAGTTATATATCCATTTAACACGGTATTACTTCAAGGGTAAGTATACCTTTGTTTTTTTTAACCATTTGATTGTTTTAATCTTATATAAATGTAGATAATATACAATAAAACTAACCTGTGAAAATTTCATTTCAAAAGGAGGTCACGTTTTTTAGATATCGCCGAAAATCCGGAGCGGTTATGTCCATGCAGGAAGAATAATCCGTAATTGGAATACACAATCTGAATCTCAGATTCAAATTTTTAACGAATAAAAATATCTTTTTCCATAACCACATAACTTCAAAGTGAAATGATTCTCAAAATGCTTTATACTATCGAAAGCTGCTGTACTTGAGTGATTACCAAACGTATACCTTCACTTTAGGTCATTGATGCTGATCATATCGTGAATTAACGACAGAGGGCACAACTTTAGTAGGTTGAATGTTTCAATTAATTGTTTTGCAGCTTTCTTGTTGCACCTAAATGTAAATAATTTTAACGGGCTCCAACATGACACAATGAGAGCCCTTCCAATTTGTCATTAACAAATTATATGTATATTCAGTTTGCAGTAACACAATGTGTATATAACTACTTTGCTGTGTAGATTTGTTCTTGAGAACTTGTCTTGTTATTTATTCTACTGTTGCAAGTAGAATTCGGAATTCGGGAGACTACTCAGTTCTGAAAAAGAACTGTCCTGCTTATTAAGTACTACCTGGGGAGGTAGGAAATCGGCCAAGACTACTGCTTTTGCTTAGTGGATCGAGGGAACTTCTCGTTATTAACTTGACTGCCATGGAGTGAGTTCTTAATTGTCTCAACATTTTGACTAGCCTGCTCTAGTCATCGTTGACTTTACCCAACTCTTGAGAGAATTCCATACATGAACACGAAGAATGAACTTTGATCTAACAATCCCAAATCTTACAAGTACAAAATGTAGAGGTAGATTATTTTGGAAATCCAAATAATACATCAAATTGGAGACATGTCATTATTGATCAGTACTTTACATGTAAGTGCTGTTGACTTACTTCTAGGATGTTAACCTTTATATAAACTTGTATAAAAAAAGAAGTTTCACTTGGTGCAGTTCAATCAAAAATTAAAAGCCTGGCAAACAGGCATGTGAAGCTACTGTACATGGAAATAGTTTGTGTTCATACTTGGTGCATTGCCTTAGAGAAGAGTACTACTAAACAATTCCTTTAGGTTACTCAGTATGATCAATTTCCTTACTTCAGAATGTGCACACAGACCTAAAACAAAATGTGCATACGTTTCTGGGCTTCTATGAAAGGAAAACTCATCAAATGTAGCAATTTATTCCAGTGTGCCGTATATAGCCTCTAGTGTTGATAAGTTTGGGGTTTGAAATCCCTGCTTGGCCAAACTTCAAGCTTGTGTTTTAAAGTCGCTTTGTCTTTTTGATGGGATATTGAGCAATCGGTCCTGTTTACTAGTACAGGAAAAGCATGTAAGAAAACGTCATGAAGAGTAAGAGTTTATCTTGGTATTCCTAAGTTAATGACGAGTGCCCTTTGAGCTACGTATACTGTTATATTCAGTTCAATTTGAATCAATCCTAAGAGCTAAAATAGATCTTAAAGCCATCCTCAGGTCGAACTTGCGATGACACTAAAACAGTTGGCGATTGACTTTTCAGGATGATGCTACGCCTGAGCTAGGAGCGTCAGGAACATACTGTATCAGTCGCCAATTATTTACGACCCGAGTATAACTACGATAATGTTAAGACAGTCGGCATCAGTCGCCGTAAAAAAAAAAAGTGGCAAGAGTAGAAAAAATTCCTACTTCTGCGACGTGTTCCCGACAGGCGGAACTCAAGCGCAGTCAACCTGGGTGTAGTTGCAACATCATGCGTTCATGTAAGTTGCCGCTAGCCAATCAGAATACAGAAAAGGACAGCCACCGAATGGACTAGCAAAGTCATGTGTTTGCAATTGTGTCTCTGTCACAGAATCGTCAATGCTGATCGATTATGGGTGACATGAGTCTGGTTTTGTCAGGGTGACGCTTGTTCTATGACATTCACGTGATTTCTCAGTTTCAGTGACCTGAGCGTAAATTTTCTGCTTGATCCCGATGGTTCCGTCGCAGCACAAGCAAAATGCAGGTCGACCTGAGGGCAGCTAAGTTGTGAATCAATCTTAATTGCTAAGCAAAGTGTGATGTCACAAAACAAATAATTATGGAAATATTGACAACTCATTTTGAGATGAATCTTAGTGTTTAATGAAACCAAGCCCAGTTTGATTTCATTTGCAAATATACATTTAGATAATGATAACTTATTTAGACATGCCCCAAAAATTCTACTCTGTGAAAGTGAAAGCATTTGTACAGGTGTTCAAATTGAATGTGCAGAGTTCAGTGAGAGATTAGGGCTTAATAAGGCATCCTTTCCAAGATGCACAGAGGAAAATCATTTCCGATAAATTTTAAAAATACAGAAAATTTGACAAAACCATCTCTACAGAAGAATGTTACTGAAATACTTGTAACAATAACAAGACTGACAGGGATGCCATTTAAACAATTTACATTTCAAAAGCCTTTGTTTGAAATACCTTGTGAGCAATAAGTTGAATTGTTTAAAATGAAAGTGAGCAGACGATTTTCCTTATATTGACATATTTTGCATATTAATATTCACTATTTGGTAAAAACTTGGTTATTCACATTTTCTCCATGAACTTCAGGGCCCAATTTCATGTCTCTGCTTACCATAGAAATCTGCGCTTACGGCACCCTGTAAAGCACGTGCTTCTATCGGCTGTAAGTGTAGAGTTCCGCAGTAAGCAGTGCCATGAAATTGGGCCCGATCATTTTCACACAAATTGATTGCAGCTTAACAAATCTTGCATACTCGATGGCAAGGAGTTTTCAATGGGAAATATCAGCATCACATGTACAAATAAACATCCATTTGTAAGATTGCCTGGAGTAGATGACAATTGTATCAAATCACATATCTGGGATAAACAAATAATCATAAATCACATCCAATAATGACACTTAACTCAAAAATGTTCATCCTTCAGATAATTCTATTGCTATACAAGTAGTAGTACTGTACAGACTCGCACTGTATTGCTTTCCTTTTCATTGTGTTTTATTTGGTTTGACCGGCTGTCATTAAAATGGTAACCAAAATTTCACCTGTATTTGCTCACATTTCACAGTGATTTGGTCTGTCTACCACTATAATCATGATGTGATTGATGATTAGTGTATACGTTCACCAGGGCCCAATTTCATAAAACAAGTAGGCATAAAAATTGCTAAGCACAGAAATATATTGCTTAGCAGAAATAGGTTACCAGTCAAAATAACATACAGTTTGCATTGCTGCGAGTGGTACACCACTCAATTCTTGCTTAGCAATAATATTTGCCAAACGGAATTATCTGCTTAACAGCTTTTTGAAATTGGGCCCTGTTGTTGCTATATCAATCCTGTTCCTCTGCAGGGCTTAGTTGGTGCTGGAAATGTAGAGTTATATGAATGTTCTACACTTGGGCATTGCTTCATATGGAGCCAGTTCAATGCAGTATTACCTGCAGACACACACACGCTGTCACTACATACCAATGAAGAGATCCAAATCACAGTACCCAGCTAGGCTGTAACACTATCTGCTAAAGGTCTTCCCATGGCAGAATCCATCTGAATGGATGATGCTCTGCTTATCATTGTGGCAACTTGCTGTTGATAAGATGCACTGCTTATCACCGTGGCAACCTGCGTGTTGATAAGATGGACTGCTTCTTGCTATGATGTGTACTTCTACGATACAGGCCAAATCCACAAGGCTCTTGGTTAACATGATATGACCTATCTGTATATCATTCACATCGTCTGTGAGGAAAACAGACGTAGCTGTACATATTTATGCACATTTTTCTCCTTACTTGTTTAATGCGAGATCCCCAGCTTCTATAAGTGAAGCCAATCTGTGTGTAACTCATGCTACAAATTGGGTTTCACCCGCAATCGGTCAATTCACACTTTAAATTTGCCAGTTTGTTGGCTCTTGTACTTTGTAGGCTGTACTTTTGCTTTATTGCTATGTATCAGACATGTTAGACCAGCAGAGACAGTAAACATCTTGACATAGTTTGCTGTAATTAGCTCCTGGTCCTCGATTCATCTTTGGAAATCTTAACATCTGAAATAGTTCCACGTTAAAAAAAACAGAACGCCCTTTGTTATTTAAACACAAAACATGCACAACTTTCCTAACAAAAAGCCACTGAGAGCCCTGTATTTGAGGTCAGGCAACTCTCTCAGAGGGAACGTCGTGATGATTCTTCTGTGGGACTAGAAGCAGCTCGAGACTTTATGAGGCCGAATCTGAAGTCTTCGGTCGGGCATATCTCTCCTAACGACATTATTACTAGTTTGCCCACCTGCTAGTCTGTAACAGTCCATGCTAACTTTGGATACTTCTAGTGTTATGTCTTTGGTGTGACCAGAAGATTGTGGATGTAGTCTAGTAATCGTCCATCAGTCTGGTCTTTGGGAAACTTCTTTGCCAGAGAGCCCTTTATGAAAGAGAGAGAGTTTTGTTAATTATCATGTTGATTGATTGATGAATTGATTTTGACTGAAATAAGCATGATTTATCCCCAGTGATCTTTTGCAGGTCCATGCCAACAGATAAATTACTTTGCAGAATTTAGATCATTACAGCACTGTGACAATAAAATTTAACCACACATTTCTCATACAGAAAAGACCGTTGGTCACCGTGGTCAAAGAGTAAGACTGCAAGACTTGCAATCACAAAGTTGGGGGTTCGAATCTGGCCAAGCTAACTGTCGATTCACAATGACTAGAATAAGTGTTGTTGTCTAGTTACTGAGTGACAATTTATTGATTTGTGCAACTCATAATCATAGATGTTAAACCAATGTTTGTATGAGAGAGATTGGCTGTTGCCAGCTTGGTGTTTATATCCCCTTGTGGAAGCTTGCCGAGTTCCCTTGTTGGGAATATCATCTAAACAAATAAACAAACAAACAAACAAACAAACACACAAACACCCAAATAGATATGCACATTGCATAAACAAAAACACAAACACCCCAATAGATATGCACATTGCATAAACAAAAACACAAACACCCCAATAGATATGCACATTGCATAAACAAACACAAACAAACAGATAGATATGCACATTGCATATAAAATGTACACACATCAAGTGATTTACATCATGCAGAGTTCTAAACTTGAAACGTCACTTACCTTCAATTTGTCTAGGAATGTATCAGATTTAAACCACAGATCTGAGAATTGCACCATGTCAGGACCATCCTTGTAAAAGTCCACTAGGTATTTCTGTTGGTAACAAGAATCAAAACAGTGAAAAACTCATCAACTTTGCCACTCAATGGGGCACATTTTCTGAACGAGTCACTCCTGAACCTACAACAGGGTAAGACAGAGGGCGATAACTGGCTGGGAAGAGGCTAGTCTTTCAAAAGTGAAGATAGGATCAATTTTACCTGAAGCACTTTTTAAGATCTCCCTTCCCTACAAATTGAAGAATTGTAGTTAAGCAGTCAAGCGATAACTGAATCATTAGAGATATACTTATTGACTACTGCACTCAATTTTCATTCTAAATGGAAGTGTGTTTGAAGTGGTTTGGATGCAGACATAGTTGAGTCATTGAGCCCTATGAATGATTTAAATTTGTAGAGAACATTTGCCAGTGGGACTGAGTATTCTGCATAGTATCTAGTGCCTATGTTTAAATTTAACGCATGGGAAGCTTTGTGTTATGAAAACTGTACAAATTTAACTTATTAATTATTTGTGTTCAATTTCTCAGAAGACAAATTCTCTTATGCATCGGAAAAGGAAAAAGGCATAGATATGAAAATAGCCGTATACAAACATTGAGGGGTTTGTACACAAACATGGATGCACCAACACATAGCTCTACAAACATTGATGCACCAACACAAAGCTCTACAAACATTGATGCACCTCATACAGCTTTGACACACAAGGCACGTTACACTCTCATCAGTATATTCATAGCTCTATGCTGAATAAAGGCTGCTTGATATTAGAGGAACGGAAGCTATGCTCACATACATGACATCCCCAGGCTGAATGACTAACTCACCATTTCTAACAATGTTTCCTGAGTCAGGAAGATGTCGGACTGCCAGTTGAAATTCATTGTCATTGGCATGCCACGACAACTACGGCCACGATCCTACACAGAAATAAAAACAACGGAGTTTCGGTATTTATAAAGGCCCACAGAGAAACCTATAACAGTCTTGACTGTATGGTCATCCTGGATTCTTATTAACAGTAAAACAGCTTCATTGCAAAGCCACAATACTGTAATAAACCACATGATTATGCATTTTTTTATTTTATTACTTCACTCTTTAATAAAATTTTAAAAATCTTCTGGGACATCCAACCCAATACCATCTAGAAACATCATATCAAAGTTGAAAGGCCAGGCTAATTAGTTCACCTTCTGTGGGTGATTATGTACACCGACACTGGAGTGTACTGTTACTTATGGGTCATGACCTTGCCAGTCTGGTGGTGGCACCACAAAAATGGCCCAGGATTTTTGTTCAAAGCTTTGTAGGATCATGAAGACCCTCTGAAGGGTATTGGGCTTGATAACAATAGGAAATAGCTTCATTATCCCAGGTGTATTATGATTTCCGTCAACTACTGTAAAAAACACACGACAGGTTCTGCCACATGATGAAAAACATTGCCTCGTGTCGAGTAGGGTTTTAAGAGCCGACGATAAATATTTATCAATGCTTCAATCATAAGTATTCCTTCAATAAAAAGTCAATGTTTTAAACTGCATCCAAACCTGACAAGGATTCAGAGATATTCTCAAAACCCTTTACCTTATTTCATTGTAAAAAAAAAATTTAAACAAAATGTCAGCATGCTTTTAAAATCAATTTGTTTACACTCTGATAATAATGCCCACAGGCTTTGAAAACTTGTTCACCCTTTTAAATTCCAATGCTTTTTTATTCATAGGAGTGGTTTTTCCTGCATGTACACGTAAATGATTCAGTATGTTATACTCTCACAAACCAACAATTTTGAAGAGTAAGTCATTCATGTTAATAATTACTACTGGATTCAGGTAGTTTACCAGTTAAAGAATTGAGGTTTTGCAGATTTACAACATTCATTAACCCTTTCATGCACCATTTATATTAGTGATAAATTGATCATATGGACACATTAATTGTTTATTCTTTTTTTGCAAATGGCGACCCCCCAAAAAACAGGTCACAATAGCACCCTCAAGAGTCCTCTTTCCCATTCTGAAAACTGTGTGGTCGTGCGATCTTTTTTTTTTTTTTACAACTATTTTTCAGAAGGGGTTTAAACTGGTCGATAGCGACCGGTCGGCGCATGAAAGAGTTAATAATTCAAGTCTGCCAGTTCAATCCCAAGAAAGGTTCTTTCTGTACATACCTCTATTTGTGGCATTACCCAGAATGCTTTCAGACTGGATTCTTTAGTTGCTTTGTGGAGGTTGAATGGTGCTGTGAATAGCAAATTACACATAAAACAACTATATTAAATAAAAAAATTAATAAGACACGAACTTCACATCTGCTTTAATAAAGAAACAAGTCAGTATTGTATTAACACAAAGACAATGCTTGCCATCCATCTAACTTGAGCAGCACCCTGTATTAATTATGTGTAATGTCATACAATTAAAGCTGTAAATACAACTCTTTTTAGAAATTGCAAATAACAGTTCTACAAATAATGACTGCAGTAAAAACATACACAACTTCAAAGCTGACATCCCAAACTTTATTTTGGTCACAGTTCGAACCTTAACAAAGGTCATTATAAGGTCACACGGTGTGTTGTAACCATTACAATGCATTCTAAATAGGGCCGATTAATACACAATCCGAAAATTGGGTCAATTTAATCCTCTCGGTACACTGCTAGGATTCATGGAGTCTTCTTTCCAAAACGGGAACTGAATTTAAATACATTAACAATTATTTGAGGAAACTGCTGTGCAAGTTCTGTCATATCGGTGTTTTGCTACTGATAATTTCCGACACAAATCTAGTATGCTGAAGACATAGGTACAAGTTACGGTTAAGCATGGTATTATGCCATTGGGCAAAAACCAAACCAAGAGTTTCCTATGCTATCAGTTTTATTTTGGTAATCCACAGAAGTTTCAGCTCTGAAAGTTAACATCTTAAAATTGTTAAACGATACGGTCAAGCACGGAGATGTTATTGAAACATTTTGAGGGAAAAAAGAAAGAATAACTTTTTACTTGTTTTGTTTTCGTTGTGAGATGCAAGCTCATTACTTACCACATACAAAAGCTAAACATGGCTGGTAGACAGTACCCTCTCCCTTCATCTGGAGCTGGTAATCCATTTGTGTTTGAATATCTTTCAATGATGGTTGTGCAGGGTAGCATGGGTGACTGTGGTACCAGCCAACTAGTTGAAGACCACGTAATGCTATTGCCTGTCGAATCTGTTAATTGAATAAACCATTTGACATTAAACAGCAATACACTGTAATACACCTTAAAGGGTCTGTATACATTTGGTAATGACTCTGAAAATTAATGGCACTAAAAACTTACTTGGTAAGAAGTACAAATGTACGGCAGCTTTGGAAAGTATAATGCATTTTTAGAAACGTTTCACTTTGAAGTACTGTGGTTATGGAAAAAGACATCACCTTTTATCCCCAAAAATTTGAATCTGACTCAGATTGTGTATTCCAATTCCAAATTATTCTTCCTGCGTGGACATAAACGCTCCAGATATTTGGCAATATCTCAAAAAAGCCATTACCTTTTGAAATGAAATTTTCACAGTTTAGTTTTATGATATATATCTACAACTATATGGGATTGAAACAAACAGTGGGTTCCAATTATCAAACGTATACAATCCCTTTAAGCTCAGCCAGAAGAGGGACAATTATTGGGTCACAGGGCCTTAGTGGTGTTCCCAAATATCCAGATAACAGAGTTGCATATTTATATCTGTGATTGCCAATGTATTTATTTTACTATTATTATTAACTTCTGGTAATGAAACTAAGGATGCCTCAAAAGTGAACTTAATCACTAGGGATCCTGAGGAAACCTGTAGACACGTGTGCTTGCAATGAACCAGAAACACAGGGGCAAACCCCTACTCTTCCATCATAAGTGTTCTCTGGGTTCTTGTACATGCACTACATATCCTAGTACACAGAACCTACAGCTTTCATCCCATCCCAAGGACAGATCAATTATGGGTAAGTATCTTGCCCAAGGACACAAGCATTTTGACCCACCAGGCAAGGATTTGAACCCACACTCTGTGAACGACAGAACTTGAATACGGTGCACTAGACTCGGCCACGGCGCTCCTTGAATAAATGGCAGACACCAATGTCATATAACTCTATCAGGCGCCGATTGGTCGCTAGCGACCGGTTTAAATCTCTTCAGTAAAATAGTTGTAAAAAGAAAAATAAAGATCGCACGGCCACACAGTTTTCAGAATGGGAAAGAGGACTCTTGAGGGTGCTATTGTGACCTATTCTGGGAGGTTCGCCATTTGCAAAACAAACGGTAAACAATTAATGTGTCCACATAATCAATTTATCACAAAAATAAATGGTGCGTGAAAGGGTTAAACATTTTCTAGAAAGTGTTTTTTGGAAGACTATTTATCATTGGGGTTACACAATATAATCATCTTGAACAAGAAAAGATCAATTACGTTACACGTGAAATTTGAATAATAGCACTTTATTTCAGAAAAAAAACATGCATGCATGATTTTCTTTTAGAAAATCTCAGAAAAGTTTCTGTGAGTATCCAATCAACCTCTTCTTCCACTGTCAATGCTTTTCTCTTATCTCCTAACCGACATCTACATGGGAAAGCTTGAAGCACTGACATATCTGTTTATTAAAAAATAAAAACAAGGGTAAATGAAATTTACAAAGGCAATTACTATGCTTTTTGCCAATCTCAAAATTGCCATTGGAACTTGGTTATCACAAAACAATAAGTTGTAAAAATAAGCACCCCCAAACAATACATAAAACAAAATTCTTTGTTATTGCACATCATTATGTGAAGCATTTTGTTATGAATTTTCTTCTTGACACCAGTGTCCAGTAGCAATGGAGAAGATTCACTGACTAAACCATTATGCAGGATTAAGTTACTACTGTTAACAGGTTGGCTTACTGTCCATTCAATATAGAGAAAAATCTTCTCAAATTAACTTCCCTAAATCTTTTTGATTTACCCGTGTTTTGATGCATTTTCAGTATTGAAAATATTCTTTCTGGTACCAACGTCCAGTAACAATGAAGAAGAGTGACTGACTAAACCATAATGACGGATTAAACGAATCCTATTAACAGGTTGGCTTACTGTCTAATCAAAATAGAGAACAATCTTCTCTAATTAACTTCTATAAATGTTGCTACATAAGAAGCCATCTGCCTGGAAATCATTGTTAAGTTATGTTCAGAATCGCCCTGGCTTTTGGCAGAGAGGACAAATATTTAAACAAAAAACTAACACAAAGTAAAAAAAATTGCAACTAAGGGTTTTCACTGGTCTAAGAAAAACCTAATTACAAAATAACATATTTAAAATTATGCCAAGGATGTCCAGAAACTTGTTTTTCAAAAGACTGGTTTAAGGTGAAGTAAATTTAGATTGAGAAAGTTCTGCTACACCAGTACACTTGTTTATGTTGTGTTGTTATTTGGCCTTCGAGAAAGACTCTGCTAGGGTTGAAATGCAGGCCATTAACTATTTTTTTGTAATTTGAAATTAAGGGAGATTCTAAACATAGGTGATTCACAAAACAGTGATAGCAAAGTGACAGGGAACAGTCACTGGCCTCACCAAAACTATCTTACACTGTAAACACTGCAGAGAAGTATAACCTTTCTTTTTATCTGCATGCAAACCACATAATAACGAACAAACATAAACAACAGGGTCATCATGCGGCGAGTGCAGTGTGACGACCACCAAAAACTTGTCAACCTTGTCCCCAAGATACGCCGCGAAACCGGCCTCTCTCTTTGTCAAACTGTGCAGGGCACACTGAATTGTGAATTGCCTGTATTGTATTGGTGGGTAAACTCTAGTTTGTTCAGTGAGAAATGTAAAGACTTACGTTGAGTATTTGGATCCCACTTTCCTGCTAGGTATCCAACAACTTCACTGGTTGTTAGATGACAATGGAAATCCTGCAAATAAAATACATTAAAAAACATTGGTTTTTTTTTCTTCTAATTAACTGTTTAAACTCAGCATGACTGTATGAGATGATCAGTTGTAAAAGTTCTCAACACATCAAAAACATCTCCCAACTACTCTGCCCAACCGGAAAATTAAATAATGCATCAAGTTATAATATCCAACCAAAATTGTGCTCCTTCACATTACGCCTGGGAAATTAACTTGATTAATCGAGTAAACACAATTAGTTATTGTCGCGAGTATCATTACTTTTTTACAGTACTTGATTAATCAGGCCGCTGAAATGACCTCTAAACTATTCATGATTACGCGCACTAGTCACGCCATATGCAGAAGGTATAGAAATGCAATGCTCCTCCAATTCACTCTAATGCTCCACTGTCTGGTGCCCTGTTCTGAAATATTTCTAAGATGGTGCCCTGTTCTCAAATATTTCTAAGGTAACACCTTAGTTTGAACTGATTAAGAATTAATAAGCTTGTAATGTAAAATAGTTTATTCAATGTTGGTTCCACAATCTATCTGCACGCAATAACTCCATGTGTTTTGTGTATGCAAAATAGAGAAAAAGATAGCAGAGCTGATTTGATGTGATTGTAGTTTTTAGAGTAGTCTTGGTAAACTCCCTCTGTTTGAAATGGTGTTTGTTGTGTGGCAGTAAAGCAGACCATTTTTAACAGTGACTGCCACAAGTTTACTCTTGTCTGGTCGACCCAAATTTCATACAGTTATTACATTTCAGCCATGGAACTCCCACCAATGACACAAAGTGTAAATTTGGGCAGCTGTCTGATGGCAGTTGGCAGAATGGTGACAGTATTTTTCAAATAACAATCATGACACCTTCGTGCAAAAGACACAACTGCAATTATCAGAAACAGACAAAGGATCATCGAGATTGTGTTGTACGCTTTCTGAATAGTGAAATTCACTGAATGCCAAGGCTTACTGCATATAATACGATCAACTTATGCTCCATCTTAAAGGCAAAGGATCCACCAACTCACTACTTGCTATTGAATCTAGTTAACGAGGGGTTTCATTCAGTTTTCGTAATGGACACATTTTCTAAGAGACATAGTTATTATGACTGTTTGTATCTGTTGGTAAATGAGTGCGCATCACAAAACTGAATCTGACCTTGACATTCAACAATAATTACCCACAAGATATTATCTTCCAAAAAGTGTTAAGATTTAAGAACGCCTTAATCAGTTAGCAAACAAAAGTAGACTGTTTGACTTACCATAACAAGGAGACAGTTTGTAGTTGCTGAAACTGTAAACGGTTGCATTCTACCGACTGAACTAAAAGGAAGACACTCAACTAAAGTATTGGGACTCCTAGCAAAGAACAAAACAGTTATTTTTATTAGGGGTCTTAGGAAATGTTACATGTTAAAGTTTGTAACTGATAAATAATGAATCAGCTGAAAATATGTAACTATCCCGTTTACAAGTTTAAAGGTATCGTACACGTTTGGTAATGACTCAAAACAAATATTAGCATAAAAACTTACTTGGTAACAAGCAACGGAGAGCTGTTGATAGTATAAAACATTGTAGGAAACGACTCCCTCTGAAGTAACATAGTTTTTGAGAAAGAGGTAATTTATCATTAAAATAATAAAAACTTCTTGCAAGAAGTTTTTTATTCCTATCTGAAAGCACACAAATTTGTACAACAAGGGTGTTTTTTCTTTCATCATTTTCTTGCAACTTCAATGACCAATTGAGCCAAAATTTTCACAGGCTCGTTATTTTATGCATATGTTGGGATACACCAAGTGAGAACACTGGTCTTTTACAATTTCCAAACGTGTTCAGTACCTTTAAACAAATTTGTTTCATTTCAAATAATGGTCTTCGGGAACACCCACAAAAACAGGATTCGCTCATTATTTGACATCACTGGTGGAACTAGCAACAAAAAAACAAACTTCTATATTTCTTTGCTACATGTACCATACAGGCACAAACAGTTGTGACAGCATTACACTTCTTAATGTTCCTCATTCCTCCAGTGAGGTCACATCATGAGCAAGTCTTGTTTTTGTGGGCGCTCCCAGAGAGCATTATTCTTAATGCCTTTTTAGGCGGATTTTGGCGGTATATGAACAGCCTGCCACCGTTCATCAGGGAGTCGTCAACCATCGAGTTGTTCAAATCTCGCCTTAAGACTCATCTTTTCAAACAGTATTTTTGTAACATTGTAACTTATTGAAAGTTTTTAACTATTATTCATTTTCTACAACTATTTTTAACTAGTTCATCTTCTTAGCTTGCTGTGTATTTGGCTGGTCCAGATGTAATTTTTGTAAATTGTTTTAATTATTGTTGTTTTTAATTTATTTTGTTTAATCCATTTACTTGTATTCAGCGCATTGAGGCGGAGCTGATCTGCAACTGTATGCATTTCATAAATTTCTCTTTATTATTATTATTATTATTATTATATAACTACTTTTTATTATTATTATTTACTTTATACAGACCTTGTCCCATTCTTTTATCATAACTACGTGACGAACTTGTGCATTTGTCTAAAAATGTCTCTAAAACAGTTAAATTAACCTGACAGTAACCATGCAATACTCTCATACTACTGTCTCCCATTTGGATTGCAGGAATCAGACAGAAAAGTAACCACTCCATGGAGTTCATTTTACACCAGTTCCGTTTCCATATGAAAACAATGTACTGGACCAACAAACACAATATCTATTCATTCACCTTTCAGAGTCCCCTTTTGTCACATCTGCAAATTTGACAATTCTTCTTTCTTTTAAATCCTGTTTCTTGAATGACTGCGCAAAACCTGTCAGAAAAAAACCCAGTGTACAATGAATAAAAGTGAACTACTTTTTAACCAAGTTTATATTTCAAGCGTGATGCACAAAGCAGAATCAGTTATGCGTAAAGTGCCATAAGTGCATTGTGGTGCCTATCGTTTGCAGACTGTTCTGATTAAATTTTTGCCGAGTAGATGAACTAACTACATGTATGCAAAATTATCCCAGTATCATCTCTGTGAAATTCTGCCATGATGTGGCTGTGGAGTGGTGATTATTGAGGTTAAAAGGTGAGGGTAGGTGTGATAGTCATAGCTCAGTGTCTACCGTCATGGTGGCCTCTAAATTTGCCAGGTTTTACATTTCATTTTTGATTTGATTACAATTTGCAATTGACTGAACATAGAAATAGACACAATCACAATCTATCTTCTCTTGTTGCTTCATATAATTCCTACAAATGATAAAGTGTTTCTAACCGATTCATATAGATCGGAAACACACCAAGTTCTTGTTCTTTGGGTTTACTATTATTCCATTGTTTCTATTCATATAATAACCCACTTTTCCCCCACCCGCCTTTTTTTGTTCAATAAGTATAACGATAAAATGAAAAATTGTGCCAGTTCTTACTGGTGACCCCCGAACAAAGATATTGACAAAATAGGAAAAGATAGCTCAGTTGGTAGAGCAGAGCACCGACATGTACATTTCTGAAGGTCGCAGGTTCAAATCCCATTCTAGAAAGGTTTCTTTGCTCACACAAAATGAATAGTAAATATCCAACAGAAATGTGAAAGCAATGCACAACATTAAGAGCAAAATAATTATTTCAAACATATATGAGCATGTGACTCACCTTCTTTGTGTATGCTGCCGCCACTTTCACTGAATTTTCTGTGGATATAATATAAAAGTAATTTGTTTCAGTGTTTGTTTTGGAAAACACCTTGTTTATTCCACACAATACTACATGTATGTAAATTAGATAAAATGAAAATTGAAAAAAGGACTTTTCATTTCAACATTCAGAATCAATCAACCAACCATGTTTACCCTTATTGAAGTTATTTGTACAGAGTACACGTATATGTTGGAGAATAGAACTTGGCTGAAAAATGTGCATTGCAAATACATCCAAGGACTGAGGGTCCAGGTTTGACACAGTACAAACGCACTACAAAACCAAAAGGGATGTCACTAACCAAAATTAAAAACAAGTCAAAACAAGGGGGGTGGGAATAAAGAGAAGTCCTTGATTTACCAGGTCATGTGTGTTTGAGTAATGTGTTTTTATGAGGTCATTCAGATGAACTGTGCATGCATTTTTCATGAAACTTACGTCACATCTGTCAGAAAACCGCATTAAGACTACATGTACCATGCTTTTATTTATTTGCTTAATATTGCTTACTTACTTTGCTAATTTAATGACAGAATAGAAGACTGAAAATATTTGTAATAGTATTATTTTTATTCCTTTTCCCTGACTATCATCAACTGCTTTTTTCCTTTCCTTTACTTTAAAGAGATGATGGTACTACCAGTAGAATGATCTTTATGTCCTTCAGTGTAAGCTACCGATGCATTTAATGCAAGGATATTTTGACAGACAACCTGTACAAAGTTGTCTTTGGAATTATTAATTTTCACTGAAAGGTTATTAACATCAGGCCCAAAAAAACAAATTTTCTGTTTCAAGTTACCCGACAAACCCTAATTTTACTGCACAGTCCTAAACTTTTTATTCAGCTTAAGAAGAATTTTTTTTAAAAGAAATTCCAGGGAGAAAATGTCTGACTTTGACAGATTAAATTTGTTTAAACAAAATTTTTATTAAAACCAGGACACATGAAGAAAAATCTACCGATGTCTTTGTAGTTTGAGTCTTATTTTGTGATCCAACCGGCTGTGTAACCGATTTTCCTACTGGCGAAAAATACCCACATTGATCTTCTTTTCAGTCACATTTATCATAGCTATACAGTTGGTATAACATGACACCAGTAGGCCTATCATTATAAGAATTTTTCCCATGGTGGTAAAGGCCTCCCTTCAAATCAATGCCCAGCGCGCACGTGCGTACACACTCTGTACACAAAGGAAATTGCCTTGACCACACTACGGAATAAAAAAACGGCATGTTGAGCGCATTCTACGGATTTGCACAATCTGCAGATTACGCACAATTTTGTCTCATATGCAAACTGAGCTGCCAAATCTGCAAATTGTGCAAATCAAGAATGCACTCAGCACACACACAAGCACAGACACACATCAGAATTAACATGCAGTCCATTTTGGACACCAGTTGAGATTTTAGCTGAACATTTATCTTTTTGAGAAACGCTGACACAATGGTACCACCATATTAACAGGCAACATCTCCTGTGTACCACATGTGAATTTTGAGTATATTAAAGAGGTCTTTGATGGATTTTGGAGCAGTTTTTTTGGTCACTTGCTGTTTTTTGGTTGAATCATGTAGGGCATTTTTAAACACGTTGATGATTCAGTAACTCGGACTAGATTCAAAGCACATTCTGAACATGATTTTTCTTTTCATTTTTTTTCATAATTTTTGCTCTGACGTCAAACTTAATCGAATTAAAAATACAATTAAAATAAACCAAAAATAATTGAATAAATTATATCCTGACCTACCAACCCTATTTTGAAATGGCATGTAATCTGAAACAGAAATTTTGTTTGGCCTTATATGACTGAAGATCCTGGTAATGTTATACAATGGTTTATAAACACACAAGAAAAACACGGTGCTGAACAATTTGTTGTTTTCAATCTTAAAGGTGACTTTGTGTAGATACATACTGGTACTAATTATCCATATAAAAAATCCGATCCAAAATTGTGTTTGAATTCAAAGTTACTCAAGTAAGTATATTGTTTACGACCGCCAGCTCAACAAAACTGTACAGTTAGGAGTATGCTTGCTGATGAAATTTGTTAAAGGCTTTTTCTGCGAGAGATTTCTATAAAACCAGATGGTCTAAATGAACGTACTTTCCCAAAAACCTATTTCCCACAATATTCCATAATCCATGACTTTGTCTGAATTTGCAGAACTTGATACTACACCCCTGAACCATCTACTAAAGGTTCACACGTTTGACGGTAAAACATTTTAAGTAAAGAATCCCACAAAGTTAACATGTTCTCCCAATTCAGAATTTGTTCAATATACAATACTTTGTTTTGGAGCTGCATCTTGTGCGGTGCGCAAAACTATCTTATCCTATCTTATTATTATTGGAATGCTCTTCCACTGAACCTCAGACTAGTAGACACTCTTTCCATCTTCAAAACTAACTTGAAATCTCACTTGTTTCAGTCTTAGCTTTAAGTACCGTCATTAGCAGAGTTCCTTTTCTATGCGCCAGGAATGTCTTTCTAACAGACATGGCGCACTACAAATGTCCACTATTATTATCCATGTCCAAACATTTCAATGTACAGCCTACAATTACTCTGCAGTATCATTGTGTGTCGTGACCGAGCAGTAAAGCGCACTGGCTCTGGTGTTTCTGATCAGCAGAGTGTGGGTTCGAGTCTCGGTCTTGTGTCCTTAAGCAAGACACTTAACCATTAATGCTTTGTCCTTCGAATGGGACATAAAGCCGTAGGTCCTGTGTGTTGTGTAATGCACTTAAAGGAACCCAGTTACACTTATTGTTTCTGGCAGTGGCAGTTGAATGCGTGGCAGCACCTTGTAAACCCTTACAAGGTGTTACATAAATAGGTCTCATAATTAAAATAAAAAAACCCAAAACCAATCATAAGCGTTTTGAGACGCCTGTAGATAAAGCGCTATACAAAAACTAGTTATTATTATTATTATTATTATTATATAGACAACTTCTTGACAGAACACACTGAAGATTATGTTATGTCTGTACCTTTTCTGGCTCTTGGTGGCTTCAGATGAGGGAGGGTTAGGTCTTTCTGTTGGGCTTTCTGGCACATCTTGTTCATTCTGCTGCTGCTCATCTGTATGCCCATTGGTGTAACCATTCTCTTCCTCTTTAAAATCAGGCTGTGGGTTAGAATCAAATCAAGCAACCACATCAATATTGAATTACATGTGGGAATTCTTTTAACATAAATGTTTATTTCCTATGATGTTTAAAAATGACAAGAAATTCACCACAGTTTTGAAAAAGCATTGCATTACAAAAATACTCTTTAGGTATGTGTATTTTTTTTATATCAGAATATGTATTTATATCAACACAATAATAGTCTATATTCCTGATGCAATTATTACATCTAATAAATTTGTTGCAGTAACCACTGCTAATTACATGATTTGAACTGCTTCACGACACCGGGCATGCTCGGTGGTCTAGTGGTAAGACATCTCTAGAATGGCAGGGGTTGTGGGTTTGAAACTCATCCAAGGAATCTAACCGAGTACTGAATACTGAATACTCATTGGTGTAGGGTAAAACCCCAGAAAAAATATTCTTTATCCCCGATGTAATAATAACATCTATTCAACAATAATAAAGTGCAAGGGAAAAAGTGAGAGACTACACTCTAAACCCTGCGAACCACCGATGTAAATTATTTGCGCGCGTGCCCGAAGGTGCTCAGGTGGTAGGCGTTTTATGTTGGGGTGTAAATAACTGTGTTTGGGGGGGCACAAATCTTGTTCTAATGGTCTGAACAGATGAATCTAAGTTCACTGAACACACACACCAAAGATTTTAACATTCTGGCAATTGACACATTGGTTCACCGATGCCAGACAGATTACAGACAGCTTGTTGATACAGAGGCGGCAAGTTTGGTACTGCACAAATGATTGCCGCCTTGGCTCAGACCCACATTTGTGACAACTGGCCTGCCCTGACCTGACCTCTAGGACAAAATCGGTTCAGCCACTCTTTTAAGGACTGTTCAGGGTTGGATGAAAATTAATTTCAGCGAAATTGAATAAAAAAAAGTTGTTGTAATTAACAAAAATAGAACAAAGTGCCTACGGCCTGAGCACCTTCGTGGCTCAAATTGATGACTGGTGCATTTAAATCAAATTTCCCAATAAAGGGTCTGATTTCAAGCTTCAGACAGCAAAATCTAACGCTCATAACATTTAGAGTATTTTGAATATTGTTTTCTTTTGGAGTATAAAATTTGCAAAAAAACAATAGCAACGTAAAAAATACCTACCACTGACTCAAAACCAGGCATGCTGATTTTCATCTGGCTGAACCAAGTTGACTTCAGGAGGTCCAACTTTTTACCCTTGTATTTTACCTGCCAAATAATTCATTCAGTATTAGAAATTTAGTGACAACATTCTGAAGGAAGACAATGGGTGGTAGAAGCTACATGTACATGTACTGGGTAACTTTCAATTGTTCACTCAATACAGCAGATTCCAAATACAGAGCTTCTTCTACAGTTTACCCAGGAGGGGCAATGTTTCCAGTGCATCAAAAGAAAAGAGGTCAACAAGTTTTTAGTCATCTCGCAGTGCCCGCCACTTGACCCTGACTGTTCAAGTTCATTCGTGGCTTGCTAAGGCAGCCAGGTTGTACATTGTCTGTGTTTACGTTATAAGATGAGTTTTTTGTGAGCCTGGTAAATGTTTTTCAAATTCAAAGACATTTAAAGCTCCCAAACTGCCAGTGCGGTGCTAAGCTACGAATATGATTGATTTTAATTGAATGCTTTTTGGGAAAATGGCCTCTCCGGGGTCAACTGTAGAGGGCGTACTCTATTGTGAATCTCCCGTATTCTAAAAGCATAGTGAGGCCGCATCCGAATTGGCGACTACAGCTACAGCTAAGGCTACGGCTGTTGCTAAGGGCGTTGCTAAGGACGTCCTATTCTTCAAAGCATGATGACGCGGAAATCTAGCCGTAGCCGTAGCTGTAGCTGCCAATTCGGACACGGCCTTAATCTGTGGAACTACTATTAGTTAGTCTGCTGCCTCAATAGTCTCCCAGGATCTTATTGCTGAAAGAGAAGTGATCCCCATGCATGCATGCTTTGGCCAATATTACAACAATCATCTCACATCTACTACAATGAATCTCAACTGTACTTACCGAAGCCCAACCGCACCCTGATTTCTTGGCTGGGTTAACAAGCTTCTTGATGTGGATTGCCCAGGCACTCGGTGAGTTGAATTCCTGATCTGACCATCTGATTTTGCCATTCTCCATCAGATCTGCTGTGAATTTCTTCCCCTGAAATCAAACAAATTTACTCATTATGATCGATTGCACATAGAATCTTTTGAATACAATTGTCGGCTGGTTAAACTTCTGTTTCTCAGTAACGGCACAACGATAATGTCAAACTAGGGTAACCAACATGATAAAGGTCTAGTCTTACCAAGTAATCAATAGTCAAGAGTCCATCACCCGACTCCACTATACCATCTGCCATCAACATCCCAAGGGTGATCCCTCGACCGGTCACCACTCCAGGTCGATTTTTAGCCGGGCTGGGGCTGGACGAGTTGATGCTGTCCCTGTCATCTTCAATGGAAGTGAAGGACTGGAACGTGTCTACTGAGTTGGTGTCATCACACTCTATTGCTGGTTTCATCATCATTATTACTGTGTCAAAAAAAAAATCAAATCAACAAAGCATTAATATAAGGTTCAACAAAAGAAGACAATTCACAATTTGGTGACTTTTTTATTATGTATGTATTATAGAATGTGGATAAGATTATTTTAATGATACTGTACAAACGTACATTACGTATGTACAATAGAAACTGGTAGAATGTTCACATTAAATTCCCAATAGTCTGAGCAAGTCTCACACATTCAGTTCAGTTCAGTTTATTTCCACTCAATCAATCAGTTTCCTTACACAATAATACACATACGGTACTTTAGATACTGTACAACGCAATGATTAAGTGGTAGGAGTCTCCTAAAAGCAAGCTTGTTGGGTGGATGCGAATTATGTTCCCAAAGTACATACATGTAGAACATTGTACGTTGGAGCCAGATTATTGGTTAACTAGCCTATATGTACATGTACAACTTAAAATATTTCAACAAACTAAACAATTCAAATTGGTTTACTGATGCAACTCTTGGGAAACATGGTAATGCTTTCCCAATGTATGCTAAAAAAATAATGCTGGGTTAGTTCCACCTAAAGTTTTCAAGAGATATTCATATGAATTAATGACCAATTGGTTTTAAAAGTTCACCAGGTTTAGCAAGAAACTGATTCTTGTCAAGTTGTCCTCAAGTGACGGTGCGCTTTATTAGGCATTACAGCTACTACACTTGGGTCAGAAACCAATTTCAGAAAGCTGTTAGAGGTAGGGTCATACCTTGGTGGTAATGACCATGAAAAATCTGTGTAATTTTTATCAGAAAGCCTACTTGAAATAAAGATGGTAATAAAGCATCCTGCAAATTTTCTTGGTCTGAAGTGATTAGAAATCAATAAAAGTATGTTGAAAAATTTGAATCTCTGAACATCATCCGAAGGCGACTTTTGGAGATTTGTGTGGTGTCCATTGTGAATAATGCGTCCAGAGGTGCGGTTGGTACCCGCTGTCACCTCACTAACCAAAATGAATTTTACATTCTTGATGAAAATTTTGTGACAGTTTTTTTGCTGTTTTCTCAACATGTACTACACTGTATTCAACTGGAACCTGAGGGTGACTTTTATTGTATTTTTCTTGAGAATTTTGCCTATAAACCAGCATTACATGTGCATGTACATTGACATAAACCAAACGATGACCCTACCTTTAAGACCAAAAATTTGCTAAGCAATCAGATGTACAAGTAGCCTTCGAGTTACCAGCCCCAAACCATAAGATACACAAATGTAGTACGTTGCTTGTGACTGGTTCCCATTCAATATTCTGCTCGACAAATTATTTATATTTTTGTCTTCTCCTACACTTTTACGTACATGTATACCATTGTAGCTTTACGAAACTGAGCCCACACATACATCAGGTTGTCCAGTATGGAAAACATATGTTGTAGGCTACACAATGAACTTACAAAAATAGATAAAGATTACTTATAAATCAACAGGTGCAAAGAGGAGTAATATTTCTGTTTTACATGTAATACACATTTATCACTTCAGATGTACATGTAGGCCTAGTATGTAATTTAATTAGCATTTTGACCAAGAGGGAGGTGTACATTTTGTATACAATTTGCACGTATATAAGTATCAGCAGTTACGTAGCCTACTGTATGTACATCTTTGCATGTCAACCATGTCAACGTTTACACTGCCACTGCAAGCCATACACGCATTTATTACACACTTACATTATGTAAGTAAATGTGCTTTCTACAGATAGAATAATTAATCAGGACAAATGTACTGTACATGTGCAGTGTATAAATGACTACCTTGTACACAATGTAGTTAATGGAATACCATAAGAAGACAGTGCTTATAAAATCATTGGTGTAGCAAAGACCAAATTTAATGAATGATGAAGGCAAATGTTCATGTCAGATTATGTATGATAGGGGGGCTACTGACAGTGTCTATTTAGTGGCACATTCATTCCAATTGCACTGACAAATGCCTGATTTGAAGAAGAAAAAAAACATACTGTACACACAAAAATCCATCTTTTGCATTTTTGTTTCTCTTTTTGCCCATGGTTAACATCTAATTGATCATTGACTACACAGTATACATTACACTACAGTTAGAAAAAGATGAAAATTGCAAGGTAATTTGAATAATGTTTAGTTCAATTTGTACCATGACTTCTTCAGCATTCTCCCTTAACAGTGGTCCGCTGGCCAAATGCTACACTGAAGTTAAAACACCTGAGAACCATCAAATAACTCTCAAAGTGGTTCAGCTGGCTAGTTCAGTGCTAAAAGATGTATTTCTTTAAAAATATGAACTGGTCAAAAAGATTCTGGACTAGTCAAGGTTTGTTCTTAACTTTTTCAGTGTGCCAAGGGACCAGTTGGCTTGTCCCACAGCTTTTTCACTAGTTCTTATTTCCTATAACTTGGGATGTTTTCAACACTGAACTAGCCAGCCAGATCACTTGGAGAGAATAGTGAATGGTCCTTGGGTGTTTTAACTAGTATTTGGTCAGCGGAGAACACTGCTAGTGAAGCGAAAAGCTAACTGGTCCTGCTGGACCAGTCACTGAATCTTTTAGTGAATGATCAATGTTGAAACCCTCAGAGACGAAGCCTTTCTCCCATGGGTAGCGCGCCATCAATCTCTCTCAAGTCAACACTATACAAAAGGAAGGGTCACACTGACTAAAAACGCTGATTGCCTCCTAAAAATGACTACTTTGCATGCACTCTTGTGATCGTAGTCGTACATGTACTTCAAACAAATCACGTTTTACATGGTCACAAGATCAGAGAAGAATGAGATGGAACCAGTTCCTCTATGTGTTGATGTCTCATGCCGCCTACCATGCTTGAAACAGTGCTACTATTTTTCACATTTAAAAACAACTCTTACAGGGGTTAGGATTAGAATTGAACAAGACATACTACAAACATGACAAAATGGCATGGTGAGATAATACACCCATGGGGACGAGGTTGCGTCAGACTAAGGCCGTATCCGAATTGGCAGCTGTGGCTATGGCTAGGGATGGATCTCTAAGTCATCATGCGTATGACGTCCTTAGCAACCCTTAGCAATAGTTGTAGCCGTTGATGCAACCGCCAATTCGGTTTTGGTCAAACTTTTGCACAGCAACCTCCAGATTGGTGAAGCCTGATACAACACTATTGACAAAGGCACTCAACACTAACGCTAAAAACAAAATGGAAGCTAAGTACCCGGATCTCAGACAAAGATGACAAATTTCACTAACATGCATGCGTTCATGTCAAAGTTTTATGTTTACTCGTGTGTAATGACTGTACTACTGTGTAGTTTGGCGCGTCAATGATGCGGTGATTGCATTTAAGTGATGGAATGTTTGTCTGACTGCCGGGTATTTTGAGCATAAGTTGGTTTTTTTAGTGCGGAGTGCTATTGAGTTACATGAATGTTGGCATTTTCACTCCATGAACACATACATGTAGCAGGGCTCGAATTTGGGAGAAAAATCCACAAGACTGCAGGGCTTTTAGCTTTAAAAAAAAATTACTGGACCAGAAATTTGTGTACAAGATCAGAATCAAAATGAAAAACCTTCCTGAGCCCTAACACAGTTTACATGTAGCTTGCATTTAACTGTTTTTGTTTGAACTTACTCAACAGAATTAAAAGGTCCAGACTCAAGGTCAACATTTGAACATAATTTGTTTCTGTTAAAGATAGTACACAGTGAGGTATTGTTATCAATTGTAAAACACAAGACTGCCAGACTTGTGTGGTCATTTACTGGCCCGACACTAAAACCACCGGCCTCGCTCCTGTGGTGCAGTATTAAATTTGAGCCCTGCGTAGGTAAATATGCAAATTTAGATTTGACATTCATCCATGTAGTGCAATTGTGTATGCAAAAAAAGCTCTGTCTTTAGTCTGAGAGATTAAAAATGGAGCAGCCCCAATTGTGACCAAACAATTACAAATGTACATTGTAACTGTAACTTGATTTTAGATCGCAGTATGGGTGTTCACCTTTTGTCAAAAAAATATATAATTTTAAGGTGATATCTTGCCACATTCCCCCTGAACAATAAACCATGCAAGTAGGATTTGAATAATGTCTGGTACTTGTGACCGGCCGCTTAGTCACAAGTGATCGTTTAAATTTGAATTCCTAAGACTAGAGACAGTTGCTATGTCACATGGTTCAGGGCAAGCTTTTGCGTAATTACATAAGAGATGGCAAAAACCCATAAACAATTCTGAATAACTGTGTATGGCATGGTATGGCAAAATGGAACCATGTTGGCCCATGTGGAGGTTGCTTTACCAAATTACAGTACACGAAGGGTCAAAGCATTGAGGTACGATCAACGAGTGCATTACTCACTATTGACTCATGAAAAACAGCCTTGCATGTTTTTCTGCAACATTTCCCTTCTGATTTGAAAGAAAAATTGTGCGCAAAATCCTCGAGCCAATTTATTGACCAATAAGAAGGCTCATAGATCAAGTCATCACATGAATGAGCAAATTATGACCACAAATATTATCTTATTTTACCAAAATAAGATACTTGTTTTTACTTTTGGTCATGTGTGAAAACCGTCAGTCTGGTTTGGCTATAAAAAAAAAATCAGATACTTATTTATATTGGAATATGACCCACATCTTCTCTTTTAAATTTCACAATCATACAATGATCTATATTTTGTTATGATCTATATTTTGTTACACTTACTGTCTGTCGTCTGCAAATGAATTACAATTACTTTAATCACCATAGAGAAAGGACTTCTGTCTATGCTTTAAATAACATGATGGCCTAACATAACATATCAATACAATAACAATTCCATTCATCAATAATTTATTATATTTTAATTGAAAGATTTCAGAAAATAACAAATGTTTTCAGTAAAAAGTATGCTTGATTTCCTCCACAACGATGCCACATCTGCCACGGACGCAAATTCCTTGCTCCTTGCTGCACGCTACTCAATGGGAATAAAAACCTTCTCATTCACCAAATAACTGTTCATGCATGTTGACATGTGTTTCCATTACTTCCGCTATTCCATGAAAACACCGGTCACAGGCGTTCTACTTTCAATTCATAACGTTTCTTGAGAGTTTCAAGTACCATATTCTACCAAAAACTTCTTACCTTTTCGCTTCGTTTGCCGACAAATATCATAAGGAAACTGTGATGTCTCGAGGTTCCATACCGAACAGCTTGGATAACTTTTGTCAGTGGTAAGAAATCGCGCAGAAGTTCCTTCGTCAACGAGCGTGTATCAATCCCTCTTTGTTCGGTGTTTTTGTGTTTTGTTGAAGAAAACACCTGGTGTCCTGTTCCATTTCGTTTAAGGGGTGTTTCTGACCCAATTATGTTTCTTCTTCTTTTTTACCGACAACGCGCTTGTCAAACTTCTGAAATTGACAACTTGATAAATGGGAACCTCAGTTTTCAATTAATATTAGCAGAGGGTGTTCTAAAAGGAACATGTTGGTGATTGTGTGCTCTCACAGTGAATAAAATGTTACGGAGGAAATCATGCTAGAGGAGCTAGCTAAGGCCATGCACTTGTTTTCATTGAAAGTGGACTCCCGGGGCCGTTTCCAAACTGAGCTTCCAATGTCTTGCAAAGCACTCAGAGTACTTTTTTGAAAAATATGTAACCAGCCTAAACAAACATTTTTGAACAGGACCCGCTTATTTTTTATTAGGATACAATGTTTTTTAATCATAAACAGCGACGCCGACCCCACCCTTACGTTATATATATGTATTGTCTAAGTCTGATATAATTTGCAGTGGCGTAACCATACGTTTTCATTTGGGGGGCGGGGGGGGGGGGGCAAGCGGAGGCAAAATGATTTAGTGTGATATTTATTTGTATGGAACCATTCATTTGTGCATTTTTTTCGATCTCGTTTTTTGTTTGGGGGGATTTTGAGGGATGCGCGATGCTTGGGTTCAGAAAATATTGCTTAGCAATGTTTTGCTTAGCAGAAATCAGCAGGATACCAGTCACAAATTTTACATGTGACATAGTAGTTTGGCTGGTAACCTTATTCTGCTAAGCCCAATTTTGTTGTGCTTAGCTAGTTTTTGTGCTTAAGCAGCTCTATGAAATTGGGCCCTGTTGCTCATTATCCACAAATATACTTAGGCTATCATCTCCACGGCAAGCGGATACTGGATTTGTAAGTAACCTCTACTACCCAGACGATCAAGCCACCCTTTACTGAAAATGACATTTACAAAATATCCTAGATGTAATTCAAAACACATTGCATTGGGACATTTAGTGATGAAACTTTAAAGGGTGGAGCGGGGGGGGGGGGGGCTAATGCAAGCACGAAGAGCGCCTCAAGGCGCGCGAGGTCTTGTGGGCCCGCTTAAGGGCCCCAAATAATTTCGGCTCTGTGGTGAATGAGGTGATTCTTAGGCCACTTTCCCTCACTTTTGTGAACTTTTATTTTTTATATAGAGTTACGTTTTTATTGGTTTTCTCTTGCTCTAGTCATTACTCGTACCCAACGGTCTCATCTAAGACTGGATGGGCCAAAAATGAGATTGAACAACCGTTGGATGTAGTAGGCGCACCGAGCGAAGTGGTTGGGCCCGGGGCCGAGAAATAAGGCAATATTACTCAATGAAATAATGATGAAATTATATGACAATGCTATACTAGCTATACGTATCTCAATAGTCTCATAGTATCTTTTTTCCGAGGTATTTATCCATGCGTCACGTTAAACTTTAAATTAACTCAGAATTTATAACTATTTATTATTTTCGATCTCTTTCTTTTTGTTCTTTTACTTTGCTTACGAAGTAAATTTCGTTCGGCAAATTGCATGATGGAAAATAAACAAAAACAGACCACACACCTTATCTACGACCATTGCCGTACTGGCCGTACCGCTTCCTACGGGGTCTTGCAAGTGACTTAAATGTATCATTCAGTTTTTATTTTTCGCCGTTTTTTAACATAAGAGCCTATGTTTTACGTTATTTTTTTCCATTACTCTAAGCATTTCTAATGTAGGGCCTATGTACATTCCTCTTTGTTGACACATGGTTGACACGATCGCCGCTTAGAATGTTATACGATGTACATGTACTCGCACGTAGGCTAAGTAGTTTTATAACACAATTTGTTTTATTGACTAATAAGCATTATTTGCCAAATGCAAAGATGTAAACATGAATTCAAGTTCGACATAAAGTAAGTCTTGAGACTCGAGATCAGTTACCTGATAAACAAATTGACCTACCCTTCTATAAAATGGTAAAGACCAGTTATTTCGCTGGTTCGTGGTTTTATTTCATTTTTGTAACTCAAGTAACAGCAAATCTACTTCAGCGCACCAGTGAGGCAAGATGGCGGCCGCCTTGGACGCAGATAAGCTGCTTGTGCAATGTGAATCACAAGAACTGGAGGTGAATCATTCTTTTTGTGCAATTGTCATATACAAACAACAGTAAATATTTTTCAACAGGCAAATTACAACTAATAATCCAGTATGGGCCTTTCGGGACCGCCCTGGTGGGAAGGTGTGAACATTTTATTGCTCCATGCTCCATCCATAGCCACGGCACAGCCGTGCCCGTTCATTCATCGTTTCACTTCATGACCTGATGACGGAAGAGTCATTGACATAGCGCTGTTCGTTTCATTTTTAGGACATGTCGACCTAAGGCCGAAATGAGGTCAGGGTCAAGGGTCCAGATGTCAGACCATAGAGCCTGACAATTTTTTTCCAACAAAAATAGAAAATAATGAGTAATGACAAATTGAGAGCGCTGAAATGGGGCTTGTTTAGGAAAAGAGTGAAAACGCATAAACAAAAACTAAAGTTTTAATTGGCCAGAAGTGCTATGATCAGATGATTATGATTGAAAATCTGGATGAAACACTTAACATTTTAATCTCTCTACTGGAAGAACGCGGTAACTTTGTAGTGAAACCTTACTCAGGAATATCCGCAATCGGATTTATGACAATTTACCCTGAACCTAACCCCCCTAAGCGAAATGTAAACAAACAAATAGGCCTAAATAATAAAGTCTCTCACGAGACATGAGACGAATCACCAACACACAACTGATGATTGCCAAGAAGGCATGAAAACATGTTATTGCTATACAGAGAGGATCTGAAAAAATCTTTGGGTCTCCCCTAAAAAATAAACTTTTGGACACATTTGTCAACTGGTTCTTCTGGTCCTTTTTATGCTCGTCAACTACCCCTGTCAACCTGACAAAAATACGAACAAAACCCAGTCTAGTCCTTGCAGACCCTACCCCAACCATAACAAAATTGTAAAAGTGGACCTTTACAGTTTTATGTCAATCTCAAGTCAACAGTGTTGGAGTGTCACTGAATTGGACACCGCCATCACTCCATTCTCTGCATTATCCGGCCCGAAGAGAAGGCCAACGGAATGCTTGTCTGAAAATCACGAAAAATTACATATTTTATATACAGGATTTATACAGGAAACTCATGTCTGACCCGTCGAGTTGTCAGACAGACGAGTTGTCTGACCGGTCGAGTTGTCTGACCCGTCGAGTAGTCTGACCGGTCGAGTTGTCTGACCCGTCGAGTTGTCTGACAAACGAGTTGTCTGACGGACGAGTTGGCTGAACTCCAAGGGTCCTCATGTCATTTTTTAGTATTGCTCATCCAATGAAACTTGTTCACTTATTGTTACTAAATGCACTATCACATTTGAGTAAATAAGATACTATTTTATTTCATACATTCATACCATGGCCATGCATACACATGTCAAATGCCTATGAGTGAAAAAGTGGCAGTCGGATATGGAAGTTTTAGCTTACAAAAAAACCCAAACAAACTATGCAAACATTTGCTCTACACGAATGTAGAGTAGAGGACCCTACTAGCAACTAGGAACCTGTACTCTACATTCATGTAGAATTCACTAAGGCCCCTAGCACGCCTAGTCATTGGCATTAGGTTCAGTACAGAATTGTGTATGTCTGGTGGTGACTTGGTTGAATTGGAGTTAGTCCGAGTTACTTGACCCAACAACGCCTTTAATATTTGGACAATATCTGGCGTATGCAGGGCTTTTTGGTACCACTACTGTACAAAATCCCCCAAAAGAGGGTGTGACAAAATCTGTTTCAAAATCCATCATAGACCTGTAGATACTTTAAACTCAAGACCTTGTTAGACCATGGTGCCCTTTGCAAAGTTCCAATACATTAATGTTACCCTTTCCTCATAGAAGTGCCTCTCACCAGAGAAACGTCCACATTTAGTTGGTTTTAAACCGCCGACCGGCCTGTAGGGTATCACCCGATCGCTGACAGCTTAAGCTGAACTCAAAATATGGCACGAAGTGTGGTCAAGGATTCATCCTTGCCTCCCTAGTGGGACTATGCCCCTTCAAGAACGAGGTTCAATGCTTGGAACTCACCTGAGTTATGCAGACGAGATGCATTTCTCAAAAAAGAGAAATTTTTGGCAAAATAAACTGTCCATGTTGGATCAAGAGGACTGTTGTGCGTTGATGCGCATGGAACACATTCTACGGATTCGCACAATCTACAGATTGAAAGGGCAATGGTTCACCGTGAAATTAAAAATGGGTTTTTTTCCCCCATATTTTACAGGCTCCAGGTGGTGTGGCGACCCCAGAAGTTTATTCAAAGCTTCTTGCCTTGTATCTTCTGAAAAATGACATGTAAGTTTATGGTGCCTTGTATGCATGGTGCCATTTAGTCACGAGGCTCAGACACACTTCCTTGTTAGTCTGGTCAAAAATTTGCATGCTGCCTGTGGGAATACAGTGAGTGCTTATTTTACATGGTACTTTACGTGCTTATTTTGATTGCGGCATTCAGAATAAGCAATTGTTATAGGGGTCTTACTTAGTCTGTAAGAAAAAGTTCATGATGGGTAATTATTAAAATATGGACGTCCGCTCACTGATTATGAAGTTCTGAATTACTATTAAATTAAGTCAAAAAAATTGCAACTGCAGACCCCCAAAATGATTTGTGCTTAATTTGATTGCAGAAGTAAAACATACCACCTGATTTGAAGAAATATTCACAGGTTGTACTCTTTATAAAACCAATGATGAATTAATTTTCTCTAATTTATTTAAAGGTATCGTACACGTTTAGTAATGACTCAAAACAAATATTAGCATAAAAACTTACTTGGTAACAAGCAACGGAGAGCTGTTGATAGTATAAAACATTGTAGGAAACGACTCCCTCTGAAGTAATGTAGTTTTTGAGAAAGAGGTAATTTCTCACTAAAATAATAAAAACTTCCTTTCTGAAAGCACACAAACGTACAACAAGGGTGTTTTTTCTTTCATCATTTTCTTGCAACTTCGATGATCAATTGAGCCCAAATTTTCACAGGCTTGTTATTTTATGCACATTTTGGGATACACCAAGTGAGAACACTGGTCTTTGACAATTTCCAAACGTGTTCAGTGTGAATAGTTTACTTCATTCTAAAAATAAAAAAAGCAGATTTTCCCAAATTTATACACATGTTTGATTTAAAGATGTCATTCATAAAGCCTTCTCTTTTAATTACAGGAACAATGCTAAATTCTTGTGGAAGAGAATCCCTCAGCCAATCAAGACAGCCAACCCAGAGGTTGGTCTAATCTGGGCTGTTGGTCAGTGTATGTGGCAAAGGAACTTTCCAGCTACCTATGCTTCACTTAATAAAGAATGGTCAGAGGCGGCCAAGCCCGTTATGGAAGCCATATCAGGTAAAGTCACATATTCCTCCTTTGCTATAATAACCTATATTTATTTGGGGATACAGTTGAAGAACTTCAAGATTTTGATGTACAAGCGGGTTGAAGGTCAGAATTTGATGCACCAATTTGCTCATCTTTAAAGGGTGTGTACAACATTGGTAAGAATGAAAATATAAATGCGCACAGATTTGCACATAACTCACATGGTATAAAGATGGTCATGGTAGGTAACTTCCCTTGAAATAGTTTTGCTTGAAATGCCATAGTTTTTACAAAACGAGTAAAATAATAGTATTTATCCTGCAGGATAAATTCCTATGTTTGAAAAAAAGTTAAAACACATAAGGTTTTTTTTCACTGTTTTCTCATGACTCTGAAGACCGATTTAGCTTAAACTTCCACAGGTTTGTTATTTCATGTATACATGTATGTTGGGTCACATCGAGTTTGGATACAGGTCTTTGGCAATTGCCAATGTTGTACACACCCTTTAAGTGAGACATCATTTAATTGATGAGATTTTACACACCATTTAATGCTCACATGTTTGTGTACAGGATTTGCTTGTCCCATAGTGTTTTTGGATGTCTAGCTAGATGTTGTGTGTTCTGTGAATGTTTCAAGATTTACATTTTTATCTTTTACCGAAAATCGTGTAATTTTTGCATACATACAAGTGTCAACAACCATTTGCGTGCAACTGGAATTTTTGTAAACTTCCTTTTTCTTGAAACATAAATGTTGTTAAAAAGAAAGTTTCCTTGAACCACTGAACGCCGGTAGACATGTACACAAGAAAAACGTTTCTGGACCCGCAAACAGAAGCCTTTTTTAAAATGTCGTGGGTAACATGCTCGGACATTATAAAGTTTAGTGTGCACTTAACAAAGAGGGACAAAGGGTACTGGAATTTCATGCTCCAAATCGCCATTTTTTATTGTGTATTTCCTAAGGCCTTCATCCTTTTATTAGGCTGCCACCATTGTATTCGGCATGGGAGGTAAGTCCAAGACTCCAGCATGTCTTGGCCGATTATCTGCTGTGGATTACGGTGGATAAAAACTACATTTTCTCGAAAGAGAAAAAGAAATCCAGGAACATTTTATGAGATCGTTTGTTGTCTTTACTTGGTTAAGTCATAGTTTCATTGTGACAACGGTATTCTCAAATATATTCTGAAATTCTGAAAATTTGGACAAAGACAAATTGACTAGAGCAGGATTTGAACCTGCACTCTACCAACTGAGCTATCTAGCCCTAATGTTGGCAGTCTCCCTATTTTGTCAATATTCATACTTTGTTCAGGGATGCCAGTCAGATGCCATTCAACCTGTAACTGCTTTATGCGGCGGCACATTAATCTGGAAGTTGCAGGTTCAATTCTTGCTCTAGAGTCAATTTTTCTTTGTTCAACCCAAAATTAATTAAAATTTACCTAGTAATTTTTCCTTGTGGTATATTACTTGAAGTTTCAACTCAACAGAGAACTCTGCATTATTTATCTTAAATGTAAGGGAAAGTGAGTAGAGAGTAAGTTTCATATTTGATGCGATGATAGATTTATTACTGATTCCTCTGCAGAGAACATAAGGCAAAGAATGTTCCATCTCATTAGCCAAGCCTACACAACGATTGAAGCAGAGGAATTTGCAACTTATTTTGGACTACAAGTTGAGCCAGCGATTGCTGGTGAGTACAGAGTCAGGATCATCTGGTAGCGTCAAGGAATTTTTATAATAAAAATCACAATTTCTATAAAAATTGTTGCATGTTTTGTTGTTTGTGTCCAACGAAAAGTCAACTGTGATTGTCAAGAGGTAGGCTTGAATTATGGTAAATCTTCAAATTTTGCATTTATTTTCCATGCATTTTTCTGTGTTTGAACATTTAAAAGGTACATTCTTGGATCCTTTTAGAGTTATGGTTTTTTTCCTGGAAAATTGCTGTCCAGATCTATTTTGAAACCTCCACAGCAAGCAAACAACTGAATTTATAAATGAATTGGGCAATCTAACAAAATATAAACAAATTGGTCTTGCATTTTTTATGTGATTTGCCTTTTTATTTTCCATTGTTAGTTTTGAGTAAATCTGAACCCATTTTTATTGACTCTCACCTTCCACCTCTAGGACCCAGTTTGAATCCTGCCGCACTATGTGGATTGGGTTTTCAGTCCCTACCTGATTGAGTGGGTTTTCCCTAGTATAGTTCTCTGGGGTTTTCCTTCTACATATAAAACTGAAACTTCCGTCTTTGTCTTGTCTCAATGGGGTTCTTGGCTAGTATAGTGATTAAGTTCGCTTTTCTGAGAGTCCTTTGCTTCACAAGCAGAATTAATCAATAAAAGGAAATAAAATTTTAAAAAATTGCAGAAAACAATTTTACAAATAGATAGGTTTTCTTTGTTGACATTTTGTTCTTATTTATTTCAGCTGCGACAGCAGAAGGATGGCAGTATAACAGTGAAAACAGTATGATATCACCAAACAAACCAGGTTTGTCCATTTATTTATTGAGTTTTGTCTGGCGGCTAAAGGTGCTTTTATATCCCTGCAGCTCGGAGCATTGCAGCCGCATCCTTCACAATTCAACTTCTCAGCTGGGAGTACGGATGATTAGGCCGCATCCGAAT
Organism: Plazaster borealis; assembly: GCA_021014325.1. Lineage (NCBI taxonomy): Eukaryota > Metazoa > Echinodermata > Asteroidea > Forcipulatida > Labidiasteridae > Plazaster > Plazaster borealis. Next base: position 8,896,015 of record CM037471.1, on the reverse strand, counting down.
TGGCGACTACAGCTACGGCTACGGCTTTTGCTAAGGGTGTTGCTAAGGAAGTCCTATTCTTCAGCGCATGATGATGCGGAAATCTAGCTGTAGCTGTAGCTGTAGCTGCCAATTCAGATACAACCTTAGCCTCCCAAATTGTTATTATTATTACAGACCTGCCAACCTGTACGCATTTTGCGTATCATGTACGCATTTTCCCATCTGGGTACGGCGGTACAAGATTTATGCAGAAAATACGCAAAAGACGCAAAATCTAAATCGCGGTGTTGTTAAACTGCAGCACGAACGGACAATTTTGTTCTCAATTTCTTCAACTGTCATTCGTTCGGCCCCAAGTGCAAAAACAACCGAACAAAGACACCCTGCATCTGAGTGATCATTATGTGCTTTGATAAAAAAGAGGTTGTGCTTAGAACTACATTATATTTTAAATTCTTACTCCCGCTGGAATACTAATAAACCAATGCGTAACAAAGGGGATGGGAATGGCGCAATCCAGTTTCGGTCAATCTGGTACAGTACATTGTATAGCCGTATGCATGGATGTACGTGCACACAACGCACGTGTTCGGCATCGCCGTGTGATTATACTTGAGTCTACAACATGGACGCCGATCGAAGTGTCAGATTAATCATGGAGGAAGGAAATACATCATTTCTGTTAGTTTTACTTTTATTAGGGGAGAATAGTGGGAATTTCATGGCCTGTGATCTTTGTATAAGAGAAACAAATGATGAATTGAAGTGGAACTTGACAATTCTACGATAGGCTTTCGTTTGTCCGTTTACTGGGCAACCAAAGATGGAACCTTTCGCATTATTATTGTCAAGTTATTTGCATGCCGAGTAAGTTACTAATAATTTAGGAAACTTGTTGAACAGTGCTTTTCATATAAATTAATATATGTTATTGGAATAGAAATCAGTCAAAATGGGCTCACCGCCCGTAGGGAAACCCCTGGCCAATTTTTGGTGAAAAGTACATTTTGTACATTATTGAATTGTGTTTTTCATTGAGATTTATACATGATAGTGGAACAGAAATCAGTCAAAATGGGCTTACCGCCCGTAGGGGAACCCCTGGCCAATTTTTTTTTCTTTTTTCGCCCTAACAATTGTTTTGCCCCTTGAGTGACATCTATGATCTAGGCAATTGGAACATACAGTGCTAACAGTACGTGTAGTTGGGCTTCTGGGTTATGTCGCCGTGCACAGGCTTCTGGTTTTAATGCCGCTGCGCTAATGTGGTACTCAATTTTTTTTACAAGGTTGGCAGGTCTGTTATTATTATGTAGGGTGTTTGGCACATCAGTCATTCTGATTCTTCTTCTTCTTGACAGGTACCCAGCCCGACCAAGCAATTCCAAGCGAACAGCACATTGCCCAGTTGACAGACTTTGTATCATTTCTTGAAAACTAGCTTTTGTAAATATTTATATTGATTGTACATACATGTATCAAAACGTCCAGCAACATGCTCTGTGTTGGTCTGCATACTTACTGTATGCAGTTAGTCTAAAGCAAGTTCTATAGTTTTAATTTGCAAAGTTGAAGGAAACCTAGCCCTGGTAGGACACTAGTCTCTGTTGCACTCTATGAACAGAGGAGTCCAACCTGGGCCAAATTTCATAGAGCTACTTAACAATTGCTTAGCAGAAATGAGTAGGATACCGGTTACAAATTGTACATGTGGCATGGTAGTTTGGCTGGTAACCTTATTCTGGTAAGCATAATTTTGTTGTGCTTAGCTACTTTTTGTGATTAAGCAGCTCTATGAAATTGGGCCCTGGGCTAAAGGAAAGGGAACTTATGCTGTAAAAACTTGTCTTTAGATATGAAAACCTTAGACATCAAATGTAGGATAGATCCACGTGTTCTGTTGAGAATCTCACTTAGTGTACAGCTTTGGTGCAAGTGTCTTACATTTGAAGTTTGTATTCCTAATGTAAAATGTTCAATCTTGGAGGTAAAACTAACGGTATGAAAGTGTCACCGGCTAACAACTTTTTGCATACAAACAAATGTTGGTCTGGCCATGGTATTTTCCCCAGAAAACAGGCAGTTTTCATAAGTTGTTTTCATGATGTATTGACTCAAGAATAGTGAATTTGATGGAACATGGGTTCCAAGACCCACCGTTGCATTTCATCTTTTACAGTACACTTAACTATAAAAGGGTGTAGGAGGCAACTAGCATTATGCACATTGATCAGTGACGTCCAATATACAGAGGCTATGTAAAACCTCATAGTGCACAATTTGGGGGCTTACACTTTAACCAAAGACTTCTAGAAAAGCATTTAGTCAATACTTTAGTTGATCATGTTCCATTTAATCTTTTGAAAAATTGTGTTCAACATTTTATTTTTTGCTCTGTTCTAACCCCAAAATGTGTGTACCTATTCCTGTATCTGTGTTATAGAACTTAAGCAGCATACCTATTATTTTAAATTAAGGCAGTGTATTGTGACCTGGTAGGAAGATGTTAACAAATGCTCAGGCCAGTTGTGTTGGAACATTATACAACATGGAAGGTAGTGGCAGCACTTAAAGACTAACTAATTAAATTTTAAAAAACTGCATGAGCTTTCGTAGCAACGACTTCATCAGATGCAAGTAGGCTAGTTGTTGCTACGAAAGCTCTGCAGTTTTTAATGTAATTAGTTAGTATTTAAGTGCCACCACTCTCTTCTTTGTTTTATCTATCAGACAAACACGGCTATTTCTATTATTGGAACATTATGAAACACTTTGATGTATGTTGTTTTTCTTTAGCATAACAAGCAATTCAAATAACAGTGTGGTGTGAGTTTGGGGATATGACTAAAGTCAAATCCTATAAATATTGGTATTAAAATGGCATGAAAGAATCATCCCTCCTCCCCACAAAAAAGCAAGAGAGAGAGAGGGGTGGGAGGTGGTTAGAAAAATGTGTTGTTTCAAAATCTGTGCATTTAATTGACAGTGTATTTGGATGCTGACCGATTATCTAGGGCCTTAACTCATGGAACTTTGGATCAATTCATAAAAGGGAACACTAATTGCGAAAAAACTTGCTTTATCAATTCAATTAAAGCCAACATATTAAGCAATTTTAGAAGTTAGATTTTAATACTTTCTGGTATACTAATTGCTTAGTCACAAGTGACCGTAAGTTTGAATTTTCCACTCAAGACGGTGTTTCTACATCACTCTCTGTTCTGTTTTACACAGTTGCCCTAAGGCAGTATTATCTTTAACATTTTATTTTAAAATAAACTTTGCTATTCAAAACGTTCTCCACACTAACATTGATGTTGTATTTTAATCAGTCTTGCAGTTTACGTTTTTGATATAATGTGCCTATTTGGAAATCAGAAAATAATCACCCCCCCCCCCAAAAAAAAAGAAATCCCCCCAAGTTAATAATGAAAATAAATAATAAAATCAAATAATGTTGAGCACTTTTATTGTGTGCTTAGCTATATCGGTGTTTTTTTAAGCGAGTCGATAAATAGCCTAAACTGAGTTGCCTAGGCCAACTCTGGACAAACTCCAAACAAATGGAAGTAGCCTATGTGCATGTAGCCGCCCCCTCCCTTCCCTATTGTAGATGACATGCCGCCAAATGGACAGCCAACCCCTCGTGCTGAAGTTATGCTGGAAAATGTGTTCTTAAAAAATGTCTCAGTAGTTTAAAGATTATGTTGATTTTAGAATTTCGTTAAAAATCAAAGATGGCCACCAAGATGGCTTCAAATTGACCCCAATTTCTCGAAAAAGGGGAACATACAAATTCAAGTTATAACACACCTGGAGGATTAAAAAAATAATAAGTTCGAAAAATATATTCTCGGGGTGCATGGAAACCCAATTTTCCCACATACCAATAGTTATTGTATAAAGAACCCGCTCCACACCAGGCTAGGGCAGCAATGAAAAGAAGAGAAGACCGTCCCAGAAACTCAAACCGGGGGTACTCTGAAAAGCTTAGCTCGTAGGATGATGAGGACTGGGTTGAACCACTCATAAAGCAGCAGTCCGAAAGAGGCGCAGGCGACTCTGGTAATTATAGGTAGGCCTATAGCCTATTTGAAAAATTGTTCCGTTATCTCAGATAGCTTAAAGGCATCATACACGTTTGGTAATTGGAGCCTATTTGTTTGTTTCGATCCTATATATAGTTGTAGATATATACCATAAAACTAACCTGTGAAAATTTCATTTCAAAAGGTGGTAGCGTTTTTGAGATATTGCCAAAAATCTGGAGCGGTTGTGTTCACGCAGGAATAATAATCTGCATTGGATACACACTCTGAGATACGTTACCGTAACGCTTCTCAATAGTCAAAATATTTTGGGGATAAAAAGTGATATTATATCCATAGCCGCTGCAGTCCTTCGAAGTAAAAAGTCTCTCAAAATGCATTATACTATCCAAAGCTGCTGTACTTCTTACCAAGTTAGTTTTTATTGCCCGTCAATTTTCAAAGTCACCAAACGTGTACGGTGCCTTTAAATAATCGTAGCTGAATGCGACCTAGGCCTAGTATACCGGGAGACGAGTGATGAGGGGCATTCCGTTCTTACTCCTCTCAGCTCCCTGGATCTTTAAAGGCACTGTACACGTTTGGTAATTATACTCAAAATATATTAACATAAAACTGACTTGGTAACGAGCAACGGAGAGCTGTTGATAGTATAAAACATTGTGAGAAACGACTCCCTCTGAAGTAACGTAGTTTTTGAGGGGGAGGTAATTTCTCACTAAAATAATAAAAACTTCTTGCAAGAAGTTTTTATTCCTATCTGAAAGCACACAAATTTGTACAACAAGGGTGTTTTTTCTTTCAACATTTTCTTGCAACTTCGATGACCAATTGAGCCCAAATTTTCACAGGCTTGTTATTTTATGCATAATGTTGGGATACACCAAGTGAGAACACTGGTCTACCAAACGTGTACGATGCCTTTAAAAAGGCTCTTTATGGTCTCTCATTCAGTGGTCGTAAAAATGGAGGGCCTGGAACCCGCTTGACACTCATCCACTATATAGGACCTTAAAGTACCATCCTTCGTATCCTGAAAGTAAATATTATTGCCAAGACACTTCGTTACGAAGTGGATTGGAACAAATGAGGCAAAACTTCATCTATTGGTTAAATTTTTAGTTCGGAGACCAGGGCCCAATTTCATAGAGCTGCTAAGTACAACAATTTGCTTAGCATGAAATTTCTTCCTTGATAAAAACAGCATTACCCGGCCAAATTTCCACGTGATTTTCAGGATAAAACAACAGCTGAATACCAGTAACAAGCAATATGCAACACATGGAAATTTAGTTGGTAATCCTGTTTTTTTATCAAGGAAGAAATTTCATGCTAAGCCAATATTGGTGTGCTTTAGCAGCTCTATGAAATTGGGCCCAGTCCACATGTCAGTCTCGCCACTTCGGTTTCCCGCTGAAATTATTCGATAGCGCCCTCTCTTTTCGTCGGACATCCCACGGTGAGTGCATACTGCAGCTGCTGCAGTAGTGTAGTACCAGCACAGCACAACTGCACGTCAGGGGCAGCAGTACGGAGTAGTAGTAGCACACGTGAAAGACCCACACTGTTTAGCAGCTGTCAAACCAACGCACGTCCACGACCCGGACATCAGAATACCCTCTCGTCCTTTACATGAGTTAGCCCTCATTTAGTGTGGGTAAGTAAGTATTTTGCAATGGAAATCACTTTATGATGACCCTCAGAGGGTTTAGTTTAGGCTCTAGCCCCAAGTAAGTTCGCCATTCATCAAGTGCAGAACTTGTTGGCACTCTTTGATCTTGTTTGTTTCGCTCCCCTTGCCCATTTCATGGAGGGAGGAAAATATTGACTATGCAGACATAGGCCTACAGACACTTAACCTTTACTTGCTCTACAGAGGAGTGGTCCAATCATGGAGGTAGCTACTTCCACGGTCTAATCATGGTCTAATATTGTGGCTTTAAAGTTTAATGTTTGTCCAGGGTTTTCTTGTTCCATAAAAATGTGCAGTAGGCCTATTCCGTTTTCTTGCTTTAAAATGTTTGTCCGGGTTTTCTTGATCCATTAAAAATGTACAGTAGGCCTATTCCGGATGTTTGATCCAAGAATGGCAAGAAAAAACAACCTAGGGGGCATACACAGGACGTTTGCTACATAAGCAACAGATGAATTGTATTGCATAGCTCCATTTCTAGGGGCAAGTGGAATTGGTCACGGTGGTTTGGCCCTATAGTCAGCTAGTGGGGGCTGAGGTAATGCAAACAATAATAATATAGTGAGCATGCATGTTAGTTATGTACACAATAAATTGATGCAATATTAAGTGGCTATATGGCTCTTTGAAACCACAGCTTCACCTTGGGCTCTGTCCACCACCTGATTGAAGCCCCAAGGAAAATGAAAATTTTCCAAATAACTGAAGGAGCCTATGGGCAAGTTCAAGCCAAAGCTGTGGTTTTCGAAAAGGGCCTATATGTACGTATGTGTGTATATATTAAACTGGACTAATGACTGGACTCGGGTGAGTTTAATTTAATTTAGTTTATTCTGGTTGTGAAGCCAAGGACTCTAAGAAAAGTGAACTTAATCAATGTACTAGCCAAGAACTCAATGGAGAGAAGACAATCAAAAGGAAGTTCTAGTTTTAGATGTGGGAGGAAAACCCCAGAGAGAGTTATTCCATCAGGGATAACCCACGCAGTCGGGTAGCGGACTGAAAACCTAATCCACGTAGTGCCCCCGGCTTGATTCGTACCGGGGTCCTAGAGGTGGAGGGCGAGGAAAGATAGCACTTCGCCAATCCGACCACACACTTCGAGCCCAGACAATAAGGCGGCTTGCGAGGTATGAGGGATGATGAATCAAGTACCTGGCTCGCTGTATCATCTCCTCAATCATAAATTAGTCTTGTTACTTATTGATATTTATGAGGAGTCATAATAATTACCCTGATGCTGATGTAATTATTTCACTCATCTGTAATGATCTGCAGATTGAAAATAATCAAAGTGTGAGAGAGTTTTATGTCTGTTCAGTTAATTTAAAAACTGAAACAAAATAAATCTAAATACTTTTCTCTAAATATTCATATAATTTCTGCTATTGGCATGAAAAAAAACTCAGAGGTAAGGTGTGGGTATGCATCGCTCGCAAAAGAGATTTTTCTTGGAAACATAATAATTTGCACAAACACGAACTGAACACTTTTCTGCCATCTTATTCTTTGTGAGAATGTGATTTAAGAAAATTCTCCAAAAAACTATACAGGAGATTGGAATTAATTTTCACAAAATAACAGATAATTGGCGAAATAACCATTAATAGTTTACCACTGTGACGGTAAGGCAAGGCAATTCCACAGACAGTATGAAATTTAACCAATGTGCTTGAAATCCACCAGCTATGGTGCATTACCCTGGTCCCAGAGATCCAGATGTTGGAAAAACATCTGTTTGTATCAGCCAGTCCACAGGGTTTTGACTGTGTCAACTGTTGCATTTTGATGTAAGCATGGGTGCTAGAAAACATCTGACTGACCTTGTTACTTGGCTTGTCATGGACAAGCGGTCAAGAGCACCGGACTCAAGCTCTGGTGTTTCTGATCAGTAGAGTGGTGGTTCAAGTCCTGGTCTTGACACTTGTGCCCTTAAAGGTATTGTACACTTTTGGTAACAGCTCAAAAACAGTGTCCACATTTTGTGTGATTCAACATATGCATGAACAAACAAACCTGTGAAAGTTTGAGTTAATTGGTCATCGAGGTCACAAGAAAATAGTGAAAAGTCGAGACCTTATGTGTTTTCTGTTTTTTCAAATTATCGCGCGTGATAAAAACTATTGTTCTACTCATTTCTCAGAAACGATAGTATTTTAGGCAGAAATGTTTTAAGGAACCCTTTCTACCATTACTTACTTTAAATCATGTAAGCTATGTGTGAATCTGTGAACATTGTGTTTTTCGATCTTACCAATAGTTTACAGGGCCTTTAAGCAAGACACTTAGCCGTTAAAGTGTGTGGTCCTGTGTGTTATGTAATGCACAAAAAAGAACCCAGTACAATTACCTTTAATTAAGAGACAGGGTTCACCCTGGTGTTTCCGGCATGGAAGGCTGCATTAAGTTTGTGCCACACACCTTGTAAATCATTACATGGTTTGTATACATGTATGTAGAATTGGTCTTATATCCAAACATAGCTTGAAAAAAATAATGAGCGCTTTAATAAAATAATGAGCGCTTTAATAAAATAATGAGCGCTTTGGGACACCCTTCGGGTGTGAAAGCACTATCAGAACTGAGTACTACTAGGCCTATTATTATGTAAATTAACAATTCGTTCTCCATGCTAATTGGTTGTGTGATTGTTCATTTGTTTTCATATGGTGTGTGTTATGAATGCAACTTTGTGGAAATATAATGTCATTTTGAATTGGGAAAAAAAAGGGTTAAAGTCTGTTAAATTGTGCTGATCCTTATAAAAGAGGTTAATATTCACACCCGTTGCATCTTCTCATTTCTGTGTACATCCCGTAGATTTGTTACAATTTGGTATACCTGTACATTTCAATTTTAAAGAGCAGTGGCAAGGAAGCATTATGTTAATGTATACATGTAGTGGATGGAGTCTTAAAATCAACCACTATGCCCCATAAAGATTATCCCCCTACCTAGACTCAGCTACCCTGGAAGCAGCCCCTGGCTAACTACACAGTTAACTAAACTGTACAGCTGTATATATACATGTACCTGGACATCTAGTTTCATTGGCAAATAAATCCATTACCTGGGAAATGAACTGCATGGAGATTTTTACAGCCAGTGAGTTGTTTGACAAGTTGGCTGGAAAATCTAACTCATCAGCCTGTTGGAACTTAGACAAACTTAACGAAAATAATACATGAACAAAGCTAAAATCTTTGATGCATTTTTGGTGATGGTTCGTATTGGTTTGTGATGGTTTGTATTGTGACAATAAACTCAAGAAGTTTACATTAACCCTAACTGCCACCCTGCTAAATGCATCAATATCCAACAGTGTGGAAATAAAAACCCTGCTAAATGCAAGAGGACTCTGATGCATTGTGAAGTGAACTGGTTTACGGTGACTGCTATTTGCAGGAAAACACAAGTTTAACCATATATATGTGCATTTCGATGTGTTTGGCAGGGTTAATTAAAATACCTGTTGCCTCTCTGTCTTGTTTAATCTGTGTCAGTTTGAGGAAACCGGTACTTAAAAATGGATTCCTCTACATTTTTTAAAAGTTAAACAAAATATAATCTGGAAATGTAGTGTACATTGTGACAAATGATATATTATTTGTCGAACAATGGGATCTACTGATATATCATTTGTCGTACAATGGGATCTACTGGTAAATCATTTGTCGTACAATGGGATCTACTCATTTTTCTGAAATTCTGTCCAGCCCCACACATCTGTTACACTTCTCTTATAATAGTTCAAGTGCAATGTAGCATTTGGCACTTCCAGTAAAGCTTGGACCATGATCCATGAGCAGGCCTGATGCTTCGTTCGTGAAAGGGCAAGGGCACCAAGGCGTTTTCTCCTTTGTAAAGGGCACCACTATATGACGAAATTGCAAATTTCTGTTGGAATGTTCAAGGGGCACCAAATGCTTTTGTTGCCCTTTTGAAGCATCAGGCCTGCATGAGGGAAATATTTACATTATACTTGTAACTTAAAGGGCATGAAATCTTATGGGAAAATATTTTGAAAAACACATCCTGTATCTTAAAGTAAGCAATGAATGCAAAGAAACAACACAGTCAAGTTTCAGTTTCTTTCATTATGGACATTATGATTTATGGTTTTGCTAACGGTAATGAGTTCAAACGTTGTTAAGTTTAGGCTGTTGATAATTCATTTCTGTTATTAATCATGATTGTTCTTTTCTTCAAAATGCCTGTACTAGACCTGATATTTTGTTCTTGAACAAGAAGCTTTTGGTTGACCCTACTGTAGGGCCAACCTCATAAAGCTATGGGAAAAGCAGACATTCGGTTTCATACAGCACAGCTGTTGCTTACAGCAACAAAGCAAAAAGCATGCTAACTTGCCAGCAGTTCTTGTAAGCAGAATAACCAGTTCTCGTAACCAGCAAAGGGGGTGCCTCAGAACCCTTGTCCCCTCAAATGAGATAGGAAAAATAATAATAAAAAAAGTTCAATATATCAAACCCCCTTCCCTAAGCCCACCACTGAAAAAAAATCATTCTTGCCCCTACTTGTCCCCCAAATGAAATTGTCTAGTTATGCCACTAAGAATGACTGACACAACAATGAAAAACCCATCGTGTGCACCAGGCACCAGACACTGCCAAATCTTCTTGGTTGCTATAGAATACTTTATGATGCAAGTTTTTCTGCAACAGTAAGCAAAAAATGTGCATACATGTACTTTTTTTCTGGAACATTTCAAGGGGTACCAGGGCAATGACTAGGGCCATTGAGGCAATCACCTCTTTATGATTGCTTTTAATCAGGCCTAAAAGAAATCTATGTGGATATTTCAAACCAATTGTGAGGCACTTTATTTAGTCAAGTGAGGCACAATGATGTATGTCCCACTGTGTTTCATTGGATGTTTTGGCAGTAGTTTAAATGATCTCAAATTTTGTAAAATATTTTAGTATTTTGTCGCAACCCTCCTGCAGTGCCCCCACACATCCAAAAGTATGCAAATCTTGAATATTATTGGTGGATGGGACAGTGTAGCTTGTGCATGGGAAAAACCTGAGGTAATTTCCAAGTTGTTTAATATTTAAGATGTTTTCTGATGCAGTGTCAATCTATGATCTGCATGGTACACGTATACTATGTAGATGATGCACTTTCACATGACACACATTATCATTGATTGATGTTTACTACCTGTACGATGTAGGCATCCTGTGTACAAAATAAGAAGCGCAAGTTGCATGGGGCTGCAGTTTGTGGAGTATAACAAAATCTGCATCTCTGCTAGTGCTTGTGGAGATGCTACTCATTAAAAGTGTGTCCTGTGGGCTGGCAAGAGTTTGTGGAGTGTGTGTGTGTCCTTCACGTAACGATAGATTCCCTAATTACAATTAATATTTGATAGGGATTCTGAGATAAGCAGATTGAATTGGGCACAAAATGCCTCTATACATGCAGGACATATTCAGAGAAAAATAAATATACTAAAAAAAATTAAAAAATTAAAAGCATCTCTAACATCATGTTTCATCGAAGAAGGAACAGTTTTCTTCAATCGAAGAGTTTGTAGAATGCAGAGGGAAGATAGCTTCATAAACCGGTCTTGTTTGTAGACACGTGCGTTTCCTCATTGGTCATCTTTGCATCAAAACATACATGGCTAACTATGCATCATGCATATGACATGATTACAGGTTGTGTGCGTTCAATTTAGCAAGTGTGGTTTGAGGTGCGGAATGCCTGAATGCTGGTGAGGCATGCATCAGATTGAACTGTTGTTGTCCATTAGTGGTTTACCGCAAGGCCAAGATAATGTGGCATGGCTCCTTCAATGGCTCAGGCACCTGCCCCTTGCTCAAAGATGCCTCATCAGTATCCTTGGCCCAAGGACAGTTCCACATATCATTTGCATCTTGGTTTGTTTCTGATCATTAAGCAAGGAAGATGGAAAGTTGTCCCTGCAATAGACTATGCAAGTCTCTCGCATGTTTGAACTTCCGGGTATGGAGTTTTACGTGGGCGGGATTTTGTTTTGTCAACTATTTTAGTTTAAATGGGGTAACTTTGGCAGGTTTTTGTATGAATGGTGCAGTAATATTTTTCCATGGTCATAGCTGGATGCTTATTTCAACTTCTACATGTATGTGACATTATGGGCATCCTTTACCCACCCGAGTGATCATGAAAAATTTGAATTATTTTTTCCATTAAACCCCTGGGGGTCAATTAATGTGCTGCCAAGGTTACCCCGGGTTTGAGGCAACTTTGGCAGCTTATATGTTTTGTGTTAAATAGAGAGAAAAAAAGAAGAAAAAAATCGATATAGACGTAAACAGTTTTGTTCTCCTTTACATTTGATGCCACGCACAGTGACAAAAAACCCAGCCTCGTTTAAAATGTTTTGTTTAAAATAAATTATACATATATTTAAAAAAAATTAAAAAGTACATAGGCCTAATATAAAAACATATACATATACATATTTTTTAATACATTATTATTTACTCTGAAAATGTAGATTAATTACAAACTTTAAAGGTTACTTGTTTTCCTAAACGTAATGCCATATACGCATCGCGATTTTATCCCCGGTTAACAAAATTAATGCAACCCTGCCAAAGTTACCCAGGGTGCCAAAGTTACCCCCATCTTACGGTAGTGTATGGCTATGAAAATTATATAAGGCCTATGTTGTTGGGAATGTAAAATGTGATTAACAATATGAAAGTAAAATCAATTCAACAAAATAATGAAGAAGACCAGAGAATGAGACTTGACCTTCATTTCCGGTTACTTGTAGAAAATTTAGAATTTTGCCCAACTGACGGTAATGTTGTAATTAAACCTATGTGTTAGACGCACACCTTCGGGCGTGATTGTCAAATGGGGTTTCTAACCGTAAGCATCCTTGTCCCAAGTTTTAAGTTTTTGAAAATGTAAATAGAACAAATTATTTGTATTATACAAAAAATTGAAAATTTATTTATAAAAACTTACTACGGGTATTTTTATTGTCAAGAATTTTGTACAAATATTTTCTTCGATCTTGTTTTCGACATGCGTGAGACTTGCACAGTCAGTACAGTAGGCCTAAATCTACATCAGTTTGAGATTCCTTTTCGGAAAGAAAATAAAATTTCTTGACAGTAAATAAAGCTTGATTTATTACTGCTTAATTCAGGTGTTAAAGCTAAATGTGCTATCATTGCATAGTTATTGTTAATCATAATAATTAAAATATGATTTGCATGGTTGGTAATATCATTTAATCATGGTTATGTAATGAGGCTGCATGAAACAACATTCTTAAAAAGTACAGTTTTCTGCAGGTACTAAAAAAATTGGTTGTTTTATGTTTCAAATTTTTATTCAGAGACTATTGTTTTCTTAATAAAATGATTCAAATCAACACAAAATTTGATACATCATGCATTTTAAAAGTGACTTTTCTTTTGATATTCATTTAACTTGAACTGCTGTGCAAGTACATATGTGTACCTTAGTTTGAATGTGTAATTAGTCCTCATGCACAAGCTACCACTAATAAGGTCTCAGTGACGAATGATTTATAATGCATCAGAGAGCAAAAGACTGCAGATTTAAAATTATGTGTGATGTCGATCTACAAGTGTACATATAATGTGATGTGCACATAAAAGAGGGTTAAATTGCAAATCCAGTCATGCAAACTGGTTTCATTACAATTTTTCATTACAATTTGATTTTTGCACAAAAGGATTTCAATTACACCCGCAGGATCGGGCGATTTTCTGCAAGCAGTCAACATCATAAACTCATTATTACAGCACAAGCTCCTCCCAGATTCATGTTATTTGATTGCAAGAAGGGCCTGAGTTGAGATTCGTGTTTACACTAGGTTTTTTACCATCTGCACCCATCATAAATGTTTTATGTTACTGACGAAGCTCAACAAGTTGGCCTATATTTTATCAGACATTTATTTGAACAGAGACATGCCAGAGTTTCCCAGATCCCATTATCTGCCCTATATACTATCATCATAGCACTATGGTATTGATTTCAATCCCATCTTGCTGTGGCATTATGCAGTAAGTAGACCCACTCAGCCATTGTAAATATTTAATCGCCCACAAATCTTTCACAAGCTACATAAACAAGGTCTTCACAAATTTGTCAACTATCACAGGTTTTCCCTTGTTCTCTGAATGCCTGAAGTAAGGATTGGGGATTCTGATTGCTGCACAGTGTAGAATTGATTGACTGTAAGTTGAAATTATTTCTATTTTGTTTCTTAAACTGACCAACCAAAGATGGTATCAAAAATGGTAGTTGAATTTCTTATGCGTGGAAAATTTGACCTATAACTGTATTTTCATTGAACTGTATATTGATGTTTCGATTTGTAGGTCTTTGCATTTTATCTTCATCCTCCATTTATCACCTCCTTTTGGATACATTCTAGTCCTCTCTCTCTAGTGTTGAATGTCATTGTTCGTTTTTGATCATGTAAATAATGAAGCCACGCTTAAAGGTATACAGGATTGGTAGAGCTGACAAAATAGTCCCTGACAGTGTTCATGTTTTGTGTGACCAACCATTATAGGCTACATGAAATAACAAACCTGCTGGTAATTGGGCTTAATCCGTTGTGTGGGTCACCTGAAAATAGTTAAAAACCATGCACAATTTTCATCGTGTAAACACATGTCAAAGTTAATTTTCGTTGTAACTACCGAAATCGGCTGTTGCGTTTTGTTTTAGGGTTTCAGATACAGTTTTCTCGAAAATGACTTGAATTCAAAGGGAAATATTTCACAGAAAAAATGGTTCTAGTATGAACTTCTTAATCAGTACGCGTGCAGACTAAAATTAAACAATGATTTTATCCGTACCAATCCTGTTATAATATCGTTAAATGTCATCTTCAATTTATCACCATCTTTTGGACACATTCTAATTTTCGTTTTGTACTGTTGAATTTCATTGTTTGTTTTTGATCATGAAATGAATCCACATTTTATACATACAAACACCAATCATTCTTCTGGGACAAGTTACCAGGGCTTTTTTGTAAATGACTTACGGTAAATCTTTTACCCTTTTTTTCTTAACATGCTTTCATAAACCTGCGTCTAAACTATTTACTGTACCTGTCTTGTAGGCCTAGTGTCTTCAAGTAATGTGCTCTTTGGGGTGATTTTGTTTACTTGAGCATCCCAAAGGTTTGCTCCCTGCCTGTGTAATTTCCTGTGTGTATTTGTAATATCTGGCTTTACATTTTAGATAGTTCTACCGTGTGTAGATGTACCAAAAGAAAGATGAGTGTACATTTCAAATGCGCGACTGTACTACTACCAATCCCTAACTTCCTTACGTTATGCAGGGGCTAAGACTTAGCCATTTATCATATTTTTATGAATAAAAAGTGAACAAACAATTGAAATGTTAAATTACAGACTGCATTTGATTTGTTACTTTGCCTCATAATTTTAACATTGTGTGTGGCACACATGCATCTAACTAAAGTTTCTGCACAGTCGTGACGGTTAAGATTATTTCATCAACATGCAAGCACTGCACTGTCCCTGAAGCGATTTATTCTGAATTCTTGTTATTTCTTTCCTCTATGTTATAAGTAACAGGAACAAGTTTTGGCACCCCCGAACAAAGACATTGACAAAATAGGGAGACCGCTAACATATTAGGGGTAGATGGCTCAGTTTGTAGAGCGCCGGCACGTAAATCCGGAGGTCGCAGGTTCAATATCCTGCTCTAGTCAATTTTTCTTTGTTCAACCCCAAAATAAAAGGAATCTTGTAAGGATACTACATTGATGACGTTTTCTCGTCGATTAATATGTTGTAAAAACAAAAGGAATTACAATAGTTGGCTGCAGATACACCCATGGAGAAATATCCTTCCTCACAATTAATTCACAGCTGACCTTCTAAAACTGAAAACAATTTGTATACAATAATTATACAGTGCACATCACCTCCTGTTCGTTTAGCCGACTGTAATGGTTGGATTTGATGGCCTCTCATTTGTTTATGCATTGTCTGCGCTTTATGAATGAGTAATTAGTTTCCACCACTGCTCTGCTGTGTGCATGGCTTGTTCTAGACATTGCTTAATTGACTCACAGTAGGAACTCACACGTTTGACAGTTGTCAAAAAGTCCACTAATGAGCAGAGAGCAACGAAGTTGAAGCGCATGTGAATATACCTGGTCACTTCGGATGAACTCCTACACTTCTAATGGTTTAACTGCCCCTTGGGATGTGAACAATGTTCCCAATACAATGTGCAAGTTCTTAAATTTCATGGGTCACGCATGGCTGGCCACGGCTTCAAAAGAGTAAAATATGCAATTAAGGTGTTGATTTCATCCATCCAGAACTGCTGGACAGATGGCCTCCGTGTGCTACAAAAATAAACGGGATCTGAATATTTATCCCATGGTACAACATAGAATATGTACAGTTTGGGGCATTTTGTGTGGTAATTTAGTAGTTCAACCACAAATGCAAGCATCACATTAAAGGGAAGGTATATGTTTGGTAATCACTCTTAAAAATAATGGTAATAAAAACCTACTTGGTTAGAAGTACAGCAGCTTTCGATAGTATAAAGCATTTTTAGAATAATTTCACTTTGAAGTAATGTGGTTATGGAAAGAGATATAAGTTATAATCCCCCAAAATTTGAATCTGAGAAACGATACTGTCAGTACGTCAGATTATTCTTCCTGCGTGGACATAACCGCTCCGGTTTTCGGGCAATCTCTCAAAAACGCGGCCACCTTTTGAAATGAAACTTTCACCGGTTAGTTTCATTGTATATCTACATTTATATATAGGATTAAAACAATCGAACGGTTCAAAAAACCAAAGGTATACCTTCCCTTTAAAGGTGTATGTACATTGAGTGTGTCAATACGTCAACCTTTTCAGTTTTATATATTTGTTTTCAGTCATTTTGTTTGGCCATTGTTATTACAATGTAAATGGATTAAGTCATGTATACTGTCCCAACAAAAATACAATCATGTGCTTGTCATGTTAAGTTTAAGCCAAGAAATGAACAAGCGTTGACAAACAATGGGCTTGCCATGGCTATTTGGGATGAGAACATCCAAATATAATTGTGAGATGTATAAGTGTCTTTAGGTGGAAGGTCCTGTTTGTGGTTGAGTTTGGTGGGGGAAAAAATCACATTTATACCATGCCCAATATGTGGCAGAGGATGTCTCCCCAAATGTTCCCATACTTTAAGACACTCTTTTCCTCTTGTACAGAAGTAACCCCGACCCCTGAAATCCTCTTAAGATGGAATTCCTGAGATCCAGGACAAAAGACTTTGACCCAAGATGGCCCATGCCATAGTCATTATTATCTAAATTAAGCAGTGTCCAAATTACAAGAGGCTGTGGCTATGACTTGATTGTCTTGTGAATAAGTGTAGAAGCATATGATGCCCATAGCAACACCCTTAGTGACAGCCGCATCCGCCAAGTCGGACATGGCCTCAGTTTCAACAAAATAATAATAATAATACGCAGTTCTTTATGCGCTTTATACTCCCGATGGGTGTCTCAAAGCGCTCAGTATTTTTCCTACAAGGTAAGTGGAGTTACGTGTTGAAGTATAAGACCTCCTTTGCATAGCACCATGTAATGGTTTACAAGGTGGTGTGGCGCAATATGCAGCCAATCAAACCAGGAACACCGGGACGAACCCCTTCTCTTTAGGATAAGTGCACTGGGTTCTTTTACGTGCATTACACAACACACGGGACCAACGGCTTAACATCCCATCCGAAGGACGAAGCATGTGGTTAAGTGTCTTGCTTAAGGACACAAGTGTCATGACTGGGATTCGAACGCACACTCTGCTGATCAGAAACACCAGAGCTTGAGTTCAGTGTTCTTATTCGCTCGGCCACGACATGCCACAATGATTAAAATGATTAAACATACTTTTTCTTTCTTTTTGAGAACTTTTGTCTTTAGGATCCATAAAGCGGGTCCATAGCACACAGATTACACAGAGTAACTTTTCTCAAAAGAAATACTGCATGCTCCAGCTACTTGATTCAGGTGTACACAGGCGAAGTTATTTTGACAGACTTTTTGTTAGGAAACTTTGGCTGTGATTATTTCATAATTCCATCACAAAATTGGATTATATCGATTGATCTTTCTTTCTGCTCACATTCCAGATACCCCTCCCCTGAACAAAAGATTGTTGTTTTATTTACCATCATGTACTTAAACTAGAGAAGTGTCAACAATCAATTATTTGTAAATTGATTTATCAAACATTTTCTTCAAATTGTATTATTTTTTGTGTTCGTATCAAGGTTTTTGTTATTAAAAGTAACTTGATGTGACATTAATTGGTTTAAGTGTAAATAACATAAAATTTACTGCTTCATGTGCACACCTTAAATTATGCTCAACCTTACAAGCTATTTTTTAGGGGCCCCCTATTGAAATCCTGATTTCTTTAACCATGGCAGAGCATACTATAATGATTTTGAATGCTGTAAATAAATGTCTGTGGAAACAAAACACTGCCCTGTGGACAGACACGTCTGCGATCATTCAATCTAGCGAGGGGAGAAACATCCCTCCGAGCACACGGTCAGATCAATCGTATTTGCCTCGTTCTTTCCCCCCAGAGTCATTTGAGTCATCAGCCAAAGATGTCTGGAAACATTTGGATCAATAAGCCCAACGCTAAATGTGGGTTACTCAGCTCCCTTGCTGCACACTAGGGAAGATGGTCTTTTGCTTCAACCATTGATTATTTGGGGGAAAGAAAACCTTGTGATTAAAGGCACTGAACACGTTTGGTAATTGTCAAAGACCAGTGTTCTCACTTGGTTTATCCCAACATATGCATAAAATAACAAGCCTGTGAAAATTTGGGCTCAATTGGTCATCGAAGTTGCAAGAAAATGATGAAAGAAAAAACACCCTTGTACAAATTTGTGTGCTTTCAGATAGGAATAAAAGCTTCTTGCAAGAAGTCTTTTATTATTTTAGTGGGAATTACCTCTTTCTCAAAAACTACGTTACTTCAGAGGGAGTCGTTTCTCACAATGTTTTATACTATCAACAGCTCTTTGTTGCTCGTTACCAAGTGAGTTTTTATGCTAATATATATTTTGAGTAATTACCAAACGTGTACAGTGCCTTTAAATAGAAAATGTAAAAATTACTTTTTCAAAAGTTGATTATTGTGTCTTTATTCCCTTCACATACATGCACTCACGGTATTGCCATGAAATTCATTAAAAAATTACTCATGTCATATTTGATTTCATCTTTCATTAAATCCCATTTGTGGAAAGATTAATTTGTTTGGGATTGATAGTTTATGTTGATCTTAAATCATATCGGCCCGCTCATTTCAACAGTGTGCAGATTTGGTCAATGTTTTGTGAAGCCTCCATTTGCACACTGTAGGCCACAGAACGAGCAGACTCATTTTGTGTAATGGCAGTAAGTGGGCGGTCTTTTGGCAGTCTTCCATTGGTTAACCCTAAATCTTTCCAAGTGCCTGGTTTTCCCTGATTTTGATAAACTTGGTACAATATTGCTAAACCAGTAAACAGTTAAAGTAATATTGCAACCACCAGCAATTATAGGGTTATTCATTGGAACATAAGGTATGCCTGTTGAGTTACATACATTGTATGTTGCTGTTGTTCTGTAAGATTCAGTGACCACAACTGTCCTATGAAGTAAAATGATCAAGTAAATTGCAATTATGTGAAGCTTTTACTTATAACGGTGCAGATTTGTACAAATGTAAAAGTGAATTTTGAAGATTAATTTGAATTGAGATACAACTAAAGAGAAGTAAATGACACAGTGACGCATCTGGCTAGATGGTAATCATAAATGGGCTTGATTTTACAAGCTTAATCCACTATATGTGCTGCTGACTTAATATTGATGCCCTTATTAGCATTTTGCTCTGAGCATGGGGTGCTGTTACAAATCACCATGATAATAACTAATCAATTACAGGACTTGATTACATGCTTAAATGTAATATTCAAATGAATATTTTACCTATGCAAATTCAACCAGACCTGTCTGCAATGTTTGTGTAAAGGAGGACCCATGCAGGTGTACCTATACCATGCAGTGCAAGCAGCATGCTATTGATGTTCATTAACTATTCATTTCTTTTTAATGAATTTTTTTTCCAGAGGACCTTGTAATTCATGTAAAATGGGAACCCATACATTAGTGTGTCTGATATGAGAAGTACCTATGAATTGTGGAGTCACTCACAGTGCTAGGGATGGCCATGCATAATGCAGGCTCGATGGAGCCAGTGGTGAAACTTGAATTTGGGAGGCAAATACATGTACTACGTCAATTCTTTTAAAACATTTTGTCCATACACCTAAAAAACAATGTTCTGTTTTTTGTTTGTTGAATACCTCTTCTTCATTCTTCTTCCGAATTGTCTGGTAACCGTCAAAACCATACTCTGCATAGCTCACATAACCTTTGAACTTCTCAATATTTGTATTCTGTACAGTGATGACCTAAATTGACTTTGCTTTCTGCGCAAACTGGAATTTCAAATGACATCCGATTTGACAGAACCTTATGTATTAGCATGTTCATGTTTACTGACTTTGTTTATGTTCCAGAACACCTGTAATGTTTGTTATCCAAATGCTATAGCTCTAGTTGCACATGCAACATGCACATGCGATAGCTCTAGTTCCAGAACACCTGTAATGTTTGTTATAAATCCAAATGACATAGCTCTATAGTTGCACATGCAACGTGCTATAGCTATAGTTCCAGAACACCTGTAATGTTTGTTATCCTAATGCTAGCTCTAGTTGCACATGTTCTTAATGTGGTGGGTCTGCCTAAGTTATGATCACTGATAATGATTGTAGGTAGGATTGATTTAAAATGTAATTAGTTTGATTGAGTTTGAGTCGACTGGTCACAAAGTGGGACTTGATTCGGATTGTTCTTAATTAGTTTGAGTATTCCAAGTTATTAGTGAATAGGTTTGTGACGGACAGTAAAGGCACAGTCAGTGTTCTCCCTATCAGTTGTCTGCTTGCATTTACTTGAAGATAATTTTGATTGGTCACTTGTCAGATGTTGTACATTTATGTAAACTGTCCCAAGAACTTTGTAAATACAAAGCTTTTTTGTTGCAACCATAAACCGTCTCATACAAGTCTAGCAAATTAACATACTGACAACGAAAATACACAATGTAATTGTAAAAGTAGGAAGAGACATCTGATCTGTAAACAGAACATGGACCACAAGTGGACATTCTTCCTGGCTCACGACAAAGAAAGCCAGTTCATTGGAAAAAAGTTAATGACAAACTCTGAACTGTCATGGGGTTGTACTTTACTAGCAGCAATCAATTACATATTTGCAATAACAAGCTCTGTATTTTTAAGGACACCTTAATGTACACAGTGCAGAGACTTGATTTCGGATAGCCCAAAAGCTCATATTTTCACCTGGTGTCAGATGTAAGACTGTATCGGATCATCCAGTGCAGAAAGAGCAGACTTAATCTGTGAAGATGTTTTAATTAGGTTATGTGATCAATGTATGCGTGGGTTGTTTCATGCAGGGCCACAGTGGCCCACAGAAGCCACTTGAGAAGTTATGACACTGTCTGGGCTCTGGAGGTGTTTTTCTGCTGTGAATCTGTTTCTGAAAGCAGAGATTTAAAGTGATGTTCATGTGTGAAATATTACATGCTCGTTCTCACATCATGGACATTTCACTTGTCCATCCCATTTGTGTCTGGACTGGAAAGACCAAAATGACGAAGTGGATGGATACTTAAGGGGGTCGATACTCCTCATACTAAAAGGTCACTGCATCAAGAAGGAACAATGGCTTGGGCAGGATGTAGGCAAGATGTCATTGAGATGACATCTCTGAATACTACTTTTTGTTCATGGTATGTGTTCATCACAGTGTTCTAGATATTTGTGCATTGAGGGGACATTTGTAATTGAATCATTGTACAGACTTTAAGATGTATTTCCTTTTTAAGGGGCAAATGGGCACATGAGACACATGGAGTCATATATGATTAATTCTGTGTAATGTACAGTTCCATCTATGCTTTACACTGTAAATGAGAGTATGAAAACAGTGAGTTTTTTAATATTTTATTTTATTGAAAACCAACAGCAGTTAACCGCCACTAACAGGTTTCATCAAATAAGAAATAACTATATAACTATTTAAGAAAACCATAACAAATAAATATATACATGTTTACATGTTTGTGTGTATAGTACTGCTTTTGAGGGGAACGTGTTTGACAATTGGACATAACCTTATAACCTTTATTATAAAGATTAAATGGTCTGTTACAATTTGTGAAATGATGGAGTATTTTCCTAGGTTTTCACTGAAAGAGATTCTATTATTCTTACAGCCAGTGGATTATGATGGATCACAGGCCTTTTTGTTGTTCCTTTGTTAAATTCTACGAGCCATTAATTGACCTGTATTGTGTATGAACCAGCTCTGATTATTCTTGACCTTGACTTCCAACCCCAGCCAGCTGGCTGCAGACAGTTATAATGGCACAATCTGCATGACCATATTGCTCTTCATTATAATGACCACCTGTTTGATTGTAACATTTTCCCTGATTTTGTTTTGCTTTTCAATGGCAACTTTGGCATAAGGTGGGCAGCTTGGTATTTGAAGGTTTCTTGCTCCCAAAAAAATTTGCATTTGGGATAGTCATTTTTTGAGTTCAAATAATTTTAGACATTGTACACATGTTGTCCAACAATAGGAATGCAAATATCACTTACATAAAAATTTATCGTCGGTGCAACAACCTCGTAACTTCATTCTGTTGTATCTCGCACAAACACACTCCCTGCAACATCGTATCTCGGAACCTATTGGTTTTTTAATGTACATCCGGGTTATTTTAAGCAAGATGCAACCTTTTGACATTCTATAACTCACGTTTCATTTAATTTGCTAATTTAGGAGATATGAACTTGTTGCATCAAAGTGATGAGATGCGCAAGTAAGATTATTTCTTTGAGGAAAGTCACGTTGTACAATGAGCACAATTTGTTAATGGTACATAATATATATGTTTTGAAGTGATTTGAAAAAGTTACGCTTGTGTTTCACTGATTTAATTTGTGGATGCAGGTCACATTTAAATAACACATTTACGTCTGACTGTTTTTTTTCTTCTTCTGTTTACCTGTTTAAAACAGTGTTTGTCCCACATACATGTATTGATCAACAGAGTTGAGAGCAGCTTGCTTTGATATCTGGATTCATCTTGTTAAAATCACGTCTCGTGACATTTAATTTTCTCTCCAACTTTGGAATTTGAACAGAAAACAGATACACAGCCAAGGTATCATGCTACATATATTCATTTATTTATTTATAAGCAGACTACATTTTTAATTGCTTTGGACACAATGATTTTGCTGAGCAGAAACATGTTACTAGCTTAAGTGCATATTTAGAACATGTTGTTGCAATTGGTGCCCTGTTAAGTTTTTGCTAAGTCGAGAAATTGGCTAAGCTACATGTTTTTTTTCCTGCTTGCCAGCTTTATATTGGGCCCTGGGCCAAATTTCATAGAGTTGCTTAAGCACAAAAGGTAGCTAAGCACGGCAAATTTATGCTAACCAGAATAAGGTTACCAGCTAAACTGCCATGTCTAATGTACAATTTGTGACTGGTATCCTGCTCGTTTCTGCTAAGCAGAAAAATATAAAGCATCATTTTCTGCTTAAGCAGCTCTATGAAATTGGGCCCTGGTCTTCATCTACTTGTAATTTGTTTGTTGCAAAGAAATTTACTTAGCAGCTCGACTGAAATGAGGGCTCAGGTGTTTCTTGGTATTGGATGATGTACCACCATGCCCAGAGACATGCATTTAGAATTGTTAATGTTATTTATTTTAGAACTCATGTGTAATGTATCAGTCATGATAGTCTTCCTACTTTAATCTGATTTCAGATTTGTTTACCCGCATAAAAATCTGCAAAAAAAGGCCAGCCCTTGCACTCCATAAATTGTTCCTACTTTTTTTTCCCAAGGGCCAAATATCATACACGCTTGATATTAAAGCTCCCTTGATAATTTCATAATTAATTTGATAAAGATGCCCAACAAATTAGTTTTGGGCCAATCTCTGAATGTGGGCGTTTGGGGGCTTATTGTCAATCCTTATACAATATGCCCTGATAGTCATGGAAACAAGCGGATACAATTACAAAATTGGAACCATCTCACTGGAATCATCATGGCCAGTTTCAGGTCTCAGTTTGCAAGCAAAATTGTTTCGTTCAGAGGAACGGGCGAGAACGATTATTTTAGAAAAGACAGTGTCCTATGTCAATATAGGACTCCTATATTTAAGTTTGGAGCGTCGCACATTGTGGCAGTAAATACATGGCAAAATAAAGTTCCCCCAATCAAATGACAAGGATCTCTTTGTGTGGTATAAAAAACACAATATTGTCAGACAGATATTGAGGAACCAAACTGTTGACACATTGAGCTCATTGACTTTGAATGTGTTTCTAATCTTTGTATTCTCTTATACTTCTAAGCGATCGAGGAAAAATCTTATTTGAGACACAAAATTATCTCTCCTTTTAAGTTGTTTTCTTAAACCCTACTTGGTAAATCTTGGCAGCGAGGCGTTGACAATGAGGGAAAATAAGCCTACTGTCAATTCTAATAAGCTGTGATTGGCAGGGAAAGATGAACACATTTACAAAATTAGAACCATTTCCCGCTCCGTCATGGCTCAATTTATTTTATGGCCTAGTTATTGAGCAGATAAAGAAAACAAATCAGGGCACAGTGTATAATGCAGGGTGCGGTTTTAATAGAGGAAAGGTCAAAGTATAATAGGATTTAATATTTGAATAATTATAAAGTGAAATTTCCTTGATTAGTTTTCTTGGGTTGATAAAAACTGAGCGCATGGCGTATTATAAATAAAAGTAGGATTGGCAGTTCAGCTACATTCGTTTATCATCTTGGCAAATGAGTATAATGAGTAACCCAAATCACTTGAACACCTGGGCCCAATTTTAAATTATGCTTACAGAATAAGGTTACCAGCCAAACTACCATATCACAGGTACATTTTGTGACTGGTATCCTGCTTATTTCTGCTTAGCAGAAAATTGTTAAGCAATATTTTCTGCTTAAGCCGCTCTTTGAAATTGAGCCCAGGCCTGGAATAACATGGTTGCCATGACACTTGTTGCCCTGGTCTTGGCCTTGGTGCCCCTTGAAAGGTTTCCTTTAGACATGATGGAGTTTAAGATTTTCCATTGGAAGTGCACTTTGCAAAATGGAAATGGCCTTGCCCCCACAAAGATTTAAACCATGGGCCTGGAACACATACATACATGTGTGCATCACAGTTTTGGTTGCAAAAATACTCATGAGATAATTGTTAATTGGTTTGCCTTTTAAATCAAAACTAACACAGCACGGAAAATCACAAGCTTATCAATTCTGAATTCCCGAGACTATAAGAGATCAAACCTCAAATTTGTCTGCTCTTTTTATTAATAATATCGTTAACAACCCATACAGTCCCAAATCATCCATTATCCAATTACCACGAAGGATTCAGGAGAACAGGGGCCGTTTGCAAACAACGAATGCTTATCACAGAGTCAGGCATAAAGCCCAACAAATTTGGTGTGGAGTGACTTAGGAGAAAAGCAAATGGGGGAATTGGGCCTCTTTTCAGCCAAACCACCTAGCTTGTACAAGTATGTATTATTTTAATGGTAGATCTCCGCAGTGAGGCATTGACATTGTGGAAAATAAGCAAGGCGAAAATAAGAAAATCCGCTGAGGGTTCAAGTAGGTTGACTGATTTCCATGTTGTATGCTATGCTTTGATGGAGAAACTGTTTCCAGTTGAAAATATTTGCTGTTCACAGTCATATGTTTCAATGCAGAATACAAATTGTACTTTCCCTCTTTAGTACATGTACAATGTCAGTTGTAAAAATAAAGGGGGAAGTGCTTAACTGACATATCATTATAGCAAGGTTCAGATAGCTACAGTGTTGTATTTTTCAATGTCAACCCCCTCCTGAGCCCATTGATATTCACTGGCTGTATGGTCCTCAATTTCTACATCAAAATGAATTCAAACAAAGAGATGCAGTCAATTGTGTTAAAGAAAAAACATAAGAACATATTCAAAGAGGGGGCCAGTTGTTCTGAAAACAGCTACATGTAATTTGTTTTCATAAAAAGGAAACGGTGCACTTTTTGATAATATGTTTCATAAATAAAAGTGGCTACTTATATAGCACTCAAATCCGTCACTCAGTGAAGCTCATGCCTCTCCAACAATACTACCCCTGATCACTGGGCCATTTATTTCATTCCTTAAACCATCTCAGCTCCCTTGGGAGTATACAGCCTGCGCTGCCAAATATGTAGCGCACCAAGCTCTCTAAATTATAATTTTTAAATGAGACACAGTTTTCTTGGAACATAATTGACACTAAAAAAAGCATTGTTATAGTCCTGCCAGAAGTTACACAATTTCTAGAAGGGGTCCCCTTTTAAGGACCTGTTGGCGCTGTCCAGGCAAGCAGCTCCTGTGCTGTGAGCAACCCAGCCAGACTAATGCCATTCTAATTTTGTGAAGATGAGAATGCTAGCCTGCACTCGCCCCAAAGGGAATCTAATTAGAACCGAGCTTCAGCATCTTCCTCATAAATTTCTCCCTCGTTTCCCTGAGGCAAATACAGGAAGCACTGGCGCTTTAATCTCGTCATTTGCTCGTCGCACCCTCTCTTTTTTTTCTACCCTTCTTTTTTTTGTTAAGTATCAGAGCACATCTCTGTTACTGCCTTCATTTGTGGCAATGCTAATCAGGGTCATAGAGCTGTGACATTTATTGGGGGAGAGGTAGTAATTGAATTATTTGAATTAAAACAAAGCTGCAAATTAAGTAGAGACATGTCTTCAAGATCTAGAGAGCGTACTGGAGGATGCAGCCTGCATCCATGCAGAGTTAAGATACCTGGCTGTTCAAATGGGTTTTATTTCAGGATGTATTTGTGTTTGGTTTTTGTTTTCTTGAGTCATCTTTTGAGAGTTTACAAATAACTTCTTTATATTGGCGCATATAACAAAAAGGTTTGCTCAGATCAAACATACATGGGCAATTTCACATTAATGGGCACAAAAGTGTGACATGGGAGAGGAACATGGGATAGTAATTTCAACATGAGGTATGCTGTCATGTATTTCTGTCTGTGTCCATACAAAGGTCCATGAGGATTGTGGTTGAAAAAGGGTAAATGACTGAGTATTTAATAAACTAGAGGAGATAAATCTTCAAGATTTATACATGTAGTAAGGACAGACATTTTTGTTATAATTTGGTAGAAGTTGTACTAAAATATGCTAATTGGCTCAATGCTGTCCAGATACCAATTCTACCGACCCTTGGGGATTGTTATCAGCCACAATTAAGAAAGCCCTTACCCTAGTTATTTATGAAATTATAAATAAACAAAATTATAAGTACAAACTTGGAAAGAACTCTCACAAACTTGTGTGTCCAATGTTCGTACCTGACTTATTTCCCATTGTTATTTCCTTAATACCCAAAGCAATATCTCATTATTTCTGATTACAATCTTTAAACGTGACCATTGACAACAAGTTTTTCTATTTATTTGTTTGTTTATTTATTTTATTAATTACCGTCATTTTATTTCTTTTTGTTGATTTAATAATCTTCATTTGACATTTTAATATTTTTGTTTTCTCATTTGTTTCCCTGATAATGTGCACTGAGAAAAGATTAGGTGCCCACAAATGTCATGTGTACCCAAAATGTAAAAAATAAAAGTAACTTGATTGTCGGTATAAAGAAGAAATTGATGCAAAAAAGTATTATTTTTATGGAGAAAATAATGCATCATGCCGGATTCATTGGCACAGCTGTAAAGCTGTGCCTTGTTGAAAATACTTAGTGCGACACTGATTTCACGATGAAATTATACTAATGTATACAGATGATGAATAGATGTGAAGCTGAGCAAAACGCTTGGTTTATTTAAAGTTACCCTGGTCAATACAGTATGAAAATTTGATGATGTGTTGAAAGAAGATTTAAGGACAGTCTTTGTGGTTCAGTTTCTTGTCTGAACTTGACCCTTTGTTTAAGACTTTCAAAATGATGCAAGTTGTACTGAGAGACATGTTTAACTTGTCAGTAGGAATAAACTGGATTTTGAAGCAAACTCATATTTTCATAAAATGTATTTATGAATTCTAACACTTATACTAACTTTCCCAATTTCTTCTGTATCCAATTGGAGACTTTTGAGAGAATAGGGGGCATTCCATTCACTGGTCCTTTTCTATTATTCTCGTCGCTGAGAACAATGGAAAAGGACCGGTGAGTGGGACGCCTGCCATCGTCTCAAAAGTCTCCAATTGCCAAAATGAAGGATTGAGAAGGATGGAGCCTGTAGGCCAATATAACAAGTGCTTATCACAAGGTCGGGTTTCCATACTTATCTAAGTCCAAACAATTCGGTGTGTAGTGAGTTTAGGAGAAGAGGAAATTGGAGGATTTGGGCCGCACTCAAGCCAAACTGCCTATATAGTCTGTTAGGGTTTAAATGTTAGTCATCATCATCAAGTAGACCCTTATCGGACTGAAACAATAGCATGTCACACATCACGCTCTCCAATGGCCACCCTGATCTCAGCTGAGGAAACCAGCCCAGTGTTCTGGCGCAGCCGGTCCACGCAGGTCAACGTCTGCCCACCTCTAAAGGCTACTCCATGCCTAGAGAGGCTACCATAAGATGAGCTGGCTTGCAGCTAACTCTGGATTTCATATTCAGTGTCCAGCCAATCGCAGACGCCTGGCTCTAATAGTTGTGGAGATCCTTGGCAGGTTGTCATAGAGCACTTCATTCCTGACTTTGTCCCTCTAGTCTTAGTTCACATCAAGAGCCATCCTCAGCATGCAAGTATAGCAGCCATTAAGTCAAGCCTCTTGCTTTGTAGTAAGGGTCCATGCCTCGGAGCCATAGAGTAGAATGCACTCCATAGATGCACGGAATAACGCTCTTTTGATTTCAGTCAGGAAACCTCATTATTGTCAATAATTTAAGTGACATTCATGTATAGGTATTAGCCAAAGATATCAGCTTGGGAATCTCAATTTCAAAGCCTGAAAAGTATTAGTTGATTACTTCCTACCACAAATCTCATTCTGAGAAACGTCAATAAGGGATTTGGCAGTTAATATGCCAGTCAAATTAGATAGTTTGCAAAATGTATCCAACATGTGCCGTCACAGTCGTGTTAATTTGACAGTTTTATGAAGTGACAAATCCCAAGGCATATTGAGGCTATAAACCCATGGTATCATTTTGTGTTTTCACACATGATGCATGATTTTTTACAGAGGTTGATGTATGATTTAGACAAAGAGCAGGGTTCAATAGCTTTAGTGAAAGGGGGTTCTAGCAGAGAGGTACTTTGTACTTAGCTGCTCCTACATGTTGTCTGTTGATAGACTCAGGGGTATGCTATAGTTTTCTTTTAACTCTTTCCTGCGCTGACCGGTCGCGACCGGTTTAAATCCCTTCAGAAAAACAGTTGTAAAACGAAAAATAAAGATCGCATGACCGCACAGTTTTGAAAGAGGACTCTTGAGTCTTGAGGGTACTATTGTGACCTGTCTTTTTGGGGGTTGCCATTTGCAAAAAAAAGATTAAACAATATAATGTGTCCATAATGATCAATTTATCACTCAAATAAATGGTGCATGAAAGGGTTAAAGGGAGTTTGACCTACATTGTTCAGACATTACTAAGTGTTCTCTTGTTGTACACCTGGAAATTGGCAGTTCCCCCATAATTGTTTTTAATTTTTGTTTTATTGTTATACATGTTGATATACTTATCTAAACGGATAGTGAGTACAGACAATTAATTGGCTGGTGCCAGTCTAGACCCTGTGACCTTTTGAGTGCTCTTGTACCAGCTGAGCTATCCAGCCCTCTGTGAGTGGCCAGTCATCTTAATATGCCAATCATCTATTGCTCTGTAGGGGCCAGCTCAGAAGCCTACAAACCTCATCTGCTGATTGGCCAAGACTCGGCCAATAGCGAGAACACACACTGGGATACGGGCTTTTGATGTGGTTTTACACCAAATAAATATTAAGGGGGTGGGGTTGATGGGAAAACTAATTCTTGTTCTATTTTACTGGGGGATAGCAATCCAGCTACATGTATCTATGCTAAATACATTGTAAGTATCAAAATATTGACAATTCATACTTATCAATATGGAGAACTGATAGGTGCATCATGACATTGCGGCAAGCTATTCTTTTGGAAACATCTGAGTTGTAAGTGTATACAGGAACATTGGATCCATATATATGATTTGTATTTTCCAAATATTCAGCAAGCATAAATAAACTATCCCTAAGGTCTATATCAAGTTTCAGGAGCCAGATGCACTAATATAATTTTATTAAAAATGCAGGTACATTTGTACTGTCTGAAATAACTGAATATGAAATGTAGGCTACATGTTCATTGTTCACATAAAATGCTTTGCTACTAATTTATCTTGGGCAGGTCATATCATACTACATGACTGCATCACTACATGAGACTGCAGGTGGCAACAGACAAACTCACGGTACTTGTTCATTGTTTTTGCATGCCCTGAGCCAACCTTGTTCCCAGGGGTGATTGATCTCACGTGCCATTGTTTTCCCATTATGCCGTGCTCGCTGTTGGTTAATTTAAATGTGAAAATGTATGACACATTTTAATTAGGCCTTTGGCTGATCCACCCTATGCGCGAGCTCAAGTATGGTAGCCTGCAAAAGAGCTATCAAGTCGTAGAGCAACTGGTCCCCTCTCATTCATCTTTGATCTTGCGACATGTCAAACTGTATGCAGTTTAGAATGACTGTGTAAAAACATTATTCATTTGGAATGGGATTGTGTCGAAATACTTGTACGGACACGTGTGTACTCGGTGTCCTACAGGCTCCCTACAACCCTTGAAAGTTGTCAACAAGCATGTGCACAAAGCAGGCGCTCTTGATTGCATTGTTTTTCAGCACATCCCTACCAGGGGTTATAGTGACGAGAGGTATTGATAGGGCATGTGCTGCTCAAGGTAGCGAGGCTGACCCAGTTTCCAAGAACAATAAATTTACCCCATTAGTCTCCTGCCACCTACTACATGTATTGTATCAAACAATATGCGCACAAAGCAGGCGCTCTTGATTACCAATCAGCATTGTTTTTCAGCACATCCCTACCAGGGGTTAGTGACGAGAGGTATTGATAGGGCATGTGCTGCTCATGGTAGCGAGGCTGACCCAGTTTCCAAGAACAATAAATTGACCCCATTAGTCTCCTGCCACCTACTACATGTATTGTATCAAACAATATGCCATTGCTTGGACAAGACACCTTACAAGATGATACACAATGGAACATAGCGCTCATTTTCGATGTCCGATGTTTTCAGAGCCACAGTACACTCAAATTGATTTTTTTCAAATATGCAAAGTTTTGTATCTGGAGTTCGCTACAAGCAAATTCTATGGATCATGCATTTCATAAATGTTATAAGTTATTGATTGTTGGGTAACAAGTTGCCTTTTTTACTTGAACAAGTTAACTTGCCCTCTTAAGCCTATGTAGTTAGTAGCAACAAAAACCTACAAATTGTCATGATTCATGCAACTTGTATTAATTAACCATAGCCTGAGTACTGCGTAATGCATATTTATGGATCAAACAGCTTCTTGAAGCTGAATATTTTGTCTTTCCATTAGTGTTACATGACTGATGATTGGTTAATCGTAACTAGTTGCCATTTTACACAGCAAATCATATGAAATACTGTTTCATAGCATGTGTTAGAGGTCTTAACACACGTTGATGTCGGGGAAGGGGGTGGGGGGATGTACAAAGTGCCCACACGCCACACAGCGTATTATTATTTGAGCACATCTCATGTGTTCGGTAATGAGATGGATTAACTTTTCGAAGGGAAAAGAACTCTTATTACTGTCTGCTGGTTAGTAAGAGTTTATTTCAAAATTATTAGATTTTATTATTCAAAAGTTGTCTTGCTCCTAAGATGATGCCAATGAAAATCACTCAGGAAAAATATTTATAGAAACATTCCCCTTTAAGAAAGGGCTTACTAAAATTAGAAAAGTTATTTGCAAGGCAAGTTTTTGTAAAAAATATGATCAAAAATATGAGCAGCAATAGTTGATGAAAATTAGACTGTCAGAGGGAGGGGATATACAATTGATGCATCAGTGTGGCAGAAAAGAAATTCAATTCAATTATTCAATTTACTTTATTTTCAATCCATACACACACAAAAAACAAAACAATGGAATATAAGCATATAACGACTATTTATAGGCAAAGAATAAGTAATTAAATTTAAACAAACAAAGCAAAACAAAACAACAACAAAAACATTTGAAAATGGAATTGGAGGGGGCCCATAAAATGCAGAGCTTGTCGAGTACAGACCTCCAACTAAGA
Organism: Plazaster borealis; assembly: GCA_021014325.1. Lineage (NCBI taxonomy): Eukaryota > Metazoa > Echinodermata > Asteroidea > Forcipulatida > Labidiasteridae > Plazaster > Plazaster borealis. The sequence continues at coordinate 8,863,685 of CM037471.1, read as the reverse complement.
ATATAAAGCAATGTTTATGATTAATGAAGCACACAATGGGGCAAATGGTAGAGAATTTTGCAAAAGAATTAAACAGTCGTCATCCCTGGTATGAGAATTACATCTGTTTCATTTAAATATTGACATTTGATTGATCAACATTTGATCGGTTGTAAATTTGAGTACAGGGGGCGTACAAAAGGTATCTACACAGTATTTTGTGTTGATGCAATGCTCGCCATGAATTCCAATTTGCCTAGTAAGCTTGTTATTTGGTATAAAGGTTAATGTAGATTGATACTCTACCATTTATTACATTTTGGTGGGGTGGTTTTATAAGCTGTTGTATTGGGTGAATTGTTTGGATTTTTGCCAGTTTTTTTATCATGTGAATAATGTATTTGATTGAAAACGGAGCATCTAAATTCAAATGTAAAACCAAACGGAAACATTCCATTATTGGACAAAAATTTGATATAGCTTACCCTTTAGAAAACTGTAACCTAGATCCCAAAGATAACCAAGGCACCTGCACCTGAATGCTTCAATATTACTCTAAGTATTTTAACTTTTTCTGAAGAATAATCTGTTAATTGTTAATTGAGGTTTGTGCACAGTTTACAGTCATTATCATATATGGCGTACATGTATTTGCCCCTCAAATGTAATCTTCCTCCCTATTCAACATGTGGTACGTCCCCGTCAGCACAATATAACCGTCTACGCTCCTGTCACATCAATTGTCTCCCCCGGTTCCCAAGACACCACACAACATCGTTGGCGGCCGTGTGGAGCTTATTGTTTTGCATGTTGAACAGTGTGGATGCATAAACTGCAAGGTGTTGGGAGGAAATGAGCAAAGCGGTGATGGATAATTGCAATACTACGGCTACCATGCACTCTCAGATCCAATCTGTGTGACTAGAAATACTTGGGTATACTTTTATGTATGCAGCGTAATCTTGTAAGGTAAAGAATATATGCAGTTTAATAAGGAATTATCTGTGTTAAAGTTTTTATTGACGTCATTAATTTACTTGGTATTCAGTGATGTTAAGCTATTTTTCAACAAGCCACTGGACACATCATAAAGCTTTGCATATTTTTGTCACACTTTTTTTTAAAATCAGGTGACAAAAATCGGAGAAACAAGCGGAAATAGTAAATCAAGCTTCCGCTGAGTTGAACATTTTATTCATTCACAACTGTCAGAGTCATTACAGTTTTGCTATTTTGTAGACTATCTTCTAGGTAAAGATTGTTTTCTAGGTAAAGATAAAAAGCTGATAAAATACGAGAGCCTCTTGAAGATACAAAATTACCAAATGGAACTTGCTGAGTAGTTGTTGTGCACATACTTATTTGTTAGAATTGGGAAAAACCACTCATTGCTACTTATGCACAATTTTTCAATCATTGTGGGAAATGTGAACAATTAGAAAAATGTGACGGTTTATGTCTTTTAAAATATTATTTTCTGTATTTATAATGCTGGATTATTGTTTATACTTTATTGTCAGGTTTAACTTATAAAAAATCTTTCTTTTTATGGAACACACTGTGTATTATTATTTTTTTAAGGCAGGAATTTGTATTTGTATATGATCATCATGATAAAAAATGGTAGTATTTAATTTTCTCAATTTATTAAGATATTGTTTTGGGGCCATAACGACTGAAAAATTGGTGGTTGAATACAGTTTTCGTATTAATGATATTATTTAAGACTACAACCTGTCCCTTTGAGTAACCACACCTTCCATGAAAGGAGAATGCACTTAAGCACACGTATAGTACGGTGTTCGATCTTAAGACACGCATCAGCGAACAGAAATGAAAAGGTTCCACTCAAGGTTTTGCTGCGAGCTTAAGAGTTACATCCAGATATTATTATGAAGTGGCAATTCGCTTTGATATTCTGGCAAATACAACAAAACTGTGTTTATTTCAAGGGTGGCATGGGAGTTTTTGAAAAATAAAATCTTCAGAAATTAGCATTTAATTGTCTTTCTTTATCCACGTTAGCTGAGAGGTTTCTTCCCTTCCTTTCACCTCTGTAGACTTCGGATGGAATCCCAGACCGGAGTCTTGAATGTGTGGCTTTTCCTTATGAGATTTTCTTCCTAGATCTAAAACTTGACGTTTATTCATTGTCATCTCTACAAAATATCTCCAGGCCTATGGGTCTCGGTTCTAGCATAGAGAAAGGACCTCTATGGTTCTACAGTAGGCACTTTTGAGGGTCCCCTGATTTCAGTACACCAAAGATAATAATAATGAAAATGATTCTTTTGGCGTTCATTAGAAATAATTTTTAGTCATATTGGACTTCATAAACAATTGCCAAGGGTTTTATGATTGAACCATTTAGGGCGGAACTTGATGAGGGATAACTTGAGGCTGCTTTTTATAATATTGTGCAAAGGAAGCTAAGAATAAGATGAGATTTTGTTGAGTTTAAGCCTGAGTACATGTCAAGTGGACGTCTAGGAGAAAGCAATTAATTACATAGACAAGCCTGAAGATACAAATGTACATAGCGCAAGGTACATGTACAATGTGTACTTAACCCTTCTCAGTTCACCTGTAATGATCATTATGTACAATGTGGTATCCTCAGGGGAAATTATCACCAGCGTCTTTATTGCGCAGACACAATGTACTGTGCATCCGCTCCTTGGAGTTAATTACATTTAGACATGATGTACATCTATATGGAGGACCCACTGAGGGCCTTTTTGACATCAATGTAGAAGCTCTGGCTCCAGCCATTAGCCACCTTTTAAAGGGATTGTATACGCTTGGTAATTGGAACTCGCTGTTTGTTTCAATCCTATATAGTTGTAGATAAATACCATAAAACTAACCTGTGAAAATTTCATTTTAAAAGGTGGTAGCGTTTTTTAGATATTGTTGTAAATCTGGAGCGGTTATGTCCACACGGGAAGAATAAGCTGCAATTTGAATACACAATCTGAGAAACTTTTCTGACAGAAATGCTTCTCAGATTAAATTTGTTTGTTGATAAAAACTGATTATTTTTTCCATAACCACAATACTTCAAAGTCAAATGTTTCTCAAAATGCTTTATGCTATCAGAAGCTGCAGTACTTCTTACCAAGTAAGTTTTTATTGCCACTAATGTTATGAGTAAGTACCAAATGTATACAGACCCTTTAAACTCCAATGTAGTAGGAAAACAGGCAACAAATATGTTGCATTTATTTACTAAGATGTGTCTGGATATTGTTTGACTTGCCGCAGTGAATATTCTACCTCCATGGGTCATCTTTCTTCACAGTGATCAAAATAAAATGAAAATATGTAGACTGCATGTTATTAGAAACATAAAAAATAACTGCAAAAAACCCCAATTGTACGTATGTAGACATAAAAAAAACATCTGGACTAAAAATTGTAATGATTAATGGAGGAATGCAATAGAATGTAACCATCATTCTTAATGTTGCATTTATGTGACTTCAAATATTTACATCAACAATTGTTTGAGAAAAATTTTAAAAAATGTTTTTTTTTACCCTATACCTTTAGTTAGAAATAAAATAGCTCGTATTTTGTTCTCATCTTGTATCGCTTACATTGACTTGAATTTGACACAAATAGAAGCTGGCAGGTCTTTAGATATCAATTCACAGTGTGCATATGGCATGATTTAGTCAGCCCTTTGTGTTTATAATGACCAGAACACTGACTCTGACAACGTTCTTATAATGACCTACAAAATGCACGTACTCCACCTTGCCGTCTTGCTGCACTAGACCTAATGATAGACCAGGCCGCCATCCTCCCTGCAGTGGCCATGAACTTTATTGAATGGAGGCAGCTACTGTTTTCTTTTTCACAAAAGAGCCTTTGTTAAAATTTCATGGAAGATAAAGCCTATTATATAAAGGTTTATGTCCTCTTCAGTCGCCTAAATTATTTCACACGAAGAATATTTGTAAGGCTGCTTGGTTGAACACCTAACATATCCCTGAACACAATGACAATTACACTGCATAGCTCTACCAGCTTGTGCATACACAATAAAGTGTTGAGGGCAACTACATGTATACTTAGCCTACATTGCAAGTCAGTATTTGTTAATTGTAGCGTAAATGGTATTTACTTGCAGTTGTTTCTATCCAAATATTTCTTAAGTGTTTATTTGCTGGTACTACTAACTCACATTAAAAGTGTTCATTTGAAAATGTATGCAGTATATCTCTGTTTTTTGTGCATCATATTCTTTGTTTGAAGTTGAACAAAATCTTAGTGAAAATTATATTGTTGCCACCATTTTTAACTGTTTTACTGTTCTAGGTAAGGAAGAAAATCCTGAAAGGTGAAAGGGTATGCACTCAAATAACACTGGATTTGATCTTTCATGTTCTGCTTTATTGCGTTTGTTGTTAGCAATTTGTGCTGTAATAAACTCAACAAATTCTTCCTTGGTTTATTTTTGCAGAAACGGCATATTATGACAATGCAGAACTAGTGCCCTAAACCATCGCAAGAATAGAAGCAGAGATCTTAACAAGATTTGTAGTATAACGCAATCAAGATGGGTCGTAAACTGAATCTCTCTCACCTGTCTGAAGGAGAATGCCGCCAGATCTTAGATGTTATACAGCGCGACTTCAGCATCAGGCAAAAAGAGAAGGAACGCTTGGTGTAAGTATTCACTTTTAGACTCCAAATTTAGTGTAATTTGAGGTTGGACAATCGATATTAGCTCCCCGAGGTATTGGAAACTGATTTTGTCAACTTCCATTACCGCGGGGAGCTAATAATTGGAAGTTGATAAACTAGTTTGTCAACTTCCAATACCTCGGGGAGCTAATATCAAGTGTCCACCCAAAAGAAACCATGCACTATACAATACCTTATTCGGTATCAATTGAGCTTGGGAAAATGTGGAGTGACATTTTTGTGCCGCCATCTTCACATGTGTATGCGTGCGCACTATACCCATGCTTAAAAAAACACATGCAAAGTAGACTGTTGCACTTGCTACAATCTACATGCGTATTTACCCTATGCTTTAATACTCACGCGTGTGCTTGGTATAAACAGCAAAAATAGCATCTTGCACATGGGGAATAGAATGAACCAGAAAGGACTAGTGAAAATTCAGCTCTCGATTATGAATATGTATGAGGTATAGTAGCAGGATATACTGACAATTTGTCATAGAGAGTTATTTGTCGACCGTATGGCATATTTGGTGACATGATTATGTGACACTGTGACTTTGTAAATAACACAAAATGCTGACGATATGATTTGATGACATGATTTTACGACAATATGATGGTGGGACCATGAGTTGTGAGGGTATGATGTGACATATGCTGTGTAAATGATTGTGTTGTCAAAATGCAACCTGTTGACTTGGTAATTGATACTCAGTGTGTAAACTGTTCACTCCAACACACTGTACTGTGGTTACCAGGCAATATTGTACTCGATGCTGGCTCTCACACGGTTACAACACTTGATGGTTACCGAGAAACAGTTTTTAGTAAAATGAAGTGTTTTATTTTGAAGTGTGCCATTATATTTGTAGTACACATTGTATAGGCCCTGTGTTGATGCACAGAGTGATCTGATGCTGGGTGTCCCTGTACAATGACTGTACTGACATTATTATTATTAATAATATATATTTGGTAATGAAACCAAGGATGCCTCATAAGTTAACTTGATCACTGTAGCTCGCAAGCCTGATGAGACCTGTAAACAACGGTGCTTGCTATGTGAACCAGAAACACCAGGGTTAACCCCTACTCTTCCACGATAAGTGTTCTGGGTTCTTTTACGTGCACAACCAATGCTAGTACACAGGACCTACGGCTTAATGTCCCATCTGAAGGACAAAGCAATATAGTAAAGTGTCATGCTCAAGGACACTTGTAAGTGTCAAGACCAGGACTCAAACCCACACTCTGCTGATCAGAAACACCAGAGCTTGAGTCTGGTGCTCTTAACCACTCCGCCACGACGTGCCACAATTATGCATTGCTGAATAATTAGATCTACATGTAGCCTACCAATCCATTAAAATGTTGATTCAAGGCTTTTATCCTAATAATAGGCATTATTAGTAACATTAATTATGTAGATAAGGTACAAATTCTTTCGCAGTTTCAAACCAAGCTAGTACCTAAACACGGTACACATTTTACAACTCTCACCAATTATTCTCATTTTCAGAATCAATCAATGTGTTTCATATAAAAATGGTTTATTACTTGATATTTAAGAAAAAGTTATTCCCCTTATGGTGATCCCCTTGCTGCCACTGCACGGGTTGTATCCTAAACTGGGCATGATCCCTGGCTATACAACAGTAAGCGGTCATCCTTTACTGGGAACAACAAGAAGACATCCGTTGAATTCCCATCCCAGTCATGGTGGAGACCCTTTGTTTCTGATGTACCGTTTCAGGGTTCTCCCCATGCACAAGCTAGCATATCGGGCTGATACGTGCGATTTGCGTGCCGATACGCAAACATTTCGGCCGATACGCAAATAAAATAAAACAATAAATACAAAATTCCACAAAAAAACATCAAGAGAAAACCAGATAGAATGCTCCAGATTGCACAGTAGGGCTTTTAAAACCAAGATAGATACCAAGTAGAAAACATTCCGAAAGACCTTTTTTTTCAATTCAGTGTGGTCCAGAATGCCCCACAGTTTTGAACAAACCTGGGGAGAACCCTGCGTTTTACGCCCCAGATCATTGGATTTACTTTCAGGACACAAGACCCATACAGTATTGATGTTGCTGGGGCAATGGCTTACAGTAGCATTACATCTTAGATTATTGTAGCCTAAAGCATGCATATCTTACACCTTCATATTGATTTGTTGAATCTTTTAACCTTAAAGATTTATGTGAGAGTCACGTTTTGCATAAACACAACCAGAGGCACCTAAAAAAGTGAAAAACTCATTAGTTCTCACTCCAAAGTTGTGCAAATTTCACCCGTACCCTGACTACAAGTAATCCAACCAATTTAAACAACATTATAGAAGCTCAACTTGTTTTCTTGGCAAAGAATACTTTTCATTTGGTTGTGAAGTACGTACAATGTGTCAAATCAAGACAAACAGGTCTACAGCTTGCAGGGCTCAAAATTAACTCTGGACCGCAGGCCCCGGGGCGAGCGATTTTAGTGTCCAGCCAGTAAACTCAGGACTGGACAAGTTCGATAGCCTTGTGTTTTTCAGTTGACTAAAAGTACCTCACTGTGTATAAATAAACATGAAAACGAGGTTCAATTGTTGACTTTGAGTCTAAAAGTACTATCTTTCAATTGTGTTGAGTATTGAAGCATACCGTACCTAATACCATAAAACAAGCGAGATATTCTCTTATAGTGCTTGTTCAAATAAAAACAGTTTACATGTAGGCCTAGGTTTTGGCTGAACATCTGTCTATGTGTGTAATTAATCATGTACAGGGATTCCGCAGTTAATATTTCTGTGGACATCCTTTTGAAAAGCTAAAACCATTAGGAACAAAATATTCTTTGGAAAAAAGTAAATTGCAGAGGAGTTTTTGTTGTGTCAGGTTCATCTAATGAAAGAATGTCAAATTGAATTTGCTCTGTACATGCATAGTACACCCACTTACATGAAGCATGCTAATTTGTCATAGTTGAACAGCTGTCTATTTATGTAATTGTTCATCAGGGATTCTGCACTTTTCATTTAGGGATCAGGTTGGCTCCAGTGGTTTCTTTCCCTGCCTTTCATCTTTGTGGACCCTGCTTCGAATCCCACCTCAGACCGGAGCCTTGTATGTCGATTTGGTTTTCAGTCCCTCTGATTGCTTGGGTTTTCCCTGTTTAAGGTTTTCCTTCCACATCTAAAACTCAACATTTCCTCTTAGTTTCCAATTCATCCTGTTATTTGCGCTAATTGTCCTGTCGGATGTGTGATAAAAAATAAACAAATTCAAAGTCATTGTTCTGTGGACATCTTTTTGATAAGGTAAAAAACAACATTTAGGAACAAAATATTCTTTGGAAAAAAAGCAAAATTGTGGAGGAGTTTTTGTTGTGTCAGGTTCATCTAATAAAACAATGTCAAATTGAATTTACTCTGTACCGTACATGCATATATACACCCACTTACATCCTACATAAAAAATGCTTTCTTTTTCATAGTCGATATATTTTAAAATATCACATTGTGAAGACTTGAGTGAAATGAAGTGTGCATGCTGTAGTGATTGAGCAAAACAAGACCATTCCATCTACCCAGTCGTATAGTTATCACCAGTAGTTGTTTTTCTCCAACACGGTTGTAATTCAGCACTTTAACTGTTAACTGATAAAGACAGACCAGATTAAATTTGAGGAAGACTTAAATGACAGGCCAGCTTTAAAAGCTTCTTCTGTCTCAGACTTTCTTCCTCCACCTCATCCTCCCATCAGCCTTGGACCACTTGCAAAGGACTCTCTAATTTGTGGGAGATTCTTAAAGGGAATCTTGGGGATGACTTGAAAGAGCAATTCAGTTTGACGACAGTAATAGATAAGGCCACATAAAAAAATAAAATTGTTGATCGTACCCGCCCAACCCTACAAAACCCCCCGACCCCAATTTTTTTAAATTTTTTTATTTATCATAAAAAACGGTATTTTTAATGATCTTTTCAGTCAAACTTGGCTCCCAGATTTTTGTTTAGCTGATATTTTTTCAAAATCCGTAGGTCGGAAACAGATGATTGAAGAAAGATTATTCATGTTCGCAAAACAAGAAAAATTCTTCAAATATTTACTTAGGCTGCGTTTTAGTTTTTTTAAAATGTTTACAGAAAATGTCATCTAGGTTTAACAAAACATTTGAAAACATCAAAATCACACAAACCCTTTGTTTTATAGTGATTATGATGATATCTTTATTCTTTATTTCATATTTTGCCATGTCAAAAAAAAAAAAAAAAAAAAAAAAACGCCCTCCCTCTCCCACTTCCCATCAAAAAAGGACGATCAACAATTTTTTATTTTTATGTGGCCTAACAGGGCTTGAATTTGAGGTAAAATTCCACAAGACCGCAGGGCTTGTAGCTTAAAATGTTTACCGGACTCGAATTTATTTCACAAGACCAGAATCTTTATGAGAAAGAGCTTTCTACACAGTTAAACATGTTAATTGTTTTTATTTGAACAAGCACTAAGAGAAGATTTATCTCATTTGTCTTATGGCCTATATCGGGTTAGTATATTTTGATACTCAATGGAATTGTATACATACCAGACTGAAAGTCAACATTTGAACATCATTTCTTTCTGTTAAAGATATTACACAGTGACTATTATTCAATTGAAAAACACAAGACCCCCCCCCCCCCCCCGACTTGTCAGGTCATCATGTTTACTGGCCCAAGGCTAAAATCACTGGCCTCGGGCCAGCGGTCCAGTGTCAAATTCGAGCCCTGAGATAGCAAGGGTCTGCTTGTTAAAGGTGCAGTTGGTTAATAAATACTTGTGTATTCCAAGCTTAATATTTGAACAAACAAAAAAAGGACTGATTCAGTACAAAGAGCTCTCAACATTATAGTTTAAAGAGGGGCACCAAGGTCCAATTCAGCTCTTTGTCAAAAATCCAAAAAGTTTGATGATGTCACATTTCAAACATTATGGTCTGTACATTTTTGTTTAGAGAATTTTGAGTCCATTCCTGAATTGTTATGATATTCCATCAAAACGGCATTAAATTTGACCTTTTGACTGGGGCAGAATTTCCTTTTTGGAACGTACAGACTCATTTTTTTTTTTTGTCCGGTGGCGTCATGTTTTCAAATTTTGCTTAGAAAGAGTACCAAATAAAGTGGCATTTTACACCATAAGGTGAGGTTGGAGACTTGTAATTCTTTCCCCCAGTTTCAGGAGGACTCTATCTATTGGAAAATGAGTGCATCACAAAACTGAGTTTGACCTTGGAGCCCTCTTTAGTAAAAGAATTACAGCTCCTAGCACGGAGGTAGTGCTCCTAGTAATGTTGCTCAACTCACTAACAAGGTTACTAATAATTGATACATAATTATCTTCAATTGAATGGATCACATTCCATTATGGGAACAGATTTGTTATAGGAGGTATTTGGTTGAATCATGGAGGTAGGACCTCCATGGTTGAATATTGTGAGTCTAACCTGTAAAAAGTTTCAACTCACTTTCTGATACAATTTTGTTGCAGAAAACAACAATATGTAGTGTATTCAAGTTCAATTTCAGATTTTATTCATGTATTCATGTATGATATTAATTGTAGACCTATAGTAAACTCTGCAGTATGACTTTGGGGAATCCAGATATGTTGGGTAAAGTATTAGGTTATTTCCTTTGGACCAAGAGGAATTAATTTCACTCATCAAGAAAGTGATAGTCTGTTTTGAGGGAAAGCTGATACCATCATCTGTGACATTTATTACATGAATCCATGTGAACAACTAGAAGTACATATACATGTAGGTGTCTTATCTTTAAGGAGAAGTGCATTAGTGTCTGTTTGCTGCAATGTGATATTGTCTTGCGATTCAAGGCTCTGTGGAATAGAAAGCTTTTAAATGTGCCAGACTGTGATGGGTTATCAATAGTGAAATATCGACATGAGGGGGATTCGCTGTATATAGTTCTCATGGGATATCGGATATAATACAGTGCAAAATGCAACTCGGTTTACATAGTGAAACAAAAACAGTATATTTTCTTTGATTGTGAATTAAGAGCACATTGCATCAATAAGGTCTGTAGAACTCCGTTACACTTTGATTGTAAAGCGCTGAACACATGTCAGTGCAAAAATATTGTATCTCCTAAAATAGTACTTACGTTACATGCGAGGTTGAAATTGTCAAAATGTTGTATCTCGCTTCAAATAGCCTGCACGTACACACAAAAGTATGTGACGAGATATGACGTTTTTGCAGAAGGCATTTTTGTGCGAGATACAACGTTTTTGCAAAATTGAGATACAACATTTTTTTGCAATGACACAACGATTTGTATATACAAGCAACAATTTGAAATACTTGGCTGAAGGTTTCATTGCAATCTACAGACGATTAAAGGCACTGAACACGTTTGGAAATTGTCAAAGACTAGTGTTCTCACTTGGTGTATCCCAACATATGCATAAAATAACAAGCCTGTGAAAATTTGGGCTCAATTGGTCATCGAAGTTGCAAGAAAATGATGAAAGAAAAAACACCCTTGTTGTACAAATTTGTGTGCTTTCAGATAGGAATAAAAACTTCTTGCAAGAAAAAGTTTTTATTATTTTAGTGAGAAATTACCTCTTTCTCAAAAACTAAGTAACTTCAGAGGGAGTCGTTTCCTACAATGTTTTATACTATCAACAGCTCTCCGTTGCTTGTTACCAAGTAAGTTTTTATGCTAATATTTGTTTCGAGTCATTACCAAACGTGTACGATACCTTTAATACGAGTCAATTAGAAAAATTCTATGTTGCCAGATGATTGGTTGAAAAATCAATTTGACAGCCTATAATAGTCTTGGAAATGAAAGCAGTTTAGACAGAATGCCTTTTTTCTTTCATTTGGTTGTAATACTATATCGCAGTACACTTAGATTGCTATCAAATTTTAGCTAATTCAATTGGGTTATGTTGTGACCAACCTGACTACTATATTTTACCCTTTTGTTTAATTTATCATTCGTAACAGATTATATCCAAATATTTACTGTATTTCAAATAGAAGAAACTCTTCAGGGTTACACGTTGGCAAAAGCAGTATGATACACATCACACACATAACCAAAGCAAGGTAAAAAAAACTAGACAAAAGGGGGACATTGCAAAGTTGTCATGGTTGTGTTGTACAAAAATTAGACATTGAAGACGAGAAGTCTACATCTTGCCTGTGAAGGTTGCACTGATATTAGAAAGACTCTGTGCGTGCATGACCACAAGGTGAGTACAAATGGAAAAACCTGCTGCGGCATTCATACCTGGACAATTTTTACAAGACAATTAAATAACCCTGGAATTAAAAACATCTCAACTGCATCGTGATTGACATCCACATTTCTGTGGAAAAAACCTTCAATTTTTTGTTGTTGTAATCACGTCGAGAAATCACATTGTACATTACCTGTCATTGGTAATAACCTAATTTCAAAATAATTAAATTGAAGCATTGAACAGCTCCTGTACTTTGGTGTATTGTATGCGGAAATACCAATCAACCTGAGACATAGAGTTCCTTGAATTAAGTATCTAAAAGAAAAGAAAACATTACCTTTGTATGGTATTTTCTTACCCATTGTAATGAAAAGTTTCATGATTCATTTCTTGAAATATGGAAAACCAAATTGAAATGTGTTGTAATAACCTGTACTGGAAATGAAATTAAAGCATAACGAAACATAGTGCATGAGAAGCGCTCAAATAATTGTGCCTACCCAAACACACACGTATGTAAACACCGGCAATCGTGGAACCCTATTGTCCTCTTTTGTTATAGGTCCGCGGTTTGAATGCGTATACTTACCCACATACACACAAACATGACATCAATGCATCGATCTCTAACACATACTATGAAACAGTCTTTTCCATTGGATATGCTGTCCTGTAATATAGCAACTAGTTGCGATTAACCAATCATTCATGTTACACTAATGGAAAGAAAGAATGTTCAGCTTCAAGAAGCTGTTTGTTCCATAAGACTGCGCTTCGCAGTATACCGGGTACGGTAATTCCAGGTGAATCATGACAATTTTTAGGTTTTGTCACCAACTGCATGGGCTTAAGAAGGAAAGTTTACTTGTTTTAATAAAAAAGGCAACTTGTTCTACAACAACAAATAACTTATACCGGTAACATTAATGAACTAAGAGCGATTATTTTTTTTTTAAATAAAAGTGAATGACCCATAGAATTTGCTTGTAGAGAACTCAATATACTTCTGTTTTTATATGAAACTTTACATATTTGTAAAATTCAATTTGCATGTAATTGTGGCTCTGAAAACATCAGACCATGCAAATGAGCGCTTTGTTCAGTTATGACATTTTAGAGGCACACCAAAAAGGTAAAGCATTTTTACATACTCAAGATCTTTTCATTTCTTTGAATCTTCATAGGCATCACATATCCAGACACTCAAGAAATGTATTATTTGGCAGTAGTGGCATATTGTTTTTTTGTTAATGAAATCCATACAAGTAAACTATCTTTGTGATGTTTAAAGACATCTCCTGATGAGGATGATGGCGTCTAGTGTGTCTTTGCAAACATTATCCCAACAGAATGGTGTACCTTGCTTTTATGATATTAGAGACACAATTATGACCAGAGTTGTCCTTTGTGTACAGCATTGCAGATTTGACTTCATATCGCCATTTAAGAACAAGGTCTATCTGTCTCATGTATTTCTCGTCTCTTACCAACATACATAGCATGAACAATTGCGCATAAAAGATCTAGTATTGCCATGGTAACCAACTGAAGATGCCATCCTCTATAGTGACGTGTGATTCTGAGATGGACAATGATAGAGACGTGACCTGAGACTCAAGGCAGCATTTATGGCCAAATACAAAGGAAGGTCTGCCAGGAATATTGAGTAATTAAGAGGAGAGTTTGCATGAACAGTGGGCAGATAATACCTTCAAGGTCAAACTGAATACCTATACACTGTGTGGTCAGTTGATAGCCTGATACTGAAAGATGCTTTGTGTAGGCCTAATATATATTCATCTGGAACAGCAGCCATTCTATGTTATCGCAAGCAGACTAAAGAATAAGGCTGTGTCAAACTTGAGCATCTTGACCATGGTAGTGGCTAAAAATAATGTCATAATGCAGTGATGGAAAGAGGACCCATGGTTAAAAGATTCTGAGTAGTATTGTTTTTATTTATTTATTTACTTTTTATTTTATTTTATTTTTTATTTTATTTTTTTAATATATTTTTTCAGGTAGCACAATACATTAAATACAAATAAAAACAAATAAAATATGACAAGTACTACAGAAAACAGCATGAGGATAATTTAAAAAATATATATATATATATTCAGATAGTATCTGAAGGCAATCCAGACGATAGAAAAACCTACAGAGTCAAAAACAATGGATTTCATAATTTATACAATCACGACAAAGTCTACAGCTACGACGACGGTAATCCTCTTTAAAAATGATGAAAATAGTCTGCATTGATTTTCTGCTGAGGTAAAAACTAGACTGTCCATATGAAAGCTTTTAAAAATAACTTCTTCTATGTATGACTAGCTGGTAAAAGGATGAACCGGACACACTGCAAGAAATATCAAGAACTGATTCTGAAGATGCCTGCCCTGCTCTTCTAAAAGCATTCTAAATAAACATTTTGGGTTTCTACATCTCTGTCCATATACAATGAGTTCAGCCAAATGCATACCGTAATTGTTTTCATGAAATGGCAAATGTGCCCAACAGGCACAATTTCTTGTTTTAAAAAAAAATTTGAATTGAGACTATTTTTTCAAATTGCTGTTTCAAAGACTGCTTACCATTAAAAAAAATTAAAAATTACTAAAAAAGAAAGAAAATTTTTTTTTTTACTTCTTCAAATCATAGGCCTACAGAACTGTCAATATTTTAAACAGCTGTTAATTTCTAAGTCCATAATAGCCCATAATTAAAAAACATTATCTGCAGTTTGTAAGTTAGTTAGTATGATTAGTTAAGGAGGCCTAAAGCATATGCATGTTTATGAAGAGGCGGAGGGGTTCTTTACTCAACCCCCTGATTTCTTAATATTGTTCACCAGCAAAGAAAATAACCAAACTAAGCATTAGAAGTAATGTATTATTGTAGAAATATGTGTTTTCTCCAATCAAACAGGAATATCTTTAGGTGGCATCTATTGGCAAAATTACTGTAGATTTTATACAGGCCTGATACTTCATGGAGGCAACAAAGGGATCACCTCCATGCCCCTGATGGTCATTGCCTTGGTGCCCCTTGAAATGTTTCAGTGGAAATTAATATTCCCTAATAGAGGTGCCCTGTATTGTTAAAGGGATTGTATACGTTTGGTAAATTGGAACTCACTGTTTGTGTCAATCCTATGGGGTAGTTGTAGATATATACCATAAAAACTAACCTGTGAAAATTCCATTCAAAAGGTGGTAGTGTTTTTGAGATATCGCTGAAAATCGCAGGAAGAATAATCCGTAATTGGAATACACAATCTGAGACTCAGATTCAAATTCTTTGGGACAAAAACTGATATATTTTTCCATAACCACATTACTTCAAAGTGAAATGTTTCTCAAATGCTTTACACTATCAGAAGCTGCTGTAGTTCTTACCAAAGTAAGTTTTTATTGCCATTGATTTTATGAGTAATTTACCAAACGTGTACAGACTCTTTAAGGAAAAGTGCTTTGCCTGCTACAAGACCAAAGTATCAAGCCTGTTTGTACTGTTGTGTCACACCTTTTACTGTAATACTTGGGTCCTGATAATTGTCAATTGTGATTTGTTTATATTCACTGCTTTTGATAGCCTTGGCTTGAAAGCAGAATGATCCTTCAGAGTTGAAGATATTTGTGATGAAATCACACCTTAACACTGAGACAGAAGGATGGGTACAGGTATAGCGTTAAGGTCAATTTACACTCATAGCCCTGCCCTTGAAAGTGTATGTTTGTACTAAACACAGTTTGTAATACTCACTCTGCGATGGGAATAAGTAGTTCATCAATAGAATAAGTGGTTTGTTTAAAGGACAAAGTCATAGTGTCACATAATAATGTCACCAAGTATTTGCCACTGTCACCAAGGTACTTCACACCAAACCATCAGCATATTATTAAGCTGTCACACTTGCTCAAATCTACTACATCGACAACGACATCGGTGTATAATAAAAATAAAAAAAATATGAATTTTGTTGTTGCATTGTGTGTAGGCCTAGATTGAAAACAGGAGAATGAAAATTATTTTACTCTCCAAAAAAACCAACAATGTCATAAACCTTGAAAAAAATGCTTACTGCATGCTTAATGAAATTGCCGAAAAGAATGATTGATTTTGACTGCCATTTGACATGTTTGATGGGCAATTCAGGAGACTGACTCATCGACTGTTTCTACATTAAATAGCCTGACAGTGTGTTCACAAAGACAGACTTGGATATTCGATAGCATTGCAATAGGAGACTTTTGAAATGCTATGTCATAATTTCAAAGCAATTTAAAGTAGCAGGCATATGGCTAGAAGTTAGCAGCAACGTTTCTTGGAATGCAAGTCATAATGGTGTGGGTTCAAGGAGCCTGCCCAGAAGTTCAAGAGTTATAGTACAATATGCTCTCTGGTTCAATCAGAGTATTTCTTGCTACAGGTTTCTTTTAAGGTTGCAAAACAGTAGCCGGTACATAAGTCTGTAGTAGCTGGTCAAATCTGCCGGCTACTGGCTTACTTTGAAAACCCTGTGTGTACATGTACTGAACATGGAAGTGGTATGGCAGATTTCCCCCAGGTCCGGGTACATAAATTGTGCTTTGTGCTGAAAAGTATTTAAATAATGTTAATTAAGTTGGTACTTGGTCTCTCATTGGAAGCACAAAACCAGGTTGTAGTTTGTTGAGCCTGAACATCTGACGTCATTACTTTTGAGGCTGGTGAGAAACTATCTAACCACCTTGTCCTTTCCTTCTTTGGTTTGGTGTCGCTCATAATTTCCAGTGCATGATGAGGTTTCAAACCTCAGTAAGGGTGCGTTTCAACGTGGGTTCATGCAGCGCATGGCTCATCTAATGAAACCAGTGAAATATTGTTAGTCCAGAATCTGTCTTTATCTTAAATTATACCAGGGGCCAATTTCACAAAGAGCTAAGACTGATCTTAACTGTGTATTCTTAATTGCTAGGAAAAGTTTGATGTCACAATGCAAATCACTGTGGCAATACTGTGACAACTCATCTTAAGATGAATCTTTAGTGCTTTGTGAACTTGAGCCCTCAACATGTTTTTCCACTGTGATTTATACTTAATGGAAAAACAATTATCAGCTGTCTGCTTATACCAACAAGAACAACCTGTACTGCTGGCTTGTCTTAGTCTAGCCCAGGTTGGACTCCTCTGTTGCATGCAAATGAAGATGGGGGAGTCCAACCTGGGCTAGTCATCGTTAATCCGCAGAGCTTTGCTGTAACTTATCAAAACTGCACATGCTCATATTAAAGACTGACAACATCATTTTTTGTGGAAATTTTTCATGGAAAAACAATCACAGAGTAGAGAAAGAGAGTCCAGAAATAGACAAAGAAACAGACGGAGCAGAGTTGTTTGTGTAAATAAAGCTGTAGGACTTGGCATCTACTCAACATTGGCTGTTGACCTACATTTACATTCACCAACATAAAGCTTTGTTGCTTCTTCTTTGAGGCAAGTTGGGAGTAAGGAACCTGGCAGACAGTAACCTCCACATCTTGGCCAATCAATCCTTCTCCGAAATTAATTTGCCAAGGGAAGTCTATTGATCATCATGGAGAATGACTTGTCACTTGATATTCAGTGTAATTGATTCAACAAAATTCATCAGGCAAAAAGAGGAAAGAGAAATGTGATCATTTCAGCAGGGGTCGGAAGGCATTAAAGTACAGCCCTTTAGACATCCCCTCTTTTTCTTTTTTTCCTTTTTGGTTGCATGGATGAGTAGTTTAGGGTGGCCTACTTGAGACATGTTCATTTCTAGAATGCGGGTTTGAATCCTTGTTGTGGTCAAGTTGTAGTGCTTATGTCCCTCCACAAGATACACTTAACCATAATGTGCTTTTATAGACTGTGCTAGTCTTGCGTGTGTGTTTGAACTTCCAGGACCAAGTTGGTCTCAACCATGATTGAGTTAACGTGTGCGCGATTCTGTTTCTTCAATGTAGTTTATGGCAATTATAAATATATCATAATTGTTGGGGAAGTAAACTTTAGCCATGATATATTTGAACTTGACAAATCAACAAAGAAAACCTGACAATAAGACCTAACCTCCTTTTCTGGTTACTTGTAAACAATTTAGAATTTTGCCCAACTGGCGTTGATGTTATCATTATATAAAAACCTGTGTAATGGTTGCTCAAATTTGGCGTGATTGGTAAATGGGATTTCTAAAATAATAAGCGTCCTTGTCCAAAGTTTTAATGTTTCATTGTTAATTTTAACATATTATTTGTATTACATCGAAATTGAAATATATATATAATAAATTGCTATAGGTATTTTTATTTTCAAGAAGTTTGTATAAAAAGAATTTATAAAGATTTGATTTCATAGAAAAAATTCTTCGTTCTGGTTGTTTTCTCATTTTGTATATGCGCAAGACTTGCACAGTCTATTCAAACAGATAGGAAGCAATGAACAAATGTGGGCAGAGAATCCTCAAGTGCTCAGAGTTGCTTAGGGTTGCAGAATGCAAACAGGGAGTCCAAACACGTGCATTCAGCACCAAGATAATCCATCATCTGCATGCATAGATGCTGGATGTGCAGCAACATATAAATTAACCTGAACATCTGACGTCACACTTCGAGGCTGGTGAATAACGCCAGATACCTGCCTGACCGGATGCTGCCAGATGTCCCTTTGACCTCGCATCCCAATTCACGCGGAGATTCGCAGTCAATTTACAAGTACATGTACACATATTACTTAGTGAATAAAACAACACTACATGCATGTACACGCACATGTACATTATGCACACGCTGCATGCAGACGATCGAAAGTGCAAGCTGACAAACTACATCACCTCGGATCAATTAAACACAGATATGGAAAGCTTACGTCACTGCACGTTTATCCAATGAAATCATTGGGCCTGTAAGACCAGTGCCTGTCTTTATCCCTGCGGATAAAGACAGGGGACCAGTCTACATTTAAATTCACATGAACTTACAGTGAATTAACCTATAAATAATTTGAAAGGAATTTAGAACAATAGGGTGACATTTCGTACATGTATACAAATGTATTTTTGGAAAAATATGTAATAATTTCAATTCACATCTGTATATTTACATGACATAGACATTCATGCATACATTGTGGAGTGTTTGGTATTGAATACAAACCAAATTGTAGGGCAGGGTCATAGATTGGTAAATACTCCAAAAATGAACGACCCTAAAAACTTACTTGGTGAGAAGCACTGCAGCTGTTGATAGTGTAAACTATTTTGAGAAGGGATTGAAGTAATATGGTTTGGATAATTTTCCGCCAAAAAATATTTGAGTCTGAGAAACGATTTGTGCACGAATCGTTTTCAGGTTTTTTGAGTGTTGGTGTCCGCTCACGAATGCTGCGGCCAAAGATGCAGTTGGTACTGATACTTGCTGTCATCTCACTAAACATGGATGGATTTGACGTTCTTGTGAAAACTAGTGACATTAAACAAAAAGTTGTTGTTTTCTCAGCAAGTAGACACTGTATATTCAGCTGAAACTTTGACATATGGCTTTTCTTTTGTCTTTCCTTATAATTTTGCGA